>CM057346.1:543765087-545199429 GCA_030015575.1 Agapanthus africanus | reverse complement strand
TATTTCGGTACGTCCACCATGTGTTTCCTCGGTGCTAGAGTTATATATGTGAACCCGAATCGAGGAGCTGGTTGAGGCCGATTACGGGTACATGGTGGACCCGGTATGGTACCCCGGGGCGAGAACGGTTTCGCTGTGTAGTAGACGGTGAGCCTGGCAGAGGGACTACTACCTACCGGTGATTGGTTGGACCTGACAGTTATCCGGAGGATACTGATCAGAGTCGATAGATGGATGCGGGGTGATCCGTACTGCCGGAGCCGAGGGCCGATACCGCAGACGGAGCCCGTGGGCTGACCCGGACTGACGGGGCCTGATGGATGAGGATTTGCGTGTCGATGCTGGACACGAGTATTTATGATATTTGGGTGCCGATGTTGGGCACTCGGGATTCTCAGAGATTTACAGGATTTGAGGGCCGATGAGGATGCCGGCGCCTGAGCTATTTGGGGGATCTGGGTGCATTGATGGACACCGATTATATATTCCACGTTGACATTCCGTGTAGATGTTATATTGCCCATGCTCAGCATTTATTATTGTACCTCATCCTGTAGTTATATTACCTGATAGAGCACTTGCATGATTATTGCACATACTACTTATCACATATTGATATCATATGTTGGCATATGATAGAGTAGCGCAGTACGTGCATGCTCGCGATTACCTTTATATGTTATCTCTATTCACGAGTTGGCAACTCACCCACGTTGTCCCACAGTGTTTGCAGGTTGCCCTTCGGAGTAGTCGCGGCAGGCTGCGTTTTGCATCTTTTGACACAGATACCCCTATAGTTGGTGTACTAGCTCTTTTGCTGATAGGTGGGTTTTGTGCGGTATCTGTTTATCTTTCAGTTACGTACATTGTTGTATCTAGTATTCTCCATCTACCATGTATGTATTTGACTTAGAGACAGTGTGGGGACGATGATGTATATTATTTGTATTCTGGTGTCGAGCTCGTTGTGAGCCGGCTGTACTTGCAGTTTACTCTATCTGTGATGTTCCCACTTGTGGATCTTGATCTTTGCTACGGCGTCGTATATTGTTATCTTGGAGATTGTTTACTTAGATTTCTTAACATGTTAGTAAGTGCTTTCATTAAAAACTTATAACACTCTATACTTTCACTGGTTTGATTTCTGGGTTTTCGGTTCACTTAGTCGCGTTACGCCTGTAGACGTTACGTGGTTAAGTGCCGGTCACGGGCCATACTTTAGGTCGTGACACCTCCGAAGGAAACATTCTTGGTGAAGCGGAAATACATCCTAGCTACTGCTTATATTATCGAAAGATTGCGCACCCCACCGAAGGGTGCAACGCTTTTAAAAAATGGTGGCAGCGATATGTTGCTCACCGGCAACATTTCTAGCAGATGAAACGCAAAATTCGTCGGGAGTAAAGAAATACGACCGAGGAGCGTAAAACAACTACCGGCAGCTGTCACATGGTCAACGCTGGGGGACCACAAGTTCTCACCTTCGGGAGCGACTCTGACGAAGAAATGACCCTTGGCCTTCTCTTTAAAGAGTCTACCTCGGGCAAAGAGGAAGAACCGAAGACCTGTGAAAATATTCAGTTGCGCAATCGCACATTGCCCGAAAAGAATCTCGAGCCCGCAAACAAGGGATCGAACAAAAGGGATAAGGGGAAAGAAAAGGTTCCTGAGGATATCATCCTTGATGACCAAGCCGTCGAAGAGCTGACAGCCAAGGACCCGCCAAAGAAAAATAAGGTGGACTACAACGTTCTGCCACACTTGAGAAAGCTACCTTCGCAGCTAAGCATTCTCGACGCCCTTCTGCTATCCAAAGAGGCGAGAGATTCGTTGATATGGGCACTGCAAGTGCTAGAGCAATTCCAAGTTTTCCTCGCTGAAGAAAAGATGAAGGACGAGCTGGAAGAAGTGCACTCAGTGGATATCACCTTCGGCGATGAAGATCTCCTCCTTGGGACATGCGAGCATAACCGTCCCCTTTACATCTCCGGATACTGTCACGATATCAAGATAGGCAAAATCCTGTTTGACAATGGGTCTTCCGTCAATCTCCTCAACATGAGAGTGTTGAAGGAAATCTGCATGAGCGTTCAGCACCTCGCTCACAATAAAATCACCATCTCCGGATTTGACTCGCAGTTATCACGGACGCTCGGGTCTGTGATACTGACGTTGCGCTTTGGGCTACTCGTCACGGACATCAAATTTCACGTCATTGACACTAAGACATGTTACAATGCTTTGCTCGGCAGGCCTTGGTTACACGAGTACAACATTATCCCTTCTACACAACATCAGTGTATGAATTATTTCAAGGATAGTCTCGAGTATACCGTAACAGGGAAGTTGAACCCATTCTCCGTGAACAAAGTCCGAAAGTACGAAGATACAAAATACTTCCTGCCAGATTTCGAAGACACAGAAAGATGTCACAGACCGGAGGACAGGAACAAAGTTATCACCACTATTCCGGTCTTCGGGAGTGATACCGAGGTGGAAGAAGAAATAGTTTATTCAGGTCTGCCCCAGTGCAACAAGCCGGGACCGTCCACTCCTATGTTGATCTTCGGCAGCGACTCGAAGGATGAAGTCAATGCCGTATTTTTTGTTCGGCCATCAATTCAAGCCTTTGCTGATGATGATCGGAGTTTGCAAATCACCATTGTTCCGCGGGAACATTATAAAGAGCTCGATGCACTTAATACCTATAGTGTACAGGAACTGCAGACATTCTACGTCCCTCCCAGGCTAAAGGGTGAAAAGGCGATCCTATTCTACCGATCCGGGGAAACCAAAGTGGAGAGAGAAATCTAGCATGGCGCGGATTCTACACTTGACAGGCTCCAGCCCATCCATCTGCCCAGATATTACACAGACGGATTAAAAAAACTGTTGAGGCGCCAAGGCGTACCCCTTAAGCAGACTGCTCGACAAGCTCAGTTCTACAACAAGATCTGGAACGTCCCCGGAACTCAGCGAAAGTTGCCCAACGGGAAAATGGAAACGATCGGGTTTGGGTATGTTCAATCCAAGAAACGGGAGCGATTCTGGGGCTGCTGCGTCATTCACGAATTTGATGAAGAAGGAGATACTCTGTGGGAAGATGTTAACCCTGAACCAAAACGAGCTCCCGTTGCGAAAATCCCAAGCCCATCGTTCGAAGAACAAATGGACAAGCTTATAAGGGAAGCGTGTCAAAAGGTTCGAGACGACCATAATCGCGAAATGACCATCTATGAGAAAGCCAGAACGCAACGCCTCCTTCAATAGGCTGCGAAAAATGAAAATGCTCTTCCTCGTCAACCCGTCATACAAAATGCCCGACACAGAGGCAAAAATAAATCAATGAGCGGGAAAGGCGTACGACAGCGACAAAGCGGGACCAAGAAGCCACGCGATCGAGAATCGAGCAACCAGGATTCGTCTCTTATAAAGAAGATGGGTCGAGCGTACTCTTTTGCCCAAGACAAGACAAAGAAGATACTTGATCTTGCTATAAAACATCAAATGATTACCCTCCCGGAGTCCAAACACCCCGAGCAAGCAGGCGAAGACTCTCACCTGGACTATTGCTCTTATAACAGGGCAATAGGACATCCTCTCGAAGAATGCTTCACATTTAAAGACTGGATAGAAGACCAGTATCAGCAAGGTAGGTTCGCTCTATCCAGCAGCTGGAGGGTAACCCCGCCGCAGAAGCATGAACCGAAAACCACGAGAGCAGAACCAGATCAACATCGGTCTTGGAAGCGATCTCGTACTTGTCATATGATAACACTATTAGAAGAAGAACCCGAGAATGTGGATGACTTCCCTTGGTGCTTCGAAAACAATGATGACGAGGTGATCTCAGAATTTCCACCGGCGCCAAAAGAGCTGGAAAATGGGATACATACTACTGCAGATGACCTCAGAAAGATCGACTTGGGAACGGTGAACGACCCACGGCCGACGTTCGTTAGTGAGCTTTTGTCTGAAGAAAAGGTGGCTACGCTAAACGACGTGCTCATGCAGCATAAAGACTGCTTTGCATGGAACTATTCCGAGATGCCGGGGCTAGATCCGGAAATAGCTGTACACAAATTGGCAATATCTCCATACGTCAAGCCGATCAAACAAGCACCGAGAAGAATGCGGCTCGAGCTTGAGATGAGCATCAACACCGAAGTCAAGAAGCTAATCGACTCCAGCTTCATCCAAGAGGTTCAGTACCCTGACTGGATCGCCAATATCGTCCCAGTGATGAAGAAAAATGGGACGGTGCGCATATGTGTGGACTTTCGGGATCTCAATAAAGCCTGCCCGAAGGACGACTTCCCAGTACCAGTCACTGAGCTGATGATAGATAATACGTCCACTCACGAAGTTTTCTCCTTCATGAACGGCTCATCAAGATACAATCAGATAAAGATGCATCCCGAAGACCAGAAGCATACCGCTTTCCGAACCCCTTTGGGCATATTCTGCTACAAGGTGATGCCTTTCGGTCTGAAGAACGCCGGTGCCACCTATCAGAGGGCCATGACGAAGATTTTCGTTGACCTCATACATGAAATCGTCGAATGCTATATCGACGACCTCGTAGTTAAAAGCAAATCATACGAGGAACATTTAGAGCATCTGAGCATCGTGTTTCAGCGTCTTTGGAAATACAACTTAAAGATGAACCTTCTAAAATGTGCGTTCGGAGTTTCCTCGGGAAAGTTTCTAGGATTCGTCGTCCGACACCGAGGCATCGAGATAGACCCATTGAAGATCAAGGCGATTATGGAAATGCCCCCGCCAAGAACTCTCAAGCAACTGCGCTCCCTCTAAGGAAAGCTCGCGTATATCCGGCGGTTCATAGCTAACCTCTCTAGAAAGTGCCGCCCTTACAGTCACCTAATGAAGAAGGGAACCTCGTTCGTATGGGATCACAAATGCTAAAGCGCACTGGACGAAATCAAGCAATATCTGCAGAATCCGCCTGTACTGGCTGCTCCTGTTAAAGGAAAACCTCTCGTCCTATATACGACAGCCCTCGAAGGTTCTTTGGGCGCGCTGTGGGCACAAGAGAACGACCAAGGGAAGGAAAGAGCCCTCTAATATTTGAGTCGAGTTCTACTGGGGGCAGAAAGCAATTACTCTCCCATCGAAAAACACTGCCTGGCGTTGATCTTCACGATAACGAAACTCAGACACTACGCGTTGGCATATGAGGTCCATCTCATATTGAAGGTGGATCCTCTCAAATATTTGATGTCAAAAGCTATATTAACGGGACGGCTCGCTAAATGGGCCCTGCTCTTGATGGAGTTCTCGATAACTTATAGTCTCCTCAAGGCAGTGAAAGGCTAGGCCATCGCCGACTTCCTCGCTGAGCATCCGATACCTGCCGACGCTCCCTTGAACTGTGAATTGCCAGACGAACACGCGTTTGACACGATCGATGGGGAAAGAAGAGAGAATGATACCCAGTGGGAACTTTATTTCGATGGAGCGTCTTCCATGAAGAAGCGCAAACAAAGCACCTCCATAATCAAATCAGGGGTAGGCCTCATCTTCGTGACTCCACAAGGAGGGATAATGCGCTTTGCCTTCTCCATGACAGAGCTGAGGACGAATAATGAAGCCGAATACGAAGCTTTGATAGCAGGTCTTGAGATCGCTATCGACATGGGAATTGAAAACCTCCTCATATACGGAGACTCCCAACTGGTCGTTAGTCAAGTATACGGTGACTATCAAACGTGCAAGCCAGAGCTGGTGAAATACGGCGAGAGAGTGCAGCAATTACTGACTCAAATCCCTGCCCATGCCCTGGAGAGCATACCGCATGCGGAAAATAGCAAGGCGGATGCATTAGCCAAGCTCGCTAATGAGCTGGCCGACGAAAACCTCGATGACGTGAGGATCGTTGTGCAAAGCCGTCGGATTCTTGCACCGGCAAAAATATCTCCGGAGTCGTCCGAAGAGAAGGGAGCTACCGAGCAAACGGCCCTACAAATAAAAGACCAGGAAAAGGCTAAGTATTGGAGAGAAGTCTTTACAGACTACTTTAAGTCCCGATGAACACGTGAAGATGCGTCCTCAAGACATCAGCTCATGAAACGAGCTCTGTCTTTTGCCTTCATCAATGATACTCTGTATAAGAGATCATTTGATTCTCTGTGGTTAAGATGCCTGGGACCTGAAGAGGTAAGGAGTGTCATCCAAGAAATGCACGACGGACTCTGCGGTTCTCACCAAACCGGGCCGAAGATGAAGCTGAAGATCAAAAGGATGGGCTACTATTGGCCCACGATGATCCAAGACTGCCTCGAATATGCGAAGCAGTGCCACTCATGCCAGATTCACGGGGACTTCATCCACCAGCATCCAAATCCGCTACACCCAACGGTGGCTAGCTGGCCATTCGAAATGTGGAGAACCGACATAATCGGGCCCATCGAACCAGCATCGTCCAGAGGACATCGGTTCATACTGGCAACAACCAATTACTTCTCTAAGTGGGCAGAAGCAGTACCACTAAGAGAAGTGAAGACGGAGAATATCCTCCATTTCTTCAAAACACACATCATTTATCGGTTCGGCACTCCGCAATGGATTATCTCCGATAATAGGCCAGCCTATAGAAGCCACAAGATCACCCGCTTCGCACAACAACATAACATAGACTGGAGATACTCTTCAGTCTATAACCCTCGAGCTAACGGTCTAGCTGAAGCTTTCAACAAGACCTTGACGAAGATCATGAAAAAGACGGTGTCTCGAAATAAGAAGGACTGGCACGAGAGACTGTATGAAGCTCTCTGGGCGTATCGAACTACGTTCAAAACAGCCACAAACACAACGCCGTATGCATTAGTATTTGGCACAGAAGCGGTAATCCCCCTCGAAATAGAGTTACCCTCTGTACGAGTGGCCGTTCACTACGAGCTAACGGACGAAGAGAATGCTCATCTTCGGCTTGAGGAGCTCGACGCCCTTGATGAAACCCGGCTCATGGCGCAACAAAATCTCGAAGCTTATAAAGCAAAGATGACGCGCTCATACGAGAGATTGACTAGGCCGAGAACATTCCGCCAAGGCGAACTCGTACTAGTGGTCAAAAGACCTATGATCCCCAATCGTGCCAAACGGGAGAAGTTCAAGCCGAATTACGAAGGCCCGTATATCATAGACAAAGTTTACCAAGGTAGAGCCTATCTACTTATGGACATGCATAGTGAAAGACCTTTCAGGCCAATAAACGGTCGCTTCTTGAAGAAATACTACGCCTGACAAGTCATGGAATAGGTCAACGATAGATGACGACGCCTATGTCCGCTCGCTATCTTCCTAAGCCCAAACTCTAGAAGTAGTAACCGGCAATGGACCGAAATGTCCTAAAACTGACAACGGACCGAAATGTCCTAAAACTAACAACGGACCGAAATGTCCTGAAAATAATGACGGACCGGAACGTCTTTAAACTAACGATGGACCACTATGTCCTAAAACTGGGTATTGACCGAAACGTCGATAAACTACTACGAACCGCAGCATCCCAAGGCTGACAAAAAAAATAAATATATATATAAAAAAAATATAATAATAATAAAAAAAAGAAAACGGTATGTCCATAAGCAAAATGGGCACGGATGAAAACCCGAAAGGGCTCCGTGAGTAAAAACAGCAGGGCTACCGGCAAGTTTTGTGAAAACCCGAAAGGGCTCAAACTCGTTAAAAGACACTTGCAAGGTCCTCTCGACCCTGTAAGGAGAAACCACCGACGTGAGATCCTTACGACTCACAAGGGAGCAACACACTTAGGGATCCCCACGATAATTAAGGAGAAATTACACTTGCGAGATCCTCATGACTCGTAAGGAGAACTCCCCTTTAAGACCCTCACGGCTCATAGGATTCAAAAGTCTTAAGCTACAGGGATCTGAACCTGTTCTTAAGCCATCACAACCTCCGATTCTGCCCTACAAGTGGTTCAGTATTGACCCTTTTATACAATCCACGGGCGCGAATAAATATTTCCCTAACAAAGACCCATCTGTGACTAGGGATATGTTTGCACAGTGAACAGCCCTTGTATGTCCTCTCGACTTATAAGGAGAAAGCACTCTTGTAAGATCCTTACGACTTATAAGAGACCACACACTTGGGAATCCTTACGATCCCTAAGGAGAAAACGCACCTACGAAATCCTCACGACTCGTAGGGAGAATACCTTTATGAGACCCTTACGGCTCATGAAGTCAAAAGTCTTAGTCGACAGGATCCTAACCCTGTCTACTAAGCCACCTTTGTCCGACATCGACGAAGGCAAATGATGATTCGCTCCTGGCAATATCCCAGTTTCAGCGATGCTGATGCCGAAATCGGTATCAAATCCCAAAACTCGTAGCAAAAAGCCAGCGAGCCACACATGCATACGAAATAGCCGAAATGATGAGGCAACTTGCAAACAAAATCAGCAAGTAAAAGTGTATGCATGCAAAATATCCGAAATGATTGGGCAACTCGCAATAAAAAGCAGCGAGTAAAAATAAAGCAAATAGCCGAGATGATTGGGGACCGCGAAAAATAGCCGAAATGATTGGGCAATCGTGACCTTCGCGATATAAAAGCTGAAATGATAGAGCATCGCGGAAAGAAAAATATATAAAATGAAACTTTTGCCCTACAGGTAATATCACATTGATCCCTGTATACAATCCAAGAGCACAAACAAAGAAGGAATCACACCTTCCCTCCCAGGTTCCATCAGAAAAAGAAGCCAAATCTCGACGGTTCAAAGACAGCCTGGAGATCATCCTAACATTCGTCTCATTACAACAGACACAACATCAAGAAAAGCGGAACCACGGAAACTCCCAGTTCCATAACTCGGCGGTGCACAGATAACCGAGAGTCAAACCCCGACTCCATGAAATGCGGATAAAGTCAACCCTTCCTGGTCACCTGGAACACGGCCTATGTCAATCCTGACCCCGTGGGAAACGTCCAGAGCGGAGCCCGGTCCTCGCAGAACACGGCTATGTCAAACCGACCGCGTAGGAAGCATCCAGAGCAAATTCCTGGTCACGTGGAACACGGCCTATGTCAATCCTGACCACGTAGGAAATGTCCAGAGCGGAGCCTGGTCCTCGCAGAACACGGCCTATGCCAATCCTGACCCCGTGGGAAGCATCCAGAGCAAATTCCTGGTCACGTGGAACACGGCCTATATCAATCCTGACCCCATGGGAAACGTCCAGAGCGGAGCCTGGTCCTCGCAGAACACGGCCTATATCAATCCTGACCCCGTGGGAAGCATCCAGAGCAAATTCCCGGTCACGTGGAACACGGCCTATGTCAATCCTGACCCTGTGGAAAACGTCCAGAGCGGAGCCTGGTCCTCGCAGAACACGGCTATGTCAAACCGACCCCGTGGGAAGCATCCAGAGCAAATTCCTGGTCACGTGGAACACGGCCTATGTCAATCCTGACCTCGTGGAAAGCATCCAAAACGGAGCCTGGTCCTCACAGAACACGGCTAGGTCAATTCGACCCCGTGGGAAGCATCCAGAGCAAATTCCTGGTCACGTGGAACACGGCCTATGTCAATCCTGACCCCGTGGGAAACGTCCAGAGCGGAGCCTGGTCCTCGCAGAACACGGCTATGTCAAACCGACCCCGTGGGAAGCATCTAGAACAAATTCCTGGTCACATGGAACACGGCCTATGTCGATCCTGACCCTGTGGGAAGCATCCAGAGCGGAGCCTGGTCCTCGCAGAACACAGCTATGTCAAACCGACCCCGTAGGAAGCATCCAGAGCAAATTCCTGGTCATGTGGAACACGGCCTATATCAATCCTGACCCCGTGGGAAGCATCCAGTGCAGAGCTTGGTCCTTGCAGAACACGGCTAGGTCAATCCGACCCCGTGGGAAGCATCCAGAGAAAATTCCTGGTCACGTGGAACACGGCCTATGTCAATCCTGACCCCGTGGGAAACGTCCAGAGCGGATTCTGGTCCTCGTAGAACACGGCCTATGTCAATCCTGACCCCGTGGGAAGCATCCAGAGGAAATTCCTGGTTACGTGGAACACAGCCTATGTCAATCCTGACCCCGTGGGAAACGTTCAGAGTGGAGCCCGGTCCTCGCAGAACACGGCCTATGTCAATCCTGACCCCGTGGGAAGCATCCAGAGCAAATTCCTGGTCACGTGGAACACGGCCTATGTCAATCCTGACCCCATGGGAAACATCCAGAGCGGAGCCTGGTCCTCACAGAACACGGCTATGTCAAACCGACCCCGTGGGAAGCATCCAGAGCAAATTTCTGGTCACGTGGAACATGGTCTATGTCAATCCTGACCCCGTTGGAAACGTCTAGAGCGGATCCTGGTCCTCGCAGAACACGGCCTATGTCAATCCTGACCCCGTAGGAAGCATCCAGAGCAAATTCCTGGTCACGTGGAACACGGCCTATGTCAATCCAGACCCCGTGGGAAACGTCCAGAGCGGAGCCTGGTCCTCGCAGAACACGGCTATGTCAAACCGACCCCGTGGGAAGCATCCAGAGCAAATTCCTGGTCACGTGGAACATGACTTATGTTAATCCTGACCCTGTGGGAATCGTCCAGAGCAGAGCCTGGTCCTCGCAGAACACGACTATGTCAAACCGACCCCGTTGGAAGCATCCAGAGCAAATTCCTGGTTACGTGGAACACGGCCTATGTCAATCCTGACCCCGTGGGAAACGTCCAGAGCGGAGCCTGGTCCTCGTAGAACACAGATATGTCAATCAGACCCCGTGGAAAGCATCCAAAGCAAATTCTTGGTTTCGTGGAATGCGGCTTATGTCAATCCTGACCCCGTGGGAAACGTCCAGAGTGGAGTCTGGTCCTCGCAGAATACGGCTATGTCAATCAGACCCCGTGGAAAACATCCAGAGCAAATTCCTGGTTACGTGGAACACGGCCTATGTCAATCCTGACCCCGTGGGAAACATCCAGAGCGGAGCCTGGTCCTCTCAGAACACGGCTATGTCAATCAGACCCCGTAGAAAGCATCCAGAGCAAATTCATGGTTACGTGGAACACGGCCTATGCCAATCCTGACCCCATGGGAAACGTCCAGAGCGGAGCCTGGTCCTCGCAGAACACGGCTATGTCAATCAGACCCCGTGGAAAGCATCCAGAGCAAATTCCTGGTCACGTGGAACGCGGCTTATGTCAATCCTGACCCCATGGGAAACGTCCAGAGCGGAGCCTGGTCCTCGCAGAACACGGCTATGTCAATCAGACCCCATGGAAAGCATCCAGAGCAAATTCCTGGTTTCATGGAACGCGGCTTATGTCAATCCTGAATCCATGGGAAACGTCTAGAGCGGATCCTGGTCCTCGCAGAATACGGCTATGTCAATCAGACCCCGTGGAAAGCATCCAGAGCAAATTCCTGGTTTCGTGGAACGTGGCTTATGTCAATCCTGACCCCGTGGGAAACGTCCAGAGCGGATCCTGGTCCTCGCAGAACACGGCTATGTCAATCAGACCCCGTGGAAAGCATCCAGAGCAAATTCCTGGTTACGTGGAACACGACCTATGTCAATCCTGACCCCATGGGAAACGTCCAGAGCGGAGCCTGGTCCTCGTAGAACACGACTATGTCAATCAGACCCCGTGGAAAGCATCCAGAGCAAATTTCTGGTTTCGTGGAACGCGGCTTATGTCAATCCTGACCCCGTGGGAAACGTCCAGAGCGGAGCCTGGTCCTCGCAGAACACGGCTATGTCAATCAGACCCCGTGGAAAGCATCCAGAGCAAATTCCTGGTTTCGTGGAACGCGGCTTATGTCAATCCTGACCCCGTGGGAAACGTCCAGAGCGGATCCTGGTCCTCACAGAACACGGCTATGTCAATCCGACCCCGTGGGAAGCGTCCAGAGCAAATTCCTGGTTACGTGGAACACAGCCTATGTCAATCCTGACCCCGTGGGAAACGTCCAGAGCGGAGCCTGGTCCTCGCAGAACACGGCTATGTCAATCAGACCCCGTGGAAAGCATCCAGAGAAAATTCCTGGTTTCGTAGAATGCGGCTTATGTCAATCCTGACCCCGTAGGAAACGTCCAGAGCGGAGCCTGGTCCTCGCAGAACACGGCTATATCAATCAGACCCCGTGGGAAGCATCCAGAGAAAATTCCTGGTCACGTGGAACGTGGCTTATGTTAATCCTGACCCCGTGGGAAACGTCCAGAGCGGATCCTGGTCCTTGCCGAACACGGCTATATCAATCCTGATTCCGTGGGAAGCGTCCAGAGCAAATCTTGGTCCCGTGGAACACGGCTAAAGTCAATTTTGACCCCGTGGGAAACGCCCAGGGCAACTCCTGACTCCGCGAAGTGCGGATAATGGCAACACCATCAATCACATACAGGTCCTCTCGACCCGTAAGGAAGAAAACTCTCTTGTAAGATCCTTACGACTTATAAGAGAAAACACACTTAGCAATCCTCACGATTCCTAAGGAGAAAATACACCTACGAGATCCTCTCGACTCATAGGGAGAAAAGTCTTCATGAGACCCTCACGACTCATGAGATTGAAAAGTCTTAGGCAGCAGATCTGAACCTTTCTAAGCCATCACTACCTCTCGAAGAATTCAAAACGGAATGCTCTCTCTATCATCTGCAGGCTATGCTTACTAGAGTGACTTGCTGATAACAAAGAAAAGAAGAAAGCAAAGAGATGACACAAGACATTGCGAAAGAAATGTATCTTTTATTCATAAATTCAATTGGATACAAAATATATCTTATGAAAGAATAAAAAAATGGATACATTTTATTCAAAATTACAAATGGTATAAAAATAATTATTGAGAGGGAGGCGTTTTCAATAGACCAATTAACCGCTCGCACACTTCCCTCAGCCCCTTTTCATGGCCAGTTGCCACGGCCAACTCTGCTTCAACCTGAGCTTGTTGCTGCAGATAAGATGAAAGTTGCTCGTCAACGACCCGCTGAGCCACCTCACGACCTTGTGCATCTCGTTCAATGAGGTTGAGTTTCTGCCTCAACGTTAGCCCATCAGAAATACATCGTAGAAGGCTTTCAAAGATGACTTTCAGCTGTGCAGCATTTGCATCAACTTGGGCATGCAGATGAGCAGATTCACTTAAAGTCTCCTCACGCTCCTTACGCCTCAAAGCCGCTTTTTGTTCAAGATGGCGGAAGTAAGGGGTGCTCTCCTCGACCCTTGCAGCCCGCTGGGAGTTCACAACCAAGACCTCGAGGGCAGGACGTCTAAACTCAAGCTCATGCAGACAGGCCTCGATTTTTCTGCAATGATTAACCCAGGACTCCACGATGCCTTCATTATGGAAGTGCACGAGCATTGCCAGCATGAGATTAACCTCAGCAGCGAAGTCTACAGCAAGGGCAGGAGTCTCCGCATCAAGCTCCTCAAGATGATCGATCAACGTACGCAGGCTATTCACGACACCTTTGGAAGAGGGGCATCGAGAGAAGTGGCCTGCTGGCATTACGACTTGAGATTTAAACGGAGCTGAAGTCGGTGTCACAGCTACAAAGCAAATCACAGTCAAATAACGGTTCAAGAAATAAAAGAGGTTCATGAACAACGGAGTTTACTATACCAGCTGCAGCAGGAGGCAAGACCGGGAGTAGCGGTGGTGCAAATGTTCTTTTGTCTCCTCCTTTGATCTGTAGAGCTACAATTAAAGTAAAGAAGAATTAGAAACTACTTGACTGCCCGTAAAAGAAAAGAAAAGACATTAGCTAAAGGCTGTACTCACCAGCTCCGCTAGAAGAGGCAATCTCTGACTGAAAGGAGAAGTCTGGGTGTAGCACCTGATAAAGGTGATCAAAATGGACTCCTGCAAGGATATAATAATGCAATGTCAGTACATGAAGTATACTGACTATAATGAAGCTGACGGGTCACAAATCCGCACCTTCTAGCATTTGAGAGGGTATGAGAGAAGGTAAAGGAGCGATCACCGTCAAAGCAGCAACTGGAGACGCTTCCTCGGATGGCATAACCCCAACGCTCATCACACCTGCATTAGAAATAAGAGAAACGATGTTAAAAGAGATTGAAAGGGATTGCAGAATAAAGGGGAAAGTAATGACCCAAAATCTACCTGATGAGTCGCCGGTCGAAACCACGACAAAGGCGTCACTGGATGCAGCGAATGCTTCACCCTCCTCCATCGGAACGGTCTCGCCACCCGTAGCCTCATCTCTCGATTCCACGAGAATCGTCATGACACTCGCAGCGCCCGACAATGGCAAGGAGCCGCAGGGGGAAAGAGCGGCGATTGGAGCAGTGCCCGACTCTTGAGAAAGAGTGGTTACCTCGGGCTCGGCGATTGTAGCCATCTCACCTACCGCTACCTCGGGCTCAGTGATTGTGGCTGTCTCACCTGCCGCTACCTCAGGCTCGGTGGTTGCCGCCACGTCACCTACCAGTTCCTCGGCAAGACTCGGCCCTGTAGGATAGGATATATGAGAACCTGAAAATTAAAACTTGGACAAAAAAACCCAATGTCACGTTACCTTGGGTCGACTTTTCGATTGCCTCCTGAACCGCACGTGCTTCCTGTCTGTGGGCGGTAGACAAGGCAGCCAAAGTATCCTCTAAAGGAGTAGGGGCAGGGGTAACAGCGCTTGGACCTGCACCCACGTCCAAGACGACGGCATGCTCCCTTACCGCACGCATTCTACGCTTCCTTTCCACCCGGGCCATGGGGGCAGATCTTCTAAAGAACTCCGTCAACGGGACGTCATCGTCCGCGCTAATAGTTACCTCTGGAGCCGTTACGGCATCCGTCATCGGTTTCTTAAGTGAAGTTTCTTTCGGCAATACCGGTGGAACTGAGACTTCGATAGCCGACCCAGGAAGGGTCTCGGCACCGCCCTGCGAAGTCGGTGCCACGCCTAGAATAACCTGAGTAGAGATAGTTCCTGTAATAAGATGAAAAGGAGGGGTCAGATTACCCATAAGAAACGGGAGCGGAGACGCGATGGGCCAAAATGTACCAATGCCTAAGGATGCTCGAAGTCTTTCCTCTTCCTCATAAGTCTTGAGAGAAGCCGCGGGAGCTTCTTCGGTGGAAATGCCTGTAAAAAGGGGGAAAAGTGTCATTCAAAATATGATGATAAATAATATGATGCAATGACGAAAAGTATAGCTGATGGTTACCTGATTGCGCGAGGATGGCCAGTCCCGCTTCGTGGCTTGCCAATTGCTCAGAAGCTGCAATGGCAGCCGCCGGATCAATACCATCTGGCGGCATGAATAGACCCTCGTTTGTCCCATACTCGCTCAGGCCCTCGTCATAAGGAGCATGAGGCTCCTGGCCGAGTACAACGTCGGCAGAAAGGATAGACTTTTTCTTCCTCTTCTGCGAGCGAGCTCCGGTCGCAGCTAGTACAAGCTTACGCTTGGTGGGCACCTTGGGACGACGAGTCCCGATATCTGAACCCACGCCAGACTCGGGAGATGCCACAGTTACCGTTTCTACGGGAGCACGGGGTATCGGCAGTTCAGGCCTATCATGCGGGACCTCGACCGCAGCAACTTCTCTTAGAGGAGGACGAACAATAGTCCGTCGCTTCAGAGGGACGTCTGGATTACCAGCCGGAGCGGTGCCCTTGCGATCGAGTAGCAATCGTTTCTCCTCCCTGATAACGGCGCCCATTGATTGCTGGTACCACGCCACATATACATTCAGGGCTTTCGGGACACAACTCGGCTCACTAATAAAGAAATTGGAGCCGGTGTTCAATCGTATAAAATGGTGCATTGCGTTCCGAATACCCTCTTCAGTCGCAGGTGGCTCTGACAGGAAGGCCTCGAGCGGAACGCCTTGGTTGTAACTTAACTGCTGGGTAAAACGATGCGGGTTGTACCTCATGAACAACGTCGCATCATTTTGCCTAAAGACGAGAAAACCCGGCCTGATGGAGTATAAATGGAGAATTTCTCGAGCTTTTAAAACAGAGGCTCCGTCTTTAAAAATGTCCCGCAATGGATGCACCGTTATTGCGGACTCTTTGCCGATAGTTAGAATCTTGTCGGTAAAGGTCATGCCATTCCAACCGTGCGAGGACGAAGGAGCAAACCCCTGGCTTCCCGCGGTGATGGATTTACAATGGCTGCGTCAACTAGCCGCATGATCCGAGGGAAGCTGCACCTGTCGTAGAAGGAATGCCTTTTATGAATACCGAAAACACCAAGCACGTGAAGCTCGAGCCATGACATAAAGTAATGCATCGAGAAGTTCACATGCTGCACTCCTGGTTCAGTAGTATCCGCCGCTTGACTAAGGCCGTAATACAAATGAGCTAAACCAACGACCCCGAAAGCCACTTTCACCCCAATAACCATTCGGTGAGCTGGGTAGAAGACAGACGGCCTCATACGGCGAGGGTGCATTGGAAGCGCAAACCAATTCAGCCATAACCCAAGAAACCCCAAAAAGAGCGTTTCCTCGTCAATCTCAGGAATTGCAACCTCTGCAAAAGAGATGACCGGGGTGTTGGGGAGAAAGAAACTCTTCTGATCTGCCTCCGCCGTTGGCAGGTTTCCCGAACCTAAGCCGAAAGGATCGTTAAGCTTGGCGAATTTAGCGGCCTCCTTCGAAAGGACTTCCGGGTGGAGAAAACGAGCGATGAAATCTGTGAAATTAACCCCATGACTCCCAGATTCGAGAAAAAGGCCCTCGTAAATATTCAACACTTTTATCAAACTGGGAAATTGGTGTTGAATGGCATTCTCTGGGGTAAGGCCTATCATCACCAACTTTGCACCAAAAACGTATTCATCCGTAGGAAGCAGCTCCTCATAATGCTTCCCTATAACCGGTAAGCCAGAAACTTCTACAAACTCCTCCAGGGAGATTGATACTTCTCGATCCAGCAGAAGGAAGGTGTGGGTCGGAATATTCCACTGCTCCAGAAAAGCCTTGACCCACCAGGCAGGAGGCGTAGAATACTGAAAAAGAGAAGCATAAATTGCGGGATACAACCCAAGCCTCAGCAACTGCGACTTCTTCGCTGACAGAATATAACGGGCCCATTGAAGATACCCAGCTGGATGACGAGGAGTTAGGCCTATCATATATGGTTGTCCCCACGGGCGCGACTCGCCTTGACAGATACGTCGTCCCAGGGTATCCAAAGCCATTGGAGGCTGAACGGGTATCGAAGCCATAGCAGGCTGAAGAAGACCTTCTGAAGTCCAATTAACCACCTCCACGGCATAGTTCACCGGGTGTGAGTTGGCGTAATGGATTGCCATGATGGGCTCTGAGGGTACCGCGCACGAAAAGCTCTGCCGACCCCTAATGATTTGATTGTACCATGTTCTCCATAGATGAAGATTCTTATGTTCTGGGTCATGATCTCTGATCAACACTAAGACTTCCCTGTCCACAGGCGCTCCAGGGAATCCTCCCTCCGAACGAACAAACGGGAAAAAACTATCGAAAGACATGTTACCTGCATGAAAAAGAACAAAAAAAAAAATAGCCGTCAGTGCTATAATTTGAGTTCTGACACTTGGCACTTTAAAATTCATACCGCACTGTAATGCAGTAGAAAGGGATCAAAGGGGACCCACATAATTTAGATGATAGCTCATCATTAATAAAACAGTCTCATCATTTGATGAGACTTTCATTAAATGAGGAAATCCTCAGAAGATTCTCATTTAATGAGAATTCCTCGGGCCAGGGAGTAAATCTCCTCTTGAGAGCAGTGCTCTATGACAGAGTAACATCTGTCAGTTTCCAATGATGAATAAATAAAAATTTTCCCAAAGGAAATTCTGAAGAGCCTCGCTCTATAAAAACGATCAGAAAACTTAAAAAATAAAGTTTTTATGAATCAAAATACTGAGATCTTCAAGATCTATGCACAAACTCTGAGAGTTCTTCATAAGAGATTAACAAATCTCCATTATTCAAGAGAGCCAAGCTCCATTAATAGATTAAGAAACCTTAAAAAGGTTTTCTCTAGATCTAAGATCTATGAAGAGCAAACCTCTGTTAATGGGTAAAACTCTAAAAACATTTTGAGATCTATGATCTGAAGAAGAGCAAAGCTCTATTGATAAAGTTCAAATCTTACAAAAAATTTAGCAGAGTTTTGACACTTGAAAGTTTTTAAAATAAAGAGCTATGCTCTGCAAGAGAATAAAAATTCTCAGAAGAAAAAAGATGAACAGAATCATCTAAAGGGCCGAGGGTCCTATTTATAGGTATAAATAGCCGTTTCAACTTCTGAGTTGATCCAAAGGCAGAAATCTTTCCACCGCTGCACTCACGTGTGGGCCACGTGAGCGCAACGGTGAGGGGGGCATTTGTTTCCCCAATCAGAGCAAAGCTCTGTTCAAAATTCAAATTTTGAAATGAAGCAACGCTTCGGATGCAGCAACAAGTGCGCTGCGCCCTAGGCAGCGCATCATGTGCAAAGCACGTATGCGCTAGCGCTTAGTGCGCTGCACTTAAGCAGTGCACCGTGTGCAAAGTACGTGTGCGCTAGAGCTGAGTGCGCTGCACTTAAGCAGCGCACCGCGTGCAAAGCACGTGTGCGCTAGAGCTGAGTGCGCTGCGCTCTGAGTGGCGCACCACGTGCAAAGCACGGGTGCGCTAGCGCTAAGTGCGCTGCACTCTCAGCAGCACACCACGTACAAAGCACGGGTGCGCTAGCGCTGGAACTAAAAGCTCCCCACCGTCAGATCAAAGATCTAATAATAATGATAAATCATTAATTAATCAGAATTAAATTCTGTTAAGGAAAGATTCCCCAAAATCTTTCCAAATAACAAAACTGTGCTCTGTAAATCAGAGCATCGTTGGATCAATGATCCAAGGGTGATTAAAAATCACCAAAATACAGAATAAATTCTGTTTGGAAAGATTTTCCAATCTTGTTAAAAACAAGAAGGTTGCCTTCTGTAAAACAGAAGCCCTAAGATCAAGGATCCAATGGTGGGGAAACATCCCCAAATCAATCAGAGAAAGATCTCTTTAACTGATTCAACAAATCAGCCTACCCTATAAAAAGGCCCCTAGACTTCAAGTCTCAGAGATACAGAAAGAGAGAGAAACCTCCCCAAAAATTTTGAGAAAATTCAAAGAGCAAGCTCTTGCAAGAAGATCTTTCTTCAAGGTAAAAATGATGATGATGAATATAGAGATGAAATCATCTCATAAAAAGAAGAATTCATTTCTTTAGAAAGATCATAGATCTACAAAGACAAAAAATCTTTCACAAAGAGATCAAAAGATCTCATCATAAAATAAAAGAACTTACTTCTCACAGATCACAGATCATAGATCTATAAGACTAAAGTCTTTCTCAAAGAGATCATGAACATCTCATTATAAAAAGGAGAATAATTCAATTCTCTTAAGGATCATAGATCCATAAAGGCAGAGCCTTTCATCAATATAAGAGATTGAAACAAAATTAGAACGGTTGTTCTTAGATCTTGAGACAAAGTCTCTTTTAAAAAGCTCAGATCATAAAATTGATCAAATGCGCTTTGCGCTCTTGAACTACGCTTCTGCGCTCTCTAGACTGGCGCTCTGGGCCAAATGCGCCACGTGTCAATCACGTATGCGCCAATTAACCGCTAGCGCTTTGCACTCTTGAAATAGCGCACTACTCTCATGGGCTGGCGCTCAGCGTCAAGCGCACCACGTGTCACTCACATGTGCTCCACTAAACTGAAAGCGCAATGCGCTCATGGATTAGTGCTCAGCGCTCATAAACTGGCATCATGTGCTCATCATCTGACGCCTAGCGCCAAGCGCGACACGTGTCCTTTACATGTGCGCCACGTGGCAGAAGCGCACTGCGCTCTTTGACTGGCACAAAGCGCCAAGCGCACCACGTGTTGCACTGACAGAACATAAATTGTTCTTTAATAAGCCCGGAGCTCTGAAGAATGCTCAGCATTCAATAAAAGACAAAAACATTGTCAAGATATAAATCAATGCTCAGCATTGTTAAAAGGGCCAAGCTTAAATAAAATCTCAACAGCCCAAAATAAAATGTTAAACATTTTAACCTGATTGGACTTAGCCCAAGATTGGCCATAAGTTCTCAACTCATATTAATTGAGCTCATCTTCTCATAAATATGTTAACAGATCTTAGCCCCAAATTGGACAACAGATCTTTCAACCAACTCACATCGGTTCGAGGGTACATCTCTTTACTCCTCTAATATTTGTCATTGTAATCCTTCAACGTCTTCAGAGAGGTGACGGATCCCGACAACCAAACATTCCACGGACTGTGGGGTCCTTTAAAACTCATGGACTATGATGTCCTTAACCTTGACTATGAGGTCTTTAAACTCATGGACTATGATGTCCTTAACCTTGACTGTGAGGTCTTTAAACTCACAGATTATGATGTCCTTAATCTTGACTGTGATGTCTTTAAACTCACGGACTATGATGTCCTTAACCTTGGACCGTAATGTCCTTAAACTAACAATGGACCGCAATGTTCCTAAACTAAACAATAAAGCCCAAATGCTCTTTTGTTGGATCTAAACGATCCCGTTGAGTAGATCTTAGTCTAAAATTAGACTAACGTATCCTTAACAAATGTTTAAATTGATCTTAGTCTCAAATGAGACTAACGTATCCTTAAACCCAACCCCCAAACCCAAATCTAAGAGAATACGGATTTGGACTAATCCACGCGCTACGGGCGACAACATAAATTAGTCTCCGTATACAATCCACGGGCAACCAAAAACAAAACAAACACACACGACACGAAGTGAGCATCTGGAGAAGGAGAAAGTGGTTACCGCGATGTGGTAGCGTAATTAACTGCAGGGGCTTGCGCCTGCAGGGAAGAGCGTCCCCACAATAAAAAACCCCTCAACGAGGTGGAATCTGACGAAGTCTACTATATCGGCCGCATCCGTTTAAACCTTCGATACATGGTGCCATAAATCAACTTGGCATCTTCGGAGAGGTGGACGGATAGCAACCAATTAGCATCTGCCTCGAAATTCAGGCAAGAAGGACGTGCGCGGTCGCGTCTCCGTGTTCGGAGGGGAACATACACCACCATGAAACAAAGTATGTCTTTTATTCATAAATCAAAATGAATATGAAGTACAATCTATAAAAGAATCAAAAAATACTCTCATTCAGAAGTATGTACAAAAGGAGAATAAAAAAACATATACATTGTCTTCAAGCCGGCGGACGATTTAATAGAGTCGTCGGTTCATCCTTCTTCCGCTGGGTCTCGGCCTCATAATTTGTTATTGCGATAAGACGGGCCTCCGCCTGAGACTGTTGGGCCTGGTATGAGGCGAGCCGACTTTCAAGCTCCTGTTCGGTAATTTTGTAGGCTTCAACCATCTCGTGAGTGTTGAAGTCAAAATTTGCATCCCGGTTGACCAAGTCAAAGTCAAGGTCAACCCCAAGCCAGGTGGGCCCAAGCCCAAGCAAGTGGGCCAATGCCCAGGTCGAGCCCGAACACGAAGCGTCCGGCCTTCCGCCATGCCAACAACAAAAATCATGTAACAAATAATTTTTATGTAATTTGTGTGCATTAATGTATGCAAAAGGGGTATAAAGCCAAATTTTTGTAAGCCCATGGCTTATGTGCAAAATGAAAAGGCACATGAGCCATGGGATAGGCAAAATGCCATTTTGCAAAGCCCAAGGGGCTATATGTAAATATGTAAGCCTATAAAAGGCAACATGATGATGAATAAAAAACAACTTTCCATTCTCTCCACAAAAATTTTAGATCTGAGATCTTTTGTGCCTCCTGCTCCTTCTCCAAGGTTCTAAACCTTCTCATTTCTTTTGAATTAAATCAAGAGTTTTACTCTTTCTTTTCAAAAACTAAGAAGTCTTCCACCACAAAACCCACAAAGGGGAACTTGGATCTACCATTAGATCTCAGAAAGGAGAGATTTTTAGATCTCGCATCTCTTGATCATCAAGATCCAGCCAACAGAGGAGGAAGAGGAAGAACCCCTTTCATCAACCAAAACATTTTAGGAGTTTAACACCATATATCTACATATATATATATATATATAATAAATATTTCCTTTCTGAAGCATAGCTTCTGGTTCTGGGACTAAAAGCCCCTTTGTCTCGCCAGCGCCCAGCGCTCGAGCGCAAAACGCCCATGTGCCGACACGTGGCGCGCTTGCGCTCAGGCGCCCTGCGCTCGAGCGCAAAACGCCCACGTGTCGACAGGTGGCGCGCTTGCGCTCAGGCGCCCTGCGCTCGAGCGCAAAGCGCCCACGTGCCGACACGTGGCGCACTGCGCTCAGGCGCACTGCGCTCGAGCGCAAAGCGCCCACGTGCCGACACGTGGCGCGCTTGCGCTCAGGCGCACTGCGCTCGAGCGCAAAGCACCCACGTGCCGACACGTGGCGTGCTTCGCACAGGCGCACTGCGCTCGAGCGCAAAGCGCCCACATGCTGACACGTGGCGCGCTTGCGCTCAGGCGCACTGCGCTCGAGCGCAAAGCACCCACGTGCCGACTCATGGCGCGGTTGCGCTCAGACGTACTGCGCTCGAGCGCAAAGCGCCCTCGTGCCGACACGTGGCGCGCTTGCGCTCACGCGCACTGCGCTCAAGCGTAAAACGCCCACGTGCCGACACGTGGCGCGCTTGCGCCTGAGCGCACAGCACCTAAGCGCACAGCGCTTAAGGCGCTGGCCCCACGCATCCTTTGGATGCCTTTCCCCCCTCTTTCTTTTATATATATATATATATATATATATATATACACATATATACATATATATATATATATTGACATATGCATACATATGTGCACACACACATACACCACGACACTGTCCCCGTTAGAAAAAAATTTCTAACGGGGCGCTGCCCCGCACCCCGCAAGGGGGCTACTAGCCCCCTTGACCCCCAGCCCGCTATCCGGGTTGCGGGACCCCCGTAAAAACTCTGTGGGGCCCCCAATATGTCCAAAACCCCTTCAAAACACAATACTTCACATTGAGTTCGCTTGACCAGTTTAACCCGTCAATCGGAGGTTCCCTCGCTCCAAAGGCGAGGGGTAATTAACGGCAGCTTAGTCTGCGGCTGCCGGAGATTCGGATCCCCACAATCATTAAACCCCGGCCTACCCTAGGCAGGGGGAATCTGTAATGCGCCTAACAAGCGCGCGCGTATTCCCATCTCAATGGGGTGACGAAAAACACCCTACAGTTTCTGGCACGCCCGGTGGGACCAATCTCTCCTCCCATATTTCGGGTTAAACGTTCATGCGAACTCAATCAATATACATACCTATATTTATACTAAAATAATGCTATTTCATACAGGTTTTCAAGCAATCACTCTCCAACAATGTCTCCAAGGACGATCTCAGCTCTCAGCACGACTCCCGTCTCCTACACGATGAAGATAGACTCTAGGACGGTCCTTCCGGCTAGTCTCGGGCGACAATAGGAGAAGGAGCCACTACCATTCGGCTCTATTGTGTTCATACCAGTTGGCGCCATCCCAGCTCCTCAAGCCCCGGTGGTAGGCAAACCGGTCTCGAAAGGAAGGAGACCAAATGGGGTGATCTCATGGGCGCCCCAACCCAAACGCAAATCGGTGTCTGGACGGCTTTCCATGGCCCCAGTTGGGGGCAAAGCCATCAGAACAAAAGAAGTTGCCAGACATCGTGGGCAAGCCCAGGCGATACCTTCGACGGACATGCGGGCAGATGTTTTCTCAAGCATCCCCATCACTCGGCCTATGGCGGCTTCTCGAAGAGCAGAAGCCTGCCAAGCGCTTAAGGCAGAGAAGCTGAGGCAGAAGCGGCTCAGATATAGAGCGAACAAAAGGACTAGGGCTCTGGCCATGTTAAAATTTATGAATTTCCAAATCCCGGACCGCTCCGCGAAACCAGCTGCCAGTGATGAAAGAATGGCTGAATGTGTTATCCACACTGTCTACATGGCCAGACATGAAGAAACGAACCCTCCTCTTCTTCACAGCCATGGTGATGATACGATTGACGCCACCCAGCATCGGCTCGATCTAAATGATGAAGAGCCCGCTCAGGCCGATAAGCCAGAGGAGCCCGTGGTTCCTACGGAATGGAGCTCAGGCAATAAAGATTACCCGATTGTCATAGCCGGAACTACAGAACAAGCATTATCCAATGGCTTCAAAGGCAATTTCAGGACAGGGATGAGAAGATGGCCGAGGTCTATTCCAAAGTCGACGAGCTGGCAAACATCGTGGCAGATCTCGCGACCCAAGTCGCCCGATTGCAATTACAGCAGAATCAAATTTTGGCTCATGAGCCAGGGAGTGGTACCCAGGAGCAGCCAACTGATATCCCTTTCAACATAAAAGCGGAGCGCCTTCACGAAAAACGGCCGCAATCAGCCTCCAGTTCCTCCGATACATACGCCGGGAGGGAATCGCCTCTGAAAGAGAAGCTGAAAAAGGTCTATTCCTTCAAGAGGGAAAAGGTCCACAAGATATTCAGGGACGCCCTAAGAAACGGTCTACAACTGCCAGAATCAAAGAGACCGCAAGAAGAGAATATGACCGACGACCCAAAATATTGCCCCTATCACAGGGTGATAGGTCATTCCATTGAGGACTGCTTCGTCTTCAAAGATTGGGTCGAAAGGCAATACAAGACGGGAGAGATAGAACTGTCTAAAGGCGTGTTAGCAAACAGTCAAGCTACGACCGCCGATTTCATGCAAATGGAGACCGAAACCTTTCGGGAACCTAACCCTCCTAGACATGTGCAGGGCGAACCAAAGATTGATCGGCCTCAAGGACCGGCGTCAGTGAGGGCACCTACTCTGATGGAGAGAAGGAAGAAGGTGTACTCCTTTAGGAGGGATGAGGTCCGCGATATATTCGAGGAAGCCCTGAACAATGGCCTGCAACTGCCTATCCCGAAGAGACCACATGAAATGAATATGACTGGCAATCCCATATACTGCCCATACCATAGAGTGCTGAGCCATACCATTGAAGACTGCTGTGTTTTCAAAGATTGGGCAGAGGACCAATATAAGCTTGGAAAAACCTCACAATCCTCGGATGTATCGGCAAGCCACAGAGCTAGGTCATCAACACAACTCCGCCAAGATCAATGTTCAAGGAGCTGGGATAAGCAAAGAGGACCACCACGTCGTTAAACTGGGAAACAATCGACCACCACGTCGTTAAACTGGGAACAGTCGACCTCTAAGTCGTTAAACTGGGAATGTAAAAAAATATATATATATACATGTGTAAATAAAAAAATGTGTAAATAAAAGAAAAAATGAAAAGCCGAAATGATTGGGCAACTCGCAATAAAAATCAGCGAGTAAAAATAAAGATGAAAATAAAGATGAAAATAAAGCCGAAATGATTGGGCAACCGTGAATAAATAGCCAAAATGATAGGGCAATCGCGATTTTCGCGATGATAAAAGCTGAAATGATAGAGCAATCGCGGTAAAAAAATAACAAACAAACAAAAAAAAACAACGGCGAATGATGAGTCTCTCCTGGTACCAAATTGCAGTGCAGCGATGCAGACGCCAACCAAAATCCAATTTCTCAAAATTCTTCCGGCCCTACGGTTAGTCCCCAAATTGATTACCGTATACAATCCACGGGCTCAAATAATTCTCATCACCCTCATGCCCCACCGTAATCACTAGTTATGTGGCTGGTCTCCGCCTTTGGAATTATGCTCCATTGAGAAGACCCACTCATGTGTCCTCACGATACATGAGGAGAACAAACCTTTGTGGGATCCTTATGACTCACAAAGGAAAAGCACACTTAGGAGTCCTCACGACTCCTAAGGAAAACATACACCTGCGGGATCCTTACGACTCGTAGGGATAAAATGCTTTTATAGGACCCTCACGGCCCATAAAATTGAAAAGTCTTAGGTGACAGGGATCTAAACATGTCTCCTAAGCCATCGCTCCCCAACCCCCAAGTGGTGAATGATGAGTCGCTCCTGGTATCATATTCCAGTGCAGCGATGAAGACGCCAACTAAATTCCAAATCGCATACCCCAATGGCAAATGATGAGTCGCTCCTGGTGCCATATTCCAGTGCAGCGATGCAGACGCCAACAAGGTCCTGAAATTTTTCCGGCCCTACGGTCTGGATCATACATCCTGCAAAACCGTTTACAATCCACGGGCGTAAAACGATCCCAACCTCTCCCAAGTCCTACTGGTGAGACCACATTCAAAGTCCAAAAAAAAGAAGAAGAAAATGAAAAATGAAAAAAAAGAAAAATAACATAAAATAAATAAAATGGTATGTCCACAAGCAAAATGGGCACGGATGAAAACCCGAAAGGGCTCCGTGAGTAAAAACAGCAGGACTGCCGGCGAGTTTGTGAAAACCCGAAAGGGCGCAAACTCGTTAAAAAAAAAGAGATGAAATACACTCGCAAAGTCCTCTCGACTTTGTGAGGAGAAAATTCCCGCGTGAGATCCTTACGACTCACAAAGGAGCAACACACTGGGGAGTCCCCATGACTCCCAAGGAGAAAATACACCTACGAGATCATTTCGACTCGTAGGGAGAAAATGCTTTTATGGGACCCTTACGACCCATAAAATTGAAAAGTCTTAGGTGATAGGGATCTAAACCTGTCTCCTAAGCCACCGATTCCCAAATCCTCCTAGGGCAAATGATGAGTTGCTCCTGGCATTATTCCAGTGCAGCAATACAAATGCCAAACAAAAAAAACCCAATCCCCAAATCCTCTCATGACAGATGATGATTCGCTCCTGGTACCATATTCCAGTATAGCGATGCTGATGTCAACTCAAGTCAAACAAATCGAACCAACCAATTCCAACATCGACCTCTGCGTCAAACATCGACACTCCGCCTCGGGGAAACGTCGACCAGCGACACTCCGTGCCGGGGGCACGTCTACCAAATCGCTTCGTAACAGAGCGTTGACCGTCTATGTCGCAAAAAGGGCAGTGCAGGCTCCCGCAAATTGGGAACCCAAATCGCTCCGGATCAGAGCGTCGACCGTCTATGTCGCAAAAAGGGCAGTGCAGGCTCCCGCAAATTGGGAACCCAAATCGCTCCGGATCAGAGCGTCGACCGTCTATGTCGCAAAAAGGGCAGGGCAGGCTCCCGCAAATTGGGAACCCAAATCGCTCCAGATCAGAGCGTCGACTGTCTATGTCGCAAAAAGGGCAGTGCAGGCTCCCGCAAATTGGGAACCCAAATCGCTCCGGATCAGAGCGTCGACCGTCTATGTCGCAAAAAGGGCAGTACAGGCTCCCGCAAATTGGGAACCCAAATCGCTCCGGATCAGAGCGTCGACCGTCTATGTCGCAAAAAGTGCAGGCTCCCGCAAATTGGGAACCCAAATCGCTTCGTAACAGAGCGTCGACCGTCTATGTCGCAAAAAGGGCAGTGCAGGCTCCCGCAAATTAGGAACCCAAATCGCTCCGGATCAGAGCGTCGACCGTCTATGTCGCAAAAAGGGCAGTGCAGGCTCCCGTAAATTGGGAACCCAAATCGCTTCGTAACAGAGCGTCGACCGTCTATGTCGCAAAAAGGGCAGTGCAGGCTCCCGCAAATTGGGAATCCAAATCACTCCGGATCAGAGCGTCGACCGTCTATGTCGCAAAAAGGGCAGTGCAGGCTCCCGCAAATTGGGAACCCAAATCGCTCCGGATCAGAGCGTCGACCGTTTATGTCGCAAAAAGGGCGGTGCAGGCTCCCGCAAATTGGGAACCCAAATCGCTTCGGATCAGAGTGTCGACCGTCTATGTCGCAAAAAAGGCAGTGCAGGCTCCCGCAAATTGGGAACCCAAATCGCTCCGGATCAGAGCGTCGACCGTCTATGTCGCAAAAAGGGCAGTGCAGGCTCCCGCAAATTGGGAACCCAAATCGCTTCGTAACAGAGCGTCGACCGTCTATGTCGCAAAAAGGGCAGTGCAGGCTCCCGCAAATTGGGAACCCAAATCGCTCCAGATCAGAGCGTAGACCGTCTATGTCGCAAAAAAGGGCAGTGCAGGCTCCAGCAAATTGGGAACCCAAATCGCTCCGTATCAGAGCATCGACCGTCTATGTCGCAAAAAGGGCAGTGTAGGCTCCCGCAAATTGGGAACCCAAATCGCTTCGTAACAGAGCGTCGACCGTCTATGTCGCAAAAAGGGCAGTGCAGGCTCCCGCAAATTGGGAACCCAAATCGCTTCGTAACAGAGCGTCGACCGTCTATGTCGCAAAAAGGGCAGTGCAGGCTCCCGCAAATTGGGAACCCAAATTGCTCCGGATCAGAGCGTCGACCGTCCAGGTCGAAAAAAGGGCAGTGCAGGCTTCCTACAAAGCAGGAACCAGATCACTCCGGGCCAGGGAAACGTCTACCACGGACACTCCGTCTCGGAGACGCGTCAAGCGTCGACCGTCCACGTCGTAATAAAGGCAGTGCATCCCAAAGAGTGGGAAACAAGGCAAGTTGCCTCCACGTGAAAGATAATCCATCAATTTCATGCACACGACTCACATATGTGGTGTGCATTTATTGATGGGGGGCACTTTGTTGAAGTCAAAATTTGCACCCCGGTTGACCAAGTCAAAGTCAAGGTCAACCCCAAGCCAGGTAGGCCCAAGCCCAAGCAAGTGGGCCAATGCCCAGGTCGAGCCCGAACACGAAGCGTCCGGCCTTCCGCCAAGCCAACAACAAAAATCATGTAACAAATAATTTTTATGTAATTTTTGTGCATGAATGTATGCAAAAGGGGCATAAAGCCAAATTTTTGTAAGCCCATGGCTTATGTGCAAAATGAAAAGGCACATGAGCCATGGGATAGGCAAAATACCATTTTGCAAAGCCCAAGGGGCTATATGTAAATATGTAAGCCTATAAAAGGCAACATGATGATGAATAAAAAACAACTTTCCATTCTCTCCACAAAAATTTTAGATCTGAGATCTTTTGTGCCTCCTGCTCCTTCTCCAAGGTTCTAAACCTTCTCATTTCTTTTGAATTAAATCAAGAGTTTTACTCTTTCTTTTCAAAAACTAAGAAGTCTTCCACCACAAAACCAACAAAGGGGAACTTGGATCTACTATTAGATCTCAGAAAAGAGAGATTTTTAGATCTCACATCTCTTGATCATCAAGATCCAGCCAACAGAGGAGGAAGAGGAAGAACCCCTTTCATCAACCAAAACATTTTAGGAGTTTAACTCCATATATCTACATAGATATATATATATATATATATATAATAAATATTTCCTTCCTGAAGCATAGCTTCTGGTTCTGGGACTAAAAGCCCCTTTGTCTCGCCAGCGCCCAGCGCTCGAGCGCAAAACGCCCACGAGCCGACACGTGGCGCGCTTGCGCTCAGGCGCACTGCGCTCGAGCGCAAAGCGCCCACGTGCCGACACGTGGCGCGCTTGCGCACAGGCGCACTGCGCTCGAGCGCAAAGCGGCCACATGCCGACACGTGGCGCGCTTGCGCTCAGGCGCACTGCGCTCGAGCTCAAAGCGCCCACGTGCCGACACGTGGCGCACTTGCGCTCAGGCGCACTGCGCTCAAGCGCAAAACGCCCACGTGCCGACACGTGGCGCACTTGCGCCTGAGCGCACAGCACCTAAGCGCACAGCGCTCAAGGCGCTGGCCCCACGCATCCCTTGGATGCTTTTCCCCCCTCTTTCTTTTATATATACATATATACATATATACATATATAGACATATGCATACATATGTGCACACACACATACACCACGACACTGTCCCCGTTAGAAAAAAATTTCTAACGGGGCGCTGCCCCGCACCCCGAAGGGGGCTGCTAGCCCTTTGACCCCCAGCCCGCTATCCGGGTAGCAGGACCCCCGTAAAAACTCTGTGGGGCTCCCAATATGTCCAAAACCCTTTCAAAACACAACACTGCACATTGAGTTCGTATGACCAGTTTAACCCGTCAATCGGAGGTTCCCTCGCTCCAAAGGCGAGGGGTAATTAACGGCAGCTTAGTCCGCAGCTGCCGGAGATTCGGATCCCCACAATCATTAAAGCCCGGCCTACCCTAGGCAGGGGGAATCTGTAATACGCCTGACAAGCGCGCGCGTATTCCCATCTCAATAGGGTGACGAAAAACACCCTACAGCGAGTAAAAATGACGGTTTTATCAATAGCTACCACCTCCCTGATAGCTTCTTGAAGCACCCGCCTGAGTTCATATGCACGAGTGGTCTTGGCCGTAAGTTCAGCTTGAAGTTCCCCCAGTGCATTTGAAGCTAGCTCCCTCTCCGAGAACTTTCGGTTGAGCCTCTTCTCACATGACTGCAGATTTGCGGCGCACCGTTCAACCAGCCACCGCAAGCTCGCCTTTGCAGCCACGACCTCTGAAGGTAGGCGCGTGCACTCAAGACTATGTAAACAAGCCCCCACTCGATGACAGTATCCGATCCAAAATATGCACAAACTGTGTGCTATGTAAGGTAATTAGGAGGATCCTTTGTATGCGCTCCATCAAGCGCGCATTTTGCAAACATACGCCCGCTTCAATAGAGATGATATCTAAAACGTGTTGACAATGCAACAGTAGTGCTCACATTTAAAGGAAATTCCTAAGGATAAAGTATAAAGCCCGTGTATATAGGAGGGGTGCATGTACGAATATATGATGAGCGGAAAGGATTCAATAAAAAGCATGCAACAACCAATAATAAGAGGAATACATCGAGTTAAGGCATACTACTCTATAGGGAAAAGATCACCAAACATGGGATCAGTGATACCAAGGTTAACAAAACAAAAAACAAAATTCTCCAGCTCCCTCTCTGCCTTCTCCAACACGTCGAAGCGACGGTTTTTACGAGGGGTTGCTCCCCACCGATTAGCGCCATGTCCATCAGTAAAGGCGGACATGACAGCCCGCCGGGCTCTTATCTGACCCAGAAGATGAATCGAGCGATCCTTCAGAGCCCGGGTAAGCAAGCATGCCTCATAGAAACACTCAATTTTGTCCTCCGCCGCATCAAGCATCGCCGAAGTCATCTCCGTTGGATGGGGAGGGATGTCCGCAAGCACGGATGAAAAGACCATCCGTAGCCAAATGGAAACCATAGGAAGAAGAGATCCCCTACGAATTAGGAGTTCATACGTCACCGCGTCGCATTCGGAATCTGTGAGAAGAGGATCCACCAGCCGCGCAGCAAAGCGAGGAATCGTCTCCTCGACGGGCACCTCCCATGGCTGTTGATGAGCATGGGGGCGGTTTCAAGCCATGGCACTTAGTTGATTTCTCAAGATGATCACCAGATTTCTCTGTGAAGAGAGAAAGAAACGCATAACTTCGGGTTATAAAGGGGAGCATTCAATGCTATGCACAGAAAATATGGTGCATGATGGAACTATTCCCAAGGCCCAGAAAAAGGGGAGAGCATGGGAAATCAAAGAGATGATTCGTTGGAATCAGTGTAAGGAAACGAAGCGACCCCATCAACAGAGCCCCACGTGCATAGTACGTGAGCATCGGCCTAGACCCTTATTGGAAATTAAAACAGTGCTGAACGTGCATAACACGTGAGCAGGCGCCAATGAGAGATTGAAACCCCCAACAGTGACTCACGTGCCAAACGCGTGAACACCAATAACTGTATGACAAAATTTCATACAGAACACATGTAAACACAGAAAGGGGAAGGGAGAGTTTTGTCATTCACACTACGAAAATTCATACAAAAATAAAAGAAAATGTTTACAATGGTAAGACATCAAATCCAGGACATGGATTGAGAAATTCAAAAGTAAGGCCATCCAAAATGTTTCGGGCCTCTCGGACCATTCACGTATGCATCCTCTCACGCTCGCAAGCGTCAGGATCTTCACTGATGTCTTCCGTCCTTCGATAGGCAGCGATTATCGTCGCCTGTTGGAAAGTTTGATGCAGAATATCAACAAGATTGTCTCGCCTTTTCTTTGAGATTAGGCTCATCAGATACACTGAGTGTACCTTATCTTCGGCATCATCCAATGCCTTAAGCGGCATGCCTGCATAGAATAAAGAAAGTGCTTCCCAGATTGCTCTCACAATGAGCTTCAAAAGAGCGGAACGACGAGGAAGCAGTCGACCATTGTATTCATCAAAACGACGCATGATTTCGGCGCACTGAGCGTTTGTGAACTCCTGATTTTAGCAGCGGCCTAATGCGCGAATGTCCCCATATGAAATAATTTCGTTGTGGTCATACAGATGAGCGGCCATAGCACCTGAAAATGAAAATCAGTGAAGGTTCAGTGGACAGACTGGTCCAGACATGGGAATTTGAACAACCCTTAATATCCGCATGGAGAAAATAAGTGCTGATTAAGAAACCCATTATGAACTCTGTGCAAACCAAACAGAATCTTTCCTAAAAAAAATTTTGTTTTGTCAAGAAGAGCTGAGGATAGAAAAATCCCAAGAAGTCTTTTTGTTAGAACTAAGTTCTCTGGAGAAATTAAATTCCTTTTGAACAGAGAAATTAAATTCCAAGAAAATTTTCGGAGCTAAGCTCTTTGGAATGGAATTAAATTCCAGAAGGAAACAAGTACCATCATCAATCCCCTGAGATCAGAAAAACGCCTAACATTGGGGGTTTACTACCTAAAGATCGTGCATTCTTAGAGCTTGGAAAGATGAGTTCTTATTTAAAGGGAAAAACCCTTGGTGTGGATTTAAAATCCAAAGAAAATTTGTACAGAAAGTTCCTCGGCCGTTCAAGATCCTTACCTGAAAAAGGATTCTTTTTTGTTGACAGAGTTAAACTCTGGATTTTGTTTTAATGAGCAGAAAACTGAGCTCTGAGGAAGAGAATTAAATTCTCAAGGCAAGAACGAGAAAGGAAGAAGATGAATCAGGAACTGTTCCAACTGCCGCTTCCTCCCCCTGTGGATCCCCGGCATCGGTGGATGATGCGAGCATGACGACGGCCCTTATTGATTCGGGGGACGAAGATGTCGACGTTGAATCCTTCTCCCCGGTGATGGTGGAAACCGAGGAAGCCATCATGGTTAGTGGCGCTCCAGACACCGCTATGGTCTCTACCCCTGTTCCCTCATAGGAATTAAATAAAATACAGATACAGCAGTAAGGAAAACCCCCAAATGGGGCATCACGTGCTCACACGTGACCAGGTCTCACGTGCAGACACTTGACCTTTTACAGGCAAAGCCTATATGCGCTGAATAAAATAAACAATTGGAAATACTCAATCAGTGGCATCACGTGCCCACACGTGACTGGGCCTCACGTGCAGACACGTGACCATTTACAGCCAAAGCCTGTAGGCACTGAATAAAATAAATAATTGGAAATACTTAATCAGTGGGGTCACGTGCCAACACGTGATGAGCTCTTAAACCCTATGAACAATAGAATTAAATTCTAATTAAAAGAGAATCAAAAACCCTAATTGGAAGAATATTTCTCTAGATCTTTCCAAACAAAAGATTGCACTCTGTAAAGTAGAGCACCGTTGGATTAAAAAATCACCAGTTTATAGAAAGATTCTACATAAGGAAATATTTTCCTGAAATCTGCCAGGAACAACAAATAAAATATCTTTTGGATTAAAAATCCAATGGTGAATAAAGTTCACCGAGTGATCTAAAAGATCATGTTGGTTACAAAATCAATAAAAATCTCTCAATGAGAGATTGACTAAACAAACTGATTCTTTTCTTTCTCCTATAAATAGGAGCCAAGAAGAGAAGAAAAAGAGGAGAGAAAAAACAACAGAGAGAGAATACAAAAAAAAAGAATTTAATTCTCCAGCGAGAAAAGAAGATCTCTTCAGAAAAAAAAGAAACCCTAGGTAAGAGAGGGAAAGAGATCATTCTATAAGCTCCCACAAAATAAAAGAGAATTTAATTCTCAAATTAAGAGTTTAACTCTTCTAAATAAGAACTTAGTTTTTCTTCTGGTTAAAGATCTGCAGGAGCAGATCTCCCCATAAGTTGAGAATTTAATTCTTATCGGGGAGATTCTGTCATGCAGATCTAAAACCTGAGGGAGGAGCTAAGTTCAGATAATTCTATTCTCCAACAAAGCATATAGGAATTTAATTTCTCCAACAAAGATAGGATTTAACCCTTAATATAAGAACTTAGTTCTTCTTCATGGTAATGGACCTGCAGAAGCAAATCTCCCCATAAGTTGAGAATTTAATTCTCATCAGGGAGATTCCGCCATGCAGATTTAAAACTTATAAGGAGAATTGGGTTTAAAGAATTTAATTCTTTTAAACACATAGGAATTTAATTCCTCTAAATAAAATTAAGGTTTAACCCTATAAGAGAATTTAATTCTTATACAAGGGATTTATCTCTCCATGCACGTAAAAAGATCAAGTACCCAACATGATCATGTGGCAACACGTGACCCTCCCCTCCAATGACCATAAGAGAACGAATAAGATTAGGTCACGTACTCCCACGTGACCCTTGAACAGACTTCTTAAAATAAAAAGGGCATAATCGATTTTGGGTGCCTCACGTGTCCCCACGTGACCGCTGACAAACACCACTTTAAAAAAGAGAATATGGAAAAAACTGAAGTATTAGTATCCAACTCATGGGCACCCTCACGTGTCTCCACGTGACCCCTAAAAAATCCTTTTAATATCCAATGCATGGGTACCCATCACGTGCCCATACGTGATGGCCATGAAGATTAAGTGTTTAACACTTACTTGCATATTCTGAGAATAAAATAAAGGAAGTTTGGCCCAACACTCAAGCGCTTCACGTGACCCCACGTGAGCGCTTCTTTTTTTAGTGTTAACATTATTTTGTGCGTTTCATCCTTAGTGTTTAACACTATTTTAAGCGCTTCACGTGGGAGCACGTGATAGACGAGTCTACTCTAGTGTTTAACACTATATTCGAGCCAATCTTAGCCCAAATTAGCTAAGTCTTCCAGAGGCAAGACCCCTTCCCTTTTTTGACTGAATCTCAAATACACTCTTGACTTCCAAAATTGATCATTTCATCCGTGCCCAGCTCGCTTGTGGACATACCATTTTTTTTAACGAGATGAAACTCTTGAGAATGGCTTCATCACGGATGACCCTTCTTTTGCCGGTGGGACCTGGGAGTGGCTTCATTGCTGGAGTAGCTATGCCGCCTGTGGGACTTGAGTTGAAACCTTCTCCGCTAGGATTTTGATTGCAATATAGATCTCAAGAGAGTGTATCACCGTATTTAGGGCGAGGCGCTAGTTTAGGGACGTTCCGGTCCATTATCGCCATATTTGAGGTGAATTTTTAATTTAAGGACTTTTCAGTCCCATATTCCCATCTTGGGGACGAATGTTAGTTTAAGGACATCTCGGTCCATTATTAGTTTAGAAACATCTCGGTCCAATATCGCCATATTTGAGGCAGATTGTTAGTTTAGGGACTTCTCGGTCCAGCATTCGCATCTTGGGAACGAATGTTAGTTTAGTAACGTTTCGGTCCAACATTCCCATTTTGGGGACGAATGTTAGTTTAAGGACATCTCGGTCCATTGTTAGTTTAGATACATATCGGTCCAATATCTCCATATTTGAGGCAGGTTGTTAGTTTAGGGACTTCTCGGTCCAACATTCCCGTTTTTGGGACGAATTTTAGTTTTGGGACGTCTCAGTCCATTATCGCCGTTTTTTAGGCGAGTATTAGTTTAAGGACGTTTCGGTCCAACGTTCCCCCTTTTTTGGGGGGACGAGTATTAGTTTAAGGACGTTTCGATCCATTATCATCATTTTTTAGGCAACGGAGCTTTTGGATACTACTTTCTGGGTTTGACTCAGAAAGATAGCGAGCGGACACAAGCGTCGTCATCTTTCATTGACCTAAATCATGACTTGTTAGGCATAGTACTTTTTGAGGAATCGGACGTTTATTGGCTGGAAGGGTCTTTCGCCATGCATGTCTATGAGCAGGTTGGCTCTACCTTGGTAGACTTTGTCTATGATATATGGACCTTCATAGTTCGGCTCGAACATCCCCCGTTTTGCACGATTAGGGATCATTGGTCTTTTGATGACGAGCACGAGTTCGCCTTGGCGGAATGCTCTCGGCTTGGTCTGTTTTTCGTATGACCGTGTCATCCTTGCCTTATAAGCCTCCAGATTTTTCTGTGCTATAAGGCGAGTTTCGTCGAGAGCATCAAGCTCTTCAAGCCGAAGATGAGCATTTTCTTCATCTGTCAGCTCATATTGAACTGCTACTCGTAGAGAAGGGAATTCTACCTCCAGTGGGAGCACCGCTTCTGCGCCAAATTCCAACGCATATAGTGTCATATTTGTCGCCGTCTTGAACGTTGTTCTGTATGCCCAGAGAGCTTCGTGCAGCCTTTCGTACCAGTCTTTTTTGTTTCTGGACACCGTTTTCTTTATAATCTTTATCAAGGTCTTGTTGAAAGCTTCGGCTAGAACGTTGGCCCGAGAATTATAGACTGAAGAGTATCTCCAATTTATTTTATATTGTTGTGCGAAGCGGCTGATTTTATGACTTCTGTAAGCTGGCTTATTATCCGAGATAATTCGCCGCGGAGTGCCGAACCGATAGATGACATGTGTTCTGAAGAAATGGAGGATATTCTCCGTCTTCATCTCTCTTAGTGGTACTGCTTCTTCCCACCTAGAGAAGTAATCGGTCGTTGCCAATATAAACCGATGTCTTTTAGAGGATGCTGGTTCGACAGGGCCAATTATATCTGTTCCCCACATCTCAAACGGCCAGCTGGCCACTGTCGGGTGTAGAGGATTTGGATGTTGATGGATGAAGTCCCCGTGAATTTGGCACAAGTGGCACTGCTTTGCATATTTGAGGCAGTCTTGAATCATTGTGGGCCAATAATAACCCATTCTTTTTATCTTCAGCTTCATCTTTGGTCCATCTTGGTGAGAACCGCAGAGTCCGTTGTGTATTTCTTGGATGACTTTCTTTTCTTCCTCCGGCCCCAGGCATCTTAGCCATAGACAGTCGAACGATCTCTTATACAGAATATCATTGACGAAGGCAAAAGACAAAGCTCATTTCATGAGCTGATGTCTAGACGACGCATTTTCGGGCGTTCGTTGGGATTTGAAGTACTCTATGAAGACTTCCCTCCAATCCTTGACCATTTCTTCATCGTCCATTTTAAGGGCTACTTGTTCGGTCATTTCTTGTCTTTCAGATGGCTCTATTAAGTCTTCCGAGGATATATCTGTTGGCGCGAGAACCCAACGGCTTTGCACAATGATCCTTACGTCATCGAGATCTTCATCGGCCAGTTCCTTAGCCAATTTGGCCAATGCATCTGCCTTACTGTTTTCTGCACGTGGTATACTTTCCAGGGTATAGGCAAGGATTTGTGTCAACAATTGCGGCACACTTGGTAAGTATATTCTCCAAGTCTTATTTCATCTTTCTACGAGTAATCTTTCTATTGCTAAGCTTTTCTCGTATTGACCATAGTCTTATGGCTCGAGAGAGAGAACGAAGGAATAGTAGAGCCTCCCACGCTTCCTGATTTGCCACTTTTGACTATTGGTATATTAGATCTCATTCATCACCATTCTTTTTATTTTTAGGTTGAAATCTGACCCTTCTTTATGCGTGCTTTATTCTGCAACAGCTACATCGGCTTTGGCTCCTCTTGAGTCTCACATTTATATGTTCGCGGGGCTCTTTGCGGAGCGTCAGTCTTCCATGGGTGCGGCAAATAGCAGGCGGATACTAAGCGAACTTATTGAGGACCTTAATGTTGAAGCTCTCACTTCTGCTGCGGACTCTGCGGATGAGGTCAACCCTATGCTGGCGACGCTTGTGACTTTCCACAATGAAGATTTCGTCGGCATTTGGGTTGACTACTATAAGCGAATTAAGGCTTGTCTCCATGAGATCGAGCACAAACGTCTTGCACCTAAAGTATTAACCTCGAAGGCTCAATTGATCACATGGATCGAGCAAAGTGCCGCTTCCATTCAATACTTAAAGCAGAAGTTGGTCCTGAAGCAAAAGGAACATGAGACGGCTTTTGATGAATCCAGCCAATTGCGTGCCCAGGTCGAAACGAATGCCGCGCAGCTGCAAGTTATTTTTGAAAACCTTCAACAATGCTTGTCTAAAGGAATGGCGCTGAGGCAGAACCTCTACTTTACCGAGAGGGGAATGCGAGATTGCGAAGTTGCTAAGCAGGAAATTGCTGAGAAGCTTTCATCATTCTTGCAGAAACGGGCTCAAGCCAAAGCGATGTTGGCTGCAATAGTGGCGCGTGAGGAGGAGCTGCGGTAGGAGAGTGAACGGGTTGCTATTTTATTGAAATCCCTGCCTTCTTAACGGCTAAAATTGTATTCCCCATTTTTTATTTAAATTGTATCTTTCAAACACTTTGATTCATGAATAAAGAATATACATTTTTTGCATACGCTTCTCTATGTTTGATGTCTTAATTTAGCGCCAATTAGTTTATTCACTCGTTTCGGAGTCTCTAGTTTATTCACTCGTTTCAGAGTCTCCTGTTTATGTACTCATTTCAGACTTTATAGTTTATTCACTCATTTCGGAGTCTCTTTAGTTTACCTACCTTGGGTTTACATGCAAACTTGTCCTAACGTTGTATGTAGATAACCCCCATTCTTTACGACAGAGGTCCATTAGGTTTGTGGTACTAGGGTTTTAGTCCGTGGTACCGTCGCGTTGGCTGATGTATTCCTCGATATGCAGTCTTTAAGTCGTTGTTCGAGTAGCCACACGACTGTCGTGTCTCTGATCCCTTCGGGGGATGGACAAGACGTTTTCAAGTAATCTCCTTAGGTTATATTATCGTCGGAAGAGCAAGCATTAAGAATTTACAATGACGCTTTTTACCTGAGGTTAGGCTCAATTTGGAGCCCCAATGAGCCATAACCGTACCCTTCTAGGTGGGATGATCTCCAATGGTCTTTTAGGCTTTATATGAGTTGCCGTCAAGACTCGAAGCTGGGAATATGTCGTCACTTCGTTTTTTGCTTTGACGATGTCGCTCCGATTTTTTGCTGAAATAGTGTAGACATCTGTAGGACCTCCATGCTGTATGTATTGCAATTGAAGTCCGGAGCTAGGAATGTGCCATTGCTCGAATTTCATTTAATAGTTGCGTCCGCATCATGCTGAAATGAGGGGGAACGCCGGGATAGTCTCTAGGTTGTATATGTACCGTCAAGACTTGGAGCTAGGGTTTTGCCATGGCTCTATTTTTTTTACCCTCGGGTCTTTTGTTGACGTTGCGTCTGCATCCTGCTGGAATGAGAAGAACGTCGGGGTGATCTATAGGCTTTAGATGTTGCCATTAAGACCTGAAGTTAGGATTTTGTCGTCACTTCACTTTTATTTAATTGTCGTGTCTGCCTCTGCTGGAATGAGGAGGGAGGGGACACAGAGATAGTCTCTAGGTTGTATATGTACCGTCAAGACTTGGAGCTCCTTTTGACGAAATGTGGTGGGAACATATGGTTCCCTTTCTTTTATTTGTGCCCATGGATTGTATACAAGAGTCAATATGGACATACTTGCACGGCAGAAAAGTTTCATTTTCATTTTTTATTTCTTTCCGCGATGCCCTATCTTTTCAGCTTTTATGTCGCGAAAGTCATGATTGCCCAATAATTTCGGTTATTTATTGCGGTGCCTAATCATTTCGGTTTTTTTGTTTTTACTCGCTGCTTTTTATTGCGAGTTGCCCTATAATTTCGGCTATTTTTGTTTATATTAGCTGCTTTTTATTACGGGTTGCCCTATCATTTCGGTTATTTTTGTTTTTACTCCCTGCTTTTTATTGCGAATTGGGGACTTGGTCCTGATACCCATTATGGCATCAGCATCGCTGCAATTGGAATATTGCCAGGAACGAATCATCATTTGCCGTGAGAGGACTTGGAGTTTAACACCTATTTAGGCATCAACATCGCTACAAATGGAATGTTTCTAAAAGCGAATCATCATTTGCCTTTTTTAGTTTGGACAAAAGTGGCTTAGCAAACAGGGTTGGGATCCTGTTGACTTAGGCTTTGTGGCTTTATGAGCCGTAAGGGTCTCATAAAGGTATTTCTCCCTACGAGTCGTAAGAATCTAATAGGTGTGTTTTCTCCTTAAGAATCGTGAGGATTCCTAAGTGCATTTTTCTCTTATAAGTCGTAAGGATCTCACAAGAGTGTTTTCTCCTTATAAGTCAAGAAGACTTACAAGTGTCGTTCACCATATAGGGACATTTCTCATAGTTAATGGAACTTGGTAAAGGATATATTTATTTATGCCCGTGGATTGTATACAAGAGTTAATATAGGACCGCTTGTAGGGCAACATTAGGGGAATATGACGGTTTAAGAACAGGTTTAGACCCCTGTAGCTTAAGGCTTTTTAATCCTACGAGCCGTGAGGGTCTCATAGGGGGAAGTTCTCCTTACGAGTCATAATGATCTCGCAAGTGTAATTTCTCCTTTGGAATTGTAGGGATTCTTAAGTGTGTTTGTCCTTTGTGAGTCGTAAGGATCTCACACTGGTATTTCCTCCTCACAAGGTCGAGAGGACCCTGCAAGTGCACACGAATTTTTTTATTTTACGAGTTTGCGCCCTTTTCGGGTTTTCACAAACTCGCCGACAGTCCTGCTGTTTTTACTCACGGCACCCTTTCGGGTTTTCATCCGTGCCCAGTTCGCTTGTGGACATACCATTTTTTTTAACGAGATGAAACTCTTGAGAATGGCTTCGTCACGGATGACCCTTCTTTTGCCGGTGGGACCTGGGAGTGGCTTCATTGCTGGAGTAGCTATGCCGCCTGTGGGACTTGAGTTGCAACCTTCTCCGCTAGGATTTTGATTGCAATATAGATCTCAAGAGAGTGTATCGCCGTATTTAGGGCGAGGCGCTAGTTTAGGGACGTTCCGGTCCATTATTGCCATATTTGAGGTGAATTTTTAATTTAAGGACTTTTCAGTCCCATATTCCCATCTTGGGGACGAATGTTAGTTTAAGGACATCTCGGTCCATTATTAGTTTAGAAACATCTCGGTCCAATATCGCCATATTTGAGACGGATTGTTAGTTTAAGGACTTCTCGGTCCAGCATTCGCATCTTGGGGACGAATGTTAGTTTAGTAACGTTTCGGTCCAACATTCCCATTTTGGGGATGAATGTTAGTTTAAGGACATCTCGGTCCATTGTTAGTTTAGATACATATCGGTTCAATATCTCCATATTTGAGGCAGGTTGTTAGTTTAGGGACTTCTCGGTCCAACATTCCCATTTTTGGGACGAATTTTAGTTTTGGGACGTCTCAGTCCATTATCGCCGTTTTTTAGGCGAGTATTAGTTTAAGGACGTTTCGGTCCAACGTTCCCCCTTTTTTTAGGGGACGAGTATTAGTTTAAGGACGTTTCGATCCATTATCATCATTTTTGAGGCAACGGAGCTTTTGGATACTACTTTCTGGGTTCTGACTCAGAAAGATAGCGAGCGGACACAAGCGTCGTCATCTTTCATTGACCTAAATCATGACTTGTTAGGCATAGTACTTTTTGAGGAATCGGACGTTTATTGGCTGGAAGGGTCTTTCGCCATGCATGTCTATGAGCAGGTTGGCTCCACCTTGGTAGACTTTGTCTATGATATATAGACCTTCATAGTTCGGCTCGAACATCCCCCGTTTTGCACGATTAGGGATCATTGGTCTTTTGATGACGAGCACGAGTTCGCCTTGGAGGAATGTTCTCGGCCTGGTCTGTTTTTCGTATGACCGTGTCATCCTTGCCTTATAAGCCTCCAGATTTTTCTGTGCTATAAGGCGAGTTTCGTCGAGAGCATCAAGCTCTTCAAGCCGAAGATGAGCATTTTCTTCATCTGTCAGCTCATATTGAACTGCTACTCGTAGAGAAGGGAATTCTACCTCCAGTGGGAGCACCGCTTCTGCGCCAAATTCCAACGCATATAGTGTCATATTTGTCGCCGTCTTGAACGTTGTTCTGTATGCCCAAAGAGCTTCGTGCAGCCTTTCGTACCAGTCTTTTTTGTTTCTGGACACCGTTTTCTTTATAATCTTTATCAAGGTCTTGTTGAAAGCTTCGGCTAGAACGTTGGCCCGAGAATTATAGACTGAAGAGTATCTCCAATTTATTTTATATTGTTGTGCGAAGCGGCTGATTTTATGACTTCTGTAAGCTGGCTTATTATCCGAGATAATTCACCGCGGAGTGCCGAACCGATAGATGACATGTGTTCTGAAGAAATGGAGGATATTCTCCGTCTTCACCTCTCTTAGTGGTACTGCTTCTTCCCACCTAGAGAAGTAATCGGTCGTTGCCAATATAAACCGATGTCTTTTAGAGGATGCTGGTTCGACAGGGCCAATTATATCTGTTCCCCACATCTCAAACGGCCAGCTGGCCACTGTCGGGTGTAGAGGATTTGGATGTTGATGGATGAAGTCCCCGTGAATTTGGCACAAGTGACACTGCTTTGCATATTTGAGGCAGTCTTGAATCATTGTGGGCCAATAATAACCCATTCTTTTTATCTTCAGCTTCATCTTTGGTCCATCTTGGTGAGAACCGCAGAGTCCGTTGTGTATTTCTTGGATGACTTTCTTTACTTCCTCCGGCCCCAGGCATCTTAGCCATAGACAGTCGAACGATCTCTTATACAGAATATCATTGACGAAGGCAAAAGACAAAGCTTATTTCATGAGCTGATGTCTAGACGACGCATTTTCGGGCGTTCGTTGGGATTTGAAGTACTCTATGAAGACTTCCCTCCAATCCTTGACCATTTCTTCATCCTCCATTTGAAGGGCTACTTGTTCGGTCATTTCTTATCTTTCAGATGACTCTATTAAGTCTTCCGAGGATATATCTGTTGGCGCGAGAACCCAACGGCTTTGCACAATGATCCTTACGTCATCGAGATCTTCATCGGCCAGTTCCTTAGCCAATTTGGCCAATGCATCCGCCTTACTGTTTTCTGCACGTGGTATACTTTCCGGGGTATAGGCAAGGATTTGTGTCAACAATTGCGGCACACTTTTGCCATATTTTATCATCTCTGACTTGCATGTCTGATAGTCGCCATTTACTTGGCTGACGATCAGCTGGGAGTCTCCATATATGAGGAGGTCTTTGATTCCAATGTCTATAGCGATCTCCAGACCTGCTATCAAAACTTCATATTCAGCTTCGTTATTAGTTCATGGCTCCATTAAGGAGAGGGCATATGCAATATCCCTGCTTGCGGAGTAATAAAGATAAGGCCGACCTCGGCTTTGATTTTGGGGGCATTTTTCTTTCGCCGCTTCATAGAAGATACTCCATCGAAGTAGAGTTCTCATCGGGAATCATTTTCTTCTTCACTTGCATCAAACGCGTGTTCGTCTGGCAACTCGCAATTTAAGAAGGAGTTATCTGGTATCGGATACTCCGCGAGAAAGTCGGCAATGACCTGCCCCTTCATTGCTTTGAGGGGACGATACGTTATCGAGAACTCCATCAGGAGGAGGGACCATTTGGCAAGCCTTCCTGTTAGTATGGCCCTTGACATTAGATATTTGAGAGGATCCACCTTTGATATAAGATGGACCTCATGTGCCAAGGCGTAATGTCTGAGTTTCGTTATTCGAAGATCAGTGCCAAGCAATGCTTTTCGATGGGGGAATAGTTGTTTTCTGCCCCCAGGAGAACTCGACTCAAATAGTACAGAGCTCTCTCCTTTCCCTGATTGTTCTCTTGTGCCCACAATGCGCCTAGAGAACCCTTAAGGGCTGTTGTATATAGGATAAGGGGTTTTCCCTTAACCGGAGTAGTTAATACCGGCGGATTTTGCAGGTATTGCTTGATTTCGTCCAGTGCGTTTTGGCATTTTTGATCCTAGAAAAATGAGGTCCCCTTCTTCATCAAATGATTGTAGGGATGGCATTTTCTGGAGAGATTGGCTATGAACCGCCGGATATACGCGAGCTTTCCTTGAAGAGATCGCAACTGTTTGAGCGTTCTTGGCGTGGGCATTTCCATAATCGCCTTGATCTTTAAGGGATCGATTTCGATACCCCGGTGACGTACGATTGTAGGGTGTTTTTCGTCACCCCATTGAGATGGGAACATACGCACGTGCTTGTTAGGCGTATTACAGATTCTCCCTGCCTAGGGTAGGCTGGAGTTTATTGATCATGGGAATCCGAATCTCCGGCAGCCGCGGACTAAGCTGCCGTTAATTACCCCTCGCATTTGGGACGAGAGAACCTCCGATTAACGGGTTAAACTGGTCATGCGAACTCAATGTGCAGTGTCGTGTTTCGAAGGGGTTTTGGAAATATCGGGTCCCTGCAGAGTTTTTTACAGGAGTCCCGCTACCCGGATAGCGGGCTGGGGGTCAAGGGGGCTAGCAGCCCCTTTGCGGGGTATGGGGCAGTGCCCCGTTAGAAATTTTTTTTAACGGGGAAGGTATATTTAGTGTGGAGTATGTGTATGTATATATAAATAAAATAAAATAATAATAAAAAGGGGGGAAATGGCGTTCAAAGGCCGTGCGCGTGGCATGTGGGCGCACATGGGCGCCTTAAAACCCGGGGTCACGTGCGCGCACGTGACCGATGGGCGCCTTGGCGCCTGGGGGGTCACGTGCGCATACGTGACCGATGGGCGCCTTGGCGCCCCGGAGTCACGTGCGCGCATGTGGCCGATGGGCGCCTTGGCGCCCCGGGGTCACGTGCGCGCACGTGACCAATGGGCACCTTGCGCCCCGAGGTTACATGCGCACACGTGCGCGCACGTGACCGATGGGCGCCTTGCGCCCCGGGGTCACGTGCGTACACGTGACCGCGAGAAAACACCCGCGGAAAGGGGCCTAGCCCCTAGGCTGGGGAGTTAAACTCTCAAGGGGATTTTTGGAGTTGAACTCCAAACATAAACTAATTTATGGAGTTAAACTCCAACAAATCTAGAAAGGAGTTAAACTCCTAGGAATTTTTGGCTCTTCTTTTGAGCCTTGGATCTGTCCAAAGTTATATTTTTGGAGATGGGTCTCCTTCCTCTTGCTCTTGATCGGCGGGATCTTGGAGAGAAGGGGATGAAACTTAAAAGTCTCCCCTTTTCGAGATCTGATTGGAGATCCGAGCTCCCCTTCATGGGTTTTGTGGTGGAAAGCTATTTATTTTGAGAAAAGGAAGAGTTAAACTCTTGATTTAATTCAAAAGAAAGAAGAAGGTTTTTAGAACCATGAGGAAGGAGAAGATCATAGATCTCGATTCTTTTTGAGAGAGAGAAAATTGTTGAGATATTTTCATTATCTTGGCATTTATAGGCTATACACTTTACATATAACCCTTTGGGCTTTTCAAAATGGCATTTTTCCTATCCCATGGCTCATGTGTCATTTCTTTTTGCACATAAGCCATGGGCTTTATAAAAATTAGGCTTTATGCCTATTTTCTTACATTTATTCATAAAATAAAATAAAAGAAATACAACAAAATTATTCATTACAAAATTTCTATTTTGGCATGGGGGGAGGCCGGCCGCTTCATGTTCGGGCTCGACCCGGGCATTGGCCCACTTGACCCGGGGCTTGGGCCCACTTGGCTTAGAGTTGACTTTGATTTTGACTTGGTCAACCGGGGTGTAAATTTCGACCCCAACAATGATGAATCCCAGGAATTTTCCTGAGGAGACTCCAAACGCGCATTTTAAAGGATTCATCTTCAGATTATAATTCCGAAAACATTGGAACACTATTTTTAGATGTTCCTAATGCTCCTCGTGAGATTTGCTCTTCACCACAAGTTCGTCGATGTAGCATTCGACAATCTCATGGATGAGGTCATCGAATTCATATCCCTCTGGTAGGTAGCGCCAGCGTTTTTTAGACCGAAAGGCGTCACTTTATAGCAGAATATGCCCAGCGGAGTCCGGAAGGCGGTATGATTTTGGTTTTCTGGATGCATTTTTATTTGGTTGTATCCTGAAAATCTATACATGAAGGAGAAGACTTCATGGATAGACGTGTTATCGATCATTAGCTCGGTAACAGGGACTAGGAAGTCGTTCTTCAGGCAGGCTTTGTTATGGTCCCGAAAGTCCACGCGGATGCGAACTGTCTCATTTTTCTTCATCACTGGAACGATGTTAGCGATCCAGTCAAGATATTGAACTTCTTGGATGAATACAGAGTCGATTAGTTTCTTGATTTCAGCGTTGATACTCATCTCAAGTTCGAGTCGCATTCTTCTTGGCGCCTATTTGATTGGCTTTATGTCCGGCGATATGGCCAGTTTATATATCGCTACCTTTGGATCTAGACCTGGCATCTCGGAATAGTTCCACTTGAATGAATCTTTATATTGCATGAGCACGTCTTTTAATATGGCTACATGTTTTTCAGATAGTAGGTTACTGACGAACGTTGGTCTCGGATCATTTTCCGTTCCTAAGTCAATTTTTCTTAGGTTGTCCGCCGTAGTGTGTATCCCATCTTCCAGCTCTTTTAGTGCTGGTGGAAACTCCGAGATCACCTCGTCCTCGTCTTCATTTGCAAAGCACCTGTAGAGGTTATTCATAATCTCGTGCCGTTCCTCTTTTGAGGGTGTTATCATATGGTAGGTACGAGCTCATTTCCATTCTTGATGTTGAGCCGGTCCTATCCTGACAGTATTGGTCCTTTTTGGTTCGTACTTTTGCGAAGGGGTTACCCTCCAGCTGTCGGATAATGTAAACCTACCTTTTCGATACTGGTCTTCTATCCAGTCTTTGAAGGTGAAGCAGTCTTCAAGAGGGTGACCTATTACTCGGTGATAGGAGTAATAATCCGGATGATGGACCTCGTTTATTTGTTCGGGATGCCGAGACTCCGGAAGTGTCATAATTTGATGCTTCAAGACAAGGTTGAATATTTTCCTTGTTTTGTCCCGAGGGAAAGAGTATTCCCGACCCATCTTCTTTATAAAGGATGGGCTCCAATTGACTTTTTCTCGATTGCACAGCGTCTTGGATCCGCTTTGTTATCTTTGAACGTCATTTACATTCTTTGCCCTGTTTTTGCCTCCATTTCGGGGTTTTCCCATTTTGCGAGAACATATAGCGGGCCGGGGATAAAGAGCATTCCGTTTTAGTCCGGCCGCAGATTGCTGACTGAGTCGCTGCATCCTGGCCTTTTAGTAGATAGCCATTTCGCGGCTGTGGTTGTCTCGACTCTTTTGACAAGCTTCTTTTATTAACTTGTCGATTTGTTCTTCAAGTGACGGACTTAACGTTCTTATAGCGTGATTTTGCACTGTTTCAATGTTACGGCTATTTGGAAGAGCGTTTCCCCCCTTTACTGGAGCTGTTTATAACGGAAACTGTGGAACCACTCCCGTTTCTTGGACCGAACGTATCCGAGCCCGGTTGTCTCCATCTTTCCGTTGGGCATCTTTCGCTGAGTCCCGAGAATATCCCAAATCTTTTTGTAGAATTAGGCTTGTTGAACGGTTTGTTCGAGAGGTACTTCTTGGCATCTTAACAGCCTTTTAATCACTCCGCGTAGTATCTTGGCAGACGGATTGGTTGAAGCCTGTCGAGTACAAAATCGGCACCACGCCAGACTTCTTTTTCTACTTTATTTTCCGTAAATTGGTAGAAGAGGATTGCTTTTTCACCTCTTCGCCTGGGGAGTACGTAGAAAATTTGCAGTTCTTGTACGCTGTATGTATGGAGCACATCAGGTTCCTTGTAATGCTAAGGCGGAGCTATTGTAATTTGTAGACTCTGATCCATTCCGGCAAAGTTTGCATTGACGGACGGACGTAGAACACTGCATTTGCTTCATCCTCTGAGTCGCTGCCAAAGACTAAAATAGGAATGGATGGTCCCGGCCTATTATTTTCTTTATGGGGTTGCCCCGAGTAGACTATTTCTTCATCTTCCTCTGTATCACTCCCAAATATCAGGATAGTGACGACGGATTTCTGTTTATTCTCCGGCTTGTGGCACCTTTCTGTGTCCTCGAAGTCTGGTAGGAAGTACTTTGCTTCTTCATATTTTCGGACCTCGTTTACGGAGAACGAATTTAGCTCCCCTATGACGGCGTACTCCGAACCGTCCTTTGAATACTTCACACATTGATATTGTATAGAAGGGATGACGTTGTACTCGTGTAACCAAGGCCTGCCGAGCAGAGCGTTATAGCAAGACTTGGTGTCAATGACATAAAATTTGATGTCAGTGACGAGCAGCCCGAAGCGTAGCGTCAGTATTGCAGACCCAAACGTCCGTGACGACTGTGAGTCAAACCTGGAGATGATAACTTTATCTCGGGCAAAGTACTGAACGTCCATGCAAATTTCCTTCAGCACTCTCACGTTGAGAAGGTTGACGGAGGATCCGTTGTCAACAAGGATTTTCCCTATCTTGATGTCATAGCAGTACCCGGGGACGTATAACGGGCGATTATGTCCGTACGTACCGAGGAGGAGATCTTCCTCGCTGAATGTAATGTCAGCCGTATGAATCTTTGCTAGTTCATCTTTCATCTTCTTTTCCAAAAAGAAAGCTTGGAACTGATCGGGCTCTTGTAACGCCTTGATCAGAGAATCTCGTGCCTCTTTGGACAGGAGGAGAGTATCCAATATGCTCAGTTGTAAGGGTATTTTCCTCAGATGTGCTAGGACATTGTAATCCGCCTTATTTTTCTTAGGCGGGTCTTTTGCCGTGAGCTCTTTGATTGCTTCTTCATTGAGGGCGATCTCCTCGGGGATTTTTCCTTTCCCTTTGTCCTTTTTGTTCGAACCTTTGTTTATAGGTCCGACGTTCTTCTCGAGCAGCGTACGATTACGCAGCTGAATGTTTTCCCATTTCTTCTCCTCCTCTTCTTTTCCCGAGGTGAAGTCTTCGAAGAGAGGGTTGAGAGGTATTTCGTCCTCAGAATTGCTCCCGAATGTAAGAACTTGGGGTTTTTTCCCTTTAGAACTTGTACCAACCATATGACAGTTGCCAATCGTTTCATCATGCGCATTTGTCACACTATTTTGCTGTCGACGAGCACGAGCTTCACGCTTCAATCTCTTGAAGTGTTTTTGATAGGCAACATATCCTTGCCACCATTTCTTGAAGGCACTGTATTTCTCGGTGGGGTGGGTGACCCTTCGATGATATAGGCAGTAGTTTGGACATGCATCTTCTCCATCGAGGCATATGACCCCGGGAGTGTTCCTTACGAGAGGTGGCAGCTTCATCCCCATTGACAGGGCTTTGGCGAACTGCTTCTCTGTTTTGATCCTGCTCTTATTCGTAGCAGGTGTGCTTTGATTTGGTTGGAGTACTCTACGACTCGTCCTCGCCGCAGCTTCTTTGTCCAGACGCTGACGCTTAGCCTTTTCATATATGGCTGTCTCGCGTTCTCGATTAAATTTGCTTTTATGAAAGGTTTCGTTTAACAGCCTCTCGATCGGGTCTTCCTCTGGCAGTTCCGGGAATTTTAGAGCTGATTCTGCCCCCAGTTTCTCTGTGTTGTTTTCTAACGCTGAGAGAGCTTCTTCGTCATTTAACGACGAATGTAAGACCATGTGGCAACTTGCTATACGGTTCTCGGTAACTCCTGATGAGTCATTTTCCTCATTGTTGTCACTATCTTCGTTCCCAAGAATATAGTTGAGGAACTCTTCGAGCGTGACTGGTATCAGCGTCTTCTGATTATATTCCTCCAGCGCGTCAATATATTTTTGTAGGTCTGTGCGCTTGTTGTTATACTCGGCAGGCTGCACAGGCTTCTTGGACTTCTTCTTTTTCTTCGAAGACTTTGAAGGCTTGACTTGGGGGTTTTTCCCCTCGTCAACAATTTTCGGTGTGGGACGAGGTTTTAACATCTCTTTGATAATTTCGGGTTCAAGTGGGATTTTCCACCTGACTGCTGGACATGCCTGTAGATCCTTCAGCATTCTTTTGGATTTTGCTGAAAGAACGACTTCCCATGGAGTTTCTTCACGAGTGAGCATGATACCCTCTGCGCATCCACTTTTTTGGGAGTGTGCTTCTGGGGTGGGTTTACTCTCCAGTTATCATACTGCGTGAATTTTCCCTGTTGATACTGGTATTCAACCCAGTTTTTGAAGACGTAGCAATCTTTAATTGGGTGGCTCACTATTCTGTGATAGGAGCAGTAGTTAGAGTTGTTAACGTCACCGGGTTGCGGTGGACACCGCAGGACTGACAATGTGATGAGTTTATTACGCATTGCCAAACCGAATAGTCTCCTCGTCTTGTCGCGGGGAAACGAGTAAGCGCGTCATAGTCTTTCCTCCAAGGATGGGCGCGAACGCACGTTGTTTTAGCGAGTAGCAAGTTTTGGGCCACTCGGCTATTGTTGCGTATTAGCAACGAATGATGCTTTCCCTTTACCCTTGGCATTTTGAGGGTCCTTATTTGAGGAGGAAGGCCTATGGCTCATCTGGTCCATTTGAGCCAGTTTATCTATCAGAGCCTGGAAGGTAGTCGGTTTGAAGAATGTCATAAACTGGGACACAGTAGTTTGAGGATCAAGGGTCCCGATGAACATGCCCACGGCAGGGGATTCTTCAATGCGTTGTTCGCACTTAGACCACAGGTTCCACCACCGGATCGCGTATTGGACCAATGTTTAACTCCGCTTTACCCTGCCATTGATTAATGGCATGATTGGAGTACGTTCGCTCGCGCTGGCGAAACGCTGTATAAACAGCAGCTCCATTTCTGCAAATGTTTTCACGGAGTCATTTGGGAGCTCCGAGTACCATTCAAAGGCCGTTTCTGACAGGCTACCAATGAACCGACGAAGCAACAATTTATCGTCGCCTCCAGTGTTGCCGCATAGAGCTCTGAACTGCGTAACGTGCTGGTGAGGGTTGTCTGTCCCTTTGTATACATGGAATTTATGGATCGTATATCCCGGCGGGTACTTGATTTGATTATACCAGCCTGGATACGGTCGTCCGGTTCTGACGATTTGGCCAGCTGTTTCATTAGCTTGATGAGCTCTTATTTGTTGAGCAATGTAATTATCAAAGGCGGTGTTCACCGCCGGAAGACGGACCGGGACGTCGGGACGTTTGGCCTGAATCCTGGTGGCAGATGCTATTTGGATTTATCCGTCCACCTCTCCGAAGATGCTAAATTTATTTATAGCACCGTATATCGGAGGTTTGGATACACACGGCTGTTGTAGCGGATTTTATCAGATCCCCCCTCGTTTGCGAGGGTTTTTTGATTGTGGGGCGGTCTTCCCTGCACGCACAAGCCCCTGCAGTTAATTACGTTACCGGATCGCGATAACCACTTTCTCCTGCTCCAGAGGTTCACTTCGTGTCGTGTGTGTATTTGTTTTATTTTGGTTTCCCGTGGATTGTATACGGAGACTAATTTATGTCATCGCCCGTAGGGCGTAGATTAGTCAAAATCCGTATATTTTTAGGTTTGGGTTGATTTAAGGATCGTTAATCTGGTTTGAGATTAAGATCAACTTAAACATATGAGCATTTGGGCTTGATTATTTTAGTTTAAGGACATCATGGTCCATTATCGCCATGTTTGAGGCGAGGTGTTAGTTTAAGAACGTTTCGGTCCTTTGTCGCCATATTTGGAGGCGAATAATAGTTTAAGGACATTTCGGTCCATTATCGGCGTATTTGGGGGCAAATATTAGTTTAAGAACATTTCGGTCCATCATTCATCATGTGCGCACATGTATTTGTTACGTGGCAAAATGAACAATGGAGATATGGAATGTGCCCAATTTGGGGCACGATCCGATTTGAGGCGTGCACGTCAGTTTGGAAGTGCATCAACGAAAGAAGTTGTTGGTCTTAGGGACCCGCAACCTCTCTGAAGACGTTGAGAAATTACAACGACACATATCAGAGGTGTGAAGAAATGTACCCTTAAACCAAATCCCTTATTTGAGGGTAAAGGGGTTGTTGTGGACTCTCGAAATTTTGGTTATATTTGAGACCATGGAAATTAAGAGCATATAAACTCGATTGATTTTTTTTGTTAAGAATACGTTAGTCCAATTTGAGACTAAGCTCCACTTAACAACATTTTAGGATCTTCTTTATTTAAGACCCAGTAACAGAGCATTTGGACTCAGTTGCAAGACTTTAGCAATTTAGCCAATTTGGGCTTTAGTCTGCTTAGTCTCCCTTTTTTTCTGAAAAAGTGCTAAGCACTTATTTAGGATCTGTTTATTCAGTCCCTCTTTTTTATGCAAAAAGTTCTGAGCATAATATGAGTTCTGACACCAACATATAATCATGTAGAGCTATCAGTCATGGGCATTGCCCAATAAGTGTTGAACACTTTACTCATTTTTTCTTTATATGGAGTGCTAGGCGCTCTTTATGGCATCCACGTAGGGAGCGCGTGAGGCGCTGGGCGCTGCCCAATGAGTGTTGAGCACTCAGCCATTTTGGGCAGCTTGTGGAGTGCTAAGCACTCTTTTCTTCTCTTTGGCGGCGCCCACGTAGGGAGCACGTGAGGCGCTGCCCAATGAGTGTTGAACACTCAGCCGTTTGGCACTCTTTTTTTTATGGAGTGCTGAGCACTTTATGATGCCCTCATGATTTTCAAGTGCGGCACTCGGCGCCGGGCGCCGCCCAATGAGTGCTAAGCACTCTTCTTTTTTGTGGCGCCCACGTGAGGCGCTAGGCGCTTTTAGAGGCGCCCACGTGGGAAGCACGGGGGACGCTGAAATCATTTCTCCTCTGTTGATGGCATTTTTGTCCATTAATGATCACCGGGATCTTTGATTTGAAGATCCAGGATCAAGTTTCATTTTTAAGAACTAAGTTCTTTTATAAGGACTAGGTTTCTCTTGTATGCTTTTGTTTTTTAGGAACTCAATTTCTGGTTCTTTTCTGAATCTTTGATTCTCAAGAACAAGTTATTCCCGATGAGAATTAAATTCTCAACTTGTGGGAGACTTACCCACGGATCTCAGATCCAGAGAAAAAGTAAGTTCTTTTAAAAGGGTTAAACCCTTCAATAGGAAAATGAGATGTTTTGATCTCTATTTTTTTATTTACCTAGAATTTTGAGGAGGGAAATCTTCTTCCTTGAGAATTTAATTCTCTGTTCCTTTTGAAGCTCTGTCTCTTTTTTTTCAGAAGCTTATGGGAAGGTTCTTCCCTTTTTTTTCTCTTCCTCCTCCTTTTGTCACCTCTTTGCTCCTATTTATAGGAGAAAGAAAAGAATCAATTTGTTGAGGAAATCTCTTATTGAGAGATCATGATTGATTTTATAATCAATCAAAATGATCTTTTAGATCAATCGGTGAATTTTATTCACCGTTGGATTTTTAATCCAAAGACTCAGAGAAGATTTCTTGTTTGTTTAACAAGATTAGAAATATATTTTCCTAATATAGAATTTAATTCTGTTATATGAATATCTTATTAATTTAACAAGATTAGAATTTTATTCCAACATAGAATTTAATTCTATCACATAGAATTTTATTCTATCATAAGAATATCTTGTTGGTTTAACAAGATTAGAATTTTATTCTATCATATGAATATCTTGTTAGTTTAACAAGTTTAGGAATATATTTCCCTAATATAGAATTTAATTCTGTTATATAAATATCTTGTTAGTTTAACAAGATTAGGAAAATATTTTCCTAAAATAGAATTTTATTCTATCACATGAACACCGTTGGATATTTAATCCAAGGGTCCTCTGTTTAACAGAGAAGATCTTTCTAGTTTTGAAAAGATCAGGAAAATATTTCCCGCATAGAATTTAATTCTATCAGATGGTTTAATTGGTGATATTTTATCACCATTGGATTTTAAATCCAAGATTCTATGTTAGAAAAAGATCTTTCCATATTAGAAAGATCAGGGAAAATATTTCCCAAATAGAATTTAATTCTATCAGATGGGATCATTTTAAATTGGGGCGCTCACATGCTTTGCATGTGAGCGCTGCCAAAAAATGCGGCAAGAGAACTCACGTGTTTAACACCCTAGTCTGGATTTTAGCCTGTTTATTTTCAGTGCTCATATGCTTTGCATATGAGCGCTCACGTGTTTAACACATGAGGCCTGTTTGGCCATTGGTTATTTATGTTCAGCATTCATATGCTTTGCAGATGAGCGCTCACGTGTTTAACACGTGAGTCCAGTTTGACCCTTAGTTATTTGTTTTCAGCATTTATATACTTTGCATATGAGCGCTCACGTGTTTAACACGTGATGCCAGTTTGGCCTTTAAGTTTATTTTATTCAGCGCTCATATGCTTTGCATATGAGCGCTCACGTGTTTAACATGTGAGGACAATTTGACCCTTAGTTATTTGTTTTCAGCGCTTACGTGTTTAACACGTGATGCCAAACTATGATGATTCTTTTCCTCTTCCCCTTTTTTTTATAAGGGAACAAATAGCTCTTTGCCAAAAAATTTGGCGGGAACAGGCTGCCTTAGAGATTGTTTTCTCCTTGGCTACCGATAAGGCCGGAGGAGGGTTTGATGTTCCCCCATGTTATCCTCGATGATTATCAGCGGATCCTCGGCCGAGGGTTCTGGTTGAATCATCATTCAAACCATATCTTGAAATAAGAGAGCCATCTGCTTTATTTTGGCAGCTTGTTCAGCGGCTTCCTTGTCCTTTCTCTCAAGAACCCTTCGCAGAAACTCTGTATCGGTCTTCTGTTCTTGGCGCTATTCGGCTGCTGGATCCAAACTTTCTTTCTGTCCGGTAAGTGCTGCCATTTTGGTCAGCATTTCCTGGAGCTTTTGTTGTTGCTCCTGAGCCTTTGTCAGCAACCGAGTTTGCGGTCAATGACTCACAGAGGCACGACTTTCTTCTTTTCCTAAAGCCATGTAGACCGTATGTATGATCATGCCCCCAGACTTAGGGTGTTTAGGTCCATCACCTTTGGAATTTGCCACAGGCGGTGGTATTTTTTCAAGCCACGTTCTTTTATGAGAGACTGAAATTGAAGGGGCCGCTGTAACATGCACCTGTGTAGAGGGAGTCCCCCATTGTATGGCGGAGGAGTGATCTTTCTCTTACCGATCCTTTGATTTTTTGGTCGACGAGAGTGATTTTCATCGATTACGGAGTCTTGGACTTTCCGCTGGACACTATGAATTTGTGAGGAGAGCCGCTGATGGGGCCACTCCGCCTTTGCCTGTACATGGACTTCCGCAGGTAGAGGTGATTTCTTTAGAACCTTCATTGGGGAGTTTTTGCGCACCCTCTTAAGCAGATCAAAGTTGTTCCCTATTAGAATAGCAGCGTCGACTTCCACCATTAGAGCTGGTGGGGTAAGTCCAGAGGGGGGGTTGCTCCCAGTTTTTCTCACTCGGCGCCAGTGGCGGCGTCAAGCGTGCCTTGCAGAAAGGACCGCCTCAGTTTTGAAAGCAGCTTCTTCATACCCCTGGCTTTGCTGAGGGGCTTCAATCGGTGTCAGCCTGTTGAAAACCGACGTCCTTGTTGAAGCGGCCGGCCTTTCGAAGACCGAATTTCTGATAGGGGAAGCACTTTTGACGGCTTCGCCTGTAGCAGGAGTTAGGAGGGCTATTCTTTTTGGGGTAGCCCCTTCAAGTATCACGACCCTCTTCGCTGGCTTGTTTGTGCTTTTGTTCAGCTTGTTGAAAATTGAGACGCCAGATTTGGACGGCCCGTTGAGAGGGGCCGTTGTGGTTGTTAGTCGATCGAAGATTAAATTTTTAGGAGCTTCCCCTTGCGGCGCTTAGGCACCAAAACTCACAAGTGGGAGCATTGTCCCGAAGAACAATCCAGTAGTGGCTTGCGTAACTTGCCCTACTGGCATTGAGAAAATAGAGGCCGCGTTGGGCCCGTAAGTCACTCTTCCTGTTGGGGTAGAGCGAGAGTTGCTTCTGCATGCAGTGCATTGAGAAGCCATTGATTTTCCTATACAAGAGCAAGACACCAAGTTTTAGTACCTCGAATCCAAGGGCAACCACAGCGAACCGTGATTTTGTTCGTGAAACACGACACACGAAGTGTGGAGTGGAAAGAGAAAAATGTCCCACCGGGCGTTCCAGAACCTCTTCACCGCCGAAAGACCGGACCGAGATGCTTGGGGACGTCTGGCTTGAATTTAGGGGCATATGCTATTTGGACTTATCCATCCACCTCTCCGAAGATACCAAGTTGATTTATGGCACCATATATCGGAGGTTTGGACAGACGCGACCGTTGTAGCCAATTTTATCAGATCCCCCTATATTTGTGAAGGGTTTTTGATTGTGGGGACGCTCTTCCCTGCAGGTGCAAGCCCCTGCAGTTAATTACATTATCGCTTCGCGATAACCACTTTCTCCTTCTCTTGCAGTTCACTTCGTGTCGTGTGTTATTTTGTTTGTTAAGGTTGCCCGTGGATTGTATACGGAGACTAGTTTATGTCGTCGCCCGTAGGGCACGGATTAGTCCAAATCTGTATATTTTAGATTTGGGATTTTGAACTTAAGTTATATTTTTCCTTTAGTTTAAAAATATTTTGTTCGGCTTAAGGACCGTTAATCCAGTTTGAGATTAAGATCAACTTAGACTTATGAGTGTTTGGACCCAATTTATTTTTAGCTAAGGATACATTAATCATATTTGAGACTAAGATCAACTTAGAAATATTTTAAGGATCATTAAATTTATTAAGATCCAGAGCATTTGGGCTCAGTTGCAAGAGACTTAACCAATTTAGGCTTAGCCTACTCAGTCCTTGTTCAAAAGTGCTTTCAGCCCCCTTTTTATTCAAAAATGCTAAGCACTTATTTGACGCTTTGAAGCTCACATGGGTATCATGTGAAGCCTTCAGTTATGGGCGCTGCCCAATTAGTGCTAAGCACTCAATTATATATATAGTGCTAAGCTCTTTTTTGGCGTCCACGGGAAGATCACGTACGGCGCTGGGCGCTGCCCAATTAGTGCTAAGTACTCAGCCGTTTTGGCTGTATATGAAGTGCTAAGCACTTTTTTGTGGCGCCCACGTGAGACGCTGGGCGCTGCCCAATCAGTGCTAAGCACTCAGCCATTTTGGCTGTATATGAAGTGCTAAGTACTTTTGTGTGGCACCCACATGAGGAGCACGTGAGGCGCTGGGCGCTGCCCAATCAGTGCTAAGCACTCAGCTTTTTGGCTGTATATGAAGTGCTGAGCACTTTTATTCAGCGCTCACCTATATTTCATGTGAGACGCTGTCCTTCTGCTTCGGGCGCCCGCGTGTTTTTCACGTGAGGCGCTGTCGTTCTGCTTCGGGCGCCCGCGTGTTGTTCACGTGAGGCGCTAGGCGCTGTTGGGAGGGCGCCCATGTGGGAAACACGTGTGGCGCTAAGCTCTTTTCTTTTTTGGAGATTAAATCTCTGTTAATTCCATTTTTGGCCATTAATGATCATCAAGATCTCTATTTTGAAGACCTTGGATCGTTTTTTCTTCATTGGAGAACAATGTTCTATTTTTCTTTTTATAAGAACTAAGTTATTTATATAGGGTTAAATCCTAATTTCTGAAGAATTAAATTCCCAGAACATATGTTCTTTTTCTTTTTTCTTTCTTTTTAATCTAGTTCTTTTCTGAATCTTTGATTCTCAAGAACAAGATCTTCCCGATAAGAATTAAATTCTCAACTTGTGGGAGACTTGTCTTATGGATCTCTGATCCAGAGAAAGAACTAAGTTATTTGAGAAGGGTTAAACCCTTATATAGGTAAAAAGAGATATTTTGATTTCTGAGTTTTTTTTACCTAGGGTATTGAGGAAGAAGAACTTCTCTTTTTTTATTGAGAATTGAATTCTCTGTTGTTTTGAAAGCTTTATGTATTTTTTCAGAAGCTTATAGGGGGTTCCCTCTATACGAGACTTGAAATCTTATGTCCTTTATAAAGTAGAGGCAAGTTTGTTAATTAGTTTCTTTTTTAAGAAAATCTCTTATTAAGAGATTCCAATTGATTTAATTGGTCTCAAAATTGATTTGGGGAATTTTACCCACCGTTGGATGTTTGATCCAAGTGTTTCTGTTTTACTGAATATGTTTTCTTGTTTTTAACAAGATTAGGGAAATATTTTCCTCATATACAGAATTTTATTCTGTCAAGCGGTGATTTTTAATCACCATTGGATTTTTAATCCAAAAGTTCTCTGTTTTACAGAGAGCAATCTTTTTTGTTTATAAAGATTGAGAACAAATATTTCTCAGAATAGAATTTAATTCTATTGTTTGATTATTTATCATCACCATTGGATCTTTGATCCAACGGTTCTGTTTAACAGAGAATATTCCAACTTTTTGTTAGGAAAATGTAGAATTTAATTCTACTGGTATAAACTTGGGCCCCGGTACTCACGTGTTGTGCACGTGTGAGCCACTTAAGAATTAAATTCTTATTTATGATAGACGCTTCTGTGCTTTGCACATTGGCCCCCACGTGAGGAGTACGTGCGGCACCATATAAGAATCTAATTCTTATATAATAAGCGCTCCTGTGCTTTGCACATTGGCGCCTACGTGAGGAGCACGTGCGGCGCCACCATAGGATTTAATCATACAAGATTGGCGCTGGCGCTGGCGCTGGAGCCCTCATGAGGGGCACGTGAGACGCTGCCTCATTAAAATTCAACAGAGCTTAGCTCTTTTATTATGTTTAAATATTGGGGGAGCAGGTCCCTTCCTCGTAACCGAGGCATTGCCCGGGGGTGCCTACCGCCTCCAAGATTCCTTAGGGCACAACTTTCCGCGGTCGTATAACTCCGAAAAGCTTAAATTGTATAGATGAACTTGCACACTCTTGAATAATGAGATTCCACTTTTTCTGTCATTAAGTTTGTTTTAGTTTCTGAGCTAAGCCCTCATGCGAGTAGGTTCCTACTCGGTTTCGAGGCTGGCGGACAGCCTCCTGTTCGTCGTAACCAGGTAACTTCCTGCCTGGATCGTCCACATCGGGTAGCTTCCTGCCCAACGACGTCGTGCATTCAAAAGCCCTCTCCACGAGGCAGCCGGGTAGATTCCTGCCCGGCCCAACCACAGCAGGTAGCTTCCTGCCCGGCGAAACCCGTGCATCCTAAGCCCTCTCACGAACCTGCGGGCTACCTCTCTATCTCGGCTCGAAAGCAAGCAAAGTATCCCAAACCAGTCCTTCACTCATATGAATAAAATGTGGGCACGTCTATAGGTAGTCAACCTAAGTATCGCTCCACCCGCCTTACTTCGACTCTGGGGGAATGAGGGAAGGAGTAGCACCGATCTACATGCACTTGGAAAGAAAAACAAAATTTTTCAACAATCGACGCTCTAAGCGAGGAGAAGTTCGTAGGCAAAACATAAAATTTTATTGATAAGAGATATTCTCAGATCTTCAGCCTTACAAAATTGGCCGGGGGCACTAAAAAAAAGAGAATATACTTCTTAACTATTACAGCAAAAGGGGAAGGGGGTCCTGAAAGCATTGATTGTGGTATTCGAAGCAGAGATCCTCCAACCGAGCCCAGGAGGCATCCCATCGCTCCCTCTGCTTATGTACATGGACCCGAGTAGCTACGGTTCCGTCAGGGACTCCCGCCATCGAACATGAAGTTATGATTGTTGGATATTGGTGCCCTCAAGGCAATTGTCGTAATTGCGAGAATGCAATTACTGAATTCGAGGAGGGCCTATACCAAGAACAGTCTTACTCGAGATGATAGTGTGCTATCTGGTTTGTCTTTATCTGTCATGTGAATACGTGTTACTAGTTATCGTGTATTGCTAATACATGAGATAAAGCTCATAGGATCTTTGTTTGACTGCCAGGATTATGATAAGGATCATACTAGTGGGGCCTGGTAGTTTGTAAGTACATTCTCAAATGTCCCTAGTCATAGGAGTATCGAGACAGGGTATTGGTACTCCAGTTTAGACCAGTGTATATGTTTCATGACCCTATACGGGGCAATAGCCGATCCCATCGTCATTGGTGTTTGAAACTGATGATTGTATACAGGTGCTCATTGGATGAGTTACATTGGACGGACTCGCTGAGAACTCCTAGTTGGTATTATACCAATGTCAGATAGCAGTTCTCTGGTGACATGAGTACAGGGTAGTCTCTTGACCTGAAATCCCCACAGTGTCTCGTGTGTATTCCCACTGTACTTAGATTGCTACTATACCACGGCTCTACTGAGCCTTGCAAACAGGTTTTAGTTGGATACAGTCCCGAAGCATATGGAGGCAGTGAGCGGTCGAGGGAATTCATCACTCCCGGTATTGGGAGTCGATATCACATGGTGCAATACACGACTATAACCTGAAGTCCGTGGCCACGGCATCAGAGATAAACTTGTAAGTGTTACTAGTTGTATCTCTTGGGTTATGAGTCATGTATCAGCACGACTTATCAGGTTATTGGGGGTCTGACAAATTCCACCCCCCCCAGACCCGGTATGCGATACTCTTTGACAAAGAGAAAAGACTGTACGGTGACTGTTACTTATAGACTTTGTTGGGTCCGGATGAGTTCGCTCGTCGACCTGCCTTTATCTTGCTCATACCTGGGTAGCCATTACATACAGCTACTGCCACTAACGAGCTTGTAGGTTAACCCGAAAGGGGGTTGAATATGAAAGTATTTCAGATTCAACCGGATACGATCCTGTATAACCTACTACCAGCTTATTGATAGGTCTTTAGAGTCCCGCAACGAAAATGCCTGCCCAGGCAAAACGCGATGTGACGTACATATAGGGATACGTACACGAGTTCGATAAAATAAGTATATTGGATATACGTGTTCAATCGGACGAATTTTATACTAACCGGTTTCATAGCCAGAATACCAAATCAAGTGTTGACTTGATAACCATATTAATGATACAGTTTCTAGTATAGTGTATATGATACACACTCTCTACAGTATATAATACTGAGAAGATATTGATTGCATTTCGTGTATGTGATACATGATGTGCACGTGTATAGGATACATGTACTAATACTTATTTAATATATATATATATATATATATATATTCCCACCATTATAAATTATGTATAAATAAATACGCAAATAAATGTATGTATATATATATATATATATATTAATGTATGTATATATATTAATGTATGTATATATATATATATATTATATTATATATTTTATATACTAAATTATTGTGGGGCCCACCCTCTCTCTTGTGTGTTGATATACACATGAAAGAGAGTGCGTGGTGAGGGCATGTGTCATATACATGACATGGTTGGAAATGAGATGAGAGGGACAATTCATTTTTTCTAAGCAAGCCATCACATCTTTTCATATCATCTTCTTTTTTCTAAGCTCTCTTAAAAATGATAAGTGTTGCCATGGTGAAGGAGTGCAAAATATAGAGAATACCCATCGTTCGCATCGCTTTCGAACACGCCCAGCAAGCCTCTAGAGGAAGTTTCTCCGACCGGTGACGGAGTTGGAGCTCGGGCAGCCCGCTTTCAACGCGGATCATCTACGGTGAGGCAGTCGGTGTGCAGACGCGTTCGAGAGATTACGAAGTTTAAACGGAGTCTTCCGGGATCATCCGGACACGCTACAAAGGTTGTAGAACCTTTGAACTCTTCCTTTTACTCTTTATATTTAGCGAGAAACTGGTGCTTGGACGATTTTTGGCGTACGGTCGATCGCACTCCCACGGAATTTTTGTTTTCCGACCAGTCCCGCTTCCGCTGCGTGCACACGCGGGGCGCGCCCGGCCTTACAATGATCAGCCTCTGTTGGAAAGCTCTACAAAAAATGTCTATCGAGCGGTCTCGCCTGCTCTTTGAGATCAGGCGCAACTCGTGGGTCGTGCACATCTTTTCGATGGCCTCTTCCAGTGCTTGTTGGGACAACGCCCCGAAAAGGCCGGGGGAAGACTTCCAGATCGCGTAGATGAGCACCTGCAAGAGAGAAGATCGGTGTGGGAGTAACCGCCCATAGTGACGCTCCAGACGACTTATCACGGTTTCATATGTCGCCTCGAAACTGTAAAAGTCGTAATGGTAGACGTCGTTGTGTGTTACGATATCCCGGATGTTGTACGTGTTGCCGGCTATCAGGAAACTATTTCCCCAAACAGAGCAAAGCTCTGTTCAAATTTTAAAATTTGAAATGAAGCAGCATAGCAGCGCCAGTGCTGAGAGTCAAAGACTCTGAAGCAACGCTCACTTGCAAAGCATTTGAGCGCTAGCGCTAAGAGCGCTGCATTCTAAACAGCACATCACGTGCAAAACACGTGAGCGCTAGCGCTAAGAGCGCTGCACTCTAAGCAGCGCACCACGTGCAAAGCACGTGAGCGCTAGCGCTAAGAGCGCTGCACTCTAAGTGTAAAGCACGTGAGCGCGAGCGATAGAACAAAATGTTCTCGGCCCTTGGATCAAAGATCCAACGAACATGATTAAAAATCATCAATTGACCAGAATAAAATTCTGTTAAAGAAACATTCCTCAGAATCTTTCCAAACAGGAAAGATTATGCTCTGAAAATCAGAGCACCGTTGGATCAATGATCCAATGGTGATTAAAAATCACCAAAATACAGAATAAATTCTGTATGGGAAAAGATTTCCCAATCTTGTTAAAAACAAGAAAATTGCCTTCTGTAAAACAGAAGCCCTTGGATCAAAGATCCAACGGTGGGGAAATCCCCAAATCAATTAGAGAAAAGATCTCTTCAAACCGATTCAACAAATCAGCCTACCCTATATAAAGGCCCAAAGACTTCAAGTCTAGAAGAGAGGAACCCCCCCACACAAAATTTGAGAAAGTTCAGAGAGAAAAGCAAGCTCTCGGCAGAAGAAGAATTTCTTCAAGGTAAAATAAAGAGATCAAATCATCTCATCAGAAAAAGAACTTAGTTCTTATGCTAGATCATAGATCTATAAGGAAAATTTCTTGCACAAAGAGATCATAATATCTCATTATAAAAAAGGGGGAGAATAATTCAATTCTCTTAGGATCACAGATCCATAAAGGCAAAGCCTTTCACCAAAAATATAAGAGATTGAAATATCTCCTATAAAATAAGAACTGAGTTCTTAGATCTATGACACAAAGCCTCCAATGAACGAGAATTTAATTCTCAGAGTGCAGAACTGATAAAAGTTGCATGAAAAGAAATCTGGCGCTCATCGCCAAGCGCACCACGTGCTCCTCACGTATGCGCTACTTAACAGAAGCGCTCTGCGCTCATTGACTGGCGTTCAGCGTCAAGCGCGCAACATGCTCCTCACGTGTGCGCTACTTAAACAGAAGCGCTCTGCGCTTATTGACTGGCGCTCAGCGCCAAACTCCTCACATGTAGCTACTTAACAGAAGCGCTCTGCGCTCATTGACTGGCGTTCAGCGCCAAGCGCACCACGCGCTCCTCACGTGTGCGCTAAGAGAACATAAAATGTTCTATAAATAAAGCCCCAGAGCTATGATGGGTGCTCAGCACTCGATAAAAGACAAAAAGGCTATCAGAACTCAAACCAATGCTCAGCATTGTTAAATGATTAACATTTTAACTGAATGGGCCGAGCCTAAGTTGGCCACAGATCCCTAATTCAGATTAATTGAGTCCATATGCTCATAAATCTTTGATCTTAGTCCCAAATTGGACTACAGATCTCCCAACCAATATTGGTTCAAGGGTACATCTCTTCACTCCTCTGATATTTGTCGTTGTAATCCTTCAACGTCTTCAGAGATGTGACGGGTCCCGACAACCAGACATTCCACGGATTGTGGGGTCCTTAAACTCATGGACTATGATGTCCTTAAACTTTACGGACTGTGGGGTCCTTAAACTCATGGACTATGATGTCCTTAAACTTTACAGACTATGACGTCTTTAAACTATGGACTATGATGTCCTTAAACTTATGAACCACAATGTCCCTAAACTATAACAATAGAGCCCAAATGCTCTTTTGTTGGATCTAAATGATCTTGTTGAGTAGATCTTAGTCTAAAATTAGACTAACGTATCCTTAACAAACGTTTAAGTTGATCTTAGTCTCAAATGAGATTAACGATCCTTAAACCCAACCCAAACCCAAATCTAAGCAAATACGGATTTGGACTAATCCACGCCCTACGGGCGACAACATAAATTAGTCTCCGTATACAATCCACGGGCAACCAAAAACAAAACAAACACACACGACATGAAGTGACCATCTGGAAAAGAAGAAAGTGGTTGCCGCGATGCGGTAGCGTAATTAACTGCAGGGGCTTGCGCCTGCAGGGAAGAGTGTCCCCACAATCAAAAACCCCTCAACGAGGGGGAATCTGACGAAGTCTGCTACATCGGCTGCATCCATTTAAACCTTCGATACATGGTGTCATAAATCAACTTGGTATCTTCGGAGAGGTGGACGGATAGCACCAAATAGCATCTGCCCCCAAAATTCAGGCCGGACGTCCCAACGTCCCAGTCGCATCTTTCGGTGGAGAACAGATTCTGGCACGCCTGGTGGGACCTTTACCTCTTTCCACTCCACACTTCGTGTGTCGTGTTTCGCGAACGAATCGGGGTTTGCTATGGTTTCCCCTGGATTCGAGATACTAAGATTTGGTGTCTTGCTCCGTGCAGAAAAAGAAGATCAATGGCTTTCAACTGCACCAACTGCAACAACTCCCACCCCGTCCCTATCGGAGGAGTGACCTATGGGCCTCAAGCGGCCTCCTTTTTTACAATGCCGGTGGAACAGGTGACGCAAGCCACCACTGGGCTATTCTTCGGGACCATGATCCCACCAGCAAGCTTCAGCGCTCCAATGCCGTCACACGAAGTTCTAAAGAAGTCGGTTTTTTATCAGCTTACCACTACCACGGCCCCTCTCAACGGGTCGTCCAAATCCAACACATCGGTCTTTGATAGGCTAAGCCGAAGCTCAGATGGGCCCGTCAAGAAGCCCACAATACCTGAAGGGGTTATCCCGAAGCGGATAGCCATTCCTGCTCCTGAAATCGGCAAGGCGGCTTCTCCTGCTAAGGGGTCGGTCTTCACAAGACTGGCCGTTTCAGCTCCTACTCCACGCGAAGTCATGAAGGCTGCTTCCCCTGTTAGAAAGTCGGCCTTCGCAAGACTGACTATCCCCTCTCAACGGACGTCAGTCTTCGACAGGCTAGCGCCAATAATGACCTCTCCTCAAAGCAGGGGGCATGAGTAAGCTCATCCAACAGCAGAGGTGGTCCCGTCCGCAAGGCATGCTCGACGTCGCCACTGGCGCCGAGTGAGGAAAGCTGGGGGTAATTCTCCATCTGGATTTACCCCACCAGTTCCAACGGTGGAAGTTGACGCTGCTGTTCCAACTGGGAATAACTTTGAACCACTCAGGAGGGTCCGTAAGAACTCTCCGAATGCCATGCTAAAAAGATCTCCTCCACCTATGGAGAACGCTACAAAGGTGAAGCCAGAGCAGCCCCCTCAGTGGCTGTCCTCTAAAATTCACAAGGTTTGGCAGCAGGTCCAAAACTTGGTGATCAACCAAGACTACTCCTTCCGATCGAAGAAGATGAAAGTTCGGTGAGAGAAGGACCACCCTGTCATACCACAGGAGATGTCATCTATTTGGGTGCCCGCTACAACGGCTCTCTCAACTTCGACCGCCCACAAAAGAAGGAGGCTGGAGAATGTCCCCGTGTTCGCGACGAATCTGAAGGGCACTGAATCTAAACACCCCAAGTCTGGGGGCATGGTGGTGCACACTATTTATATGGCATCCGGGAAAGAGGATAGCCGTATCTCTACGGGTCATCGACCACTCACCAGATCCGTAACAAAAGCCTAGGAGCAACAACAGAAGCTTCAGGAAATGTTTACACGGATGGCCGCACTCACTGGGCCAAAAGAAAGCCCGGAGACGTCGTCAGAGCAGCGTCATGAGCAAGAAACCGATGCTGAGTTCCTCCGCAGAATCCTCGAGAAGAAGGATAAAGAGGCAGCAGAACAAGCTGCCAACATAAAAAAAATAGCGCTTTTATTCCAAGACATAGTCGGGATGATGTTACAGCCGGATCCTCCAGCTGAAGACCCTCCAATTATCCTTGAAGACGATAGGGGAGAAATATCGAGCCCTCTTCCGGCTTTTTCAGCAGCCAAAGAGGAGACCATTTCTAAAGCCGTCCTGGATGACTATATCGCTCAACAGATATGAGCTCATTAAGCGAACGAAGCGGCCGGCCAAATTGTTAAGACCGGACGACCCTATCCAGGCTGGTATGATCAAATCAAGTACCCAGTGGGATATACGATCCCTAAATTCCAAGTATATAAGGGGACGGGGAATCCACACCAACACGTGGCTCAATTCAGGGCTCTGTGCGGCAACACCGGAGGTGACGACAAACTGCTGCTTCGCCAGTTTGTTAGCAGCTTGTCGGAAACAGCGTTTGAATGGTACTCCGAGCTCCCGAACGACTCCGTTAAGACATTTGCATAAATGGAGTTACTGTTCACACAAAGGTTCGCAAGTGCTAGCGAGCGCACCCCGATCACCGCATTAATTAACGCCAGAGTGAAGCCAGGTGAAACATGGGTGCAGTACGCAATACGGTGGCGGAATCTATGGTCGAAGTGCGAGCAGCGCATCGAAAAAGCGCCTGCGGTAGGCATGTTCGTGGGTACTCTTGACCGCAGGCGACCATATCCTAGTTCATGATGTTCTTCAAGACAACTACTTTCCAGACCTTGATTGACAAACTGGCCCAAATGGATCAGATGGGTCATAAACCATCCTCTTCGAAGTTGGAATCTCGAAACGAAAAAGGGAAAAGGAAAGCGACCTTCGTCGCCAATGCTCAACAACAGCCCAGTGGTCCAAAACCAACTAATCGCCAAGATGAAAGACGGCGATTCTTCAATGAGAAACTGAGGCGCCCTTATTCGTTTCCCGGGATAAAACGAGGAGACTGTTCGAGCTGGCGGTGCGCAACAGGCTTATCACCTTGCCAGATCCAAAACGCCCATTGCAACCCGGTGAGACCAATAATCCCAACTATTGCCCCTATCACCAAGTGGTAGGCTATCCAATCGAAGATTGCTTCGTCTTCAAAGGCTGGATTGAGGACCAATACCAACAAAGAAAGTTCGCACTGTCCGAGAATTGGAAAGTAAGCCCACCTCAGCCGCACGCTCTTAAAAGGGGAGACACACCGGAGGCATTATGCTCTTTTATAGAAGAAATTCCATGGGAGGTCGCTCTTTCAGCCAAGACGAAAAGAATGGTGAAGGATCTCCAAACATGGCCGGCGATCAGGTGGAAAAATCCACTGGAACCCGAAGTCATTGAGAGAATGCTGAAGCCGTGCCTGACTCCAAGAATTGGTAGCGATAATCAAAACGCTCAGGCCCAGCCGTCAAAGTCTTCGAAGAAGAAGAAGAAGACCAAAAAGCCCGTGAAGCCTGATGACAAGCGCACGGAACTGCAAAAACATATTGACGTACTGGAGGAATATAACCAGAAGGCGCGAACCCCGGTCACACTCCAAGAGTTTCTCAACCACATCCTTGAAGATAGAGATGGCGATGAAGACGAGAGAGAAGACTCGTTAGACAAACCTGAAGATTATGTGACAAGCTGCCACGTGATCTCTCACTCGTCAGTAGATGGTGAAGAAGCTCCTGATACAGAGAAACTGGGGGCAGATCCCGAACTGGAACTCCTAGGACCGTCAGATGAAATGATTGACGCATTCCTGAACGAAGCTCTTCAGAAAAGCAAAGCTGACCGAGAGTGTGAAATCGCCATATACGAAAAAGCCAAACGTCGGCAACTGAACGAAAAGATTGAAATACCCTACCGGATAGGAGCACTTCGGCCGCCAGCAAAATCAGGTTCAAGACAAGGAAAAGGTTCGCCAAAGCCATATCGATGGGAATGAAGCTGCCACCCTCCGAAGGAAACACTCCTGATAGGATACACCTTAACGAAGAGGATGCACATCCAAACTACTGCTTGTACCATCGGAGGACCACACACCCTACTGAAGAATGCAACGCCTTTAAAAATTGATGGCAGGGATACGTTGCTCATCTGCAGCATTTCAAGCGGATGAAGCGCAAAACTCGTCGGGAACAAAGAAGCACGACAGATGAGCATAAAAGAACTGCCAGTGTATGTCACATGGTTAATTCCGGGGGATCGCAAGTTCGCACCTTCGGGATTGATTCTGATGAAGAAATAGCCCTTGGCCCTCTCTTCAAAGTATCCATCTCTGAAACAGAAGAGATGAAGACCTGCGAGAACATTCAGCTGCGCAATCGCACGCTACCTGAAAAGAATCTCGGACCCGCAAGCAAGGGATCGAACAAAAAGGATAAGGGGAAAGAAAAGGTCCCTGAGGATATCACCCTCGATGACCGAGTCGTCAAAGAGCTGGCAGCCAAGGACCCGCCCAAGAAAAACAAGGTGGATTACAATGTTCTGGTACACCTGAGGAAGATACCCTCACAATTAAGCATTCTCGATGCCCTTCTGCTATCCAAAGAGGCGAGAGATTCTCTGATCAAGGCATTATAATAGCCTGACCAGTTTCAAGCTTTCCTCGCCGAAGAAAATATGAAGGACGAGCTGGAAGAAATTCACACAGCTGACATCACTTTCGGCGATGAAGATCTCCTGTTCAGAACATGCGAGCACAACCGTCTCCTATATGTCTCCGGGTATTGCCATGAAATTAAGATAAGGAAGATCCTAGTTGACAATGGGTCCTCTGTCAATCTCCTAAATGTGAGAGTGCTAAAAGAAATCTTCATGAGCGTTCAACACCTCGCTCGGGATAAAATCACTATCTCCGAGTTCGACTCCCAGTCATCACGGACGCTCGGGTTTGTGATACTGACGTTATGCTTTGGGCTGCTCGTCACTGATATCAAGTTCCACATCATTGACGCCAAGACTTGCTACAATGCTTTGCTCGGCCGGCCTTGGTTACACGAGTACAACATTATCCCTTCTACATTGCATCAGTGTATGAAGTACTTCAAAGATGGGCTTGAATACACTGTGACAGGGGAGCTGAATCCATTCTCCGTAAACGAAGTCTGAAAGTACGAAGATGCAAATTACTTCTTACAAGACTTTGAAGACACGGAAAGATGCCATAAACCTGAGGATAAGCAAAAAGCTATCACTACCATTCCGGTCTTCGGGAGCGATACCGAGGAGGAAGAAGAGATAGTCTATTCGGGACCTCCCCGATACAACAAACCGGGACCGTCTACCCCTATTCTGGTCTTTGGCAGTGACTTTGAAGACGAGGTCAACGCAGTATTCTCGGCTCGTCCATCAGTGCAAGCCTTCATTGGAGATGATCAGAGTTTGCAGATCGCCATGGTTCCGCAAGAGCATTACAAAGAGCTCGACGCACTTGATACCTATAGTGTGCAAGAACTGCAGATGTTCTACGTCCCTCCCAGGCGAAAAGATGAAAAGAAGATCCTCTTTTATCGATCCACGGAAGCCAAAATGGAGAAAGAAATTTGGCATGGCGCAGATTCTACGCTTGACAGGCTCCAGCCCATCCGTCTGTCCAGATACTACACAGAAGGATTAAAAAGGCTGTTGAGGCGCCAAGGTGTACCCTTCAAACAGACTGCTCGAAAAGCTCAGTTCTACAACAGGATCTGGAACGTCCCCAGAACTCAACGAAAATTGCCCAACGGGAGAATGGAAACGATCGGGCTTGGATATGTTCAATCCAAGGAACGGGGGCGATTCCATGGCTGCTATGTTATATATGACTTTGATGAAGAAGGAGATGCTCTGTTAGAAGACGCTAACCCTGAACCAAAACGGGTTCCCGCCGTGAAAATTCCAAGTCCGTCGTTCGAAGGACAGATGGACAAGCTAATAAGGGAAGCGGGTCAAAAGGTCCGGGATGACCATAGCCGCGAAATGGCCATTTACAAGAAAGCCAGGACACAGCGCCTCCTTCAGCAGGCTGCGGAGAATGACGATGCTCTTCGTCACCAGCCCGTCATACAAAAGTCCCGACGCGGAGGTAGAAACAAGCTAAAGGAAAAAACGTTCGACAGCGGCAAAGCGGGTCCAAGAAGCCACGCGATCGAGAATTGAGCAACCGGGATCTGTCTCTTATAAAGAAGATGGGTCGAGCATATTCTTTTCCCCAAGACAAGACAAGGAAAATTTCGGTCTTGTCATGAAACATCAGATGATTACCCTCCCGGAGTCCAAGCACCCCGGACAAGCAAGTGAGGTTCATCACTCAGACTATTGCTCCTATCACCGAGCAATAGGACATCCTCTTGAAAACTGCTTCACCTTCAAAGACTGGGTAGAAGACCGGTATTAGCAAGGCAGGTTCGCTTTATCCAACAGTTGGAGGGTAACCCTGCCACAGAAGCATGAACCGAAAGATGCGTATACAGCAGGAGTAGAGCTGGATCAGCATCGGTCTTGGAAGCGATCTCGTACCTGTCACGCGATAACGCTGTCAGGAGAAGGAGTATGCGAGGATATGGCTGACCTCCCCTGGTGCTTCAAAAACGATGATGACGAGGTGATCTCAGAGTTTCCACCGGCACCAAAAGAGCTGGAAGATGGGATACATACTACTGCAGATAACCTCAGAAAAATCGAATTGGGGACGGCAAACGACCCACGGCCGACGTTCGTCAGTGAGCTGTTGTCTAAAGAAAAGGTCGCTACGCTCAAAGATGTGCTCATGCAGTATAAAGATTGTTTCGCATGGAACTATTCTGAGATGCCAGGATTAGATCCAGAAATAGCCGTCCACAAATTGGCGATTTCTCTGGACATTAAGACAATCAAACAAGCACTGAGAAGAATGCGGCTCAAACTTGAAATGAGCATCAACGCCGAGGTCAAGAAGCTAATCGACTCTGGCTTCATCCAAGAGGTTCAGTACCCTGGCTGGATTGTCAACATCGTCCCAGTGATGAGGAAAAATGGGACAGTGCGCATCTGCGTGGACTTTCGGGACCTCAACAAAGCATGTCCGAAGGATGACTTCCCCGTACCGGTTACCGAGCTGATGATAGACAACACGTCCACTCACGAAGTTTTCTCCTTCATGGACGGCTCATCAGGGTACAATCAAATAAAGATGCATCCCGAAGATTAGAAGCATACTGCTTTCTGGACCCCTTTGGGCATATTCTGCTACAAAGTGATGCCCTTCAGTTTGAAGAACGCCGGCGCCACCTATCAAAGGGCCATGATGAAGATTTTCGATGACCTCATACATGAAATCGTCGAATGCTATATCGACGACCTCGTGGGTAAAAGCAAATCGTACGAGGAACATTGGGAGCATCTAAAGATAGTGTTCCAACGTCTTCGAAAATACAATCTGAAAATGAACCCTCTGAAATGCGCGTTCGGAGTTTCCTCGGGAAAATTCCTAGGATTCATCGTACGACACCGGGGCATCGAAATAGACCCATTAAAGATCAAGGCGATTATGGAAATGCCTCCGCCAAGAACTCTCAAGAACCTGCGGTCTCTCCAAGGGAAGCTTGCATATATCCGGCGATTCATAGCCAATCTCTCCGGCAAATGCCGCCCCTACGGTCATCTAATGAAGAAGGGAACTCCGTTCTTCTGGGATCGCTAATGCCAAAGCGCACTGGACGAAATCAAGCGATACCTGCAGAATCCGCCGGTGCTGACCACTCCGGTCAAGGGAAAGCCCCTCATCCTGTACACAACAGCCCACGAAGGTTCGTTAGGCGAGCTATGGGCACAGGAGAACGACCAAGGGAAGGAGAGAGCCCTCTACTATTTTAGCCGAGTTCTCCTGGGGGCAGAAAACAATTACTCCCCTATTGAAAAACATTGCCTGGCGTTAATCTTCATGATAACGAAGCTCCGACACTATGCATTGGCACATGAGGTCCATCTCATATCAGAAGTGGATCCTCTTAAATATTTAATATCAAGAGCCATACTAATAGGACAAATCGCTAAATTGGCCCTGCTCTTGATGGAGTTCTCGATAACTTATCGTCCGCTCAAGGCAGTGAAAGGCCAGGCCATCGCCGACTTTCTCGCTGAACATCCAATACCTGCCGATTCACCTCTAAATTGTGAGTTGCCGGATGAGCACGCGTTTGACACGATTGACGGGGTGAGAAGAGAGACTGATACCCGATGGGAACTCTACTTCGATGGGGCATCTTCTATGAAGACGCGAAAGCACAATTCCCCTATAATCAAATCTGGGGTAGGCCCCATCTTCGTGACTACATAAGGAGGGATAATGCGCTTTGCCTTTTCCCTAACAGAGCCGAGGACGAACAATGAAGCCGAATATGAAGCGTTGATAGCAGGTCTTGAGATCGCTGTCGACGTGGGAATCGAAAACCTCCTCATATACGGAGACTCCCAACTGGTCGTTAGCCAAGTAAACGGTGACTATCAGACGTTCAAACCGGAGTTGGTAAAGTACGGCGAGAGAGTATAATAATTGCTGACTCAAATCCCTGCCTGCGCCCTGGAAAGCATACCGCGCGCGGAAAATAGCAAATCGGATGCATTAGCCAAGCTCGCTAAAGAACTGGCCGACGAGAACCTCGATGACGTAAGGATCGTTGTGCAAAGCCATCAGGTTCTTGCACCGGCAGAAATATCTCCAAAGTCGTCCGAAAAAAAGGGAGCGATCAAGCAAATGACCCTATAAATAAAAGACCAGGAAAAGGCTAAGGATTGGAGAGAAGTCTTTATAGACTACTTCAAATCCCGTCGAACACCTAAAGATGCGTCCTAAAAACATCAACTTATGAAACGAGCTCTATCCTTCACCTTCGTCAATGACACTCTATATAAGAAATCATTTGATTCCCTATGGCTAAGATGCCTGGGACCTGAAGAAGTAAGGAGAGCCGTCCAAGAAACTCACGACGGACTCTGCGATTCTCACCAAGCCGGACCGAAGATGAAACTGAAGATCAAAAGGATGGGCTATTATTGGCCCACAATGATCCAAGACTGGCTCGAATACGCGAAGCAGTGCCACTCGTGCTAGACTCACGGGGACTTTATCCACCAGCATCCAAATCCGCTACACCCAACGGTGGCTAGCTGGCCGTTCGAAATATAGGGAACTGTCACGCCCCGCTTCCCAAAAGAAGGAGAAGGATAACGTGGCAAGGTCCGCAACCTAACTGTATTGAAGGTGGTATATTCAATACAGTTACGTTAAGCGTATGAATATTTAATATGCAGGATGTGTACCAAAATAATAAAAGCGAAAGGCATTTTATTTCCATTAACCAAACTTTATTACATCCCAAAAGAAAGAGTAAAATAAACTGAGTAGTTTAATTACATCAAAAGAGAAACAAAAGCCCTAAACATGTGGGCAACAACAAAAATTAAAACTAGCTAATCTTCCATCGCCCAGTTTGCATAATCTTCATAAGTTGGCTTCACATCTTGATCTTCGCTGTAATACTCATTCTTATCTGACGGACATTCCAAAGATAGAGGAAGAAAAGGAAGGTCCGTCAGTGAGTTATACTCGGGTAGGATTGCCTCATAAGAAAGTAAAGGTATAGAAACGAACAGGTGTATACAATGAATATGATGTACATGTGTATAAAGGTATGAGGTTATATACCAATTAGATATGTGAATATGAGTAGGTTGTATATGTTTGGTAAAGGTTCAAGTCAAACGGATATTCAGTCTTAGAGCTGGATCAGGTTAAACAAGGTGTGTATGGATGGAATTGACGGGTGAACATACTCGTGTCCTTGAGGTATCCCATGACTAGCTGGAAGCAGTATGAGCTAGTGCTCGTGCCTGAAATGGCAATCAATGTGGTAGCATGAACATCCCCGAAAGGTGTCCCATGACTACGATGGAGCTTTGTCTAGCATGAATATCACTCAAGTGCACAGGTAATACCACCCCTCAGTTCATAATAAACAACAAGTCTAAATTGGTAAAATATCCACATCCAAGATACTGAATAACTCGTGTCTCATGAAGAAAGGTAGATAAGGTAACAGGTAGGTATATCACATGATGTGGGTTTGGTGTTGAGTATCAATAGGTATTGTAAACATTTTAGTTTGTTAAACAAGGGTCCGGATACTCGCGATTATTCCATTGTGGCCACGGAACAACAACTGGGGAAGCAAAATGTACCGTTTCACTTCCCGGGATCATGATCGAGTAGTAGGGGAATCCGAGTTCCGAATTATCCTTGCATAATCAAACTACCCATCCCCGTGATTCAGTATAAGGGTTTTGACGAATTAGAGTTAGTGCGTATACCTCTAGGCATGGAATTTCCACATTGTATAGTCATCCACATTTTGGACCGTTCACCCAGAATATCGGGATCTTCATATTTGTATAGTCGTCCACACTTTAGACTGTTCACCCGAAATATCGGGATCTTCATATTTGTATATTCGTCCACACTTTGGACTGTTCATCCTGCCTGCAGGGATCTTCATAAAGTATTCCATACCTAGGTCCGCGCATTCTAACCCTAACCGTATCGTGTTTTGTAGATGTCATGTTGTCATAAACTGGAATTTTAGAAAGAGTATTGATCTCGTTTAATATGGCCTTCCACAACCACTCGTTTTATTTTCTAGAGTTCGTAAAGTACTTCGTGTCCTTTAGAGAAAGCTTAGTTAAAATAATAAGGTTTAAATATCTTTTATTACTTCTAAGAAAAACCATGATATTTGGGATATTTATTATTTTGGAAAAGCATAATGTTTTACAGAAAATATCCTTTTGATAAAAGGTTGTGATGTTTATTTGAAAATCTTTTACAAGAGGTTTTTTTTTATTTGAAAATCTAGACTGTTCCTAATATTCCAAAAGGACAAGTTATGAGGTCCTCAAATCGCCTCTTCACCGCCAATTGCGGCCAGGTAAGTGCCGGGTGAGTGGGAGGCTCTCCACTACAAGTAGTGGCCCTAATTAAGTAACCACTCGCCTTAAACACACTTGCCTAGACACCATAAAATCTGGTTTAGATAAACGATCGATGCCTACAACCTTTCCTTTGTTCTAGATTGGTGTTATTTTAAAATTACCTTTTAATAAGATACTAAAAATTCCTTTTGAAAAGATATCTTTATTTAAATTTTAATATTTTCTTTCATAAAAAGTTGAGGGGGTTTTAAAAATATTTGTAAGTGAAATATACATATACTGTATCTAAAATATTTATTTTACATATCTTTATTTCTTGTAGATATTTTAAACAAGTATAATATTTAAATTAAACGAGGGTATCTTGTGGAAGTAACCTATTTCGAGATCATTTTTATAGTATGGGTATGTCAGAGGTGAAATGACAATTCATGGGTTACATCAGATTCTAGGTATTATGGGTGCGCAATAATAATTCTGTGTACAGGGGAAATTTAAACACCGTTTTAAAAATATGGGTTAACATTATTATGATTAAGGGTACAAGGAAAAGGGTATGCACAAATATTATAACGCCATTTTAAATGGGGGTTGATGATTATAGGTTGGAACTAGGTTATTGAGATAGAAGAAGGTGACAGGAAAAGGAGAGAGGCGGATCCTACCTTTTGTTTGAGTCGGATGCCGAAGGGATGGAAACGTAGTCTCGTACTAAATCCTCAATAGCTCCGTGTCCTGATTTTTCCTCTGCAATTGGATGGAGCCGTAGCGTCGGCGTCGTCGATACGAAGGCACCGGTATATTTTTCAGAATTTTTGGAGTTCGGTGGTGTGAGAAATTTAGGTTTGAAGGTGTCTATTTATAGTGTTTCGTTTCTAACAATAAAATCCAAAATTCAGTTAAAATACATGAAAAATCGCGCCGGCCAATGATTGCCAATCATTCTGGTATGATTGCGCCCGCCGCCAAGAATTCGTGGCCGTTGGATCTGCATCCAACGGCCCAGATCGCGCCGCCCATCGCATCGCTGCCGCCAAGTGTCGCCACGCGACGCGTGCACAGCTGCGGGTGGAGACCACGCGCTTCACGTGGTCCCCACCACGTGGGCGCCGCCGCAGGGCTCTGGGCCGTTGGATCTTGGATCCAACGGTCCAGGTAAAAAGGCTTTAAAAAAAATTAAAATAAAAATAAATAAAACAGCAGATTATTTAAAATATTGATTTGGCTTTGAAAAATTTGTTAAAAATAGTTTAAAACATGGGAAAATTATGGAAAAATTCCAGAAAATATATTTTATTATTATCTTTAATATAAAAATAGTTTTGGGCTAAAACTAAGTAATATAACCGTTCCTATGGTTTTAGCTAGTTAGTAAAATTATAGAATATCTAGTTTATCCTTTAAAATATTTTTAATTACGAATTAATTACTTTTATTGATAATAAAAATGTGTAGATTATTTTAAGGCGTTATAAAATCTTTCTAAAACATTTTAAGCCTATAAAACAATAAATAGATTTTAGAAAAAATTCCTTTAATCATATTCAATACTTTGAAAATTATTAACACTACTTTAAAAATTAGTATTATATAAAAGAAATAAATAAAATATATTTTATTAGGTATTAGAAAACATGGTCGTTACAGGAACTGACATAATCGGGCCCATTGAACTAGCATCGTCCAGAGGACATCGGTTCATACTGGCGACAACCGATTACTTCTCTAAGTGGGCAGAAGCAGTACTACTAAGAGAAGTGAAGACGGAGAATATCCTCCATTTCTTCAAGACACACGTCGGTTCGGCACTCCGCGACAGATTATCTCCGATAACGGGCCGGCTTACAGAAGTCACAAAATCAGCCGCTTCGCGCAGCAACATAATATAGACTGGAGATACTCTTCGGTCTATAATTCCCGAGCAAACGGTCTGGCTGAGGCCTTCAACAAGACCTTAATGAAAATCGTGAAAAAGACGGTGTCCAAAAATAAAAAGGACTGGCACGAGAGACTGCATGAAACTCTCTGGGCGTATCGAACTACGTTCAAAACGTCCACAAACACAACGCCGTATGCATTAGTATTCGGCGCTGAAGAAGTACTTCTCTTGGAGATAGAGCTACCCTCTCTACGAGTGGCGGTCCATTACGAGCTAACAGACGAAGAGAATTCTTATCTTCACCTGGAAGAGCTCGATGCCCTCGATGAAACTCGTCTTATGGCACATCAAAACTTGGAGGCTTATAAAGCAAAGATGACGCGCTCATACGAGAAACTGACTAGGCCGAGAACATTCCACCAAGGCGAACTCGTACTAGTGGTCAAGAGACCTATGATCCCCAATCGTGCCAAACGGGGAAAATTCGAGCCGAATTATGAAGGCCCGTACATCATAGACAAAGTCTATCAGGGTGGGGCTTACTTGCTCATGAATATGCATAGCGAAAAACCCTTCAGGCCAATAAATGGCCGGTTCCTAAAAAAATACTACGCCTGATGAGTTATGGCCTAGGTTAATGATAGATGACGACGCCTATGTCCGCTCGCTATCTTCCCAAGCCCAAACTCTATAAGTAGTATCCGACGAAACCTCGCCTCGAAAACGTGCGACGGACCGTAATGTCCTTAAACTAACAACGGACCGAGATGTCCTAAAACTAGCAATGGACCAAAATTTCCTAAAACTAACTACTGACCGAAACGTCTTTAAACTACTACAAACCCGCAGCATCCTTAGGCCGACACGTTAAAAAAAACCGGTACGTCCACAAGCAAAATAGGCACGGATGAAAACCCGAAAGGGCTCCGTGAGTAAAAACAGCAGGGCTACCGGCGAGTTTTTGAAAACCCGAAAGGGCGCAATCTCGTTAAAAGACACTTGCAAGGTCCTCTCGACCTTGTAAGGAGAAAACTACCTGCGTGAGATCCTTACGACTCACAAAGGAGCGACACACTTAGGGATCCCTACGATTCCTAAGGAGAAATTACACTCACGGGATCCTCACGACTCGTAAGGAGAACCCTCTTATGAGACCCTCACGGCTCATAAGATTCAAAAGCCTTAAGCTATAGGGATCTGAACCTGTTCTCAAGCCATCACAATCCCCAGATTGCCCTACAAGCGGTTCAATATTGACCCTTGTATACAATCCACGGGCATAAATAAATGTTTTCCCAACAGAGTCCCACCACTGACGAGGGATGTCTTCATATGGAAAACGACACTTGTAAATCCTCTCGATTTATAAGGAGAAAACACTCTTGTAAGATCCCTACGACTTATAAGAGAACACACACTTAGGAATCCTCACGATTCTTAAGCAGAAAACGCACCTACGAGATCCTCACGACTCGTAGGGAGAAATATCTTTATGAGACCCTTACGGCTCATGAAGTCAAAAGCCTTAGTCGACAGGATCTTAACCCTGTTTGCTAAGCCACCTTTGTTCTAACCGACAAAGGCAAATGATGATTCGCTCCTGGCAATATCCCAGTTGTAGCGATGCTGATACCTAAATCGGTATCAAATTCCAAGTCTAAACTCGCGGTTAAAATCAGCGAGCCAAAAATGCATATGAAATAGCCGAAATGATGGGGTAACTTGCAACAAAATCAGCAAGTAAAAATATATGCATACAACGAAATGGTTGGGCAACTCGCAATAAAAAACAGCGAGTAAAAAAAGAAAAAATAGCCGAAATGATTGGGCACCGCGAAAAATAGCCGAAATGATTGGGCAATCGCGACTTTCGCGATACAAAAAGCTGAAATGATAGAGCATCGCGGAAAGAAAACAAAAAAATACATATGAAATGAAACTTTTGCCCTACAGGTGAGTTCACATCGATCCCTGTATACAATCCAAGGGCACAAACAAAGAGAGAACCATATTATCCCACCAGGCTCTATCAGAAAGAGAGCCAAGTCTTGATGGCAATATCTACAGCCTAGAGACCCACAACAGCGTTCCTCCTCATTCCAGGAGGATTCAGACGCGACAATCAACCGCGGAGCCATGGCAAAATCTCTAGTTCCAAATCTCGACGGTTCACAGACAACCTAGTGACCACCTTGACATTCGTCTCGTTACAGTAGACGCAACGTCAGCAAAGCGGAGCCGCGTCAAAGTTCCCAGTTCCATGACTCGGTGGTGCACAGACAATCGAGAGTCAATCCTGACCCCGTATGGCTAAAGTCAATCCGACCCCGTATGGCTAAAGTCAATCCTGACCCCGTATGGCTAAAGTCAACCCCTGACCCCGTGGAACACGGCTAAAGTCAATCCTGACCCCGTGGAAAACGGCCAAGTCAACCCTTGACCTCCCCGTCAAAGCAATACTTTGATTCGGGAGAAGGTCAACTCATCAATCAATTACGAGTCCTCTCGACTTGTAAGGAAGAAAATTCTCTTGTAAGATCCTTATGACTCTCAAGAGAAAACACACTTAGGAGTCCTCATGACTCCTAAGGATAAAATACACCTACGAGATCCTCACGACTCGTAGGGAGAAAAATCTTTATGAGACCCTCATGGCTCATAAAATTGAAAAGTCTTAGACGACAGATCTGAACCTGTTTCCTAAGCATCGCTATCCTGCAAAGAGTCCAAGATGGACAGCTACCTACTATCTACAGGCCACACTTGCTAAAATCGCATGGCAACAATACAGCAAAGAGAAGAAAGCAACAGTGGGAGATAAAAAAATATGTATCTTTTATTCATGAATTCAATTGAGTACAAGACGAATCATATAAAAGAATAAAAATGGATACATGTTATTCAAAAATTACAAATGTTTGATTGATACAAAAGCAGCTACTGAGAAGGAGGCGTTTTCAATAAATCAGTCAGTTGCTCGCGCACTCCTCTCCACTCCTTTTCACGATCAGCCGCCGCGGCCAGCGCTGCTTCGACTTGGGCCCGTTACTGCAGACAGGATGAAAGTTTCTCATCAATTTCTTGCTGAGCAGCCTCCTGACTCTGCGCAACCTGCTCAGTAAGATCAAGCTTCTTCCTCAGCACCAAACCGTCAGAAATACATCGTTGAAGGTTTTAAAAGATGGAGTTCAGCTGTGCAGTGTTCGCTGCGACCTCGGCACGTAGTTGGACAGATTCAGCAGAAGTCGCTTCACGTTCCTTTCGCTTATGGGTCGCCTCTCGTTCGAAATGGCGAAGGAACGGAACGCTCTGCTCAACCCATGCAGCTTGCTGGGAGTTCGAAGCCAACACCTCCAGAGCAGGATGCCTGAGCTTAATCTCATACAGACAGGCCTCAATCTTCCTGCAATGATTAACCCAGGACTCGACGACTCCCTCGCTATGGAAATGCCCGAGCGTCACCAGTATGGGATTAACCTCGGCAGCAAAATCTGCAGCAAATACAGGGGCCTCGGCATCAAGGTCCTCAACGAACTCGCTTAACATTCGTAGACTATTCGCAGCACCCCTGGAAGAAGGGCGTTTAGCAAAAGGCCCTGCCGGCATGGGAATCTGAGACTCGAAAGGAGATGGAGTTGGTATGATTGCTGCAAAACAAATCATAGTCAGATATCAGCTTAAGAGATAAAGAAGATGCAAGAGCGATGAAGGCTACTATACCGACTACGGCAGGTGGCAGAGCCCGGAGTACTGGTGGCGCGACGATTCTCTCGTCCCCTTTTTCAATTTGTAGTTCCGTAATCAATCTAAAGTTAACAACGGTAGGGTCACTCATTAAAGAAAAGAAAAGGCGTCGGTTAGAAAAGATACTCATCGGCACCAGCAGGCAGACTAACTTCCGACTGGAAGGAGAAGTGCGAGTTCAACACTTGATACAGATGATCGAAGAGAACTCCTACAAGGTTGCGACGATGCATGGCCAGTACAAGGAAGATGACATCCACAATTTAAATTAGGCAAATCGCAAACCCATACCTTCCAGCATTTGAGAGGACACGAGAGAAGGCGAAGGGTCGGCGACCGTCAGAGCAGCAACCGGCGACGCTTCTTCGGGTGGCACGACCTCAATGCTCACCACACATGCATTAGAAACAAAATAAATGCCGTCAGAAGGGATTGAAAGGGATTGCGGAATAAAAAGGAAAACAATGACCCAAAATCTACCTGATGAGTGGCCAATCGAAGCTACGACAAGAGCATCACTTGGCGCAGCGACTCCTTCGCTTTCCTCCATTGGAAGGGTTTCACCACCCGTGACTTCATCCCCCGACGAGAGCCGTCGTGACACTCGCAACGACAGGCGATGGAAGGGAACCGCAAGGGGAAAAAGTGGCAGTTGGGGCAGTCCCGGATTCCTGAGAAAGAGTGGCCACTTCGGGCTCGGTGGTTGCCGTCATTTCACCTACCACCTCCTCATCAGGACTTGGCCCTGCAGGGTATGATATATGAGAATCTGAAGATCAAACTCTAATAAAAGGACCCAGTGTTACGTTACCTTGGGACGGCCTTTCAATTGCCTCCGGAGGCGCGCGTACCGCCTATCTATGAGCGGTAGACAGGGCAGCCGGAGCACCCTCTGGAGAAATAGGGACAGGGGAAGCAGTGTTCGAGCCTGCACCTACAGCCAAGGCGGCATTGCGTTCCTTCGCTGCACGCCTCTTGTGCTTCGTTTTATCCTGAGCCGCGAGAGCTGACTTCCTCAGGACTTCGGATAAAGGTAAGCCATCATCTGAACCAAGTTCTGCCTCCGGCGCCGTTACAACGTCCATCATCGGCTGCTTCTGCGAGACCCCTAATGGCGACTTAAGGATAGCCGTGGCTGTAGTGGCCGGCGCTAACGATGGAGCTGCGTCACCACTCACGCTCGGCACTGCACTTGGGATAACCTGAGTCGAGGTAGTCCCTGCAATAAGATAGAAAAAAGAAGAGTTAGTTTACCCATAAAAAAAAGGGGAATGAAGACACAGTGAGCCAAAATATACCAAGGCCCAACGAAGTGCGAAGCCTCTCTTCCTCTTCAAAAGTCTTGAGGGAAGCTGCGAGGGCCTCTTCGGCGGAGATTCCTGTTGTAAAGAAAAACATCAGTCAAAGCATAATAATTAAATAACTGCGGAAGGATATGACCGAAGGATACCTGATTGTGCGATGGTGATTCGTGCTGCCTCATCGTGAGCTAGTTGCTTTGAAACCGCGATGGCAGCCTCGAGATCGGTATCATCTGGCGCCATGAATAAGCCTTCATTGGTCCCGTATTCGCTCAAGCCCTTGCTGTAAGGAGCATGGGGCTCTTGGCCAAATACAACGTCCGCAGAAAGTATAGACTTTTTTTTCTTCTGCGAATGAGTGCTGGCGGCCGATAACACAAGCTTGCGCTTGGTGGGCAACTTTGGACGACGAGTTCCAATCTCCACACCCACACCGGACTCGGGAGACGCCGCAATTACCGCTTTTTCGGGCACACAGGGTAGGGGCAGCTCACGTATAGCATGTGGTACCACAGCCACAGCGGTTTCTCTCAAGGGAGGATGGACGATGGTCTGTCGCTTCAGAGGAACGTTTGGATTACCTGCCGGGGCAGTGCCCTTGCGGTCAAGCAATAGTCGCTTTTCTTCTCTAATAACGGCGCCCATCGAATGCTGGTACCATGCCACATATACGTTCAGGGCTTTTGGAACGCAACTCGGCTCACTAATAAAGAAATTGGAGATGGTGTTCAACCGCATAAAATGATGCAACGCGCTCCGGATACCCTCTTCAGTAGCAACCGGTTCTGCCAAAAAGGCCTCAAGCGGGAAGCCCTGATTATAGCTTAATTGCTGGGCGAAACGATGAGGGTTGTATCTCATGAACAACGCCGAATCATTCTGCCTAAACACGAGAAAGCCCGGCCTGATGGAGTATAAATGAAGAATCTCCCAAGCTTTCAAGATAGAGGCCCCGTCTTTAAAAATGTCCCGCAATGGCTCCACCGTTTTTGCGGATTCTTTGCCGATGGTTAGAACCTTATCAGTAAAGGTCATGCCATCTCCAACCGTGTGCTGATGAAGGAGCAAACCCCTAGCTTCCCGCTGTGTCGGATTTACAATGGATGCGTCAACTAGCCGCATGATCCGAGGGAAGTTATACTTGTCGTAGAAGCAAGGCCTTTTGTGGGCACCGAAAACGCCAAGTACATGTAGCTCGATCCATGACATAAAATAATGCATCGAGAAGTTCACGGGCTGCACCCCTGGTTCAGTAGTGTCTGCCGCCAAGCTGAGGCCGTGATACAAATGGGCTAACCCAGCGACCCCGATGGCCATTTGCATCCCAGCAACCATTCGGTGAGCAGGATAAAAAACGGACGGCCTCATATGGCGAGGGTGCATTAGAAGCACAAACCAGCTTAGCCATAGCCTAAGAAACCCCAAAAAGAACGCTTCTTCGTCGATTCCAGGAGCTGCAAGCTCTGTGAAAGAGACGACCGGGGTGTTGGGAAGAAAGAAATTCCTCTGATCCGCCTCCGCTGCCGGCTGATTGTCCAAACCGAAACCAAAAGGATCGTCGAGTTTGGCAAATTTCGCGACTTCCTTCGACATGACTTCTGAGCGAAGAAAACGGGCGATGAAATCTGTGAAATTAACCCCATGGCCTCCAGATTCGTGAAAAAGGCCCTCATAGATATTCAACACTTTAATCAAACCGGGGAATTGATGTTGAATGGCGTTCTCCGGGGTAAGACCTGTCATCACTGACTTGGCAGCAAAGACATACTTGTCCGGAGGAAGCAGCTCCTCATAGTGTTCTCCCCTAACCGGTAAACCAGAAACCTCTGCAAACTCCTCTAAAGAGATTGAGACTTCTCGATCCAACAGAAGGAATGTGTGGGTCGGAATGTTCCATTGCTCCAGAAAACCCTTGACCCACCAGGCAGGAGGCGTAGAATATTGAAAAAGAGAAGCGTAAATCGCGGGATACAACCCAAGCTTTAGCAGCTGCGACTTCTTGGCTGACAAAATATAGCGGGCCCACTGCAAATACCCAGCTTGATGACGAGGAGTTAGGCCTATCATATATGGTTGTCCCCATGGACGCGACTCGCCTTGACAGATACGTCGCCCTAAGGTATCCAAAGCCATTGGAGGCTGTACGGGTATCGCAGCCATAGAGGGCTGAAGGAGACCCTCTGAAGTCCAGTTGACCTCCTCCACGGTATAGTTCACTGGGGGTGGGTCGGCGTAGTGGATCGCCGAAATAGGCTCCAAAGGTACTGCACAAGAGAAGCTACGCCGCCCCTGATGATCTGATTGTACCACGTTCCCCATAAATGAAGGTTCTTTTGTTCCGGATCATGATCTTTGATCAGTGCAAACACTTCCCTATCAACAGGTACTTCAGGGAATCCGCTTTCCGAACGAACAAACGGGAAAGAAGTGTCGAAAGACATAGTACCTGCGCGGAAAAGAACAAAATTTTCAGCCGTCAATGCTACCGTTTAAGTTTTATCACTAGGTACTTTAAATTCGTACCGCACTGCAATGCAGTGGAAAGGGACTCGGGGGGACCCACATAATCTGGATGACAGCTCATCATTAATAAAACAGTCTTATCATTTGATGAGACTGTCATTAAATGAGGAAATCCTAAAAGGATTCTCATTTAATGAGGGCCCTCGTGCCAAGGAGTAAATCTCTCATTGAGAGCAGCGCTTTATAACAAGAGTGACATCTGTCAACTCTGATGATGAAAGGAATAAAAATTCCTCAAGAAAAATTCTGAAGAGCCATGCTCTGTAAAGATGATGGAATAACCCAACAGAAAAACTTAAAGTAAATCTTTTAATGAATTAAAAATTCCGAGATCTTCAAGATCTATGAACAAACTCCAAGAGTTCTTCATAAAAGATTAACAAATCTACATGATTTGAAAGAGCATAGCTCTGTTAATAGGTTAAGAAACCCTAAAAATATATATGATTTGAAAAGAGCAAAGCTCTGTTAATAGGTGAAACCCTAGATTATAAAATAATCTCTTCAAAGATTTAATTTTTACCTAAATTTTTGACAGAGTTCTGTCCCTGAGAAAGTTCTTAAGACAAAGAGCTATGCTCTGAAAGAGAATTAATTCTCAGAAAACAAGAAAGAAGATGAACAGAGATCATCTCAAGGGCCAAAGGCCCTATTTATAGGCACCGAGAGCTGTTTCAACTTCTAAGTTGATCCAATGGCAGAGATGCTGCCACCGCTGCACTCACGTGTAAACCACGTGAGCGCAACGGTGCGGAAGCATTTGTTTCCTCAATCAGAGCAAAGCTCTGTTGAAATTTTAAAATTTGAAATGAAGCAGCATAGCAGCGCCAGCGCTGAGAGTCAAAGACTCTGAGGCAGCGCTCACGTGCAAAGCACGTGAGCGCTGCACTCTAAGCAGCGCACCACATGCAAAGCACGTGAGCGCTAGCGCTAAGAGCGCTAGCGATAAAACAAAATATTCTCGGCCCTTGGATCAAAGATCCAACGAACATGATTAAAAATCATCAATTGACCAGAATAAAATTCTGTTAAAGAAACATTTCTCAGAATCTTTCCAAATAGGAAAGATTATGCTCTGAAAATCAGAGCACCGTTGGATCAATGATCCATTGGTGATTAAAAATCACCAAAATACAGAATAAATTCTGTATGGGAAAAGATTTCCCAATCTTGTTAAAAATAAGAAGATTGCCTTCTGTAAAACAGAAGCTCTTGGATCAAAAGATCCAACGGTGGGGAAATCCCCAAATCAATTAGAGAAAAGATTTCTTCAAACCGATTCAACAAATCAGCCTACACAATATAAATGTTAGTTATATGTATGCCCTAGAGGCCATTACTGTACATGAGATGTATATTGTAGTGGATGCTGGGACATATATAGGTAGGACTTTCTTGCTCGACATGATAGTACGCTATCTGGTTGCTCTTTATCTTAACATGTATACTTACTGTCTCTCTGTTACATGTTGATAAAGCCCTTAGGATGTGTACTCGACTTCCAGGACTATGATGTAGATCATACTAGTGGGGCCTGGGTAGTCAATGAGTACATCCTTCAAAGTTCCTAGTCGTGGGAATATCGAGACGGGGCATCGATATTCCAGAGTAGACTAGCGTATATCTTCTCGACCCATGTGATGGGCGATGGATGATCCCATATCCATTGGTGTTTGACATCAGAGACGGTATGCGGGTGCTCAGCGGAGACTGGGTACACTGAACAGACTCGCCGAGAACTCCCAGATGGTATTATACCTTACGTCAGATGGCAGTTCTCTGGTGACACTGGTACAGCTTAGTCTGTTGACCCGAGATCGTCATAGAGTCTTGTGTGTCTCCCACTGTGCTTTGATTTCCACCCTACCACGGCTCTACTGAGTCGTGCAAACAGGTGGTTTTTGGGTACAGTCCCGATTCACATGGAGGCAATGAGCGATAGAATGGGATTCGTCTCTCCAGGTATTGGGAGTTGATGTTGCGCTATGCTCGACTGGCCATAACTGGAAATCCCTAGCCAGGGTTGCAGTGATTTACTGGTAAGTGTTATCAGTAGTTTCACGCTTATTATGGACCTTACATCGGCATGACTTATCAAGCTACTGGGGTCTGACGTTCACCACCCCTAGGCGAGATATGCGACATATCAGACGAACAGACCGGACTGTGCGGTAAGTGTTACTGATTGGATTCACAGGAGTGTGAGCAGGCTTGCTCGTTGATCTTCTGATCGCTCAATACCCGGGTGGCCGTTACGTTTAGCAGACCGCTTGCGGCTTGTGGGTGATTGATATGATCGACACCTACTACCGGCGTATTGACGAGTCTTTAGAGTCCTACACAGAGGTTTCCTGGCTCAAGCGAAACGAAATAGGAGCGCATATGAGATATGTGCGGGACCGAGAATAATACCAGTATGTGATACTGTGTTCTATTCTCGCGATTTGTATCATCGGACGGTTATATGTGATATAGCCGGGTTACCGAATCAAGTGTTTATTCGATATATTGATGCACTAGATATTAGTCGGTTATATGCTTTATGACCGGATCATTAAATCAAGTATTGATTTAATGATTTAATGTATAATTATATATTTGATATATTACTTTACATTAACTAGTATTTGTTCACTTATAATTGATTTTCTCACTTGATGTGCACAAGTTGTATATATGATATATGTTTGTGCACTAGTTTGTATCATGATTGATGATACATGCAAACTTGGGTGTGTATATGACTTACACCATGTTTAGGTGAATGGTTGGGTTTTATTTATTTTATTTATTTTTGGCAAAAACAAAATGGTGGTTTTCTTTGTTTTTTGCTTGAAGCTTCATGAAGCTTTTCTTAGCATCTTTGACAAAGTCTAACCATTTTGTTTTGCATGAGATTTTCACTAACCTAACCATAGCTCAAACTAGGGTTTAGTCTCTACAAAGGTTAACTCACCCATGGTTGCATTATGATATACTTCACTTGATTATTCATTTTAGAAAATTGATAATTCATTCTTATTCCTTCTTCTTCTTCTTCTTCAAGAAGAAGAAAAACCTTTCTTGAAAATGACCAAGTGAAGATTAAGAGTGAGAAATCCAAATCCAAAGTGAACCCACTTCCTATTTCTTCATCCTTTACCACTTGCCATGTAGTATAGGGTGTTCTCTTCAAAAAGTTCATGGCTAAGTGAAGATGGAGCTTGAGTTTGAGTCTTCTCGACGTAGATCATTTTCGGCCTCGAAGTCAACGACCTAGCCCGCTCATTTCTCCGAAGAAACCATCGCTAGAGTCCGGGATCCCGATGATCGCAGTGAAGGGACGTCAACACGGAGCTTTAGAAGTGAAGGACCGGATCTACAAAGGTTGTAATCCCTTTCACCTGTAGTTAAAATGTTTAACTTGCTTTTAGTTTCGCCTAATCTCTAGTATACGATCTTGCATAGGGTTGTTCGGCACATAAAAATTTGATTTTGGCATGGTAGATGTCTTGTAAAACCTCATGAGTGTGCCTAGGAACCCTACAATAAAGGCCCCAAGACTTCAAGTCTAGAAGAGAGGAACCCCCCCCACCACACACACACAAATTTTGAGAAAGTTCATAGAGAAGAGCAAGCTCTTAGCAGAAGAAGAATTTCTTTAAGGTAAAATAAAGAGATCAAAGCATCTCATCAGAAAAAGAACTTAGTTCTTATGCTAGATCATAGATCTATAAGGAAAATGTCTTTCACAAAGAGATCATAATATCTCATTATAAAAAGGGGGAGAATAATTCAATTCTCTTAGGATCACAGATCCATAAAAGCAAAACCTTTCACCAAAAACATAAGAGATTGAAATATCTCCTATAAAATAAGAACTGAGTTCTTAGATCTATGAGACAAAGTCTCCAATGAACGAGAATTTAATTCTCAGAGCGCAGAACTGATAAAAGTTGCATGAAAAGAAATCTGGCGCTCATCACCAAGCGCGCCACGTGCTCCTCACGTATGCGCTACTTAACAGAAGCGCTCCGCGCTCATTGACTGGCGTTCAGCGCCAAGCGCGCCACGTACTCCTCACATGTGCGCTACTTAAACAAAAGCGCTCTGCGCTCATTGACTGGCGCTCAACGCCAAGCGCGCCACGTGCTCCTCACGTGTGCTCTACTTAACAGAAGCGCTCTGCACTCATTGAGCTCAGCGCCAAGTGCACCACGTGCTCCTCATGTATGCGCTAAGAGAACATAAACTGTTCTATAATAAAGCCCCAGAGCTATGATGAGAGCTCAGCACTCAATAAAAGACAAAAAGGCCATCAGAACTCAAACCAATGCTAAGCATTGTTAAATGTTTAACATTTTAACTGAATAGGCCGAGCCCAAGTTAGCCACAGATCCCTAATTCAGATTAATTGAGCCCATATGCTCATAAATCTTTGATCTTAGTCCCAAATTGGACTACAGATCTCCCAACCAATATTGGTTCAAGGGTACATCTCTTCACTCCTCTGATATTTGTCGTTGTAATCCTTCAACGTCTTCAGAGAGGTGACGGGTCCCGACAACCAGACATTCCATGGACTGTGGGGTTCTTAAACTCATGGACTATGATGTCCTTAAACTTTACGGACAGTGGGGTCCTTAAACTCATGGACTATGATGTCCTTAAACTTTACAGACTATGACGTCTTTAAACTATGGACTATGATGTTCTTAAACTTATGGACCGCAATGTCCCTAAACTAAAACAATAAAGCCCAAATGCTCTTTTGTTGGATCTAAATGATCTTGTTGAGTAGATCTTAGTCTAAAATTAGACTAACGTATCCTTAACAAACGTTTAAGTTGATCTTAGTCTCAAATGAGATTAATGATCCTTAAACCCAACCCAAACCCAAATCTAAGCAAATACGGATTTGGACTAATCCACGCCCTACGGGCGACAACATAAATTAGTCTCCGTATACAATCCATGGGAAACCAAAAACAAAACAAACATACACGACATGAAGTGACCATCTGGAGAAGGAGAAAGTGGTTACCACGATGCGGTTGCATAATTAACTGCAGGGACTTACGCTTGCAGGGAAGAGCGTCCCCACAATCAAAAACCCCTCAACGAGGGGGAATCTGATGAAGTCTGCTACATCGGCTGCATCCGTTTAAACCTCCGATACATGGTGTCATAAATCAACTTGGCATTTTCGGAGAGGTGGACGGATAGCACCAAATAGCATCTGCCCCCAAAATTCAGGCCGGACGTCCCAACATCTCGGTCGCGTCTTTCGGCGGAGAACAGAAACAATGGACTACTAAGATCGACCATAGGAAAAGGGGAGGAGACGAAGACAACCAAAAGCGAATCGACTGGAGTGCCTAAGAGGGGGTTAAGGCTCCCCTATTTATAGACTCAACAAAAATTCCCAAACGTTCAAGATCCTCTCCAACCATTGCGCAAATCACGGAGTATCATCATACGTATCACACCACTAGATACGGCACAGCCACGCGGTGCTCGGCTATTGGCCCCCTCCCTTTCACACGGATCCGGGAAGATTGAACGACGCCTTTGGAAGATTCGCATGGATCTCGAGATACCCGCCACACGCCATGTAGCACCGGGAATTGGGGATGCGCAAATATTGGCGTTATGACAATCCTATCATCGATTGACCAATCAACGTGAATGAATTCCTGATCGGAAAGCCCCGTTCACAAGGCAGCCGGGTAGACTCCTGCCTGGCCCATCCACTGCGGGCAGCTTCCTGCCCAACGAAACCATGGATCCAAACCCCTATTCACGAGGCAGCAGGGTAGATTCCTACCCGGCCCATCCACAGAGGGCAGATCCCTGCCCAACGACGCCGTGGATCCAAAGCCCTCTTAACGAGGCAGCATGGTAGATTCCTGCCCGCTCCATCCACAGCGGGCAGCTTCCTGCCCAACGACGCCATGGATCCAAAGCCCTCTTCACGATCAGCCAGGTAGCTTCCTGCCCGGCCCATCCACAGCGGGCACCTTCCTGCCTAACGACGTCGTGGATCCAAATCCCTCTTCATGAGGCATCCGGGTAGATTCCTTCCCGGCCCATCCACCGCGGGCAGCTTCCTGCCCAACAAAGCCACAGATCCAAAGCTATCTTCCCGAGGCAGACAGGTAGATTCCTGCTCGGCCCATCCACAGTGGATAGCTTCCTGCCCAACGACGTCGTAGATCCAAAGCCCTATTCACGAAACAGCCGAGTAGATTCCTGCCCGGCCCATCCACAACGGGTAGCTTCCTGCCTAAAATCGCCGTGGATCCAAAGCCCTCATCACGAGGCCACCGGGTAGCTTCTTACTCAGCCTCCACGATAGATCTTAAGGCCTCACGTTAAAACCAGCAAGCCGGCCTCTATCCGGCGCACGTACACGAAGTACGTGTTCCAGTCAAAAATTTTAGGTCAAACCTTATGGTTCCTTCTATAGAATATAGAGAAACCTCTATGTGTTAAACACGTGATCACTCACATGCAAAGCATGTGAGTAGCGGTTTCAGATAGAAATCTTATGACAGCCCCCACGTGCAAAGCACGTGAGTACATGCTGCAGTTAGGATTAAATCCTATAGCAGCACCCACGTGTTAAACACGTGAGCACTCATATGCAAAGCATGTGAGTACCAACTTCAGATAGGATTAAATCTTATGATAGCCCCCACGTGTTAAACACGTGAGCGCCCACGTATATGTTTCCCCCAATAAAAGAGCAAAGCTCTGTTCGAAACTCAAGAGGCAGCGCCTCACGTGCCTTCCACGAGGGCGCCAGGGCCAGAGTTAAAAACTCTTATATGAGCAGCGCCCGTGTGCCAAGCACACAAAACTCAAGACGCCTCACGTGCCTTCCAAGAGGGTGCCAGCGCCAGAGTCATTGGCGCCACACGTGCTCCTCACGTGGGCGCCAATGAGCAAAGCACATGAAATAATTAAAACCTTAATAAGCGCCCACGTGCACAGCACATGAGCGTCGGCGTCTTGCAGAATTAAATTCTACTCTCTGTTAAACAGAGCCGTTGGATCAAAGATCCAACGGAGATGATAAATCATCAGGATGCAGAATTAAATTCTGTTGAGAGGAAATATTCCTCAAATCTTTCTAAACAAGAAAGACTGCCCTCTGTAAAACTGAGTACCGTTGGATTAAAAATCCAATGGTGATTAAAGAATCACCGATTTATAGAATAAATTATGTATGGGTAAATATGCCCTCAATCTTGTTAAAAACAAGAAAAATATGTTCTGTAAGACAGAAGCCCTTGGATCAAAGATCCAATGGTAGATAAAAATCCCCAAATCAATTAGGATCTCTTAATGAGAAATTTCTTCAACTAATCAACAGACTTGCTTCTACTATATAAAGGACCCAAGACTTCAAGTCTAAAGAGGAGGAACCCCCCCCATAAGCTTTTAAAAAAACAAAGCAGAAAGCTTCAAAAAAAGAAGAACGAAGAAGATCTCCCTTCTAAGAAAAAAAGCTCTAGGTAAATAAAAGGGAAGAGAGATCAGAGTATCTCGTTTACCTATTGAAGGGTTTAACAATTTTAAAAGAAGAACTTAGTTCTTTCTCTGGATCTGAGATCCACAAGACAAGTCTCCCATAAGTTGAGAATTTAATTCTCATCGGGAAGAACTTGCCCTTGGAGATCAATGATTTAGAAAAGAACCACGAAATTGAATTCCTCAAAACAAAATATACAAGGAAAAATCACCGCCTAGCGCCTCACGTGCCCCTCACGTGGACGCCTCAATAAATAAGGAGTGCTTAACACCTAATAAGCGGCACCCAGCGCCTCACGTGCCCCTCACATAGGCGCCTCACTAAATAAAGAGTGCTTAGAACTCGGTGTTTGGCGCTTAACGCCCAGCGCCCCATGTGCCTCTCACGTGGGCGCTACAAAATAAAGGAGTGCTTAGCATTCAGTGAGTAGCCTAGCGTCCAGCGCCCAGCGTCTCACGTGTCCCTCATGTAAGCGCCACAGAATAAAAAGTGCTTGACATTCAATAGGCAGCGCCTAGCGCCTCACGTGCTTCGTACGTGGGCGCCATAAAGAGAGCTCAGCACTCCATAAAGAGACAAAAAGGGGTAAAGTGTTTAACGCTTATTGGGCAAATCCCCATGATTGAAAACCCTACATGGTTATGTGTAAGCGTCAGAACTTACATAAGTGTTCAGCACTTTTTGCACAAAAAGGGGACTGAGCCCAAACAAGTGCTTAGCACTCCTCTTCAAATAAAAAGAAAAACTGAGTGGACCAAGCCCAAGTTGGCTTGGTCTCTAACCCAGATCAACCGAGCCCATGGGTTCATTATTTCCCAAACTGATCTCAGTCCCAAATACGACTATCGATCTTCCAACTGATGATATTCTAAAATGATATTCGTCCCACATTCCCCTGAAGAAATCTTAGTCTCAAAATACGACTAATGATTCCCGGGTTTACCATTAATCCCTTTTCCCTCAAACACGGGAATTGGTTCAAGGGTATATCTCTCTACACCTCTGATACATGTCGTTGTAATTCCTCAACGTCTTCAGAGAGGTAGTGGGTCCCGACAGCCAACTGCTCTTTAGTGCACTACCCAAACTAACGTGTACACCCCAAATCAAACCACATCCCAAACTGGATGCACCCTATTTCATCATTGCTCATCCCGTCACGTAACAGATACACGTGCGCGCAAGAAGATCAATGGACCGAGATGTCCCTAAACTAACAACGGACTGAAACGTCCTTAAACTACAACGGACCGAAATGTCCTCAAACTACAACATTGCCTCCAAAATGGCGACAATGGACTGTAACGTCCTTAAACTAAAACCTCACCTCAAAAATGGTGATCTACAGACCGAAATGTCCTCAAACTACAACTTCGCCTCCAAAATGGCGTTAAGGGACTGAAACGTCCTTAAAACTAAAACAACAGAGCCCAAATGCTCTCTAGTTGGATCTGAAACAAAAATGATCCTAAAACCTATTGAAGTAGATCTTAGTCTCAAATTGGACTAATGTATCCTTAACAAATCGAGCCCCAAATGCTCACATACATTTAAGTCGATCTTAATCTCTAAATAGATTAACGGTCCTTAAATAAAAACCCCAAATCTAAGAAATACGGATTTGGACTAATCCACGCCCTACGGGCGACAACATAAATTAGTCTCCGTATACAATCCACGGGCAACCCAAACAAACAAAAACACACACAACACGAAGTGAACTTCTGGAGCAGAAGAAAGTGGTTATCGCGATGCGGTAACGTAATTAACTGCAGGGGCTTGCGCCTGCAGGGAAGAGCGTCCCCACAATCAAAAACCCTTCGCAAACGAGGGGGAATCTAACGAAATCTGCTACAATGGCCGCATCCGTCCAAACCTCTGATATACGGTGCCATAAATCAACTTGGAATATTCGGAGAGGCGGACGGATAAATCCAAATAGAATATGCCCCCAAATTCAGGAAGGACGATCTATCCCGGTTCGTTTCTGTTTTCGGCGGTAAACAGTGTTAAACACGTGAGTTCTCTTGCCGTATTTTTTTTGGAAGTGCCCACATGCAAAGCACATGAGCGCCATTGCCATATATGTATATGGTAGCGCTCACGTGATAGCTCGTGAGCGCCCTAATTTAAAATGATCTCATCTGATAGAATTAAATTTTATATGATAGAATTAAAATCTATTTGGGAAATATTTGTTGGAGATAGTGCCCTCAGAGTCAATTATTGGATCACAGGCAAGTGATTGCAATGATTGAGGGAGGATCTATCTCGGTAGGACAGTCTTACTCAAGATGATATTATGCTATCTAGTTTATCTTTATCATCGTGTACTGCTTTAGGTGACCAGACAGGTCGCTATTACACGTTGATAGAGCCCCTAGGATTCTTGCTTGACTGCCAGCAGTATGAGGGCGATCATATACGTGAGAGCTGGTAGTCTATAAGCACATCCTTAAAAGGTCCCTAGTCGTGGGAGTTTCGAGACAGGGCATCGATACTCCAGAGTAGACTAGTGTATACAGTCGAGACCCCGACGAGGGGCGGTGGCCGGTCTCACAATCCACTGGTGTCAGTTGGTTCACCTAAGATGTATACAGGTGCTCATTGGGTTATGAGTACACCGGACAGGACTCGCCGGGAACATGCTAGTTGGTCTTATACCTGACGTCAGATGGCAGTTCCCTGGTGACATGTGTACAGGTTAGTTCATCGACCTGAGGATTGTCATTTGTCTCGTGTGAGTTCCCACTGTACTTTGATTACTACCCTACCACGCTCAAAGGAGACGTGCAAACAGGTTTTAGTTGGGTACAGTCACGAGCCACATGAAGGCAGTGAGCGGATCTTCAGGGGTTCGTCTCTCCCTATATTGGGGGTGAGGTCGCGCTGTGTCTAGGAGAGCCATTACACGAAGCCCTCGGCCGAGGCAGGAGATTTACTGGTAGGTATTCCAGTAGTATCTCAGGGTGTTCTGGGCTATACTCCGACACGACTTGTACCGTTTTTGGGGGTCTGACTTTTACCAACCCCCTAGGCCCGCCATGCGATGCTCATAGATGAATGGACCGGACTGTATGGATATTGTCACTGACAGGCTCAGTAGGGTGTCAGGATGAGTTCGCTCATCGACGTCCCTTTTGGTCAATACCTGATAGCCCGTCACGTATTGGCTTATACCTCTGACGTGCTAGTGGTTAAATCCACAACCAAGGTGTTGATGAGTCTTTAGAGTCCCCCACATTCAGTTGCTCAAGTTTTCGGGCGAAACGCTGTAGAGGCCGTATGGAGATATGGCAGGGTTCGATCAGATACGTGCGGTATTGCACGGATCAGGATCGGACGGTTAATACTAGCCGGCTTTGGTTTAAGCCGGATCCTAGTATAGTACAGTGTAGATTTGTCTCATTGCATTTGTATTCGGTTGGAATACAGATACGGGTGTGTATGCACAGTAGCAGGGTTTTCCTGTAATTTATTACGGGACCAGTTTTCTGGAGTTGCCAGTTTGCTTTCCGTTTCGGCCATATTTCTTTGTATCTTTCATTGGCCGAAGTTTGGTGGAGGAGGGCTTATTTGCATTTATGCAAATAAGCATTTATGGAGGGTGTTCTTTGCATTTTGTTGCATCATGATGGGTGCACCATCCTTTGACTTAATTCATCCATCATGGCTTGACTTTTGTGTGACATGGTTTTGATAATGGTTGTGGTTGAGTGTGGATATGGTTGTGTTCATTGCTTTTGATCATCATTCTTTTCTTACATCATGATTGATACACATCCTTTTGGACTTCTCTCACTCTCTCATTATTCATTCCATCCTCACCTTGTAATGGCCGGCCTTGGCTCTTTGGGGGCTGCCAATATTTTTGGGTGGGGATTTTTGTTCATTGGCATTGCACAAAATCCATTTTAGCTCCATCTCCAAAACTTCATTCCTCCACCATCTCAAAAGGCAACTTCCATAAACCCCAAAGTGAGACATGAGCACTACACATTCTACAGCAAATCTTGGGCACGTCGACTCGCCAGCTTCGTGCCCGAGTTGCCTCGGTATAGAGGTGGGAGCCCGTAAAAGAAGCCGGCGACGTGGTGCCCTCCCGGCAACGTGGTGGAGACCGGACATTCCGCGGAAGATCGGGACAACGGCGAGAAGACCGGAGGACACGGATCGCTCGGTATATTTCTCAACCCCCTCTCCAGATAGCTAGGACTAGTTCAATGGCACGATCCGGATTTATAGTGCGCGGTGGTGCCGGTTTGAAAAATTAAAGTTAAGCACCGCTTCCGCATTCCGGCGTCGGATAGACGGCCGGGGCGCCGCCGTGCACTTACAGCGGTATCAGAGCCTCGCCATTAACCTATTCTAGCTTTGCCTAATGTGTTTTTACGTTTCCGATCGAACAAAATTCCAAACCCCGTATTTTTCCATGCATCAGTTTTCTGTCGATTTTTTTCTGGCTCGAAATTTTTTTCAGGTTGTTGAAAAGTGATGTACTGGAAGTTCTAAGCATTCTGGAGAAATTTCATACAGTGATTCGACTATGGGAGCGCGGAACCACGGCCAAACCCCCCTTTGGGTCGCGGTTCCGCCGCACTATGATGTCCTTGCGGTATCAAATTTCTGCAGTTGCTTTCTGGGTTAAAAATAGGGTTTTTGGAATGTTAATTTTTGGGCCCAGAATTTCTTGATTTGCTACAGTAGTACTTGGGGCCCACTTGTTAAAATTTGATCGATCGGATATTTTAAACACATTAGTTCACAGTATTTACATTATATATGCGACCGTGAATGTCACTTGATCGGTAAATCCTGTCTAGCTGCTATAGCCCGGTTAGACGGATTTGCGAACGTGACATTCACGTTGATGTTCTGTGATTGTGCTGTGATGTTGCGGATTGGTCGTGGGGGATAGCCTGGTTGCAGTGGTAGTACAGTTTTGTTGTATTATGTATATTTGATATTGCGGGGCGAGCGTCCGACATGTGGACTGCCGTCACTGCCTGTTTGTATTATTATTTTGGGGCACGGCCAGGTTGCGGTCGATATACCCATTGTATGTATATTTTACTTTCTGTACTAGGATTGCCCCGCGGAGGGGTGCACGGATAGCCGGGTTCTAGAGGGCAACGAGCCCGCATCTCATGGCATTGAGACGGAGGGGGCTTCACTCTAGAATTGGCGGGCTATTCGCCGCACTCGTAGAGGGTACAGGTTGACCCAGGAGGGGTGCCCAAGTTACCGGATTCCGTGAAGTGCTGGGTGGTCCATTCACGTTGCTGAAGGGGGCTGCCTCGCTTTAGGTTTTAGCGGGTGACTTGCCGCGCCCGTAGGGGTCTAGGATTTCATTGCACAGGCTATCCACACGACCAGGGGAACGTCGGGTTTCAGTAGTGGCTCTGTGAAACCCGGGGGTCCCAGATATCTGTATTGTTCTGTGATGCTGTACATTTCTGTGATGTTGCATTTTATCACGCCTTGAGCGAAATATTATATATTATATATATACTAGTAGATGTTGTATATGTTTTGCATCCGCGCTAGTCCAGTCCCCGCTCTGTCGTTAGTTAGCTAACCTAACGGGTAATGACGGGACCCAGTGGCGAATGCGGATGGCATATACGTACATCAGTATATTTTCGTTCTTTTTGGTGTGATCAATTGATGGGACTGCGTTGATTCGGATCAATGCAAGTTAAACAAACCTAATCTGATGTTGTTGGAACACTTTTCAAAAAGCTGTTATCGCAAGGACGTTCACTTTTGTTTTGCATCGTGGTATTCAGTTGGAATATCCTGCTCCTCAGTCGACGAGGCAAGGGCCGAGATCCCTTCACCGGGAGTGACCCCTTGGACAAAAAGTTTGTGTCAGGGCAATAACTTCACTATAGCCGTTTACTTTTGCTTTGCATCGTGGTATTCAGTTAGAATATCCTGCACCTCATTCTACGGGGAAAGAGCCGAGATCCCTTCACCGGGAGTGACCTCTTTAGCAAAGGTTTTCGTCACTATATTTTTATAAAGCTATCCGTTCCTTCAACGATATCAAGTTCATTACGTTAAAGGTTTTCGCCAGAAACCATTCGTAGCCCTCCATCATTTCGGTTAAATATTCGGTAGTATTGAAGCTATGTATTTTGACCTCACGCCAAGGCATAGTGATTGGTAGCTGCTGGATATTTAGCTGTTGCATAGATAGATGCGTTGCTTTAGGACAGTCGTACTACTATTTTGGCCTACGTCAAGGGTATGTACGGGTGGGTTCAAATTAACCTGGACAATGATGGGTAGAACTTGACATGTGATATTTTGACCTCACGCCAAGGTCATAAGAGCATGGGGCAAAAATCCACATCGGGAGTTTCAAAAGAACTAAAACTTGCCAGATATGCGCATACCTTCTGGAGTATGATAGCGTGAGCGGATTCCGTCACGTTATCATGCGGTGATAGTTGGATCCCGATTCCCACTGATGAGTTGGTTTACTCCTCGGGTGATCCCGACTAATTCTTCTTTTAGGTTTGGAGGAGAATTTGACGGTACAGTGGGAGGTTTCCAGATTAGATAAATTGGTAACCATTCTGATCTAGGTTAGAGTGCACGCTGAGTGTTTCTTTTCTCTTTCTCCTTGGCAGCGACCATTGACCCGACCCTAAGACTATGACTCAGTGACCAAGTTGACCGAACCTTCTTAACACTGGCTTTTGGATTGTCAGAGTTGCAGACCTCATTGCCACTCCTACTTTTACCCTTTTCTCCAGGACACCCCGTATTACTACGAACGTCCACTTCCATTGGACAAAACCATCGTATGGTTAGATACGAACTCGAAAGAATTTATTCGAGGATGGTTTCCGGTTCTGGAGAAAACGGATAGGATTATTCGGTTGTCTTTTCCTTTTACCTTCTCTCAAGTTGCGAGTGCTCCTTGGTTTAGGAGACAGTACACCTATTACGCAAATTGGATAGTCTTCTTCCAAACCATAGGCAGGTGACGACCGGTAGGGAATGAAGAAAACCAATTAGCCTAACGATGGTGTACAAAAGGTATTATGTAAAGACAAAGAAAGGGATTTGAAGGAGGGCAAAGTAAATTGCGACTGCTATTCACGACCAAACCAAGTATTTCATTACCACTCCCATTTCACCTTTGTATTTCTCCAGGACACTCTGTATCACTACGAAGATCCACAGTTTATTGGATACTCCATTGTATGGTTATATACGAACTCGAAAGGAACTTGTTCCAGTTCGGGGATGGATTCTGGTTCAGGAGAAATAGGAATAAGGTTTATTCAGGTGTCTTTTATCTTCACCTTCTCCCGCATTGCGAGTGTTCCTAGGATTGGGACAGTACACCCATTATGCTTATTGGATAGTCTTCTTCCAAACCATAGGCTGGTACCGAACGGTAGGGAAGGAAGAAAACCATTTGGCCTAAGGGGTGTGCAGAAGGTAATGACTAAAGACATATAAAAGGATTTGGAGAGGTGGCAAAGAGATATACGGTTACAGTTGTGAATATGGATAATGGAAGAGGCATTACTAGGAATACCGGGATACCCTAATGAAACATTTCAATGTTTCAGTTTCACTGTGTACTGTTAAAGGAAAACTGATTTCCCAATTAGTCTTTACTCCAGGGTATGTATTTACCAGGTTTAATTCTCACATCTGTATGGTTTTACAGATGATGAGTGGGAGTAATTTATTGGGAATTAGGTGATCATCCTCATTATATCGGAATTCGTTGTAATTGGTGATATTTGAGGAAGTCACCTGGGTTGTTTGCCGGACGGCGAATATTTGGTTTTGAATATCCGTTATAATACACCAATTTCAAATTGATATATCTGTACGTCTATTTTTATAGAGTGAGATATACCTTTTTGAAATTATGTTTATGACATTTACCTATATCAGTGGATGGTTAGGTAAGGAGTATCGAACAACGGTATAATTCTTCATAACCATAAGTACAGTTTTCAACCTACGACACACAGTGAATGAGTTATCAGACTCAAGGGACTTATACAGAGTATTGTATGTTGTCCAGGGTCTATTAGGACAGAGGGGTTGGTCCTCATACTATATTTGGTTTACTTATGACTTCTCTAGTTTTTAGACAGGTGTTTCGTGGAAACACAGGGTCCGAATTTTGAGAAGTTATAGGTATTTGAATAAAGTAAAGAACCAGGTGTTGCAAGTATCAGGATTCTTCAAGTTGATCGAAGATGTAGATACTTGTGTGTGGTATTCAGTTGATAGTAATGATTAAGAGAACTTGCTTCTCTTTCAGGTTGCTCATAAGTGGAAGCATTCCTAAGTTGAGTAACGATGATCGGCCTCCTTCCATTTAGTTGACATGCACTGGAGACAGCTACATGATTTGAATCTGGTTCAATTAAATCAGTGCCTCTAGTTCTATATAGAATATAGAACAGTTCATATCTTAACAATGTTAAGGTACGGGGAGTTGTCTGGCTTATGCTTAAAACCAGACTCTGGATAACTCAAGGCACGTTTCTGTAATGGCTGTTTGTGGGTTGACCCAGGCTATGACGAGGGTTAACTTTCTGCCATCTGGAAGATCAATAGTGATATTGTTCTAGACTCGCCACAGTTTTAATAAAAATGGATTTTTTCAGAAAACAGTAGTGGGAGTATGGTAGAACTGGAAGTGATTCCAGAACCACAAACGATTACTGAAGATTTGATATGAACCTAAAGATTCAATCTGGTTTGACATTCCATTGACCACTCCGCAGATAAGGTGGGTAACCTCAGGCACCCGAGAGGTACTTCGGTATACTCAAGGACGGTGGCAGGGAGGTTCTTGTTTACCCACACTTGCCATTGCTGTTGTTCCAGGCTGCGAGACCCGGCGGGAGGATGAGTATAGCGTCGTTCTAAACTGGCTTTAGAAGTGTACGTGTATATGACTCTGCCAGAGGGTTGTCGTAGTCAGTGGGAGCAGCGGAAGCATTGGTGGACAGGTGGCTTATGTCTATTTATAGACTAAAGCAGATGTAGCGGAGATAGATCATCTATTTCTGATGTGACAGTCATAGGTTTGACTTCATCAGAATAGGGGATGGATCTGTTAAGAAGGTAGTAGGGTGTGATGTCCTGGTATTTGGATGACATACACGGAGTAGGAAGTGGCATTCCTATACTACGATCGGTTATACTTTGGTCGTCACATAGTGGTTTCTCCACATGGGACTTGGACATTATATCAGACATACTGGTTACTAAATCTATGGTTTTAGATCTAGATTTGGGTGGTTTCCCAATTAAGGGTACTTAGACAACATTCTAAGAGTATTTAGAATAGACGACTCCTGGCACGGTAGTGTACCTGCAGGTGATGGAGTCACCCTCTCTAAAGGTGTCTTACAGACTAAAGGGGAGAGGGATGTGCATGATTGGCAGATCACTTGCTCAGACAATTGAGTCAATCATGAGATGTCAAGTACCACACCAGATATTGTTCTTGCACTAGATGCAATAAGTTGATGTTGATCCTATCCTAGAGAAACAGTCGGAAGCAGTTTTAGAACATAAGTGGATGTTTTAGGGATATGATAACGACAGCCTCATTCAGGAGACAGTTATCATTCCAGGCTTCCAATGTGACCTGGACGACAAGGAGGTTGTCAGAGTTATAGTTTTCCTTCTGACGAGGGGCAGTATTTTGGACAGGTGGTCCAAGGCAATACTGAGGGAGGCATGGCGCAGGATACTGATTAAGTTCAGTTGACGATACAGTCTAAGAAGTTTGGATTTGGAGTTCATTTATGAGCTAGGTCCCATCAGACATCCAGACACATTCTAAGACAGGTATTGCTCATTTCGGGAGATGGCTTTCTCCGCGAACTTGAGATATAGAGAGACATAGAAAGAAACATCTAAGCGGATCCACTCACTGAGGCTATTCCTCGAACGCAATAGTTTCGCAAACGAGTTTTGTGAGACTGACTAGTAGAGGAGTTGGGGTTCGGTATCACACGGGCTGTGAGTATGCGACATCGCAATAATTAGCCTTGAGTGCAAGTGGGAGATTGTTGGAGATAGTGCCCTCAGAGTCAATTATTGGATCACAGGCAAGTGATTGCAATGATTGAGGGAGGACCTATCCCGGTAGGACAGTCTTACTCAAGATGATAGTATGCTATCTGGTTTATCTTTATCATCGTGTACTGCTTTAGGTGACCAGACAGGTCGCTATTACACGTTGATAGAGCCCCTAGGATTCTTGCTTGACTGCCAGCAGTATGAGGGCGATCATATACGTGAGAGCTGGTAGTCTATAAGCACATCCTTAAAAGGTCCCTAGTCGTGGGAGTTTCGAGACAGGGCATCGATACTCCAGAGTAGACTAGTGTATACGGTCGAGACCCCGACGAGGGGCGGTGGCCGGTCTCACAAGCCACTGGTGTTAGTTGGTTCACCTAAGATGTATACAGGTGCTCATTGGGTTATGAGTACACCGGACAGGACTCGCCGGGAACATGCTAGTTGGTTTTATACCTGACGTCAGATGGCAGTTCCCTGGTGACATGTGTACAGGTTAGTTCATCGACCTGAGGATCGTCATTTGTCTCGTGTGAGTTCCCACTGTACTTTGATTACTACCCTACCACGCTCAAAGGAGACGTACAAACAGGTTTTAGTTGGGTACAGTCCCGAGCCACATGGAGGCAGTGAGCGGATCTTCAGGGGTTCGTCTCTCCCGGTATTGGGGGTGAGGTCGCGCTGTGTCTAGGAGAGCCATTACACGAAGCCCTCAGCCGAGGCAGGAGATTTACTGGTAGGTATTCCAGTAGTATCTCAGGGTGTTCTGGGCTACACTCCGACACGACTTGTACCGTTTTTGGGGGTCTGACTTTTACCAACCCCCTAGGCCCGCCATGCGATGCTCATAGACGAACGGACCGGACTGTACGGATATTGTCACTGACAGGCTCAGTAGGGTGTCAGGATGAGTTCGCTCATCGACGTCCCTTTTGGTCAATACCTGATAGCCCGTCACGTATTGGCTTATACCTCTGACATGCTAGTGGTTAAATCCACAACCAAGGTGTTGACGAGTCTTTAGAGTCCCCCACATTCAGTTGCTCAAGTTTTCGGGCGAAACGCTGTAGAGGCTGTATGGAGATATGGCAGGGTTCGATCAGATACGTGCGGTATTGCATGGATCAGGATCGGACGGTTAATACTAGCCGGCTTTAGTTTAAGCCGGATCCTAGTATAGTACAGTGTAGATTTGTCTCATTGCATTTGTATTCGGTTGGAATACAGATACGGGTGTGTATGCACTGTAGCGGGTTTTTCCTGTAATTTATTACGGGACCAGTTTTCTGGAGTTGCCAGTTTGCTTTCCGTTTCGGCCATATTTCTTTGTATCTTTCATTGGCCGAAGTTTGGTGGAGGAGGGCTTATTTGCATTTGTGCAAATAAGCATTTATGGAGGGTGTTCTTTGCATTTTGTTGCATCATGATGGGTGCACCATCCTTTGACTTAATTTATCCATCATGGCTTGACTTTTGTGTGACATGGTTTTGATAATGGTTGTGGTTGAGTGTGGATATGGTTGTGTTCATTGCTTTTGATCATCATTCTTTTCTTGCATCATGATTGATACACATCCTTTTGGACTTCTCTCACTCTCTCATTATTCATTCCATCCTCACCTTGTAATGGACGGCCTTGGCTCTTTGGGGGCTGCCAATATTTTTGGGTGGGGATTTTTGTTCATTGGCATTGCACAAAATCCATTTTAGCTCCATCTCCAAAACTTCATTCCTCCACCATCTCAAAAGGCAACTTCCATAAACCCCAAAGTGAGACATGAACACTACATATTCTACAGCAAATCTTGGGCATGTCGACTCGCTAGCTTCGTACCCGAGTTGCCTCGGTATAGAGGTGGGAGCCCGTAAAAGAAGCCGGCGACGTGGTGGAGACCGGACATTCCGCGGGAGATCGGGACGACGACGAGAAGACCGGAGGACACGGATCGCTCGGTATATTTCTCAACCCCCTCTCTAGATTGCTAGGACTAGTTTAATGGCACGATCCGGGTTTATAGTGCGCGGTGGTGCCGGTTTGAAAAATTAAAGTTAAGCACCGCTTCCGCATTCCGGCGTCGGATAGACGGCCGGGGCGCCGCCGTGCACTTACATTATTTTCCTTGATTTTTCTAATATGAAAAGATCTTTCTCTAACAGAGAATTTTTGGATTTAAAATCCAATTATGATAAAATATCACTAATTAAACTATTTAATAGAATTAACATCTATAGGAAAATATTTCCCTTATCTTTCTAAAATAAGAAAGATCTTCACCGTTAAACAGAATAAAATTTTATGTTAGGAAAATATCTTTCCAATCTTGTTAAACTAACAAGATATTCATATGATAGAATAAAATTCTATGTTAGAAAAATATCGTCCTAATCTTATTAAATTAACAAGATATTCATATGATAGAATAAAATTCTATGTTAGAAAAATGCCTTCCTAATCTTGTTAAACTAACAAGATATATTTTCCTAATTTTGTTAAAACAAACAAGAAATCTTCTTTGTTAAACAGAGAGCCTTTGAATTAAAAATCCAACGGTAAATAAAATTCATCGGTTAATCTAAAAGATCAATTTGATTGATTATGAAATTAATCATGATCTCTCAATAAGAGATTTTTTCATCAAATTGATTCTTTCCTTCTCCTATAAATATGAGCAAAGAGATGAAAAAAAAGGAGGAGGGACTCGATTTAAAAATAAAGGAGACCCCCCATAAGCTTCTGTAAAAAAAATATAGAAGATTCTCCAAAATCTTCCACAAAACAACAGAGAATTTAATTCTCAATAAAGAAAAAAGATCGTCTTCCTCCTCAAAATCCCAGATAAAGAAAAAAGAAGAGATCAAAATATCTCTTTTACCTATCATATCATATCTAAGGGTTTAATCCTTTAAAAGAACTTAGTTTTTTCTCTGGATCTGAGATCCGCAAGACAAATCTCTCACAAGTTGAGAATTTAATTCTCATCGAGAAGATCATGTTCTTAAGAATCAAAGATTCATGGGAGAACACGGAAAGAAGAACATGAAGAAAAAGGAGTTCATAATACTTCAGGAACTTAGTTCTCTCATAAATCAAGAACTTAGTTCTTAAAGACCTGACCTCAGACCCTCAAAATAGTGATCTTGGTTATCGTTAATGGTCAAAATACCATTAACAGAGGTTTAACCTCTCTAAAAATATCAACAGAGATTAAATCTCTAAGAAGACAGCGCTTCACGTGAAACACAAGTGAGCGCCAAAACTCAGCAACTCACGTGAAACACACGTGAGCATCAGAAAAGACTAGTGCTTAGCACTATTTCAGCACCTCATGTGAAACACACGTGAGCGCTATATATTTGAGTGCTTAGCACTGCTGGGTAGTATAAAAACCCAAACTTAGCCTCAAATTGGCTAAGTCTGTGAAGCTTAAGCTTCCTTTTTGCTATTAAATCAACTGAGCCCATATGCTCGTGATATCCAAGCTGATCTTAGTCCCACATATGACTAATGATCTTTCAATGATATCCAAGCTGATCTTAGTCCTATATACGACTAATGATTTTCATCCCATATTTTCTAAGTTAAACTTAGTCTCATATAAGACTAACGATTCTTAAATCCACCATGATCTTTTTCCTCAAATACGGGATTTGGTTCAAAATTACATCTTTCCATACCTCTGATATACGTCGTTATAATTTCTTAACGTCTTCAGAGAGGTGGCAGATCCCAACAGCCAACAACTCCTTCGGCCGAAACACGGCGATAATTGACCAAAATGTCTCTAAACTAATATTCGCCCCAAACACGGCGATAATGGACCGAAATGTCTTTAAATTAAAAATGGACCGGAACATCTCTAAACTAGCATTTCGTCCCAAACATGGTGATAATGGACCGAAACGTCCCTAAATTAGCATTTCATCCCAAACACGGCGATAATGGACAGAAATGTCCTTAAACTAATATTCATCCCTAAATATGGGAATGTTGGACCGAAATGTCATTAAACTAATATTCATCCCAAACATAGGAATGATGGACCAAAATATCCTTAAACTAGCGCGTCGCCCCAAGCAAGGTGATGTTGGACCGCGATGTTCTTAAACTAATATGTTTTGCTCTGCGTACTGTCTCCATACCGACTACTGTATACTATCCATAGGCTATTCATATATGATCTAATGATTAGTTGAGCCCATATACTCATTTGTTTATAAGTCGATCTTAGTCTCATACATGACTATAGATCCTTAGATCAAACCCAAATATCACGTGAACGGATGGACCTCACAAATGTGAGAAATGCGTCCTAAATTCATTCCAGTTGGCAAACCACCAACGTAGACCCTGTCAAGTAAATGCTTGACCCAAAATATCTAAGTTGATCTTAATCTCAAATAAGACGAATGACTCTTAGATAAATCCCAAGTTTTATATGAACGGATGGACCTCACAAATGTAAGAAATGCATCCTAAGTTCATTCTAGTTGACAAACCAAGCTACCAACGTGGACCCCATCAAGCAAATGCTTGACCCAAATCATAAAAATATATGTACGGATTTGGACTACTCTGCGCCCTACAGGCACGACATAAACTAGTCTCTGTATACAATCCACAGGCAACCAAAATAAACCAAACATACCACGACACAAAGTGACCTACCGGAGCAGGTGAAAATTGTTATCGCAACGCGATAACATAATTAACTGTAGGGGCTTGCGTTTGCAGGGAAGAGCGTCCCCACAATCAAAAACCCCTCACAGACGAGGGGGAATCTGATAAAATCTGCTACATCGATCGCATCTATCCAACCTCCGATATACGGTGCCATAAATCAACTTGGTATTTTCGGAAATGTGGATGGATATATCTAAATAGCATCTGCCCCCAAATTCAGGCTAGACGTCTCAACGTCTCAGTCCAGTCTTCGATGGTAAACAGTAGGTAAACTCCTAACATGGCCCAAGTAAATAAATCTCGGGTTCTGTCGATAGTCGGCCCAACTCCAGCCCTACTCGAATCCGAAAGAGTGATAGCACCGAGCTCTACTTGGTGTCCGCTCGTCTCACGTCACCTCGACTCCGGGGTAAGGAAGGACACCGGTCTACCTATACTTTGTGTTCGCTCGTCTCATGCCATCTCAACTACGGGGAGAGGAGGAATACCGGTCTACCTATACTTAGAGTTCGCTCGTCTCATGTCATCTCGACTCCGGGGTGAGGAGTGACACCGGTCTATCCACACTTGGAAAATGAACGAGAACGAAAACATTCCAGTCAGGCACATCAAAGACGAGCTAAAAATACTTCTTTAAAACTCCAAATTATATACAAGATATTATAAGCTCCTCAGCTTTACAAGATGGCCACAAAATGTCTGAAGGCTTAAAAAAACAAGAAAAAAAGAGGGGGGAAATAAAGGGCGGCTTCAAACCGCCTTCTCGGCCAAGGCCTCCCCACCGTCTACCTGCTCGGCGCCTCCGCCAGCGTGCTCGCCACCACCCGCCAGCTCGGTGCTACCGCCATGGGGTCCTTCCTCCGTGAGGGGATACCTCGTGCGAAGCTCCCGGTAGTTGAACCCGGGCACTACCTCCTAGACGGCGTCGAGGGCATTGTGCCACCCGATAGCCGCGAAATCGGCAAGGTCGATGTAGAATTGGTCGGATGCCTTGTAGTCTTCCACGGTCTTTTCCGCCCTATCCTCGGTCCGCTTCGCCGCCTCATGGACCGTCCATGCATCCCCCTTGAACGAGTCTCTCTGCTTCCTCATGGCTTCGAAGAGCTCGTTAACCTCGCCGACTTGGGCCTAAAGAGCCCGGTTAGACTCAGTCAGGGCCCGGTGAGACTCTTTCAGTCTCATGGCCTTCACGCCCTCCAAGACTAGCCTCGACTCAAGAGAGGCAGCATTGTCATCGGCCTCCTTCTGTTTAGTGAGGTGTTCTTCCTCACGCAAGGATGTCTCTCCGGCCTTTTTCATCGTCGGGCCAACTTCCTCAGCCTCCATAGCGGTTAAGAGGGAATAATGCTGAAGGACCTGCAGAACAAGGCGAACAACATTCGTCAGGAACTAAAACAGAGGAAAATCACTTGGAAAATTTAAGGAAAGATCACCAACCTGGATGGCCTCCTGGGCTATCGCCGTTACCTGGACCTTTATGGTGCCCTGGGGGATCTTAGCCCCCGCTGCCTTCTCTATGTCCGCCAGCAGGTTGTCGGCCACGGAAAACCCCGTCGGTACCTCGATACAGAAGTCGCCCTCCTGCATCTATATCCCAGTCGAGAGTGGCCGGGAAACCACCTTCTTGAGTCACTTGGTCGGAGACTTGGTGGAGGAAGGTGCCACCAGTCTCACCCGGGGAGCCTATTCCCGGGCATGTTTTTTCCCTCCACTCCTGCACTCCTCCGGGAGGGGCGGAGCGATGGCGACCTTGGCAGGAGGACCCTGCCGGGGCTCTATGCCGGCGTGGGCTTGGATGAACTACCTCCGCCCTTCCTTCCCTGCACCTTAGCTGCCAGGGTGGCCATAATCTTCGATCGATCCATATGCTCTACAAAAAAATGAAAGAAAAGGTTAGAAACAGGAACTACAAATTATGCTAAATCTAAATTAGTCGGAGAAGTCCTAACTTACCCTTGAAGCGTGTAGGACTGAGTTTCGCCCAGCTAAAGTCCTACTCAGAAAGTAAGGCATCGGCCCGCTGGATCGGCTCCCACCGCAACACGACCCTCGCCTCCAGAGCGCTTGACTGCTTGGCCCTCAGGCAATCTGCCCTGTGCCACTTGGTGGGCACTGGCCATTGCTCTCCCTTCGGAGGGCCGACGAACACGAACTTCTCCTTCGACTCATGGATGGAAGAAGGGACAACTACTACTCCTGACCCGGCCTTCCTACCTTTATACTTTTTAAAAGAGAAATAAACCCAACTCGGCTCATCCTTATAAGTGTTAGTGTATATGCCCTAGGGTCCATTATTGTATCATACTATCTTGTATATTACTTAATGAAAGCTTGGGATATTTACAATTATATATCAGTCTTGCTAAAAATGGTAGTATGCTACTTGGTTTGTTTCTACTTTAATATGTGCATATGTTTCTTGTAACGTATCATTTATAAATATTAGTAGAGCCCATAGGATCTTTGCTTGATTACCAGCGTTGTGATGGCAGTCACACTAGTGGGGACTAGGCAGTCTATAAGCAACAGCCTATACAGATCCCTGGTCGTTGGATTATCGAGACAGGGCATCATATTCCGGAGTAGACTAGTGTGTACGATTCTCATCCCAGTTGGGGAGATGGTCTGTCCCACAGCCATCAGTACGTCGTACTGGAGATAGTATATAGGTGCTCGTTAGGTTACGGGTACACCGGACAGGACTCGCAAGGGAACTGTTGGTTGGTATTATACCCGTCGTCAGTTAACAGTTCCCAGGTGACATGAGTACAGCATAGTCCGTAGACTTGACACTGCTACTTCGCCTCGAGTGTGTCCCACCGTTCTTAGATTGCTACCCTACCACGGCTCAAAGGAGTCGTGCAAACAGGTAGCAGTTGGGTGCAGTCCCGAGCACTTGGAGGCAGTGGCGGTTAGACAGGATTCGTCTCTTCCGGTATTGGGGGTTGATATCGCGCTGTGTCAGAGAGCCATTACGCAAAGTCCCTGGCCAGGGCAAGCGGGATTTACTGGTAGGTTCCAGTAGTGTCTCAAGGTGTAATGGGCTACGCTCCGACACGACTTATACCGCTATTAGGGGACTGACGCTTGCCGCCCCCTAGGCTCGATATGCGATAGTCTTAGACGAACAGACCGGGCTGTACGGAGATTGTCATATCAGGCTCAGTAGGAGTTCGAATGGGTTTCCTCATCGGCCTTCTTATCGACATCTACCTGGGGACCGTTACGTACAGCTAGTGTCGCTTGCGGTCTGTGGTTAAACCCACTGCCAGCGTAGTGTCGAGTCTTTAGAGTCCCACACAGAGAGTTTCACTGCTCCTGGCGAAACGATATAAAGGTCGTATGGTTTTACGACAAGGGTTCGGATGCTTACGTGTTTAAACGCACGTACGACATTCGGACAGTTTTTACTAGTCGGCTTTGGTATAAGCCAGATTCTAGTATCGGGTTATACGATTTATACAGTCTAAAGTTTTTCCGTGTTTTCACGGATAAGAAGGGCGTTCTCGTAATTTATCGGGAAGCTTCTAGAAGCATGGTGGCTTGAGGGTTTAGGTGGCATTTACATTAAATGCATTTTGTGACTCACTTAGATGAATCATTCAAGTGAGTTAATGAAGCATTTATTGTTTAATGACTCACTTGATGATTCATTGCATATATTTAATGAAGCATGATGATAAATCATTTAGATTTATTTATTTGATTTTCTTATGCTTCATAATATATTAGAAGTGAGAAGCTTTTTATTCATTATACATGCTCACCTTCTCTCTCCTCAAGCTCTCTCTCTCTCTTCAAACCCTAATCCTCCCCTCTCATGTGTTGAGATCAAGGATTAGATAGACTAATTAATTCATAACCTCACTCTATATCATCTAGGTGACTTTGATTAGCAACTAAAGAAACCTAGTTATCTCAAGTTAGAGATCAAGCTTGGAGTAGGAGCTCTCGGGTGGATCGTCTTTGACTCGAGAAGGCCGTTGAGGTGCCGACGTTCCAAAGATCCTACGAGGAGTGGAGGACAGCGATGAAGACCCGAAGGACAAGTAACGTGAGGTATAACTTCGAATCCGAGTAGTTAAACCTTTCGTAGTTTGCTAGTAATGGTTTAGATACGATCCGTGTGCTCAAGTCCGTGTTACGAAACTTTGATAATCTTTTTTCATATATTCCGCCTCCCTGCAAGTTTGTGGGGTGCGTGACATGGAATTACAGTGGTATCAGAGCCAACTAAACCTTTACTAGCTTGTTAGCAACTAATTAGAACTTCGATCGTCAGAAAAACGCGAAAACTTAACCCGGACCCCTATCAGTTTCTGTTAATTTTAAACGTATCGAAAAAAATATTTGATATGCCTTAAAATTCACAGTAGGGGATTATAAGAATTCTGGGAAAATACGAGGACCCAACTCGGCAAGACGGCCGCGGATCCGCGGCAATATGGTGCTTTTGGCCGCGGATCCGCCGCGGAGTCAACCCCAAGTTGACTCGGATTTGCTCTGTAATTCATATTTTTTGGTGTTTTGTTTTCCAGTATATTCTGTTTCTGCCCAGGTTACTTCCATGATGGCTTGCATTTAGGGTAGACACGGAAAAAGGTTGTCGATCGATGTTCTAAATTATTTGCTAATCGGGTTTTTATCTGTAATGTTTAATGTGTACGTAAACCTCCCCTAACTGCTAGTATGTCGGTTGGCAGGGGGTTGCACATTTCTGTAATGATTCTACTGTTTGTGTATATGAACTGTATTGGATTGTTGTGATGATTAGCCGGGGTTTGAGATGGGTTATTATATTCATTCATTCGATGTAATTGTAATATGTTGTAATATTATTTTGCGGGGCACATCCAGGTTGTGGTTGTAGCCACCGTTGTATTATTTCATTTTACTGTTTTTGCTCGTAGGATAGACCCAAGGTGGGGTACACAAACTACCGGGTACGTCGAAGTGTTTAGTGGCCTACTCACGTTGTTGAGGGAGACCGCTTCACTTCGGGTACTTGGCGGGTAGTTTGCCGTACCCGTAGGGGTCTAAGGTGGGGTAATGGCTATTCATCACAACTGTGTAATCCGTATTTTGTTGCAGGCTCAAAGCAAACGCGGATTGCTTGCATATCCAATAAAGTTCATCAGTGATCTGGAATGCCTATTATTGCGTCTGACGAATGTACAATATCTAGATATGATAGCTATTAGACGTCACTTATGTTCTACACCCGCGCTAGCCCAGCCCCCGCTCTGTCGTTAGTTAAGTAACCTAACGGGTGATGACGGGACCTGATTTAGAGAGGTTTTGTCGATCAAAAATATATTACCGCAATCAAGAACGGCGTCGCTTTGCAGCTAGCCGGTGAATACGGGTCGGTCCACAGGGATGTGTAAATCTCCTTTTAGTTCTTACGAGTTAATTCCAAATGGTGTTTGGATTTATAATTAAACCTAAAAATTGAAGTTGTATGATACTAGGATTAGAAACTTGCTAGGATTAGGTTTAGGGAAAATTTGGTAAACAAAGATCTACATCTCTTTCCATTGCCATTAATTAGATATATCATATTAGTGTTATGGTAAATCTTAACAAAGGGGATTAGGATGATTGGGAAGATGATTCTTCCTCTAGATCCTTGTCCTTCCTTTCTTAATCTTTACCCTAACCTCTATGGAAAACCTTAAAATCCGGGCCTTTAGACTACAGATCACCGTTACCTCGAGGGTAGAGTGCCATAGGGAGCGGAATAAGAAGGTACCCATGGAGTTCTAATGTTCATAAAAGTTTGGCAACGAAAAGAGATGAGAGATCTTCATCTCTCAAATCCTTCCCTATTCCTAACCCTAACAAGCGAGGAAACTACTCGCTCATTGAGGGGATGAAGAAAGACATGATTTTATTAAAGAGAGAAAACATCTATTGCAAGTTAATAAAAACTAAGCTAAATTAGACTAAGGGAAGAAAATAATTTACCTAGGGCAGATATAAAAAAACTACAGCTACTGCAAGGAAAATAACCTACTAACTTTTGATGCGCTCTAACTTCAAGAAAACAGAATTTTATTCATGAGTAGAGGCATGAGAAAATACAAGGGTTTGGGTTCTATTTATAGGACATAGAAACCCTAGGTTTACAATTGCTCCGCATGTCTAAAATTACAAATATACCCCCAGGAAATCTTTCCAAAGCCACCAGCACATTATGGTAAAATTTTCTTCGCGCACGGGCACTGTACGGCCACGGAACCGCGGCATGGGTAGGCATTGGGCCGCGGTTCCGCGGCCCTTTGAGGAGTTCATTTCATGACTTTTTCTGGGCTGCATCATGGTTCTTTGGTCTGTTTATTTCTTCAGTTCTTTTCTCTGTTGGACTTCTGAATTGGTTCCAGATCTTCAGTGAACAATTTGTAGCGGTCTTTTAACCGTTTGCCTTAACATTTTGGACCTTGCACTGCCTTATTGATTTTGAACTGTTCTCCGTCTAGGCTTTACTAAGATCTTCCTATTTGTTGGTCAAAAGTCCTTCTTTTGTGTCGTCTTTTTTGTTTCTCACTATTTTCGCTCCAAGAACCTGTAACCTGTAATATGTAACAGACATGGGTCAAAAGCACCTGTTTTCATTGTAAAATGCATAAGAATGGGGAATACAAAATGCAATATTATGTTATGAACAAATACCCCCAAACTTATCTTTTGCTTGTCCTCGAGCAAACTTATTTTTTTATTCTCGATAAAAATCCAACCTAGCCACACTTTCGCAGGGAAACGCGATTGCACTAAGCTCGTGCAACAAGCCGTTAAACCTATAGGTGTCCCTAGTAGAAGGAGTGTTGTCTCCTGAGGGTTTTCAGCGGATTACACCCACAAAATCCTATCAATTCGGTTTTTCGACTTTTGTTCTCTAATTAGGTTTTCTAACAAGGAATTCTATTATCGTCGACCCGCAAATTATCCACCCATATTCTTCACACTTCCTCATTATTTAACTTAAGATCATATATATCCTGTAGAATTACCTAGCTTTCGGCATTTCTTAAGTTTTCCTTCTAGGGTTCCATCTCCACTTAGGAATTTCTATCAACTCTATTAAAGATACAAGTTCTATTCTTCATTCCTTTCTCTTATCTAAACTCTAATCACATATCCCCACGTGTGTGTAAATATCACCCCTACACTTGGAAATTCAAATCAAGCAATCGTACTCTCGTCCATTATCCAAAGCACTTATTAATTGGTGAATTTTCTCTTTCGCATCCTTCATGCGACTGTTAATACTTCTTGAGGTACCAACAAACGATTACAAGATGCGTTAGCATTTTAAAGCGTACTTCCTAGTTTTGCAACACCCAAGGCTTTTAGCAGTGGCTCCCAAACCAGTTGGTCTAAGGCACTAGGTGATGAAGCACCCTCGCTAAATATTTTTCTATTTTTACAGCCTTAAGTAATCACAAAAACCAGTGCCCATTTTTTCTTTATTCACTTTTTTTTTCTTTTTATTTTCATTGTGCTAAGGACTTTAGACAAGAGTATTTCAAGGTCTCTTCTACTAATCCGAGTTTCAAGGCGCGTGTTTGTGCATTTTGTAGGGTATATGTTTTCAGAATCTAGACTTAAGCTAGGAATTATTTTTCAAACTTATACTCTAATAAAAGTTTTAATACTTTTCCTTCGTTTCGACTTAGCCCAAGAAGTGAACCCAAAATTTGTCTATTTCTAAATAAACTACAAAGACATATACTTTCTACCGTTAAACTTTAAGGAAGGTTATTTTTAGGGTTTTTAATTTGCTAAGTCTAAGATCTAGTTCTTCCTAGCCATTTAACCTTTTTATCAAACTCAAGTCAATTAGCCAAAATTGAATACAATGATCTTTATAATTTTTGCATTTTTTTTCAATTTTTATGGGTTTTTCTGTTTTCTAATTTTTTTTATTTTTCAATTTGTCAATTTTTTTATGATTTTTTTTTATATAAAGATGCAATGCAGAAATTAAATATATATAATATGCAATGCAAAAGATAACTATATACACTACCCTCTCCCCCAAACTTGAGCAAAGCAGTGCCCTCACTGCCCGGCCCCACGTCGCGCTCGTGAGCGAGACCGTGATCTTTCCCCTCTAGCCAAAAGGGTTTGAATACCCCCCTCAATTTCCGTCAACCGACGGTCGTGATCTCGTGCAGTCGCCCGAAACTCATCCCTCAAAGAATCGATTCTTCTCACTGTTCTCCGCATCAATCGCGCATGCTCCTGGGGAGTTAGTTCTTCCCCGCTCGAAGCCGAGCTCGAGCTAGGGGTGTGTGCGGGTACATTTTCTGCCGGTTCCGTTCGTGTCCAAATATCAGTTAGTCTAGAGTAGGACGACGTGACGCCCTCTACGAGTGGACGAACCGGAACACCGTCTATCATGTATGAGTCAAATTCCTCGACGGGGAGGAAATAATGGCAGAGTTGGATAACAAGTATGGGACATGGGTATACGGTACCTCGTTTCCCCGTACCTATAGATTGGAGCAAAACAGTGCACATGTCGAACCTTGGATTTTTCATCATCAGTGTGTGTACGACATGTAATGAAGAGGTGAAAAAAGTCGTGTTGTGGGAACTACCAAAGATATTGTTTTGTGCCCACCGGCACACAGTTAAAACGTTCGCGAAAAGGGTCCGTGCTTGGATATCCTTACGCGGTTCTCGTGCACAGTCATTCCCCATCAAGGGCATATAATCTTCAAAGCGCAATGGGTGTTCATGTGCAGATACACGTGGTATGAGTGTAACTTCGTGTATCATGCCCCTATCGATGTGAATTTCACGATTTCCCCAATTTAGTTTAATGTAGCCTAAGTTGTCTAGACTATTATCCTCCATTGATTCATAAAATAGGGCCACAAGTTCGGGTAGGGCAAATGCAGAGGGGTGATTATAGAGCAGAAAATTCCAGCCCCTTTGCTCGATTTCATGTGCAAAATATCTACCGTACACTTCGTGCGTGAAAACTGGGGTAAAATCCCTTTCAAACTGCATTTTATGTGCCATCTAGATATTATTATGTTTTTTCAGGAAAAATATGTAAGAACAGAGAGTAAAGACACAGATGTACCTCCCCTGAAAATTACAGGGGCTGAAGCTTCAGAGGTGCGGCGGTTCGGCGGCAGGAGACGGCTACGGCGGCGGAAACGCGGAGTTCTGGTGGCGGCGCTGCGAAATTTTTCTGGAGGGGACAGGAGGTGGCGGCTAGGGTTTGATGAAGATGAAATATTAGGGTTATGAGGACAGGAGGGCTCGGGTCTCTTTAAATAGAGGGGAAAGAGGGTTCTTTGAAGAAAACACCCTTAAAAAAGAGGATTTTATGTGTAAATTGAAAATTCAGCTCTTAATTCTGAAAATTTGCAATTAGGTCCAAAATTTTTTATTTTTTTATTTTCTTATTTTTTATGGTATTTTGGGAATATATATTTACAAATTATATACACACCCCCAAACTTATTTGAAATAATGGTTTGGAAGAAAAGAAATCTGGGGGTGAAAGTGGAGGAATATTACTCAGTGTAGATCGGCTCCTGCAAGAGCAGGAGCTCCTCCGAAGGGTCCGCTGTGAAGAACGGTTTCAGTCGATGCCCATTCACCTTGAATAAGGTACCATCTTCAGGATTCTCAAGATCAACCGCACCGTGCTGATAAACGGTGTGGACTACAAAAGGTCCTCTCCATCGGGACCGGAGCTTGCCGGGATGAAAATGTAACCGAGTGTCATAAAGTAGAACCTGTTGACCAGGTTCAAAAGTTTTTCGCAAAAGGTGTTTATCGTGGAACACCTTAGCTCGGTTTTTAGCAATTATGGCATTATCATATGCCTCATCCCTTAGCTCCTCCAACTCATTCAATTGCAGCTTTCGATTGCTGCCCGCATCTCCTAAAGATAGATTCAGCTCTTTAATGGCCCAAAATGCCTTATGCTCAATTTCTACTGGGAGGTGGCACGCCTTCCCGTAGACAAGCCGGTATGGGGACATGCCAAGATCGGTCTTATATGCAGTACGGAAAGCTCATAGTGCATCGATCAATTTGAGTGACCAATCTTTACGGTTTTTAGAAACCGTTTTCTCCAAGATTTGCTTAATTTGTCGATTCGAGATCTCGGCTTGCCCACATGTTTGGGGATGGTATGGCGTTGACAGCTTATGGGTGATAGAGTATTTGCGCATTAAGGACTCAAAAGTCCTATTGCAAATGTGAGAACCATTATCACTTATTATCGCGCGAGGGTGCCCAAATCGAGAAAAGATGTATTCTTTAAGAAATCGAACGACGACCTTGTTGTCATTCGTTCGACTAGGCACAGCCTCGACCCACTTTAAAACATAGTCAACAGCCAAAAGAATATACACATTTCCAAAAGAGTTAGGAAATGGTCCCATGAAGTCTATACCCCAAACATCAAAAATGTCTACAACCAAAATTGGTTGGAGCGGCATTTCGTTTCTCCACGATATCCGGCCCAAGTGTTGGCACCGGGAGCAAGTTTTGCAGTTTTCGAATGCATCTTTGAAGAGTCGTGGCCAATAGAAACCACACTGTAAAACTTTCTCGGCTGTCTTCTTTGGGCCAAAGTGCCCGCCACTTGCTTGATCGTGGCAAAAAGACAGCACACTCTTAACCTCATTTTCTGGTACACACCGACGAATGATTTGGTCGGAACAGTATTTAAAAAGATAAGGTTCAACCAAGTAAAAATGCTTTACTTGGGACAAAAATCGAAGTTTATCTTGTTTCGACCAATCTTTAGGTGTCAAGCCGGTGGCTAACTAGTTTACAATATCGGCGAACCATGGTTCGCAAGAAACGGACAAGAGTTGCTCATCGGGGAAAACATCAGTGATAGGAAGTTCAAGTGTAGGTGAGGAAGGAAGTCGTGAAAGGTGATCGGCCACTACATTTTCACATCCTTTTTTGTCCTTTATAACAAGGTCAAATTCTTGCAGCAAAAGGATCCAACGTATTAGCCTAGATTTAGCATCCTTCTTTGCAAAAAGGTGGCGAAGAGCTGAGTGATCCGTGTACACTATAACTGGAGAGCCGATTAAATAAGGCCGAAATTTCTCAAGTGCAAACACTACCGCTAAAAACTCTTTTTCTGTTGTTGTGTACTTTAATTGGGCCTCATTTAATGTTCGGCTAGCGTAGTAAATTACATGTGGCATCTTGTTAATGTGTTGTCCAAGAATGGCACCAATGGCAAAATCTGATGCGTCCCACATAATTTCGAAGGGATGCGTCCAGTCTGGAGAGGAAAGGATGGGCACAGAAATGAGTGAGTGTTTCAAAGACTCAAACGCTTCCATGCAACTTGAGTCGAAAACAAAAGTAGTGTCCTTGGCCAATAAGAGAGTCAAGGGTCTAGCAATCTTGCTAAAGTCCTTGATGAACCGTCTATAAAAACCGGCATGGCCAAGAAAAGCTCGGATATCTTTGACGCACTTAGGAGGAGGAAGATTAGAAATGACTTCGATTTTAGCTCTGTCAGCCTCGATGCCGTTTTGCGAGATGACATGTCCTAAGACAATGCCTTCTCGTACCATAAAGTGGCATTTCTCCCAATTTAAAGTTAGGTTCTTTTCCCTACAGCGGGTAAGAACTGCGTCAAGATGTTGTAAACACTCGTCGAAGGAGTCACCGAAAATGGAGAAATCATCCATAAAGATTTCCAAAAACTTCTCCACCATGTCCAAAAAGATCCCCATCATACACCGCTGAAATGTAGCGGGTGCATTGCATAACCCAAAGGGCATGCGACGGTAAGCAAAAGTGCCAAAAGGACAAGTAAATGTAGTCTTGTCTTGATCCTCTTTGGCTATGGGGACTTGATTATAACCAGAATAGCCATCTAGAAAACAGTAGAACTCATGCCCCGCCAATCGTTCTAGCATTTAGTCAATGAAAGGAAAAGGAAAGTGGTCCTTCCTTGTCGCGGCATTGAGTTTTCGGTAGTCGATGCAAACTCGCCACCCAATTTGGGTGCGAGTGGGAATTAACTCATTCGTCTCATTGGTAATGACCGTGATGCCCGATTTCTTTGGCACGACATGAATGGGGCTCACCCATTGGCTATCCGAGATAGGGTAAATGATACCACTATCAAGACATTTAACAATCTCCTTCTTGACCGCCTCTTTCATATTGGGGTTGAGGCGTCTTTGTGGATCCCTTGCCGGCTTGGCATCATCCGTCAAGTGTATATGATGTTCGACTATGAGGGGACTAATCCCTTTGATGTCCGCCATAGACCAGCCGAAAGCTTGCCGATTATTGTGTAAGACCATTAAAAGAGCCTTCTCTTGCTCAAGAGCTAGAAAGGCCGATATGATAACTGGTAAGGTCTCATTTTCACCTAGATAAGCATATTTTAGGTGCGACGGCAAAAGCTTTAGCTCGAGTTTAGGTGGTGAAACAATAGATGGTAACAATGGAGTAACTGTTTCAAACTCGAAGGATTCCATCAAAGGTTCAAATTGAGTGTACGCTACCGAGTCGGATGGTTCAACTAACTCATCCGAAAAAGCAAAAGACTCCAACTCGGATGGAGAGTCTTGAAGATTGTCAACAAAGGTGAAACACTCATAATCTTTGTCCGTCGTGAAAGCTGTGTCGGATTCTAGGAGGAACGCACTAGTGGCGTCAATATTGCTGTGATCAAACATGAAATTCTCAAACTCACAGTCCTCCTCCGCGAACTCATCGATCGAGCACACATCAAGTACGCTAGAATTAGGCTCGCAAGGCTGACTTCCTAACTTGAAAATGTTGAGTTCAACTGTCATATTGCCAAAAGATAGATTCATTGAACCGTTACGACAGTTGATCACTGCGTTAGAAGTCGCGAGGAATGGTCGACCAAGTATCACCGGAATTTGATTGCGGGGGTTAGCGACAGGTTGTGTATCCATAACAATAAAGTCAACAGGGAAAATGAAATTCCCTACTCTAATTAACACATCCTCCAACTCTCCCCTAGGATGGGTGATTGATCGGTCGGCCATTTGGAGAGTACAATGAGTGGGCTTAAGCTCTCCAACGCCTAACTGTTCGTACACCGAATAAGGTAGCAGATTGACACTAGCACCAAGATCTAATAGTGCTCTATTGATGGTCTTGTTCCCAATTGTGATCGAAATAGTAGGACAACCGGGGTCCTTATACTTTGGGGGTAAAGAATTGACAAGAGCATCACTAACAGCACTAGCCACGAAAACTTTCTTTGGTACTTGTGACTTCCTCTTTTTGGTGCATAAGTCCTTTAAGATTTTTGCATATGAAGGAACTTGTTGGATTGCATCCAAAAGAGGGATATTTATGCTAACCTGTTTGAACAACTCTACAATCTTCTCCATCTGTGGAGTTGGTTTATTGGATCTCAACCGATTTGGAAAAGGAACATTTTGAAAAGTTGTTGAGTCCAATTTTTGCGGATCAGATTGTTGAGTTGGAACGGAACCCCGTGTAGATGTGTTCGTGTTGTGAGAAGAGGGTCCGTTCGAGCTAGAAGACGTAGAGCCATGTGAAGGATGGAGAATAGGCTCTAACGAAGAAGAAGAGGAAGAAGAAGAAGAAAAAGATGAAGAAGATGAAGAAGATGAAGAACCACCGGCCGAAGTGTCATGGTTAATACCCATATTGTTTTGCAGCATTTTTCCGGATCTCAATGTGGTCACCGCATTCACGTTATGATTCTGCTGTTCATGTGCAACATGTGTGTGACCGGGATTTAGGAGTGGTTGAGACGGAAGCTTTCCTTTCTCTCTCTCTTTCAATGCTGCGTTGAGTTGTGCAATTTGTGCCTCAATAGCTTTGATGCTTTGATCGTGTGAGGCACTGTTTTGCACCAAAGATTGAACAGAAGTCTCTATCCTAGCTGTGGACTGTGCAGATTGCTTTAGGAATGCTTCTAGACTTCTTTCGAGCGAGCTAACAGCATTTTGAGGGGGAACAAAATTGTTGGGCACAAAATTGCTCATCTGATTAGGGTAAGGTTGCTGCTGGGGAGGTTGCTGAAATTGAGTTTGTGGAGGTGCTTGTTGTTGTGGAGGAGGAGCCCTTTGAAAATTGTTGTTTCCTTGGGATTGTTGATTGTGGTTCCAAGCGAAATTAGGGTGGCTCTTCCAACCCGGATTGTATGTCGAAGAGTATGGATCATTTCTTTGTCGTTGCTGAAAGGCAGCATTGACTTGATCTTGTCCTTGAGTAGATGCAGTGTAAGGACACTCTTCGGTGAGATGTGATGGATCCGAACAACAAGCATAAACAGTTCGTGGAGGCACAACAGGGGCAGGAGAAGGTGTTGAGATTTTGGTCTCAAGCGCTTTTAGCTTTTTCGTAAGAGCGGCCATCTCGGCCTTCATAGCAATTGACATCTCTACTTGATGTATGCCTGCCCTAGGTTGACCAATAGAAGATGATGATGTGGTCTTGGTGCTCTCCCACTGAATTGTTTGCTCACTAAGATCCTCAAGAAACTGCCACGCTTCCTCACTAGATTTGGACAGAAAGTGACCTTGACTAATGGTTTCTAGCAACTGCTTCATTGCCGGGTTCAATCCCTCATATAATGTTTGGCAAAGTTGTCATCTTTCGATCCCATGGTGAGGGCATTGAACAAGTAGGTCTTTGAATCTTTCAAAACATTTCCAAAATGGTTCGGCAGGAAGCTGTGAAAATTGTATAATGCCATTACGGATTTTTGCAGTTTTGTGATGAGGATAGAACTTTTTAAGAAAAGCTTTCACAAACTCGTCCTAATTTCTAATTGAGTGTGATGCGGTGCTGTATAGCCACTTCTCGGCTAGGTCACATAAGGTGAAAGGAATGACCCTTAGCCTTATAGCGTCATCACTTAATTGGGTAGTTTTCATCATGGCGCAAACGTTTTGGAATTTGTTGATAAAGATATATGCATCTTAGGATTCCAAACCATGAAACTTAGGCAGCATATTGATGAAGTGGGGTTTGATCTCAAAATTGTCCCCATTAGCCGGTGGTAGGGAAAGACAAGTAGGAAGGGCGGTGCGGACGGGGTAGAAAAGATCCTGGAGCGCGACTCATGCGGGCGCTTCAACAGGTGGGAGATTCGGGTTATTCGCACCTAACGGAGGTGGAATCCTTCCCGTCGGTAAGGTGTTGTTAGGATCGTATCCCGACATACCTTCGGAAGAAGAATGTGATGGTGAAAGTGAAGAAGTAGACAAGATTTCGACTTCGGAGTCGAAAGGTTCGTCGGTCGGTACCAACGAAACACGGACTAATCGGGCGCTGGGGTCCCTAGTCCAACCGGACATACACTAAAAGGGTTAGTGTAGTCGAAAGATGAAAGACAGAATATGGAGGAAGGAGAACGTCAATGAGAAGACATGGTGTAAGTGAGTGCAAAGATTCTTTAGCGACAAGTTGCAAGTTTTGAAAAGATTTTTATCCTTTTACTTTTTTAATGTGTGCTCTTGCAAAAAGATTTTTATAAAAGAGATTTATGACACAAATGCAATTAACCACATATGCACAATCAAGCCTAGATCTAGGGTCGCCTAGGTCAACTAGACAGCTCCTAACTGTTCCAAAGGGCTAGAGATAGGACCTCAAACCGTCTCTTCACCGGCAAGTACGGCCAGGTAAGTGGGAAGGAACCACCACTACAGTGGGCCTAATTAATAACCACTAGCCTAGACACCGCAATGTCAGTTAGGATAAACGGTCGATGCCTATACTAGTCCTTTTCCTATTGAGCTCGATATCCTTAGGTCTGAGTCTAATAATTTTTAATTAATTGTGGTCAATGCACATGCTTTAGGTGTTTTCTGGGGTCTTGGGAAGGGTGATGAAATCCCCACCCAATCTGAATTGGTCAATAGCCCCTTAAAATTAGATTAAAGTATGCAAAGCAGTAAATTACTTGCAATCAATTTGCTTTTTAGCGCGGCGCAAAGAATCCTGCAGAAAATCAATTTATTGGAAGGGGGAAGAAGATTTTTAGCGCAAAGAATCCTGCAGAAGATTTGACTGAAGATATATGGGGATTTGCAGAGGGGAGAATGAGGAAACAAACAGTGCAAATTTCGTGCAGAGAGGACTCCAGAAGACCGCGGTTCCGCCGCAGATCCCACCCCAAGACCGCGGTTCCGCGGTGAGAAGAAGAGATCGTGCTCTGAAAAAATTTGTACGGCTCTTCTGTAGCAATCTACCTCTATTCTGATGTACCCTTTCCTGACTCTCCTTCTGTTTTGTTTCAGATCCGTCAATCCTGCAAAGATCCACAAAGAAAACCCTTCAAACAATAAAAGATGATAAAAATTTTTATTTTTGGGTTTTTTTTCTTCAGATTTTTATGATTTTTATATTTTATATTAACCCGAAATTACAAAAAGAAAAATTTACGCCATCCCCGGCAACGGCGCCATTTGATTTAGAGAGGTTTTGTCGATCAAAAATATATTACCGCAATCAAGAACGGCGTCGCTTTGCAGCTAGCCGGTGAATACGGGTCGGTCCATAGGGATGTGTAAATCTCCTCTTAGTTCTTACGAGTTAATTCCAAATGGTGTTTGGATTTATAATTAAACCTAAAAATTGAAGTTGTATGATACTAGGATTAGAAACTTGCTAGGATTAGGTTTAGGGAAAATTTGGTAAATAAAGATCTACATCTCTTTCCATTGCCATTAATTAGATATATCATATTAGTGTTATGGTAAATCTTAACAAAGGGGATTAGGATGATTGGGAAGATGATTCTTCCTCTAGATCCTTGTCCTTCCTTTCTTAATATTTACCCTAACCTCTATGGAAAACCTTAAAATCCGGGCCTTTGGAATACAGATCACCGTTACCTCGAGGGTAGAGTGCCGTAGGGAGCGGAATAAGAAGGTATGCATGGAGTTCTAATATTCATAAAAGTTTGGCAACGAAAAGAGATGAGTGATCTTCATCTCTCAAATCCTTCCCTATTCCTAACCCTAACAAGCGAGGAAATTACTCGCTCATTGAGGGGATGAAGAAAGACATGATTTTATTAAAGAGAGAAAACATCTATTGCAAGTTAATAAAAACTAAGCTAAATTAGACTAAGGGAAGAAAATAATTTACCTAGGGCAGATATAAAAAAACTACAACTACTGCAAGGAAAATAACCTACTTACTTTTGATGCGCTCTAACTTCAAGAAAACAGAATTTTATTCATGAGTAGAGGCATGAGAAAATACAAGGGTTTGGGTTCTATTTATAGGACATAGAAACCCTAGGTTTACAATTGCTCCGCATGTCTAAAATTACAAATATACCCCCAGGAAATCTTTCCAAAGCCACCAGCACATTATGGTAAAATTTTCTTCGCGCACGGGCACTGTACGGCCGCGGAACCGCGGCATGGGTAGGCATTGGGCCGCGGTTCCGCGGCCCTTTGAGGAGTTCATTTCATGACTTTTTCTGGGCTGCATCATGGTTCTTTGGTCTGTTTATTTCTTCAGTTCTTTTCTCTGTTGGACTTCTGAATTGGTTCCAGATCTTCAGTGAACAATTTGTAGCGGTCTTTTAACCGTTTGCCTTAACAGTTTGGACCTTGCACTGCCTTATTGATTTTGAACTGTTCTCCGTCTAGGCTTTACTAAGATCTTCCTATTTGTTGGTCAAAAGTCCTTCTTTTGTGTCGTCTTTTGTGTTTCTCACTGTTTTCGCTCCAAGAACCTGTAACCTGTAATATGTAACAGACATGGGTCAAAAGCACCTGTTTTCATTGTAAAATGCATAAGAATGGAGAATACAAAATGCAATATTATGTTATGAACAGGACCCAGTGACGAATACGGATGGCATAAGAGGACGTGGTATTTTCGTTGTTTTCTACAATGATGGGACGCATTATTATAATGCAAAGAAAATAAACCAAAAATGAATCGTTGGAACAGTTTAAAAGAAACCACTCGGTTATTTTTTAAAAACAGAAGATATTTTTAAATTGCGGAGCTTTAACCACTCCTTTTAAAAGCTATCAGGTTCCTTCGGTTATATCAAGTTCACTACATTCATGGTTTCTCCAAAACCATTCGTAGCCCTCCGTCATTTCATTTGGGTATTCAGTAGTATTCAAGCTATGTATTTTGACCAACGCCAAGGCATAGTGTTTGGTAGCTGCTGGGTATTTCATTTGTTGCATAGATAGATGAGTTAGTTTGGGACAGTCGTATTATCATTTGGCCAACGTCAGGGATATGTACGGATGAGTTCAAATTAACAAGGATAATGATGTGTAGAACTTGACATGTGACTTATGACATTTTGACCAACGCCAAGGTCATAAGAGCATGGGGCAAAAATTTATATCGGGAATTTCTAAAGAAACTAAAATTTGCAAAGAGATGCATACCATTTAGAATTTGATGAATGTTGGTAGGATACCTTCAGCATTATCATATGATGATATTTGGATCTCGATCCTACTGTGAGTACATGCTACTTATCAGGAGATTTATCACTTAACGATCAATGCTATAAACCAAGTAGGTGTCGAGAAAGGTGTCAGCGGGGCTACGCCCCCAGAGAAAAGAGATTATTTAATTAAGGAACTTCGCGAAAGCGTTGGAAAACCTCCCTCGAAGTATCGACACTGGCCTGGCTGAACGGTTAAGCAAGTATTGTACGGTGAGAATTGTCCTGACTAATTCTTCTTTTATGGTTTGAGGAAGGATTCGAGAAATAGTGGGAGCCATCCAGTTTAGATAAACTAAAAACCAATCTAAATTTGCAAGAGTATCATGCTAAAATGTTTTCTTCTCTTTCTCTCATTGCAGCGACCTTGTGACCACGACTAGGTTACATCTAGATAACAATTTGACTGAATCTGACTTATATGACTGGCAAAGGTCTGTCCAGATGTCCATTGCCTATGACAAGCTGGACCACCCTATTACTACTCACGATCCTGCCGTCCCAGGTCCAATTTCCACCGTCGCGGATATGGATATCCGTCAGACAAGGGAAAAGGATAAAGCGAAAGCTAAGTGCCTCATGTTGGCTTCAGTTGATGGTGTATACCAGAAGCAGCACGAAAAGATGGACTTAGTTTCCATCTTTCTCCATAACAAAGATTTATATGGAGAGCAATCTCATATCGCAAGATATGAGACCTCGAACGAATTAATTCAAGCGAGGTTGGCTGTCGGGTCATCTGTAGGGAACGACGTCCTTACGATGACTAGCTATATTGATGAGCTCAAGGACCTGGAGACTACGTTGGGAAACAGGTCATATGTTGACTTATTTCCACAGTCCCTACCCTCTACTTACACCAGTAAAGTAGGAGGAAAAGAAAGATCAAAAGTTTCGGGACTTGGTGTAGCTAAAGAGGGATGTTCCTATTGTTATGAGAGCGGGCATTGGCAGAAAAATTGCAAGGCTTTGGAAGCCAGTAGCCAAGATACGAAGCATGTTGTGGCTTCGGCCTCAAGTGTGTTTGTAATTGAGAACTATTTGTCTATTAACTCTACTTCCTGGGTACTAGATACCGGAGCAGGATATCATATCTGTAATTCATTACATGCTTTGAGAAACCGTAGAGTTATAAAAATAGGTGATTTGTCTCTCAGAGTTGCAAACGGAATGAGCGTGGACGCTGAATCCGTGGGAGAATATCGCCTAGGTTTGACAAGTGGGCAGATATTGATTCTACGTAACTGTTTGTATATACCAAGTTTGACTTGTAATATCATATCAGTGTCCTAACTTTCGAGAGAGGGATATGATTTTACATTCGTAAGCGATGTAGTTCACATCCACCTAAATCAAGTTCTGATTGGGTCCGGTACATTAGATGACGGTATATACGTAATGAGTCAAGCTCAGGTTTTCAATGTCCAGAACACACTTAAAAGAAAGTCTCCAGAAATAAATCAGGCTTTCTTATGGCATTGTAGACTAGGTCACAAGAATGAAACACGATTAACTAAGTTACATAAAGAAGGATATTTGAATCCGTTCGAATATCAATCTTATGCTACTTGTGAATCTTGCCTCATGGGAAAGATGACAAAGACTCCGTTTACTGGACACGGAGTAAAAGCGAGCGAGCTCTTAGGACTCGTACACAGTGACGTGTGCGGTCCAATGTCTACACATGCGAGAGGTGGTTATTCCTACTTCATTACTTTTACGGATGATTTCTCTAGGTATGGATATGTCTTCTTGATGAAGCATAAATCCGAGGCTTTTGAGAAATTCCAAGAATACAAGAATGAAGTGGAAAACCAAAAAGGCAAAAGTATCAAGACACTGAGATCTGATCGAGGTGGTGAATACTTAAGTGCCGAGTTCCTGGGTTACTTAAAAGAGAATGGAATTCTCTCTCAGCTTACTCCTCCATACACACCACAACACAACGGTGTATCGAAAAGAAGGAATCGAACCCTATTAGATATGGTTTGTTCCATGATGAGTAAGGCTGAGTTACCGCGATCTTTCTGGGGTTATGCGCTAGAATCAGCGGCATATCTTCTGAACAGGGTTCCTACCAAGACTGTGCCTACCACCCCATATCAGATGTGGAGTGGGAAGAAACCCTATCTTCAGTATCTGAAGATTTGGGGATGTCCAGCTTTTGTTAAAAAGCAGCATGCGGACAAGCTCGAGGCACGATCAGTACAATGTAAGTTTGTGGGATATCCAAAGAACTCCAAAGGGTATCTATTCTATTACGCAGAGGAACAAAAGGTTTTTGTTTCTCGTAATTCCCATTTTTTAGAACAGCAGGTTTTAGAAAAGGATACAAGTGGGAGCGAAATAGAACTGGAAGAAATTCCAAAACCACAAACTACAATTGAAAGTTTGGTAGAACCAGTAGTTCAAGAAGAACAGGACATTCCCGCACCCCTCCGCAGAAGTAGTAAGCCGTCTCATCCGCCTGAGAGATACTATGGTTTTCTCATAGATGGGGATAGAGAGGATTGCGTCATTGATGATGATGACCCTACTAGCTTCCAGCAAGCCATTTAGAGCGGCGACTCGGTAAAATGGCTGGATACAATGCGGACCGAAATAGAGTCCATGTACATGTTCCCCTCCGAATGGCGGCCTAGACTTAGCGTCTCGCCTGAGATTCGGGGCAGATGCTATGTGGTTTCATCCGTCTACCTCTCCGAAGATGCCAAGTTGATTTATGGCACCGTGTATCGGAGGTTTAGACGGATGCGGCCGATGTAGCAGACTTCGTCAGATTCCCCCTCAGGGTGAGGGGTTTTTGATTGTGGGGACGCTCTTCCCTGCAGGCGCAAGCCCCTGCAGTTAATTACGCTACCGCATCGCGGTAACAACTTTCTCCTTCTCCAGAATTTCACTTCGTGCCGTGTATGTTTGTTTTATTTGTGGTTGCCCGTGGATTGTATACGGAGACTGAGTAATGCCGTCGCCCGTAGGACGGGGATTAGTCCAAATCCGTATTTACTTAGATTTGGGTTTGGTGTTTTTAGTTTAAGGATGCATTAGTCGCGTTGCGGCTAAGATTAACTTAAACGTTCGTCAAGGATACGTTAGTCCTGTTTTGGACTAAGATCAACTTGACGTGATGATCGATTTAATATCTGGCCATCGGGACTCGTCACCTCTCTAACGTCGTTGAAGGATTACAACGGCAGATGTCAGAGGAGTTCAGAGATGTACCCTGGAACCAAGGTTGATTTGGAGTTTTATAGTCCGTTTGAATGTTTAAGGATACATTAGCCGTATTTAGGGGCTAAAATCAACTTAAACGGGATCGTTTAGATCCGGCAAAAAAGCATTTGGAAGGCTCTATTGTTCTAGTTTAGGGACGTAGTGGTCCATAGGTAGTTTAGGGACGTTGCGGTCCATGCTCCAGTTTAGGGACGTGGTAGTCCGTATTCCAGTTTAGGGACGTAGTGGTCCGACATTAGTTTAAGGACGTTCCGGTCCAATATTAGTTTAAGGACGTCTCGGTCCAATATTAGTTTAAGGACGTCTCGGTCCAATATTAGTTAAAGGACGTCTCGGTCCACGAGTTTAAGGACGTCTCGGTCCACATTGAAGGGTGTGGTCGTCGGGACTCGTCACCTCTCTGACGACGTTGAATGATTACAACGACGTGTGCCAGAGGCGTTCGGAGATGTACCCTCGAACCGGATATAAATTGATTTAAGAGAGAGAGCTATGCTCAGTCAATTTAATTTGAGGACTTACGGCCAAAATTGGGCTAAGTCCAGTTGAAAATGTTCAACACTTTTATTAAATAATGCATTGCATTTCTTCCATTTTTTTGTTTGGGCTCTGCCCATAAAGATGCAGAGCATCAATTTATTCTGGGCTCTGCTCATTTATGAATGATGCAATGCATCTGTTTTGTTTGGGCTCTGCCCCTTTTAAAATGCGTAGCATTTTTATTATTTCGTTTGGGCTCTGCCCATTTATAAATGATGCAGAGCATCAATTTAATTAGGCCTGCTTGGTCTTTTAATTGGGCCAGGCCCTTCAGGAAAAGAAATGCATTGCATTTGTCAGGCGCTTTGCGCCAGTTACTGAGCGCAAGCGCTTGTGGTGAGGACACGTGTCATGCTCTGGTGAGCGCAAGCGCAACAGCGCAGTGCGCTGCGCTGTTGCGCTGCTGACACGTTGCGCGCTCTGTTGAGTTGCGCCGATTCCAAAGAGCAAAGCTCTATTTCAAGTGCGCGTAGCGCAAGTTGTTCTGTAGCTGACACGTGGCGCTCTCTCAAGAGCTGTCACGCCCCGCTTCCCAGAGTACGCGCGTTTGGGGCACGTGACATAGCCAACCATGCTACCTGTGGGTAGGAAGTATCCATCCACAGTCACATTACGGTTGTAAGGTTATCAAGAACAGTACAAATAAACTAAACTAATACATGTCCAAATCCAATATAACAGGAATCAATAAACAGTAAGTGCGGAAGCTAATGATCCAATACAATGAATAAACAGTATGTCCCATAATGCGGGCTCACATCTGGAAATGAAATGACATAAATAAACTAAACCTCAAGAACTCACAGTTCAGCCTGCTGGCTGAAGTACTCCTGCTCGGTCGACGGCAAAGGTACGGAATCTGGGCCATGCAAAACCCAGACGTCAGCGCGTCATGATATCAAGTAATGTAGCATAAACATGGTAATAAACAATGCAAGCATGAACATGAATAAAGCAGTAATAAGAAGTAATAAACAGGGTGGTGTGCAGTAGTGACTAAACTGTCCTATCAGGTTTTCTACTCTATTGTCTTTGAAACCAATTGATGAATCGTCGATGTAACTCAATAGTATCCCGTGCGTGCCCGGGACCACGGTCATGATTCTCGGGGCTGAATCCGAGACGTGCCGCTAAGCAGTAAAATGTAGTAGGATGGATGAGTGATGTCAGCATCAACACTCCGGAGCTGGCCAAGCCCGTAAGACTGATCAGAACAATGTATCGAACTGTTGAGTTACAAGTCGGTTTCACCTTTGATTTCCCCATACCCCCAAACTATGTATGTCAGTCAGGTATTCAGTAGTCAAGGTCTAATGCCAACACAAGTCAAGTAAAGGTAGGTCTGTCTGGATCGACAGCAGGAATAGTTAGGTCCGTCGGCATTAGGCACGAGATCAGGTAACAGGTCAGGTTACGTTCAACCGGTAGAGTCGATATGTATAGGGGTTGTGTCCGGTATATCAGTACATGTGACGGGTGTGTCAAGATCGGTCAATATGTAATGCAATCAGGTATATGATGATAACAGGTATAGTAACAAATAATGAACAGTAGCAGGGAACAGCAATAAACAATTATTATTCTATGTGAACACAGTGATGTTTGTATTTCCATATTAATCCGGTTCACGCACCTTTGAGTGCAAAAGCCACAAGACGAACAATATCGGTAATATGCGTAGTGGAGTTACAAGAATCTGAACTAAGCATAATAATTGTCTCATGAGTGATTTTAACGAATGAATTGGGGATGATCTACTTGGTTTGATTAGTTAAGCATGAATTAATAGCAGACCGGTTAATGCGAGCAATGATTTCATTAATTTAAAGTTACGGATAATCGTGGCTAGCAATTCTAAGTTATAACAGGTATCGATATTATATTAGTTGTGTGGTTACAATATGATGGTTAAGTTGTAGCATGTTAAGCAAGTATTCAGATACTTGCCTCGGCGGTTCCGCAAACCGAAACACGGATGCGATGTCGGCAGAAACTGCGATATGGAAGCACGGGCCACGGATCGAGTCCCAACAGAGGTCAACGGAATCACACGGACCAGGGGGCTTCGCTGGAGCGTCGGGTTCGTCAGACGGCACGGTCGGATCCGGCAGTAAACAGAAACAACAAAGTTAGTAAACACAAACTACACATTCACGATACGGACCAGCGGGGTGTTGCACCAAAAATGAAGGAGAAGGAAACTTACAGGGAAGAAACAAGGTGCAAACACGATGGCTCGACGACATTGGATCGCCGGCGAGGCAGCGACGGCGAAGACGGTGGCTGGAACAATCTTGAGTTCGCTGGAAAGGGGTGCTGCAGCGAGTGCGAGGGTGGTGGTCGCCTATGGTGGTCGAGAGGGAAGGGAGGTGGTCGAGGTGGCGTCGACGAGGTCGCCGGCGCGTTTTTCCGGCGAACAGGGAAGGTGCAGGCGTTGGGTGAAGGGTCGGGTTTGCTTTTCCGGCGAGGGGAGGAGGGAATGACGACGAGGTCGGGTCGAGTAGGGTGAAAGGGGGTCGTGGGGTCGTCGACGACGATGGGCGACGTCGGCGGTGAGGTTGCGAGGGGATGGAGACGAGGCCGGGGTTGCGCGCAGGTGCGGGAGAGAGGAGGAAGGAGGGAGGGGGAAGGCGCGGTTGTCGCGGAGGCGTCGCAGGCGGCGACGGCGAGGTCGCGGTGGCGACGGTGGTGAGGTCGCGGTAGGCTAGGGTTAGGGTTTGTGGGTTTCTCGTGATGGACGAGGGTTGGGTGAAGGCGGCTGTTGCATGGTGAATATAGAGGAAGAGAGAGAGAGGTTAGAGAGAGAGAGAGAGATTGGAGAGAGACTGGAAAAGATTGAGGGAAGAGAGAGAGAGAGATAGAGAATGGGAGAGGGGCCCACGAGCTCGACCTCGTGATTGGCCACAAGAATAAAATTGAAAGGATTTGCAGTTAACTTGGAAATATAAGTAGTTAAGGAAGTATATAATCGTATAATTTAGTTTATATATATTAAATTGAAACGGGCCCTTTTTGGCGCGAAATGAAACATTTCCAAATCGCGCCCGGATTGCGCCCAAATGTTCCAAATTCAAATTATAGGATTTTAAGCGGGTTCCAAATTTAGAAAAGAGGTGTTTAATGATTAAAATGCATGCCCCCAAGTCGGACACTTGCACGCGCGCGTAGTCGCCCAAACTTGCCCGTTTAGCCAAACGGAACGGAATCTCGACACGCGGACGCTACCACGCGACTAGTGGCAACGAGTAGGCCAACATGGACATCTTAAATTTCATTTTCGGAGTTAAAATTTGTTATGTGCCAAAATGACTTAACCGGGTAAAATTTAGCAATAAACACCAGAAAATCAGGAAAATTGGAAAGAGCGATAAATAACCCTCAACTAGTAATATACATAGTATTATTGGGCTCGGGTGTTACATCATACCCAACTACAAAAGAATTTCGTCCTCGAAATTCCAAGAATACAAGATAACTAACTACTGGAAAAGATGAGGGAAACTCCTGCCGGATCTCGTCTTCTCGCTCCCAAGTGGATTCTCCATGCGATCGGTTACCCCAAGAAACTAGCATAAGAGGGATAACCTTGTTCTTAAGAACCTTTTCTCTTCGATCCGTGATCTCGACTGGTCGCTCCTCAAAAGTCAGGTCTTCCCGAACGGTCAACTCCGAGTGATCCAAAACATGGGTCTCATCACGAACATACCTCCGTAGTTGAGACACATGAAATACATCATGAACTCCTGCTAATGACGATGGTAACGCCAACCGGTACGATACCTCTCCGACACGCTCCAATATCTCGAAGGGTCCAACGAATCGGGGACTAAGCTTTCCCCGACTCCCAAAGCGAATCACCCCTCTAGTCGGTGATATCTTCAGGAATACCAAATCACCCACGGCGAACTCTAGAGGTCTTCTTGACGTGTCGGCCCAACTTTTCTGTCTGTCTTGAGCTGCCTTCATATGCTTCCTGATCGTATTCACTTTCTCAACTGTCTGTACCACTAAATCTGGCCCTAGCAACCTTCGTTCACCCACATCATCCCAACATACAGGTGAACGGCACTTACGACCATACAATGCTTCGAACGGGGCCATCTGAATTGTTGCTTGGAAGCTGTTGTTGTACGAAAACTCCACCAGGCGTAGATGATCTTCCCAAGAACCTTTGAAGTCTAACATGCAAGCCCTCAACATATCCTCAAGGGTCTGGATCGTTCTCTCTGATTGTCCATCAGTTTGAGGATGATAAGCTGTGCTGAGCTTCAATCGAGTCCCCAAACTTTCTTGTAAACTCCTCCAAAAGTGCGACAAGAACCGAGTGTCCCGATCGGACACGATGCTTACCGGCACTCCATGCAATCTGACAATCTCCTGCATGTATCGCTCTGCCAAAGTCTCTGTCGATTGACCAACCCGAAAAGGAATAAAGTGAGCTGCTGTGGTCAAACGATCGACAATCACCCATACGGCATTGTTGTCCTTTAGACTCCGCGGCAAGCCGTCACGAAATCCATGGTTATATGTTCCCACTTCCACTGAGGAATCGGAAGTGGTTGCAATAAACCAGCAACCCTTTGGTGTTCAGCCTTGACTTGCTGACACACCAAGCACTTAGCCACGAAGCGAGCAATTTCCCGTTTCATACCTTCCCACCAAAAGTGCTGTCGAATATCTCGGTACATCTTTGTCCCTCCTGGATGTACAGAGTACGCTGAACTGTGTGCCTCCTTCATAAGCTCTTCACGCACATCTCCTTTTGGCACAAACACACGGCTACCATATCTCAACGAACCATCTTCATGGATCAGTAAATCGGTTCGTAGTCCGGCTCCAACCTGTTCTCGAAACTTTTGCAGTCTAGGATCCTGCGATTGTGTCGCTTTAATCTTCTCAACTAAGGACGACTGTACTTGCAACTGCATCAACTGTCCTGTAGCATGGGGTAGCACAACTTCCAAGTCAAATCTCCGAAAATCCGCAACGATCTCTCTCTGTGCAGTCAATATCTGAATTGCTGGTAACCGATTCAGCGTATCTGGCACGACGTTAACTTTTCCCGGATGGTACTTAAGATCAAGGTCATAGTCGGCCATCAGCTCCAACCATCTGCGTTGCCTCATGTTCAACTCCTTCTGAGTGAACACATAATTCAAACTCTTGTGATCCGTAAAGACTTCAACTCTCTCGCCCAAAACGTAGTGTCTCCAAAATCTTCAGGGCGAAGATCACGGCTGCAAGCTCTAAGTCATGAGTCGGATAGTTCTTCTCATGAGTCTTCAGTTGTCTCGATGCGTAAGCGACGACTTTCCCATTCTGCATCAAAACACATCCCAATCCCTTTCCAGATGCGTCGCTATGAATCACCAGTCCTCCTGAATTATCCGGTACGGTCAGGATCGGGGCGGTTATCAACTTCTGCTTCAACGTCTCGAAGGCCAATGCACATCCATCCGTCCAAACAAACGGTACCTCCTTACGCGTAAGCTTGGTTAACGGCTCAGCTAAACGAGCGAAGTTCTCCACAAATCTTCTGTAGTAACCGGCGAGTCCAAGAACACTTCTTATCTTCGCAACATCTTTGGAATAGGCCTATCTCGAACTGCTGTAATCTTCTCGGGATCAACGGCGATTCCATTGCCCGACACAACATGCCCCAGAAACTTCACTTCTTCCAGCCAGAATTCACACTTACTCATCTTCGCAAATAACTTCTCTTGTCTCAGCGTCTGCAGTGCGATCCTTAAATGCTCAGCATGCTCCTCCGGACTCTTCGAGTATACCAGAATATCGTCAATAAATACCACAATAAACTGGTCCAAGAACGGTGAAAAGATCCTGTTCATCAAATCCATGAATATTGCTGGCGCATTCGTCACTCCGAAGGGCATCACTAGATACTCGAAATGTCCATATCTAGTTCGAAACGCCGTCTTGCAAATGTCTTCTGCTTTTACTCGGACCTGATGATATCCCGATCGCAAATCCAATTTCGAGAATACCCTCGCGCCACTAAGCTGCTCAAAAAGTTCTCCAATGCGAGGGATCGGGTACTTGTTCTTAATAGTCACTCGGTTCAATTCTCGATAATCAATGCACATCCTTCTCGTGCCATCCTTCTTCTTCACTAAAAGAACTGGAGCTCCCCAAGGTGAGTTGCTGCTTCGAATCCATCCCTTCTCGAGTAATTCACCCACTTGTTTCTTAACTTCTTCCAATTCCACCGGTGCCATCGGATAATAAGATTTTGATACTGGCGCTGCACCAGGAATAAGGTCAATCGCAAACTCCACATCTCGCTTCAGCGGTAAGCCCGAAATATCTGCAAATACATCCATAAAGTCGCGGACAACTGCCGGCTCTTCATTACTATCCACTACCATAGCCGCAAGAACATTGTTCGTCGGCCTAGCCCTAAACTCGACGGCCCGACAGAACTGCTTCCTTACCGCAACTGCTGTCTGCATCGTTGGCCGCGAAAGGTCCAGCGAGACTACTGAGTCTCGTCCACTCCGCTGCATGCACGTCCACGGTTGCTCCATTCTGCCTTAGTCCGATAAATTTCTCCTCCATTTCCTCCCGTGCAGTCCGCGGGAAGAACTTTTCTAAGAAACTTTTAGAGAAATCCGCCCAACTGATTGGCTTGGACAAGCGGGTCTCCTCCAGAAAAGTGAAAGTAGACGGATCCAAAAGTCTGAAATCTGCTACGGTCCTTACTCGGTCAACTGGTCTAGTTCCAACATCGTTTATAGATTGCTGAACGATCTGCAAACCTTCCTGAAACAAGTCCGCTTGCTGCTGGATCAGCTCGGTCTGTTTCTTTGATTTCCAGCATTTCTCTTATCACTCCAAGCATGGCGGCTTCGTTCACACGCCTCTGGTACGTCTTCAACTTTTTACCTGTCATAATCCTGAACTCAAAACACCCAACATTAGCATGATGATAGATTCTGAATGTGGATCAAGGCTAGAACTCCAAGATACTTAAATAGAGTACCGCATTGTAGCTATGCCGCGGTATCATAGCCGCAATTACTTAACTCCACCCAAGTCGCCTAAGTCCTAGAGATAACAAGAAGTTAGGTTTTCGAGTTGACAATGCAAAGTAAGTTTGCATGTTGACATGATCCGGAAGAATGATTCAAGGATGGTAAAACGGTCAAAGTGGCAGGACATGTTTCCTAATCACGGGTATCCTGATTCGTGTATCGGGTGCAATACCCAACTACAAAGAATCAACCCAATTAACCTATGGCTCTGATACCATAAAACCATGTCACGCCCCGCTTCCCAGAGTACGCGCGTTTGGGGCACGTGACATAGCCAACCATGCTACCTGTGGGTAGGAAGTATCCATCCACAGTCACATTACGGTTGTAAGGTTATCAAGAACAGTACAAATAAACTAAACTAATACATGTCCAAATCCAATATAACAGGAATCAATAAACAGTAAGTGCGGAAGCTAATGATCCAATACAATGAATAAACAGTATGTCCCATAATGCGGGCTCACATCTGGAAATGAAATGACATAAATAAACTAAACCTCAAGAACTCACAGTTCAGCCTGCTGGCTGAAGTACTCCTGCTCGGTCGACGGCAAAGGTACGGAATCTGGGCCATGCAAAACCCAGACGTCAGCGCGTCATGATATCAAGTAATGTAGCATAAACATGGTAATAAACAATGCAAGCATGAACATGAATAAAGCAGTAATAAGAAGTAATAAACAGGGTGGTGTGCAGTAGTGACTAAACTGTCCTATCAGGTTTTCTACTCTATTGTCTTTGAAACCAATTGATGAATCGTCGATGTAACTCAATAGTATCCCGTGCGTGCCCGGGACCACGGTCATGATTCTCGGGGCTGAATCCGAGACGTGCCGCTAAGCAGTAAAATGTAGTAGGATGGATGAGTGATGTCAGCATCAACACTCCGGAGCTGGCCAAGCCCGTAAGACTGATCAGAACAATGTATCGAACTGTTGAGTTACAAGTCGGTTTCACCTTTGATTTCCCCATACCCCCAAACTATGTATGTCAGTCAGGTATTCAGTAGTCAAGGTCTAATGCCAACACAAGTCAAGTAAAGGTAGGTCTGTCTGGATCGACAGCAGGAATAGTTAGGTCCGTCGGCATTAGGCACGAGATCAGGTAACAGGTCAGGTTACGTTCAACCGGTAGAGTCGATATGTATAGGGGTTGTGTCCGGTATATCAGTACATGTGACGGGTGTGTCAAGATCGGTCAATATGTAATGCAATCAGGTATATGATGATAACAGGTATAGTAACAAATAATGAACAGTAGCAGGGAACAGCAATAAACAATTATTATTCTATGTGAACACAGTGATGTTTGTATTTCCATATTAATCCGGTTCACGCACCTTTGAGTGCAAAAGCCACAAGACGAACAATATCGGTAATATGCGTAGTGGAGTTACAAGAATCTGAACTAAGCATAATAATTGTCTCATGAGTGATTTTAACGAATGAATTGGGGATGATCTACTTGGTTTGATTAGTTAAGCATGAATTAATAGCAGACCGGTTAATGCGAGCAATGATTTCATTAATTTAAAGTTACGGATAATCGTGGCTAGCAATTCTAAGTTATAACAGGTATCGATATTATATTAGTTGTGTGGTTACAATATGATGGTTAAGTTGTAGCATGTTAAGCAAGTATTCAGATACTTGCCTCGGCGGTTCCGCAAACCGAAACACGGATGCGATGTCGGCAGAAACTGCGATATGGAAGCACGGGCCACGGATCGAGTCCCAACAGAGGTCAACGGAATCACACGGACCAGGGGGCTTCGCTGGAGCGTCGGGTTCGTCAGACGGCACGGTCGGATCCGGCAGTAAACAGAAACAACAAAGTTAGTAAACACAAACTACACATTCACGATACGGACCAGCGGGGTGTTGCACCAAAAATGAAGGAGAAGGAAACTTACAGGGAAGAAACAAGGTGCAAACACGATGGCTCGACGGCATTGGATCGCCGGCGAGGCAGCGACGGCGAAGACGGTGGCTGGAACAATCTTGAGTTCGCTGGAAAGGGGTGCTGCAGCGAGTGCGAGGGTGGTGGTCGCCTATGGTGGTCGAGAGGGAAGGGAGGTGGTCGGAGGTGGCGTCGACGAGGTCGCCGGCGCGTTTTTCCGGCGAACAGGGAAGGTGCAGGCGTTGGGTGAAGGGTCGGGTTTGCTTTTCCGGCGAGGGGAGGAGGGAATGACGACGAGGTCGGGTCGAGTAGGGTGAAAGGGGGTCGTGGGGTCGTCGACGACGATGGGCGACGTCGGCGGTGAGGTTGCGAGGGGATGGAGACGAGGCCGGGGTTGCGCGCAGGTGCGGGAGAGAGGAGGAAGGAGGGAGGGGGAAGGCGCGGTTGTCGCGGAGGCGTCGCAGGCGGCGACGGCGAGGTCGCGGTGGCGACGGTGGTGAGGTCGCGGTAGGCTAGGGTTAGGGTTTGTGGGTTTCTCGTGATGGACGAGGGTTGGGTGAAGGCGGCTGTTGCATGGTGAATATAGAGGAAGAGAGAGAGAGGTTAGAGAGAGAGAGAGAGATTGGAGAGAGACTGGAAAAGATTGAGGGAAGAGAGAGAGAGAGATAGAGAATGGGAGAGGGGCCCACGAGCTCGACCTCGTGATTGGCCACAAGAATAAAATTGAAAGGATTTGCAGTTAACTTGGAAATATAAGTAGTTAAGGAAGTATATAATCGTATAATTTAGTTTATATATATTAAATTGAAACGGGCCCTTTTTGGCGCGAAATGAAACATTTCCAAATCGCGCCCGGATTGCGCCCAAATGTTCCAAATTCAAATTATAGGATTTTAAGCGGGTTCCAAATTTAGAAAAGAGGTGTTTAATGATTAAAATGCATGCCCCCAAGTCGGACACTTGCACGCGCGCGTAGTCGCCCAAACTTGCCCGTTTAGCCAAACGGAACGGAATCTCGACACGCGGACGCTACCACGCGACTAGTGGCGACGAGTAGGCCAACATGAACATCTTAAATTTCATTTTCGGAGTTAAAATTTGTTATGTGCCAAAATGACTTAACCGGGTAAAATTTAGCAATAAACACCAGAAAATCAGGAAAATTGGAAAGAGCGATAAATAACCCTCAACTAGTAATATACATAGTATTATTGGGCTCGGGTGTTACAAGAGCGCAACAGCGCAGTTTGGAAGTGCAAAGCATCAGGAATCTTTTAGATTCAAGAACCGAAGTGCAAAGCACTATTTGATTTCTTGATCTAATTTAGATCAAAGAAAAATAAGTTTTTTCTTTGTTTCAAGAACTAGAGGTTCATAAAGGTGCAAAGCACCATTTTTATTTTGTTGTTTTCTTGTCTTTTAAAGAACCAGAGGTTCATGAGAAGTGCAAAGCACTGTTTATTATGTGAAGAACATTGATCTGTTTTTTTTTAGATCAATGATTTATTAAAAGAGATTTCTTTTCTCTCTTGAAGGTCTTTACCTTTTTTTTTGAGGAGTTCTTCAGAGTTCTCTTTCTCTCTCTTTTTTTTCTTTGAAAATGTTGATACCTTTGAATTGAGGTCTGGGGTCCTTTTTATAGTGCCCATAAATTAGTTAAATTTGTTAAAGAGATTTTTCTCTGAGTGATTTGGGGAATTTTCCCCACCGTTGGATCTTTGATCCAAGGGCTTCTGCTTTGCAGAGGAATATCTTCTTGTTTTAACAAGAACAGAAAAGATTTCTTAGAAATTTAATTCTGTTTGGCGCAGATACCCCAGCGCGTGACACGTATCGCGCAGCGATAGCGCAGCGCAACTGCGCTAGCGCATCTGCGCTGACACGTGTCGCGCAGCGCACAGCGCAGCGCAAATGCGCTAGCGCATCTGCGCTGACACGTGTCGCGCAGCGCAGTGCCAGCGCAACTAAAGCGTTGCTTCCTTTAATAGAGCTTTGCTCTGATTGAGTGCGCCTTCTCGGACGTTGTGCTGACGTATCAGCGCCTGACACGTGGCGCGTTGCGTCCGGAATTTAAAGCGTTGCTTCATAATTTGAATTTTTGAATTTTCAGCAGAGCTTTGTTCTGATTGGGGGAAACAAATGCCCCCCACCGTTGCGCTCACGTGGCGCGCACGTGAGTGCAGCGGTGGCAAGCCCCTGACCGTTGGATCAAGGGGTGAGCTGAAGGGGCGCAAGCGCCTTATAAATAGGACCTATGGCCCTTTAGAAAACTTCACCATCTTCTAGATTTTGATTCCAGAGCTTTGCTCTTGCTTAGAACTTCAGAGCTTTGCTCTTGTTTCCAGAACTTCAGAGCTTTGCTCATTTCCAAAGTCAAAAACTTTAGGTAAAATTAAATCAAATTAACTTAAATTAACCTTAACCAAAGAGCTTTGCTCTTACAGATCTTTTGATCTAAATAGATCCCATTGGGGTTTCATAAACAGAGCTTCGCTCTCAAAAACTTGCAGATCTACAGGGATCTTGTTCATAGGTTTTAACCGATGAGCAGAGCTTTGCTCATAGATCATCTGTGGATCTTTTAGATCTGATAAATGAAAAAATTTCACAAGTTTTTCATGGATTTTCCAAGATTTCAAAATTTTTAATTCTTTTAGGTGTAGACATTTTCTGATGGACCTTTCCATTATTACCATAGAGCTGTGCTCTTTTTAAGGAATCTTATTTCCCTGGGGCCAGAGTTTGACAAGTGTCACTCTGTAACAGAGCTTTGCTCTGAAAGAGAAGATTTTCTCCTTGTCTCTAGGGATTCTTCCCACCCCTTTTTTTTATAAATGGGAATGTTTTCCTGGGGACCAACTGACAATCTCATCCAATGATGAGGTTGTCTGATGTATTGTCATCCAGATTTTGTGGGTCCCCCTTTGGTCTCCCACTCACTGCACTACTGTGTAGTGTAATTAATTAATTTTGCACCTCTTTTTTTTTGGATGCCAAACGTTGGAATTACAACACTAATGGCTAAATTGTTCCTTTGCAGCGATCATGTCTCCAGACACTTCATTCCCTTTCGTCCGCTCGGAGGAGGGGTTTCCCGAGGCACCCTCGGACCGTGAGGTCCTGACCATGATTAGAGAATACGACCCGGAGTACAAGAAACTCCACCTTTGGGGTAGGTGGTACAATGAGATCATCCAGGGTCGCCGAAGTTTCGGTTTCGCCACACCGTCTGAGCCAACATCTTCACTCCCTTACGCAGATGAACCCCCGGTGAAGTATGCCGTGGAGGTCAAAAATTGGAATTCGGATGACCTCCTCCAACCTGCGATTGGTGCTATCCCCGTACAGCCGCCGCCAGCAATAGATATTTTAGGGAGGAGAATTTGTCAGGGTGAAGCACGCCCTTGGGGACAGGCTTATAACATTGGATTGATCCCACGACCGCCTGCCGGATATTTACAATGGGCCCGGTACATCCTATCAGCGAAGAGGACTCATCTGATGAGGATTGGCTTGTACTCGGCCATTTACGTCTCGCTCTTTGAGTATCCTTCTCCTCCAACATGGTGGGTTAAGGCTTTTATCGAGCAATGGAATATCCCCACCCACACCTTCCTGATGACGGACCGGGAAGTCTCTATCTCCTTGGACGAGTTTGCTGAAATCTCGGGTCTGCCGATGAGGGGAGAGCCTTACGAGGAGCTGCTTCCTCCCGATGAGTACGTCTTTGCCACCAAGCCGCTGGTGTTTGACCTGACGCCGGAGAACGCTATTCAGCACCAGTACCCAGGTTTGGTTAAGGTGCTGGAGATCTATGAAGGACTCTATCTGGAATCGGGCATCCGGGGTGTCAGTTTCGCAGATTTTATTGCCCGCTTCATTCGACCGGAGTTCTTATCGAAGCGGAGCGAGAAGTTCGCCCAGCTCGACGACCCTTTTGGATTCGGCTTGGATCGCCGACCCACATCGGAGGATGACCACAAAGATTTTTACCTCCCTGGTGCTGCCGTCGTCTCTTTTTCAGAAATCGCCATCCCCGACATGGATGAAGAGACCTTCTTTGTAGGGTTCTTGGGCTTATGGTTGTGCAATTTTGCGCTTCCTATGCATCCATGCTACATGCGGCCGACTTTTTTCTACCCAGCGCATCGGATGGTGGCTGGTTTGCAGTTGTCAGTAGGAATTGCCGGGTTGGCTTATCTTTATAACGGACTTAGCGTAGCGGCGGACGCTAGTGAGCCTGGGGTGCAACCCGCCAACTTCCCGATGCACTACTTTACTTCTTGGATGGAAATGCACGTGCACGGGGTGTTTGGCGCCCATAGGATTCTTCCCTTTTTTGAGAAATGCAGGCTCCCAAGGGTCATACGGTGGGCTTCGATCGTTGTTGCACCTCCGCGGGAGGCTAGGGGGCTGCTCCTTCGACCACACCTGGTCGGGGCGAAGGTTTCCTTCTTGGATAAGGTCATAACAATAGGCTCAGAGACCACCAAGTCGGTAGTGTCGCTACACGATGATTTTAAAGACGGGGCTTCCATACTGAAGGCTCGGGAAATCCTCCATCTCTACTCCATTCGGCCGGGCTACCTGGTGTTCAGGCAGAATGAGACAGCACTCTTCATGAGGTATAATCCTCACCGGTTTGCTCAGCAATCGAGCTACAACCAAGGGATCCCGATGGAAGCCTTCTTGGAAAAGCCCGTGGTTAGCCGAGAGGGGATAAAGAATGCAATGCACCACTTTATGCGGCTCAACACGGGTTCTTATTTCTTCATCAGCGAACCGAGCTGCATCCCCAAAGTCCTCAACGCGTACGTGGCTTGGTATGCACATGCTATGGGTCCAGTTATCCAAATGGAAAAACGCATGCTGGTTGACCGCAAGGGTGCGCCTCCCGGCGGCGATCGCAAGGCTCCCTTGAAGCCGAGGACCCCGGTTATTTCTCCATTCAAAGGTGCTGGAGTCGGACCTCCGCGCGTGTTGAGCCCTCCGCGCGGATTGCCACTTCGCGATATTGTGGATGCGCCACCAACCTCCCGTGCTTCAGTGGAGGCGGTAAATGTGTTACTGCCAGAGTCTGGCGCCGGCGAGGATATCGGGACCCGCCGCCCCAAGGCGTCCGCTAAGCGTAAATCAGTCCCGGGTATATCCAGAGCTGGTGGGCAAAAGAAGAAGAATCCGCTCCTTTCCCTTGACGCGATTCTTGGCTTAGAGCCTGAGGCCTCTCTTACCAAAGGAATAAGTGAGTATGGCAGCAATAAGGGCTTCACGGTAAACCCCGCAGACACCGACCTGGCGGCCGCCATTGCGGCTTCTGAGCGATCAGCAAGGCTTGAAGCGTGGTTAAGTAAACTCGCTGAGTCAGGTAATTATTAGCTGCTCTCCTCATCATTTCATCGCATTTTTCATCATTATTCTTGACTAATACTTTTCCCCATTTTCAACAGGTGTCTCTACCGAAGAAGCTATCGCTGCCTCTTTGAAAACCTTCCAAAAGGAGGAGGAGAAACGCACTTTAGTGGGCGCCGGTATGTCCCACCCCCCTTTTTCTAAGCAAATTTCGTCGTTCTTTTCGATGATCAACCTAACTTTCTTTCCTTGTTTCCTTCTAGGGGTTATACCAGTCGACGAAGATATTCTTCCGGAACCCGTCACTGGAGTTCCGGTCTCGTCGGGGCTGCTGCAAGGGCTTCGACTTGACAAGTCGACGAGGGATGCCTTGAAGAGTTTGGAGGCATCCCTGTATACGGACGAGGATGCCTCAATGCGAGAGGCTCTGGTTAGGTCCGTCTCAATGGCCCAGGAGGAGAGAAAACGGCTGAGGCACGAGGCGAAGGCGCGCCGGGCTGCTTTGGCTACGGGAGCGGGCCCAAGCACCGTCCCTCGGGCAGATACTCCTTCCGAAGAGGCCCCTGTCGCCCTATCCACTGCTCGCAGACAAGTGGCGCGTGCCGTTCGAAGCGCAAATGATAAGTCCACTTCAGGTAACATTTCTTTCAGAATTTTTATTGTGAAAGTTATAATGCCGACGGTTCTTACATATATTATTTTGCAGGGCCAAGTCCGACCGAGGGTGAGGCGGAGACCGTTGATCCTAGGGGAACAGAGGGGGTGATGCCTGCCGAACCCGAGCCGACAGTAGGCAACATCGTCGAAGCTTCGGGGCCCGAGATAGAGGTTGAGGGGTCTACAGCAGAGAGGGTCATTGATGCCCAGCCTGAAGTGGCGGCAGATGAAATGATCATTACAACTGAACCGAGGGTGGTGGCGGACGAGGCGCTTGAGGCCGGCGACCTCGTGGTGACAGTGGATGAGCCGATGGAGACGGCGGAGCTCGAAGAAGTTGCGGGTGAGATGGGTACGACTCTTGCGGAAGAGTCAGCCGCTTCCTTCCAAGAATCCGGCAATGCTCCAATCATTGCCCTCCCTGCTTACGATCTCCTGCCGTCTCCTGGTCGTGCTAGCACGACAACGGTCCCCATCGAGTCGGGTAATGAGGCTACGGGCGGTGGCCTCATGTCGATAGAGGAGGGAGTCGCTTCTGTTTCGGCCGGAAGCTCCTCAGGTAAACCTTAGGTTACTGTTTTTCTTATTTTACAATCCTTTCTGACAAGTTCACCTTTCTTGTAACGCAGGTGCAGCCGGCGCCGATGCCCCACTACTTGAAGGAGCGCCTTCAACGACTGCCTTGGCGGTCGTCACCTCTCAACCCTCTCTCATACCCTCGAAGATGTTGGAAGGTATGGGTTTGCAATTTATTAATCTTATCTTCCAGACGCATAATTTGTGTACTAAAATTATACTGTTGTGTCTTTCAGGAGTGCTTTTTGACCATCTCTATCAAGTGTTGCTCCCACACTTCTCCTTCCCATCCGAGCTCGCTTCTTCCTCTGGTGGCGTCGGTGAGTATGATTTCAAATGACATCCTTTTCTCTTCATTGATGGGATTATTTCTAAAACCTTTTTTTTATCTCGACTGCAGTGTTACAAATCGAAGGAGGGGATGAAAGACGGGCTGCGCTGTCGACCCTTCCGGCCCTGCCACCTGCCTCAGCTGGTACAGCGACTATCACATTGATAAAGTCTTCTTTCTTTATTTTCAGAACTGTTATCTGATCACATCTTGTTTCTTTTCAGCTGTCGTTCTGGTCTCGGCGCCCTTCGAATCTCGCATCATAATGCCGACGGGTCCTTATCTGAGGAGTCTGTCTTCAAAAGGCACCGCGAATAGTCTGCGCATGTTGAGTGACTACGTCGAGGAACTCGACGTTGAAACTCCTACATCTGCCGCAGACTTCGCATTGATGGTTAACCCGATGCTAGCAATACTCGTGAACTTTCATGATGAGGGCATCGTCGCATCCTGGGTTAACCATTGTAGGGAGATCGAGGGTCGCCTATATCAGTTGGAGTCGCTGCGTCCCGCTCCCGAGGCCTTGGCTGCCAGTAATCAAAGAACAGCGTGGATTGAGCAGAGCGCTCCTTACTTCCGCTACCTCGAACAAGAAGTCATTTCAAGGCGTAAGGAGCGTGGTGAGACTTCAAGCAAATCCGTCCAACTGCATGCTCGGGTGGAGGCCAACGCCGCACGGCTGAAGGTTGTCTTTGAGGGCCTCCTGCAATGTCTTTCTGAAGGGTTATCATTGAGGCAACAACTTGATGTTGTCGATCAAGATGCACCCAGCCAGGAGGCAACCCAGAAGGCGGCGGAGGAGCAACTTTCATTCTTCTTGCAGCAGCGGGCCCAGGTGGAGGCGGAGGTGGCTGCGGCTGTCACTCGGGAGGAAGCGCTGAAGGAAGTGTGAGACCAGCTTGTGAATTTACTAAAGACACTTCCTCCTTAGTAGCTATCAATCTTTGTATCGTTTGTACTTGTAGATAGAAGAAAATGTGTGTATATATATTTTTTATTCTTTAATCATAATGTATCTTGTACCCAATAAAGTTTATGAATAAAAGATTAACACATTCTCTATAATGTTTTGTGCCATCTTTCTGCCTTTTCTTTCTTTTATTATCAGCATGTTATCTTTGATAAAAAAAATTGGCAGATAACTTAGTTTTTTCCAAGAGATAGCGATGGCTTAGGCCGATCTGCTGCCTAAGACTTTTCAACTCTATGAGCCGTGAGGGTCTCATAGAGACTTTTCTCCCTACGGATCGAGAGGATCTCGTAGGTGAGCTTTCTCCTTAGGAATCGTGAGGATTCCCAAGTGTGTTTTTCTCTTACAAGTCGTAAGGATCCTATAAGAGAATTTTTCCCGCTTACGAGTCGTGGGGACCCACAAGCGGTTGTTTCCCTCCTCGTCGAAATTCGACTTTGGAGAGTGAGACCCATGAATAATATGCAAGAGACCATTTTGGATTGACTTGCAGGGTCCCATTATTCAGGAAGCAAGTTTTTTAGTCCCTGCTGCCTGAGGCTTCATTTGCATGTTGAGACGAATCGGGAATTTCCCGCGGAGACACAATTTCTCTGCGAGCCGACGCGAATCAAGAGGCTCTCATCAAGGAGTGTTTGTATCCGTGAGTCGAGGAGTTTGCTAGGGATTATTTGTTTCCTAAGCGCCAGGGATTATTTGTTTCCTTGGGGTCTGAAACGAGTCGAGGATTTCCCACGGAGGCGCTGGTGGCTCTACGAGTCGACGCGGATTAGGAGGCTCTCGTCAAGGAGTGTTTGTATCCGTGAGTCGAGAAATTTGCTAGGGATTATTTATTTCCCAGGCGCCAAGGGTTATTTGTTTCCTTGGGGTTTGAAACGAGTCGAGAATTTCCCATGGAGGCACTGGTGGCTCTGCGAGTCGACGCGGATCAGGAGGCTCTCGTCAAGGAGTGTTTGTATCCGTGAGTCAAGGAATTTGCTAGGGATTATTTGTTTCCCAAGCGCCAAGGATTATTTGTTTCCTTGGGGTTTGAAACGAGTCGAGAATTTCCCACGGAGGCACTGGTGGCTCTGCGAGTCGACGCGGATCAGGAGGCTCTCGTCAAGGAGTGTTTGTATCCGTGAGTCGAGGAATTTGCTAGGGATTATTTGTTTCCCAAGCGCCAAGGATTATTTATTTCCTTGGGGTTTGAAACGAGTCGAGAATTTCCCACGGAGGCACTGGTGGCTCTGCGAGTCGACGCGGATCAGGAGGCTCTCGTCAAGGAGTGTTTGTATCTGTGAGTCGAGGAATTTGCTGAAGACATTTGTTTCTTCGGAGTTGGACTGAACCGTCGAGATTTGGCTTCGTCTTCTGGCGGAGCCTGTTGGGAAAGTATGGTTCCCTCTTTGTTTACGCCCTTGAATTGTATACAGGGATCGATGTGATCTTAACTGTAGGGCCAAAATTTTATCATCATTTTTTTTGTTTTATCTCCGCGATGCTCTATCATTTCAGCTTTTATATCGCGAAGGTCGCGATTGCCCAATCATTTCGGCTATTTTTCGCGGTGCCCAATCATTTCGGCTGTTTATTTTATTTTTACTCGCTGCTTTTTATTGCGAGTTGCCCAATCATTTCGGCTATTTTGCATGCATACATTTTTACTTGCTGCTTTTTATTGCAAGTTGCCCAATCATTTCGGCTATTTTGTATGCATGTGCGGCTTACTGGCTTTCCGCCCTAAACCTAGAATTAGACACCGATTTCGGCATCAGCACCACTACAACTGGGATATTGCCAGGAGCGAATCATCATCTGCCTCTGTCGATGTTGAACAAAGGTGGCTTAGCGACCAGGGTTAGGGTCCTGTCGTCTAAGGCTTTTAACTTCATGAGCCGTAAGGGTCTCACAAAGGTATTTCTCCCTACAAGTCGTGAGGATCTTGTAGGTGTATTTTCTCCATAGGAATCATGAGGATTCCTAAGTGTATGTTCCTCTGTAAGTCGTAAGGATCCTACAAGAGGGTTTTCTCTTTGTAAGTCGAGAGGACTTATAAGGGTTGTTCATCATGCGAACATATCCCCAGTCTCGGATGAGACTTGATTAGGGAAATGTTTATTCGCGCCCGTGGATTGTATACAAGGGTCAATATTGAGCCACTTGTAGGGCAATATCGAAAGTTGTGGGGGTTGCTTAAGCACAGGTTTAGGTCTCTGTAACTCAAGACTTTCAACTCTTATGAGCCGTGAGGGTCCCATAAGAGAGTTCTCCTTACGAGTCGTGAGGATCTCGCAAGTGTACTTTCTCCTTAGGAATCGTGGGGATCCCTAAGTGTGTTGCTCCCTTGTGAGTAGTAAGGATCTCACGCGGGTGGTTTCTCCCTACAAGGTCGAGAGGATCTTGTAAGTGTTCTTTAACGAGTTTGCGCCCTTTCAGGTTTTCACAAACACTCGCCGGTAGTCCTGCTGTTTTTACTCACGGAGTCCTTTCAGGTTTTCATCCGTGCCCATTTTGCTTATGGACATACCGTTTTTTTTTATTCTTTCTATTTTCTTTTTCTCTTTTTTTTTACGAGGTCGCGCCTTTTCGGGTTTTCACGAACACTCGCCGGTAGCCCTGCTATTTTTACTCACGGAGCCCTTTCGGGTTTTCATCCATACCCTTTTTGCTTATGGACATACCGTTTTTATTTATTATATTTTTTTATTTTTTATTTTTATTCATCTCGTCAGCCTTAGGATGCTGCGGTATTAGTTTAAAGACGTTCCGGTCCACTATTAGTTTAAGGACATTTCGGTCCGACATTGAGAGGCTGGCTACTGCTTATAAAGCTTGAGCTGAGGAAGATAGCGAGCGGACGTAGTCGTCGTCATCTATCATTGACCTAGGCTGTGGCTCATCAAGCATAGTATTTCTTTAAGAAGCGACCGTTTATCGGCCTGAAAGGCCTTTCACCGTGCATATCTATGAGTAGATAGGCCCTGCCCTGGTAGACCTTATCTATGACGTACGGGCCTTCATAGTTCGGCTCGAATTTTCCCCGCTTGGCGCAATTGGGGATCATAGGCCTTTTAACCACTAGCACAAGCTCACCTTGGCGGAATGTCCTCGATCGGGTCAGTCTTTCATATGAGCGCGTCATCTTTGCTTTATAGGCCTCCAGATTTTTTTGCGCTATGAGCCGTGTTTCTTCAAGGGCGTCTAGCTCCTCAAGCCGAAGGTGAGCATTTTCTTCGTCTGTCAGCTCGTAATGGACTGCCACTCGTAGAGAGGGTAACTCTATCTCGAAAGGGAGTACTGCTTCTGTACCGAATACCAACGTATATGGCGTTGCGTTCGTGGCCGTTTTAAACGTAGTTCGATACGCCCAGAGGGCTTCTTGCAGTCTTTCGTGCCAGTCTTTCTTATTTCGCGACACTGTTTTCTTCATGATCTTCGTCAAGGTCTTGTTGAAGGCCTCAGCTAGACCGTTAGCTCGCGGATTATAAACCGAGGAATATCTCCAATCTATATTGTGTTGCTGCGCAAAGCGACTGATCTTGTGGCTTCTGTATGCTGGCCCGTTATCGGAGATGATCCGTCTTGGTGTTCCAAACCGATATATGACATGCGTCTTGAAGAAATGGAGAATATTCTCCGTCTTTACTTCCCTCAGCGGTACCGCTTCTGCCCACTTAGAGAAGTAATCGGTCGTCGCTAGGATGAAACGATGTCCTCTAGACGATGCTGGTTCGATGGGGCCGACTATATCAGTCCCCCACATTTCGAATGGCCAGCTAGCCACCGTTGGATGTAGTGGGTTTGGATGTTGATGGATGAAGTCCCCATGAATTTGGCATGAGTGGCATTGCTTCGCATATTCGAGGCAGTCCTGGATCATCGTGGGCCAGTAGTAGCCCATCCGTTTGATCTTCAACTTCATCTTTGGGCCTGCTTGGTGAGAACCGCAGAGTCCGTCGTGAACTTCCTGGACGGCCCTTTTCGCTTCGTCAGGTCCTAAGCATCTCAGCCACAAAGAATCAAATGACCTCTTGTACAGAGTATCGTTGACGAAGGCGAAAGACAGGGCTCGTTTCATGAGCTGATATCTTGTGGACGCTTCTTCAGGCATTCGGTGGGACTTGAAGTAATCTATGAAGATTTCTCTCCAATCCTCGGTATTTTCCCAATCTTTTACTTGCAGGGTTGTTTGCTCGTCCGCTCCTTTTTCTTCGGATGATTCCGAAGATATTTCTGCCGGGGCAAGCACTCGACGGCTTTGCACCACGATTCTAACGTCATCGAGGTTCTCGTCAGCCAGTTCTTTAGCAAGTTTGGCCAATGCGTCCGCTTTGCTGTTTTCCGCGCGCGGTATGTTCTCCAAAGTATAAGAGGGAATCTGGGCCAACAATTGTTTCACCTTTTTACCGTATTTCACCAATTCCGATTTGCACGTTTGGTAGTCGCCGTTTACTTGACTAACGACCAGCTGGGAGTCTCCATATATGAGGAGATTTTCAATTCCCATGTCGATGGCGATCTCGAGGCCCGCTATCAAAGCTTCGTATTCGGCTTCGTTATTTGTCCTCGGCTCTGTTAAGGAGAAAGCAAAGCGCATTATCCCTCCTTGTGGAGTTACAAAGATGAGTCCTACCCCCAATTTGATTATAGGGGTACTTTGTTTGCGCTTCTTTACGGAAGATGCTCCATCGAAATAGAGCTCCCATCGGGTATCACCACCGTCGATCGCATCAAACGCATGTTCGTCTGGAAGATCGCAATTTAGAGGAGAATCGGCGGGTATGGGATGCTCCGCGAGGAAGTCGGCGATGGCCTCGCCTTTCACTGCCTTGAGAGGTCGATATGTTATTGAAAACTCCATCAAGAGTAGGGCCCATTTAGCGAGTCGTCCCGTCAATATGGCCTTTGACATCAAGTATTTAAGGGGGTCCACCTTTGAAATGAGACGGACCTCATGCGCCAATGCATAGTGCCTAAACTTTGTTATCGCGAAGATCAACGCCAGGCGGTGTTTTTCAATGGGGGAGTAGTTGCTTTCTGCCCCCAGTAGAACTCGACTTAAGTAGTAGAGTGCTCTTTCTTTCCCTTGATCGTTCTCTTGTGCCCATAATGCGCCTAAAGAACCTTCGAGGGCGGTTGTATAAAGAATAAGAGGCTTTTCCTTAACCGGAGCAGCCAACACTGGAGGGTTTTGCAGGTACTGCTTGATCTCGTCTAGTGCGCTTTGGCATTTTTGATCCCAGACGAACGGGGTTCCCTTCTTCATCAGGCAGCTATAGGGACGGCACTTGCCTGAAAGATTGGCTATAAATCGCCGTATGTATGCGAGCTTCCCTTGGAGAGATCGCAACTGTTTGAGAGTCCTTGGTGGAGGCATTTCCATGATCGCTTTGATCTTTGACGGATCTATTTCAATACCTCGGTGTCGAATAATGAATCCCAGGAATTTGCCTGAGGAAACTCCGAATGCACACTTGAGCGGGTTCATTTTCAAATTGTATTGTCGAAGGCGTTGAAATACGGTCTTCAAATGTTCGAGATGTTCCTCATATGATTTGCTTTTAACCACGAGATCGTCGATGTAACATTCGACGATTTCGTGTATAAGGTCATCGAAGATCTTCGTCATGGCCCTCTGATAAGTAGCGCCGGCATTCTTTAAACCGAAGGGCATCACCTTGTAGCAGAATACACCCAGAGGAGTCCTGAAGGCTGTGTGCTTCTGGTCTTCGGGATGCATCTTTATTTGATTATACCCTGATGAGCCATCCATGAAGGAGAAAACCTCATGAGTAGACGTGTTGTCTATCATCAGTTCGGTGATTGGCACTGGGAAATCATCTTTCGGGCAAGCTTTATTGAGATCCCGAAAATCCACGCATATGCGCACAGTCCCATTTTTCTTCATCACCGGGACAATGTTGGCGATCCAATCCGGATATTGAACCTCCTGGATGAAGCCAGAGTCGATCAGCTTTTTGACTTCAGCATTGATACTCATTTCAAGCTCGAGCCGCATTCTTCTTGGTGCCTGTTTGACTGGCTTGATGTCCGGGGATATCGCCAATCTGTGTACAGCAATTTCTGGATCTAGTCCCGGCATTTCGGAATAGTTCCACGCGAAGCAATCTCTATGCTGCAGAAGCACATCCTTTAACGCAGCTACCCTTTCTTCAGATAGTAACTCGCTGATGAATGTCAGCCGTGGATCGTTTGTCGTCCCCAACTCAATCTTCTTGAGGTTATCTGCAGTGGTATGGATTCCATCTTCCAGCTCTTTTGGCGCTGGTGGGAATTCTGAGATTATCTCGTCGCTGCTGTTTTCGAAGCACCAAGGGAGCTCCTCTATGTCCTCGGGCTCTTCTTTTAATATTGTAATCATGTGACAGGTGCGAATTCGCTTCCAATCCCAATGTGGAACCAGTTCTCCTTTCGTGGCTTTGGGCTCGTGCTTCTGTGGCGGTGCTACCCTCCAGTTGTCGGATAAAGCGAACTTGCCAAGCTGATACTGATCTTCGACCCAATTCTTGAAGGTGAAGCAATCTTCAAGAGGATGCCCTATAACTCGGTGATAAGGGCAATAGTCCGGGTGAGAGACTTCGCCTGCCTGTTCGGGGTTTTTGGAATCTGGCAGTGTAAGTATTTGATGTTTTAGAGCAAGATCAAGTATCTTCTTCGTCTTGTCCCGAGGAAAAGAGTATGCTCGACTCATTTTCTTCATGAGGGATAGATCAATAATGCTCGCCTTCCGTTTGCGTGGTTTCTTAGCCCCGCCTTGTTGTTGTTGAGCGTCTTTTTGGCCTTTCGACTTATTTCTGCTTTTGCGCCGAGCTTTCTTTATAACAGGTTGACAAGGAGCGGTATTTTCATCCTTTACGGCCTGTTGGAGAAGGCGTTGCGTCTTGGCTTTCTCATAGATGTCCGTCTCACGGTTGTGATCATCTCGGACTTTTTGACCAGCTTTCTTTATAAGTTTGTCCATTTGTTCCTCGAACGACGGACTGGGCTCTTTTTCATCTGGAACTTTCACTGGCTTAGGATTAGCGTCCTCCCATTGAGCATCCGCTTCTTCATCGAGGTCATACACGACGTAACAGCTGGGCAGTAACTCTCGTTTCTTTGACCGGATGTATCCAAGCCCTTTTGTTTCCATTCTCCCATTAGGTAGTTTGCGTTGAGTCCCGGGAACGTTCCAGACCCTGTCATAGAATTTGGCCTCTCTAACGGTCTGTTGAAGGATATCCCCTGGCGTTTCAGCAGCTTCTTTAAACCCTCTATATAATATCTGGGAAGACGAATAGGCTGAAGCCTGTCGAGCATAGGATCCGCGCCATGCCAGATTTCTTTTTCCACCTTGGTTTCTTCAGAGCGGTAGAACAGAATTGCTTTCTCGCTTTCTCGTTTGGGAGGGATGTAGAATGTTTGTAGCTCTTCTACGTTGTAAATATTAAGTGTATCCAGTTCTTTATGGTGTTTAAGCGGCACCATGGCGACTTGCAGACTTTGCTCTTCGTCAGCGAACGTTCGTATTGAAGGTCGAGCAGAGAATACGGCGTGGACTTCATCTTCCGAGTCGCTGCCAAAAATCAACGTAGGAGCTGATGGTCCCGGCTTGTTGTGTTGGGGCGGACCCGAATAAACTATCTCCTCTTCCTCTTCAGTATCACTGCCGAAGACCGGGATGGTGGCGTTAGCTTTGTTCTCCGGCTTGTGACACTTCTCTGTGTCTTCGAAATCCGGTAAGAAGTATTTGGCGTCTTCGTATTTGCGGACCTCGTTCACAGAGAACGGGTTCAGTTCTCCCGTCACGGTATACTCGAAACCATCCTTAAAATACTTCATACACTGATGTTGTGTAGAAGGGATGATGTTGTACTCGTGTAACCATGGTCGGCCGAGCAAAGCGTTGTAGCATGTCTTGGCGTCTATGACGTGGAACTTAATGTCCGTGACGAGTAGCCCGAAGCGTAGCGTCAGTATCACAGATCCGAGAGTCTTTGACGATTGGGAGTCGAACCCGGAGATGGTGATCTTGTCCCGAGCAAGGTGCTGGACGCTCATGCAGATTTCCTTCAACACCCGCACGTTGAGTAGGTTAACAGACGACCCGTTATCGATCAGGATTTTGCCTATCTTTATATCATGGCAGTATCCCGAGACATAGAGGGGGCGATTGTGTTCGCACGTCCCAAGTAGAAGGTCTTCATCGCCAAAAGTGATATCGGCCGTGTGCACTTCCTCCAATTCATCCTTCATCTTTTCCTCGGCCAAGCATGCTTGGAATTGTTCTGGGTCTTGGAGCGCCTTAATTAACGAATCTCTCACCTCTTTTGATAGCAAAAAGGCGTCAAGAATACTGAGCTGTGAGGGCAGCTTCCTCAGATGTGCTAAGACGTTGTAATCCACCTTATTCTTCTTTGGTGGGTCTTTGGCAGCTCGCTCTTCCACCACTTGGTCATCTAAGACGATATCTTCAGTGGCCTTTTCTTTCCATTTATCTTTTTTGTTCGAGGGTCCGAGGTTTTTTTCGGGCAGCGTGCGATTACGTAGCCGGATATTTTCTCAAACCTTCGGTTCTTCTTCTTTTCTCGAGGCGGACTCTTTAAAGAGAGGGGCAAGTTCTAGCTCTTCATCAGAATCGCTCCCGAATGTAGGCACCTGTGACCCGCCGATGTTAACTACGCGACAATCGCCGGTAGTTCTTTTACTCTCTTCGGTCGTATTTCTTTGCTCTCGACGAGTTTTACGCTTTTCCCGCTTAAAGCGTTGTCGATGAGCAACATATCCTTGCCACCATCAATCGAAAGCTTTGCACTCTTATGTGGGGTATGAAATCTTTTGATGATATAAGCAATAGGAGGGGTGCGTTTCCATTTCACCGGTGATGTTTCCTTCAGAGGATGGTAGCTTCATGCCCATTGATATGGCCTTAGCAAACTTTTTCCTCATCTTGAATTGGCTTTTGTCGGTAGCGGAGGTGTTTAGCTCCAACGGGATCGTCTCATCTCCTTCATCAAGTCGCTGGCGTTTGGCCCCTTCAAATATAGCCGCCTCGCGCTCCCTATCAGCTTTACTTTTCAACCGAGCTTCATTATGGAATGCGTCAATTACTTCATCTGATGGCCCCAGAACTTTTGGTTCAGGATCTGCCCCCAGCTTTTCGGTGCAAGGAGTCTCCTTATCGTTCGTGATTGAATGGGAAATCATATGACAGCTCACCACATATTCCTCGGATTCATCCGATGAACTTTCTCCTTCATCTTCTTCTTGAAAGACGTGATTGAGGAACTCTTGGAATGTAATGGGAGTCCGCGCCTTTTGGTTGTATTCTTCCAACGCGTCAATTTGCTTTTGTAAGTCCGTGCGTTTGCCGTCAGGCTTCACGGGCTTCTTAGATTTCTTCTTCTTCTTTTTCGAAGATTTTGACGGCTGGCTGCAAGTGCTTGAACCGCCACCATCGGTCTTTGGAGTTGGACGTGGCTTCAACATCCCTTCAATGACCTGCGGTTCCAACGGGTTCTTCCACTTGATCGCTGGACATGTCTGAAGATCGTTTAGCATCCTCTTTGTCTTGGTTGATAATACAACCTCCCAAGAAGCTTCTTCAATGACGGAGCATGTTGCCCCCGGCGTATTCGTCCCCTTAGAGGTGTGGGGCTGCGGGGGATTCACCTTCCATTTGTCAGATAACGCGAACTTGCCCTGTCGGTACTGGTTTTCAAGCCAATTCTTGAAAACGTAGCAATCTTCGATCGGATGGCCTAGTACTCGATGATAAGGACAGTAGTTGGGCTCGTTGACGTCACTTGGTTGCAACGGACGTTTTGGATCCGGCAGATTTATGAGTCTGTTGCGCAACGCCAGCTCGAATAACCTCCTCGTTTTATAGCGAGGAAAGGAATACGGACGTCCCATTCTATCCTCAAGGGCTACGTACGGGCGCATGTTATTTTGACGAACAACCAGCTTCGATTCGCTCGGTTGTTGTTGAGCATTAGCGACAACGATCGCTTTTCCCTTCCCTTTATCACTTCGGGAGTCTGGCTTTGGAAGAGGTGGTTTATGGCCCATCTGATCCATTTGTGCTAGCTTGTCAATCAAGGCCTGGAAGGTAGTCGGCTTGAAAAACATCATAAACTGCGAGATGGTTGCTTGTGGATCGAGGGTTCCCACAAACATACCCACTGCGGGAGCTTCTTCAATGCGCTGTTCACACTTCGACCATAAGTTCCGCCATCGTATAGCGTACTGAACCCACGTCTCGCCGGGTTTTACCCTGGCGTTAATCAGTGCTGTCATCGGGGTACGTTCACTGGCGCTTGCAAAACGCTGAGTAAACAACAGCTCCATCTCCGCGAAGGTTTTAATAGAGTCGTTCGGGAGCTCAGAGTACCATTCGAACGCCGTATCTGATAAACTTCCAACAAACTGGCGAAGTAAAAGCTTGTCATCTCCACCGGTATTGCCGCAAAGTGCCCTGAACTGGGCAACATGCTGGTGAGGATTGCCCGTCCCCTTGTAGACATGGAACTTGGGAATCGTATAACCTGGCGGGTACTTAATTTGATCGTACCAACTCCGATATGGTCTCCCCGTTTTCACGACCTGGCCGGCTGTTTCGGTTGCATGATGAACCCGTATTTGCTGGGCGATGTATTCATCCAAATCAGCTTTGGAGATTGTATCCTCTTTAGCTGTGGATAGAACTGGTGGAGGATTCGACGTCTCTCCCCCATCGTCTTCAAGAATGATTGGGGGATCTTCAGCAGGTGGATCTTGTTGAATCATCATACCTACCATATCCTGGAATAGGAGGGCCATGTTCTTTATGTTGGCTGCCTGCTCCGCAGCTTCTTTATCTTTCTTCTCCAGTACGCGACGAAGGAATTCAGCGTCCGTTTCTTGTTCTTGACGCTCGTCCGAGGATGTTTCAGGGGTTTCTTTTGGCCCTGTAAGTGCGGCCATAGCGTTCATCATTTCTTGGAGCTTCTGCTGCTGCTCCTGAGCCTTGGTCACTGACCTCGTGTGCGGTCTATGACCTGTTGATATGCGGCTATCTTCTTTTCCCGATGCCATGTAAACCGTATGAACTGTTATGCCCCCTGGCTTGGGGCGTTTAGGTTCACTATTTTTAACTTTTGCCGCTGACGCGGGAGTTTTCTCTGGCCTCCTTCTTTTGTGGGCCGTTGAGGTTGAAGGAGTCGTTGAAGGGGGCAGCCTTGCAGCTGCTGTCCCCTGCTGTTTAATAGGACAGTCCTTGTCTTTTTCCACCTTCGCCTTTTTCTGGTGACGAGAGTGACCTGGGTCAATCACGGAGTCTTGAACCCTCCGCCAAACTTTGTATATTTTTTAGGACAGCCGTTGAGGGGGCTGTTCTTGCTTCGTTTCTGGAACTCTCTCCGCAGGTGGAGGAGATCTCTTCAGTGTAGCGGTTGGAGAGTTCTTCCGTACCCTCCTCAGCAGTTCAAAACTGTTCCCAGTTGGAACAGCAGCGTTGATTTCCACCACTGGAGCCGGTGGAGTTATCCCTGAGGGGGAGTTGCCCCCTGCCTTCCTCACTCGTTGCCAATGGCGACGTCGAGCATGACAAGCCGTTGGACTGGTTCGGAGATTGAGACATCTTCTTTTTTCCCCCTGTCTGAATGAGGCGCCGCCGGTATTAACCTCTTAAAGACTGAGGTTGTCTTCTGAGGTGTGATATCCAACCTATCGAAGACAGATCTTCGAGCAGGGACAGGAGCAGGAATCGTCAGTCTTGAAAAGACTGACTCTTTGACAGGGGAAGCCGCCTTGACGACTTCTGAAGCAGCAGTCATTGCCTTCCTTAGGACAGCCAGTTTAGAGTTCTGATTTAGCCTAGTGAAAATAAAGGCTGTTGGTTCGGCTGTGGGCGACCCGTTGACAGGGGCCGTCGTAGCAGTGAGCCGGTCGAAGACCGACTTTTTATTCACTTCCGGTGCAGGTATTGACACAGAGAAGCCCATAGGTGGGATCATAGTCCCGAAGAACAGGCCAGTGGTGGCTTGGGTCACCTGGTCTACTGGCAGAGCGAGGAAGGAAGCCGCTTGGGGTCCATATGCTACACCTCCTGGTGAGGTGGAGAGTCCGTTGCAGTGGCATTTCGAGCAGTTGGTGCAGTTGAAGGCCATTGAATCTTGAGTTCTTGGCCAGGCAAAAGACCAAATCTTAGTAACTTGAAATCCGAAGGCAACCATTAAACAAACCGCGATTGGTTCGCGAGGACGACACACGAAGTGTGGAGTGGAAAGAGGAAAAGGTCCCACCGGGCGTGCCAGAATCTGTTCCCCTCCGAATGGCGGCCTAGACTTTGCGTCTCGCCTGAGATTCGGGGCAGATGCTATGTGGTTTCATCCGTCTACCTCTCCGAAGATGCCAAGTTGATTTATGGCACCGTGTATCCGAGGTTTAGACGGATACGGCCGATGTAGCAGACTTCATCAGATTCCCCCTCAGGGTGAAGGGTTTTTTTATTGTGGGGACGCTCTTCCCTGCAGGCGAAGCCCCTGCAGTTAATTACGCTACCGCATCGCAGTAACAACTTTCTCATTCTCCAGAATTTCACTTCGTGTCGTGTGTGTTTGTTTTATTTGTGGTTACCCGTGGATTGTATAAGGAGACTGAGTAATTCCGTCGCCCGTAGGACGGGGATTAGTCCAAATCCGTATTTACTTAGATTTGGGTTTGGTGTTTTTAGTTTAAGGATGCATTAGTCGCGTTGCGGCTAAGATTAACTTAAACGTTCGTCAAGGATACGTTAGTCCTGTTTTGGACTAAGATCAACTTGACGTGATGATCGATTTAATATCTGGCCATCGGGACTCGTCACCTCTCTAACGTCGTTGAAGGATTACAACGGCAGATGTCAGAGGAGTTCAGAGATGTACCCTAGAACCAAGGTTAATTTGGAGTTTTATAGTCCGTTTGAATGTTTAAGAATACATTAGCCGTATTTAGGGGCTAAAATCAACTTAAACGGGATCGTTTGGATCCGGCAAAAGAGCATTTGGAAGGCTCTATTGTTCCAGTTTAGGGACGTAGTGGTCCATAGATAGTTTAGGGACGTTGCGGTCCATGCTCCAGTTTAGGGACGTGGTGGTCCGTATTCCAGTTTAGGGACGTAGTGGTCCGACATTAGTTTAAGGACGTTCCGGTCCAATATTAGTTTAGGGACGTTTCGGTCCATTATTAGTTTAAGGACGTCTCGGTCCAATATTAGTTTAAGGACGTCTCGGTCCACGAGTTTAAGGACCCCGCAGTCCACATTGAAGGGTGTGGTCGTCGGGACTCGTCACCTCTCTGACGACGTTGAATGATTACAACGACGTGTGCCAGAGGAGTTCGGAGATGTACCCTCGAACCGGATATAAATTGATTTAAGAGAGAGAGCTATGCTCAGTCAATTTAATTTGAGGACTTACGGACAAAATTGGGCTAAGTCCAGTTGAAAATGTTTAACACTTTTATTAAATAATGCATTGCATTTCTTCCATTTTTTTGTTTGGGCTCTGCCCATAAAGATGCAGAGCATCAATTTATTCTGGGCTCTGCTCATTTATGAATGATGCAATGCATCTGTTTTGTTTGGGCTCTGCCCCTTTTAAAATGCGTAGCATTTTTATTATTTCGTTTGGGCTCTGCCCATTTATAAATGATGCAGAGCATCAATTTAATTAGGCCTACTTGGTCTTTTAATTGGGCCTGGCCCTTCAGGAAAAGAAATGCATTGCATTTGTCAGGCGCTTTGCGCCAGTTACTGAGCGCAAGCGCTTGTGGTGAGGACACGTGTCATGCTCTGGTGAGCGCAAGCGCAACAGCGCAGTGCACTGCGCTAGTGCGCTGCGCTGTTGCGCTGCTGACACGTTGCGCGCTCTGTTGAGTTGCGCCGATTCCAAAGAGCAAAACTCTATTTCAAGAGCGCGTAGCGCAAGTTGTTCTGTAGCTGACACGTGGCGCTCTCTCAAGAGCGCAACAGCGCAGTTTGGAAGTGCAAAGCACCAGGAATCTTTTAGATTCAAGAACCGAAGTGCAAAGCACTATTTGATTTCTTGATCTAATTTAGATCAAAGAAAAATAAGTTTTTTCTTTGTTTCAAGAACCAGAGGTTCATAAAGGTGCAAAGCACCATTTTTATTTTGTTGTTTTCTTGTCTTTTAAAGAACCAGAGGTTCATGAGAAGTGCAAAGCACTGTTTATTATGTGAAGAACATTGATCTGTTTTTTTTTTAGATCAATGATTTATTAAAAGAGATTTCTTTTCTCTCTTGAAGGTCTTTACCTTTTTTTTTTTGAGGAGTTCTTCAGAGTTCTCTCTCTCTCTTTTTTTTTTGAAAATGTTGATACCTTTGAATTGAGGTCTGGGGTCCTTTTTATAGTGCCCATAAATTAGTTAAATTTGTTAAAGAGATTTTTCTCTGAGTGATTTGGGGAATTTTCCCCACCGTTGGATCTTTGATCCAAGGGCTTCTGCTTTGCAGAGGAAAATCTTCTTGTTTTAACAAGAACAGAAAAGATTTCTTAGAAATTTAATTCTGTTTGGCGCAGATGCCCCAGCGCGTGACACGTGTCATGCAGCGCATAGCGCAGCGCAACTGCGCTGACACGTGTCGCGCAGCGCACAGCGCAGTGCAATTGCGCTAGCGCATCTGCGCTGACACGTGTCGCGCAGCGCAGCGCACAGCGCAGCTAAAGCGTTGCTTCCTTTAATAGAGCTTTGCTCTGATTGAGTGCGCCTTCTCGGACGCTGCGCTGACGTATCAGCGCCTGACACGTGGCGCGTTGTGCCCGGGATTTGAAGCGTTGCTTCATAATTTGAATTTTTGAATTTTCAGCAGAGCTTTGCTCTGATTGGGGGAAACAGTACACTAACAAAGTATGGACTTTGGACATTGCTCCAGATGGGGTAAAACCCATAGGATGCAAATGAATCTTCAAAAAGAAGATTGGTGTAGATAGACAGGTTGAAACCTATAAGGCTAGACTTGTTGCAAAGGGTTTCCGTCAAAGACCTGGTTTAGACTATGACGAAACCTTTTTCTCCAGTGGCTATGCTCAAATCCATTCGGGTCCTTCTTGCTATTGCTGCCTTCCACGATTATGAGATCTGGCAGATGGACGTAAAGACGGCCTTTCTAAATGGTAATTTGGAAGAGTGGGTCTATATGGATCAGCCAGAGGGATTCATTCAGAGTGGGAGCAGCGGTGAAGTATGCAAGTTGCTTAAGTCCATTTATGGACTAAAGCAGACATCGCGGAGTTGGAACATCTGTTTTGATGATGCTGTCAAAGAATTCGACTTTATCAAAAATCCAGATGAACCATGCATATACAGTAAGATTGTAGGGAGAGCTGTAGTATTCCTTGTCTTGTACGTGGATGACATTCTCCTAATAGGAAATGATATTCCTATGTTATAGTCAGTCAAAAGATTCTTATCACAGAAATTCTCCATGAAAGACCTGGGTGATGCCACCTACATTCTGGGGATCCGGATCTATCGTGATAGATCAAAAAGGATGTTGGGACTTTCGCAGTCCAGGTACATAGACACCATATTGAAAAGATTCAGTATGGATGATTCTAAGCGCGGTAACCTATCGGCTTGTCACGGAATCACCCTCTCCAAAGAGATGTCTCCCAAGACTGATTTGGAAAGGGATCGCATGTCGATTATACCCTACGCTTCTGCGGTAGGCTCTATAATGTATGCGATGTTATGTACCAGACCAGATGTAGCATACGCATTGAGCGTTGTAAGCCGGTATCAGGCAAACCCAGGGGAGAAGCACTGGATAGCAGTAAAGAACATTCTCAAGTACCTGAGGAGGACTAAGGAGATGTTCTTGGTGTATGGCAGAAAAGACCTCCAGATCGAGGCCTTTGCCGACTCCAGCTTCCAGAGTGACAAGGATGACTCCAAGTCCATGTCGGGTTATGTCTTTACCCTCAATGGAGGGGCGGTCTGTTGGAAGAGTTCCAAACAGGAGACCGTTGCTGACTCAACGATGGAAGCGGGGTACATAGCTGCTTGCGATGCCGCAAAAGAAGCTGTCTGGATGAAGAAGTTCCTCACAGAATTTCAGGTGGTTCCTACCAGTGTTGGTCCAATACCTCTGTATTGCGACAACAACGGCGCTATAGCTTTAGCGAAGGAACCCAGGTCCCATCAGAAGTCCAAACACATCTTAAGGCGGTATCACCTAATCAGGGAGATCATAGATCGCCGGGAGATCGAGGTAAAGAGGGTAGATACAGAGAATAACACTGCTGATCTATTCACAAAGGCCATTCCTCAGACGCAGTTCGAGAGGCTATTCGAGATAATAGGTCTGCGATATACCAGTACATGGCCCTAGTGCAAGTGGGAGATTGTTAGTGTATATGCCCTAGGGGCCATTATTGTATCATACTAGCTTGTATATTACTTAATGGAAGCTTGGGATATTCACAGTTATATATCAGTCTTGCTAAAAATGGTAGTATGCTACTTGGTTTGTTTCTACTTTAATATGTGCATATGTTTCTTGTAACGTATCATTTATACATATTAGTAGAGCTCATAGGATCTTTGCTTGATTACCAGCGTTGTGATGGCAGTCACACTAGTAGGGGCTGGGTAGTCTATAAGCAACATCCTATACAGATCCCTGGTCGTTGGATTATTGAGACAGGGCATCGACATTCCGGAGTAGACTAGTGTGTACGCTTCTCATCCCAGTTGGGAAGATGGTCTATCCCACAGCCATCAGTACGTCGTACTGGAGATAGTATACAGGTGCTCGTTAGGTTACGGGTACACCGGACAGGACTCGCAAGGGAACTGTTGGTTGGTATTATACCCGTCGTCAGTTAACAGTTCCCAGGTGACATGAGTACAGCATAGTCCGCAGACTTGACACTGCTACTTCGCCTTGAGTGTGTCCCACTGTTCTTAGATTCCTACCCTACCACGGCTCAAAGGAGTCGTGCAAACAGGTAGCAGTTGGGTGCAGTCCCGAACACTTGGAGGCAGTGGCGGTTAGACAGGATTCATCTCTCCCGGTATTGGGGGTTGATATCGCGCTGTGTCAGAGAGCCATTACGCAAAGTCCCTGGCCAGGGCAAGCGGGATTTACTGGTAGGTTCCAGTAGTTTCTCAAGGTGTAATGGGCTACGCTCCGACACGACTTATACCGCTATTAGGGGACTGATGCTTGCCGCCCCCTAGGCTCGATATGCGATAGTCTTAGACGAACAGACCGGACTGTACGGAGATTGTCATATCAGGATCAGTAGGAGTTCGAATGGTTTTCCTCATCGGCCTTCTTATCGACATCTACCTGGGGACCGTTACGTACAGCTAGTGCCGCTTGCGGTCTGTGGTTAAACCCACTGCCACCGTAGTGTCGAGTCTTTAGAATCCCACACAGAGAGTTTTCCTGCTCCAGGCGAAACGATATAGAGGTCGTATGGTTTTACGACAAAGGTTCGGACGCTTACGTGTTTAAACGCACGTACGACGTTCGGACAGTTTTTACTAGTCGGCTTTGATATAAGCCAGATTCTAGTATCGGGTTATAGGATTTATACAGTCTAAAGTTTTTCCGTGTTTACACGGATAGGAGGGGCGTTCTCGTAATTTGTCGGGAAGCTTCTAGAAGCATGGTGACTTGAGGGTTTAGGTGGTATTTACATTAAATGCATTTTGTGACTCACTTAGATGAATCATTCGAGTGACTTAATGAAGCATTTATTGCTTAATGACTCACTTGATGATTCATTGCAAATATTTAATGAAGCATGATGATAAATCATTTAGATTTATTTATTTGATTTTCTTATGCTTCATAATATATTAGAAGTGAGAAGCTTTTTATTCATTATTCATGCTCACCTTCTCTCTCCTCAAGCTCTCTCTCTTCAAACCCTAATTCTCTCCTCTCATATGTTGAGATCAAGGATTAGATAGACTAATTAATCCATAACCTCACTCTATATCACCTAGGTGACTTTGATTAGCAACTAAAGAAACCTAGTTATCTCAACTTAGAGATCAAGCTTAGAGTAGGAGCTCTCGGGTGGATCGTCTTTGACTCGAGGAGGCCGTTGAGGTGCCGATGTTCCAAAGATCCTACGAGGAGTGGAGGACAGCGATGAAGACCCGAAGGACAAGTAATGTGAGGTATAATTTTGAATCCGAGTGGTTAAACCTTTCATAGTTTGCTAGTAATGGTTTAGATACGATCCGTGTGCTCAAGTCCGTGTTACGAAACTTTGATAATCGTTTTTCATATATTTCGCCTCCCCGCAAGCTTGTGGGGTGTGTGACATGGACTTACAATAAGTACCTGGATGATTCTTGTAGCAGATGAAGGATAAAAGAAGACCTAAGTTGAAGGGGATCCGATCAATTTTCAGCCAGAGCAGAAATCCAAGGAGAATCCTCCATGAATTCAGTGCTAGCAGGCCTGGGGCAAGTTGGAAGCAATAAAGGACGGCGCAAACTTCGAGTGAAAAGAGCACACGCATCACTGCTCGGAACTCTTTCAAGTACAGAGCAATTTCATTGCCCTGTACCTGGTCTACCTGTTTACCCTCCCTGACCAGACGGAACGAGTAGCTAGGGGGATATGGAAATGAGCCCGGACACCAGAAAGCTCGTCTGGCCTGTTCAACATCGAGGGTGCATCACGAGTATTCTCGATACGCACCTTGGGGTCCCCGACAACGAAGAACAAGGGTATCACCACCCCTTCGGGGCGAACCCAACGCGGAGGAAGAAGAAGAACTTTTTCGGCTATCAGAAGCCGAGAGAAGATGACCTACTGGACTCAGCTCCAAAGGCTGAAGCCTCATCGTCTGATTCAACCTTAACTACATCTACAAAAACATCAGATGAAAACATATGACATGATTCAAGGGAAGAGTGGCTGAGGATGGATTTTGACTGGGGATCCGACTTAAGGGATGAAGCGCCGAGCAATTCTTAAATGACAGGAGGCAAGCGAAGTAAAGGTGTTTCCTAAAGATAGGTATCCCCTAATTATACACTCAGCGAAAGCCATCTGACAGCCCAAGTCCACTACGGTCAAAACGAAGCGTCGCGTCCTACGGTCCCAATGACGCTACGCGGTAGCCAACCATTGGGCGTTTCTGCCCTCGCGCGGATCCAACTGGCGGAAGCAACATCTCGCAATCCGCCACCCAATTATATCCATGTGGCACAAGATCGACGGCCTGAACATGCGAAGCGACGTCTCCATTATGGCGCCACCCTATCACTGATCCGCTGACGTCATCAAAGATACGTGTGAAAATTAAGGCGCATTGTAAACCGCCACATGGATCCGGAGATCGAAGAGACACAGCAGCCAGACGCTGCGTCATTCCACTGTAAAGAATCCTCGGCGCCAAGCTGAACAGAGAAAACCGAGCAGACCATCCTCGACCCGATCCATAAATAGGTCGGAACAAAAATGGGGGGCTAATGACGATGCTCGTAAGTAGGAATTCCCATATCACGACACGTAGCGAATGACGTATCATCCACATAAGCCCGCTAGACTCCTTCGGACTATAGAGTTGGCATCAGCATGATGCATTGGGGACATACCTCGGCGCCTTACCCTCGAAATTACACCCGACCTTTTAGAAGTCCTCCCTAGAGTACGTTCCTCTTTCGGCTGACCGTCAGCCAATAGCTCGTCTTCGAGCTATTCTATAGCCGAGACTCATCGGCTTACTTGCTCGTCTTCGAGCTATCTTATATTTAAGATTTCTCAGCGTCCCTGCTTGGCCGGGAGTACGGAGCCCGAGTGCCCCCGTAACGGTTCCGTGTATCTCGCCATAACGAGATCTCCGCAGCTCCACGTCTCGCATCTCACGCTAGCGTATCTCGCCATTAATGGGCGTATCCCGCCATCAATAATAAACATGACGCAGGGGCATAACGGACGGCGAGAATCTCGCATCGGCTCGCTCCATACAACCGCTATATAAACCCCTCTTCCAGAAAACTCAGGTATCTCGAACTAATTCCAATAGGCCGCTACTCTGTCTTAATATTTCTCGATACTTAATTGATCGTCGAAGGGTCCTACAATGGTTTTCCACCCCGGGACTTCCATTGCAGGTAGCTCGGCCTCAACAATAACCAACAACCCATTGAGATCCACACGCTCAACCCACATCTTAAATCTCAACCGTTCAGTCCCGCTAGCCGCAAGATCGACGGAGGATAACATCTGAGGGAGATTCAGAACTCCATCACATATATTATATCGAGCAAGATTGTCATGTACATATATATCCCAACCATCCATATGTAATATACAATCATGTACTATACAATAATGGCCTCTAGGGCATATACATCTAACAAATTTAACGTTTTCGGTGTAAATTCATGGGTCTGCTTGATGTGTGGATGGATGTGTTGTATGTATCGGTTAAGACTTAAGGGCTGGTGCTAAGAAAAATTACAAAGTAATTCCATGTGTTGTTTTATTTGATTACTAAAATAAATAAATAATCAAGCTCCTTTTATCAAAATTTATTTTTGAAGAGAGATTTGGCTTCATTAATTTTCAAACGAAGAAGCCGGGTCTCCCTTTGAGTCTACCTCAAGCAAATTAATCCACTTGGCAACATGCATTTACAACCTCAAGCTTCACGTGAAGTAATTAAAGCAAACAAGGTAGAGTATCTATCAAGTTTTAGAGCATGCATATTGTCTCATCTTAAGGTATTATAATCATGGTTTCCTGTTTCTTAAGCAATTTACATCTCTCCCCCGTTCCGCTATCCATATTACCGACTATGACCGTTTCAACTACCAGTCATATTTATTTAAAACTGGAGAAATTATTCAATCCACCAGATTGAATGCATATACAAGACAGAAAAGAAAAGAACATGTTAAGAAATATAAGTATTAGAGAAGGAATGAAAAATAACAAAGAGACTATATTGTGAAAAATAGAAGAGAAACAATGGTTTATTGATAAAAAAAGAAAACTATAATGATATTATTATGAGAGGAGGACAATTCTACCACTCTATTTATAATAAAGTATTAGGGTTCAATCCTTTATTATAAATAGAGGAGGAACGAAAAATAACAAAGAGATTATATTGTGAAAAATAGAAGAGAAAAAATGGTTTATTGATAAAAAAAAAGAAAACTTTAATGATATTATTATGAAAGGAGGACAACTCTACCACTCTATTTATAATAAAGTATTATGGTTCAATACTTGACCATCAAGCAACCCTAACTCAACTCCTAAGTAAATCATAATCTAATTAAATTTAATCAAATCTAAATCTTACCAATCTCTTAAACACATCAAATCGTATCTCTCACAAATAGATATATTCTTAACACTCGTCCTCAAGCTGAGGGGCACATATAATGTACTTTCAGCTTATTACAAAACTAATTTCTCACTCTAAAAATAAACTTGCAATTTCAACGAATTATCTCACGTTTTCTGTGTTGTCTTGAAATTTTAATTTTCATGTTATCTTGAAATCTTTCTTCCGTGATTCATCTTATAAACTTGCAATTTGATTAGAGTTGAGCTAATCTTCTATGAATATTTTTGAATGAAAACCCATGGTTTCCATGAACTGTCGTTAATAGCTTCTTCAAACACTTTCATAAGTGTCTCATATCGCACACGCTTTCGTGAACTGTCGTTAATAACTCATTCGAACAGCCAGTTTAACGATTTAGAGATCAATCGGCCAGTTTAATGAGTTAGAGGTCAACGACCAGTTTAACGACTTAGAGGTCAATACCGTAAGTTTAATAATTTTGAGGTCAATCAACAAATTTAACGACTTAGAGATCAATACCGCAACTTTAGCGACTTTGAGGTCAATCAACAAGTTTAAGGAGTTTGAGGTCAATACCGCAAGTTTAACAACTTTGAGGTCAATCAATAAGTTTAACGACTTTGTGGTGAATCAATAAGTGCAACGACTCTAAATTTACTGTATGAAATTTTTCAATTTAATGTACAGAAAGGAGTTTACAAGCCTGAGTATAAGTTATAAGTTAATTTTTATTTAAGAACAGTAAGAAACAATTTGTAGCTCACTGGTAATGCCTTGCACTGTTGTGACGTAGCCTCTATGTTCGAATCTCATCAGACACATTATTTTTTCTGACTTTCTTTTTAAACTTTTTGGAAGCTCAAAAGTTTACACGCACAATGCACACAAAAACGAAAAGATGGAGAAATCAAATATATGCATAATGATTTAAATACAGAGAGGAACACATGGCAAGAATCCACCGGCCTCACCCCTCAAAACGACCGGCGGAAATTCCCCCATGGCCGGTACCGACGGTCGGCATGTCGCCAATATGGCCCGGGCTTTGCACACAAAACTCTTCCCCTACCCCTAACTCCCATGTACTGTTTGATTGCTCTGCAATCAAACAGAGACCTTTCAATTCCCCATTTATCATCATTTTAATGCATTTTAATTCCAAAACCCTGATTCCACCCAATAAATACCACCTCATGCACTAGCCCTTCATCATTCTGAAAATTATAGCCAAAACTCTCCAAATTTTCTAAGTACAAGTGAAGTGCAAGTGGAGTTAGCAAGAGATCAACTTCTGGCGATGATCGAAGCAAGTTCCGGCGACCCCGCGACGCCACGACAACAACCCTCACTTCTTCTACCTTCTCTTAACCTAACTAGATAGTAAGTCCCTCCCAATCCCTCTTCTTCTTCTCTAAAAGTTCATTTTCAAAACATATGTCGGAATTGGAGTTAATACCGATATCTTCTTCTAAAACTCTATAATTCCGCTTTTTCTTACATATTCTTCATTCATATTCCTACACCATACTTGTTAATATAAAACCAATATTTAGAACCAACTTTTAATCAAAAATATCATGTAAGATAACTTTAATTTAACTTTTACATTAAAATAAAGTTTGTATATATCATTTTTATTTGTTTTGCTTAAACATACCTTTAGGAAAATTCATGAGGTGACAACCTACCTCACACATACACACATGGTTTCATAGTACGATATACTCTTGTATGAATTTTTGTTACGAATACAAAATTACATTAAAATACCATTTACTATAAAAAATGGTTTTCTTTTAAATTGTATTTTCAATTCCTTTGCAAATAAGCCTCTACAACCCTTTTTAGGGAACCCGCTATTGGATGGTGCGGATTATCACATCCTTGGACTAGTAAAGCGAAATGCAGACCTCCTCACGGAGCATTTGGTTTCGAAAGATTTTTAATACGCTTTTTAAGAAAAACACAATTTTCTACTTAAATAAAAATTATTTTTTTATAATTATATAAATATTACAAATCCATATATTTTCAAAATATAATAATCTTATATTTTTTCAAACGAAAGAATTTCAAGTTTCATCAAAATACCAACAAAAGTCAAGTTTTACAATAAAATACCATGAACTTTCTAAGCTAAGCTACTATCACTAAAAACCTCAAATCCCTAAAATTCACATCCATGCAAACCCTAAATAATATAAATAATTTCTCGAGATTATTTTGAAACTATATATTAAAAATATTTTTCATAAAACACTCTCGAGTTATATAAAACTATATTTAAGGACTTTATATAGGTTTAAGCGGGATCAATTCTCTTGAGCCCTGTTCCCCTCCGAAAGACGGCCGACGTGGACGTCTTGCCTGAGGTTCGGGACAGATGCTAATTGGTGCTATCCGTCCACCTCTCCGAAGATACCAAGTTGATTTATGGCACCATGTATCGAAGGTTTGAACGGATGCGGCCGATGTAGCAGACTTCGTCAGATTCCCCCTCGCTTGAGGGGTTTTTGATTGTGGGGACGCTCTTCCCTGCAGGTGCAAGCCCGTGCAGTTAATTACGCTACCGCATCGCGGTAACAACTTTCTCCTTCTCCAGCTGGTCACTTCGTGTCGTAGGTATTTGTTTTGTTTATGGTTGCCCGTGGATTGTATACGGAGACCAATTTATGTCGTCGCCCGTAGGACGTGGATTAGTCCAAATCCGTGTTTTCTTAAATTTGGGTTTGGGGTTTTGGTTTGAGGATACATTAACCATATTTGAGGCTAAGATCAACTCAAACGTTTGTTAAGGATACGTTAGTCCAGTTTGAGACTAAGATCAACTTAACGGGATCGTTTAGATCAGACAAAAGTGCATTTGGGCTCTATTGTTCCAGTTTAGGGACATAGTGGTACATTGCATGTATGGCCGTCGGGACCCGTCACCTCTCTGACGACGTTGAAGGATTACAACGACAGATGTTAGAGGAGTTCAGAGATGTACCCTTGAACCAAAGTTGATTGGAGGATCTATAGTCCAATTTGGGAGTAAAGTCTGTTTGAAGGTTTACGAATACGTTAGCCATATTTGAGGCTAAGATCAATTTAAACGGGATCGTTTAGATCCGACAATAGAGCATTTGAGGGCTCTATTGTTCCAGTTTAGGGACATAGTGGCCCATTGAATGTATGGCCGTCGGGACCCGTCACCTCTCTGACGACGTTGAAGGATTACAACGACAAATATCAGAGGAGTTCAGAGATATACCCTCGAACCAAAGTTAGTTGGGAGATCTATAGTCCAATTTGGGACTGAAGTCTGTTTGAAGGTTTTGGTTTAAGGATACGTTAGCCATATTTGAGGCTAAGGTCAACTTAAACGTTTGTTAAGGATACGTTAGTCTAATTTGAGACTAAGATCAACTTAACGGGATCGTTTAGATCCAACAAAAGAGCGTTTGGGGACTCTATTGTTCCAGTTTAGGGACATGGTGGTCCATTGCCAGTTTAGGGACGTGGTGGTCCAAGTTCCAGTTTAGGGACGTGGTGGTCCAATAAAATGTATGACTGTCGGGACCCATCACCTCTCTGAAGACGTTGAAGGATTACAACGACAAATATCAGAGGAGTTCAGAGATGTACCCTTGAACCAATGAGTTGGTTGAAAGAGCAGATGTGCTCAGTTCAAGATGATTTGAGGACTTATGGCCAATTTGGGCTAAGTCCAATTAAGTTAGAAATATTGGCTCTTGTTGGACCATTAAACATTTGTCTGGGTTCAAACCAACATTATTTAGCAATGCTAAACATTTTCATCTTTGATTTTCTCAGTTCTGAGATTCATTTGGAGGAAGGACTTTTGCCTCTAGAAAATTAGCCAATTTGGCTAAAAGTAGTGTTAAACAATAAAGAACAACAGTGTTAAACACTGGAGATAGAACTCTCAAATTAGTGTTAAACACTAAAAGACAATAAGTGTTAAACACTGGAAATATAATCTTCAATTTAGTGTTGAACACTAGAAACAATCAGTGTTAAACACTGGAAATATAATCCCCGAATTAGTGTTAAACACTAAAGACAGAGGGGTCACGTGTGGACACGTGAGAGCGCCCAAAGGGGGACTAGATCCCTTTTGTTTTATCCTCAAATCTGCGAATAAGTGTTAAACACTTTTATTTTTATTTTAGAGCATCACGTGCGTGATGGGGATCTGTGCGCCAATTGTTAAAGCATTTGCTGAGGGGTCACGTGATAACACGTGAGAGCGCCCAAAGCTTTCATTTCCTTTGCTTTTTCTTTCTGCGTTTTGGGAGTCACGTGGGAGCACGTGAGGCATTGCCTCAAAGTTTCTTCCTCTTTATTTTTGGGGATCTTTTCAAGGGTCACGTGGGGGCACGTGACCCTAGTTCTTTTCATAAACAGAGATCTTTTAAGAATTGAATTCTCTGTAGGCTTAAACCCTAATTTTGTTTTGGAGGAATTAAATTCCTATTGTGAAAGAATTAAATTCTTATTTAGGATAAAACCCTGATTTCTTTTTAAAGGAATTAAATTCCCAGATATGTAAAAGAATTAAATTCTTGATTAGGGTTAAACCCTAGTTTTGTTTTAGGAGAATTAAATTCTCAAAACTCAATTCCCCTTCTAAGTTTAGGATCTGCATGGCAGGATCTCGACCCGATGAGAATTAAATTCTCAACTTATGGGGAGATGTGCTCTGTGCAGATCTTCAACCAGAAGAAGAACTAAGTTCTTTTTTGTATAAGAGTTAAACTCTTGGATTTTGAGAATTAAATTCTCTTTATTGAAGTTTTGATCCTTTTTCCCTTCTCACCTAGAGTTTTTCTTTGTTGAGAATTAAATTCCCCTTTCTTTTCTTCTCTCTTGAGAATTAAATTCTCCTCTCTCTGTTCTTCTCTCTCCAAGGTAGATCCCTCTTCTCTTCTCTTGGCTCCTATTTATAGAAGGAGGAAGAGAATCAATTTGTTTTGTGAATCTTTCATTGAAAGATTTTAATTGATTTAATGATTAATATGATCGTTTAGATCATTCGGTGAATTTTATTCACCGTTGGATTTTAAATCCAAAAATATTATGTTTGTTATTCTCGGTGAGATTTAGGGGAAATATTTCCTTGTCTAAGATTTTTTTCCATAAATTGGTGATTTTTAATCACTCTTGGATCTTTAATCCAACGGTCCCCATAATCTTTTTTCCATTTGGAAAGATTTAGAACCTTTTAGAATTTTAATTCTATTTCGAAAGATTTTAAAGAAATTTAGAATTTTAATTCTATTAAACTGTAAGGCTTCAAAGCCTGTCACGTGCTGGCATGTGCCTTGGTCACGTGTGAGCACGTGACCCCCAAATTGGTTCTTTTAACAGCTGCTTGTTTATGTTGTTGTTTTAACCATCACGTGTCAACACGTGATAATTGGTCACGTGTGAGCACGTGATAACTCATTGAGGTAACTTCTGATTTTTAATCAGGGAACAGATTTTAGAATTTAATTCTATTCATTATTTTAGAGGCCTTAAGAGCCCATCACGTGTCTGCACGTGACCCATGGTCACGTGTGAGCACGTGATGCCCTATTGGGGGCTTTTCTGAGTTTTTATTATATCTTTTAACTCCTCCAGCGGGTTCTTAAAGGTCCATCACGTGTGGACACGTGATACCTCATAACTTTTGATCCCGGATGAATTATGAGGCCCATAATATATCAAATCGAAGGGTTTTTCGAGATACTTTCAATACCATCAGAATTTAATAGTTCCTCCTTCGGGAATTTATCAAAATATAGGCCGGAAGATACTGGTTCGCATTTCTTTAAGCGTATCACTGCCATTTGATACCTTGGACTCTTCTGCGTAGAAATTTTTGGCGGGAACAAGCCCCAGAGAGCCGGAGAAAGTGATTGCTTGCATATTTAAGGTAGAAAACTTAACGGTGTGATCAATGGTAATTGTCTTGGAAAAATACACAAATCATGTCGTCCATGTGCAGCAGTTACCGATAACTCCCGAACATAATTCAGAATCTAAATCAGTTATGTCTGACTCAAGTCTGAGTCTAAATCAAACTTGAATCCAAACTCAAACCAGAATCCAATTCAAATATGAATCTAAACTCTAACATGTATACTTGAATATGGACATGAATATCAAACCTGAATACAAGACTTGACTTGACCGAACCATGGCTATAACTTGACATGACTACAAGCTTACATCCTGAACCTGACTACTTGAACAACTTGTATACATGGTTTCGACAAGCTTTATAATCTATACAAAACATGACGCGGGGTTAACGGGGTAGATTGGTACAGAATGTATAGCGTGGCACGAGATGATCACTAAAAGACACCTACATGAACTCTCGTGCCATTGTCCCGTGGATTTTGACGGGGTCTTGTACTACATATTACCATAGTCCACAGGGTAAGATGGACTTCTCTTGTATACATAAATACTTTCTGTACCAAGCTACAAACAACTACGTTAGAATAGCAATCTTATACCTGTACATCTTACCAGTTCAATTCTCACTGCTTCATGCCCCAACGATTTGTGAGAACACATGCGATTCCCGTGAAGCCACTCATTTCAAGCTGGAATGTCAGTTCTGGGAATGGAGTATTGAAGGCAATTATGGGATTTGATCAGTGTCCAGTTGTAGTTTGCGGACGAGAATTCTACGCGAATTTCAAAGTACTGGACATCCCAAATTTCAACGTTGTGTTGTGGATGGATTGGCTGGGAGTTTTCTATGCTACGATTGACTGTTGTCAAACGAGGGTAGTATTTGGGATTCCAGATCACCCAGTCTTTTACTTCAAGAGTGGAGATAGAATTTTGGAGCCAGGAATCTTCCGAACCAAGCCAAAAAATGCAGAAGTGTTTACTCTACAGCAGAAGAAGAAAAGTCAGAGGTAGTTCGAGAGTTCGAGGATGTATTCCCTGAAGATATAACAGGTTGGCCTCCCGATCGAGCTCTTGAATCCAGCATTGACTTACTACCTGGTGCACAACCGGTAATCAAAACTCCGTACCGGTTAAGTCCAGAAGGATTGAAGGAGATCCATACTCAGTTGGACGAACTTCTGAAGAAAGGTTGGATTAGTCCCAGTACTTCAAGTTGGGCATCTCCGGTTTTGCTTGTGAAGAAGAAAGAAGGTTCATACAGAATGTGTGTAGATTACCGAGCTCTGAACGAAGTGACGATAAAGAACAAGTATCCACTACCGCGCATCGATGATCTTTTCGATCAGCTAAGTAGGTCTTGTGTATTTTCAAAGCTAGATCTTCATTCGGGTTATCATCAGGTGAAGATCAAAGAGTTTGACATTCCGAAGACGGCGTTCAGGACTCGCTATGGTCATTACGAATATCTCGTGATGCCATTTGGAGTGACCAATGCACCTGCTATATTCATGAATCTGATGAACCAAGTTTTCCGAGAGTACTTAGACAGGTTCGTTGTTATTTTCATCGACGACATCCTGGTGTATTCAAAGAATCGGAAAGAACACGCCGAGCATTTATGGATTGTCCTGAAGACATTGCGACAACATCAGCTCTATACCAAGTATAGCAAGTGTGAATTTTGTCTAGATCAAGTCGGATTTCTCGGACATATTGTTTCAAGCGAAGGAATCTCAGTAGATCCAGCTAAGGTGTCAGCTGTCAGCGAATAGCTGATACTAAAGACGGTGAAGGATATTCGAAGTTTCTTGGGTTTAACAGGATACTACCGAAAATTCATTGAAAGTTTTTCGAAAATTGCAGTACCTCTGACCAAGCTCACACGTAAAGATGAAGCATTCGTGTGGTCAGAAGTTTGTGAACAAGCTTTTGTAGAACTCAAGTTAAGGTTAACTTCAGCTCCTATCCTTATAATACCAGATCAATCTAGAGATTTCGTCGTACATTGTGATGCGTCCGGTAAGGGATTAGGATGTGTTCTACACCAGCATGGAAAAGTTGTAGCATTTGCATCAAGATAGCTGAAAGTTCATGAGCGCAACTATCCAACACACGATCTAGAGTTGGCAGCCGTTATCTTTGCACTTAAGATTTAGCGCCACTATCTTTTGTGTGAACGAGTGGATATCTACACTGACCACAAGAGTCTGAAGTATTTATTTACTCAGAAAGAGTTGAACATGCGGCAGAGAATATGGCTAGAACTTATGGCGGACTTCGACATCAACCTACAATATCATCCTGAGAAGGTGAATGTAGTTCCTGATGCACTTAGCTGCCAGCCATTAGCAATAAATCTCACCGCTCGGGTATCTACTCCAACTACTCCTGGCTGGGCTTGGTCTCCTGAGAGTCGGGTCCTCCTGACGAACATTCCAAAAAAAGAAGAGACAAGAATGTCGTCAGCGAACTAGCGCTCGGTAAGTCCCAAAAGTAAGAGTAGAATAGAATAGCATAGCTCAAGTAGAGAGTATATGACTGATAATTGGTATAAGTATATGTTTGTTACTTTAACATGGTTGTTTGTAGCTTGGTACAGAATGTATCAGTGTATACGAGAAGATTCCAATTATCCCGTGGACTATGAGAACAGGAAAGTACAAGGCCCCGTCAAAACCCACGGGATAACGGCACATGATGTTCATGTAGGTGTCTTTTAGTGTCCTTCATCGTGCCACTTTTAATACATTCCGTATCAGTCTACCCCTTTAAACCCCGTAATGTATATTGTATAGATTGTAGTTATCAGATTTGCCGAGGCCATGGATATAAGTTGTTTATGTAAACAGTTTCAGGATATATCAAGTAGTCATAGAGTCAAGTCAAGTCATAGCCATGGTTCGGTCAGCTCAAGTCATGTTTGCATGTTGGTATTGTTCTGATATTCAGGTTGAGGTTCAAGTATTCATGTTGGATATATTGAATTCATGTTGAATTGGATTCATGTTTGGATTAGACTCAGATTGATTTGGACTCAGACTTGAGTCAGGCACTTAAAACTGATTTGGATCCTGAATTAGGTTTAGGAGTTATCGGTAGCTGCTGCACATGGACGACATGATTTGTGTATTTTTCCAAGACAATTACCATTGATAACTCCGTTAAGTTTTTCTACCTTAAATAGGCAAGCACTCACTTTCTCCGGCTCCCTGAAGCTCAAGAGAATTGATCCCGTTTAAACCTATATTTACTAAAGTCCTTAATGTAATTTTATATAACTCGAGAGGGTTTTATGAAAAATATTTTAAATATATTTTCAAAATAAATCTCGAGTAAATATTTATGTTCTTTAGGATTTTCATAATGTGTGTTTTAAGGATGTGAGGTATATTAGTGAATATTAACTTAGCTTGAATGGTTCATGATATTTTAGTGTAAGACTTGCCTTGTATTGATACTTGATGGTATTTTGGTAAAATTTGTCATTCTTTTATTTTTAGAAAAACATAGAATTTTATTATAACTTGAAAATATATGGTTTGATAATATTTATAAAATTATTAAAAATTAAATTTTATTAAAGTAGAAAATTACGTTTTTCTTAAAAATCGTATTAAAATTCTTTCGAGACCGAATACTCTGTAAGGAGGTTTGCATCTCACTCTACTAGTCCCGAGGATGTGTGATAATCCGCACCATCAAATAGCGGGTTCCCCAAAATGAGTTGTAGAGCTATAATCGCAAAGAGTTTAAAATACAATTCTAAAGAAAACGGGTTTTTATAGTTCATGGTATTTTAATGAAAAGTTGTAATCGCCACAAAAAATATGTTTCAAAGATAATCGTGCTATGTAAACATGTGTGTATGTGAGGGGTAGGTCATTACCCCGTGAAGTTTTCTAAAGGTAATAGTAAGCAAAACAATAAAATACGGTGGATACAAAGTTCATGGTATTTTAATATAAAACTCAATTTAAAGTTATTTAACATGATGATTTAGGGTGAAAGTTTTTTCTAATTCTTAGTTTCATGATTAACAAGTATGGTGTAGGAATATACATAATGAAACTGTAAGAAAAGTGGAATTTATAAGGTTTTTAAAGAAAATGTCGGGTAAACTCCACTTCCGACATGTTTTATAAAAAGGGACTTTTTATATAGAAAGAGAAGAAGGGGTGAGACTTACTATCTAGAAAGAGGGAGGAGAGGTAGAAGAAAAGGTGGTAGCCTTCTTGGCGTCGTAGGGTCGCCGGAACTTGCATAGATCCTCACCGGAAGTTGACCTTGGGCTAACTCCACTTCCACTCCACTTGTACATAGAAAAATTTGATAATTTTGGTTAGGGATTTCAGAATGAGGAAGGGCTAGGGTATGAGATTGTATTTATAGTGTGGAATTAGGGTTTTGGAATTGAAAGAATAAATTAAAATGCATTTAAAATTGGATTAATTGGGAAATTGAATTCTCTGTTAAATTGCAGAGAAAACAAACAGTGCAAGGGTAATGGGGGTAGGCCAAAGGTCTAGTGTGCAGAGTATGGGGATTATTGGCTACGAGGGGCCCGTTCCCGCCGGTCCTAAGACTCATCTCATCGGCCAAGTTGTGGGTGTCAGGGGTTGGATGCTTGCCACGTGTTCTCCTCAGTATAAATATCATTTTACACATGTTTGTTTTCTCTAACTTTTCATTTTTGTGTGCAGTGCACGTGTAAACTTTTGGGCTTCCAAAAAGTTTAAAAGAAAAATATGGAAAAATAATATGTGGCTGATGGGATTCGAACACCGGAGCTATGTCACAACAGTGTAGAGGCTTTACCAGTGAGCTACAAGTTATTTTTTGCTGTTCTTAAATAAGAATAACTTTTAAATTGTGCTCTGGCTTACAAACTCCTTTATGTAATTTTAAAAAGAAAAAATTTTGTACAGAAAATTCATGGTCGTTACAGAAATGGCAGCACATCACCATGGACTTCGTGACTGTCGTTCCTCGCAGCACGAAGGGTAACAACTCAGTATAGGTTATTGTGGATCGACTCGCCAAGTAGGGTCACCTTATTCCCTTTCGAGTTAGCCAATCTACTGAGACGTTAGCAAAGAAGTACATAGAGGTGAGCATGAATCTAAAGTAAGATTTAACTCTTTCAAATGTACTATATTAATACTCATGAACTCATGCAGGAGATTGCGAAATTACATGGAGTACCAGTTTGCATCTTCTCCAATCGTGATACCAAATTCTGATCACAGTTTTGGCAGAGTCTGTAAGCTAGCCTGGGAACGAGTCTGAATTTCAGCACGGCTTACCATCCACAAACGGACGGACAGTCCGAGCGAATAATTCAGATTCTGGAGGACATGCTAAGAGCTTGTATGTTAGACTTCGGAGGTTCGTGGGAGGATCACCTACACCTTATGGAGTTTTCATACAACAACAGCTATTAGGCAAGTATTGAAATGACACCATTTGCAACTCTCTACGGAAGAAAGTGTCGTTCACCGCTAAGTTGGGACGACGTTGGAGATCGTGAACTCCTAGGACCAGAAGTGATCGTGGTAACTGTGGACATAGTTCGCACGATCAGGGAAAGAATGGGCATAGCCCAAGACAGACAGAAGTATTGGGCAGATGCAAAGCGGCGACATCTGGAGTTTCAACCTGGAGATCATGTTTTCTTAAAGATCTCTCCAAACAAAGGAGTAATCCGCTTTGGCAAGATGGGTAAGCTCAGTTCCAGATACATAGGACCGTTCGACATTCTCGAACGAGTCGGAGAAGTGGCATACCGTTTGGCACTACCACTCTCATTGGAATGAGTGCACAACGTGTTCCACATATCCCAGCTACGAAGATATATGAACGACCCTAGCCACATCTTGATCACTCCGAGCTCACAGTCCAAACTGACCTGACTTGCGAGCAACAACCCGTTGAGATCCTAGACCGAAAGGTGAAGACACTGCGGAACAAGGAAGTAAATTTGGTCCGAGTGATATGGAGAAAAGATTCACCAGGAGAATCAACGTGGGAACGAGAAAAAGACATGCGTGCAAGATACCCTTACTTATTTGTAAACTAGTCCTTATGTAAATGTAAATTTCGAGGACGGAATTTTTATAAAGATGGTAGAATGTAACGACTCTAAATTTACTGTACGAATTTTTTCAATTTAATGTACAGAAAAAAGTTTACAAGCCTGAGTATAAGTTATAAGTTAATTTTTGTTTAAGAACAGAAAGAAACAACTTGTAGCTCACCGGTAAAGCCTTGCACTGCTGTAACGTAGTCTCTGTGTTCGAATCTCATCAGGCACATTATTTTTTCTGATTTTCTTTTTAAACTTTTTGGAAGCCCAAAAGTTTACACGTAGAATGCACACAAAAACGAAAAGACGGAGAAATCAAACATGTGCTCAATGATTTAAATACAGAGAGGAACACGTGGCAAGAATCCACCGGCCTCACCCCTCAAAACGACCGGCGGAAATTCCCCCATGGCCGGTATCAACGGTCGGCCTGTCTCCAATAAGGCCCGAGCTTTGCATACAAAACCCTTCCCCTACCCCTAACTCCCCTACACTGTTTGATTGCTATGCAATCAAATATAGACCTTTCAATTCCCCATTTATCATCATTTTAATGCATTTTAATTATAAAATGCTAATTCCACCCTATAAATACTACCATATGCCCTAACTCTTCATCATTTTGAAAATTATAGCCAAAACTCTCCAAATTTTCTAAGTACAAGTGAAGTGCAAATGGAGTTAGCAAGAGATCAACTTTCGGCGAGGATCGAAGCAAGTTCCGGCGACCCCGCGACGCCACGACAAAATCCTTCCCTTCTTCTACCTTCTCTTAACCTAACTAGATAGTAAGTCCTTCCCAATCTCTCTTCTTCTTCTTTAAAAGTTCATTTTCAAAACATATGTCGGAAGTGGAGTTAATACCGACATCTACTTCTAAAACTCTATAATTCCGTTTTTTCTTACATATTCTTCATTCATATTCCTACACCATACTTGTTAACATAAAACCAATATTTAGAACCAACTTTTAATCAAAAATATCATGTAAAATAACTTTAATTTAACTTTTACATTAAAATACCATGAAATTTGTATATATCATTTTTATTTGTTTTGCTTAAACATACCTTTAGGAAAATTCACGAGGTAATGACCTACCTCTCACATACACACATGGTTTCATAGCACGATATAGTTTTGTTTGAATTTTTGTTACGGATACAAGATTATATTAAAATACCATTTACTATAAAAAACGGTTTTCTTTTAAATTATATTTTCAATTCCTTTGCAAATAAGTCTCTACAACCCTTTTTAGGGGACCCGCTATTGGATGGTGCGGAATATCACACATACTTGGGCTAGTAGAGCGAGATGCAGACCTCCTCACGGAGCATTTGGTCTCGAAAGGTTTTTAATACGGTTTTTAAGAAAAACGTAATTTTCTACTTAAATAAAAATTATTTTTTTATAATTATATAAATATTACAAATCCATATATTTTCAAAATATAATAACTTTATATTTTTTCAAATGAAAGAATTTCAAGTTTCATCAAAATACCAACAAAAGTCAAGTTTTACAATAAAATATCATGAACTTTTCAAGCTAACCTACTATCACTAAAAACCTCAAATCCCTAAAATCCACATCCATGGAAACCCTAAATAATATAAATAATTTCTCGAGATTATTTTGAAACTATATATTAAAAATATCTTTCATAAAACCCCATCGAATTATATAAAACTATATTTAAGGACTTTATATAGCTTTAAAAGGGATCAATTCTATTAAACCCCAAGGAACAGGAGAAAGTGAGTGCCTGCCTATTTAATGTAGAAAACTTAACGGTGTTATTAATGGTAATTGTCTTGGAAAAAGACACAAATCATGCCGTCCATGTGCAGCAGTTACCGATAACTTCCGAACATAATTCAGGTTCTAAATCAGTTATAAGTGTCTGACTCTAGTTTGAGTTTAAATCAAACTTGAATCCAAACTCAAATTAGAATCCAATTCAAATATGAATCCAAATTCTAACATATATACTTGAATATGAACCTGAATATCAAATCTGAATACAAAACTTGACTTGACCGAACCATGGCTATAACTTGACATGACTACAAGCTTACATCCTAAACCCGACTTGACCGAACCATGGCTACAACTTGTATTCATGGTCTCGGCAAGCCTTATAATCTATACAAAATATGACGCGAGGTTAACGGGATAAATTGGTACAGAATGTATAGCGTGGCACAAGATGATCACTAAAAGACACATATATGAACTCTCGTGTCATTGTCCCATGGGTTTTGACGGGGCCTTGTACTACATGTTACCATAGTCCATGAGATAAGATGGGCTTCTCTCGTATACACAAATACTTTTTGTACCAAGTTACAAACAACTACATTAGAATAGCAATCTTATACCTGTATATCTTACCAGTTCAATTCTCATTACTTGCTATATTCATTTCTTTCTTTTGGGACTTACCGAGCGCTAGTTCGCTGACGACATTTCTGTCTATTTCTCTATTTGGAATGTTCGTTAGGAGGGCCAGACTCTCAGGAGATCAAACTGAGCCAGGAGAACTTGGATCAATTCACTGCCCGGCAAGACATCTAGTTCATCTTGTACTTATTTCAGTTTGTATGCCACTGTTTAGGCATTACTTTTATATCATTGTATTTTTCATTTTCAAAGCAGTTAAATGTAAAGATGAATGTTAATAAAAGTTGTTAATTTTATATCTCTTGTCAATTCTTGTGCATTTTATACATATATTGCTTAATTACGCTTAACGTATTTATTTCTTAGTAAATACGTTGCGGCCTTCCCACGTCACCACTTCCGTATACTGGGAAGCAGGGCCTGACAATAAGTTTAATAATTTTGAGATCAATACCGCAAGTTTAACGATTTTAAGGTTAATATATCAAGAAACTTCAACCAACAAGTTTTTCAAACAACTTCAACTTTTTCAAACAAACATTTTCAATCTCAATTTCCAACAAATTCAATGCACCAACAAATATCATCAACTTCAAATCTCAATCTCATCTTCAATTTCAATATCTTCAATATCAACTTCATCTTCAATTTCAAATTTCAATTTCATCTTCAATGGGTATTTTACCCATATAGCATATATACCTTATATTTCCTCCACACGTGAATTCTTGAAAGAAGATCCACGTGAAAAAAAAAATCTTATTATCACAGCGAACAATAAAAACAACAAACTTTATAAATTTCAGACTTTATCTTCACCAAAATATTATCTTTTTTTTTACCAACTTCATCAATTTTAGTTTTTTTTAAGAAAAGGGTTTTACCACATGCTGGCTCGAGTGAATACCCACCATGGGCTTTTCTTCTTTATCAATGGATGTTCAAAGAATGAAGCAAACTCCATTAAAACACTCCTCCCACCATCAAGCACATCAACTCAAATACAAGATTTTGCACCACCAAAATCTGCTTGCAAACCGCGATAAATACTAAAGAATATGATATCCCTATGACCAACAAGAGTTTTCAGTTTCATATCAATGTTGGCAATCTCGTTACCACAAGCATGGATGAGATCCCTATACTTTGTAGTGAGCAGCGTGACTCCTTCTCTTGCCTTCGCAACATTATCCATCACAAGCACATCAACATAAATCAATACAGGCTTCTCCTTCGGACTCATCTCCTTGCTAATAACAGTTCTCCTGCCCTGTTCTTTAGCAACCAAAGGTTTCTTAACATCCCTGTTGCTTTTGAATTTCTTTGGGCAACGTGGGGTTGTTGGCGTCGGCGGCGTCGTGGCATAGCGGGGTGTCAGATCATCTGGATCGGTGGGAAGGAGGACTTGGACGGCGAGGCGGATTTGTTGCTGGTGGCAGCGAGGGCGACGGCGAGGGCGACAACAGGGGTGGGACTTAGCACGGCAAGGGATGATAGTTGGGTGTTGAAGTTAGGCTCTGATACCATATTAAAAACCAACATAAAATAATGGAGAATCTACATTGTGAAAAATAGAAGAGAAACAATGGTTTATTAATAAAAGAGAACACCGCAATAATATTACTATTAGAGGAGGACAACTCTACCACCTATATATTATAAACTCTTAGGGTTTAATACTTGACCACCAAATAACTCTAACTTGACTCCTAAGCAATTCATAATCTAATTAAATCTAATCAAATCTAAATCTCATCAATCTTTCAAACACATCAAATCATAACCCTCGTGAATATATATCTTATTCTTAAACGGAACAAATAAAGAGTCCATTATTTCCTTTTATTCTGGACACATCACACATGGCAGATGCTAAACATAACGATGGTAATAGAAAAAAGTTTAGGAGAGTCGTAATGTAGTAATTAATTTGTCTAAGAATAGAATGAAGAAGAAAGACGCTAAAAAACATTTGCAGTACAGATGAAGAGCAGCCAAAAGATGGCAAGACAGCCATGCTCTCACATTAGCAGGCATCAATACTCCATATTTTTGCTCCCCCTTTACTCAGATCTTCACCTCTCGCAAGCTGTATATTTTTGTCCTTGTGAATTTGTGGGGCCCACGCATTCACATGTGGAGCTAGCAGGTGAAAATAGGTGGGGCCCCACACACCCAGCCTTTTTTTTTATTTTGCTGCTCTCTGGTACCCAACTTGTCTCGTGGGGTGGGCCCCACAGAGAACACCAGGCGCGGTCAGCACCCAAGTTTTGAACCAAGACAAGAGGGATCATGCATGTCCCTTGGATGGCATCTCATGTATCTCACCATGATCCATGGATGTCTTGCTGCAATTTGATTCCGGCCGGAATGTCCGGTCATGACGATCGGTAAATCTAGTTATGAAAAGATAGATAAGTCATGTGAAGTAAGAGGTCGATTGTTGGTACGGAGCCACAAGCCTGCCATGAACATGGAATCATGGCATGGACGTCCGATTCAGAATTATGGCACAAAAGATCTATAATATCGGCAGCTAGAAAAATAAGGTTAGAATTGTACGTCAAAACGTCTTCAAAGTGAAAACGGATGGATTGGAAGTTGAGTAAGTAGAAGGGAGGCTACAATATACTTGTAATGGCCTCGCGTAATACATCATCGTATAGGATGGCAAGTATCGTGTTTAAAGGCGGAGTTGATACTACCACTTCGATAAGTTTGAAAGAAAGTTACAGTTTTTTATAGCCACTAGCAACTGCCCCCTACACCATACACGGGTGGTTTTCACGGAAAATATGCTTTTAGCGAAAATGTTATACTACAATCTATATTGATACCATATGCAATAAAGAATTAACATGAAAATCTATTTCATGTAGCTGAAGTAATCAAGTAATAATTTAGCGATTTATGAATTTCTTGGAAGTAATTAACATGTTTGAGAGATTGATTTTTAGTAAAATAAAATTATAAAATAAGTAGTTCCTGTCTTGTATGTTCTAATTTAGAAACTGCTCAAAATATAGGCTAAAATGTTCTAAGGCCGACTGTAGACTCATGACTGCGATAGTATGGTGTAACCATGGGGATGAGTATAGATACACATTGTTCAATTGTTTTTCCCTTTGGATGCGGCGGACTGCAGCGAGTATGCTACTATTGGCCACAACGTTATATAACTTCAACACATATATCAATTAAGAGTATCGGTGCATTGCATACATGCAAGAGACTGGCTCCGGATCCGAATTAGGTCTTGTGATTTGTTTATAAGAGATTGACTCCAGATACGACTCAGGTCTTGCGATTTGTTTATAGCAAAGAAGACAACACCTTAATTATAAGCTAGAGAGGGAGCAGAAAACTCTAGCATAAACTCCAAATCAACCAAACTTCAACCAAAATGGGAAGAAAAGAAAATCCCAGATTTAAAGGATTCTCTTGTTTAACAAAGAAAAGAAAAACTTAAAAATTGCATTAGTAAGAGAAATGGTGCAATTTTGATAATATGCTTTTATTCTTGGTAAATCATCATAATCCATTTTTTCTGAACTAGAGAGGAATTGAGAAGAATGATTGGAACTGGGATAAAATCTATTTTTTCTTAACAAATATTTGTCCCCCAACAGAACGCGGATAGTAATTTTCGTTTTTTTATTATTATCCGTCCTCCAATAACAACCGTGTTATGAATGATCGAGATAAATATAGATAAATAAAACATAAAACCAGAGATAAAAACCAACACAGCGAAACACAAAGATTTTTATATGGAAAATCCAAACGGTAAAAACCACGGGCACAGCAAAGATCGCTTTCATAATTTAGATGGAGAGAGTTTACATGAAGAATACAGAATAAACTCTCACCCTCACACTCACAGATCTATTCCCAAAGAGAATAGAGAACTCTCACAAATACTAGGGCTACATTGTATCGGCTCTCTCTTGCTCGTGCAATCCAAGCCCTAAGCTATTGCTCCATATTTATAATCTATACAATGATACTTAGAGATAACATTGATTTAATTTGGATTTATCTCTAAATAACTAACTAAATATTATCACTAAACAAACAAACAAATATATATATTTAAATATAAATATAACAGAATAGTTAGGATTCAGGACATACCAACAAATCTCCACCTTGAACTAAATCCAATCAGATATGAATCGTCCTGCCAAAAATCTACTGTTGCCGATCATCGGGCTTCTCTATCTATCAACGCTTAGTAAGTCTTCAAACAGAATAACTGTTCATCATTGAATGCAGCACTAAACCGTTTAGAAAAAAGATGTACGGCATAATTCGATCAGATCTTCATCATGGTTTATCTTCACACCAAAATCAGAGATGAAGATATTGTGTCAATATAATTTCGAAAACGAACATGTCACACCACGATGTGACAAAATAGATCGGATATGACAGCACACAGCACATATAGTAATAGAGTCTCGAAGCAAATAATCAGAACTTCGACGACGAAAATCACATTTCAATGTGATAAACAAAATCACACGTGTTTACCGCCGAAAATAGAGACGAATTGAGATAGGTCGTCTTGTCTGAATTTGGGGTAGATGCTATTTAGAATATATCCATCCACCTCTCCGATAATACCAAGTTGATTTATGATACCGTATATCGAAGTTTTGGATAGATGCAACCGATTTAACGTGACTTATCATATTCCCCCTCATTTGTGAGGGGTTTTTGATTGTGAGGACGCTCTTTCCTGCAAGAGCAAGTCTCTACGGTTAATTACGTTATCGCGTTGCGATAACTTTTTTCTGCTTCAGGCAGATCGTTTCGTGTCGTGTTATGTTTTGGTTTATTTTGGGATTGCCCGTGGATTGTATACAAAGACCAGTTTATGCTGTCGCCCGTAGGGTGCGGATTAATCCAAATCCGTACACATATATTTGGGTTTAAACCTAAGTTGCATATTCCATCAGTTCAGAGGATATTTTGTTTTATTCAAGAACCGTTAATCTGATTTTAGATTAAGATCAACTTACGTATATGATCATATGAGCTCAACTTATTTTAACTAAGAACATGTTAGTCTCATATAAGACTAAGATCGACTTAGAAATATGGTTAAGAATCATTAAATTTTGTTAAGATCTATCAACAAAGTATATAGGCTCGGCTGAAATTTCAGTGACTTAGCCAATTTTGGGCTCAGTCCTGGGCTTTTCATCATCTAATAGTGCTAAGCACTTATGTAACGATTCTGAAATCCATGTACAAATGTAATTTATTCAAATGTATAGAAAGTGTATTTCAGCCTGATTAGAAATTATAAGTTATTTTTGTTCAATAAAAACAAGAAACAACTTATAGCTCACTGGTTAAGTCTCTACACTGCTGTGACATAGCTTGTGTGTTCAAATCTTATCAGTCCCAATTATTTTTAATATTTTTCTTTTTAAATTTTTGGAAGCCCAAGAGTTGCACGTGCAATACACGGAGAATCAAAAAGTTTCAGAAAAATCAAACAGGAGAAATGAGGAGTTAACATAGAATATAGCACGTGGCACGAATCTCGAGACGATTGGGCAAATCTCGACCGCCCATTTTCCCAATATAGTCACTACCGGCGGTCCACCTAGCTCCAATCGTCGTGCTTCGCTTGTACACACCTTCACCTCCTCTCTACTCTCCTGTATTGTTTGATTACTTTGTAATTGACCAGAGACCTTCATTTCCATCTTTAATCCCATTTTAATTCTTTTTAATTCCAATTTTTTAACTCACACACTCTCATCTCTACACTATAAATACATGTTATCCTCTAGCTCTCACCATTCTAAAAATATCTATCAAAATATTCTCAAAATTCTTTAAGTACAAAGTGGAATTAAGTAAGTAAAGAGCAGTAGCGATTCAATTTCAACGAACGGAATTTTTCCGACGATACCAAGATATCACGGAGACCCCCTCTCCTTTTCTTACTCTCTTATCAACGCTACGCAACCCGTAAGTCTCTATTCTTCCCTTTCATTTCGTCTCAAATTGCATTCTTAAAACATATCGACAAAAGTGGAGTTCACTCCGATAACATTTTCCTTTCAATATTTTAATCCACTTTTTAAGTCACACCAATATCTGACATAACTTTAAAATATTATTCTCTTTATTTACCTTTTTGTGCAATTAAAATTTCATGTGATATGAACATATAACAAACTTTTTCATATAAATATCTTGAACTTTAAATATAACCTTTATTCGATAACAAGCATACATACCTCTAGAAAATTCACGGGGTAACGACCTACCCCATTCACAAACACTATGGTTTCATAACATGATATTTTAGATATATGGTTAATTTAAAGAATATGAATTACAATAAAAAACACCATCGCTTTTACAAAATACGTTTTTAATCGATATTTTTACCTCCTTTTACAATTGCGTCTCTACAACCCTCTTTAGGAGACCCGCTGGTGGATGGTGCGGATTATCGCACGTTCTTAAAATAGTAGAGCCAGATGCAGAGCTTCTCATGGAGAATTCGGTCTCAAAAGGAATAAGAGTACGATTTTAAAAGAAATACGTTTTTTTTAAACAAAATTAAAACTTTGAAAAATTATATAAAATTATAAAACTGTATTTTCAATAAATAAAAAAGTTTGACAAAAATATATTTTTAAATGAAAGATTAAATTTTTATTAAAATACCATCAAGTTTACAAAAGAAATAGTTTTCATTAAAATACCATAAACTTTTAAAAACTAGATTTTATTACTAAAATACGACTAAGATTAAAATACATGTTCATAAAAACTCTTAAGATTATAAATCACTCTTGAAATTTATTTTTAAAACAATATTATAACATTTTTCATAAAACCCGCATGAGAAATGCAAACAATATAAATACAATGCAAACAATAAGAATAAATTTTTAAGAACTCTAGATTAATATAGATTTAAGCAGTATCATTTCTCTTGAGCCTCAGGGAGCTAGAGAAAATGCGTGATTGCCTACTCGGGTTAGACAACACTGCAAATTAACAAAGTTTATCAATGACAATGTGTGATTGCCTACTCATGTTAGACAACACTGCAAATTAACGAAGTTTATCAATGACAATTGTCTTGGAAAAAGACACAAATCTTGCCATTTATGTGCAGCAGTTGTCCGATTACTCCCGAACTTAAGAAATTCAAGAGATAAATCCTTTCATAGGATACTAACTCCAACCTGAATCCAAACTCAAACTAGAATTCAAAATCAAACACAAACTTGAATACTTGATCATGAATCTGAACACTCGAATTTAAATATCAAACTTGAACTTGAATACTTGACTCGACTTGACCGAACCATGGATATAATTTGACATGAACTTGACATGAATACCTGAATAAATGATTATATCTTGAACATGAATCTGTGCATTTTTATATTCATGAATTCGTTCAAGACCTGTAATCTTAAACTATACAATACAATACACGGGGATAAAAGGGTAGATTGGTACGGAACGTATCTCATGGTACGAGAGGTCACTTAAAAGATACCTACATGAATTCATGTGTCGTTGTCTCATGGGTTATGACGGGGTCTTATACTACATGTTACCATCATAGGATAAGATGGACTCCTCTCGTATACATGAATACTTTCTTTATCAAATAACAAATAACCGCGTTAGAATAACTCTTATACCGGTAAATAAATATGCTTAGATACTCTCATATATAGCCTTGTATGTTCACTTTTACTTGGTTTTATTCACTTTATATACCATCTTCTTTAAATTCTTTGGGGGACTTAACGAGCGCTAATTCACTGACGACATTGTAACACCCTAATACATTTATACTTTATAATTTGATATTTTAAATCTTGCGGTAAAATTCTTTTATTGTTGTTGCTATTGGGTTGCGAATGATTCAAGTAGTAACGGTGGTCATTATCCGACCCGACCCGCATGATTAAAACCCGACATGATGCAAGCTTGTATCCAATATTTGCTAGTACAGTATATTCATGTGAATCGAGTAATATATATATATATATATATATATATATATATATAATATTTTAATGTTTACATATCTCTTTATAATATAAGATATAAACAAATAATATCTTTTTGCTATCTAGCCTTTCATGGCAAATCATTTCATATCGGGTTGTTGCGCCTATATATCATGTTCATATCCTAAGTTATAGACAGCAAAATACTTAGAAATCTTTACGTATATTTACTAAGACTTTTCTTATTGGGTGTGTATGTATTTAATCATAAATTGTTGCATTATGGTTAAAATTATTACTTCTGTTCTTTATATTTAAAAGCTATATTTTTAAATGGATACGGGTAAAATTTGAAGCGATCTGGTATTATCTGTAAAATCTTACAAAATATATGTTTCCTGATTTAAAATCAGGAAAGCTTCTGGGAAAAGCTTCAGAAGAGGGTCACGTGCTTACACGTGACTAGCGGTCACGTGTTGGCACGTGACACCTAAAAACATCATCAGGGCAAGTTCAGTTTCCTGACTACGCTGAAGAAAAGGGGGCTTCAGAAAGAGTCACGTGCTCCCACGTGACCCTGGTCACGTGGCGACACGTGACATTTAAATGCAAGAGTCAAAAGGCACACCAGTTCCCTGATCAAGTCAAGGAAAAGGCTTCAGAAGAGGTCACGTGCTTCCACGTGACCAGGGTCACGTGTTGCCACGTGACGTTCAAGACAGCAGACTCGTTCTCCAGTTGAACCAAGGAAAGAGAGAGTTCAAACAAGGGTCACGTGCTCACACGTGACCAGGGGTCACGTGGCAGCACGTGACGTTTAAGCAGCAATAAGAAGACAGAGCGCAAAAGAAAGGAAAAGGCTCATTCCAAAGGGGGTCACGTGCCCACACGTGACCATGAGTCACGTGGTCACACGTGACCGGCTCTCAAAGCCCATTTTGTCAAACAGAATTAAATTCTGAAGGAGAATCAAATCTTTCCAAAGGAAAGCAACTATCTGGAACCAATCAAATTAAAGATTCAGAGGTGATGAAATATCATCTATCTATGGGAAAATCTCGGGTTTGGAAAGATTTCCCCTTTAAATCTAACCAAAATAACAAAGGAGAATCTCTGGATTTAAAATCCAATGGTGAATAAAATTCACCTAATAATCCGAAGGTCCAAAACGAATAATGGATGTAAATCAAATCTCTTAATGAAGATTCGTCAAAAACTGATTGATTCGGCTGCTTCTCCTATAAATAGGAGCCAAGAGACACAGAGAAACATATACATACGCAGAGAAGAAAATAAAAGGAGAAGAGCTTTGATACTTTGAAAAGACTCGGATCTTCTGCAAAAAACCCTAGATAAGAAAGGGAAGGCCTTTTGAAAGAAAGAGAATTTAATTCTCAACAGAGTTTAACTCTGATAATGTAAAAACAGAAGAACATATTTCTTCTCTCTTTGATAGAGGATCTGCAAAGTGCACATCTCCCCTTAAGGTTGAGAATTTAATTCTCAATGGGTTGAGATCCTGCCATGCAGATCCAAAACATAGAGAGGGAAAGCAAGCACGAGAATTTAATTCTCACAGAACTATAGGAATTTAATTCCTTTAAAATAAAAGTAGGGCTTGACCCTATATCATGGGAATTTAATTCCTTCAGAACAAAAAAGAAACAGGGTTTAACCCTAATTAAAGAACTTAGTTCTGTTGAAACAACGGGAATTTAATTCCCTTAATCATCATTTAACAGGGAATGGGGATTCAATTCCTTAAAAACTTTTATTAGGGTTTAACCCTATTCAGCCCTTCACATATATGAGGAATTTAATTCCTACAGAAAATTCAGAGTTAAACTCTATTTCAGAATACAAAGTCTTCGAAAGGAAGTAGGAATTTAATTCCTCTGAAATTTACAGTTCGAGGAATTTAATTCCTGAAAAAAGATTAACAAAGTCTCTAAACAAAAATATATAGAGGCAGGGTCACGTGTCATCACGTGACCCCCCCAAGAGATCTACAGAAAGTCCCTTTGAGGCAGCACCCCACGTGACCCACGTGACCCTCGGCAGAAGCTCTAATACATAGGCATTTGAATACCCATCACGTGATGGCACGTGATGCCCTGAAAGGCACGATAATCTCAGAATAAATGAAGAGAGGGTGCTCTCACGTGCTGCCACGTGACCCCTCTTGTCTTAGTGTTTAACACTAAATTGAAACTCTCGAACTCAGTGTTAAAATACTGTTGGGCTTTAGTGTTCAACACTAATTGAAAAGCTTTATCTGCAGTGTTCAACACTGATTACCTTAGCGTTTAAACACTAATCTGAGATCTTCATTTGCAGTGTTCAACACTGATCTGTTTTTTGTGTTTAACACTAATTCGAAAAGCCTTGTTGCTGGTGTTTAACACCAATTATCTCTTAGTGTTAAACACTAACTTGTCAACCTCATTCCCAGTGTTCAACACTGACTGCTCTGTAGTGTTTAACACTAGACTTTGGCCCAATTGGCCTAAATGGATAGAGGCAAAGCCTCTCCTGATTGGACTTAGCCCAAGATGGCCATAAGTCCTCAATTGGTGATTAACTGGTCCAATGGACTCATAACATAATTAATTCGTCTTGACCCCAAATTGGGCCAAGGACTATTTAATCCACTCCGGTTCTAGGGTACATCTCTTCACTCCTTTGATACTCGGCATTGTAATCCCTCAATGTCTTCAAAGAGGTGACGGGTCCCGACGACCACACATCGATATGGACTGTGGGGTCCTTAAACTCATGTCTAATGCAAATTCCTGGTTACGTGGAACGCGGATAATGTCACTCTTTGACCCCGTGGAAAACGTCCAGAGCGGAGCCTGGTCCTCGCCAAGCACGGCAGTGAACCCGTGTGAAGCATCCAGAGCACAGTGGACTGTGGGGTCCTTAAACCCATGGACTACGACGTCCTTAACCTTGACCGAGATGTCTTAAAACTAACAATGGACTGTGGGGTCCTTAAACCCATGGACTACGACGTCCTTAACCTTGACCGAGATGTCTTAAAACTAACAATGGACCGCAATGTCCTTAAACTACCCATGGACCGCAATGTCCTTAAACTACCCATGGACCGCAACGTCCTTAAACTACCCATGGACCGCAACGTCTTTAAACTAGAACAATAGAGCCCCATATGCTCTTTTGTCGGATCTAAACGGTCCCGTTTAAGTTGATCTTAGCCTCAAAGATGGCTAACGTATCCTTAAACCTTCAAACAGAGTGGACTACGAATCCCCCCAATTAACTCTGGCTCAAGGGTACATCTCTGAACTCCTCTGACATCCGTCGTTGTAATCCTTCAACGTCGTCAGAGAGGTGACGGGTCCCGACGGCCATACATACGATGGACCACTATGTCCCTAAACTGGAACATTAGAGTCCAAACGCTCTTTTGTCGGATCTAAACGATCCCGTTAAGTTGATCTTAGTCTTAAAGTGAGACTAACGTATCCTTAACAAACGTTTGATTTGATCTTAGCCTCACGTATGGCTGACGTATCCTTAAACCAAACCCCCCAAACCCAAATCTAAGATAATGCGGATTTGGACTAGTCCACGCCCTACGGGCGACGACATAACTCAGTCTCCGTAAAAAATCCACGGGCAACAAAATACAAAACAAACACCCACGACACGAAGTGACCATCCGGAGAAGGAGAAAGTTGTTACCGCAATGCGGTAGCGTAATTAACTGCAGGGGCTTGCGCCTGCAGGGAAGAGCGTCCCCACAATCAAAAACCCCTCAAACGAGGGGGAATCTGACGAAGTCTGCTACATCGGACGCATCCGTCTAAACCTTCGATACATGGTGCCATAAATCAACTTGGCATCTTCGGAGAGGTGGACGGATAGCACCAATTAGCATCTGCCCCGAACCTCAGGTGAGACGCAGTGTCGCGCCGTCTTTCGGAGGGGAACAGATTCTGGCACGCCCGGTGGGACCTTTTCCTCTTTCCACTCCACACTTCGTGTGTCGTGACTCGCGAACCAATCGCGGTTCGCCAATGGTTGCCCTTGGGTTTCAAGATACTAAGAATTGGCATCTTGCTTATTGCAGAGAGCAAAGGATCGATGGCTTCTACTTCCGTGAAATTCTCCAACCGCTCAGACTGCAATTGCAACCAACGCTCTGCCTCACCAGGAGGTATAACCTACGGACCCCAAGCTGCTTCGCTATTCACAATGCCCGTGGAACAGGTCACTCGTGCCACCACAGGATTGTTCTTTAGGACCATGCTCCCGCCGACAAACTTCACCGCTCCAGTGCTGACAATGGAAGCTCTTAAGAAGTCGGTCTTTGATCGTCTTACCCCTGCCGCGGCTCCTCTCAACGAGTCGCCCAACGTCAACGCCTCGGTCTTCTCTAGATTGGGCCAGAAATCCTGCAAACCCATCATGGGGCCTACAATCTCAGAGAAGGCTGCTTCTAAGAAAGGGGCTGCTCCTGCTCCCGAAATCGTCAAGGCAGCTTCTCCGGCCAAAAGGTTGGTCTTTACAAGATTGACAGCTTCAGCTCCTGCTCCTGCTGCCCAAAGGACGTCGGTCTTTGACAGGCTAACACCAACAGCGATCCCCCACCTACACAGGGGGCAAGACGAAACCATTCTTACCGCTGGCTCTACGCCGTCCGCTCGGCACGCTCGACGTCGCCATTGGCGCCGAGTGAGGAAGGCTGGGGGCAACTCCCCCTCTGGGTTGACTCCATCGGCCCCGGTGGCAGAAGTTAATGCTGCTGTTCCAACTGGGAACAGCTTCGAAATGCTAAATAAGGTGCGAAGGAATTCGGCTACTGCAGTGCTGAAGAGGTCTCCTCCCCCATCAAAAAAGGTTGTGGAAATAAAACCCGAACAGCCCCGATCTCCTCAACGGCTGTCTTCCAAAATCTATAAGGTTTGGCGGCAGGCCCGAGACTCGATCATCGATCCAAACTTCTCCCGCCAGCACAAGAAGCTGAAAATCCAACCGGAAGCTGGTCACCAGGCTAAACCCCAAAAGGCTGTTGATCAACTTACTCATAAAAGAAGGAGGCCAGAGAAGACCCCACAGCATGCAACGACGGCTAAAAGCACTGAGCCCAGACGCCCTAAGTCTGGGGGCATGGTGGTGCACACTGTTTACATGGCCTCTGAAAAAGAGGAAAGCCGCACGTCTACGGGCCACCGACCGCTAACCCGATCCGTGACGAAGGCTCAAGAGCAGCAACAAAAGCTTCAAGAAATGATGAATGCTATGGCCGCGCTCACCGGGCCAAAAGAAAACCCAGAAACGTCCTCAGACGCACGTCGGGAGGAAGAAACCGATGCTGAATTCCTTCGCCGGACACTAGAGAAAAGGGACAAAGAGGCTGCTGAACAAGCGGCCAACATACAACGGATGGGCCTTCTCTTCCAAGATGTGATAGGAATGATGATCCAACAGGACTTACCCACCGAGGATCCCCCAATCGTTCTCGAAGACGACCGAGGAGAAACGTCAAATCCACCGCCGGCCCTCTCAACGGCCAAGGAGGAGGCAATCTCTAAGGCTGACTTGGCTGACTACATAGCCCAGCAAATCCGGGTTCATCACGCTACTGAGGCAGCTGGTCAAGTCGTGAAAACGGGGCGGCCGTATCCGAGCTGGTACGACCAAATCAAATACCCGCAAGGCTATACGATACCAAAATTCCACGTGTATAAGGGAACCGGCAATCCCCATCAACATGTCGCCCAGTTTCGGGCCCTCTGCGGTAACACCGGCGGTGATGATAAATTGTTGCTCCGCCAGTTCGTGGGCAGCTTATCAGAAACAGCGTTCGAATGGTATTCGGAACTCCCGAACGATTCTATCAAAACGTTCGCTGAAATGGAGCTGTTGTTCACTCAGCGATTCGCAAGTGCCAGCGAACGCACTCCAATAACTGCACTTATTAACGCCAGGGTAAAACCGGGCGAAACCTGGGTCCAGTACGCTATACGCTGGCGGAACTTGTGGTCGAGATGTGAGCAACGCATCGAGGAAGCACCTGCGGTGGGCATGTTCGTAGGAACTCTAGACCCTCACGCAACTATCTCCCAGTTTATGATGTTCTTTAAGCCAACCACATTCCAGGCCTTGATCGACAAGTTGGCTCAGATGGACCAGATGGGTCATAGACCACCTCCTCCGAAGTCGGAACCTCGGAATGACAAGGGTAAAGGAAGGGCAACCTTTGTTGCAAATGCCCAACAGCAACCTAACGCCCCGAAACCGGCAGATCAACTGGAGGAAAGACGTCGGTATTATAATGAGAAGATGAAGCGTCCCTACTCGTTCCCACGAGACAAGACGAAACGGTTATTCGAGCTGGCAATACGCAACAGACTTATAAGCCTACCAAATCCAAGGCGACCGCCGCAACCCACCGAGACGAATAACCCTAACTATTGCCCTTACCATCAAACGGTAGGCCATCCGATTGAAATTGCTTCGTCTTCAAAGGATGGATTGAAGACCAGTACCTCCAGGGGAAGTTTGTACTGTCCGAAAAGTGGAAGGTGAACCCCCCACAGCCGCATGCTCCTAGGAAAGCGGATACACCGGGGGCAACATGTTCTTTTATTGAAGAAGCTCCATGGGAGGTCGTGCTATCAACTAAAACCAAAAGAATGCTGAGAGACCTTCATGCGTGCCCTGCGATCGAATGGAAGGACCCTCTTGAACCTCAAATTATCAAAGGAATGTTGAAGCCCCACCCAATTACGAAGACTCGCGATAAGAGCCCAAACACTCACGCCCAACCGTCGAAATCCTCGAAGAAAAAGAAGAGGAAATCCAAGAAGCCCGTGAAGCTTGGAGACGAGCACACGAACTTGCAGAAGCAAATCGACGCACTGGAAGAATACAATCAAAAGGCGCGAACCCCTGTCACACTGCAAGAGTTCCTCAACCACATCTTTCGAGAAGAAGATAATGGAGAAAGCTCGTCGGGTGAATCCGAAGGATATGTGGCGAGTTGTAACATAATCTCCCATGCGTTTACCGATGACGGGAAAACTCCTGGCATTGAAAAGCTGGAGACAGAGCCTGTACCAGAGCGTGCATGGCCAACAGATGAAATGATCGACGCTTTTCTGGACGAGATTCGTCTAAAATGTAAAGCGGACCAGGATCGCGGGATGGCCGCATCTGAAGGAGCCAAATGCGGGCAGCTGAACGAAAGAGTTGAACTACCAGAGCGAAAGGCATCCGAAGTAAACAAGAAGATAGTCAAGACGAGAAAAAGGTTTGCCAAAGCCATGTCACTGGGGATGGAGCTACCGCCCTCGGAAGGAAACATACACGATGGGGTGGAGAGGCACCCTGATTATTGCGCATATCACCGGAAAATCTCACACCCCATGGAGGAGTGCGACGCCTTTAAGATATGGTGGCAAGGATATGTTGCTCGTCGGCAACATGTTAAGCGCATGAAACGCAAGATCCGTCGGGAGCGAAGAAGTACTGTCGATGGGCACAACAGAACGACTGGAAACTGTTACATGGTTAACGCCAGGGGGTCACAAGTTCTCACCTTTGGGAGCGACTCTGACGAAGAAATGACTCTGGGCCCTCTCTTTAAAGAATCCGTTTTGGGGAAAGAAGAAGAATCGGAGGCCTGCGAGAACATTCAGCTGCGCAATCGCACACTCCCAGAAAAGAATCTCGGGCCCGGGAATAGAAGGGATAAGGGAAAGGAAAAGGTCACTGAAGATATCACTTTAGATGACCAAGTCATGAGGGAGCTGGCTGCCAAAGACCCTCCCAGAAAGAGTAAAGTGGACTATAACATCCTCGCGCATCTAAGGAAGCTACCTTCTCAGCTTAGCATTCTCGATGCCCTCCTATTATCGAAAGAAGCGCGAGACTCACTAATTAAGGCGTTACAAAAACCCGAGCAATTCCAAGCCTTCCTCGCCACTGAAAAGATGAAGGATGAACTGGAGGAAGTGCATGCGGCCGACGTCACTTTCGGTGATGAAGACCTCCTTCTCGGGACATGCGACCATAACCGTCCCCTATACGTCTCCGGATACTGCCATGATATCAAGATAGGCAAGATCCTGGTAGATAATGGATCCTCCGTCAACCTCCTTAATGTTCGGGTGTTGAAGGAAATCTGCATGAGTGTACAACACCTCGCTCGTGACAAAATTACTATCTCCGGTTTCGATTCACAATCGTCACGGACTCTCGGATCTGTGATACTAACATTACGCTTTGGACTTCTCGTCACAGACATCAAATTCCATGTCATTGACGCCAAGACCTGCTACAACGCCTTGCTCGGTCGTCCTTGGTTACACGAGTACAATATCATCCCTTCTACACAACATCAGTGTATGAAGTACTTTAAGGATGGTTTCGAGTATACCGTAACGGGTGAGTTAAACCCATTTTCCGTGAACGAAGTCCGCAAGTACGAAGATGCGAAGTACTTTTTGCCAGATTTCGAGGATACAGAAAGGAGTCGCAATCCGGGGAACAAAACCGCCGCCACCATCCCCGTTTTCGGGAGCGATACCGAAGACGAGGAAGAGATAGTTTATGCAGGGCCATCTCAACGCAACAACTTGGGGACGCCCGCCCCCGTGTTGGTCTTCGGAAGTGATTCAGAAGATGAAGTTAATGCTGTGTTCTCCAATCGGCTGTCAACACAAACACCCCCTGGCGATGACCATAGTTTGCAAATCACCATGGTACCGCGAGAACACTACAAGGATCTCGACACGCTTCAAGCTCACAGTGTACAGGACCTGCAAACATTTTACATCCCTCCCAGGCGAAGGGGTGAGAAAGTGATCCTATTTTACCGATCCTCAGAGTCGAAAATAGAGAAAGAGATCTGGCATGGCGCAGATACTGCACTCGACAGGCTCCAACCCATCCGTCTGCCCAGATACTACACGGATGGATTAAAGAAGCTATTGAAGCGCCAAGGAGTACCTTTAGAACAGACCGTTCGGCAGGCGCGGTTCTACAACAAGATTTGGGATGTCCCCGGGACTCAACGCAAATTGCCCAACGGGAAGATGGAAACACTCGGGCTTGGATACGCAAGAGCTGGAAAACGGGAACGGACTCACAGCAGCTACACTATATATACCTTTGATGAAGAAGAGGACGCCCTGTCAGGAGACGCCAACCCTTCATTAAAACTAGACCCCGCGATTGAAGCACCGAGTCCGTCATTTGAAGAACGAACGAACAAGCCTATCAGGAAAACGGGTCAGAGAGCTCAGGAAGACCGCAACCGCGAGATGGCCATCTACAAGAAGGCCAGGACGCAACGTCTATCTCAACGTACCGAAAAAGACAAAGACGCATATCCTCGTCAATCCGTTGTACGAAAGGCCCGACGCAGAGACGGAAATAAATCAAGAAGCGGCTCGGGTTTGCCCCTCGTGAAGAAGATGAGTCGAGCGTATTCCTTCCCCCGAGACAAGACGGAGAGGTTACTCAACCTCGCTATAAAACATCAAATGATCACGCTTCCAGAGTCTAGACGTCCTGAGCAAGCTAGCCAGGTCTCTCATCCGAGTTATTGCTCTTATCACCAAGCCATAGGACATCCTACCGAGGACTGCTTCACCTTCAAGAACTGGGTCGAGGACCAGTACCGACGGGGCAGATTCGCTTTATCCGACGGCTGGAATGTGACGCCACCGCAAAAGCATGAGCCCAAGGCCGCAAGAGCAGAACCGGGTCCACCTCAGTCCAGGGAGCGGGTTCGCACTTGTTATACGATTACGATATTAGGAGAAGAGCCCGAGAACGTAGATGACCTTCCCCGGTGCTTTGAGAACAGCAATGATGAGGTGATCTCAGAATTTCCGCTCGCTCCGAAAGAACTGGAAGATGGTATACATACTACTGCAGATAACCTCAAGAAGATTGAGTTGGGATCGGCAGACGACCTGCGACCGACATTTGTCAGCGAGCTATTATCCGAAGAAAAGGTGGCTGCGTTAAAGAACGTGCTTCTACGGCATAAAGATTGCTTCGCGTGGAACTACTCCGAGATGCCAGGATTGGATCCGGAGATTGCTGTGCATAGATTAGCAATATCCCCAGATATCAAGCCAGTCAAGCAGGCGCCAAGGAGGATGCGACTCGAGCTTGAAATGAGCATCAACGCCGAAGTCAAGAAGTTGATCGATTCTGGATTTATCCAAGAAGTCCAATATCCCGACTGGATTGCCAATATCGTCCCGGTAATGAAGAAGAATGGGACGGTACGCATATGCGTGGATTTCAGGGATCTCAATAAAGCCTGTCCAAAGGATGATTTCCCAGTACCGGTAACCGAGCTAATGATAGATAACACATCAACTCACGAGGTTTTCTCCTTTATGGATGGTTCGTCAGGATACAATCAGATAAAGATGCATCCCGAAGACCAGAAGCATACCGCTTTCCGCACCCCTTTGGGTATATTTTGCTACAAGGTTATGCCCTTTGGTCTAAAGAACGCTGGCGCCACCTATCAAAGGGCCATGACAAAGATCTTCGACGACCTCATACATGACATCGTCGAGTGCTATATCGATGACCTCGTAGTAAAGAGCATGTCATACGGAGAACATTTAAAGCATCTGGAGACTGTATTTCAATGCCTTCGGCAATATAATTTGAAAATGAATCCCCTCAAATGCGCGTTTGGAGTCTCCTCGGGCAAATTTCTGGGATTCATCGTTCGACACCGAGGTATTGAAATAGATCCGTCAAAGATTAAGGCGATCATGGAAATGCCTCCGCCAAGAACCCTCAAGCAGTTGCGGTCTCTCCAAGGGAAGCTCGCATACATCCGGCGGTTTATCGCTAATCTTTCGGGCAAATGCTGTCCTTACAGCCACCTTATGAAAAAAGGAACCCCATTCGTTTGGGATCACAAATGTCAAGGTGCACTAGACGAGATCAAGCAGTACCTGCAGAACCCTCCGGTGTTGGCCGCGCCGGTCAAGGGAAAACCCCTCATTCTTTACACGGCCGCCCTCGAAGGTTCCTTGGGCGCATTATGGGCACAAGAGAACGATCAGGGGAAAGAAAGAGCACTTTACTACTTAAGTTGAGTGCTTCTGGGGGCAGAAAGCAACTATTTCCCCATTGAAAAGCACTGCCTGGCGTTGATCTTCGCAATAACAAAGCTTAGACATTACGCATTAGCACATGAAGTCCGTCTTATTTCGAAGGTGGACCCTCTCAAATATCTGATGTCGAAAGCCATATTGACGGGACAACTTGCTAAGTGGGCCCTGCTCTTGATGGAGTTCTCGATAACGTATCAACCTCTCAAGGCAATGAAAGGCCAGGCCATTGCCGACTTCCTCGCCGAGCATCCGATACCGGCCAATTCTCCTCTGAACTGTGATTTGCCGGATGAGCATGCATTTGATGCGATTAGCGGCGGAAGCACCCAATGGGAACTCTATTTCGATGGAGCGTCCTCCATAAAGAAGCAGAAACAAGGTATCCCAATGATCAAATCAGGGATAGGCCTCATCCTTGCAACTCCACAAGGAGGGATAATGCGCTTCGCCTTCTCCTTAACAGAACCGAGGACGAACAATGAAGCCGAATACGAAGCTCTGATAGCAGGCCTCGAGATCGCCATCGACATGGGAATTGAAGACCTCCTCATATACGGGGATTCTCAGCTGGTCGTTAGTCAAGTAAATGGTGACTACCAAACGTGCAAGCCGGAGTTGGTCAAGTACGGCGAAAGGGTGCAACAACTATTGACCCAAATTCCCTCCTATACTTTGGAGAACATACCGCGCGCAGAAAACAGCAAAGCAGACGCGTTGGCTAAACTTGCTAAAGAACTGGCTGACGAGAACCTCGATGACGTCAGAATCGTGGTACAAAGCCGTCGAGTGCTCGCCCCGGCAGAAATATCTCCGGAAGCATGCGAAGAAAAGGGAACGACTGAGAAGACGACCCTACAAATAAAAGACCATGAGAAGGCCGAAGACTGGAGGGAAGTCTTCATAGACTACTTTAAGTCCCACCGAATGCCCGAAGAAGCGTCCTCAAGACATCAGCTCATGAAACGAGCTCTATCCTTCGCTTTCGTCAACGACATTCTATACAAGAGATCGTTTGATTCTCTATGGCTCAGATGCTTAGGACCTGACGAAGCAGAAAGAGTCATTCAGGAAGTTCATGATGGACTTTGCGGTTCTCACCAAGCAGGCCCAAAGATGAAGTTAAAAATTAAACGGATGGGTTATTACTGGCCCACGATGATCCAGGACTGCCTCGAGTATGCGAAGCAATGCCACTTATGCCAGATCCATGGAGACTTCATCCACCAACATCCGAATCCACTGCACCCGACGCTGGCTAGTTGGCCATTCGAAATGTGGGGGACTGACATAGTCGGCCCCATTGAGCCAGCATCATCCCGGGGACACCGCTTTATCCTGGCGACAACTGATTACTTCTCCAAATGGGCAGAAGCAGTACCACTGAAGGAAGTGAAGACGGAGAATATCCTCCATTTCTTTAAGACGCACGTCATCTATCGGTTTGGGACCCCACGGCGGATTATCTCCGATAATGGGCCGGCCTACCGAAGCCATAAGATTAGCCGCTTCGCACAGCAGCACAATATAGACTGGAGATATTCTTCAGTTTACAATCCACGAGCTAACGGCCTGGCCGAGGCTTTCAATAAGACCTTGACGAAGATCATAAAAAAGACCGTTTCCAGGAATAAGAGAGACTGGCACGAAAAGCTGCAAGAAGCCCTTTGGGCTTATCGAACTACATTCAAGACGGCCACAAACACAACGCCGTACGCGTTGGTATTTGGGACAGAAGCAGTGCTCCCCCTCGAGATAGAGTTACCCTCTCTACGAGTAGCAGTCCACCACGAGCTGACGAACGAAGAAAATGCTCACCTTCGGCTTGAGGAGCTTGATGCCCTCGATGAAACCCGGCTCATAGCGCAACAACATCTAGAAGCCTACAAAGCAAAGATGACGCGCTCGTACGAAAGATTGACCAGGCCGAGAACATTCCGCCAAGACGAACTCGTACTTGTGGTCAAAAGACCTATGATCCCCAATCGTGCCAAGTGAGGAAAATTTGAGCCAAACTATGAAGGCCCGTACATCATAGACAAGGTCTACCAGGGTGGAGCCTACCTACTCATGGACATGCACGGTGAAAGGCCTTTCAGGCCAATAAACGGCCGCTTCTTAAAGAAATACTACGCTTAATAAGCCACAGCCTAAGTCAATGATAGATGACGACGACTATGTCCGCTCACTATCTTTCTAAGCTCAGACTTTACAAGCAGCAGCCGGCCTTCCTATAACGATGGACCGAAACGTCCTTAAACTAACGGCGGACCGAAACGTCCTTAAACTATCGACGGACCGAAACGTCCCTAAACTACTACCGCAACGTCCTTAGGTTGACAAAATGGATAAATAAAAAAAAATGATAAATAAAAAATAAATAAAAATAAAAAAAACGGTATGTCCATAAGCAAAGTGGGCACGGATGAAAACCCGAAAGGGCTCCGTGAGTAAAAAAAAAAGCAGGGCTGCCGGCAAGTGTTCGTGAAAACCCGAAAGGGCGCGACCTTGTAAAAAAGAAAAGTAAAAAAAAAAAAAAAAAGAATAAAAAAAACGGTATGTCTATAAGCAAAATGGGCACGGATGAAAACCCGAAAGGGCTCCGTGAGTAAAAACAGCAGGACTACCGGCGAGTGCTTGTGAAAACCCGAAAGGGTGCAACCTCGTTAAAGGACACTTACAGAGTCCTCTCGACCTTGTAAGGAGAAACCACCTGCGTGAGATCCTTACGACTCACAAAGGAGCAGCACACTTAGGGATCCTCATGATTCCTAAGGAGAAAATACACTTACGAGATCCTCACGACTCGTAAGGAGAATTTTCTTATGGGACCCTCACGGCTCATGAGATTTGAAAGTCTTAAGTTACAGAAACCTGAACCTGTTCTTAAGCAAATCCTCCACAACCTCCGATATTGCCCTACAAAAGGCTCAATACTGACCCTTGTATACAATCCACGGGCGCGAATAAACATTTCCCCAGCAAAGTCCAACCCTTGTAGGTCCCCTCGACCCATAAGGAGAAAACCCTCTTGTAGGATCCTTACGACTTACAGAGGAACATACACTTAGGAATCCTCACGATCCCTAAGGAGAAAATACACCTGCAAGATCCTCACGACTTGTAGGGAGAAATACCTTCGTGAGACCCTTACGGCTCGTGAAGTCAAAAGCCTTAGTCGACAGGACCCTAACCCTGTTTGCTAAGCCACCTTTGTTCAACATCGACAGAGGCAAATGATGATTCGCTCCTGGCAATATTCCAGTTGCAGCGATGCTGATGCCTAAACCGGTATCAAATCCCAAGTTCTTTCATGGCAAATGATGATTCGCTCCTGGCAACATCCTAGTTGCAGCGATGCTGATGCCGAAATCGGTGTCCGAAATCCGAGCTTGCGGCGAAAAAGCTAGCAAGCCACACATGCCTACGAAATAGCCGAAATGATGGGGCAACTTGCAATAAAAAGCAGCAAGTAAAAATGTATGCATGAAAAATAGCCGAAATGATGGAGCAACTCGCAATAAAAAACAGCGAGTAAAAATAAAACAAATAGCCGAAATGATTGGGCACCGCGAAAAATAGCCGAAATGATTGGGCAATCGCGACCTTCGTGATATAAAAAGCTGAAATGATAGAGCATCGCGGAAAGAATAAAAAAAAAATGACAAAAGAATGAAATCTTTGCCCTACAGGTGATACTACAACAATCCCTGTATACAATCCAGGGGCGCAAACAAAGAAGGAGTCGTACTCCTCCCCCAGGTTTCATCATGAGAGGAAGCCAAATCTCGACGGTTCACAAATAACCTGGAGATCATCTCGACGCAGCAGACACAACTTCAAGCTAAGCGGAACAGCAGCAACGCCCAGTTCCATGGCTCGGTGGTACACGTATCGCCAAGAGTCAAACCTCCATTCCGTGAAATGCGGATACAATCGATAAAATTCCTGGTCCTCGCATAATGTCACTCTTTGACCCCGTGGAAAACGTCCAGAGCGGATCCTGGTCCTCGCAGAGCATGGCAGTGAACCCGTGCGAAGCATCCAGAGCGGAGCCTAGTCCTCACCTAACGCGGCAGTGAACCCGTGTGAAGCATCTAGTGCAAAATTCCTGGTCACGTGGAATACGGATAATGTCACTCTTTGACCCCGTGGAAAACGTCCAGAGCGGATCCTGGTCCTCGCAGAGCATGGCAGTGAACCCGTGCGAAGCATCCAGAGCGGAGCCTAGTCCTCACCTAACGCGGCAGTGAACCCGTGTGAAGCATCTAGTGCAAAATTCCTGGTCACGTGGAACGCGGATAATGTCACTCTTCGACCCCGTGGAAAACGTCCAGAGCGGATCCTGGTCCTCGCAGAGCATGGCAGTGAACCCGTGCGAAGCATCCAGAGCGGAGCCTAGTCCTCGCCTAACGCGGCAGTGAACCCGTGTGAAGCATCTAGTGCAAAATTCCTGGTCACGTGGAACGCGGATAATGTCACTCTTCGACCCCGTGGAAAACGTCCAGAGCGGATCCTGGTCCTCGCAGAGCATGGCAGTGAACCCGTGCGAAGCATCCAGAGCGGAGCCTAGTCCTCGCCTAACGCGGCAGTGAACCCGTGTGAAGCATCTAGTGCAAAATTCCTGGTCACGTGGAACGCGGATAATGTCACTCTTTGACCCCGTGGAAAACGTCCAGAGCGGATCCTGGTCCTCGCAGAGCATGGCAGTGAACCCGTGCGAAGCATCCAGAGCGGAGCCTAGTCCTCGCCTAACGCGGCAGTGAACCCGTGTGAAGCATCTAGTGCAAAATTCCTGGTCACGTGGAACACGGATAATGTCACTCTTCGACCCCGTGGAAAACGTCCAGAGCGGATCCTGGTCCTCGCAGAGCATGGCAGTGAACCCGTGCGAAGCATCCAGAGCGGAGCCTAGTCCTTGCCTAACGCGGCAGTGAACCCGTGTGAAGCATCTAGTGCAAAATTCCTGGTCACGTGGAACACGGATAATGTCACTCTTCGACCCCATGGAAAACGTCCAGAGCGGATCCTGGTCCTCGCAGAGCATGGCAGTGAACCCGTGCGAAGCATCCAGAGCGGAGCCTAGTCCTTGCCTAACGCGGCAGTGAACCCGTGTGAAGCATCTAGTGCAAAATTCCTGGTCACGTGGAACACGGATAATGTCACTCTTCGACCCCGTGGAAAACGTCCAGAGCGGATCCTGGTCCTCGCAGAGCATGGCAGTGAACCCGTGCGAAGCATCCAGAGCGGAGCCTAGTCCTCGCCTAACGCGGCAGTGAACCCGTGTGAAGCATCTAGTGCAAAATTCCTGGTCACGTGGAACGCGGATAATGTCACTCTTTGACCCCGTGGAAAACGTCCAGAGCGGATCCTGGTCCTCGCTGAGCATGGCAGTGAACCCGTGCAAAGCATCCAGAGCGGAGCCTAGTCCTCGCCTAACGCGGCAGTGAACCCGTGTGAAGCATCTAGTGCAAAATTCCTGGTTACGTGGAACGCGGATGATGTCATTCTTTGACCCCGTGGAAAATGTCCAGAGCGGAGCCTGGTCCTCGCCGAGCACGGCAGTGAACCCGTGTAAAGCATCCAGAGCAAATACCGGACTGTGGAGTCCTTAAAATCCATGGACTATGACGTCCTTAACCTCGACCGTGATGTCTTAAAACTAACGATCAACCACCCCGATTCCCTACAGATTTTGCCTTGGTTTAAGGGTACATCTCTTCACTCCTTTGATGCCTGGCGTTGTAATTCCTCAACGTCTTCAAAGAGGTGACGGGTCCCTGCAACCAAACACCGGACTGTGGAGTCCCTAATTCCACGGACTATGAGGTCCTTAACCTTGACCGTGACGTCTTTAAACTACGATACCTTGAGAGATCCCTGACCCCGGGAAACACGGATAAGGATGATCACATCCGGCACTTGCAAGCCCTCCCGACCTGTAAGGAAGAAAAACTCTCTTGTGAGATCCTTACGAATCTCAAGGGAAAACCCGCTTAAGGATCCTCACGATCTTTAAGAAGAACTCACACCTATGGGATCCTCTCGACCTGTAGGGAGAAAAACTCTTTATGAGACCCTCGTGGCTCATAAGAAGCAAAAGTCTTAGGGAGCAGATCTTAACCCTGAGTCCCGAGCCACTGCTGTCCTGCAAGGAGATCAAGATAGAATATCCACAGAATACATTCAATGAAAAGGAAACACATCATTGAGAAGAAAAGTGTACCTTTTATTCATAAACCAAAATGGGTACAAAGTACAATTCATGAAAGAAACAAAAAGAAAATACTTTCATCCATGAGTATGTACAAAAAGGAAGGAAAAGATACAAATATTTCAGGCCGGCGGGCGATTCAGCAACTTGGTCAGCTCATCCTGCTTTTGTTGGACCACGGTTTCATGACGCAAGATCTCCAAAAGACGAGCCTCCGCTTGAGCTTGTTGAGCCTGATACGAAGCGAGCCGAGCTTCAAGCTCTTTCTCAGTGGCCTTATGAGCCTCAACTCTCTCACGAGTGAACGTGACAGCTTTGTCTCGAGCCACCACTTCTTTGATGAACTCCTGAAGCAACCGTCAGAGTTCATACACTTGGTTGGCCCTGGTAATAAGGGTAGCGCGAAACTCGCTCGGCGCCTTGGAAGCTAGCTCCCTCTCCGAAAATTTATGGCCGAGCATTTTTCTCGCATAACGATATGTTCGCTACGTGGCCACATAAGCTCGCTTTCGTGACCGCGGCCTTGCAAACATGACATTTACAAGACCGTATAAATGGGCTTCCAGCCGACGGGAATAGTCGATCTAAAACGCGCTCATGTCACCTGACGTGAAAGACAACAAGAAGGATTTCCGACATATTTCAAGCATGCGTTCGCAATCATATGAGTATTCAAAAAAAAATATAGTAACAGCATTTGCAATTGCATGAACATTCATAATGCCAAAAAAAGGAGGGGTCTGATGTGCAGGAAAGTGATGATAGCATTTGCAATTAAAGAAAGTTCTCACGAGAAGAATCCAAAGTTTATTTATGCAAGCGGAAACATACATACTAATACCAAGCCTACGTCGAAGTTCTGCATAAAGCGTAAAAAGGAGAGACTAATTAAAAAAAAAAAAAATGGTCTACGCTAACGAAAAAGGTCACCAAACATGGGATCAACGGCACAGGGGTTAACGAAGCAAAGGACAAAATTCTCCATCTCTCTCTCTGCTTTCTCCAGCACATCAAAACGACGGTTCTCACGAGGAGTCGCTCCCCATCGATTGGCGCCATGTTCGTCCGCGAAAGCAAACATAATAGCTCGCCGGGCCTTGATCTGGCCCAGCAGATGAATCGAGCAATCCTTCAAGGCCTGAGTAATCAGGCACGCTTCATGAAAGCCCTCGAGCTTCTCTTCCGCCGCATCAAGCATCGCCAGGGTCATCTCTGCTGGGTGAGGAGGGATGTCGGCAAGCACGGCCGCGAAAATCATTTGGAGCCAGAGGGAACCCATCGGGAGGGGAGACCCTCTACGGATCGAGAGCTCGTGCATGGCCGAGTCACATTCGTTGTCAGAAAGGAGGGGATCCACCAACCGAGCAGCAAAGCGGGGGATCATCTCCTCAAGAGGAACTTCCCACGGCTGTCGACGAGCATGAGGGCGATTACAAGCCATGGCACTCGTTTCTCCCTCAAGGAAAAAAATATATATATATGATATGAATCTCTCTGTGAAAGGAAAAGAAGGCTATAGCCTCATATATAATGAAGTGCATTAAGTGCTGTGCGCGGAAGATCTTGCATGGTGAAATTATTTCCAAGGCCTAAAAAGGGAAAGGCACCGAAAATCAAGGAGATGGAACTATTTCCAAGGCCCTTTTTCTGCACCTAACATTGTGCACTGAAAATATGGCATGAGGAAAATCTTGTGAACAGCCACATCAAGGGATCCCACATGTAGAACACGTGAGGCCTAAACCTGATGTTCAGTTAAAAGGAAAATATGGAGTGATACCCTGCATGTTAAAAAGCACAAACAACAATAGTAGCAAAATAATAAAATCTCAGAGAAAAAGCGTGCAAACATACAAGGACACAACAAAACTTATCATCCAGACTTCAAGAAGGCGATACAAAATAAAAAGAAAAACTTTTACAATGGTAAGGCTTCAGACGCGGGGCATGGGTTGAGAAACTCGAAATTAACTTTATTCAAGATCTTCCAAGCATTTCGAACCTCCCGAGTATGTTTTCTCTCACGGTCACAAGCATCGGGGTCCCCGCGGATGTCCTCTACCCTCCGGTAGGCGCCCAATATGGCTGATTGCTGAAAAATCTGATGAAGGAGATCGATGAGATTATCCCGCCTTCTCTTTGAGATCAAGCCCATAAGGTACACCGAATGCACCTTATCCTCGGCAGTGTCCAAGGCCCCGAGCGGTATGCCAGCGCAAAAGAGAGGAAGTGCCTCCCGGATCGCCAGCACGATCAGCCTCAGAAGAGAAGAGCGACGGGGGAGTAGCCTATGGTTGTACTCGTCGAAGCGGCTCATGATCTCGGCACACTGAGCATCAGTGAACTCCTGGTTCTGACTGCGGCCCAGCGCACGAATATTCCCATAGGAAATGATCTCGTCAAGACTATACAGATGGGCATCCATGGTACCTAAAATAAAAGTCATGAGATTCATTACAAAGCCCCCATCGCATTAATTGCAGGAAGAACAACCTCGGGCCAAGAGACCCCAGGAAGCCTCTGTGTGAAGAAATCGAGTTCTTCGTTGGAATTAAATTCCTTATTGAGAAAAGGGAATTAAATTCCCAGAAACATTTTTGGATGGAATTAAATTCCATGGATCTGAAACGCCATCTCCCTAAGGATCGTCTAAACCCTAAAAGACCTACAGTTTGAAGGTTAAGCGGTTTCATGTTCTTATGGAAAATATGAAGAAAAAAGGGTAAAAACCCTTGTTTTGGATTTAAAATCCAGAGAAATGTGAAGGTCCATCGTTGTCCAAGAACATTACCTGAGGAAAAAGGATTCCTTTTGAACAGAGTTAAACTCTGAAGATTGTTTCAAGATAGAGAACTAAGCTCTGAAAGCGAGAATTAAATTCTCAAAGAAGAAGTTCTCAGAAAAAGAAGATGAACAAAGTGAAGGCTCTTATGAAGATACAGAGGTATTTATAGAAGACAATGAAAACGTTTCGTCTCCCCAGATCCCTAGAGGAATCCAACGGTCACAAGAGGTGACAGCGTTGCACTCACGTGCAGACACGTGAGAACAACGCTGTGGGGGCATTTGTTTCCTGATTTAAAATCAGGAAAGCTTCTGGGAAAAGCTTCAGAAGAGGGTCACGTGCTTACACGTGACTAGCGGTCACGTGTTGGCACGTGACACCTAAAAACATCATCAGGGCAAGTTCAGTTTCCTGACTACGCTGAAGAAAAGGGGGCTTCAGAAAGAGTCACGTGCTCCCACGTGACCCTGGTCACGTGGCGACACGTGACATTTAAATGCAAGAGTCAAAAGGCACACCAGTTCCCTGATCAAGTCAAGGAAAAGGCTTCAGAAGAGGTCACGTGCTTCCACGTGACCAGGGTCACGTGTTGCCACGTGACGTTCAAGACAGCAGACTCGTTCTCCAGTTGAACCAAGGAAAGAGAGAGTTCAAACAAGGGTCACGTGCTCACACGTGACCAGGGGTCACGTGGCAGCACGTGACGTTTAAGCAGCAATAAGAAGACAGAGCGCAAAAGAAAGGAAAAGGCTCATTCCAAAGGGGGTCACGTGCCCACACGTGACCATGAGTCACGTGGTCACACGTGACCGGCTCTCAAAGCCCATTTTGTCAAACAGAATTAAATTCTGAAGGAGAATCAAATCTTTCCAAAGGAAAGCAACTATCTGGAACCAATCAAATTAAAGATTCAGAGGTGATGAAATATCATCTATCTATGGGAAAATCTCGGGTTTGGAAAGATTTCCCCTTTAAATCTAACCAAAATAACAAAGGAGAATCTCTGGATTTAAAATCCAATGGTGAATAAAATTCACCTAATAATCCGAAGGTCCAAAACGAATAATGGATGTAAATCAAATCTCTTAATGAAGATTCGTCAAAAACTGATTGATTCGGCTGCTTCTCCTATAAATAGGAGCCAAGAGACACAGAGAAACATATACATACGCAGAGAAGAAAAAAAAAGGAGAAGAGCTTTGATACTTTGAAAAGACTCGGATCTTCTGCAAAAAACCCTAGGTAAGAAAGGGAAGGCCTTTTGAAAGAAAGAGAATTTAATTCTCAACAGAGTTTAACTCTAATAATGTAAAAACAGAAGAACATATTTCTTCTCTCTTTGATAGAGGATCTGCAAAGTGCACATCTCCCCTTAAGGTTGAGAATTTAATTCTCAATGGGTTGAGATCCTGCCATGCAGATCCAAAACATAGAGAGGGAATGCAAGCACGAGAATTTAATTCTCACAGAACTATAGGAATTTAATTCCTTTAAAATAAAAGTAGGGCTTGACCCTATATCATGGGAATTTAATTCCTTCAGAACAAAAAAGAAACAGGGTTTAACCCTAATTAAAGAACTTAGTTCTGTTGAAACAACGGGAATTTAATTCCCTTAATCATCATTTAACAGGGAATGGGGATTCAATTCCTTAAAAACTTTTATTAGGGTTTAACCCTATTCAGCCCTTCACATATATGAGGAATTTAATTCCTACAGAAAATTCAGAGTTAAACTCTATTCCAGAATACAAAGTCTTCGAAAGGAAGTAGGAATTTAATTCCTCTGAAATTTACAGTTCGAGGAATTTAATTCCTGAAAAAAGATTAACAAAGCCTCTAAACAAAAATATATAGAGGAAGGGTCACGTGTCATCACGTGACCCCCCAAGAGATCTACAGAAAGTCCCTTTGAGACAGCACCCCACGTGACCCACGTGACCCTCGGCAGAAGCTCTAATACATAGGCATTTGAATGCCCATCACGTGATGGCACGTGATGCCCTGAAAGGCACGATAATCTCAGAATAAATGAAGAGAGGGCGCTCTCACGTGCTGCCACGTGACCCCTCTTGTCTTAGTGTTTAACACTAAATTGAAACTCTCGAACTCAGTGTTAAAATACTGTTGGGCTTTAGTGTTCAACACTAATTGAAAAGCTTTATCTGCAGTGTTCAACACTGATTACCTTAGCGTTTAAACACTAATCTGAGATCTTCATTTGCAGTGTTCAACACTGATCTGTTTTTAGTGTTTAACACTAATTCGAAAAGCCTCATTCCCAGTGTTCAACACTGATTATCTCTTAGTGTTAAACACTAACTTGTCAACCTCATTCCCAGTGTTCAACACTGACTGCTCTGTAGTGTTTAACACTAGACTTTGGCCCAATTGGCCTAAATGGATAGAGGTAAAGCCTCTCCTGATTGGACTTAGCCCAAGATGGCCATAAGTCCTCAATTGGTGATTAACTGGTCCAATGGACTCATAACATAATTAATTCGTCTTGACCCCAAATTGGGCCAAGGACTATTTAATCCACTCCGGTTCTAGGGTACATCTCTTCACTCCTTTGATACTCGGCATTGTAATCCCTCAATGTCTTCAAAGAGGTGACGGGTCCCGACGACCACACATCGATATGGACTGTGGGGTCCTTAAACTCATGTCTAATGCAAATTCCTGGTTACGTGGAACGCGGATAATGTCACTCTTTGACCCCGTGGAAAACGTCCAGAGCGGAGCCTGGTCCTCGCCAAGCACGGCAGTGAACCCGTGTGAAGCATCCAGAGCACAGTGGACTGTGGGGTCCTTAAACCCATGGACTACGACGTCCTTAACCTTGACCGAGATGTCTTAAAACTAACAATGGACTGTGGGGTCCTTAAACCCATGGACTACGACGTCCTTAACCTTGACCGAGATGTCTTAAAACTAACAATGGACCGCAATGTCCTTAAACTACCCATGGACCGCAATGTCCTTAAACTACCCATGGACCGCAATGTCCTTAAACTACCCATGGACCGCAACGTCCTTAAACTACCCATGGACCGCAACGTCTTTAAACTAGAACAATAGAGCCCCATATGCTCTTTTGTCGGATCTAAACGGTCCCGTTTAAGTTGATCTTAGCCTCAAAGATGGCTAACGTATCCTTAAACCTTCAAACAGAGTGGACTACGAATCCCCCCAATTAACTCTGGCTCAAGGGTACATCTCTGAACTCCTCTGACATCCGTCGTTGTAATCCTTCAACGTCGTCAGAGAGGTGACGGGTCCCGACGGCCATACATACGATGGACCACTATGTCCCTAAACTGGAACATTAGAGTCCAAACGCTCTTTTGTCGGATCTAAACGATCCCGTTAAGTTGATCTTAGTCTTAAAGTGAGACTAACGTATCCTTAACAAACGTTTGAGTTGATCTTAGCCTCACGTATGGCTGACGTATCCTTAAACCAAACCCCCCAAACCCAAATCTAAGATAATGCGGATTTGGACTAGTCCACGCCCTACGGGCGACGACATAACTCAGTCTCCGTAAACAATCCACGGGCAACAAAATACAAAACAAACACCCACGACACGAAGTGACCATCCGGAGAAGGAGAAAGTTGTTACCGCAATGCGGTAGCGTAATTAACTGCAGGGGCTTGCGCCTGCAGGGAAGAGCGTCCCCACAATCAAAAACCCCTCAAACGAGGGGAATCTGATGAAGTCTGCTACATCGGACGCATCCGTCTAAACCTTCGATACATAGTGCCATAAATCAACTTGGCATCTTCGGAGAGGTGGACGGATAGCACCAATTAGCATCTGTCCCGAACCTCAGGTGAGACGCAGTGTCGCGCCGTCTTTCGGAGGGGAACAATATACATAATATATTACTTAATATATTCTTATACCTATATTCCTAACTGTTATATATGTATATATATTATATTAATAAATTTATTTTTATCATATAAACTCCCCCTCTCTCTCTCATTTCCCCGTCTCCATCTCTCTCCTCTCGCTCTCGCGCGCTCTCTCTCTCGCACTCGAACCCTAACCCGCGCCGTCCCCTCTCATCGTCGTCCTTTTTCGTCGCCGACACCACCTTTTCACCCTCACCTCCTCATCACCACCACTGTCATCACCTCCATCCTCCTTTCCCGAAGCCTTATCAGAGCCCGACTCCACACCCAAGAACCCGCCTCCACCTCCCTCGTCGACGTCGTCACTCGAACCCGACCACCACCAAGTATCCTTGTCACTTTCCCCTTCTCGTTGTTAGCACCAAAGCACCCCACACCACCATCTCTTTCTCTTTCTTCTCTTTTCCCCGATCACCAGCCTAACCCCTCACCGCCCACGACACCTCGTCATCGACTTCGCCTCATCTCCCCGTCGCCGACCTAATCTCGCCTCTCTCCTCTTCTTGCCTTCGCTAAACCCAAAGCCCAGCCACCATCATCACCCCAACATCATTTTCTTCTTCTTATTCTCTTTTCTGTTCTTACCTCGCCAGAGCCGATCGTCGCCGCTGCCACCCACTTCCCTTCGCCGACGAGCACAATCCCAGTCACCACCTCCTCAACGTGCAGATCCCATCATATCTCTCTTTTCTCTTCTTCACAAGTTCAAACTCAGACTCCGTTTCGTCGCCGGCGAACTCCGACTCTGTTTCATCGCCGGCGAACTCCGACTCGTCGCCGTCGCCTTCAACAGCATCTGAGAATTCTATAGAATACCAGTGTGCACCCCAGAGCAGTACATAGTCGCTTGTAACCAACGTCGTGAGTACGTCGTGTTTTTGAAACGTCGCCGACGTGTGAATATCCGTATCTCATCGTGAGTTTTCGATCATGCAAGTTTCTAAACTCGCAACATGCTACTTTTCTTATATTAATAATTATATGATTATTTATGTACATGTATTTTAATATTTAGCAAGTATTATCAATTTACAGTTTTATAGAATCAATATGCATTCATACCAATAACGGTTTTATCTAGTTGCATGCTGGTTCATTACAATATTATTATAATATTATATCAGTTCAGCATTCTTTATCTAGATTGCAATATACCTTATAGCAGACGTAAAACGGTTATTACAGATAGATACATATATATTTTGGGCATTAGTCATATTTATTGTTTTAGATAATTTGTTACAGTTTTCCATCTAGTATCTATTTTGTTTAATATACATTGCCTAATATGTTCACAAGACATTACTAGACATATTACTTGGATTATTACTAATACCGATAATCCTGACTTGTTGTCCTGACGGACGTGACTTGTTGTTTAGATAGACAAGACCTGTACCTGCTTGATCCTGTGTCGGCATTAGGTAGATATCATCAATACCTGACTTGAACACAAAACCTGAGGGTAAGAGGAAATCAATAATAAAACCTGACTTATAACTCAACAGTTCGATACTTTTCAGAGAAAATCAGTCGATACGGGCTTCAGCCCCGAAATGATGATACTGACATCATTCGTTTGTACATGATACCCTGTTTTTACTGCTTAGTGGCACGTCTCGGATTCAGCCCCGAGAGTCTTGACCGTGGTCCCGGACACGCACGGGATACTATTGAGTTACATCGACGATTCCATTAATTGATTTCAAAGACTTGTAAAATAGATAATTTAGAAGCACATATTTTAGGATACATATCACATACCTATACCTCACTGTTTTATCCTATGTTTATTATTTACACTCATGTTTAATCATAGCATTCTATTCTGGCTGTTACTATTATTTTGATATTTATGACGCACTGACGTCTGGATTTTGCATGACCCAGTTCTTCTGACTTTGTCGCAGGAAGATCAGGAGTATTTTAACAAGCAAGCCGAGTAATGAGGAGCTTGATAATTAGTTTTAAAGATACTTAGTTTATTTTATTTCCGTAGTTTAATTTATCGATGCGATCCCATAAGGGATGTGATTAAGATATTATTCTTTATTGGATGTTTATTCGTTTCCGCTATATACATTTCTTGAATTTTATTTACTGTGGAAGATGGACATGTGTTAATTAGATTTTATTTATAGAGATTTTTCCTAGTCATAAGTAGCATGGTTGGATCTGTCACGTGCCGTATTTACATATTTTGGGAAGCGGCGCGACAACATTTCTCTCTCTTTCTTTCTTTGAAATGTTCGTCGGGAGGACCAGATTCGGAGGAGATAGAACCGAACCCGGAATACTTGGACCAGTTTGTTTCTCAGCCTGACTATTAGCTCCTGCTTGAATTTACTTCCAGTATACCATTATTTAGGCATTTACTTTATCATTGTATATTTTTATTACAAACAGTTGTATGTAAATTTTAATGTAAATAAAATTGTTGTTTCATCTTATTACTCTTGTTATTCTTGTACATTATTATATTGCTCAATTACGCTTAACGTGTTCTTATAATAAATACGTTGCAGGCTTGCCACGCCACCGTTTCCGTCTACTGAGAAGTGGGGTGTGACAACTTAGTCTTTTGATTATATATATAATATACAAATTTTGCTTTGGAGCTCACGTAAGTATCCCGTGAGGCGCTCCGAGTTGGGCGTTGCACAATTAGTGCTAAGCATTAAAACACTTTGAATATATAGTGCAAAGCACTTTTATACAGCGCTCATATGGGTATTACGTGAGGCGCTCCAGCTTGCCAATTTTTTAAACTCTCGCGTGGATTTCACGTGAGGCGCCAGATCTTTACTGATGAGCGTTCACGTATGAGGCACGTGAGGCACTGAGTTTTTATTTATGGGCACTCACGCATGAAGCACGTGAGACGCCGAGTCTTTGGAGATTTAATCACTGTTTATTTTTTTTTAATGAAGTTAAGTTTCCATCAATGGTCTTTTGGCCATTGATGATCACCGAGATCTCTATTTTTGAAGATCTGGAATCGGATTTTTGAGAACTAAGTTCTTCTGTTCTATTTTTATGAGAACTATGTTCTTTGAAGGGTTGAACCCTTTTTTAGAGGAATTAAATTTCTGAAATATACATTCCATTTCTTTTCTTCATATTTCTTTTCTCATATCTAGTTTTTCCTCTAAACCTTGAATCCGAAGAACAAAATCTTTCCGATAAGAATTAAATTCTCAATTTATGAGAGACTTATCTTGTGGATCTCAGATCTAAAGAAAAAACTAAGTTCTTTATAAAGGGTCAAATCCTTATATTTATGTACGATAGGTAAAAAAGATATTTTGATCTCTTATTTTTTCTTTACCTAGAGTTTGAAGGGAGAAAAATGAGCTTTTTCTTCAGCTAAAGAATTAAATTCTCAATTGTAGCATTTTTATCACCTTATGGGGTTAGTTCTCCCTCCTGAGACTTGAAGTCTCGGGTCCTTTACATAGGTGATGAAAAATTGTTGATTAGTTTAAAAGATCGCTTGTTTGAAATATCTCAATCTGATTTCATAATCAAGTGGTACTTTTTAATCACCGTTGGACCCTAAATCTTAAGTTTTCTGTTTAACAAAATATATTTTTCTTATTTTTAACAAGATTAGAAAAATATTTTTCCATGCATACAATTTTTTTTATTTTTTTTTAATTCAAACGGTAATTTTTTAATCACCATTGGAAATTTAATCTAAGGGTTCTCTGTATAACAGAGTATATCTTTCTTGTTTAGAAAGATCGGGAAAATATTTTCCCATATAAAATTTAATTCTATCTTTTGATGATTTTAAAATTATCATTGGATGTTTGATCCAACGGCTCTCTATTTAATAGAGATTGTTCTTATTTTATTTGATTGGGAAGATATTTTTTCCTAATAGAATTTAATTCTATTATTGGATCTTTGATCCAATGACTCTCTATTTAACAGAGAATATTGTTCTTATTTTAGGAAAATATTTTCCCACGTAGAATTTAATTCTACCCGAAGCAAATTTGCTTCAATTTGGACGCTGACGTTCACGTGCTAAGCACGTGGGCGTAGCCAAAAAAATTAATTCTTACAGAAATAGGTACCCACGTGTTTTGCATGTCGGCGCTCACGTGTCTAACACGTGAGACGCCGTCCTAAAATTTAATCCTGGCAGAGGCAGGCGTCCACGTGCTTTGCACGTCGGCGCTCACGTGTATGGCATGTGAGGCGCTGCCTTAAAATTTAATCCTATCAAAGACATGCGTCCATATACTTTGCACGCCGACGCTCACGTGTCCAGAATGTGAGGCGCTGTCTTATTTTTTATGAGGGAACAATACTGAACACAATAAGGCATGCATTCTGCACGCCAACAAAGTCTCGAAGTACGTAAATAGAAGCATCTTGAAATATGTATGTTCAAGTAATCGGCAAGTCCTGAATGGAATTCTCTCCAACCGATTTTACTCAAGCTATTAAATTCATGATTAGCATAAGGATGCAAGACACGAACGACAAATCTCCATCTTGGCTCGCATCCGATCGAGACCAAGGTCAACGCTGGAAGAAGATAATGCCTCGACATGAACTTCGGAGACGAATCATGTCACGTGATTAATATGACAATCCAAAATTGCACTCAATGCGATAACAGATGCGACAATGAAATGATAAGATACTTCACCTTCAACCCAAATCCGCATGATAACGTCTCGAAATAATAACAAGCATCCACGACTTTAACAGAAGCCGGTTTGAACTATAGGTACTAAAGTAGGGATAACTGCAATAGAAGATGGAGTTTTTCAAATTCGACTCCATCAATGTGTCTGAAACGTCGCATGAATGACCGGCACCACCATTGCCATCCTCAAACGCTAGCCATCTCGCAGGTGATCACCAGCGTCACCACATTGCCGATACCATGACATGCGCCCACGTGCACTTACAGTTGCGCCCATGCGCTCCGTCGTGCCAACGACTCCGATCTATAATGAATCTTAAACGCGGCACCATCGATCTCATCTGCCGTCTTATATTTACATGCATACATGCCCTGAATCTATGTGCTCGATCAATAGAATCAAGCTTAGCTCCGATACCAATTTGTTACGAATGATCGAGATAAACATACATAAATAAAATATAAAACCAGAGATAAGAATCAATCGAGCGAAACACAAAGATTCTTACGTGGAAAACCTAAACGGGAAAACCATTGGCACAACAGAGACCGTTTTCGTTAACTAAAATGAGAGAGTTTACATGGAGAATACAGAATAAACTCACCCTCACAGATCTCTCACCAAAAAGGAAAGAGAACTCTCATAAATATTAGGGTTATATTGTGGCGGCTCTCTCTTGCTCGTACAAACCAAACCCTAAACTATTGCTCCATATTTATAACCTATACAATGATACTTAGAGATAACATTAATTTAATTAGGATTTATCTCTAAATAACTAACTAAATATTATCTCTAAACAAACAAGCAAATATATATTTAAATATAAATATAACAGAATAGTTAGGATTCTGGACATCCCAATAAACCGGATAGTAATTTTCATTTCGATGATCATCTGTCCCCTGACAGCATCCGGATACGGATATGGTAAAATCTATATCCATTCTGTATCTGTATGGGATATAAAAAATTCTAATATTTGAATTTATCGAACATAGTTTTTTCCAATATTTATTACCCAAGTAATTTTCATTTCCGATAACCATATATATCCTTGTTCAAATCCGCTTTCCCAGAATATGACTATAATAAATCCTATAGTATACGTCCCTAGTGAGCCACCAATAAAAATTGGATCAATTTGATGTACGAACAATAAATCTAAAGGTAAATTTAAAATAATAGTTTGACTCCTGCATAGAAGCCGAGAATAAAGTGAACAGGTGAGCTTTTCTAACTAAAAGTTAGTTGATATTAGAAAATATTAAACACATGACAAAGATTAAATAATTGGTTTAGGTTAATAAATTATATAAATATTAAAGCCCCGCAAAATTAACGGAGGTAATTTTATTCTATTATTTGTCAATGCCTAGTTAGAATCATATGGGGAGTTCTAAAAATGCATGCATCTTCTAAAACTCAAATTGGGAGAGATCATGTAAGCTATAAGTTATTGGCCGAGGCCGAGTCAAATCAAAAAATATTAGCTATAAGGTTAAAATAATAGAGAAAAGGTGAGGAGAATTTTGGACAGACTTGGACAGCTTGTAGGATCTGCACATCAATTTTTTCTCTCTATTATCCAGACATATCGGCCGGCACATTGAATAATTTCTCATGACAAAGGGCCATCAAAATTCAAAACCGAAACAATTTTCTTTTTTTATTTTCTAGTTTTTTCTGGCTCATAACTTCCGCTGCTTTTGATCTTCACGGTTTATATCATAGTAACATCATTCATATGATTTCCATGTTAATTTCTTGTCTTTTCAGGGACCGAATTCAAATTTCATGATTCCAATCACTAAAAAGTTTTCCTTCAGTCGTGTAACAGGTTAGAGATATTAAAAATCATATAAAATTTAGTTTATTTATATCTTACATGATGAAAATCAAATAGACATTACCGATCATCCAAAACATTTGTATACAAATTGTATGCTGACCGTCGATACATTGGAACTTTTCTTCCAACATCTTTTCTCCATTTATATCATGTCAATGACATCAAAATAATTTGCTTCAATAAAAATCAATTTATTGAAAACTAATCCTTATATTTCTAGAGTTTTTAATCTCGAAGCAAATACCGTCGTATCTCTGAATATTATCTTATCGGTCTTATCCAATTCTATTTTTATGAAGTTGGATTCTCAACAATAAAATGCAAACTATTGGGATGGAAGAAGAAACAACACCACGAAAACTATGCTAAACGGTCAATCCGTACATTACGTAAGTTAAACAACGAAAGACAAATCATAATAAAATGAGAACAAGATAATCAAACCAAAGAGACAAGGTATTTGTTAACGAGGTTCACCCACCGTATGGCTCATACCCAGCAGAGCGGAATCTGCAAAACTTCTACTAAATCTTTAGTCAAGTTTTGCACCAAAAGCAATCCTAGGGGATTTCTCTCAAATCTCTCAAATCTCTTAGCCGTCTCCCTCTCTTTATACAATAATCTTAATGGCAGTAATTCTGTCATATGAGAGGTCCCTATATATAGCCTAACCCTAATTCCTATTTAAATTAGAGAATATTCGGTTCGCACAGAAAACCTGTCGGCAAGCGTCTGATGAAGACTTCGTCAAACTTCCGTCGCCTCTCTGAATTAGTTTCAGCTTCTTGGGCAGACGTTTGCCACTCCTTAGTCAGACATCTCTGCCTGCGCTCTGTGAAGGCTCTGGATTTGGTCAGACATCTGTCACTTTGCTTTCAGACGTCTTGTGTCGCTTTACTCTTTTGGCTCCTGCATGCCTGTATGGCCAGACGTCTGAACTTCCTTGATCGGACCTTTGAGGAAGACTCCACAATTTCAACACAAACTTCCAAGGATTTAGCTTAACTTGAAACTTCAATTTTGTCTTGGCATGTCGCTGGAATTTTTTCCTTAAAAAGGAGCAATCTAAATTCATAAAACTACTTGTAAGTAATTTATATTGTTAAATTGCCAAAAAAAGAAAAAAAAATGTTATCCACAAAGTTTGTTCTTGATGCAAGCCTTCCAAAACAATAGAATAACAGGTTTTCTAATTATAAGAACTTCAATTGTCCTTTTTGGATGTCCCATTTGCAAAGCTCAACATCAAATCCTCTTCTAGGATCTTGATTCTTAACTTAATACACAAAAAAGAAAGAAAAGAAAAAAGGTCAAAAGTGAGGGGTTGCAAAATGAAAACGTGTGGACCTAGTGGTATAATGATGTAGAACAAAGGGTCAAGCTTGGGCCCTAGCTGTTTTTTAAATTAGAGGCATGGACCCAAGTATTAATCAAGTTATGGGTTTGGATGTGGGGCAAGTTTTGCAGGACCAAGCCTGACCCGAATTTGGTAATTCATGTAAAATTCTACAGTGTGTCGGTCATATGTATCCAGTCATGAAAGAGAAAGGAATAAGAACATGGACACCATCAAGCTACACGAAAGGACGGTAATCTTAATGTGGCGAATTTACCCTCCTTTGCAACCAGCTTCGCTACAGCGCCTGCAGCTCCGAAACTCTCCATCTTTTTCTTTTTTCTGTCCAAATATATTACATCCGCTTGAACGGTTTCTCCACGATTCATTGGATGATGTTAGGCAATGAGATGTGATGAGATGAGAAGCTCACAAACAAACCACATGCATGCCCCGTGATCTTAGGTCAAGACTGGGAAACTTGAAGGTGGGTCTGCATGTGGGTGGGTTCATTTGAGCATCAGATTTTGTACAATTCAACTGACCAAATATTCGACTAACATGGCAACATTAAATAGGACACCATTTTTGTCTATTTATTTGCATGAAAACATGCCATGGACCGATGATGGATTCGGATCCACTGCTCTATTTTCCTCCGTTTTGTTTCCGCACTGTGAATCGAAGTATCAGTGAAAAACATGGAGGCCCCATATCTATGATGTTTAATGAAGAAGATCCAATGACTAGCGATTACAGAACAAGAATTGTAACACACATTTTAAACTACCAAAGAAAACATACTGAACCTAAAAAAAATATGATTCTAAAATTTTGATCAAAGGATGCACTAAAAAGGGGAGTCGACATATTGCACCAACAGAACATACCAGCTTACCTACAACCAAAAAAGGATTTCATTTTTAACCAAAAAAAAAAAAATGGAGTAAACATAATTCTTGTTGCACATAAATAATCGTCAGCATGTCTGCAGAGGGAGAAGCCTTCTCTCTCAAACACAATGAATACTACAAATAAAATAATAAATCAAGTTTCTCAATCTAAAGCTACATTGACCTCCAATGCAGTGTCTGTTAGTATGGTCTCTTGATTAGTAGGGCATGTTGGGTGATCACGGCAATCGAGTCTTATTCGAAGATGCAAAGGTTACACGAAGACGGTATTTCGCATGTCGTCTACATTTTCTAAAAGCAGATCAACACAAGCATTTTGCGATGGATTTCTCTGTGCATTCGGTTGAGAATCCTTAACGCTTCTATGGTTCGATCTTCAGGCGCTTGTGTTCTGCTTACCTTCAGATAAAGGACCGCAGAAGCAACCACCTGGGATGAATTATATACTTTATATGGACGGACAAGAGCAAAGTATTATTTTTAACAGGTCATAACCAGAAACAACACACCTTTTGCGTATCTGGAAACTTTTGATCCATTTTCTTCTCTTCTGTCTTGAGATACATAATCATTGCCTGACTTTGAAAATGTGAGGTTATCTAGCCCATCGAACCACTGCTGTGCAACACTGGCCTTCGAAAACCACAACAGTGCACTGGATCAGCAAAGCAAACAGAAATGAGTTTCATTATATGATGCAGTAGAATTGAATGATCTTTTGAAGCCCACACATACTTCAATTAGACAATTAAATTAGATAGGATATTTAATTTAAATTTTAGGGCTAATTGCATGGTCCCCCTTGTAGCATACCCACGCATATAACACTAATACCCATTTAAGTGATTATAAGCGTAGTTAAGTTTCGAAGGGGGTGCAAGTATATATTTTATACATTGCAGGTGGATCGTTTAGTTCGTATAGAGGTCAAGACTCTGCGAGAACGCGCAGACTCAAGCGCAGATTGCAAGGGCTCAAGCTTAGAGGTCACAAGGGTGCGTGGCCTCAAGAGAGCAGTGGGCGTTTCGAAGGGGGCAACTATATATTTTTTCTGTGGGCGTACACGGGTTTTGATAGAATTGAATGATCTTTTGAAGCCCACACATGCTTCAATTAGACAATTAAATTAGATAGGATATTTAATTTAAATTTTAGGGCTAATTGCATGGTCCCCCTTGTAGCATACCCACGCATATAACACTAATGCCCATTTAAGTGATTATAAGCGTCGTTAAGTTTCGAAGGGGGTGCAAGTATATATTTTTATACGTTGCAGGTGGATCGTTTAGTTCGTATAGAGGTCAAAGAATTTGCGAGAACGCGCAGACTCGAGCGCAGATTGCGAGGGCTCAAGCTTAGAGGTCACAAGGGTGTATGGGCTCAAGAGAGCAGTGGGCGTTTCGAAGGGGGTGATCTATATATTTTTTCTGTGGGCGTACACGGGTTTTGATATAAGTGGGTTCCGATAATAAGACTCAAGCCTTGTTGAGCTTTGGCCAATTTTATATTTTTATACCCATATAGCATACCCACGCATATAACACTAATGCCCATTTAAGTGATTATAAGCGTGGTTAAGTTTCGAAGGAGGTGCAAGTATATATTTTATACGTTGCAGGTGGATCGTTTAGTTCGTATAGAGGTCAAAGACTTTGCGAGAACGCGCAGACTCGAGCGCAGATTGCGAGGGCTCAAGCTTAGAGGTCACAAGGGTGTGTGGGCTCAAGAGAGCAGTGGGCGTTTCGAAAGGGGTGACCTATATATTTTTTCTGTGGGCGTACACGGGTTTTGATATAAGTGGGTTCCGACAATAAGACTTAAGCCTTGTTGAGCTTTGGCCAATTTTATATTTTTATACCCATGTATCTCTTATAATTTCCCCAATGTGGGACTATTTTAATTCACATATCTTAACACTCCCCAACATGCAGCGTGGTGGATCGTTTGGTTCGTATAGAGTTCAGACTCTGTGAGGACGCACGGGCTCGAGCACAGATTGGGAAGGCTGGAGCATTGAAGGTGCAAGGGTGTGCGGGCTCAAGAACGCAGATCACTATGGCTTCGAAAGCAGAGGGCGCACAAGACTGAGATGCGGTTTGACCTAGCTCTGATACCATATTAAGTTTCGATGGGGTGCAAGTATATATTTTATCTTTTGAGTGTACACGGATTTTGATATAAGTGGGTTCCAATAATAAAACTCAAGCCTTGTTGGGTTTTGGCCCATTTTATATTTTTATACTCATGTGCCTCTTATAGTTTTCCCGATGTGGGGCTATTTTAATTCACATATCTTAAAAAAACACCCCATATGTTTATCGATCAAAACCTTAAAAAGGCCAAAACTCTACTATAAACAACACAAACACGTTGTGGAGTTAAATTAGACAATCATTTGAGTTGTTTAGATTAACTTTGAGTTTTTTAACGTCATTGATCGATAATGATAGGGAGTATTTGTGCGAATGAATAATTAATCGAGGGTGTATCTATAGGGATAAACTACAAGGAGGTTTTGTGCAATTAATCTAAAATATTGGTTTGATTTAACAAGGATTAGGATGTTAAATTATTTGGAGCTATCTATTTTTACTTGAATGTTAGTTTGAATACGGTTTGTGACTATGTATCTATGGTGACCTAAGAAATTTGATTTGGATTAGTTATAATCTCAACCTTCGTACATTTTCCCCTGAATTAGTTATTATCTTATGGTGGGTGCCTACCTTCTATATCCATATAGTGTTTATGACTGCACAAAAACTCCAAAACAATGGTGAGAGTCGAGGGAAATACTTGAATATTCTACCAAGCCCCTGCAGGTTGAGCATCCATTTTGTGAATGAAACCGGAAAAGTCCAAGTGGAATATCTTTTAATCTGATTATGGTCTAATGCCATCCGCTCTATTGCCCACAGTTTCTATGTCCAGTAATTTGACTCTAATATATAGAGAGTTGACAAAAGATCGAAAACCAATCATAAAATTCTGTCAAAACTTTCATGAAGCTTTCATAACCGACCTCATTTGTAACGGGAGAAAGATTGTTAGGACAATGACGAATAGATACCATCTTAATTCCTCTACCACTCAGCCAAAAAAAATTAAAATTAAAAAAGAACATCCAAAGCAATGATGAGGACTGAGAGAAGTGCTGTTATATCCTATAATATAAGCAAAGGATATATTATCAAAACAGCGAAACACAATCTTGTTCAAATAATTAATTGTTGGAAAATCTATGGAAAAACAGATTGAGCTTATCCAAATAAAATGTAATGAGCTAATCTAAATATTCTGACATAATATTTATACTGTTAAAGTATGAAAATTTGTAACGATGACATGTTGCTATGCAATGGAAAGGGTAAAAAGTAGAGAATGGATGTTATAACGGGATACGGAAACCAACCAATGTGGTAACCCAAGCACCCTCATATCTGAAGACTGTATGCATAAGGTGGTCCTTGATACTCTATGATATTACTCTGTGACTGTGAGTAGCTTCACATAAAGGGATATAAAAAAAAGCAGTTAATACTACACCAAACTAATGTAAATTTTTTGATAAATTATTAATAGGACAAAAAAAACTAACAGCAGCACTAGACACCTGCATCAAATCGTAAACCCATGAAAATTTGTAATCGATGACATCAAACCAGCAAACGGCCTCTACTGGAACATTATTGCTAAGAGAATGAGGAAATGAACTTTCATAAATATTCCCCTTCTGCAAAATGTTGACTTTCTTTTGACAAAAAAAAATGGTGACTTTCTCCTGTATCATGTGCCCAAAATTCTTCAGAATAGTTTGAATTCCTTCATGAATAAGTATATTTTTCGCAAGGAAATATCTGTAAGGTGAAGAAAAACAAGAATGAGCAACTAAAGATTCTAAACACAAACCTATTGCGACCATTTTCATCTCCCAGTTCTGCATGTTGATGATCCAAGACATCTCAAGTCTGCAAGTTCAGTAAATATAGGAACATTATACATGATAGAAAAAACTTCAGAAACATGAAACATCATTACATGATAGAAACCATAAAATTAGTACAACCTGTTTCCCAAATGAATTCTCCTTGTCATTGGCAGATTCTGACAGGTATACCATACAAAACTAAGCCAAAATATATCAAAAGCATAAAAATATCAATTTTATTCGAAAATCCAAACAATAAAATTCTGAGGTGAATGAGCTCCAATCCCAGTCCCATTAAGTTAATGTAGAGACTGAGCTGCATATCGACCTTCAAGTATCATCACATATAACTACCTAATTATATTGAAATGGATTCTGTTGCCCCTAAGATTCTAAGTATAGAGACAGAATTATGATTTACGACTTAATACACATTAACTTTTGGTCTACCAAACTAAAAGAAATTTTTTATTGTTAGCAAAATAAAACAAACAATACCTGGATAGTATAGAAGTAAATTTCTGAATGCAGAAGATGCATATGGTTCCTAAATAACTTCATGCTATCTCATACTAAAGCCGTATTATGGGCTCTGAAATAGGTCGATATCATCTTTCTGAGATGCATCTTTCAGAAGTACATCAAACTCTTCAATCACTGCACAAAGAAATATGTGATTGATGGTAACGTGACTACGTGAAGAACCAAAAATACACATCTCAAAGCACACCACTCTAATTTGTGACTCAGGCCACAACTACGGTACAGATCAGTATCGAAAGTTTTGAATCTATATATTGCTTATGTTAAAAAAATCTGCTTTAGGTAGGAATTAAAGTTTTTATGTTACAAACACAATGTCACCACTCTTTCGATAAAATTTTGCATGCAACAACTCATGTTTCAAGCATCGGCAGAGAATATCAGACATGTGAAGGTCTAGTCACAGGTACAAGGTATGACTCAGGCCACAACTATGGTACATAAGATCGGTAACAGGAAAATACATAATCAATCACCCCCACCCAAATGGACATTATCCATGCATTTAAAATGTAGCTAAACCAAGTTTTGAATATATAGAGCGGTTAAGACCTATACATGAATAATTGACTGCCATTTATTTACTTTCTAAACACCGTTGGAAATTGCACTGCCTAGCAATCGGCGCGGTGCGTGAAACCAAGCCCCTTCTGGCAAAAGCCACTTTCGCCCCTTGGAATCTGAAGAGCGCTTCACTTTTTTTTAATGACTACTAGCCCTTTTACTTTTGTATGCTATTCATTGACACATATCATCCGCCAAATGAAGAAAGAAATATGCCCCTGAAACCGAACCTACAATGGCCAAAAAGTGGTCAAAGCTACCCTATGCATGAAATAGATTCATAGACCAGGTCGAAGAATCTCCATCTGCACCTGAACCGGCTAAATCTAATACAGTGGGTGTTGTTCCAATGCCAAATAGAGGGGAAAAGTCTCTTTTGAATTTCAAATGAATTTCGGCGAAAGAGGACTAAGAGCTGCCGAGTACTGGCATTTTGTAGATGTGGTTCGGATATTCCCATCTCTCTCTCTCTCTCTCTCTCTCTCTCTCTCTCTCTCTCTCTGTGTGTGTGTGTGTGTGTGTGTGTGTGTTTTGGGGTTGGGGGTGGGGGTGGGAGGTATATGAAAGGAAAAAAGTGTGGATTGAGGAATGAGAGCTTGAAGACAGAGAACAAGGTTTTTCCAAAGAATGAAAGCACCTTGGCCGATCCAAATGATGTTCAACGGTCTAAAGTAGCTGCGGCCCATGATCCAAGGGATCCACAATCTCTTAAATATGGTCACACCTTTACAGTGTAAATCCTTTTCAGGGATTTTATAATTTCAAAAGCAGTACACTGAGTTCAGCACAGTAGCACACAATCTAAATCATCTGTTGAGATAAAACTTAGATTCCTCAAAGATAGCAAGACATGTAACATGCTAGCAGAAATCCTCAGGCACACCATCGTTTTTCTCTATTAAGAAATCAGAAGTAAGAGAAGTTACCTTTAACAATGTTTTCAAGCTTTAGATCCAGCTCATGATGAACCAAATGATCTGTAGAACCTTCAAACAACAAGCAGCATGCACCATTTGTCATCTGAATTGAAATAATAAAAGAGGAATCCAATTATGCGCAATATTAACCCAAAGAAAATAGTAAAAACTCAGATCTCATGGAATAGATGAGGTACATAATAGGTACAAAATTACCAAGTAATAGGTATATAATCGACATACTAAATCTTCTATTTCTGATTTGATGCTTAAGACCTTTAAGTTTCCATTTAAAATGAAACATTGGAACAACACTAAATCAGTGAGTTTTTACGAAACTTTTTATACCCTAGAATCAAATGATGTTGATATTTACGGCTTTCATGAAAGTTAATTGAATTACTCTACTGTAGACAGGGGCGGATCTAGGGTGGGTTGAGTTAGGGCAGTTGCCCTATCTCAATCCCGGGATTTACCAATATTTGAATGTAATTTATGTAAATATATATAACTGTACTACCATTTGCCCAACCTAGGAAGGTAGCAGATTGGTTGAGACACTAAATTTTGGCTGTGGAGTCCCATGTGCAACCCTTGGGAATTGCCTTTAACTACCTAATTTGCATTTTATGTTTTCAATTATTAATTTCTCCCCACTTCTCCTTTAACCTGCTTGTATCTTTGCAAGTAATATTTTCTCACTCCACATTAATTTTTAATTAATTCCATAATTAAGACAACTGTTAACGAAACCTGCCCTATCTAGAATTAAACTCTGGCTCCGCCACTGACCGTAGACCCAAAATATTAAGTTTGGGATACCTGTCACAGGAAGTTAATTGAATATCAACTATCCAACACCTCAACAATCTTACCGAAGAAGTGAATGCCAAGCGTATTTCCCTCTGTTGAACCATTTTTACTTTCTCAAACATAAATACACATTCTTGATGGCCAATACACGCCTTACCTTCTCGACTCCCCAACCCTCCGTCCTGTTACCTCTGTCGCTCTATCATTCTCCTCTAAATAGAAATTAATCGTTCAATGTCTGCTCGATCTCCAAGATACGCATTAGCAAGAACTAAAAAGATTCCCTCCCAACCGATTGAAGGGCCACTTTTATCCATGTAATTCAGCCAACAATGATCTGGTCCTGCAATTGCAATTGCTAAAGTAAGATATCAATGTAAATATAACAATATATTTTGCTGTCAGAAAAGTGTTCTCTTACGAATCTTGACACTTGACCGGCCAATGAACAAATATATAGACATGACAGACCAAATGGGAAGGAAAAAACATGCAAGAAAAAGTACAATACGCTGGCTATATGAAATACTAGTGCAGAAAAAAAGGTGACATGGAATAACAAAAGGAAATTACAGAAACCGTACGCCAGATATTTTCAGAACGTTGATGTTGTTCCAAAATTCCTGCAAAAATTTTATTAAAAAAAACAAAAGGAGACTTGCTATTCCCTGATATAATCATGTCGCGATAAGCGCAAAGAAGACACCGCCAACAACCACGGTGCCCTCCACAGTTGAAATATAACACCATTTCTATGCAAGCACAAAAATTGATTTCTTAATAATCCATCACACATCTTTAGTTCAACATTTGAATCCTTTCACGATTAAAATATAACGCCTTCAATTATTAGATTGATTTTGTAAGAAATACATTGAAAATTTAATTTATTTGAAGAACAAAAATGTCCCTAATAAGAAGTTTAGCTTGAAATGACTAATGTTGACAACAATATGAACAATAAAGGTCACTAACTCATTTTGAGACAGAAGGGCGGCAACCAAATATCAAAATTAGAAATTGTGATGAGCTAACATCAATATTCAAATTCATAGTTACATAAATTCTAAGAACAAAGATAGAAATGAATATGGAAAATATGATTTAAACATTTTAAAGTAAAAAAGTAACAATAAACTCAGAATTGCTCCTGTTATCTACGTTAACTTCTCTAGAAGTCCCAAAACGTTATGAATTATAAGGAAGAGGTTCTGTTTGTTATTAAAAGATTACATTCAATATCCCCTACTTCTCTTTTGCATAGCCATGTGCCCTAAACTTAGTAATTTCTTTAATTCTCTACAAAGTCATGAACACATGTTGCCCCATTAACAAAACCCATGGTCCTCTTTTCCAGATCCAAAACAGAGATCATATCATTCTCACTTGTAGTGAATTATGCTGGTGTTTTCTTTATATATTTATATTTTAAATTTTATAATATTTAGCAATAGGTTAAAGTTAACTTATGGTTAAATATGATGTTATTTTGAATGAAAATTAGACCGCGACTTGAAATTCCGATGGAAATTGATATTAGGTTTAGATTGGAGCTCTCTAAACTTCATGCGAGATAAGAGATGAATTGAATTTTTGTTGCGACAAATATGATCACGAAGACAAAACAAACGATATAGAAAAGAAACAAAACCACAGGCAAATAGAAAATACGAGAACTTTACTAATTAGGCGAAGATGAAGCTTTATTAATAACCAAAAGTAGAGGAGTACAAATCGATGGGGTAATATAAATCTCTCACAAATAGTTCTTTCTAGAAAAAACTATCTCAAAGGAATATATATATATATATATATATATATATATAGTATAGATAAGTCTAAATAACTAATTTCCCAACTAATAAATATCCACCTTAGTTGTAGATAAGTCTGAATTTGTTATCTCTTGCTTTGTAGATAAATCTGAATCTGTTATCGCTTACCTGATAGAAAAGTCTGAATCTATGAGAAATCAATAGGAATCGGAATGGAAGGCATACGCAACAAATCTCCATCTTGCCTCACATTCCCACAAACTCCTCCATCAAATTAATAATAGCTTCACCTTCACCACAAAACCCCTCAAGAGCTCAAATGAGTGTGACGCGCTCCAATTATGTTTGAGCAATGCTCAAACTTAACAACTGAATGAGATTTTGTCAACATGTCAGTCGGATTGTCCGCATGCCAACATTTTTCACAATAATCTCTTCTTTCTCAACGACTTCCTCCGTCATAGTGGAAGACTTTTTATCCTTCCCATAAATCGCATTCTTCAAATTGTTGAGTCAAAACGGCAACCATACGGACTTGCCACAAATAAAAACTCATATTTCTATTGAACTTCTCGATATCGAATTTCATGATTATCGGAGACATGATATGAGATCAAATCAAAATACCTTAAATACTAACGAATCCTAAACTTCAAAATCATGATCTAAGAAAGCGGGGAAGAAAACGCAGTTTTCGTTACCTACTGTTGATCTAGATCGCAAAATCAAAGATATAACGGTTTAACCATAAATTCCCAACAACGCAACAATAGCTCTGATACGAATTTGTTGCGACAAATACGACCATGAAGACAAAACAAACAATATAGAGAAGAAACAAAACCACATGCAAATGGAAAATACGAGAACTTACTAATTAGGTGAAAGCAAAGACGAAACTTTATTAATAACCAAAAATGGAGGAGTACAAATCGATGGAGTAATATAAATCCCTCTCACAAATAGTTCTATCTCAAAAAACTATCTTAAAGGCATCAATCTTTAGGGTTACAAAATACTACAATATTTATAATACACTAGAGATAAGTCTAAATAACTAATTTTCCAACTAATAAATTTCCAGATAGTCTGAATCTGTTATCTCTTGTCTCGTAGATAAATCTGAATCTGTTATTGCTTGCCTTGTAGATAAGTCTGAATTTATGAGAAATCAATAGAGATCGGAATGGAAGGCATACCTAACAATTTTGGACTCATGTGCTTTGAGCGTGTGATCTCTTTCGTGCTTTAATTTTGTAGTAAATTATACCGTAGTACTATAGTCTTTCATCATTTGTATTATACTTTTATATAAGTTTAGTTAGAGTTCTTAATGGATCTTGAAATATTGTTATGTTCCCACATACCATAACTCCTAAGTCTTCCACCTTATTTAATCCATTTTATTTGAGCACTCTTATATATGGATGATATGTCCATTCTCACTATATATTTAGTAAAGGTTTAAAATATAGGCAAGTATCTCATGCTTGTAACTATAAACTAACTCTCAAGCATGGTTTGAAATCTCAACCGATCTCGAATCGAGATGGATAATACTGATCCCAAAAATGATCGTTTGCTACTGATACAACACATAACAAGTATTATAGGATTTACCGTTTGATTAACGAGGCTTTGATATTTAAGTTTCTTAATGAGTTAGAGGGTTTATTAATGGTTAGTAGGCCTATTAATAAGTTATTAGTTTATTAAAGGATAATTTGTCATCATTAATTACTGAAAAATATAATAAAATGATTATATACATTTTACCGAGTATCGAAACAACCACTTTAAACGTCATCAATCACAAAGGAATTGGCCATATTGTTTTAGTTATTTCGGGTATATATTCAAAAATTTAATAATTTTTTTAATTTGTTTTGTCAAATTATATAAAATCTAATGTTCTAATCCAAGACGACCGATTCAGATCCTAAAAGTTTCGATACCAAAACCAATGCCAAGATTTTAAACCTTAACCTCAATGTGTTTTTTCAAGAATATTTTGGCAAGTTAATTTCTATTTGACTTGACAAAAAACTCAAGAATTACACATTTCATATAGAATCCACGCTTTGATGATGGTTCTTTGGAGGATTAATGAAGTCATGTGAAAAGCTAAAAGCAAAAACTTCAGGAGTAAGAACATTTTACAGAAAAACATTCCTTAGTGATGGAAAGCATTGGATGTATAGGGCAAGGCCAGTCACCCCAACCCTTACCTATCCCACTCCATTTTCAAAAGAAAAAACATTTAAGTATAAAATATAATTCATATTTGGTCAAATCCAATTTTCGACAGCCTTTGCTATATTATAATATGTATATAATTATGTACGTTAAAAAGTATTCAACATTGAATTACTAATTTTTATATGAACCGTCAAATAGCAAGGTCTTTATCCAAAATCTTCGAGATCACTCACGGATAATTTTTTTCTCCATTCATCTTTGGTAAGGACCATAGTATTTGTTATTATAATAACTAAAGTATCCTTTCCCCTGTTTTATATTAGGCATATTTTTCTTGATATATAAACCGATTATAGTTAATTTTAATTCAATTTGGGCAATACGTCATAAGGCTAAATTAACTCTAAATGAACATGAATTGAGGCCCTTATGATTAAGATAAATTATAAATGAAGATTTATTGGGTGAGATAGGTAGTTTATAGCCTCAATGTAGAGAATGCAGCACTTCCATGAACTGCATAAGACTATACATGAAGTTATCATATAAAGACGTGTGTAGTGGTGTTCTGTAAACGCAGAGTTTGCTTATGAGATGGCTGCAAAAGGATGCATGCCCTGTGGACCGGCTAATATCATGTTGCTCCTGGTAAAGAAATAATGTGTGTAATATATTAAAAACTTAGTAAAAAGATATAAAGGATATAGTAAATAGTAATGGAAGAATAATAATAAGATTTATTAAATATGATGATTATTCTATTTGATATAGTGCCCTCAAGACAATTATTGTAGTTGCAATAGGCGATTATGATACTTGAGAGAGGACCTATACAGGTAAAACGGTTTTACTCGAAATGATAGTATGTATTTGGTTTGTCTTAATCATTGATGTGAATACGATTTACTTGTTATTACGTGTCGTTAATACATAATGATGAAGCCCGTGGGATTCTTGCTTGACTACCGGTATTATGATGACGATCATATATATGAGAGTTGGGTAGTCCATAAGCGCATCCTTAAATGCCCTTAGTCGAGAGAATATCGAGACTGAACATCGATATTCCAGAGTAGACTGGTGTATATGTTTCGAGACCCCGACGAGGGGCGATGGCCGGTCTCACAAGCCATTGGTGTTGTATCACCTAAGATAGTATACATATGCTCACTGAAGGTGAATACACCGGACGAACTCGCCGAGAACTTTTAGATGGTATTATATCTATCGTCAGATAGAAGTTCTCTATAGCATGAGGGCAGATTAGTCTTTTGACCTTAAATCGTCATTTGACTCGTATGAATTCCCACTGTACTTAAATTACTATCCTACCACGGCTCAAAAGAGTCGTGCAACAGATTTTAAGTGGGTACAGTCCCGAGCCACATAGAGGCAGTGGCTATTGTCGGGGATTCGCCTCTTCTGGTATTAGGAGTCGATGTCACGCTGTGTTCGGTTGGCCATCACCATAAATCCGTGGCCACGGTGGATGGGATTTACTGATAAGAGTTCAGTAGTTTTTCAGTTGGTGATGAGCTTACTCCAGCACGACTTATCGGGTTATTAGGGGTCTAACGTTATCCATCCCTAAACCCGGTATGCGATACTCTCAGATGAAAAGACCGGACTGTACAGAGATTATCACATTCAGGCTCAGTAGGGTACAGACGGACTTGATTGTCGACCTCACTTTCGGCAGAAACCCGAGTATCCGTTACGTACAGCTAGTGTTACTGACATGCTTATGGTTTTGGATTTATCCAGTAAATCATGACCAGCATATTGTTGAGTCTTTAAAGTCCCACACAGGGTTTTCCAGGTTCAGACGATATGATGTAGATGCCCTATATTGATACGTGCAGGGGTCAGATTAAATACATATACTTGCTACACGGACTTTAATCGGACGGATGATAATACTAGTCGGCTTATGATTAAGCCAGATTATTAAATCAAGTATTGATTTGATAATTTATATATATATATATATTCTAGTATTATTATTCACTATTCATTTTCTCTCTCTTGGCTATTCGTATTTTTATACAGATATGTGTATATGTATTTCGATACGTATACCGGGTTGTATTCCGTATTTATACGGAATACTTTTAGAAGGGGGACAACTCATTATTTGATTTTCTTTTTGGAAAATCAATTGGAAATGAGATGGAGAGTGGGATGGGTTTGGGTATGGTTATGGATATGTAGAGAGGGATGGATTTCATTTGTTTATTTGAAAATGGTTATGAGATATTATTTTCTTTTATAGTTAGAAAATGTTATGAAGTCATTCTCTCAATCATCTAACACTTAGCTCAATTTGTGTTATGGCTACCTCTTCATCCTCTTCCTTCTTGCATGCTCTCTTGAGCTTGAGAGTGAAAATGATAATGGAGAATTCCTACATACCCACTCTCCATTTCTAGCAAGTTTGGAGCGTCGGTTGCTTTACTAGGTAAAACTGGAGCTTGGTTCGCTTCTCTCGGATGGATCATTTTCGGCAGGGACGGTCGCTTCTCAAGCTTGTTCCCAACGGCTTACGAGGAGCTTTAACAAGTCTTCCACGATTGGATGGATACGAATCAAAAGTTGTAATGCCTAAACCTTGCATGCTTATTTTTCTAGTTTAGTGTTTGGAACGATCGCTGAGAATTAGTTTCCAGTGCTCCACGTAAATTTTTTATTTTTCGATCCGCATTGGCCGCGGTTGCAGCGGCAAAAGCACTAGAAACTTTCAATATAATCAGAGCCTAACCAAACACTAGAACTAGTTTAGACGATGTTTTAGTTTCGAGACCGAATTTTTTCCTGTAATTAGTTTCCGTTTTCAAGCTACCGTCCTTTTTAAAACTTTGCTTAATTTTTTTTTTAAAACAACTGCAGATGACTTGTCTTTTGAAAATAAAACTTGGCACAAAATTCGAAGCATTTTGGCCAGTTTTTGGCTGCTCAAATCCCATTTTTGTAGGTCCAAAATTGTCAAAAAGTCCTTGGATTTCATCAATAGCTTAGAATGTTGGAAACTTTATTTGTGGTATTGTTTGTTTTGCCCCAGATTTTAGTTTGTGCAGTTTTTACATAGGAGCATTTCGGGACTGTTTTCGGTAGAAATTTTAGCATCGTTTACGATCCGTAGCTTGTCTGTGTTATTGAACGTCGTCTGATTGCTATATGTTCAATTAGACGGGGTTGCACACTTACTTATGTTGCTTGTTGTTGTATATATATCTCTGTGGTGGTTTAGCCGGATTGTCGTGTTGGATAGCCCCTCGTGCGATTGCATGTACAGTCTTGTTTTATTCATTTATTCGGGACGAGCTCCAACTTGTGGCCGCCGTTTCCGTATTATGTATATTCTTTTATTGGGGCTCGACCAGGATACGGTCGATATCACCACCGTATATATTTTTCATTTCTGTACTAGGATTAACCCAGGAGAAGTGTTCAAGTAGCCAGATTCTAGAGTGCGGTAGGTGGCCATCTCATGGAGTTGAGACCGGACCATCTCGCTCTATAATTGGCGGGTTGCTCGCCGCACTTATAGGGGTTATAGAATCGACCCGCGGAGGAGTGTCCAAGTTACCGGATTCTAGAAAGCGACGGGTGGTCGACTCATGTTATTGAGGACGGGTTACCCAATTTCTAGAATTGACAGGTGGCTTGCCGCACTCGTAAAGGTCTAGGATCGATGTTGTACGGGCTATCCACACGATCGGGGAACATCACGTTTTATTTGCGGCTCAAATGAAATACGGGTCTCTTAGTTTATCTGATATTCCATATTGTTTGTTGCATGCCTGTGATGTTTTTACATGCATGTGATGATATATATATATATATATTATAGTAGATTATTTCATATGTTTTCTTTCGCGTTAACCATGTCCCCGTCCCTGTAAGTTAAGTAACCTTACGGTGAAGACTCGGGATCCCGTGGCGATACGGATGGTATATAAAATTATGCCATTTTGGTTATTTCTAGTGTGGCTTAGAAACTTAAAATGATGGGACTGTGTTATATGTTTGATGCAAGGAAAATAAATCTTAAATGATGTTGTCGAAACCAATTTTTAAAACTACTCGGTTTTCTTCAAAACTATAGTTATATTCTTTTGTTTTGCATAGAGCTATTCGGTTAGGAATATCTTGCATTCTATGAGGAAAAAACCTTGATCTCTTCATGGGAGTTCACTCTTAAGCAAAAGTTCATGTTACCAGTTTTAAAAGCAGAGCCTAAACCACTTCATTTCAAACCCACCCGAGTTCCTTCAACGATATAAATCTCATTACGTTAAATGTTTTTCACCAAAAACCATTCGTAGCCCTCCGTCATTTCAGATCATTAGTACTTAATATCCGTGCTACGTTTATTGATCATTCGTTAAGGTGTAGTGTGCGGTAGCTAAGTGGTGATTTTCTGTCGCATGGATATGTGGATTAGTTAGAACAGTCGTACGACTTTGTTGATCATTCATCAAGGGTCGTGCAAGTGGGTTTAATGCAATCAAGATAATGACGGGTTGAACTTGACTAAAAACCTTTTGATTTGTTGAACATTCGTCAAAGTCACTTGGGTCCTAGAGGTGAAAATCATATTGGGAGTTTCAAATATAAGGGAAACTTACCAAGTTTGCACATGCCTTTTGGAGTGTGGTAATTTTGGTCGGCTTTCGTCAAGATTGTCACACGGTGATAATTGAGTCCCGATTCCCACTGATGAGTAGATATTACTTCTCGGAAGATTTTCACTTCACAATTAGCTAACATATTAGGTGTCTAGAAAGTGTTAAGGAGATTACGTCTCTGTGGAAACGGGGTTATTTAATTGGGTCCGTGCGAAAGCACGAGAGATCTCCCTCGGAGTACCAATACTGGCCTGCTGAACGGTTGGCAAACTTGTAGGTTATACATGATCCCGATTAGTTCTCTTTTTAGGATTTGAAGAAGAATTCGAGAAAACGGTGGGAGCCATCCTGATTAGATAAAGTGATTAACCAATCTTATAGAGTGCATGCTGAGTGTTTCTTTTCTCTCTGGTTACAGCGATCCATGACTTATCTTAAACTAAAACTCATGAGCCAAGTTAACCAAGCTTCTTACACACTTTGGCATTGGATTGTGATGATTCACGACAAAATCACATATATCTCTGTTGCTCCTACTTTCCCTTTGCTTTTCTCCAGAATACTCCGTATCACTACATGATCCATATTGCTTGGAAAAACCGTCGTATAATTACATACGAACTCGAAGAAGTTACTTCAGTCAAGTATAGTCACTGGTCTAAAGAAATTGAATAGTAGTACTCGATTGTCTCTTCTCTTTACCTTCTCTCAGGTTGCGAGAGCTTCTTGTATTGGGAAAGCACCTATTACGCTTATTGGATAGTCCTTAGGATGATGCCGAAAGGTAGGGAAAGAAGAAAATTAATTAGCGTAAGTGTGGTGTACAGAAGATAAGATGTAGAGACATATAAAAGGGTTGAAATGAGAGCAAAGGAAATTGCGATTACTGTCATAAATCTGGATAATTAGAGAAGACATTACTAGGAATACCCGGCCACCCCTAGAAACATTTTCATATTTCAGTTTTTCTGTGTAGTTGTTACTGAAAACTGTTTTCCCAATTAATTCTGACTCCATGGTATGTATGTACCGGTTTTGGATCTCACGTCTATAGGGCGTAACGGATGCTGGGGAGTAGAATATTGGAAAATGGACGATTTGATTCTTAATATCGGAATTTGTAGCAATTGGCGATATTGGATTAAATCACCTGGTTTTGCCTTACGGCAAATTTTTGTTTTTGAATAACCGTTTTTATGCACTAACTTTTAAAACGATATATCTATATCTTTATTCTATAAAGTGATATAAATTTTGAAAATTGTGTTCCATACATTTACCTTTATCAGTTGAGGATAAAATAAAGTGCATTGAATAATGGTGTACGATATTCTTGACCAAAATACAGTTATCAACTTACAATACACAGAATTTGAGTTAGTATTGTTGAGGTCAAAAATTACACCCCGGTTGACCAAGTCAAAGTCAAAGTCAACCCCAAACCAGGTAGGCCCAAGCCCAGGCCAACTGGGCCCATGCCCAAGTCGAGCCCCGCAGCCAGCCTCCCCCATGCCAAAATGAAAATTATGTAATAAATAATTTTGATGTAATTTTCATATATGAATGCAAGAAAATGGGCATAAAGCCAAATTTCTGTAAAGCCCATGGCGTATGTGCAAAAGAAATGAGCACATGGGATGGGCAAAATGCCATTTTATAAAGCCCAAGAGGCTATGTGTAATTTTGTAAGCTTATATAAGGCAACATGATAATGAAATAAAATATAACTTTTTCCATTCTCAAAAATTCTCGGGTTTTTGTACCTCCTTCTCCTTTCTCAAGGTTCTAAATCTTCTTCCCCTTTTCAATTAAATCAAGAGTTTCTCTTTTTTTCCAAAAAGAAATAGTTTTCCACCACAAAACCCTTGAAGGGGAACGCGGATCTTCTATCAGATCTAAAAAAGGGAAGATTTTTAAATCTCAACCCCTTTCTCCAAGATCTGGCCAATCGAGAGGAAGAAGAAGGAGACTCATCTCCAAAAACCCCACATTGGGGAAGATTCAGGGCCCAAAGGAGAAGAAAAGAGTACCCTTTCATCAGCTCCGAAAATATCTTAGGAGTTTAACTCCTCAAAATATATATATATATATATATATATATATATAAAATAATAATCTTTCTTTTTGGGAGTACAACTCCCAGTGCGGGGGTAAAGCCACTTGTCCTCTCTGTCAGGAATTCAACTCCATAAGTCAAATCGGGAGCACAGCTCCCAGTGTAGAGACAAAGTCCCTTTTCCTGCTGACGCCCAGCGCCCGCGTGCCAAGCACTCGGGGCGCCGGCGCCCAGTGCCGGTGTGCCAGGCACATAGGGACACGGACACCCAGCGCCCGAATGCCAGGCACGTAGGGACGCTGGCCCCCACGCGCCCGCATGCCAGGCACGTGAAGCGTTGGCCCCCACACGTCCTTTGGACGTTTTTTCCCCTTTTTACCTATATGTATATGTGTGTGTATATATATAGATACACACACTCCACAACACTGTCCCTGTTAGGAAAAATTTCTAACGGGACGCTGTCCCGCACCTCGCAAGGGGGCTGCAAGCCCCCTTGACCCCCAGCCCGCTATCCGAGTAGCGGGACCCCCGTAAAAACTCTGCGGAAACCCCGATATATCCAAAACCCTTCAAAACACAACACTGCATATTAAGTTTGCATTACCTGTTTGATCCGTCAATCGGAGGTTCTCTCGCTCCAAAGACGAGGGGTAATTAACGGCAGCTTAGTCCGCGGCTGCCAGAGATTCAGATCCCCACAATCAATAAACCCCTGCCTACCCTGAACAGGGGGAATCTGTAGTACGTCTGACAAGCGCGCACGTATTCCCATCTCAATAGGGTGACGAAAAACATCCTACAGATTCTGGCACGCCCGGTGGGACTGATCTCTCCTCCCATATTTCGGGTTAAACGTTCATGCGAACTCAATCCATATACATATCGATTGCCGGTACTGAAATCATGCTTCTTTGTGCAGGTTAACGACTTTCAATTGCAATCTTCGGACGCGGCGAAAATGTATCCAAGGACAAGCTCAGCTCTCGACACAGCTCCCGTCTCTTACACGATGAAGATGGGCGCCAGGACGGTCCTCCCGACCAATCTCGGGTGACAATGGGAGGAGCCGCCGCTACAATTCGGCTCTATTCTGTTCATGCCAGCTAACACCATCTTTGCTCCTCAAGCCCCGGTGATGGATAAACCGGCCTCGAAAAGCAAGAAGCTAAATGCGGTTGTCTGGAAGGCGCCCCAACCCAAACGTAAGTCGGTGTTTGAACGACTTTCCTTGGCCCCAGCTGGGGGCAAGGCCATCAACATCAACAAAGCAACAAGGCATCTCGGGCAAGCTCCAACAGCTGGCCACCATGTCGTTAAACTGGGAACGTCGATCACCATGTCGTTAAACTGGGAACGATTGACCACCATGTCGTTAAACTGAGAACAGCCGACCACCACGTCGGTAAACTGGGAACAATCGACCTCTAAGTCGTTAAACTGGGGATGTAAAAATGTGTAAATAAAAAATAAATTAAAAAAGCCGAAATGATGGGGCAACTCGCAATAAAAATCAGCGAGTAAAATAAAGATAAAAATAAAACCGAAATGATGGGGCAACCGTGAATAAATAGCCGAAATGATAGAGCAATCGCGACCTTGGCGATAAAAAAAGCTGAAAAGATAGAGCAATCGCGGTAAAAAAAAGGCGAATGATGAGTTGCTCCTGGTACCATATTCCAGTGCAGCAATGCAGACGCTAACCAAATTCCAAGTTCCCAAATGGTGAATGATGAGTCGCTTCTGATACCATATTCCAGTGCAGCGATGCAGACGCCATCCAAAACTCAAATCCCCAACGGCGAATGATGAGTCGCTCCTGGTACCATATTCCAGTGCAACGATGCAGACGCCATCCAAAATCCAAATCCCCAAGTGACGAATGACGAGTCGCTCCTGGCACCATATTCCAGTGCAGCGATGCAGACGCCAACCAAATTCAAATTTTCAAATCCCTGGATGTCCCAATGGCGAATGATGAGTCGCTCCTGGTACCATATTCTAATGCAGCGATGCAGACGCCAACCAAAATCCAATTTCCCAAAATTCTCCCAGCCCTACGGGTGGTCCCCAAATTAACTACCGTATACAATTCTCGGGCTCAAATAATTCTCCTCACACCCATGCCCCACCGCAGTCACCAGTCCAGCGGCCGGTCTTCACCCTTGGAATTATGTTCCATTTGGGAAGACTCACTCATGTGTCCCCACGATACTTGAGGAGAACAAACTTACGAGATCCTCACGACTCGTAAGAAACACCTTCGTGGGATCCTTACGACTCATAAAGGAAAAACACACTTGGGGATCCTCACGAGTCCTAAAAAGAAATGCACCTACGGGATCCTTACGACTCGTAGGGAGAAAATGCTTTTATGGGACTCTTACGGCTCATAAAATTGAAAAGTCTTAAGAGATAGGGATCTAAACCTGTCTCCTAAGCCATCGCTCCCCAACGGGAAAACGCAAATGATGATTCGCTCATGGTACCATATTCCAGTGAAGCGATGTTGATGCCAAACCAAAACCAAAATTCTCAAATCCTCACGGGGCAAATGATGAGTTGCTCCGGCATTTTTCCAGTGCAGCAATGCAGATGCCGACCAAAACCAAAATCCCTTAATCCTCTGATGGCAAATGATGATTCGCTTCCGGTACTATATTCCAATGTAGCAATACTGATGTCAACCCAAATCACCTCAAATCAGCAAGTCAAATCCAACGCCGACCGTCCAAGTCGCAAAAAGGGCAGTAACGACCTTCCTTGTCGGAATTATGCTTCGTCTCGGAATCAACCAATGACCTCCCCATCAGAATTATGCTCCGTCGCGGAATCAAGTCACCCAACAAGCTCTGCGTCGGAATCAAGCTTCGTCTCAGAGTATACCCCGTGTCGAAATCATGCTTCGCCTCGGTGTATTTGCCTTCCCTGTCGGAATTATGTTTCGGCTCGGAATCAGCCAGTGACCTTCCCGTTGGAATTATGCTTTCTCAAAATCAAGTCACCCAACAAGCTCTGCGTCGGAACCATGCTTCGTCTCAGAGTGTACCCCGTGTCGAAACTCATGCTTCGCCTCGGTGTATCTACTTCCCTATCGAAATTATGCTTTGACTCGGAATCGCGTCAAGCGTCGACCGTCCATGTCGTAAAAAGGGCAGTGCCAGCTTACCATAAAGCGGGAACTGAATCACTCCGTGCCGGGAAAACGTCTATCACGGATACTCCATCTCGGGGACACGTCAAGCGTCGACCGTTCATGTCGTAAAAAGGGCAGTGTCGGCTTCTCACAAAGCGGGAACCAAATCACTCCGTGCCGGGAAAACTTCTATCACGGACACTCCGTCTTGGAGACGCGTCAAGCGTCGACCGTCCATATCGTAAAAAGGGCAGTGCCAGCTTCCCACAAAGCGGGAACCAAATCACTCCGTGCCGGGGAAACGTCTACCACGGACACTCCGTCTCGAAGACGCGTCGAGCGTCGACCGTCCATGTCGTAAAAAGGGCAGTGCCAGCTTCTCACAAAGCGGGAACCAAATCACTCCGTGCCGGAGAAATGTCTACTATGGACACTCCGTCTCGGAGACACGTCAAGCGTCGACCGTCCATGTGGTAAAAAGGGCAGTACCGGCTTCCCACAAAGCGGGAACCAAATCACTCTGTGCCGGGAAAACGTCTACCACGGACACTCCGTCTCGAAGACGCGTCAAGCGTCGACCGTCCATGTCGTAAAAAGGGCAGTGTCAGCTTCCCACAAAGCGGGAACCAAATCAAGTCGCCTCCACGTGAAAGAAGATCCATCGATTTCATGCACACGACCCACATGTGCGGCGTGCATTTATTGATGGGGGGCATTTTGTTGGGGTCAAAAATTAAATCCCGGTTGACCAAGTCAAAGTCAACCCCAAGCCAGATGGGCCCATGCCCAAGTCGAGTCCCGCGGCCAACCCCCCATGCCAAAATGAAAATTATATAATAAATAATTTTGATGTAATTTTCATAAATGAATGTAAGAAAATGGGCATAAAACCAAATTTCTGTAAAGCCCATGGCTTATGTGCAAAAGAAATGAGCACATGAGACATGGGATGGGCAAAATGCCATTTTGTAAAGCCAAAGGGGCTATGTGTAATTTTGTAAGCCTATATAAGGCAACATGATAATGAAATAAAATATAATTTTTTCCATTCTAAAAAATTCAAGGGTTTTTGTGCCTCCTCTTTCCTCAAGGTTCTAAATCTTCTTCCTCTTTTCAATTAAATCAAGAGTTTTACTTTTTCTTTTTAAAAAAGAAATAGTTTTCCACCACAAAACCCTTGAAGGAGAACGCGGATCTTCCATCAGAACTCAAAAATGGGAGATTTTTTAAATCTCACCCCCCTTTCTCCAAGATCCAGCCAACCGAGAGGAAAAAGAATGAGACCCACCTCCAAAAACCCTACTTTGGGGAAGATCCATGGCCCAAGGGAGAAGAAAAGAGTCCCCTTTCATCAGCTCCGAAAATATCTTATGAGTTTAACTCCTTAATATATATATATATATATAATAATAAATCTTTCTTTTTAGAAGTACCACTCTCAGTGCAGGGGCTAAGCCCATTTGTCCTCTCTGTCAGGAGTTTAACTCCATAAGTCAAATCGGAAGCACAGCTCCCAGTGTAGGGACAAAGTCCCTTTTCCTGCCGGCGCCCGGCGCCCGCGTGCCAGTCACGTGGGGCGCCGGCGCCCGGCGCCCGCGTGCCAGGCACGTGGGGCGCCGGCGCCCGGCGCCCGCGTGCCAGGCACGTGGGGCGCCGGCGCCCGGCGCCCGCGTGCCAGGCACGTGGGGCGCCGGCCCTCACACGTCTTTGGACGCTTTTTCCCCTTTTTACCTATATGTATATATGTGTATACACACACACACACACTCCACAACATTGTCCCCGTTAAGAAAAATTTCTAACGGACACCGTCCCGCACCTCGCAAGGGGGTTGCAAGCCCCCTTGACCCCCAACCCGTTATCCGGATAGAAGGACCCCCATAAAACTCTGCGGGAAACCCGATATATCCAAAACCCCTTCAAAACACAACACTGCACATTGAGTTCGCATAACCTGTTTAACCCGTCAATCGGAGGTTCTCTTGCTCGAAAGACGAGGGGTAATTAACGGCAGCTTAGTCCACGGCTGCCGAAGATTCGGATCCCCACAATCAATAAACCCCCGTCTATCCTGGGCAGGGGGAATCTATAGTACGCCTGACAAACGCGTGTGTATTCCCATCTCAATGGGGTGATGAAAAACACACTACAAGTATACTCTTGGGACTTATACATGGTAATGTATATTGTCTGGTATCCTTAAGGACAAAGGGTTAGTATTCTTATTTCATTCAGGTTTACCTATGAGTTCTCTGGTTTTAAACACGCATTCGTTGAAATGCAAAATCCAAAAATTTTGAGAAGTTTATAGGTATAAGAATAAAATAGAGAACCATGCGTTGGAAATATCAAGATTTTTCGAAGAGATCGAAAAAGTAGATGCTTATACTAGGTATTCCGTCGTAGAAATATTGAGAACTTGATTCTCTATTAGGTTACTCATCTGTGGGTGCGCTCCTTGATGAGTAACGGTGTATTGGCCTTCTTCCATTTAGGTGATATACACTAAAAACAGCTGCATAACTTTTTGAATCCGGTTCTATCTAAATAAGTGTCTTTGATTCTATATGGACATAGAATGGTTACATATCTTGAGTTTGTTAAGATATGAAATCATCCGTTTTCTTTTTAAAAGCAGAATACAGACAAACTCAAGACACGTTTCGGTAATGGCAGTTTGTGAATTGTCCCAAGCATTTGCTAGGGCTTTGATTCTATCATTTTCAAGATCAAAAATTGGTTTGTTCTTAACTTGCCACCTTTTTATAAAAGGTATTTTTTGCAAAAGAAACTAGTGGAAGTATGGTAGAATTAGAAGTGATTCCAAAACCACAAACGGTTACTGAAATTATAGTAGAACCTGGAGACTCAATTGGACTCGACAAAGCTTAGCTATTCCGCAGATTTAGTAGATGACCTCAGCCACCAGAGAGATACTTCAGTTTCCTCGTAGACAGTGACAGGGAGGTCGGTATCATGGTGATGGACCTACTAGTTATCAGCAGGCCATAGAAAGTGGTGACTTTCGGATGATGGCTGGATGTTTTATATCTAAGTTGGACTCCACGCACTTCAGCAAATTATGGAATTTGCTTGGAGCTCCTTAAAAGGTAAAACTAATTAGAAGCAGGTAGATCTTTCGAGATCAGTACAGATGGAAATGTGGTAATCTAATAAGGCTAGACTTATATTAAATGTTTTCATCAAATACTGGTGTGGATTGTGATGAGATTTTTACTTCGGTGTCTACGCTGAAGTCCATACGGATATGACTTGGCACTGCCGCGGCTCTTGACTATGATATCTGGCATGTGGATGACTATAACTTCTTTCTAAATGGGAATTTAGAAGTGCACGTGTATATGTCTGCCAGAGGGTTATCGTAGTCAGTAGAAGCAACGGAAGGTGTGCAAGTTGCTTATGTCTATTCATAAACTAAAACATGCAGAGCGAAGACGGGTCATTTGTTTTGATATGACAGTCAAGATGATTGATTTCATCAAAACAACATATGAACCTAGTAAAAAGGATGTAGGGAGTAATGTTCTGGGATTTGGATGACATATTCCTGATAGGAAGTAATGTTCGTATACTACAATCGGTCAAACTTTGGTTGTCACATGTGTTTCTCCACATAGGATCTGAATAAGATATCACAAAATCTAGTGACTAGATATATATGGTTTTAGATCTAGATTTGGGAAGTGTCCCAATCCGGATACTTTGACACCATTCTAAAAGTGTTTTAGAATGGACGACTCCTGGCGTGGTGGTGTACCCGCAAATGATGGAGCCATCCGTTTTAAAGAGATGTCTTCTAGATTGATGAGGAAAATGACTTACATGAAAGACATATCATTTGCTTAGGCAATTAAGTCAATCATATGATGTCATGTACCAAACCAAAAGTTACTTTTGCATTTGCTGAGATATCAAGGATTCTGGTGACTATATCTATATTAATAAATCTAGATTTGGGAAGTGACCCAATTCGGATACTTGGACACCATTCTAAAGTTGTTTAGAATGGATGACTCTGGTGTGGTAGTCTACCTGCGGATAATAGAGTCGCCCTCTCTAAAAAGATATCTTTCAAACTAACGAGGAAAGGAACTCGTATGAATGACATATCATTTTCTTAAGCAATTGGGTCAATCATGCAATATCTTGTATCAAACCAGATGTTGCTTCTGCGCTTGCCGTAGTAAGCAGATATTAATCCAATCCTAAAGAAATAAAGGAAAGCAATAAGAACATAAGAGAATGTAACGGCAGCCTCCTGAAGGAGGCGCTTATCGGTCCAGACTTCCAAGATGACTTGGATGACAGAGATGCTGTCAAAATTTTGAGTTTACCATTTTCTGAGGAGCAGTATATTGGATAGGGTTCCAATAGGGATACTGAGATAGACATGGTGCAGAATGCTGGTAATGACTCAACAGAGGATACAGCCCAAGAAGTTTGTTGGATAAAGTTGTTTATTTATGAACTTGGTCTTATCATGTATCCAGATAAATTCTTAATACAGAGTATCACTTAGTTCGGGAGATTATTGATCTCCACGAAGTTGAAATATAGAGAGAGGAAGTTAAAATATTGTAGCAGATCTACTCACTGAGACTATTTCTCGAACACGGATGTTTCACAAGCACGGTTTGCGATACTGATTAGTAGAGAAATTGGGTATTCGGTAGCACACGGGATGTGGGTATGCGATACCGCAATAATTGCCTTAAGTACAAGTGGGAGATTGTTGGATATAGTACCCTCAAGACAATTATTGTAATTGCAGAAAAACAATTATGATAATTGAGGGAGGGCCTATACAGGTAAAACAGTTTTACTCGAAATGATAGTATACTATCTGGTTTATCTTTATTATTGATATGTATACGTTTTACTTGTTATTACGTGTCACTAATACATAATAAAGCCCATAGGATTCTTACTTGACTATCAATATTATGATGGTGATCATATATGTGAGGCTGGGCAATCCATAAGCACATCCTTAAATGCCCCTAGTCGAGGGAATATCGAGACTGTGCATCGATATTCCGGAGTAGACTGGTGTATACGTTTTGAGACCCCGACGAAGGGCTGTGGCCGGTCTTATAAACCATTGGTGTTGTGTCATCTAAGATAGTATACATGTGCTCACTGGAGGTGAGTACACAAGACGGACTCGCCGAGAACTTCTAGATGATATTATATCTATCGTCAGATAGAAGTTCTCCAGTGCAATGAGCACAGGTTAGTCTTTTAATCTGAAATCGTCATTTGTCTCGTGTGAGTTTCCAATATACTTAGATTACTACCCTATTATGGCTCAAATAAATCGTGTAAACATATTTTAGTTGGGTACAGTCCCGAGCCACATGGAGGCAGTGAGCTATTGTCGGGGATTCGTCTCTCTTGATCTTAGGAGTCGATGTCACGCTGTATTCGATTGGCCATCACCCTAAATCCACGGTGAATAAGATTTACTGACAGGAATTCGGTTGGTGATGAGCTTGACTCTGGCACGACTTATCGGGTTATTATGGGTCTGACGTTATCCATCCTCTAGACCCGGTATACGATACTCTTAGATGAAGAGACCGTGTTGTACAGAGATTGTCACATTCAGGCTCGGTAGGGTACGGACGGACTTGATTGTCGACCTCCTTTCGGCAGATACCTGGATAGCCGTTACGTATAGCTAGTGCTGCTGACGTACTTGTGGTTTTGGATTTATCCAGTAAATCACTGACAGCGTATTGTCGAGTCTTTAGGGTTCTACACAAAGGGTTTTTCCAGTTCAAACGATATGATGTAGAGGCCGTATATTAATATGTGCAGGGGTCGGATTAAATACGTGTACTTGCTACACGGACTTTAATCGGATGGTTGATAATGCTAACCGGCTTAGGATAAAGCCGGATTATTAAATCAAGTATTGATTTGATAATTTATATATATATTCTAGTATTATTGTTCATTATTCATTTTCTTTCTCTTGTTTATTCGTATTTTTATACGGATACATATATATGTATTTCGATACGTATACCGGGTTGTATTCCGTATTTATACAGAATACTTTTAGAAGGACACCTCATTATTTGATTTTCTTTTTAGAAAATCAATTGGAAATGAGGTGGAGGGTGAGGTGGCTTTGGATATGGTTGTGGACATGTAGAGAAGGATCGGCTTAATTTGTTTATTTGAAAATGGTTGTGAGATATAAATTTTTTTATGGTTAGAAAATGTTATGAAGCCATTCTCTCAATCATCCAACACTTAACTCAATTTGTGTTATGGCTACCTCTTCATCCTCTTCCTTCTTCTTGCATGTTCTCTTGAGCTTGATTTTGAGAGTGAAAATGATAGTGGAGAATTTCTATATCCCCACTCTCCATTTCAACCAAGGTTAAAGCGTCGGTTGCTTCACTAGGTGAAGCTGGAGTTTGGATCGATTCACTCGGATGGATCATTTTCGGCAAGAGCGGTCGCCTCTCAAACTTATTCCTGACAGTCTACGAGGAGGTTGGAAGGGTCTATCACAATTGGATGGCCACGCATCAAAGGTTGTAATTTCTAAATCTTGCATACTCGGTTTTCTAGTTTAGTATTTGGAACGATCGCTAGAGATTAGTTTCTGGTGCTCTCTGTAAATTTTTTATTTTTCAATTCCGCATTGCTCGTGGTTGTAGCGGCAAGGACACTAGGAACTTTCATATTCATACCTATACATGCAGCAAGATGATGTTTTGTGCCACTGTGTGTGAGGTGTCTCTCTGAATCACACATGTCAGGGTGTTTTTCGATTTGTTACAATTTCCTTCAGCCTTAACTGAAAGAAATAATACACGGGTTTCAAGTAATGATATGGCCACACATATATCCATGTTTAAATATGCAAGATACATTACAATGTTATACCTAAGACTTCATATCGAAAAGGTGAAGTAAATAAAGATTTAGTTCAAACTTCAAAAGGAGGGCAGGCAAGGAATAAATGTAGATACCTGCGAAGATTATCCTTGAATTCGGCAACATTATCTTTTGTTGTCAAACGTTGATGCAGCAAAGAGGTTGTGTCTTGTGATCAAAGAAAAATCCTTCTTTCTAAACATAGGATCTGATAATGCAACACATACAAATGAGTTTCTATCTCATGAACTGAGTTTCACGTACTCCATGATCGACAATCACGACATCATTCTCATTTAAATCACCCAAAATATGTAGTAACTAAAACTTGACCTTGATTAAAGCGAAAAAGGGCAATGTTCGTGACACACTTATAAATGAAAAAGAATCTGCATTGTTGAGCATGTGGGTTGAGTTTGAGTTTCAACATCTAATTTACAATAATCATTTCATACGTCTCCAAATGTCATTTGATCCAATCATTTGATATCTATTAAGCGAATTTCAAAAAAGGGAAAACTTTTCCTAGTAAAAACAACTGCGTACTCAAGCAAACCCAAATCAGAAGAAATTGACAAAAGTCAAACAGCACAAAACTAACTAGAGGATCCATGAGTAAAAATGAGTTCAAGAGATACTAAACTGATTCTAGTTATAAAATAAATAAAATAAAAAGGCAATTTTTTTTCGCAATGCGATAAGTTGACAATGAAAGGGAAATCGCCTGATTGGAGATGTCGAAAAACCCTAGAAATGGCCCCAAATTGACTGAATCTATGCGTCATTTTTTTGCCCAAAATCAAAGGGGGTCCAATTTGAGACCAAAACCCTAAAGTTTAGTCAAATGGAGAAAGGTTTAATAACAGGGATTTTAAATTTCGGATCCGGGTCGAAGCCGGTCCGGGTTGAGCCCAACCCAACCGAATTCACTGCTTTTAAAAGGGCCCTGAAATTAACAGTGGCCCATTTTTCGGAATTGAGTGATTGTTTCGAAAAATAAGCTGAATTTTTTGGATATCGATCTTTTTTTAAGAAATTGTATTTTATCATTTATTTTGAGGATAAATTACACTAAAATACCTTTACCTCCATGAGCCATAACTAGGGAGGATATTGACGAGTACCATCTCTTGCTGCACAGCGCCGGTCATGCATTCACTTAACATAGGTCAAATTTTCGTGTGAGGTTGACTATATATTATTACAGATAGTTGTGTATGTATACGTGTGTGTCTGTCTTTCTGAGTTCTACGTGCTCGTTTTGATATTTAGGAATATTTGGTATTACTTATCATTAAAAAAAAAATTAACATATTTCCGTCAGCTTAGAATTCGACGCCAATGGTTAATTAAGTGCCAGGTAACACCATGTCCGGCTGTTTACATCGAATTTGGTATCTCGGTCAAGAAATGACCTCGACTTTGAAATCAAGCATTTATATCTTGTAGAGAAGCAAAATCATGCAAGGGATGGCTTTATTACAGATTTACTGTTGCGGAATCAGGGGATACATGAATACGGCAAGACAATCGAGAAGTTTCCGTTTTACCTCGCAACTCCCATTCATTTTCTTGTGCATATTGAACATATTGAGAGAAATATAAACTGCAAGAAGACGCAGCGGAGACAACAAAACTCCTAACATACTTTGGTGAGACGGTGCTAGGTCGCAAGGCTACTACGGATTGTTGTTATACTGGGATACATGTCCGTTGCTCGACGGCAAGAAGCTTTGCCACTATGTTATAGTGAGGGATTTGTTATTATGTGGACTAAATCAACTGTTTGTTAAAATGTTGATTAATATATTTGTATGCTTGAGTCATTGTGTTTCTAGCTTGAAGTCACAGGTATGTTGCATTCAGGATCCTTATCTTATTTATGTGAAAAGCTAGTAGCAAAGAAGGTAATGGAAGGGGGGGAAATATTGGTTTATGTTTTTGGCAAGCTCATATAATTGTGATAGCATGCTTTAACTTTTTAATTGAAAAAAAATGTATCCATATCATTATTAACACAACACTGAAAGTGAGTTTAATCAATATATATATTTGAAGTTGAACACTTCCTCAACTTTATAACTTCAGGAGAGAAAAAAGTGAGTATCAAAGTATATATTTTGATGGGTACATTACACTACATGACCCTCAGTTATCACTGTTTTTAACTAAAATATATTAACGATTTTAATTGCATTAAAATACAACATCGGGTGTCAACAAAGTCTTGTGTTTTTTTTATCATTTTGATGCTTGGTGCTTCAACTATCCTTTCCTTGAGACGGGATATCTAAAATAAAAGATGGGATGGCGGTAATCGACGAAAACGGCGATATCAAAGAGTTCGAAGGAAAAGGAAGAGACGGCGAATACAGAAAAAAGGACGAGTGGCGGTTGAGGAGAGGCGAATGAAGTGCGAGAGAGCAGGCGGAGGAGAAAGGATGGAAGTGGTGAAGAAGGAGAGGGAAGAAGACGGCGTGATGTGGAGGACACTGTTGTAAGACTTCTCAAAAGGAATTGAAAGAAATCAATGGATGGAGAACTTTCAAAATATTCCTGGTAGAGGAATTTTTGCAACACATCCATACAAAAAAAAAAAGATGAAAACTTTCAGCATACTTCAAGAAACTGTGTGGAGCGGATAATTTTTTTATATTTGTTTTAGTGAAATGATGAAACATAACGTTTCTTTTTACATTTTGAGATGCTCATACAAACCCATTAACGTTGCCCCTCCAAACTCTGCCACCAAAGAAAGAAGCATAGCTATCACGGTAAAACAATTTTTTCCCAAAATGAGAAGCCGCATTCTCATAGGCATGGGATCCAAAAAAAAAAAAATCCTAAATTATATCCCATCTAAATTGAACTCATTTGGTGACACATTTATTTAAAATTGCATATAATTCAAAAGACAAAAATCATTGCAAGTATCATCATGGATCCCTTTTATGAAAGACAAAAGCAACATCCAAAAACGTCATAGGATGATGAGACCTGACACCATTAAAATTGCTCACACCCAGAGCAGAAAACCAGCCTGTCGAAAAGCTGGATATTTTGCATAGGATTTTCCCGTTGCATTTTCCATTTTTCAATAACAGTAAATTAATTTCCTTTCTTTTTTTTTATAAAAAAAATGCAAGTTAGAGGTAAAAATTAGGTGCACTTTTGGGGAGAGCATGAAATAATATTTATTTCACATATGTTGATATAAAAGACTGATAACGAAGAACCACATCTACACAAAATACCGTTACAAAGATTAACGCTGCAGTCTGTCACCGAGCAGGGAAAGGGACCACAATCCTTGAAATCCACTACTATATACCATTTAAATCTCAGGGGACCCAAGTTCAACATTATCCTCTAATTAGAGTGAGCGCCGGAGGGACGAAGCCGGGCAAATGTCCGCCATCTATCTACACTTATCTTGTTTTGCAGGATCCTAGAGTACTCCGGTGCACTGCCTCTCAGCATAGACAAATACCGGTGAGGCCAATTTTGGCCACATTAATAATAAAATTATTTCCAACGAAAATTCACAAAAATAATAGCATCCTAATTGCGATTGAAAAATTACACATCACTGCTGTGAAAAGGTTGGTGATCACAATGGCTTATTTTACCACACAAAAACCTCTGTTTTTTCAAGCTTAAACATGCATTGGTATTTCAATTTCTAATCACTCATGTGCCTTCCATCTCAATTTTCTTAGATTCCTTCCAAAATCGACCATCATCAAACAAGTTTAGATTTTGATAAGGCCATAATTAGACATGAAACGAGCCGCAAAACAAAAATAATAGCCCGTTTTAAAACGAGGACGCGGAGTATGAAGTGACACTTTAGAAAATTCATGCGACTTACCCTACTACAAAGAACGCCAGAATTCAATTCAATTCAATTCAATATAACAACAAAGTGACCCACAACCACAATGACCATAATTTTAGCTAAGAACAAAGATGAATGAAGATGATGAGGGTTAATTAGTCACTGGGTTTGGACCACTAGGGATTTCATGCTTGCGGCTTTCGAACCTGAAACTCGACGGAAACCTCCCTCCATCTGATCCATGCAGCTCCATCGATCGAGCCGAAGACGGAGAAGACGAAAGAAGCTTTCGGGAGGCCGTTGGGTTCTTCAAATTCTCCCTAGCTCCAACGGAGGCTAAGAGGAAGAAGAAGATGATGATGATGGAATATTTCCTAGAAACTATATTTGATGCCATGCAAGCTCACTCTCTCTCTCTCTCTCTCTCAACTCAAGAACAGAGAAGAGATGGCAATGTCCATGAACTACAAGAGAAACAACAAGTCTATGAAAGTAAAGAAGAAAAGGCCAAGGCTTGTTGAAACCAAAGTGGAGAGTACATGACAAAACAGGAAATTAATCCAAGGGAGGAGGAAGTTAGAGTGGGGTTGTCAATAGCCAATAATTGAGACGACATGTGCCTGTTTAGCTCTGCAAAAAGAGCTTTCTAACTTTCTCCTCTGTTTTAGAGCCAAAATAGATCCAAACCCTAATCTTTTCAACCACAAGTCAAATTTGACGGATAAAATCCATCTGTCTCTTCGATCTCATGTCAAATATAAATGTATTCAAGGAAAAAAAAAAAAGCTTGATGAGAACGAGATGTCGGTTTGAGCGTTGATTATATTTGAAATGTAAGAGTTCAAAAAGGAAAATAAAATAAAATAATATGATCATGATAGATTGTATTCAATTTTGGAACACAACACGATTTAATATTTTCCCATCCAATGAAGGAAAACTTTTAGGGTTGAAATATTTTGTTATTATTTTGGGTTTTATTGATTTTGCACACCTAAAACTTCTATATTTTAAAAAAAAGACACATAAAACTTTGTATTTCTGAAAAACACACCATATTCATAAAAGCTAACTAAAATGGTCCACCTAGTTAATTTCTACCCGGCTTCCATCCAAACATGGTTAATGGATCGGTTAAATTTGATTGTTGGTCTAAAAAGACGTATATGCCCTTCAACGGTCAAGTCATGGGGTTTTAAGGGGGATCCATGGTCTTCTTTCTCCCCCATTGATCACCCATTGATCACTTGTGCTGCTCCTCTCTCTTGCTCTTCCTCTTGCTGCTCTCTCTCTCTCACACACACACAAGCACTCACACAAGCGATCGATGTCTTGGTCTCTCTGACTCTCTCATTCTCCCTCAAATATCACTCCTTGCTAATTTTTCTTGGTTAAATATGAGCTCGTCATCTAGTAATCAACCACCTTCAGCATAGTTATCCGTGACAAACCAATTTAAGCAATATTAGACCCAAAAAACAATTTTAAAAGTATCACTAAAAGCCCTAAATTTGACATCATCTAACATAAGAAGAAAACAAAATTCAGTTTAGACTATCAATGAAAAGAAGCCGCAGCAGCAGCAGCTACTGCGCCTTTTATCCCAAGCATATGGGGTAGGTTATATGAACCAATATGAGAATCACGCGGGGTCCAGCGCATGAATCCTCCGCCTCCACCCACTCCTATCGAACAATATACTTTCATTGAGGCCTTTGGCAACCATATCTTTTCGTATCATCTCCATCCATATTTTCTTCGATCTCCCTTTCGCTCTTTTAACATTGTCTATATCAAGAGTATCTATTCGTCGAACCGGTACTTCTATAGGTCTGCATCGCACATGACCAAACCATCTTAGCCGGTTTTCCCGTATCTTCTTCTCCACATGTGCTACACCAACTTTTGCACGAATGTCTTCATTTCGCACCTTATTTTTCTAGTGTTACCATACATCCAACGAAGCATGCGCATCTCCGCTACGTGCATCTTCTGTGTATGATACTTCTTAGAAGCCCAGCATTCTGTACCATATAATAAGGCAAGTCGAATAGCGCTCCGATAAAACTTCCCTTTCAAGTTTAACGGAAAGTTACGATCGCACAAAATCCCTGTTACACTCCTCCATTTCAACCAACCAGTTTGGATCATTTGATTAATATCGCTATCGATCTCCCCATCCTTTTGGATGATGGAATCTAGATATCTAAATTGATCGCTCGGTGATATCTCTTGCCCTTCTAGTGTTATACCAATATGGTCCCGACTTCTCTGTTTGCTAAATTTGCAATGCATATATGCTGTCTTGGACCTGCTCAATATGAACCCTCGAGATTCCAACGTTTGCCTCCATAACTCCAATTTGGTATTAACCCCTACTTTCGTCTCATTTATTAGAACAATATCATCAGCGAATAGCATATACCAAGATACTTCATTTTGGATAGTTCTAGTAAGCTCATTCATCACAGTAGTAAACAGGAATGGACTTAATACAAATCCTTGATGTAAACCAATTGTAATAGGAAAATCACACGTTAAGCCGCCGTAAGTTCTGACATTTGCCACTACTCTATCGTACATGCTCCGGGTTGAAGCCCACACGTCTCTACTAGGCTCTTCTTCGAGTTGAACGAACCTCCTTCATGATCTTCGCGCCAAAAACGATCCACCCGGATTTCACTAGCTCAAACTAACCCTTCACTAATCTCATTAGTGAAGGCAACACTCCACATCAAATTGCTAATCTAATGTGAGATGGTGAAGTAGGGATTTATTTTGCTCACTTGTTTGTGTTCAAGTTTTATGATTCACATCTCATGTGAGGGTTGAAACTTAAACCATGACATTTGAGGAGGAAGATGAAGTTAGAGAGCAGCCATGTGAGCAACTCAAGAAAAATGGCTAAGTGTTGAGAATGAGCAAAAGAATGAATGACAACTCTTGACCCCCACTCATTCAAGTATGCAATTTTGCAATATAAAATTGCAACCATACTTGAATAGTGAGTCAAGTGAATAAACTATGAATAAAGCCCATGCTTGCAACCATGCTCTCATTTTCCACCTCTTTTTCTATTTTTCTCAAAAATAGAAATCACGCCATGCTATATATATATATATAAAAGAAAATATTTAGTGAGCTAATGATATTAGTTAAGATACAATTATATCAAATATAATATATATCACATTATTAAATCAACACTTAATTTAATAATTCGGTTATATAACATATGATCGACTAATATCATTTATCTGTATATCACATTATTAAATCAACACTTGATTTGACAATCTGGTTATATCACATATAACCGAACCGATAACAGATAACTGCCAGATTACAATATGGTATCACATACACATTTAATCAGGCCCACACACATATCACATATGTGTCCTACTTCGTTTCGTTTGAACCAGGAAACTTCTGTATGGGACTTTAAAGACTCGTCAATACCCCAGCAGTAGGTGATGATCACATCAGTCACCCACAAGCCGTCAGCGATACTAACTGGACGTAACGGCTACCCGGGTATTGAGCAAGTATGAAGATCAACAAGCAAGCTCGTCCATACTCTCCATGAAGCCTATCAGTAACACTACCGTACAGTCCGGTCTCTTCGTCTGATATGTCGCATATCATGTCTAGGGGTGGTAAACGTCAGGCCCTAGTAACGTGATAAGTCATGCTGATGTCTGGCCTATAACGGTTTGAGAAATTACTGATAACTCTTATCAGTGAATCTCAGCAGCAACCTGGCCAGGGACTTCCAGTTATAGCCAATCGAGCATAGCACAACATCAGCCCCCAATACCGGAAGAGATGAAACCCTTGTTATCGCTCATTGCCTCTATATGACTCGGGACTGTACCCAAAATCCACCTGTTTGCACGACTTCTTTGAGCCATGGTAGGGAGGAAATCAAAGCACAGTAGGAGCCACACAAGACTCTATGACAATATCGGGTCTACAAACTAACCTGTACCGGTGTCACCAGAGGACTGCTATCTGACGATACGTATACTACTACATAGGAGTCCTCGGCGAGTCCTGTTCAGCGTACCCATTCTCCAATGAGCACATGTGTACAATCTTTGATGTCGCACACCAATGGTTGTGGGATCAACCATCGCCCTCTAAGGAACAAGAAACGTACACACTAGTCTACACTGGAATATCGATGCCCTGGTCTCGATATTCCCACGACTAGGAACTGATTAAAGGATGTACTTATGGACCACCTTGGCCCTACTAGTATGATCTCATCATAATCCCGGTAGTCAAGTACATATGCTAAAGACTTTATCAACATGTGAGAGTAAGACAGTAAAGAATATCAGCCAACATGTTAAGATAAAGAGTAAGCAGATAGCATACTATCATGTCGAGCAAGAAAGTCCTCTATATATATGTCCAAGCATCCACTATAATATACATCACATGTACAATAATGGCCTCTAGGGCATACATATAAACAATCTCCTAATTGCACTAAGGCCATGTGTCGTAGTATCTCATACCCAACATCCCAAAAAGTCTCTCAAACTGAATATGGGGGAGGGCCTTCATGAATGGATCCGCTACGTTGTCCTTCGTGTCAACTCTTCTGACCTCGGTCTCCCGGCGATCTACTATCTCCCTGATCAGGTGGTACCGCCTCAGAATATGTCTGGATCTCTGATGGGACCTGGATTCCTTGGCCAAAGCCACCGCTCCATTGTTATCACAATACACAGGTATTGGATGCTCAATGGATGGAACCACACCAAGCTCGGCAATGAACTTCTTCATCCAGACAGCTTCTTTGGCAGCATCGTTGGCAGCGATGTATTCAGCCTCCATCGTCGACTGCTACGGTGTCTTGCTTAGAACTCTTCCAACACACCGCCCCTCTGTTGAGGGTAAAGACAAAACCAGAGATCGACTTACTGTCGTCCTTATCACTCTGGAAGCTCGATTCGGTAAAGGACTCCACCTGGAGTTCACCGTTACCATACACCAAGCACATTTCTTTAGTCCTTCTCAAGTACTTAAGAATGTTCTTCACAGCTGTCCAGTGGTTTTCCCCAGAATCTGATTAATACCTGCTCACTACACCTAGTGAGTAAGCTGCATCCGGTCTAGTACATAACACCGCATACATGATAGAGTCTACTGCTGAAGCATAGGATATCTCTTGCATGCGAGCCCTCTCCAAATCAGTCTTGGAAGACATCCCTTTGGAGAGAGTGATTCCTGAACAAGCATGTACATTACCTCGCTTGGAATTTTCCATACTAAACCTCTTTAGTATGGTGTATATGTACCTGAATTGGGACAATCTAAACATCCGTTTAGATCTATCTCTATAGATCTTTATCCCCAGAATGTAGGAGGCATCACCAAGATCTTTCATGGAGAACTTGAGTGATAAAAATAGCTTGACCGAGTGTAGCATAGGAACATCGTTTCCTATCAAGAGTATGTCATCCACGTACAATACGAGGAAGACCACATTACTCTCTACTGCCTTCTTATATATATAAGGTTCATCTATATTTTTGATGAAGTCAAACTCTTTGATAGCTTTATCAAAACAGATGTTCCAATTCCGTGACGCCTGCTTTAATCCATAGATGGATTTAAGCAGTTTGCACACCTTTCCGCTGCTCCCACTGTCTATGAAGCCCCCTGGCTGTGTCATGTACACACTCTCTTCTAAATCACCATTTAGAAAAGCGGTCTTGACGTCCATCTACCAGATTTCGTAGTCATGGTATGCAGCAATGGCAAGTAGGATCCTGATGGATTTAAGCATGGCGACGGGAGAAAATGTTTCATCATAGTCGACGCCAAGTCGTTGACGAAAACCTTTTGCTATAAGTCTAGCTTTGAAAGTCTCAATTTTTCCATCTACACAATCTTCTTTTTGAAGATCCACTTGCTCCCAATGGATTTTACCCCTTCAGGAGCAACTTCCAAAGTCCATACTTGGTTGGTGTACATGGATCCCATCTCAGATCGCATAGCATCCAGCCATTTCACAGAATCCCTACTCGTGATGGCCTGCTCGAAACTAGTCGGATCATCATCTTCCGTGAAGCAACCCTCACTCCCACCGTCTACGAGAAAACCGTAGTATCTCTCAGGTGGATGAAGAACCCTACTAGATCTGCGAAGTGGCTGGAGTTCGTTGGGTACTATTGAATCCTCCGGTTCCACCAAATCGTTAGTTGTAGTTTGTACTGCTGGAACTTCTTCCAGTTCTACCTCATTACCACTAATTTCTTTCACAATAAATTCCTTTTTCTAAAAAGATGGCATGTTGAGCAACAGACACTTTTTGTTCCTCGGTATGGTAGAAAATATATCCATAGGAATCCTTTGGATATCCCACAAACTTGCACAAAACAGATCTTGCCTCAAGTTTGTCCGGATTTCGCTTTTTAACATAGGCCGGACAACCCCATATCTTAACTCGTTTAAGAGATGGTCTCTTCCCATTCCATATCTCATATGGAGTGGTAGGCACTGATTTGGTCGGAACACTATTCAATGGGTATGCAGCTATCTCAAGTACATGTCCCCAAAAAGAAATAGGTAACTCAGCAGTACTCATCATAGAGCGCACCATATCTAATAGGGTGTGATTTCTCTGCTCCGATACACCGTTGTGCTGTGATGTATACGGAGGAGTAAGCTGAGAGAAAATCTCATTCTCTTTTAGATAGTATCAGAATTTCCCGCTCAAGTATTCTCCTCTCCGATCAGATCATAGGATTTTAATACTTTTGCCCATCTGGTTTTCTAGTTCGCACTTATATTCCTTGAATTTCTCAAAAGCTTCAGACTTGTGTTTCAACAAGAACACATGTCCGAATCTTGAGAGATCATCGGTGAATATAATAAAGTACGAATAGCCATTCCTGGCATGTGTAGACATAAGACCGCATACATCACTATGTATCAGTCCCAAGAGTTCAGAAGCTCTTACTCCGTGTCCAGCAAACGGAATTTTGGTCATCTTTCCTTTGAGACATGACTGACAAGTTTCATAAGATGAAAATTCGAACGGATTCAAATATCCATATTTATGTAACTTAGCAAGTCTTGTCGCATTGATATGACCTAGTCTACAGTGCCACAAGAAGGCTTCGTTCATTTCTGAACTTTTCCTCTTGTTTGTGTTCTGTATGTTAAGAACCGTACTTTGATTAAGAACGTATATACCGTTACATAACGTACCAGATCCAATCAACACTTGATTCTGGAAAATGTTCATAACATTATCCTCTAATGTGAGATTATATCCTTCTTTAGTTAGCAAAGAAACAGATATAATGTTGCACGTCATCTTTGGTACGTAGTAACAGTCGTTCAAAATCAATATATTACCAGTTGGTAATACAAGGTGATAATCGCCAACTGCCTTGGCTGCAACAATTGCATCATTCCCTGCTGTTAGGGATTTATCACGCTTTCCCAGTTCTCTACCTTTATTTAGCCCATGTAACAAATTACATACGTGGGATCCAGATCCGGTATCCAATACCCAGGACGTAGAACAAACTGAGAAACAGTTCTCGGTAACGAACACACCCGAAAAAGATTCATCAACATATTGTTTCTTCGTACGGGTGGCGTGAGAATCCTGACATTCCCCTATCCCTTGCTCAGACTTATGACATTCATATGATAGAGCGGGACCAGCATTCCCTAGCCCTGTATAAAAGGAGGGTTCAGTCAATACATTCATTTTATTATCTTGATTAAGGCGTGACATTGGTTGCTGCCTAGAGAGAGAGAAGGAAACGCATTAGCGTACTCTCTTTGCAATATTAGATTGGTTATTATCTTATCTAATCAGGATAGCTCCAACCGTTGTTATCAAATCTTTCTTCAAACCCTAAAAGGTAAGATTAGCCGGGATTAATTACACCCTATAGGTTCGCCAATCGTTCGACCAGGCAGGTATTGGTATTCCGAAGGAGGTTCCGCGTGCTTTCGCACGGACCTAATTAAAATAAACCTTGTTTTCCCAGAGGCATAACCCCATTGATACCTTTCTAGACACATACTTGATCGGCTAATTATAAAGTGCAAAATTCTCCCAGGAGTAACTCTTACTCGCAGTGGGTATCGGAATCCAACTGTCATATAGAAGGTATGCAATCTCGTTGCAAATTTCAACACTTGAAATTCCCGATAATGCTTTTTACCCCTAGCAACTTATGACCTTGGCTATAGTCAACAAATCATAAATGCTAGCCAAGTTCAACCCGTCATTTTTTGATTGAATTAAACCCACCCGTGCGACCCTTGGCTAAGGTCAACAAAGCCGCACGACTACTCTAATCCAATCGCATCATATGCTGTAGACAAGCACTAATTAGCTACCGCACACTACGCCCTGGCTACGGTCAACAAACGCGGCACGAATACTAAATAGTACTTATCTGAAATGACGAAGGGCTGCGCAGGTTTTAAAGAAAACCATAAGCGTAATGAACTTGATATCGATGTAGAATCTAATGATTTTGAAAATGAGTGTTTTTGAGGCTTTTGCTAGTTTCGCTAAAGAGGTCACTCCCGGTGAGGATCTCGGCTCTTTCCTCATCGAATGAGGTGCTGGATATTCAAAAATACCACTATGCAAAGCAAAAACTAGAGAAGCAGTCCAAAGACAAAACCGAGTGGGTTGTAGCATTTGCTAGTTTCGCTAAAGAGATCACTCCCGGTGAAGAAATCTCGGCTCTTTCCTCATCGAATGAGGTGCAGGATATTCATCAAGGAATACCGCTATGCAAAGCAAAAACTAGAGCTACCCTTTTTGAAAATTTGATTCTACAACATCTTTTGGTTTCTTTCTTTTCATTAATCTCATTAATGAAGTCCTATCAAAACATTACAAAAAATGAAACGAAAATAGAACATACGCTTATACTATCCGCATTCACCACGGGGCCCGTCATGCACCGTTAGGTTACTTAACTACCGGCAGAGCGGTGGCTGGATTAGCGCGGGTGCAAAACATAAGCAACGTTTATTATATATCATATATATAATATTATATTCATCTCACGCAGTTATATGATCAACATCACAAAATCAAGCAGCAGAAGGAACATATGAAATATTGGATATACTAGGATGTCCGTATTTTAAATTTAGCCAATAATGTAAAACACGGATTCTACAGTCGTGATGAATAGCCAAACCCACATCTCTAGATCTCTACGAGAGCGGCAAGTAACTCTGCCAATTCTAGAGTCAGGAGACTCGGTCTCAGCTCCTTGGGATGTTTCCCACTGGACTCTAGAACCCGGTTACTTGTGCTCCTCGCCTTGGGTCTATCCTAATGCGGAAAAGTAAATAATATACAACAGTGGTGACATCATCCTCAACCCGGAAGTGCCCCAATAAAAGAATATTACATACAGATTTTACATGAATGAAAATAAAAACCTTCATCTCACATTAAAAAAACCCGGCTATTCTTTCACGACGATCCAATAAATCATAACAGCAGCAACACATGATATCACATATCATCAACGTAAGTAAATATGCGTATCTCTAAAACTCATTGGGATATAGCAACGAGATTGGAATACCCCACATATTACACTTACGGTCGTAGAAAAGAAACAGAAAACTACAATAATTAGAATCCGCAATTACCTTAGACATCATAAACCCGAAATATCTCGTATTCTGGATTTCATACCTAAATTATAAAACTTGCATTTTAGTCTCAAATTGAAAACTATTTTCAATTGGTTGTCGGATAATTCAACAAGATTCCCGGATTAGTGATCGCGTACAATACGCAATTGCGACGGAGTTTTGATCCGAATCAAAACTTCGTAGCAATCGATCAATTGAGACTAAACGGCTAGTTTTACAATATATTAACTAGTTTTCATAAAACTAATTAATCCGGATTCTAATAATTGTATCACACACATCACAAAGCTTGTAAAGCAACCGCGACATTAGAATTCCGCACGCAATTAGCAAACTAAACCTATTTTTCCAACACTTGAAAAATCCAATGAGCTAAAGTTCCAAAACCGATCGTTTTAAACCAATCCGGGAGTCGAAACGAACTTGAAACCCGCCCGAATTTTCGCGGGAGCGAAGATCCCTAAATTAACTATCGAATGGGGGGCCTAGAGGGGGTACCCCACCCCCGAGGCCACCACGAGGTGGCCAGGGGGTGAGGCAGACCCGAAACTGCCTAAGGTAGGGCAGTTTCGGGTCCCCACCGCCAAGACCACCATGTGGTGGTCTTGGGGACTGGGCCCAGCCGTTCGGTCCCCCTTGGTGTCCCCGGGGTGCGCACGCTCTACCCCGCGGCTTCTCGGTTCAAACCGTGAGCCCGCGGGGTGTGCAAACAACTCAAAACATCAATTTCGAAATTGTTTTTATCGCCAGTTTTTGCGCGACAAAAACGGCGGATTTCTATCCCTACAAGTTACCATAATGTTCTAACTTGGCGCTGATACCATGAAAGTCGACCTTAGCACCACCATGAGATTCAAGAGATATCAAACATGCCAAATTTTAATTTTTATTAAGTGCTAAGTTAGACTAACAAGATCTTACTAGATTATTAAGGTTTTCCTTTTGTGATGTGATGAACTTAAGAGAAGAAAAGAGCATACAACCTTTATAGTTCGAGTCCTTCATTTCAATAGCTCCGGGTTGAAGTCCACGCGTCTCTATTAGGCTCCTCTTAGAGTTGAACGAACCTCCTTCGTGATCTTCGCGCCAAAGACGATCCACCCGAAGTCCACTAGTTCAAGCTAACCCATCACTAATCTCATTAGTAAAGGCAACACTCCACATCAAATTGTTAATCTAATGTGAGATAGTGAAATAGGGGTTTATTTTGCTCACTTATTTGTATTCAAGCTTCATGATTCATATCTCATGTGAGAGTTGAAACTTGAACCATGACATTTGAAGAGGAAGATGAAGCTAGAGAGCAACCATGTGAGCAACTCAAGAAAAATGGCTAAGTGTTGAGAATGAGCAAAAGAATGAATGGAAACCCTTGACCCCCACTCATTCAAGCATGCAATTTTGCAATATAAAATTGCAACCATACTTGAATAGTGAATCAAGATGAATAAACTATGAATAAAGCCCATGCTTGCAACCATGCTCTCATTTTCCACATCGTTTTCTATTTTTCTCAAAAATAGAAATCATGTCATGCTACATATATATATTTATATATATATCATATATATATATATTAATACATATAAGAAAATATTTAGTGAGCTAATGATATTAGTTAAGATACAATTATATCAAATATAATATATATCACATTATTAAATCAACACTTGATTTAATAATCCGGTTATATCACATATGACCGACTAATATCATTTATATGTATATCACATTATCAAATCAACACTTGATTCGACAATCTGGTTATATCATATATAACCGAACCGATAACAGATAACTGCCAGATTACAATACGGTATCACATACACGTATCTAATCAGGTCCACACACATATCACATGTGTGCCCTACTTCGTTTCGTTTGAACCAGGAAACTTCTGTATGGGATTCTAAAGACTCGTCAATACGCCAGCAGTAGGTGATGATCACATCGGTCACCCACAAACCGTCAGCGGTACTAGCTGGACGTAACGGCTACCCGGATATTGAGCGATATGAAGATCAACAAGCAAGCTCGTCCATACTCTTCATGAAGCTTATCAGTAACACTACCGTACAGTCCGGTCTCTTCGTCTGATATGTCGCATATCATGTCTAGGGGTGGTAAACGTCAGGCCCCGGTAACGTGATAACTCATGCCGATATCTGGCCTATAACGGTTTGAGAACTACTGATAACTCTTATCAGTAAATCTCAGCAGCAGCCATGGCCAGGGACTTCCAGTTATAGTCAATCGAGCATAGCGCAACATCAACCCCCAATACCGGGAGAGACGAAACCCCTCCTATCGCTCATTGCATCTATGTGATTCGGGACTGTACCTAAAATCCACCTGTTTGCACGACTCTTTGAGCCATGGTAGGGAGGAAATCAAAACACGGTGGGAGCCACACAAGACTCTATGACGATCTCGGGTACAGACTCACCTATACCAGTGTCACCAGAGGACTGCTATCTGACGTAGGTATACTATCACATAGGAGTCATCGGCGAGTCCTGTTCGGTGTACCCATTCTCCAATGAGCACCTATGTATAATCTTTGATGTCAGACACCAATGGTTGTGGGATCAACCATCGCTCTCTAAGGAACAAGAAACGTACACACTAGTCTACACTGAAATATCGATACCCTGGTCTCGATATTCCCACGATTAGGAACTGATTAAAGGATGTACTTGTGGACCACCCTGGCCCCACTAGTATGATCTCATCATAATCCCGGTAGTCAAGTACATATGCTAAGGGCTTTATCAATATGTGAGAGCAAGACAGTAAAGAATACCAGTCAACATGTTAAGATAAAGAATAACCAGATAGCATACTATCATGTCAAGCAAGAAAATCCTCTATATATATGACCAAGCATCCACTATAATATACATCACATGTACAATAATGGCCTCTAGGGCATACATATACCTAACATATAACTCTAAGGCTCTATGGCTCTACCCTTTTCACCTACCCACTTAGTTTCTTACAAACACATAATACCAACTCTCCTCCTAATCATCACCTCCACTAATTCTGTTAGTCTACCCGTAAGGGAACATATGTTCTAAGAAGCTAAACGGATGTTATGAAACCCTTAGTTATTTGCACTACACCCGGGGTCCGATGTAGCGCGTCGTTTCCGAACGACGACCTAGAAACCTTTACATACATAACACCACACCTGGTATCCGATGTAGCGCGTCGCTGAGTAGGTGACGTTCCAACGATATTCTTATTATGGTTCATGTCATATAATGTAACAAAATTTTACGTTGGCTGTCACAAGCCTACCACAACCCTTATCCTTTCTTATACGGACTTGAGACCGACAACGGTGGTTTATCAATGAAAAGCAATGAACTCACAAATGATACCTTCAAATTAAGGCTAAGGCCAACCTGAGAAGTCAAGGGTTGTTTCATTTTGAATATGAGAAATTTTGTATAAGTGAGTGTTTCCCCAATCAAAGCAAAACTCTGTTTTGAATTTCAAAATTCAAAAATTGAAGCAACACTTCAGATCCTGCACGCTGAGCGCCATGTGTCAAAAGCAGACACGCCAGCGCTAGGAGCGCTGAGCCCTAGGCAGCGCACCCCAATCAGAGCAAAGCTCTGTTTTCAAAATTCAAAAATTAAAAAGTTGAAGCAACGCTTCAGATCCAGCGCTCTGCGCTGCGCGCCACGTGTCAGACAAAGGTGCGCCAGCGCAGTTGCTCTACGCTCCGCGCAGCGTGCCACGTGTCTAACACAGGTGCGCTAGCGCAGTTGCGCTGCGCTTTGCGCTGCGCGCCACGTGTCCAGCACGGATGCGCTAGTGCAGTTGCGCTGCGCGCCACGTGTCTAACGTAGGTGCGCCAACGCTGGAATTAAAAATTCCCACCGTTAGATCAAAGGATCTAATAATGATGGTAAATCATTAATTAACCAGAATTAAATTCTGTTAAGGGAAGATTTCTCGAAATCTTTCCAAATAACAAGATTGCGCTTTAAGCACCGCTGGATCAATGATCTAATGGTAAATAATAATTACCAAAACAGAACAAATTCTGCATGGAAAGATTTTCCAATCTTGTGAAAAACAAGAAGATTGCCTTCTCTAAAACAGAAGCCCTAGGATCGAAGATCCAATGGTGGGGAAACATCCCCAAATCAATCAGAGAAAGATCTCTTTAACTGATTTAACAAATCAATTGGCCCTATATAAAGACCCCTAAACTTCAAGTCTCGATATACAGAAAAGGAGAGAGAGAAAACCCTCTGCAAAAAAGAGCAAGCTCTTAAGAAAAGAAGATTTTTCTTCATATTCAAGGTAAAAAAAAAAAGAACCGTGTTCTTGAAAAACAGAGATGAAAACATCTCGTAAAAAAAACGTCTTCTAAAAAGATCTTAGATCTATAAAAAAGACCAAGGTCTCTGATTGAAAAAGAAAAGATCAAGATCTAATCATAAAAAGAAGTATTTTTACTTCACAGATCTTTGATCTATAAAGGCAGAGCCTTTTATCAAAACAAGAACTTCTGTTCTTGGATCTTGAGGCAAAGCCTCCTTTAAAGAAGAACATAAATTTATTCTTTGATCTTAAACTTGATCAAAATGCGCTTTGCGCTATTAGACAGTGCCTTGCACTCATGAACTGTGCCCTTGCGCTCCTTGGACTGGCGCTCAGCGTCATAACTTGCCACGTGTCAAGATTTGCGCTTTGCGCTCCTGAAAACAGCGCACTGCGCTCTTAGGTTGGCGCTTAGCGCCAAGCGCGCCACGTGTCACTCACTGGCGCACCCATAAACTAGTGCAGCGCACTCATAAATTAAAAGAGCAGTGCGCTAACAAACTAGCGCTAAGCGCAACACGTGTCCTCCTCGTGTGCGCCAACCGACAGAAGCGCAATGCGCTCTTTGACTGGCGCAAAGCGCCTAGCGCGCCACGTGGCGCGCTGTCAGAACATACTTTGTTCTAATAAATGCTATGCATTCAATATAAGACAAAAAATGTCAAAGCCCAATGCTTAGCATTATTGAAAGGGCAGAGCCCAAATAAAGGCCTGACAGGCAGAACAAAAATAAAATGTTACATTTTTAATTAGACTTAGCCCAATTCTGGCCATAAGTCCTCAATTTAAATTGAACTGAGCTCATCTGCTCTTCCAATCAATTTACACCCGGTTCGAGAGTACATCTCTTTACTTTTCTGATATCTGTCGTTGTAATCCTTCAACGTCGTCAGAGAGGTGACGGGTCCCGACAACCACACATTACAACGGACTTAAACTCATGGACTATGATGTCCTTAACCTCGACCGTGATGTCTTAAAACTAATATCGGACTGTTGAGTCCTTAAAATCCACGGACTATGATGTCCTTAACCTCGACCGTGATGTCTTAAAACTAATATCGGACTGTGGAGTCCTTAAATCCACGGACTATGATGTCCTTAACCTCGACCGCGATGTCTTAAAACTAAACACCGGACTGTGAGATCCTTAAACTCACGGACTATGATGTCCTTAACCTTGATCGCAATGTCTTAAAACTAACAATGGACCGTAATGTCCTTAAACTAATTATCGACCGCAATGTCATTAAACTAAACAATAGAGCCCAATTGCTCTCTTGTCGGATCTAAACGATCCCGTTAAGTTGATCTTAGTCTAAAATAAGAGTAACGTATCCTTAACAAACGTTTAAGTTGATCTTAGTCTCAAATGAGGCTAACATATCCTTAAACCCAAACCCCCAAACCCAAATCTAAGAAAGATACGGATTTGGACTAGTCCATGCCCTACGGGCGACAACATAACTTAGTCTCCGTATACAATCCACAGGCAACCGAACACAAAACAAACACCCACGACACGAAGTGACCATATGGAGAAGGAGAAAGTTGTTACCGCCATGCGGTAGCGTAATTAACTGCAGGGGCTTGCGCCTGCAGGGAAGAGCGTCCCCACAATCAAAAAACCCCTCAAACGAGGGGGAATCTGACGAAGTCTGCTATATCGGCCGCATCCGTTTAAACCTTCGATACACGGTGCCATATATCAACTTGGCATCTTCGGAGGGTAGACGGATAGCACCAATTAGCATCTGCCCCGAAATTCAGGCAAGACGTATATCGCGTCTCCGCCGCGTCTTTCGGAGGGGAACATATTCTGGCACGCCCGGTGGGACCTTTTCCTCTTTCCACTCCACACTTCGTGTGTCGTGTTCGCGAACCAATCGCAGGTTTGCTAATGGTTGCCGTTGGGTTTCGAGGTACTAAGATTGGGCGTTTTGCTTGGTGCAGAAAGCAAAGGATCAATGGCGTTCACCTGCTCAAAGTGTTCCACATGCAGCTGCAACTCGCGTCCTGCCTCAACTGGGGGCATAGCCTACGGGCCCCAAGCGGCTTCCCTGTTCACGATGCCCGTGGAACAGATCACTCAAGCCACCACAGGGTTGTTTTTCAGGACCATGCTCCCGCCAACGAGCTTCACCGCTCCTATGCCGACATCGAAGCTCCCAAGAAGTCGGTCTTTGATCGGCTTACAACTACCGCGGCCCCTCTCAACGGGTCGTCCAGCACCGGCGCCTCGGTCTTCTCCAGATTGGGCCAAAATTCCTGTGGGCCCACAATGAAGCTTGCAATCCCAGAGAAGGTTATTCCGAAGAGAGTAACCAACCCTGCTCCCGAAGTCGTCAAGGCGGCTTCTCCTGCCAAGGGGTCGGTGTTTACAAGACTGACCGTCCCAACTCCCGCTCCTGTTACTCAAAGGACATCAGTCTTTAACAGGCTGACACCAGCAACAGTCCCTCACCTGAACAGGGGGCAAGATAAAACCATCCCCGTCACCGAGCCAACTCCATCAACTCGACACGCTCGACGTCGTCACTGGCGCCGGGGAAGGAAGGCCGGGGGCAACTCCTCCTCTGGGCTAACCCCACCAATCCCAACGGCGGAAATTAATGCTGCTGTTCCAACCGGGAACAGCTTTGAGCTGCTGAAGAAGGTGCGTAGGAATTCTCCTACCGCCATATTGAAAAGATCTCCTCCTCCGGTGGAGAACGTTGTGGAAGCAAAGCCAGAACAGTCCCCTCAGTGGTTGTCCTCCAGGATCTATAAAGTCTGGCGGCAGGTCCGGAACTCAGTGGTTGATCAAGATTACCCTCGCCGACAAAAAAGGGCGAAGGTTCAACAAGAAGAAAACCGTCCTGTTAAGCCACAGAAGGCGATGGCTACTTGGGTGCCCACTGCAGCGGCCCCCTCAAGTTCGACCGCTCATAAGAGGAGGAGGCCGGAGAAAATCCCCATGCCTGGGACAAATATCAAAGGCACTGAGCCAAAACGCCCTAAGTCTGGGGGCATGGTGGTGCATACCGTCTACATGGTATCCGGAAAAGAGGATAGCTGTATCTCCACAGGTCATCGACCGCTTACGCGATCCGTGACAAAAGCCCAAGAGTAGCAGCAGAAGCTTCAGGAGATGATGACTGCGATGGCCGCACTCACCGGACCGAAAGCAAGCCCAGAGGCATCCGCAGAACAACGCCATGAGCAGGAAACTGATGCCGAGTTCCTTCGGAGAATGCTTGAAAAGAAGGACAAAGAGGCCACGGAGCAAGCGGCCAATATAAAGCAAATGGCCCTTCTATTCCAAGATATGGTGGGTATGATGATCCAGCAGGACCCTCCAGCTAAAGATCCTCCGATTATCCTCGAAGACGACAGGGGAGAAACATCAAATCCACCTCCGACTCTGTCAATAGCCAAAGAGGAAACAATTTCTAAGCTGCCCTGAATGACTATATTGCTCAGCAAATAAGAGTTCACCAAGCAAATGAGGCGGCTGGCCAAGTTGTGAGAACTGGGCGACCGTATCCAGGCTGGTATGATCAGATAAAGTACCTGTTGGGCTACACGATCCCGAATTTTCATGTGTACAAAGGGACAGGCAATCCCCATCAACATGTCGCTCAGTTCAGGGCCCTCTGCGGCAATACTGGTGGCGATGATAAGCTCTTGCTCCGCCAATTCGTCGGCAGCTTATCGGAGACGGCATTCGAGTGGTACTCCGAACTTCCAAACGACTCTGTCAAAACTTTCGCAGAAATGGAGTTATTGTTCACCCAGCGATTCGCGAGCATAAGTGAACGCACCCCGATAACGGCATTGATCAATGCCAGGGTAAAACCGGGCGAGACATGGGTTCAATACGCAATCCGATAGCGAAATCTGTGGTCAAAGTACGAACAGCGCATCGAAGAAGCACCAGCGGTGGGCATGTTCGTGGGCACCCTAGAACCTCATGCAACTATTTCACAGTTCATGATGTTCTTCAAACCGACCACGTTCCAGGCTTTAATCGATAAGTTGGCCCAGATGGATCAGATGGGTCACAGACCGTCTCCTCCGAAGCCGGAACCACGGAACGAAAAGGGTAAAGAGAAGGCGACCTTCGTTGCGAACACCCAACAACAGCTCAGTGCCCCAAAGCTAGCGGATCAATTGGAGGAGAGACGGCGCTATTACAATGAGAAAATGAAGCATCCTTACTCATTTCCGCGGGATAAAACGAAGAGGCTGTTTGAGCTGGCGGTGCGCAACAGGCTTATCAATCTGCCAAATCCAAGGCGACCACTGCAATCCAGCGAAGTGAATAATCTCAATTATTGCCCTTACCACAAAACGGTAAGCCATCCGATCGAAAATTGCTTCGTCTTTAAGGGATGGATCGAGGATCAGTACCAACAGGGCAAGTTCACGCTGTCCGAAAAGTGGAAAGTGAGCCCACCACAACCACACACTCTTAAGAAGACGGACACGCCGGGGGCAACGTGCTCTTTTGTTGAAAAAGCTCCATAAGAGGTCGTGCTTTCAGCCAAAACCAAAAGGATGCTGAATGATCTCCAGACATGCCCGGCGATCAGGTGGAAGAACCCGTTGGAACCCCAGATCATCGAAGGGATGTTGAAACCGCGCCCGACTCCAAAAATCGGTGGTAATAACCAAAGCGTTCACACCCAGCCGTCGAAATCTTCGAAAAAAAAGAAGAAATCCAAGAAGCCCGTGAAGCCTGGCGACAAGCGCACGGACCTGCAGAAACAGATCGACGCGCTGGAAGAGTATAATCAGAAAGCGCGGACTCTAATCACGCTCCAAGAGTTCCTCAGCCACGTTCTTGAGGACGAAGATGATGGAGAAAGCTCGTCGGATGGATCTGAGGATTACATAGCAAGCTGCCATGTGATCTCTCATTCATCGATAGACAATGAAGAAGCTCCCTGCACAGAAAGACTGGAGGCAGGTCCCGAGCCGGAACTTCTATGGCCGTCAGACGAAATGATCGACGCCTTCCTGAATGAGATTCATCTGAAAAGTAAAGCCAATCGGGAGTGTGAGGTGGCCATATTTGAAAGAGCCAAATGCCGGCGACTAAGCGAAAGAGTCGAGACACTCCCGCCAAATCAAGGAACATCCGTCGCGGATAAAAACAAGTTCAAGACGGGGAAACGGTTTGCTAAAGCTATATCAATGGGAATGAAACTACCACCCTCTGAAGGAAATACTCCTGGTGAAACAGAAACACATCCTAGCTACTGCTCATATCATCGAAAGATTTCGCACCCCACCGAAGAGTGCGACGCTTTTAAAAGATGGTGGCAGGGATATGTTGCTCACCGGCAACATTTTAAGCGGATGAAACGCAAAACTCGTCGGGAGCAAAGAAGTGCGACCGAGCAGCATAAAAGAACTACCGATAACTGTCGCATGGTCAACACCGGGGGATCGCAGGTTCTCACTTTCGAAAGCGACTCTGACGAAGAGATGGCTCTAGGCCCTCTCTTTAAAGAATCCACATTGAGGAAAGAGGAAAAACCGAAAGCCTGTGAAAACATTCAGCTGCGCAATCGCACGCTTCCAAAAAAGAATCTCGAACCCACGAGTAGAAAAAATAAGGAAAAAGAAAAGGTCTCTGAGGACATCGCCCTGGATGACCAAGTCATGAAAGAGCTGACTGCCAAGGACCCGCCAAAGAAGAACAAGGTGGACTACAACGTTTTGGCGCACTTGAGAAAGCTACCTTCGCAGCTCAGTATTCTCGACACCCTTTTACTATCCAAAGAAGCGAGAGATTCATTGATCAAAGCGCTACAAGTGCCAGAGCAATTCCAAGATTTTCTCGCCGAAGAAAAGATGAAGGACGAGTTGGAGGAAGTACACACAGCCGATATCACCTTCGGTGATGAAGACCTCCTCCTTGGGACGTGCGAGCACAACCGTCCCCTCTATGTCTCAGGGTACTGCCACGATATAAAGATAGGCAAAATCCTGGTCGACAATGGGTCTTCCGTTAATCTCCTCAACGTGCGGGTGTTAAAAGAAATCTGCATGAGCGTCCAGCATCTCGCTCGTGATAAAATCACCATTTCTGGTTTTGACTCCCAGTCATCGCGGACTTTTGGGTCTGTGATATTGACATTACGATTCGGGTTACTTGTCACGGATATTAAATTTCATGTCATTGACGCCAAGACATGCTATAACGTTTTGCTCGGCCGGCCTACGAGTACATCATCCCTTCTACACAACATCAGTGTATGAAATACTTTAAGGATGGTCTCGAGTATACCGTAACAGGAGAGTTGAACACATTCTCCGTGAACGAAATCCGCAAGTACGAAGATGCAAAATACTTCTTACCAGATTTTGAGGACACAGAAAGATGTCACAAACCAGAGAACAAAGCTATCACCACCATTCCGGTCTTCGGGAGTGATACCGAGGAAGAGAAAGAGATGGTTTATTCGGGTCCGTCCCAGTACAACAAGCCGGGACCGTCCGCTCCTATGTTGATCTTTGGCAGCGACTCGGAAGATGAGGTCCATGCTATATTCTCCGCTCGGCCACCAATACAAGCATTCGCTGGTGATAATCAGAGTTTGCAAATTACCATGATTCCTCGGGAGCACTACAAAGATCTCGACGCACTTGAAGCTTATAGCGTGCAAGAGCTACAAACATTTTACGTCCCTCCCAGGCGAAAAGGTGAACAGGCAATCCTATTCTACCGATCCACGGAAACAAGAGTGGAGAAAGAAGTTTGGCATGACGCGGATTCTACACTTGACAGGCTCCAACCCATTCGCCTGCCTAGATATTACACAGAAGGTTTGAAAAGGCTATTGAAGCGCCAAGGGATACCCTTCAAACAGACCGCTCGAAAAGCTAAGTTCTATGACAGGATCTGGAACGTTCCCGGAACTCAGCGCAAATTGCCCAACGGGAGAATGGAAGCGATCGGGCTTGGATATGTTCGGTCCAAGAAACGGAAGATACTCTGCGACTGCTATGTCGTACATGACTTTGATGAAGAAAGAAATGCTCAATAGGAGAATGCTAACCCTGAACCAGAAAGAGCCCTTGACATGAAAATGCCCAGTCCGTCGTTCGAAGAACAAATGGACAAGCTTATAAGGGAAGCTGGTCAAAAAGTTCGATACGACCATAATCGCGAAATGGCCATATACGAAAAAGCCAGGACGCAACGCCTTCTTCAACAAGCTACGAAAGATGAGAATGCCCCTCCCTGTCAACCTGTTATGCAAAAGGCCCGACGCAGAGGCAGAAACAAGCCAAAGAGCGGAAAAGGCGTTCGACAGCGACAAAGCGGGACCAAAAAGTCACGCGATCGGGAATTGAGCGGTCCGGATTTGTCCCTTATGAAGAAGATGAGTCGAGCATACTCTTTTCCTCAAGACAAGACAAAGAAGATACTTGATCTTGCCATAAGACATCAAATGCTTACACTTCCGGGGTCCAAACACCCTGAGCAAGCTAACGAGGTCTCTCATCCAGACTATTGCTCTTATCACCGAGCAATAGGACATCCTCTCAAAGACTGCTTCACCTTCAAGAACTGGGTCGAAGACCAATATCAGCTCGGCAAATTCGCTCTATCCAGCAGTTGGAGGGTAACACCACCGCAGAAGCATGAACCCAAAGCCACGAGAGTAGAACCAGATCCACATCGGTCTTGGAAGCGAGTTCGTACTTGTCATATGATAACGATATCAAAAAAAGAACCCGAGAATATGGATGACCTCCCTTGGTGCTTCGAAAACAATGATGACGAGGTAATCTCAGAATTTCCACCAACGCCAAAAGAGCTGGAAGATGGAATACATACCACTGCAGATAACCTCAAGAAAATTGATTTGGGGACGGCAAGTGGCCCGCGGCCGACGTTCGTCAGTGAGCTGTTGTCTGAAGAAAAGGTGGCTACACTAAAAGACGTGCTTATGCAGCATAAAGATTGCTTCGCATGGAACTATTCCGAAATGCCAGGATTAGATCCAGAGATTACTGTTCACAAACCTCCAATATTGCCCTACAAGCGGCTCAATACTGACCCTTGTATACAATCCACGGGCGCGAGTAAACATTTCCCTAACAAAATCCCATCAATGACTAGGGATATGTTCGCACGATGAACAGCCCTTGTAAGTCCTCTCGACTTATAAGGAGAAAACACTCTTGCAAGATCCTTACGACTTACAAGAGATCATACATTTGGGAGTCCTCACGACTCCTAAGGAGAAAACGCACCTACGAGATCCTCACGACTAGTAGGGAGAAATACCTTTGTGAGACCCTTACGGCTCATGAAGTCAAAAGCCTTAGTCAACAGGATTCTAACCCTGTTCGCTAAGCCACCTTTGTTCGGCATCGACAGAGGCAAATGATGATTCGCTCCTGGTAATATCCCAATTGTAGCGGTGCTGATGCCGAAATCGGTGTCTAATTCCAAGCCTGCAGCGAAAAGCCAACAAGCCACACATGCATACGAAATAGTCGAAATGATGGGGCAACTTGCGACAAAATCAGCAAGCAAAAATGTATGCATGCAAAATAGCCGAAATGATTGGGCAACTCGCAATAAAAAGCAGCGAGTAAAAAATAAAAAAATATAGCCGAAATGATTAGGCACCGCAAAAAATAGCCGAAATGATTGGGCAATCGCAACCCTCGCGATATAAAAGCTGAAATGATAGAGCATCGCGGAATGAAATAAAAAAAATGAAATGAAATTTATGCCCTACAGGTGATATCATTTCAATCCCTGTATACAATCCAGGGGCGCAAACAAAGAGGGAATCACACCCTTCCTCCCCAAGCTTCATCAGAAGGAGAGGCCAAATCTCAATGGTTCATAGACAGCCTAGAGATCATCTCAACATTCGTCTTATTACAACGGACACAACATCAAGCAAAGCGGAACAGCGGCAACTCTCAGTTCCATGACTCGGCGGTGTACAGATGACCGAGAGTCAAACTCCGACTTCGTGAAATGTGGATAAAGTCAACCCTTCCTGGTCACGTAGAACGCGGATAATGTCAACTCTGACCCCGTGTGAAACGTCCAGAGCGGATCCTGGTCCTCGCAGAGCACGGCAGTGAACCCGTGTGACGCATCCAGAGTGGAGCCTAGTTCTCGCCGAACACGGCAGTGAACCCGTGAGAAGCATCTAGAGCAAAATTCCTGGCTACGCGGAACGCGGATTATGTCACTTCTGACCCCGTGGAAAACGTCCAGAGCGGATCCTGGTCCTCGCAAAACACGGCAATGAACCCGTGTGAAGCATCCAGAGCGGAGCCTGGTCCTCGCCGAACACGGCAGTGAACCCGTGGGAAGGATCCAGAGCAAATTCCTGGCTACGTGGAACGCGGATTATGTCACTTCTGACCCCGTGGAAAACGTCCAGAGCGGATCCTGATCCTCGCAGACCACGGCAGTGACGGTTAGACAGGATTCGTCTCTCCCGGTATTGGGGGTTGACATCGCGCTGTGTCTAGGAGAGCCATTACACGAGTAGTCCCTGGCCAGGGCGAGCGAGATATACTGGTAGGTTTCCAGTGTTATCTCAGGGTGTTCTGGGCTACACTCCGACACGACTTGTACCGCTATTAGGGGACTGACGTTTACCGCCCCCCTAGGCCCGCCATACGATATATCAGACGAACAGACCAGACTGTACGGAGACTGTCACATTCAGGCTCAGTAGGAGTTCAGATGGGGTTCACCTCGTCAGTCTTCTTATCGGCATCTACCTGGGGACCGTTACGTACAGCTAGTGCCGCTTGCGGTCTGTGGTTAAACCCACTGCCAGCGTAGTGTCGAGTCTTTAGAGTCCCACACAGAGGGCTATTCGCCTTTGGGCAAAACAGAGTAGAGGTCACATGGTTTTGCGCCAGGGTTCGTTCTCATCCGCGCACTTGTGCACGTTTGGAGTCCGGACGGATATTACTAGCGGGCTCTGGTTTGAGCCAGATCCTAGTATATGTTTTGGGGTTACTTTTATCTCATAGTATTCATGTTCCTCGGAACACGAATGCGGGTGTGTATGCACAGATGATTGAGGCGGAGGAAGAGGATTTTCATCAGGGTTTCGGAACGGGTGTGTATGCACAGTTGACAGTCGTCTTTTTCCAAACCCTAATGAATTTGTGAATTATCAATTAATAATATTAATTAAATGAAAATGTGTCATGGTTAGGTTTGTTGACTTGTTGACAAAGGTTGACTTGTTGACCATGGTTGAAACATTGACTATCATCATTACACATCAAAGATGCTCTTTGATTCTAGCAAAACCATTTAATGTGAAATGATAATAGTCTTATCAAACCTTCCATCAACTTTTCATTTAGATTAATTTTATTAATTTGATAATTCACTAGATATTGTTATGGTTGTAAAAACCATTTCATTCTATCATAACCATTCTCTCTCCTCTCTTCTTCTTCCTCCTCCTCTAGTTTAAGGAGATCCATTCTCATGTGTTGAGAAACCTCTCCTTGAGATAAAGCCACTCTACTCACTCTAGGGTTGAAGGTCTAGCAAGCCAAAGACCTAAGTTCTCTCAAAGTTCGAGAAAGGAGCCCAAGGTTGAACCCTCAGGTGGATCCATCTTTGACGAAAGAAGGCGACGAAGAAAGCACCATCCAACCTCTACAAAGATTTCAAGAAGAAGGAGTTCAAGTGAGGTATAACACCTTTTCCGAGTAGCTAACTCTCTTTAGCTTGGTAGCTAGTTTTGTTTAGAAAAGATCCCGACTTTTGTTAGTTCATGTTGCCTAGTGCGCTAAAAATTTGATTTTTATACCGTTTCCGCCTCCCCGAAAGAACCGGGGTTGGCAACGTGGACTTACAGTGGTATCAGAGCCTAACTAAACAAAAACTAGCTAGTTAGTAAAGTGTATAGAAGTTCGATCGGAAAAATCACAAAACTACGACATGCAAAACCCTAAGTTTCTGTTAAAATTTTTTCTGTTCTAAAAATAAAAAGTCATACTCCAAAAATCATCTCAGGGTTTTGTGAAGAAGCCCACCAAAAACGGTCGAGTGATCCCTTCAAAGCGCCGCGTTTCCGCGGCAATGGGTATACATTTGCCGCGGAACCGCCGCCGTTTTGACTCGGTTCATGACCGAGTTTGGTGCAGTGTTCTTAGGTTGTGGTTTTGGGATTTTTAAGATAGTTTATTTCAGCCCAGATTTTCCAGAAAAGAAATTTGTTTTTGGGGGCCTATAAATCCGTATTTTTGGTCGAACTTCACTATACTTTGACTAATCGGTTATATCTGTGATGTTTATATGTATTGAACGTCGGCTAATCGCTATATATCGATTAGTGGGGGTTATACATATCTGTGATCTGTGTTTGATGATGGTATGTGTATATGAATGCGTTGGATTGTCGCGGGTGAATAGCCGGGGTGGATGTGAGATGAGTGTTTCTTTTTCTTTCATTCATTGTAACATGTAAATTGATGTAATATTATTTGTATGGCCGCGCAACCGGGTCGGGGTTGTAGCCGTCATTGTATAATTCTTTTTACTGTTTTTGCTCCTAGGATAGACCCAAGGAGGGGGTGCACAAACTACCGAGTATCTCGAAGTGCCGAGTGGCCTACTCACGGTGGTGAGGGAGGTTGCTTCGCTTCGGGTACTTGGCGGGTAGTTTGCCGCACCCGTAGGGGTCTTGGGTGGGGTATTGGCTATTCACCGCGACCGTGTAATCCGCTTTTCGTTGCAGGCTCGAACGTATTGCGGATTCCTAGTATATCCAATGTATTCATCTGTGATCTGTAATGTCTATCATTGCTATATATTTATATATGATAACTATTTAGGCGTTGCTTATGTTTTACAGCCGCGCTAGCCCAGCCCCCGCTCTGTCGTTAGTTAAGTAACCTAACGGGTGATGACGGGGCCCCGTGGCGAATACGAATGGCATAAGCGTACGTCATATTTTGGTTGTTTTCTACAATGGTAGGATTAAATGATGGGACGCATTAAAAGAACTAATGCAAGAAAATAAACCAAGTAAAAGTCGATTGGAACACTTTGAAAACCATTCGGTTCTTTTTCAAAACTAAACTTTTAAACGCGGAGCTTGAACCACTCCTTTTTTAAAAGCTATCTCGTTCCATCGATTATATCAAGTTCACTACGTTCACGGTTTCGCCAAAACCATTCGTAGCCCTCCGTCATTCCACATGAATGGTCAAAAAGTATTCAAGCTATGTATTTTGGCCAAAGTCAAGGCATAGTGATTGGTAGCTATTGGGTATTCATGTGCAGCATAGATAGATGCGTTGGTTTGGGACAGTCGTGCTGCCATTTTGGCCAAAGTCAAGGGTAGGTACGGGTGGGTCCAAATTAACCAGGAGAATGACGGGTAGAACTTGACATGTGACTTATGATATTTTGGCCAAAGTCAAGGTCATAAGAGCATGGGGCAAAAATCCACATCGGGAGTTTCATAAGTACTGAAACTTGTTAGTGCTGCATACCATTTGGAGTGTGATAATTCTGGTAGCATTCCTTCGATTTTATCACGCGATGATATTTGGATCCCGATCCTACTGTGAGTATATGCTACTCCTCGGGAAATTTCTCACTTAAGGATCAATGCTATAAACCTAGTAGGTGTCTAGAAAGGTGTTAGCGGGGCTACGCCCCCAGGGAAAAGAGGTTATTTAATTAAGGAACTTCGCGAAAGCGTTGGAAAACCTCCCTCGAAGTACCGACACTGGCCTGGCTGAACGGTTAAGCAAGTATTGTACGGTGAGATTGATCCCGACTAATTTTTTCTTTACGGTTTGAGAAGGGATTCGAGAGACAGTGGGAGCCATCCTGTTTAGACAAACTAAAAACCACTCTAAACTTGTAAGAGCATCATGCTAAAGTGTTTCTTTTCTCTCTCCTAATTGAAGCGACCATTCAACATGACCGGACTTAAGTTATTACTAGATAAAAACATACTGACATGGCCAAACTACAAAGATTGGCTCAGGAATGTCAAGATGGCAATCACTTACGACAAGTTGGGGTATCTCCTTACCACCAAAGCTCCCCCTGTCCCAGGTCCCAAAACCAGTGTCGCGGATAGGGAAATCCGTAAGACCTGGGAAATAGATTGCGCGAAGGCCAAATGCCTCGTACTTGCCTCGATGGACAACGAACATCAGAGGATGCACGAGAATATGGACCTAGAGTCCATATTTCTTCATACAAAAGAACTGTATGGAGAGCAGTCTCATATCGCCAGATACGAAGTGTCGAAGAAGTTGTTTTCGGCAAGGTTGGCCGTCGGATCATCGGTAGCGGAACACGTGCTTAAGATGATTGGCTACATAGAGGAGCTCGCGGAACTTAGGACCACGTTGGAGAATGAGCTCTATACGGACTTGATTCTTCAGTCCCTTCCTTCCACTTACGCCCAGTTCATCCTGAACTTCAACTTACAGGAAAAGGAAGTTGAACTTTCAGAGCTCCTCAACATGCTGAGGAGTGCAGAGGGCACCCTACAGAAAGGTAGGGAGACATCCATTTTGTTTGTAGGAGGATCTTCCTCTTCTAAGTCCAGGGCGAAAGCCAAGGGCAAGAAGAAAAAAAACCCCGCCAAACTAAAAGGCGGTGTCAGTAAAGTGGATACGAAGGGAAAAGGAAAGGCAAAAGCAACAAAGCTAGCGGGGAAGCTTGTGGGGAAAGAAGAGTGCTTTTACTGTCACAAAAGTGGACACTGGAAACAGGATTCAAGGCTTGGAAGGCCAGAACCCATGATCTGAAGCAAGTTGCGGCTTAAGCTTCAGGTGTGTATGTTATTGAAAACTGTCTATCAATAAACTCTACATCCTGGGTATTGGATACCGGATCAGGATCTCATATCTGTAATTCTTTGCAGGCATTGAGAAAGCGTAGAGTTTTGAAGGCAGGTGACATGACCCTCAGAGTTGCAAACGGAGCTAGTATGGATGCTGAGGCCGTGGGCGACTATCACCTGGGATTGTCAGATGGACACTTTTTGGTTTTGCGTAGTTGTTATTTTGTACCAAATGCAACCTGTAATATCATTTCTGTATCTTTATTATCTAAATAAGGTTATGAATTTGCATTTGTAAGTAATGTAGTGAACATTCATCTTAATCAAGTTTTGATTGGGTCAGGTACATTAAACAACGGTATATACTGTTCCCCTCCGAAAGACGGCGCACAAGACTGCGATGTCTTGGCACTGAGATTCGGGGCAGATGCTAATTGGTGCTATCCGTTCACCTCTCCGAAGATGCCAAGTTGATTTATGGCACCATATATCGAAGGTTTAAACGGATGCGACCGATGTAGCAGACTTCGTCAGATTCCCCCTCGTTTGAGGGGTTTTTGATTGTGGGGACGCTCTTCCCTGCAGGCGCAAGCCCCTGCAGTTAATTACGCTGCCGCATCGCGGTAACAACTTTCTCCTTCTCCAGATGGTCACTTCGTGTCGTGGGTGTTTGTTTTGTATTTTGTTGCCCGTGGATTGTCTACGGAGACTGAGTGATGTCGTCGCCCGTAGGGCGTGGACTAGTCCAAATCCGTATTATCTTAGATTTGGGTTTGGGGGTTTGGTTTGAGGATACGTTAGCCATATTTGAGGCTAAGATCAACTCAAACGTTTGTTAAGGATACGTTAGTCCAGTTTGAGACTAAGATCAACTTAACGGGATCGTTTAGATCCGACAAAAGAGCGTTTGGGCTCTAATGTTCCAGTTTAGGGACATAGTGGTCCATCGTATTTATAGCCGTCGGGACCCATCACCTTTCTGACGACGTTGAAGGATTACAACGACGGATGTCAGAGGAGTTCAGAGATGTACCCTCAAGCCAGAGTTAATTGGGGGGATTCATAGTCCAGTCTGTTTGAAGGTTTAAGGATACGTTAGCCGTCTTTGAGGCTAAGATCAACTTAAACGGGACCGTTTAGATCCGACAAAAGAGCATGCGGGGCTCTATTGTTCTAGTTTAAGGACATTGCGGTCCATGGATAGTTTAAGGACATTGCGGTCCATTGTTAGTTTTAAGACATCTCGGTCAAGGTTAAGGACGTCGTAGTCCATGGGTTTAAGGACCCCACAGTCTATTATTAGTTTTAAGACATCTCGGTCAAGGTTAAGGACGTCGTAGTCCATGGGTTTAAGGACCCCACAGTCCGGTATGTGCTCTGGATACTTCACACGGGTTCACTGCCGTGCTCTGCGAGGACCAGGCTCCGCTCTGGACGTTTTCCACGGGGTCAAAGAGTGACATTATCCGCGTTCCACGTAACCAGGAATTTTGCATTAAACACGGGTTTAAGGACCCTATAGTCCGTATCAATGTGTGGTCGTCGGGACCCGTCACCTCTTTGAAGACATTGAGGGATTACAATGCCAAGTATCAAAGGAGTGAAGAGATGTACCCTAGAACCGGAATGGATTAAATAGTCCTTGGCCCAATTTGGGATCAAGACGAATTAATTATGTTATGAGTCCATTGACCTAGTTAATCATAGATTGAGGACTTATGGCCATTTTGGGCTAAGTCCAATCAGGAGAGGTTTTGCCTCTATCCATTTAGGCCAATTGGGCCAGAGCCTAGTGTTAAACACTACAGAGCAGTCAGTGTTGAACACTGGGGATGAGGTTGACAAGTTAGTGTTTAACACTAAGAGATAATTGGTGTTAAACACCAGCAACAAGGCTTTTCAAATTAGTGTTAAACACTAAAACAGATCAGTGTTGAACACTGCAGATAAAGCTTTTTAATTAGTGTTGAACACTAAGGCCCAACAATATTTTAACACTGGGTTCGAGAGTTTTAACTTAGTGTTAAACACTAAGGCAAGAGGGGTCACGTGGCAACACGTGAGAGCGCCCTCCCTTCATGTATTCTGCTGAGATTATAGCGTCTTTCAGAGCGTCACGTGCCATCACGTGACGGGCATTCAAATGCCTATGTATTAGAGCTTCTGCCGAGGATCACGTGGGTCACGTGGGGTGCTGCCTCAAAGGGGCTTTCTGTAGATCTCTTGGGGGGTCACATGGTAACACGTGACCCTGCCTCTATGTATTTTGTTTAGAGGCTTTGTTAATCTTTTTTCAGGAATTAAATTCCTCGAGCTTTAAATTTCAGAGGAATTAAATTCCTACTTCCTTTTGAAGGTTTATATTCTGAATAGAGTTGGACTCTGAATCTTCCATAGGAATTAAATTTCTCGTATATGTGAAGGACTGAATAGGGTTAAACCCTAATAAAAGCTTTTTTAAGGAATTGAATTCCCACTCCCTGTTAAATGATGATTAAGGGAATTAAATTCCCGTTGTTTCAACAGAACTAAGTTCTTAATTAGGGTTAAACCCTGTTTCTTTTTGTTCTGAAGGAATTAAATTCCCATGATACAGGGTCAAGCCCTAATTTTATTTGAAAGGAATTAAATTCCTATAGTTCTGTGAGAATTAAATTCTCGCGTTTGCATTCCCTCTCTATGTTTTGGATCTGCATGGCAGGATCTCGACCCATTGAGAATTAAATTCTCAACCTTAAGGGGAGATGTGCACTTTGCAGATCCTCTATCAAAGAGAGAAGAAATATATTCTTCTGTTTTATATATCAGAGTTAAACTCTGTTGAGAATTAAATTCTCTTTCTCTTTCAAGGAGCTTTTCCCTTTCTTACCTAGGGTTTTTGCAGAAGATCCAAGTCTTTTCAAAGTATCAAAGCTCTCCTCCTTTTCTTTTTTCTTCTCTGCGTATGTCTCTGTATATATCTTTCTCTGTGTCTCTTGGCTCCTATTTATAGGAGAAGCAGCCGAATCAATCAGTTTTTGACGAATCTTCATGAGAGATTTGATTTGCATCCATCATTCGTTTTGGACCTTTGGATTATTAGGTGAATTTTATTCACCATTGGATTTCAAATCCAGGGAATTTTCCTTTGTTGTTTCGATTAGATTTAAAGGGGAAATCTTTCCAAACCCGAGATTTTCCCATAGATAGATGATATTTCATCACCTCTGAATCTTTAATTTGATTGGTTCCAGATAGCCGCTTTCCTTTGGAAAGATTTGAATTTCTTTCAGAATTTAATTCTGTTGACAAAATGGGCTTTGAAAGCCGGTCACGTGTGACCACGTGACCCATGGTCACGTGTGAGCACGTGACCCCCTTTGGAATGAGCCTTTTCCTTTCTTTTGCGCTCTGTCTTCTGATCGTTGCTTAAACGTCACGTGCCACCACGTGACTCCTGGTCACGTGTGAGCACGTGACCCTTGTTTGAACTCTCTTTCTTTGGTTCATCTGGAGAACGAGTCTGCTGCTTTGAACGTCACGTGCCAACACGTGACCCTGGTCACGTGGAAGCACGTGACCTCTTCTGAAGCCTTTTCCTTGACTTGATCAGGGAACTGGTGTGCCTTTGACGCTTGCATTTAAATGTCACGTGTCGCCACGTGACCCTGGTCACGTGGGAGCACGTGACTCTTTCTGAAGCCCCTTTTCTTCAACGTAGTCAGGAAACTGAACTTGCCTTGATGATGTTTTTTAGGTGTCGCGTGCCAACACGTGACCGCTAGTCACGTGTAAGCACGTGACCCTCTTCTGAAGCTTTTCCCAGAAGCTTTCCTGATTTTAAATCAGGAAACAAATGCCCCCACAGCGTTGTTCTCACGTGTCTGTACGTGAGTGCAACGCTGTCACCCCTTGTGACCATTGGATTCCTCTAGGGATCTGGAGAGATGAAACGTTTCCATTGCCTTCTATAAATACCTCTGTCTCTTCATAGGGGCCTTCACTTTGCTCATCTTCTTCTTTTGAGAACTTTTTCTTTGAGAATTTAATTCTCGCTTCTTCCAGAGCTTAGTTCTCTGTCTTAAAATATTTTTAGAGTTTAACTCTGTTTTAAAAGGATTCTTCCAGAGCTTAGTTCTCTGTCTTAAAATATTTTTAGAGTTTAACTCTGTTTTAAAGGGATTCTTCCTCCTCAGGTAATGGTAATCGAAGCACCTTCGTTTTGACAAAACTCTCTGGATTTTAAATCCAGATCAAGGGTTTCACAAAGAACCAATTTTTCTTCAAGTACTTTAACCAAAATACGAGACCATTTAACTTCCCACAGTAGATCGCTTAGGGTTCAGATGATCCCTTAGGGAGATGATGATGGCGGTTCAAACCCATGGAATTTAATTCCATCCAAAAATGTTTCTGGGAATTTAATTTCCTTTTCTTAATAAGGAATTTAATTCCAATGAAGGACTTGATTTCTTCACACGAAGGCTTCCTGAGGTCTCTTGGCCCTAGGTTGTTCTTCCTGCAATTAATGCAATGGGGGCTTTGTAATGATGTCTTTTTGTGGGAATTTAATTCCTTTGATTTCATTGGATTCACTGTAGAGCCCGAGACAGATCCTGTTGGGGGGATCTGCATGGTCATCATCCTTTATTAAATGAGGATATTCCCTTTGTTTTATTGTAACTATTTGGCCTCATTATTAATGAGCCGTCGTCCGGATTCTGTGGGGCCCATATGTTTTGTGGTCAATGGTCCCAGAAAACTCTGCTGTTGCTTTCTTTAGCTAGTCTTCATGTTCATGCATGAATATATATCGCTGACTTTCCTTTTAACGGTCTTCTTTTATTGGATTTTAGGTGCGATGGCTTCTGCTCCACGCTTTCCCTTTTCTCGCTCGGAGGCGGCTTTTCCTCAGTCACCGTCTGATGAGGAAGCGATGGCGATGATTCGGGCCCATGACCCGAACTGCACCAACCTTCTTCAGTGGGGATCTTGGTATAGTCAGATTATTCAGGGTCGCCGGAGTTTTCTTTGCGCGGTACCGACTGAACCCACTTTCCCCTTTTTACCGATGGATCCTCCAAGGACAGCTTTTGCTGTGGAAATGCCCAACTGGACTCCAACGGGGAGGCTGGAGCCTTCGACGACCGGCATACCGAATCATCCGATCCTGGCCATAGACATCTTGGGACGGCGTATCTGCCAGGGTGAGGCCCACCCGTGGGGGCAAATTTATAAGATAGGGCTCACTCCTAGGCATCTTACGGGCTACCTTCTCTGGGCTCGTTACATCCTTTCTGCCCATCGGGCGCGGTTGCAGAAAGTCGGGCTTTATCAGGCCATATACGCGTCACTCTTTCATTATAAGTCCCCGCATGCCTGGTGGGTTAAGGCGTTTTTAAACCAATGGAATCTTCCTACCAACACTTTCATCCTAGGAGATCGTGAGGTCTCGATCTCTCTTGCAGAGTTTTATGAAATCTCGGGATTGCCAATCAGGGGTGCACTGTATGAGGAGTTGTTGCCTCCTGACGAGTATGTCTTTGAGCCCGGGTCTGCACCGGTTGACGGCCTGTCTGCTGAGAATGCTGTTCGCCATAAGCGCCCCAGTTTAATTAAGGCCCTAGGCATCTTCGACCGATTATTCACCGAGTCCGAGGAGCAGGGTGTCACTTTCAAGAGCTTCATTGCTTGTTTCCTTCGCAAGGACGCCTTATCGAAGACAGCCCCGAAGTTTGCCAACATTGGGGACCCCTTTGGGTTCGGTCCGAAGAGGTTGCCGACCAACGAGTCAGATTTACCTCAATATTACATCCCTATTATATCGCCGATATCTTTTGAATCCATTGCTGTCCCGGGCATGGACGAGGAGACGTTCTTTGTGGGGTTTGTTAGCGTCTGGCTTAGTTGGTTCGTTATCCCCGTGCATCGCCGCTTCATGAGAGCCTCGGTCATCTACCCGGCTCATCGTATTGCTGAGGGGATGCGGTTGGCCATTGGCATCCCGGCCTTGGCGCACCTCTATAATGGATTGGGCACCGCAGCTAATACCTCTACTCCCGGCGTGGACGTAGTGAACTTTTCGCTTCATTATTTCACGTCGTGGATCGAAATGCATGTGCTGGGGTCTTTTGCTATGCATCAGAGGCCTGCCTTTTACGACGCCTATCCCTTCCCGCGACTTATGCGACTGGTGGGTGCTTCTGCTGCCGACCCGACTCAATTTGGGGCCATTCGGGTGCTGATTTCTCCTCATGCCACCGCTGGCGGGTTGGTTTTTAATGATCGGGTTTTGTCTACTCCTTCGGGTCCCGTTCAACAACTCTGGGACCAGTCGAAAGACAACGCACCTTCTCTGAAGCCCCGGGAGGCCACGCATTTGTATGCAATTAGACCGGGCTACTTGGTGTTTCGCCAGGACAGTGCGGCTCTTTTTATGCGGTACAATCCGCATCGATTTGCCCGGCAGCTTGGATATGACCAGGGTGTTCCTTTTGAGGCTTTTATAGTCGCCCCGATCCCTTCGCTTGATGCTGTTCGTGATGCCGCTCATCATTTCATGAGGCTGAACACCGGCTCTCATTTCATGGTCCCTGAAGCCGAGTACATGCCCCGATGTGTAGGTGCATTTACGGGCTGGTATCTTCATCGGATCAGTCCGATTATTCTTGAAGAAAGAAGGGTGCTTCTTGGTCACGACGCCCCTCCTCGGGTTTCGGGGGCTAAGCTACGGCCGAGGGCTCCGGTCCGCTTCCCTTTGAGGGAAATCGGCACCGCGCTCATTCCGGGGGAGTCAGGGGTAGACCTCACTCCAACAGCTGGTATGCCCTTGGGTTCCCGATCACGGGGTAAACGGGCCCCAGTAGTAGCACTCCTGCCGGCGGCGGCGCCGCCTCCTGTGGCGTAGACAATGGCGATGTCATCCTCGGTTGTGGCACCGAACGAGAGCAACAGGGACGAAGGCGCCGAGGGCGATGTGGGCCAGCGCCGCCCTAAGGCTTCGCGAGGGAGGAAGCGGTCGTCCTCAGCAACCAGCTCTGTGTCTAAACGGCGGAGGATAGCGGCTACTGCCCCGCTTGATTCTATGGTGGAGTCTGAGCCTATCCTTGAAGACGAACCATTGGCTCTGCAGGGGTCAGACGCCGGACTTCTCTTTTCGAGTTCGGCTGATGAGGAGGCCGCACAGTTGGCTGAGGCCATACGGCGTTCAAAAGACGCGTCTCATAACGCCAAGGTTCCGAAGAAGTCTTATCCTGCTGTAATTTTTTACGAAGACCCTTCGTGGATTCGGCGGCGGTTTATCGGTCCTCTGGAGGAATGGGGAGAAAGGGCTTTGAAGCAGGCCGCTTCAGAAGATGCAGCTGACGCACTTTCTTTGTGGACCGACGGCCATGAGTCCACTCTCGAACCTCGGCGAGCCCACCTCCTTGAGAAGGAGCAGCGGCTTGAAGAAGCCATATTGAGGGCTTCTTTGCGTATAGGTATGTTGTGTTTCTTTTGTAGTCTTTCCGATCATTTATGCCCGTGCATATATATCATTATTCTTATTTGAATCATGCAGAGTCTTCGACGCTGGGGGAGCTCCCTACGGGCCCATTAAAGCTAAAGCCCACCGAAATTCTCAATGAGGCCTTGTTGGATGTGGAGGGGACTGACGAGGCTGCTCCTCTCATGGTGGAACTTCCAGCGGCGGTTCTTGATCAGGGAGTGCTTGCCCCTTTGGAGGAGGCTCCTTTGGAGGCCGCCGCCCCAATGACTCCTACTGCGAGCGGCCCAAAGGCTGGGAGCGAGGTAGTCGGGACTACTCTCCCTTTGTTGGAGCCTGAGGTCATGGCGGAGACCGTTGAAGCTGCTATCCCCCCGGCTCAGAATGGGAGGACTGTTGAAGGTATTCCTCTGTGTTTTAGTTTAGTAGCCCCTTCATAGTCTGAACTCTTTTATCTTTCTCAGAATTGCGCGGTTTGGCGGCCACGATCGCGGATCTGTCGCCTCGACAGTCATTTCAGCGTTTATTGGAGATGGCAGCTCCGCAGGCGATCTCCCCTCAGCGCATTGTCCTCTCGTCTGGCCAAGGTTGGTGTTGTCCATCCCTTCTCATAGCATCGTCGTTATTTTGCGTACTGACATTGACGTCTTCTACAGTTCTGGAAGCCGATGACGAGGTCGAGATTCTCGAAGGGCCAGGGGAGCCTTCAGCTCCTGCTTGCACGACTGTCGGTGAGTGACATCTCATTGCACTCTTACTCATTCTTTGATTAAGAATTTTGCTGACGTCTTCCAAATTTGAACAGCTCTGCCAGTCTCCACGGCGTTGGAGTCGCGCATCGTGATGCCACCCGGCCCTTATGCCTTGCGGGCTTCAGAACGCTTGGCCCAATTAAGCCTCGTCTCCTTGTCGTCTCTGATCGAGGAGCTTCGTGCTGGCAGCACGACCACGGCTGAAGCATTCGCTGCCGAGGCTAACGGTTCTCTTCCTTTTCTTGCTACCTACCACAGCGAAGAGGTGGTGCGAGTCTGGGTGGAGTTCTGCCGGCGAGTGGAGGCTTGCCTGCACGCCCTTGAATGTTCTCACCTTTCCTCGGAAGCCGTGGCTGCAAAGGCGGAGTTACGGGGGCTGATAGCACGGTGCGCGGCTAACATGACGTCATGTGAGAAGAGGCTCGGTCGCAAGTTCTCGGAAAGGGAGCTAGCCTCCAAGGCGCTGGGCGAGCTCCAAGCCAATCTCACAGCCAAAGCCAACAAAACGTATGAACTCTGGCGGGTGCTTCAGGAGTCCATCAAAGAGGTGGTGGCTCTCGATAAAGCTGCCACGTTCGCTCGTGAGAGGGTCGAGGCTCATAAGGCCACTGAGAAAAAGCTTGAAGCCCGGCTCGCTTCGTATCAGGCCCAACAAGCTCAGGCGGAGGCTCGTCTTTTGGAGATCTTGCGTCATGAAGCCGTGGTCCAACAAAAGCAGGATGAGCTGACCAAGTTGCTGAATCGCCCGCCGGCCTAAAACATTTGTATCTTTTCCTTCCTTTTTGTACATACTCATGGATGAGAGTATTTTCTTTTTGTTTCTTTCATGAATTGTACTTTGCACCCATTTTGGTTTATGAGTAAAAGATACATTTTTCCTTCTCAACGGTGTGTCCCCCTTTTTATTGAATGTATTCTGCGGATATTCTATCTTGATCTCCTTGCAGGACAGCAATGGCTTAGGATTCAGGGTTAAGATCTGCTTCCTAAGACTTTTGCATTTTACGAGCCACGAGGGTCTCATAAAGAGTTTTTCTCCCTACAGGTCGAGAGGATCCCATAAGTGTGAGTTCTTCTTAAAGATCGTGAGGATCCTTAAGCGGGTTTTCCCTTGAGAGTCGTAAGGATCTCACAAGAGAGTTTTTCTTCCTTACAGGTCGTGAGGGCCTGCAAGTGTTGGATGCGGTCACCCTTGTCCGTGTTTTACGGAGTCGGGAGTTTCTCAAGGTATCGTAGTTTAAAGACGTCGCGGTCAAGGTTAAGGACCTCATAGTCCGTGGATTTAAGGACTCCACAGTCCGCTGTTAGTTTTAAGACATCACGGTCAAGGTTAAGGACCTCATAGTCCGTGGATTTAGGGACTCCACAGTCCGGTGTTTGGTTGCAGGGACCCGTCACCTCTTTGAAGACGTTGAGGAATTACAACGCCGGGCATCAAAGGAGTGAAGAGATGTACCCTTAAACCAAGGCAAAGTCTGTAGGGAATCGGGGTGGTTGATCGTTAGTTTTAAGACATCACGGTCGAAGTTAAGGACGTCATAGTCCGTGGATTTTAAGGACTCCACAGTCCGGTATTTGCTCTGGATGCTTCACACGGGTTCACTGCCGTGCTTGGCGAGGATCAGGCTCCGCTCTGGACGTTTTCCGCGGGGTCAAAGAGTGACATTATCCGCGTTCCACGTAACCAGGAATTTTGCACTAGATGCTTCACACGGGTTCACTGCCGCGTTAGGCGAGGTCTAGGCTCCGCTCTGGATGCTTCGCACGGGTTCACTGCCATGCTCTGCGAGGACCAGGATCCGCTCTGGACGTTTTCCACGGGGTCAAAGAGTGACATTATCCGCGTTCCACGTGACCAGGAATTTTGCACTAGATGCTTCACACGGGTTCACTGCCGCGTTAGGCGAGGACTAGGCTCCGCTCTGGACGTTTTCCACGGGGTCAGAGAGTGACATTATCCGCGTTCCACGTGACCAGGAATTTTGCACTAGATGCTTCACACGGGTTCACTGCCGTGCTCGGCGAGGACTAGGCTCCGCTCTGGATGCTTCACACGGGTTCACTGCCGTGCTCTGCGAGGACCAGGATCCGCTCTGGACGTTTTCTACGGGGTCAAAGAGTGACATTATCCGCGTTCCACGTAACCAGGAATTTTGCACTAGATGCTTCACACGGGTTCACTGCCGCGTTAGGCGAGGACTAGGCTCCGCTCTGGATGCTTCGCACGGGTTCACTGCCATGCTCTGCGAGGACCAGGATCCGCTCTGGACGTTTTCCACGGGGTCAAAGAGTGACATTATCCGCGTTCCACGTGACCAGGAATTTTGCACTAGATGCTTCACACGGGTTCACTGCCGCGTTAGGCGAGGACTAGGCTCCGCTCTGGATGCTTCGCACGGGTTCACTGCCATGCTCTGCGAGGACCAGGATCCGCTCTGGACGTTTTCCACGGGGTCAAAGAGTGACATTATCCGCGTTCCACGTAACCAGGAATTTTGCACTAGATGCTTCACACGGGTTCACTGCCGCGTTAGGCGAGGACTAGGCTCCGCTCTGGATGCTTCGCACGGGTTCACTGCCATGCTCTGCGAGGACCAGGATCCGCTCTGGACGTTTTCCACGGGGTCAAAGGGTGACGTTATCCGCGTTCCACGTAATCAGGAATTTTGCTGAATATATCCGCATTTCACGGGGTGAAGGTTTGACTGTTGGCGATATGTATACCACCGAGCCATGGAACTGGGAGTTGCCACTGTTCCGCTTCGCTTGATGTTGTGTCTGCTGCGTCGAGATGATCTCCAGGCTATTTGTGAACCGTCGAGATTTGGCTTCCTCTCATGATGAGACCTGGGGGAGGAGTACGACTCCTTCTTTGTTTGCGCCCCTGGATTGTATACACGGATTGATGTAGCATCACCTGTAGGGCATACATTTTATTTTTATTTTATTTCTTTTTCCGCGATGCTCTATCATTTCAGCTTTTTATATCGCGAAAATCGCGATTGCCCAATCATTTCGGCTATTTTTCGCGGTGCCCAATCATTTCGGCTGTTTTTTTTTCTTTTTACTCGCTGCTTTTTATTGCGAGTTGCCCTATCATTTCGGCTATTTTTTATGCCTTCATTGTTACTTGCTGCTTTTTATTGCAAGTTGCCCCATCATTTCGGCTATTTTGTAGGCATGTGTGGCTTGCTAGCTTTTTCGCCGCAAGCTCGGATTTTGGACACCGATTTCGGCATCAGCATCGCTGCAACTGGGATGTTGCCAGGAGCGAATCATCATTTGCCATGAAAGAACTTGGGATTTGATACCGGTTTAGGCATCAGCATCGCTTCAACTGGAATATTGCCAGGAGCGAATCATCATTTGCCTCTGTCGATGTTGAACAAAGGTGGCTTAGCAAACAGGGTTAAGGTCCTGTCGACTAAGGCTTTTGACTTCATGAGCCGTAAGGGTCTCACAAAGGTATTTCTCCCTACAAGTCGTGAGGATCTTGCAGGTGTATTTTCTCCTTAGGGATCGTGAGGATTCCTAAGTGTATGTTCCTCTGTAAGTCGTAAGGATCCTACGGGAGGGTTTTCTCCTTGTAAGTCGAGAGGATTTACAAGGGTTGTTTACCATGCAAACATATCCCTAGTCTCGGATGGGACTTAGTTAGGGAAATGTTTATTCGCGCCCGTGGATTGTATACAAGGGTCAATATTGGACTACTTGTAGGGCAATAACGAAGGTTGTGGAGGATTTGCTTAAGAACAGGTTCAGGCTTCTGTAGCTTAAGACTTTCAAATCTCATGAGCCGTGAGGGTCCCATAAGAGAATTCTCCTTACGGGTCGTGAGGATCTCGTAAGTGTATTTTCTCCTTAGGAATCGTGAGGATCCCTAAGTGTGCTGCTCCTTTGTGAGTCGTAAGGATCTCACGCAGGTGGTTTCTCCTTACAAGGTCGAGAGGACTCTGTAAGTGTCCTTCAACGAGGTTGCGCCCTTTCGGGTTTTCACAAACACTCGCCGGTAGTCCTGCTGTTTTTACTCACGGAGCCCTTTCGGGTTTTCATCCGTGCCCATTTTACTTATAGACATACCGTTTTTTTTTATTCTTTTTCACCCCTTTTTTTTTACAAGGTCGCGCCCTTTCGGGTTTTCACGAACACTTGCCGGCAGCCCTGCTGTTTTTACTCACGGAGCCCTTTCGGGTTTTCATCCGTGCCCACTTTGCTTATGTACATACCGTTTTTTTTTTTTATCCATCTCGTCAGCCTAAGGATGTTACGGTAGTAGTTTAGGGACGTTTCGGTCCGTCGTTAGTTTAAGGACGTTTCGGTCCGTTGTTAGTTTAAGGACGTTTCGGTCCGCCGTTAGTTTAAGGACGTTTCGGTCCGCCGTTAGTTTAAGGACGTTTCGGTCCGTCGATATGGGAAGGCTGGCTGCTGCTTGTAAAGTCTGAGCCTAGGAAGATAGTGAGCGGACATAGTCGTCGTCATCTATCATTGACCCAGGCCGTGGCTTATTAAGCATAGTATTTCTTTAAGAAGCGGCCGTTTATCGGCCTGAAAGGCCTTTCACCGTGCATGTCCATGAGTAGGTAGGCTCCATCCTGGTAGACCTTGTCTATGATGTACGGGCCTTCATAGTTTGGCTCAAATTTTCCTCGCTTGGCACGATTAGGGATCATAGGTCTTTTGACCACTAGTACGAGTTCGCCTTGGCGGAATGTCCTCGGCCTGGTCAATCTTTCGTACGAGCGTGTCATCTTTGCTTTGTAGGCCTCTAGATGTTGTTGCGCTATGAGCCGGGTTTCATCGAGGGCATCAAGCTCCTCAAGCCGAAGGTGAGCATTTTCTTCGTTCGTCAGCTCGTGGTGGACTGCTACTCGTAGAGAGGGTAACTCTATCTCGAGGGGGAGCACTGCTTCCGTCCCAAATACCAACGCGTACGGCGTTGTGTTCGTGGCCGTCTTGAATGTAGTTCGGTAAGCCCAAAGGGCTTCTTGCAGCCTTTCGTGCCAGTCTCTCTTATTCCTGGAAACGGTCTTTTTTATGATCTTCGTCAAGGTCTTATTGAAGGCCTCGGCCAGACCGTTAGCTCGTGGATTGTAAACCGAAGAATATCTCCAGTCTATATTGTGCTGCTGTGCGAAGCGGCTAATCTTATGGCTTCGGTAGGCCGGCCCATTATCGGAGATAATCCGCCGTGGAGTTCCGAACCGATAGATGACGTGCGTCTTGAAGAAATGGAGGATATTCTCCGTCTTCACTTCCTTCAGTGGTACTGCTTCTGCCCATTTGGAGAAGTAATCAGTTGTCGCCAGGATAAAACGGTGTCCCCAGGATGATGCTGGCTCAATGGGGCCGACTATGTCAGTCCCCCACATTTCGAATGGCCAACTAGCCAGCGTTGGGTGCAGTGGATTCGGATGTTGGTGGATGAAGTCTCCATGAATCTGGCATGAGTGGCATTGCTTCGCATACTCGAGGCAGTCCTGGATCATCGTGGGCCAGTAGTAACCCATCCGTTTAATTTTTAACTTCATCTTTGGGCCTGCTTGGTGAGAACCGCAAAGTCCGTCATGAACTTCCTGAATGACTCTTTCTGCTTCGTCAGGTCCTAAGCATCTCAGCCATAGAGAATCAAACGATCTCTTGTATAGAATATCGTTGACGAAAGCGAAGGATAAAGCTCGTTTCATGAGCTGATGTCTTGAGGACGCTTCTTCGGGCATTCGGTGGGACTTAAAGTAGTCTATGAAGACTTCCCTCCAGTCTTCGGCCTTCTCATGGTCTTTTATTTGTAGGGTCGTCTGCTCATTCGTTCCCTTTTCTTCGCATGATTCCGGAGATATTTCTGCCGGGGCGAGCACTCGACGGCTTTGTATCACGATTCTGACGTCATCGAGGTTCTCGTCAGCCAGTTCTTTAGCAAGTTTAGCCAACGCGTCTGCTTTGCTGTTTTCCGCGCGTGGTATGTTCTCCAAAGTATAGGAGGGAATTTGGGTCAATAGTTGTTGCACCCTTTCGCCGTACTTTACCAACTCCGGCTTGCACGTTTGGTAGTCACCATTTACTTGACTAACGACCAGCTGAGAATCCCTGTATATAAGAAGGTCTTCAATTCCCATGTCGATGGCGATCTCGAGGCCTGCTATCAGAGCTTCGCATTCGGCTTCATTGTTTGTCCTCGGCTCTGTTAAGGAGAAGGCGAAGCGCATTATCCCTCCTTGTGGAGTTGCAAAGATGAGACCTATCCCTGATTTGATCATTAGGACACCTTGTTTCTGTTTCTTTATGGAGGATGCTCCATCGAAATAGAGTTCCCATCGGGCGCTTCCGCCGCTAATCGCATCAAATGCATGCTCGTCCGGCAAATCACAGTTCAGAGGAGAGTCGGCCGGTATCGGGTGCTCGGCGAGGAAGTCGGCAATGGCCTGGCCTTTCACTGCCTTGAGAGGTTGATACGTTATCGAGAACTCCATCAATAGCAGGGCCCACTTAGCGAGTCGTCCCGTCAATATGGCTTTCGACATCAAATATTTGAGAGGGTCCACCTTCGAAATAAGACGGACTTCATGTGCTAATGCGTAATGTCTAAGCTTTGTAATTGCGAAGATCAACGCCAGGCAGTGTTTTTCAATGGGGGAATAGTTGCTTTCTGCCCCCAGCAGCACTCGACTTAAGTAGTAGAGTGCCCTCTCTTTCCCCTGATCGTTCTCTTGTGCCCATAACGCGCCCAAGGAACCTTCGAGGGCGGTCGTATAAAGAATGAGGGGTTTTCGCTTGACCGGCGCGGCCAACACCGGAGGGTTCTGCAGGTACTGCTTGATCTCGTCTAGTGCACCTTGACATTTATGATCCCAAACGAATGGAGTTCCCTTTTTCATCAGGTGGCTGTAAGGACGGCATTTGCCCGAAAGATTAGCGATAAACCGCCGGATGTATGCGAGCTTCCCTTGGAGAGACCGCAACTGCTTGAGGGTTCTTGGCGGAGGCATTTCCATGACCGCCTTAATCTTTGACGGATCTATTTCAATACCTCGGTGTCGAACGATGAATCCCAGGAATTTGCCCGAGGAGACTCCAAACGTGCATTTGAGGGGATTCATTTTCAAATTATATTGCCGAAGGCGTCGAAATACAGTCTCCAGATGTTTTAAATGCTCTTCGTACGACATGCTCTTCACTACAAGGTCATCGATATAGCACTCGACGATGTCATGTATGAGATCGTCGAAGATCTTTGTCATGGCCCTTTGATAGGTAGCGCCAGCGTTCTTTAGACCAAAGGGCATAACCCTGTAGCAGAATATACCCAAAGGGGTCCGGAAAGCGGTATGCTTCTGGTCTTCGGGATGCATCTTTATCTGATTGTATCCTGACGAACCATCCATAAAGGAGAAAACCTCGTGAGTGGACGTGTTATCTATCATTAGTTCGGTTACTGGTACTGGGAAATCATCTATGGGACAGGCTTTATTGAGATCCCTGAAATCCACGCATATGCGTACCGTCCCATTCTTCTTCATTACCGGGACGATATTGGCGATCCAGTCGGGATATTGGACTTCTTGGATAAATCCAGAATCGATCAGCTTCTTGACTTCGGCGTTGATGCTCATTTCAAGCTCGAGTCGCATCCTTCTTGGCGCCTGCTTGACTGGCTTGATATCTGGGGATATCGCTAATTCATGCACAGCAATCTCCGGATCTAATCCTGGCATCTCGGAATAGTTCCACGCGAAGCAGTCTTTATGCTGTAGAAGCACGTTCTTTAACGCAGCCACCCTCTCTTCGGATAACAGCTCGCTGACAAATGTCGGTCGCGGGTCGTCTGCCGATCCCAACTCAACCTTCTTGAGGTTATCTGCAGTAGTATGTATGCCATCTTCCAGTTCTTTCGGAGCGGGCGGAAATTCTGAGATCACCTCATCATCGCTGTTCTCAAAGCACCGGGGAAGGTCATCTACGTTCTCGGGCTCTTCTCTTAATATCGTAATAGTATAACAGGTGCGAACCCGCTCCTCGGACTGAGGTGGACCCGGTTCTGCTCTCGCGGCCTTGGGTTCATGCTTTTGTGGCGGCGTTACCCTCCAGCCGTCGGATAAAGCGAATCTGCCCCGTCGGTACTGGTCCTCGACCCAGTTCTTGAAGGTGAAGCAGTCTTCGGTAGGATGTCCTATGGCTTGGTGATAAGAGCAATAACTCGGATGAGAAGCCTTGCTAGCTTGCTCGGGATGTCTAGACTCTGGAAGCGTGATCATTTGATGTTTTATAGCGAGGTTGAGTAACCTCTCCGTCTTGTCTCGGGGGAAGGAGTACGCTCGACTCATCTTCTTCATGAGGGACAAACCCGAGCCGCTTCTTGATTTATTTTCGTCTTTGCGTCGGGCCTTTCGTACAACGGATTGACGAGGACAAGCGTCTTTGTCTTTTGCAGCACGTTGAGATAAACGTTGCGTCCTGGCCTTCTCGTAGATGGCCATTTCGCGGTTGTGGTCTTCCCGAGCTTCCTGACCCATTTTCCTGATAGGCTTGCCCATTCGTTCTTCAAACGACGGACTCGGCGCTTTAATCGCGGGGTCTGGTTTTGATGGGGGGTTGGCATCTCCTGACAGGGCGTCCTCCTCTTCGTCAAAGGTATATATAGCGTAGCTACTGTGAGCCCGTTCCCGTTTTCCGGCTCTTGCGTATCCAAGCCCGAGTGTTTCCATCTTCCCGTTGGGCAATTTGCGTTGAGTCCCGGGGACATCCCAGATCCTGTTGTAGAATCGCGCCTGCCGAACGGTCTGTTCTAAGGGTACTCCTTGGCGCTTCAATAGCTTCTTTAATCCATTTGTATAGTATCTGGGCAGACGGATGGGTTGGAGCCTGTCAAGTGTAGCATCCGCGCCATGCCAGATCTCTTTCTCTATTTTCGACTCTGAGGATCGGTAGAATAGGATCACCTTCTCGCCCCTTCGCCTGGGAGGGACGTAAAATGTTTGCAGGTCCTGCACATCGTGAGTCTGAAGCGTGTCGAGATCCTTGTAGTGTTCTCGCGGTACCATGGTGATTTGCAAACTATGGTCATCGCCAGGGGGTGCTTGTATTGACAGCCGATTGGAGAACACAGCATTAACTTCATCTTCTGAATCACTTCCGAAGACCAACACGGGGGCGGGCGTCCCCAGGTTGTTGCGTTGAGATGGCCCTGCATAAACTATCTCTTCTTCTTCTTCGGTGTCGCTTCCGAAAACGGGGATGGTGGCGACGGTTTTGTTCTCCGGGTTGCGACACCTTTCCGTATCCTCGAAATCTGGCAAAAAGTACTTCGCATCTTCGTATTTGCGGACTTCGTTCACGGAAAATGGGTTTAACTCACCTGTTACGGTATACTCGAAACTATCCTTAAAGTACTTCATACACTGATGTTGTGTAGAAGGGATGATATTGTACTCGTGTAGCCAAGGACGGCCGAGCAAGGCGTTGTAGCAGGTCTTGGCGTCAATGACATGGAATTTGATGTCTGTGACGAGAAGTCCAAAGCGTAATGTTAGTATCACAGATCCGAGAGTCCGTGACGATTATGAATCGAAACCGGAGATAGTAATTTTGTCACGAGCGAGGTGTTGCACGCTCATGCAGATTTCCTTCAATACCCGAACATTAAGGATATTGACGGAGGATCCATTATCCACCAGAATCTTTCCTATCTTGATATCATGGCAGTATCCGGAGACATACAGGGGACGGTTGTGATCGCACGTTCCGAGAAGGAGGTCTTCATTACCGAAAGTGATGTCGGCCGTATGCACTTCCTCCAGTTCATCCTTCATCTTTTCAGTGGCAAGGAAGGCTTGGAATTGCTCAGGTTCTTGTAACGCCTTAATTAGTGAGTCTCGCACTTCTTTTGATAATAGGAGGGCATCGAGAATGCTAAGCTGAGAAGGTAGCTTCCTTAAGTGCGCGAGGATGTTATAGTCCACCTTACCCTTTCTAGGAGGGTCTTTGGCAGCCAGCTCTCTGATGGCTTGGTCATCTAAAGTGATATCTTCAGTGACCTTTTCCTTTCCCTTATCCTTTCTATTCCCGGGCCCGAGATTCTTCTCTGGGAGTGTGCGATTGCGCAGCTGAATGTTCTCGCAGATCTCCGATTTCTCCTCTTTCCCTAAAGCGGATTCTTTAAAGAGAGGGCCCAGAGCCATTTCTTCGTCAGAGTCGCTCCCGAAGGTGAGAACTTGTGACCCCCCGGCGTTAACCATGTAACAGTTGCCAGTAGTTCTGTTTTGCCCATCGACGGTACTTCTTCGCTCTCGGCGGATCTTGCGTTTCATGCGCTTAAAATGTTGCCGATGAGCAACATACCCTTGCCACCATATCTTAAAGGTGTCGCACTCCTCCGTGGGATGTGATATTTTCCGATGATATGCGCAATAGTCAGGGTGCGTCTCTACCCCATCGTGTGCGTTTCCTTCCGAGGGTGGTAGCTTCATTCCCATTGACATGGCTTTGGCAAACCTTTTCCTCGTCTTGAATATCTTCTTGTCTACTTCGGATGCCTTTCGCTCTGGCAGGGGTAGTTCAACTCTTTCGTTCAGTTGCCCGCATTTGGCTCCTTCCGATGTGGCCATCTCACGCTTCTGGTCCGCTTTACATTTTAGACGAATCTCGTCTAGAAAAGCGTCGATCATTTCATCTGTTGGCCATGCATGCTCTGGTACAGGCTCTGCCTCCAGCTTCTTGGTGCCAGGAGTTTTCCCATCATCGGTAAACGAGTGGGAGATTACGTTACAACTCGCCACATATCCTTCGGATTCATCCGACGAGCTTTCTCCATCATCTTCCTCTTGAAAGATGTGGTTGAGGAACTCTTGCAGTGTGACAGGAGTTCGCGCCTTTTGATTGTACTCTTCCAGTGCGTCGATTTGCTTCTGCAAGTCCGTGTGCTCGTTTCCAGGCTTCACGGACTTCTTGGATTTCTTCTTCTTTTTCTTCGAAGATTTTGATGATTGGGCGTGAGTATCTGGGCTCTTATCGTGAGTCTTTGTAGTCGGGCGGCGCCTTAGCATCCCTTCGATAATTTGAGGTTCAAGAGGGTCCTTCCATTCGATCGCAGGGCACGCATGAAGGTCTCTCAGCATTCTTTTGGTTTTAGTTGATAGCACGACCTCCCATGGAGCTTCTTCAACAAAAGAACATGTTGCCCCCGGTGTATCCGCTTTCCTAGGAGCATGCGGCTGTGGTGGGTTTACCTTCCACTTTTCGGACAGTACAAACTTCCCCTGGAGGTACTGGTCTTCAATCCATCCTTTGAAGACGAAGCAATCTTCAATCGGATGGCCTACCGTTTGATGGTAAGGGCAATAGTTAGGGTTATTCACCTCGGTGGGTTGCGGCGGTCGTCTTGGATTTGGCAGGTTTATAAGTCTGTTACATATTGCCAGCTCGAATAGCCGTTTCGTCTTGTCCCGTGGGAACGAGTAGGGACGCTTCATCTTCTCATTATAATACCGACGTCTTTCCTCCAGTTGATCTGCCGGTTTCGGGGCGTTAGGTTGCTGTTGGGCATTCGCAACAAAGGTCGCTCTTCCTTTACCCTTGTCATTCCGAGGTTCCGACTTCGGGGGAGGTGGTCTATGACCCATCTGGTCCATCTGAGCCAACTTGTCGATCAAAGCCTGGAATGTGGTTGGCTTAAAGAACATCATAAACTGGGAGATAGTTGCGTGGGGGTCTAGGGTTCCCACGAACATGCCCACTGCGGGTGCCTTCTCAATGCGTTGTTCACATCTCGACCACAAGTTCCGCCAGCGTATAGCATACTGGACCCAGGTTTCGCCTGGTTTTACCCTGGCGTTAATCAATGCAGTTATTGGAGTGCGTTCGCTGGCACTTGCGAATCGCTGAGTGAATAACAACTCCATTTCAGCGAACGTTTTGATAGAATCGTTTGGGAGTTCCGAATACCATTCGAACGTTGTTTCTGATAAGCTGCCCACGAACTGGCGGAGCAACAATTTATCATCACCGCCGGTGTTACCGCAGAGGGCCCGGAACTGGGCGACATGTTGATGGGGATTGCCGGTCCCCTTGTACACGTGGAATTTTGGTATCGTATAGCCTTGCGGGTATTTGATTTGGTCGTACCAGCTCGGATACGACCGCCCCGTTTTCACGACTTGACCAGCTGCCTCAGTCGCGTGATGAACCCAGATTTGCTGGGCTATGTAGTCAGCCAAGTCAGCCTTAGAGATTGCCTCCTCCTTGGCCGTTGAGAGGGCTGGTGGTGGATTTGACGTTTCTCCTCGGTCGTCTTCAAGAACGATTGGGGGATCCTCGGCGGGTAAGTCCTGCTGAATCATCATTCCTATCATATCTTGGAAGAGAAGGCCCATACGTTGTATGTTGGCCGCTTGTTCAGCAGCCTCTTTGTCCTTTTTCTCCAGTGTCCGGCGAAGGAATTCAGCGTCGGTCTCTTCCTCTCGGCGGGCGTCTGAGGACGTTTATGGATTTTCTTTTGGCCCGGTGAGCGCGGCCATAGCATTCATCATTTCTTGAAGCTTTTGTTGCTGCTCCTGGGCCTTCGTCACGGATCGGGTTAGCGGTCGGTGGCCCGTAGAAGTACGGCTTTCCTCCTTTCCAGAGGCCATGTAAACAGTGTGCACCACCATGCCCCCAGACTTAGGGCGTCTGGGCTCAGTGCTTTTAGCCGTCGTTGCGTGTCGGGGGGTCTTCTCTGGCCTCCTCCTTTTATGAGCCAGTTGATCAACAGCCTTTTGGGGTTTAGCCTGGTGACCGGCTTCCGGTTGGATCTTCAGCTTCTTGTGCTGGCGGGAGAAGTTTGGATCGATGATCGAGTCTCGGGCCTGCCGCCAAACTTTATAGATTTTGGAAGACAGCCGTTGAGGAGATCGGGGCTGTTCGGGTTTTATTTCCACAACCTTTTTTAACGGGGGAGGAGACCTCTTCAGCACCGCAGTAGCAGAATTCCTTTGCACCTTATTTAGCATTTCGAAGCTGTTCCCAGTTGGAACAGCAGCATTAACTTCTGCCACCGGGGCCGATGGAGTCAACCCGGAGGGGGAGTTGCCCCCAGCCTTCCTTACTCGGCGCCAATGGCGACGTCGAGCGTGTCGAGCGGACGGCGTAGGGTCAGCGGTAAGAATGGCTTCATCTTTCCCCCCGTCTGGGTGGGGGGTCGCTGTTGGTATTAGCCTGTCGAAGACCGATGTCCTTTGGGCAGCAGGAGCGGAAGCTGAAGCCGTCAATCTTGTAAAGACCGACCTTTTGGCCGGAGAAGCTGCCTTGACGACTTCGGGGGCAGGAGCGGCCACCTTCTTAGAAGCAGCCTTCGCTGAGATTGTAGGCCCCATGATGAGTTCGCAGGATTTCTGGCCCAATCTAGAGAAGACCGAGGCGTTGACGTTGGGCGACTCGTTGAGAGGAGCCGCGACAGGGGTAAGACGATCAAAGACCGACTTCTTGAGAGCTTCCGTTGTCAGCACTGGAGCGGTGAAGTTTGTCGGCGGGAGCATGGTCCCAAAGAACAATCCTGTGGTGGCGCGAGTGACCTGTTCCACGGGCATTGTGAATAGCGAAACAGCTTGGGGTCCGTAGGCTATACCTCCTGGCGAGGCAGAGCGTTGGTTGCAATTGCAGTCTGAGCAGTTGGAGAGTTTCACGGGAGTAGAAGCCATCGATCCTTTGCTTTCTGCAATAAGCAAGACGCCAATTCTTAGTGTCTTAAAACCCAAGGGCAACCATTAGCGAACCGCGATTGGTTCGCGAGTCACGACACACGAAGTGTGGAGTGGAAAGAGGAAAAGGTCCCACCGGGCGTGCCAGAATCTGTTCCCCTCCGAAAGACGGCGCACAAGACTGCGATGTCTTGGCACTGAGATTCGGGGCAGATGCTAATTGGTGCTATCCGTTCACCTCTCCGAAGATGCCAAGTTGATTTATGGCACCATATATCGAAGGTTTAAACGGATGCGACCGATGTAGCAGACTTCGTCAGATTCCCCCTCGTTTGAGGGGTTTTTGATTGTGGGGACGCTCTTCCCTGCAGGCGCAAGCCCCTGCAGTTAATTACGCTGCCGCATCGCGGTAACAACTTTCTCCTTCTCCAGATGGTCACTTCGTGTCGTGGGTGTTTGTTTTGTATTTTGTTGCCCGTGGATTGTCTACGGAGACTGAGTGATGTCGTCGCCCGTAGGGCGTGGACTAGTCCAAATCCGTATTATCTTAGATTTGGGTTTGGGGGTTTGGTTTGAGGATACGTTAGCCATATTTGAGGCTAAGATCAACTCAAACGTTTGTTAAGGATACGTTAGTCCAGTTTGAGACTAAGATCAACTTAACGGGATCGTTTAGATCCGACAAAAGAGCGTTTGGGCTCTAATGTTCCAGTTTAGGGACATAGTGGTCCATCGTATTTATAGCCGTCGGGACCCATCACCTCTCTGACGACGTTGAAGGATTACAACGACGGATGTCAGAGGAGTTCAGAGATGTACCCTCAAGCCAGAGTTAATTAGGGGGATTCATAGTCCAGTCTGTTTGAAGGTTTAAGGATACGTTAGCCGTCTTTGAAGCTAAGATCAACTTAAACGGGACCGTTTAGATCCGACAAAAGAGCATGCGGGGCTCTATTGTTCTAGTTTAAGGACATTGCGGTCCATGGGTAGTTTAAGGACATTGCGGTCCATTGTTAGTTTTAAGACATCTCGGTCAAGGTTAAGGACGTCGTAGTCTATGGGTTTAAGGACCCCACAGTCCATTGTTAGTTTTAAGACATCTCGGTCAAGGTTAAGGACGTCGTAGTCCATGGGTTTAAGGACCCCACAGTCCGGTATGTACTCTGGATACTTCACACGGGTTCACTGCCGTGCTCTGCGAGGACCAGGCTCCGCTCTGGACGTTTTCCACGGGGTCAAAGAGTGACATTATCCGCGTTCCACGTAACCAGGAATTTTGCATTAAACACGGGTTTAAGGACCCCATAGTCCGTATCAATGTGTGGTCGTCGGGACCCGTCACCTCTTTGAAGACATTGAGGGATTACAATGCCAAGTATCAAAGGAATGAAGAGATGTACCCTAGAACCGAAATGGATTAAATAGTCCTTGGCCCAATTTGGGATCAAGACGAATTAATTATGTTATGAGTCCATTGACCTAGTTAATCATAGATTGAGGACTTATGGCCATCTTGGGCTAAGTCCAATCAGGAGAGGCTTTGCCTCTATCCATTTAGGCCAATTGGGCCAGAGCCTAGTGTTAAACACTACAGAGCAGTCAGTGTTGAACACTGGGGATGAGGTTGACAAGTTAGTGTTTAACACTAAGAGATAATTGGTGTTAAACACCAGCAACAAGGCTTTTCAAATTAGTGTTAAACACTAAAACAGATCAGTGTTGAACACTGCAGATAAAGCTTTTTAATTAGTGTTGAACACTAAGGCCCAACAATGTTTTAACACTGGGTTCGAGAGTTTTAACTTAGTGTTAAACACTAAGGCAAGAGGGGTCACGTGGCAACACGTGAGAGCGCCCTCCCTTCATGTATTCTGCTGAGATTATAGCGTCTTTCAGAGCGTCACGTGCCATCACGTGACGGGCATTCAAATGCCTATGTATTAGAGCTTCTGCCGAGGGTCACGTGGGTCACGTGGGGTGCTGCCTCAAAGGGGCTTTCTGTAGATCTCTTGGGGGGGTCACGTGGTAACACGTGACCCTTCCTCTATGTATTTTGTTTAGAGGCTTTGTTAATCTTTTTTCAGGAATTAAATTCCTCGAGCTTTAAATTTCAGAGGAATTAAATTCCTACTTCCTTTTGAAGGTTTATATTCTGAATAGAGTTGGACTCTGAATCTTCCGTAGGAATTAAATTCCTCGTATATGTGAAGGACTGAATAGGGTTACACCCTAATAAAAGCTTTTTTAAGGAATTGAATTCCCACTCCCTGTTAAATGATGATTAAGGGAATTAAATTCCCGTTGTTTCAACAGAACTAAGTTCTTAATTAGGGTTAAACCCTGTTTCTTTTTGTTCTGAAGGAATTAAATTCCCATGATACAGGGTCAAGCCCTAATTTTATTTGAAAGGAATTAAATTCCTATAGTTCTGTGAGAATTAAATTCTCGCGTTTGCATTCCCTCTCTATGTTTTGGATCTGCATGGCAGGATCTCGACCCATTGAGAATTAAATTCTCAACCTTAAGGGGAGATGTGCACTTTGCAGATCCTCTATCAAAGAGAGAAGAAATATATTCTTCTGTTTTATATATCAGAGTTAAACTCTGTTGAGAATTAAATTCTCTTTCAAGGAGCTTTTCCCTTTCTTACCTAAGGTTTTTGCAGAAGATCCAAGTCTTTTCAAAGTATCAAAGCTCTCCTCCTTTTCTTTTTTCTTCTCTGCGTATGTCTCTGTATATATCTTTCTCTGTGTCTCTTGGCTCCTATTTATAGGAGAAGCAGCCGAATCAATCAGTTTTTGACGAATCTTCATGAGAGATTTGATTTGCATCCATCATTCGTTTTGGACCTTTGGATTATTAGGTGAATTTTATTCACCATTGGATTTCAAATCCAGGGATTTTTCCTTTGTTGTTTCGATTAGATTTAAAGGGGAAATCTTTCCAAACCCGAGATTTTCCCATAGATAGATGATATTTCATCACCTCTGAATCTTTAATTTGATTGGTTCCAGATAGCCGCTTTCCTTTGGAAAGATTTGAATTTCTTTCAGAATTTAATTCTGTTGACAAAATGGGCTTTGAAAGCCGGTCACGTGTGACCACGTGACCCATGGTCACGTGTGAGCACGTGACCCCCTTTAGAATGAGCCTTTTCCTTTCTTTTGCGCTCTGTCTTCTGATCGTTGCTTAAACGTCACGTGCCACCACGTGACTCCTGGTCACGTGTGAGCACGTGACCCTTGTTTGAACTCTCTTTCCTTGGTTCATCTGGAGAACGAGTCTGCTGCTTTGAACGTCACGTGCCAACACGTGACCCTGGTCACGTGGAAGCACGTGACCTCTTCTGAAGCCTTTTCCTTGACTTGATCAGGGAACTGGTGTGCCTTTGACGCTTGCATTTAAATGTCACGTGTCGCCACGTGACCCTGGTCACGTGGGAGCACGTGACTCTTTCTGAAGCCCCTTTTCTTCAACGTAGTCAGGAAACTGAACTTGCCTTGATGATGTTTTTTAGGTGTCGCGTGCCAACACGTGACCGCTAGTCACGTGTAAGCACGTGACCCTCTTCTGAAGCTTTTCCCAGAAGCTTTCCTGATTTTAAATCAGGAAACATATACGTAATGAACCAACTACAGATTTTCAATGTCCAGAATACACACAAAAGAAAGTCTCCAGAAATCAATAAAACTTTCTTATGGCATTGTAGACTGGGTCACATCAATGAGAGAAGGTTGACTAAATTACATACAGAAGGATATTTAGATTCGTTCGAATATCAATCGTATACAACTTGTCAATCCTGTCTCAAAGGAAAGATGACAAAGACTCCGTTCACTGGACACGGAGTAAGAGCGAGCGAGCTCTTGGGGCTCGTACACAGCGACGTGTGCGGTCCAATGTCTACGCATGCACGAAGCGGTTATTCTTACTTCATTACTTTTACGGATGATTTTTCAAGGTACGGTTATGTCTTTTTAATGAAACATAAATCCGAGGCTTTTGAAAAATTCCAGGAATATAAGAATGAAGTAGAAAAACAAACAGGCAAAAGTATCAAGACACTAAGATCTGATCGAGGTGGAGAATACTTGAGTGCCGGGTTCCTGGGTTACTTAAAAGAGAATGGAATTCTCTCTCAGCTTACTCCTCCATACACTCCGCAACATAACGGTGTATCGGAGAGACGGAACCGAACCCTATTGGATATGGTACGGTCCATGATGAGTAACGCTGAGTTGCCGCGATCGTTCTGGGGATATGCGCTAGAATCAGCTGCATACCTTTTGAACCGAGTTTCAACTAAGACTGTGCCTACTACACCATATCAGATGTGGTGTGGGAAGAGACCCTATCTTAATCACATTAAGACATGGGGATGTCCAGCTTTTGTAAAAAAGCAGCATGCGGACAAGCTCGAGGCACGCTCAGTACAGTGCAAGTTTGTGGGATATCCAAAGAACTCCAAGGGATATTTCTTCTATTGCGAAGAGGAACAAAAGGTTTTTGTTTCTCGCCATGCCCACTTTCTAGAACACCAGTTCTTAGAAAAAGAAATAAGTAGGAGCGCAATAGAACTGGAAGAAATTCCAGAACCACGAGCTATTACTGAAAGCTTAGTAGAACCAGAGGGTTCGAAAGATCAGGACATTCCCACGCCACTCCGCAGGAGTAATAGGCAGTCTCATTCGCCCGAGAGATACTACGGTTTTCTCATTGACGGGGATAGAGAGGATTGCATCATAGATTGTGATGAGCCTACTAGCTTCCAGCAAGCCATTCAGAGCGTCGACTCGGTAAAATGGCTGGATGCAATGCGGACCGAAATGGAGAAATGTACACCAACAAAGTATGGACGTTGGACATTGCTCCAGATGGGGTAAAACCCGTAGGATGCAAGTGGATCTTCAAAAGAAAGATTGGTGTAGATGGACAGGTTGAGACCTATAAAGCTAAACTGGTTGCAAAGGGTTTTCGTCAGCGACCTGGTTTGGACTATGACGAAACCTTTTCTCCAGTAGCTATGCTGAAATCCATTCGGATCCTTCTTGCCATTGCTGCCTTCCACGATTATGAGATTTGGCAGATGGACGTAAAGACAGCTTTTCTAAATGGACATTTAGAGGAGTGTGTCTATATGGAACAGCCAGAGGGTTTCATTCAGAGTGGGAGCAGCGGAAAGGTGTGCAAGTTGCTTAAGTCCATTTATGGACTGAAGCAGGCATCACGGAGTTGGAACATCTGTTTTGATGAGACGGTCAAGGAATTTGGCTTTATCAAAAATCCAGATGAACCATGCATCTATTGTAGATTTGTAGCGAGAACTGTAGTATTCCTCGTTTTATACGTGGATGACATTCTCTTAATAGGAAATGACATTCTCTTAATAGGAAATGACATTCCTATGCTACAATCTGTCAAGGGGTTCTTGTCACACAGGTTCTCCATGAAAGACCTGGGTGATGCCTCATACATTCTAGGTATCCGGATCTACCGTGAAAGATCCAAGAGGATATTAGGACTTTCGCAGTCCAGGTACATCGACACCATACTGAAGAGATTCAGTATGGAAGATTCCAAGCGCGGTAATTTACCGGCTTGTCACGGGATCACCCTCTCCAAAGAGATGTCTCCCAAGACTGATTTGGAGAGGGATCGCATGTCTATTATACCCTACGCTTCTGCGGTAGGCTCTATAATGTATGCGATGTTATGTACCAGACCAGATGTAGCTTATGCACTGAGTGTGGTAAGCAGGTATCAGTCAAACCCTGGGGAGAAACATTGGATAGCGGTAAAGAACATTCTCAAGTACCTGAGAAGGACTAAGGAGATGTTCTTGGTGTATGGCGGAAAAGACCTCCAGATTGAGGCCTTTGCTGACTCCAGCTTCCAGAGTGACAAGGATGATTCCAAGTCCATGTCGGGTTTTGTCTTTACCCTCAATGGAGGGGCGGTGTGTTGGAAGAGCTCCAAACAGGAAACCGTTGCTGATTCGACTATGGAAGCGGAATATATCGCTGCATCTGATGCCGCAAAAGAAGCTGTCTGGATGAGGAAGTTCTTGAAAGAACTTCAGGTGGTTCCGTCCATTGTTGACCCAATACCTCTGTATTGCGACTACAACGAGGCTATAGCTTTAGCGAAGGAACCCAGGTCCCATCAGAAATCCAGACACATCTTAAGGCGGTATCACCTGATCAGGGAGATCGTAGATCGCCAGGAGATCGAGGTTCGGAGGGTTGCTTCAGAAGATAACACTGCAGATCCATTCACGAAGGCCTTACCCCAGACTCAGTTCGAGCGGCTGATCGAGATGATAGGTCTTCGATACGCCAGTACATGGCCTTAGTGCAAGTGGGAGATTGTTAGTGTATATGCCCTAGAGGCCATTACTGTATCATACTAGTATGTATATTACTTGATGGAAGCTTGGGATATTCACAGTTGTATATACAATCTTGCTCGAAATGGTAGTATGCTACTTGGTTTGTCTCTGCTTTAATATGTGCATGTGTTTCTTTTAGCATATCGCTTATATACATATTAGTAGAGCCCTTAGGATGTTTGCTTGATTACCAGCGTTGTGATGGCGCTCACACTCGTAGGGGCTGGGTAATCCATAAGCACATCCTTATACAGGTCCCTAGTCGTTGGACTATCGAGACATGGCATCGATACTCCGGAGTAGACTAGCGTATGCGCTTCTCATCCCAGTGTGGGAGACGGTCTGTCCCACAGCCGTCAGTACGTCGTACTTGAGATAGTATACGGGTGCTCGTTAGGTTACGAGTACACTGGACAGGACTCGTCGGGAACTGTTGGTTGGTATTATACCTATCGTCAGTTATCAGTTCCCAGGTGACATGAGTACAGCTTAGTCCGCTGACTTGACACTGTCACTTCGCCTCGAGTGTGTTCCCACTGTACTTTGATTACTACCCTACCACGGCTCAAAGGAGTCGTGCAAACAGGTAGTAGTTGGGTGCAGTCCCGAAGCACTTGGAGGCAGTGACGGTTAGACAGGATTCGTCTCTCCCGGTATTGAGGGTTGACATCGCGCTGTGTCTAGGAGAGCCATTACACGAGTAGTCCCTGGCCAGGACGAGCGAGATATACTGGTAGGTTTCCAGTGTTATCTCAGGGTGTTCTGGGCTACACTCCGACACGACTTGTACCGCTATTAGGGGACTGACGTTTACCGCCCCCTAGGCCCGCCATGCGATGTATCAGACGAACAGACCGGACTGTACGGAGACTGTCACATTCAGGCTCAGTAGGAGTTCAGATGGGGTTCACCTCGTCAGTCTTCTTATCGGCATCTACCTGGGGACCGTTACGTACAGCTAGTGCCGCTTGCAGTCTGTGGTTAAACCCACTGCCAGCGTAGTGTCGAGTCTTTAGAGTCCCACACAGAGGGCTATTCGCCTTTGGGCAAAACAGAGTAGAGGTCGCATGGTTTTGCGACAGGGTTCGTTCTCATCCGCGCACTTGTGCACGTTTGGAGTCCGGACGGATATTACTAGCGGACTCTGGTTTGAGCCAGATCCTAGTATATGTTTTGGGGTTACTTTTATCTCATAGTATTCATGTTCCTCAGAACACGAATGCGGGTGTGTATGCACAGATGATTGAGGCGGAGGAAGAGGATTTTCATTAGGGTTTCGAAACGGGTGTGTATGCACAGTTGACAGTCGTCTTTTTCCAAACCCTAATGAATTTGTGAATTATCAATTAATAATATTAATTAAATGAAAATGTGTCATGGTTGGGTTTGTTGACTTATTGACCATGGTTGAAACATTGACTATCATCATTACACATCAAAGATGCTCTTTGATTCTAGCAAAACCATTTAATGTGAAATGATAATAGTCTTATCAAACCTTCCATCAACTTTTCATTTAGATTAATTTTATTAATTTGATAATTCACTAGATATTGTTATGGTTGTAAAAACCATTTCATTCTATCATAACCATTCTCTCTCCTCTCTTCTTCTTCCTCCTCCTCTAGTTTAAGGAGATCCATTCTCATGTGTTGAGAAACCTCTCCTTGAGATAAAGCCACTCTCTACTCACTCTAGGGTTGAAGGTCTAGCAAGCCAAAGACCTAAGTTCTCTCAAAGTTCGAGAAAGGAGCCCAAGGTTGAACCCTCGGGTGGATCCATCTTTGACGAAAGAAGGCGACGAAGAAAGCACCATCCAACCTCTACAAAGGTTTCAAGAAGAAGGAGTTCAAGTGAGGTATAACACCTTTTCCGAGTAGCTAACTCTCTTTAACTTGGTAGCTAGTTTTGTTTAGAAAAGATCCCGACTTTTGTTAGTCCATGTTGCCTAGTGCGCTAAAAATTTGATTTTTATACCGTTTCCGCCTCCCCGCAAGAACCGGGGTTGGCAACGTGGACTTACACGTCTCGTCATTCATTTGATATTTGTCGTTGTAATTCCTCAACGTCTTCAAAGAGGTGACGGGTCCCGACAACCACACGGACTATGACGTCCTTAACCTTGACCGTGATGTCTTAAAACTAACATTGGACTGTGGAGTTCTTAAATCCACGGACTATGATGTCCTTAACCTCGACCGTGATGTCTTAAAACTAACATTAGACTTGGAGTCCTTAAATCCACGGACTATGATGTCCTTAACCTCGACCGCGATGTCTTAAAACTAACATTGGACTGTGGAGTCCTTAAATCCACGGACTATGATGTCCTTAACCTAGACCGTGATGTCTTAAAACTAACATCGGACTGTGAGGTCCTTAAACTCACGGACTATGATGTCCTTAACCTCGACCGTGATGTCTTAAAACTAACGATGGACTGTGGAGTCCTTAAATTCACGAACTATGATGTCCTTAATCTCGACCGCGATGTCTTAAAACTACGGTATCCTGGAAAACATCCCGAGCGGAGCCTGGTCCTCGCCAGACACGGCAGTGAACCCGTGGGAAGCATCCAGAGCAACCCTTAACTCCGTGAAATGCGGATAAGGACAACTTCACCCATCACTTGCGGGTCCTCACGACTCGTAAGGAAGTAAATTCTCTTGTGAGATCCTTACGACTTTCAAGAGAAAACGTCCTTAGGAATCCTCACGATTCTTAAGGAGAAATTACACCTACGGGATCCTCCCGACCGGTAGGGAGAAAATTCTTTATGAGACCCTCACGGCTCATAAAGTTAAAAAGTCTTAGGTAACAGATTCTAACCCTGTCTTCTAAGCCGCCGCCGCCCTACAAAGAATCCAAGATTGATAGCTGTATGCTACCTACAGATCGCACTCGCTAAATCACATGGCAACAACACAGCAGAGAGATGACACAAGACATTACGAAGAACGTGTATCTTTTATTCATGAATGCCATTGGGTACAAAATACATCATATGAAAGAATAAAAGAACAAATACATTTCATTCAAAATTACAAATAGTGCAAAATTGTTATTGAGAAGAAAGCGCTTTCAATAATCCAGTCAGCCGCTCGCGCACTTCCCTCAGCCCCACTTCCTGATCAGCTGCCGCGGCCAACTCCGCTTCGACCTGGGTTCGCTGCTGCAAGTAAGACGAGAGTTGTTCTTCGACGGCCCGCTGAGCTGCTTCACGATCTCGTGCATCCCGCTCGACAACGTCGAGCTTCTGCCTCAATGTTAGCCCATCGGAGATACATCGCAGAAGACCTTCGAAGATAACTTTTAACTGGGCAGCGTTAGCGTCAACCTCAGCATGCAGTCGAGTGGACTCGCTAGAAGTCTCTTTACATTCTCTTTGCTTTAAAGCCACTTCTTGTTCAAGATGGCGGAAGTAAGAAGCGCTCTGCCCGATCCATGCAGCCCGTTGAGCGCTCATAGCCAGAACCTCAGGTGCGGGACGCCTACGCTCAAGCTCATGCAAACAAGCCTCGATCTCCCTGCAGCGATTAACCCAAGACTCAACGACGCCCTCACCATGAAAGTTCATGAGCGTCGCCAACATAGGGTTAACCTCTGCGGCAAAATCCGCAGCAGAAGTGGGAATCTCTGCGTCAAACTCCTCGATATACTCGCTCAGCATGCGTAGACTGGTCACAGCACCTTTGGATGATGGACGCCTGGAAAAAAGCCCTGCCGGCATTATAATACGAGACTCGAACGGGGTTGGAGTCGATGTGATTGCTGCAAAATAGATCATAATCAGATGTCGGCTCAGGAAATAAAGAAAATACACAAAAAGTAGAGTCTACTATAACGGCCGCAGCAGGGGCAGAGCTGGGAGTACTGGGGGCGCAACGACAACATCGTTTCCCCCTTCAATTCGTAAGGCTACAAGCAATATGAAGAAGAGTTAGCGGTAATGCGACTACCCGTTGAAGAAAAGGACGTCGTTTAGAAAAAATACTCACCTATACCAGCAGGGGGATTAATCTTCAACAAGAAGGAGCAATGTGGGTGCAGCACCTGGTACAGGTGGTCAAAAAGGACTCCTGCAAAAATGTGATGACGCAATGTCAATACAGGAATTATACAGCCGAGAGACAAGACTGATGGGTCACAAATCCATACCTTCCAGCATCTGCGATGGTACGAGAGAAGGCAGAGAGGTGGTCACCGTCAGGGCGGTAACTAACGGCGCTGTCTCGAATAGCGCGACATCAGCACTAGCCGTACCTGCATTAGAAACAAGATAAACCTTATTAGGAAAGATTGCAGAATAAAAAAAGAAGAAGAAGGGCGGTGACCCAAAATTTACCTGATGAATCGACAGCCGGAGCCGTGATAAGAGCGCCACTTGATACAACGGTGGCATCTCCCTCCTCCATCGGGGTGGTCACACCTCCCGTCGCCTCATCCCCTGACTCCACAGGAGCCGTCGTCACGCTCGCGACGCCGGGAGACGATAAGGAACCGTAAGCAGGGAGAGCGATGATCGGAGCGGTGCCCAACTCTTGAGAAAGAGCAGACATCTCATGCCCAGCAATCGTACCCGTTTCGCCCGCTACCACCTCAGGCTCAGTGGTCACAGCCGTCTCGTTCACCGCTGCCTTAGGCTTGTCCGTAGCAACCGTTTCGTCCACCGCTGCCTTAGGCTTGTCCGTAGCAGCCGTTTCGTCCACCACCGCCTTAGACTCGGCCGTGGTAGCCGTCTCACACGCCGCCGCCTCGGGCTCGGCAGTGGTAGATATCTCGGGCATAGCAGCCGTGACTGTCTCGTCAGCCACCATCTCGGGCCCGGCAACTGTGGTTACATCGCCTACCGTCGCCTCGGGTTCAGCAGCTACCTCCTCCACCACCCCCTCAGGCTCAACGGTCACCGCCACTCCTTCAGTAAGGCTCGGCCCTGCAGGACAAGATATATAAGAACTGATAATTTAAAAGTTTTGACAACGAAGTCTCAAAACACATTACCTGAGGTTGATTTACCGTTGGCTTCCCAAGCTGCACGTGCCGCCCGTCTATGAACAGTAGACAAGGCAACCGGGAGCTCCTCTGAAGGAGTAGCAGCGGGAGTAACAGCGCTTGAACCTACTCCCGCGGCCAAAGCAGCACTACGCTCCCTTGCTGCGCGCCTCAGGCGCTTCCTTTCCTCCCGGGCCGTCACGACAGACCTTTTAGAAGCCTCCTTCAACAAGGCATCGTCATCCGTATTCAGGGTTACCTCCAGAGCCATCAAAGCTTCCATCATCGGTTTTTTAAGTAGGGCCTCTTGCGGTAATGCCGAAGAGGCCGGGACTTCGGTATCTGGCCCGGGGAGAATTCCCACATCAGGTTGCGGGATAGGCCTTGTGGTCCCTGCAATAAGACAAAGAGAGGGTCAGATTACTCATAAGAAATGGAAGCAGAAATATAGCGAACCGAAATGTACCAAGGCCTAAGGATGCTCTAAGTCGTTCCTCCTCCTCGAAAGTCTTGAGAGAAGCAGCGAGAGCTTCTTCGATAGAAATGCCTATTAAAGAAGGAAAAGCGTTAGTCGAAAAACAATGATAGAGGTATGATACAATGGCGAAAAAATACAGCTAATGATTACCTGATCGCGCAAGTCTAGCCAACCACTCTTCGCGTCTTGCCAATCGCTCAGAAGATGCGATGGCAGCCGCCAGATCGGTGTCATCTGGCAGCATAAATAGGTTGTCGTTGGTCCCGTACTCACTCAAGCCCTCGCTGTAAGGAGCATGAGGTTCCTGACCAAATACGACGTCAGCAGAGAGGATCGACTTCTTCTTCCTCTTCTGCGCACGAACTCCAGTCGCAGCCAAAACCAGTTTGCGCTTCGTGGGCACTTTGGGACGGCGGGTCCCAATATCAGAGCCCACGCCGGATTCGGGAAAAGCCACATTTACCGTCTCCACGGGAGTGCAGGGCACCGAGGGCACGTCCACCGTCTCCACAGGATCATGGGGCAATCCACGCGTGGGGCTTAGCACGTGTGGAGGCTCAACTGCAGCAATATCTCTTAGCGGAGGGGGTACAGCGATCCGTCGTTTCAAAGGGACTTTACGATCACTGGCGGGAGGTGCACTTTTGCGATCAAGCAGCAAACGCCTTTCTTCCTTAATAACGGCGCCCGTCGAATGCTGGTACCATGCCGTATATGTATTAAGGATCCGTGGGACACAACGCGGCTCGCTGATAAAAAAGTGAGAGCCCGTATTCAGACGCATAAATGATGCAGCGCGCCCCACATCCCCTCTTCAGTGGCAGTAGGTTCCAGCAAGAAAGCCTCCAACGGCACTCCTTGATTATAGCTCAATTGTTGGGCAAAACAATGTGGGTTATATCTCATGAAGAGTGCCGCATCATTTTGCCTAAACACCAGGAAGCCCGGTCTGATAGAATATAAATGGAGGGTCTCCCGAGCTGTTAGAACTGAGGCTCCATCTTTGAATCCTGTAATGACCGCACTGTTGTGGTAGAGGCCTTTCCGATGGTTAACACCTTGTCGGTGAAAGTCATCCCGTCTCCAACTGTGCGGGGACGAAGGAGCAAACCTCTGGCGTCCCGTGGTGACGGATTTACAATTGAGGCGCCGACCAATCGCATAATCCGAGGGAAGCTGCACCTGTCATAAAATGAAAGCCTTTTATGGATACCAAAAACGCCAAGTGCATGTAGCTCGAGCCATGACATGAAGTAATGCATCGAGAAGATCACATGCGGTACTCCAGGTTCAGTAGCATCCGCCGCTTGACTAAGGCCGTAATACAGATGGGCTAAGCCGGCGACCCCGACAGCCACTTTTACCCCAATAGTCATCCGGTGAGCCGGGTAAAAGACAGATGGCCTCATACGGCGAAGGTGCATCGGGAGCGCGAACCAGCTCAACCATAGCCCAAGAAATCCCAAAAAGAATGCTTCCTCATCCATCTCAGAGACTGCAATCTCCGCAAAAGGAACAACCGGGGAGTTAGGAAGGAAGAAACTCTTCTGATCTACCTCCGTCGCTGGCAGGTTGTCCAAACCTAAACCGAAAGGGTCATCAAGCGTGGCGAATTTAGCAGCTTCCGGCGAGAAAACTTTCGGGTGAAGAAAGCGAGCGATGAAATCCTCAAAACGAACCCCGCGACTCCCAGATTCAAGAAATAGGCGCTCGTAGATATTCAACACTTTGATCAGACTGGGAAACTGGTGTTGAACAGCATTCGCCGGAGTAAGGCCCATTATCACTGGCTTGGCACCGAAGACATATCCGTCCGTGGGAAGCAGCTCCTCATAATGCTCCCCAATGACCGGTAAGCCGGAAACTTCTGTAAACTCCTCTAAAGAGATTGACACTTCCCGGTCCAGTGCGAGGAAGGTGTGAGTAGGGATATTCCACTGCTCCAAAAAAGCCTTAACCCACCAGGTGGGAAGCGTAGGGTATCGGAAGAGAGAAGCATAAACAGCGGTATACAATCCAAGCCTCATCAACTGCGACTTCTTCGCTGACAGAATGTAGCGGGCCCATTGCAGATAACCGATCGGATGACGGGGAATCAGGCCTATGTTATATGGTTGCCCCCACGGCCGCGCTTCGCCTTGACAAATACGGCGTCCCAAGGTATCTAAAACCATGAGAGGCTGAACGGGAATCGAAGCTATAGCAGGTTGAAGAAGGACTTCTGAAGTCCAATTGACCATCTCCACGGCGTAGTTCATCGGGGGTGAGTTGGGGTAATGGATCGCCGTGATAGGCTCCGAAGGCACCGCGCATGAAAAGCTTTGTCGACCCCTGATAATCTGATTGTACCATGATCCCCAAAGGTGAAGATTCTTATGTTCCGGATCACGGTCTCTGATCAAAGGTAGGACCTCCCGGTCTACGGGTGCTCCAGGGAATCCTCCCTCTGAACGAACGAATGGGAATGAAGCATCGAAAGACATGTTGCCTGCAAAAAAAGGGACGGAAATCAACTGTCAGTGTTGTAATTTTTAATTTCTGACACTTGGTACTTTAAAAATTTGTACCACGCTACAATGTAGTGGAAAGGGGACCAAAGGGGGACCCACAAAATCCATATGACAATGCATCAATTACTAAAACAGCCTCATCATTGGATGAGACTGTCAATTAATGAGGAAATCCTCAAAGAATATTCTCATTGAATGAGAAATCTCTCGAGAGAAGGAGAAAATCTCCCTTTCAGAGCAAAGCTCTGTAACAGAGTGACACTTGTCAAACTCTGGTCATGAAGGACTAAAATTCCTTAGAAGAGCCTAGCTCTGTAATCATGATAGAAAATCCATCAAGGATTATCAAAATTAATGCTTGAGAATTAAAATTCTGGGATCTTAAAGATCCATGAAGAAACTCTCAAGAGTTCTTCATCAAAAAATCAAAAGATCTACGGATTATCAAAAGAGCGGAGCTCTGATTCATGGGATAAGAAACCCCAAGAAAAGATCTGTTTAGATCTATGGGTTCATGAGAGCAAAGCTCTGCTGGCGAAACCCTAAAAGGATTTTCTTTAGATCAAAGATCTATTAAGAGTAAGGCTCTGTTGATGGGTAAGAACCCTAATTTGTTAAAATTAAAATTTCTAAATTTTACCTAAGAGTTTTGACTCTTGAAAGTTCTTAACAAAAGAGCTGCGCTCTAAATGAAAATTCTCAAGGAGAAGATGATAATCATCTTAAGGACCAAAGGTCCTATTTATAGGCACTGAACTGCCTTTTCAACTTCTGAGTTGATCCAAGGGCTCAGATGTTGCCACCGCTGCACTCACGTGTGCGCCGCGTGAGCGCAACGGTGGAGGGGCATTTGTTTCCCCAATCAGAGCAAAGCTCTGTTTTGAATTTCAAAATTCAAAAATTGAAGCAACACTTCAGATCCTGCACGCTGCGCGCCACGTGTCAAAAGCAGACACGCAAGCGCTAGGAGCGCTGAGCCTTAGGCAGTGCATCCCAATCAGAGCAAAGCTCTGTTTTCAAAATTCAAAAATTAAAAAGTTGAAGCCGCGCTTCAGATCCAGCACTCTGTGCTGTGCGCCACGTGTCAGACACAGGTGCGCCAGCGCAGTTGCTCTGCGCTCCGCGCGGCGTGCCACGTGTCTAACACAGGTGCGCCAGCGCAGTTGCGCTGCGCTCTGCGCTGCGCGCCACGTGTCTAACGTAGATGCGCCAGCGCTGGAATTAAAAATTCCCACCGTTGGATCAAAGGATCTAATAATGATGGTAAATCATTAATTAACCAGAATTAAATTCTGTTAAGGGAAGATTTCTCGAAATCTTTCCAAATAACAAGATTGTGCTTTAAGCACCGCTGGATCAATGATCCAATGGTAAATAATGAATTACCAAAACAGAACAAATTCTGCATGGAAAGATTTTCCAATCTTGTTAAAAACAAGAAGATCGCCTTCTGTAAAACAGAAACCCTAGGATCAAAGATCCAATGGTGGGGAAACATTCCCAAATCAATCAGAGAAAGATCTCTTTAACTGATTTAACAAATCAATTGACCCTATATAAAGACCCTAGACTTCAAGTCTCGATATACAGAAAAGGAGAGAGAAAAACCCTCTGCAAAAAAGAGCAAGCTCTTAAGAAAAGAAGAAAAGAAGATTTTTCTTCATATTCAAGGTAAAAAAAAAGAACTGTGTTCTTGAAAAACAGATATGAAAATATCTCGTAAAAAGAAGAAACGTCTTCTAAAAAGATCTTAGATCTATAAAAAAGATCAAGGTCTCTGATTGAAAAAGAAAAGATCAAGATCTAATCATAAAAAGAAGTATTTTTACTTCACAGATCTTTGATCTATAAAGGCAGAGCCTTTTATCAAAACAAGAACTTCTGTTCTTGGATCTTGAGGCAAATCCTCCTTTAAAGAGGAACATAAATTTGTTCTTTGATCTTAAAATTGATCAAAATGCGCTTTGCGCTATTAGACAGTGCCTTGCACTCATGAACTGTGCCCTTGCGCTCCTTGGACTGGCGCTCAGCGCCATAACTTGCCATGTGTCAAGATCTGCGCTTTGCGCTCCTGAAAACAGCGCACTGCGCTCTTGGGTTGGCGCTTAGCGCCAAGCGCGCCACGTGTCACTCACTGGCGCACCCATAAACTAGTGCAGCGCACTCATAAATTAAAAGCGCGGTGCGCTAACAAACTAGCGCTAAGCGCAACACTTGTCATCCTTGTGTGCGCCAACCGATAGAAGCGCAATGCGCTCTTTGACTGGCGCAAAGCGCCTAGTGCGCCACGTGGCGCGTTGTCAGAACATATTTTGTTCTGATAAATGCTATGCATTCAATATAAGACAAAAAATGTCAAATCCCAATGCTTAGCATTATTGAAAGGGCAAAGCCCAAAGCCTGACAGGAAGAACAAAAATAAAATGTTAAACATTTTTAATTGGACTTAGCCCAATTCTGGCCATAAGTTCTCAATTTAAATTGAACTGAGCTCATCTGCTCTTCCAATTAATTTACACCCGGTTCGAGGGTACATCTCTTTACTCCTCTGATATCTGTCGTTGTAATCCTTCACCGTCGTTAGAGAGGTGACGGGTCCCGACAACCACACATTACAACGGACTGTGGGGTCCTTAAACTCGTGGCCTATGATGTTCTTAACCTCAACCGTGATGTCTTAAAACTAATATCGGACTGTGGAGTCCTTAAAATTCATGGACTATGATGTCCTTAACCTCGACCGTGATGTCTTAAAACTAATATCGGACTGTGGAGTCCTTAAATCCACGGACTATGATGTCCTTAATCTCGACCGCGATGTCTTAAAACTAAACACCGGACTGTGAGATGCTTAAACTCACAGACTATGATGTCCTTAATCTTGACCGCAATGTCTTAAAACTAACAATGGACCGTAATGTCCTTAAACTAATTATCGACCGCAATGTCATTAAACTAAACAATAGAGCCCAATTGCTCTCTTGTCGGATCTAAACGATCCCGTTAAGTTGATCTTAGTCTAAAATAAGACTAACGTATCCTTAACAAACGTTTAAGTTGATCTTAGTCTCAAATGAGGCTAACGTATCCTTAAACCCAAACCCCCAAACCCAAATCTAAGAAAGATACGGATTTGGACTAGTCCACGCCCTACGGGTGACAACATAACTTAGTCTCCGTATACAATCCACGGGCAACCGAACACAAAACAAACACACACGACACGAAGTGACCATCTGGAGAAGGAGAAAGTTGTTATCGCCATGCGGTAGCGTAATTAACTGCAGGGGCTTGCGTCTGCAGGGAAGAGCGTCCCCACAATCAAAAAACCCCTCAAACGAGGGAAAATCTGACGAAGTCTGCTACATCGGCCGCATCCGTTTAAACCTTCGATACACGGTGCCATAAATCAACTTGGCATTTTCGGAGAGGTGGACGGATAGCACCAATTAGTATCTGCCCCGAAATTCAGGCAAGACGTATATCGCGTCTCCGCCGCGTCTTTCGGAGGGGAACAGTGAGGAGAAATGAAAACCTATGAGGAGAAAGAGGACTCTGGTCTTCTTCAGAGGAGAGAAAGGATCTCGATAGTAAGTTCGTCGCCGGCGATGATGAGCGATGAAGGGCGCTGAGGTTGATGGGTTCATAAACCGTGGCTTAGTTATTGGGCAGTTTAGGGATTTCAGAGAGAGAACCTGAGTTACTTCAGAAATTAGTTATTGGGTGGTTCAGGGATTTCAGAGAGAGAACCTGAGTTACTTTAGAAATTAGGGTAACCCATGTCTAAATGTGTTGAACCTAACCCAAGTTATTTTACATAACCCAACATCAAACTGTTGACTAACAGATCTAGTGTTTTTAATTAACTTTTACGAATAAGGTATGTTTTTTTTAAAAATATAAAGTTTTAGGTGTCTATTTTAGAAATATGGAAGTTTTAGGTGTGCAAAATTTTGAAAAACCTTATTACTTTTCCTGTTCTAATGATCTCAGCCCTTCATCAAGGACCAAAACAATCTCTCACTTTCTGGTCATCCTGTTTTATCCCAGTTCCAGCCGTTAACCGGGTATAATAAAAATAGTAAATCTAATATTGTGCAGGGAATCATCACCAAACATAAATGCTGGTGTGTCTATGAGGAGTGCTAATAAAGGCAATCAATGCATTTTCCTTGTTTGGTTTGGGAGATAAAGTTAGAGTCATAGTGATGATACTCGATATTGGTGATCCCCAAGATCAGGACACGTAGCAGATGACGTGTCCCAGAACTCAGAAGAAAAGGCCCAAGGGACCGACCAGGCCACCCCTGTACCCGACCTGTAAGCGCAAGCTGGCCCTCCTCAGGGACTCCTGCAAATTGGCCTCCTCGGCCCCTCAGCTCGCCCCGAGCTGCCACAAGACCAAGACTCCTTGGCCTTCTCGTTCGCCCCCGAGCTCCCCAGCCGAGGCCGTCTTCCTCGGTCCTCCGACCAACTCCACCGCTCACAGGCGTAACCGCCGCTCCGCAAATCTCGCCATACGCAGATTCTCCGCCAGCAACATCCCACGTTCCATGCCATCACGATCCCCATTAATGGGCGATCTGCTCTCTACGCAGGCATGACGTCGGGAGCGTAACTGCCGGCGAGATTCTCGGGCCTGCTGCTGCGTGCCGCCACCGCTATATAAACCCCCATCACAGAGAGGTCAAGTAAGCCATTTTCTATTCCACTTAGCCGTTACTCTGCTCGGATCTAGTGCTAACTTGATCGTCGGAGGGTCCTCGGTAGTACCAAACCATCCCGGGACTTCTTCGCAGGTACTCGGCGCTAAACTCCTCAAAACCCATTGAGACCCACACGCAACAGGAGATTACCTTCCAAATCCACCGGGAGATTGACGGAAGACAACATCTGAGGGAGACCCGAAAAGGACCTCCATCAGTTGGCGCCGTCTGTGGGAACGCAAACTCCATAAAAACAAAGTTGGCTTTCCGATCTCCGTCCGCATGGCAAGCAACCATCCTGAAGATCCAGGTACCAGCCGCCGCCCCTCCTCACCGGAGGCGCGGATGAACCTCCTCCGGCGACCATCATCAACGCCCTCGCCAGCCGAATAGATCGGCCACAGTCTCTCGTGGAGGCGCTCGTCCGCGTCCAAACGGCCGGGCCTGGACCCCAGATCGCCGCTCCTACGCCTCCAGAAGGCTCTGCCCTCGTCGGCACGGCTGACCACCGGCAGGCTACGACTCCTGGCCACAGATCTCACGGGCCGATACTCCTTGAGGCACGCTGGGCGCCCCATGGCTCCACACCAAGGTCTGCCGCCGGAGCGCCTTGCCTCGAGCCTCCTCGCGTCCCTTACCCCCCTGAGGAGATGTCGGTCACCTCGCCTGTCCACAGGCATGATCGACACCCCCTCCCCCGACGGGGTAGCACAGAAGGGGCTCGCCACGACTACTCGAGAGCCACCTCGCCCGGGGATCTGAGGAACCTTATCGAGAGGAACCGGGGCCGCGCCCAGACGCAGGTCTCCCACAGCAGAGGCCAGGGATCACAAGACGCCGAATCCTCGAGGTACCACGGCCGACTCGACGCCCTCGAGAAGAAGATCGAGGGCATGCGCCGGGAAGGTCACCTCTTGGGCGACGGGGCTAAGTACGCCGCCGACTCGCTCACCAAGCCATTCACTGAAGGACTGCTCGTTGTCCACGTCTCCTCACGCAACAAGCCCCCAAAGGTCTCTCTGTTCGATGGGAAAACTGACCCGAAAGACCATTTGGATGCCTTCACCGCGGGGATGAGCTTCCAGGACCATTCCGACACCGCCCAGTGCAGGGCCTTCCCAGCCACCCTCATCCGCACAGGTCAGAACTGGTTCCGAGGGCTCGAGCCTCGCTCAATCTCGACCTTCGACGAGCTGGCTACTCAGTTTCTCGGCCACTTCGTTGGGAACCGTCGGCAGAAGCGCACGGTCGACTAACTCTTCACAATAAAGAGCGGGGAAAAGGAGACGTTCAAGGCTTACATCACCCGCTTCTACAACGCCCTCCTCGATGTCCCCGAGCACCGGGACGAGACCGTCATCACGGCGCTCAGATCTGGTCTTAGGCACAAGGAGTGGTTACGCTCCTTTGCGTTGGCGCAGCCTAAAACCATGGCTGAGGTCAAGGCGTGGACCGAGTGTGAGGTTCGGCTGAAGTCCGAGGTGAACGCGAACCTCCCCTGAGCAGAACGGTCCGACCAGAAGAAGAGGGCTCGGGAAGAGAGGCCGGAGCGTCAGCAGACTTATCACCCAAAGTTCCAGGAGTATACCCCGCTCAACGTCTCCCTCGCAGTGTTACTAGAGGAGGTCCAGGGCGAAGGGTTCTTCAAGTTCCCTCCGATCCCGCGTCAGGCCTCGAAGCGAACCCGGGGCCCTTACTGCGCCTTCCACCGGACGCTGGGCCACACCATAGAGGATTGTAAGCAACTCCGGGACTACATCGAGGAGCTCATCCGATCGGGGCACCTCACCGCCTACTTGAGGGACAAACGGCAGGCCGACCGCGAGCAGGAGCAGCGTCCCCAACCCGCCGAGCTGACCATCGGCCAGATTATGCTCGTCTCAGCAGATGACCAGTCCGGCGCTCAGGGAGCCCCGTACGCGGTGCCGAGCACGGAGGCCAACAAGCCCCCGGGGAGCTCGGGCCACGCTAATAAGGTCATCTATTAACATATACGTTTCTGTTAAGGCAATGTAAACTCTTCCTAAGGTCTCTTGTTAATTTAATAAAGATCAATGGAATATTGCGAAAAAGAAGGAAAAATCTCATTTATTCAAAAAAGGTATTATGGGCTCCTCAGCCATACATACAAAAAGAAAAAGAAAATTACAACAGCGGGGAAGGGGGTGCAGTGAGCACTGCTCATGATACTCGGTAAAGATCTCCGCCAGCCGAGGCCTCACGAAATCCAACCTCTGCCCTCGGTTCCTCCCGCGCGTGTTGACCCCGAGCCTCAGCTCGTAGCACTCGCGGACAAGCTCCTCTGAGCGAGCTAGCCGGTTCGCGGAGATCAGGCCGAAGCGCCTCAGAGACCGCAGCTTGCCCACGACCTCGTCATAGAGCTGCTCAGACAGGGGGTTGTAAAGCCCCGGCGACGCCCTCCAGATGGAATACATTAGCAGCTGCAGCAGGGAGGAGCGTCGGGAGAGCAGCCGGTCGAAGTGGTCCTCGATGCTCCCGTAGACCAACTGCACCGTGTCATCGGTGCAGTTCTGTAGGGTTGCTAGGTATGCTCACAAGGGTCTACGAGGTATCAACAATGCCCGATTAAAATTTTAGCCGTGCCGAACAACCCAAAGCCGGATATTTAAACTAGGGTTTAGGCGAAAACTAACATGTCAAACACTTTAACACTAAGTGAGAGGGATTACAACCTTTGTAGATCCGGTCTTCACTTCTAAAGCTCCGTGTTGAAGTCCCTTCGCTGCGATCATCGTGTTCCGGACTCTCGAGAGGTTCCACGAAGAGAAAGATACAGTCTTGCTTCCGATCTTCGATACAAAAATGATCTACCTTGAAGTTTCGTTAACACAAGCTAACTCTCATAATATGAAGTGAACACCCTCATCTAAATGGCAAGGATAAATGAGGATGATGAAGTAGGATTTTTGCTCTCTTTTATTATCTTTTTCTCACACTCATTCATCACTTGGAAAAAGCTAGTAAGCTTTTTCATGAAAAAGAAAGAAGGAAAAAGATGAAGAATAATTCATAATCCTTTTGTGATGAATAGAGCAAAGGAGATAATGATGAATAATGCAACCATGGTTGACTAAACCTTTGTAGAGACTTAACTAGGGTTAGGGTTAGGGTTGGGTTAAAACATGAGTCATAACAAAATATCTTTCACAAAACAAAACTAAAGCTTCTAGAATCTACTAGAAGTCTTAACCCTAATCTAAACCCTAATCATGTTTAATCTCTACTAAATATGTTGCATTAGTTATCATATCATGTTACAATATTATATATCACATATATAATATTTATTGTAACCAAATAAAATAATACATTTAACATATATCGCATATATATCAATGTATTACCCGAGTGAGAAAAAGAATCTTTTAGTGAGCTAATATTAGTTAATATAATTTAATATATCATATATATTATTATACATTAAATTATCGAATCAACACTTGATCCGACAATCCGGCTATATCGCATATAACCGACTAATATTTATCCGTACCGATTCATCAAATCAACACTTGATCCGATGACCCGGCTGATATCAAATATCGCGAGAATATAATACGGTATCTCATATCGCATTATCCTCGGTCCCGCACATATCACATATGTGCTCCTACTCCGTTTTGCCTGAGTCAAGAAATCTTTGTGTAGGACTCTAAAGAATCGTCAATACGCCGGCAGTAAGTGATGATCATATCAAACACCCACAAGCTGCAAGCGGTCAGCTAAACGTAACAGCTACCCAGGTATTGAGCGCTCAGAAGATCAATAAACAAGCCTGTACATTCTCCTGTGAATCCAATCAGTAACACTCCCGTACAGTCCGGTCTCGTCGTCTGATATGTCGCATATCTCGCCTAGGGATGGTAAACGTCAGACCCCAGTAGCTTGATAAGTCGTGTCGATATGAGGTCTATAACAATTCGAGAAACTACTGATAACACTTACCAGTAAATCTCAGCAACCCTGGCCAGGGATTTCCGGTTATAGCCAATCGAACACAGCACAACATCAACTCCCTATACCTGGAGAAACGAATCCCCTCCTATCGCTCATTGCCTCCATGTGATTCGGGACTGTACCCAAAAGCCACCTTTTTGCACGCCCTCTTGGACGTGGTATGATGGAAATCAAAGCACAGTGGGAATCACACAAGACTCTATGATGATCTCGGATCAACAGACTACTCTGTACCAGTGTCACCGGAGAACTGCCATCTGACGTGAGGTATAATACCATCTGGGAGTTCTCGGCGAGTCCGTCCAGTGTACCCAGTCTCCACTGAGCACCCGTACACCATCCTTGATGTCAAACACCGATGGATATGGGATCATCCATCGCCCATCATATGGGTCAAGATGCGTATACGCTAGTCTACTCTGGTGCATCGATGCCCTGTCTCGATACACCCTCGACTAGGAACAGTTATAGGATGTACTCGTCGACTACCGTGGTCCCACTAGTATGATCTCATCATAGTCCCAGTAGTCGAGTACATATCCTAAGGGCTTTATCAACATGTAACATAGAGACAGTCAGAGTACATGTTAAGATAAAGTACAACCAGATAGCATACTATCATGTCGAGCAAGAAAGTCATCCCTATATATGTCCAAGCATCCATTACAATATATATCGTATGTACAGTAATGGCCTCTACGGCATACATATAACTAACAATCCATGGGCTTATAAGGCCATTGCACGATTTCCATTTCTTTTTTGCACATAAGCCATGGGCTTACAAAATATTGGCTTTATGCCCATTTTGCATACATTCATGCATAAAAAATTACATAAAAAATATTTATTACATGACTTTTTATTTTGGCATGGCGGAAGGCCGGATGCTTCGTGTTCGGGCTCGACCTGGGCATTGGCCCACTTGCTTGGGTTTGGGCCCAACTGGCTTAGGGTTGACTTAGACTTTGACTTGGTCAACCGGGGTGCAATTTTCGACTTCAACAAAGGGCAGGTGCATTCCACCCCAAAAAGCTTCCAAATACAGGATGATCTCCCCGCCCCGTACTTGGTCTGCCCTCTCTCCCTCCTTGGCCAGACGAAGCGTATAACGTGAGGGGATGTGGAAGCGAGCCCGAGCGTTGGCGAGCTCGCCCTCATGCCTCACCCAACACAAGGCGCCGAGGACAGCATCTACCGCCTCCTCCCTGGGGGCTACCCCCGCCACACGATCCCGGAAAGAGGGCCCGACCCCTGATCCCCGGGAAGACTCAGGCTCACCTAAAGGGTCCCTAGAACCTACTCCAACGACATCTACTGACTCGACAAAGGAAGACATCTAATCTTGAGAAGAAGGGTACTCGGGAAACGAAAGCGGAAGAAAGAAAACGAGCGCTGAGCAACCAGGACTTAGAACGGGGAAATATGAAGGAGTAAGGGCCCTGGAACGGGCCCCGGAACGGGCCCCACCCCTATTTATCACCACGAGCGACCTCGTCCAACGGCGCCCTTCATCTCCCGCCAAAACACCTCCTCGCATCCAACGGCTCCGATTGTTCCACTTGTCGTTCCCACACTGGACCGCACCCCTGCAGGCGTCGCAGGTCTGCACACGTCGCGTCGGCCGACCGACGCTTGACACGTGGACCGTCGCTTCGAAGGCAGAATGCACGAACCGGCGCACCTTCTTTAAATGCAGAGATCTCGCCCTTATTCACTGACAGAAAAGACGGCTGACAGCCCAGGGACGCGTCCCGACGAAACCTTAGGAGGGAGATCACCCCAGGCGGCCTGGCAGTCCACTCCTGACCCGACCCGCTAGCCGGTCGGGACAAGAGTGGGGGGCTAATGATGATACTCGATATTGGCGATCCCCAAGACCTGGACACGTGGCAGATGACGTGTCCCAGAACTCAGAAGAAAGGGACCGACCAGGCCTCCCCTGTACCCGATCTGCAAGTGCAAGCTGGCCCTCCTCGGGGACCCCTGCAAATTGGCCTCCTCGGCCCCTCAGCTCGCCCCGAGCTGCCACAAGACCAAGACTCCTCGGCCTTCTCGCTCGCCCCGGAGCTCCCCAGCCGAGACCGTCTTCCTCGATCCTCCGACCAACTCCACCGCTCACAGGTGTAACCGCCGCTCCGCAAATCTCACCATGCGCAGATTCTCCGCCAGCAACATCCCACGTTCCACGCTATCACGATCCCCATTAATGGACGATCTACTCTCTACGCGGGCGTGACGTCAGGAGCGTAACTGCCGGCGAGATTCTCGCGCCTGCTGCTGCGTGCCGCTACCGCTATATAAACCCCCATCACAGAGGGGTCAAGTAAGCCATTTTCTATTCCACTTAGCCGTTACTCTGTTCGGATCTAATGCTAACTTGATCGTCGGAGGGTCCTCGGTGGTACCAAACCATCCCGGAACTTCTTTGCAGGTATTCGGCGCTAAACTCCTCAAATCATCAATCTCCTCAAAACCCATTGAGACCCACACGCAACAGGAGATTACCTTCCAAATTCACCGGGAGATCGACGGAAGACAACATCTGAAGGAGACCCGAAAAAGACCTCCATCACATAGTAATTCCTGAAAAAAGGAATGAAAGGAAAAGAAAGGAAATGGGTAGATCAGTAGTACAAATTCGCACCAAAAAGCAAGATTTGATACTTTTAGAATCAAGAGACAAGAACCACATCCACTGCTTGAAGATTTGCATTTATCAATCTTTAACCATACAGATGGATTAACTAAAAGCATATTTTTATCTTATTGTATGCATACTCAGATGTCGACATGATAGACTTCAATAAACACAAGATGTAGTGTTTGTTTGTGCAAATAGATGACAGTTTTAGTGTCGTTTAATTGATGAGATCAGTGTCTTAAAATTATCTTTAACTTGACATAAGGTAGGGTTAGGAATTCATAACTCAAGATTTGACAGAAGACTGACATAGAGATGTATCTGTGCTGGTTTTTACTTGGTGGATGATTGCTAAAGATGGCAGCTATTTGGGATTCAGAGTCCCCTATCTGAAAAAGATTGGTGACAGGATTTAGCATCCTATTTTAGTGTGGGCCCCTCCAATGGTACGATAAGGAAACACAAGCAGGATTTAGCATCCTATTTTAGTGTGGGCCCCTCCAATGGTACAATAAGGAACCACAAGCAATGGATGAATCAGAATTCATGAGATATAAAATAGATTTCAATGTCATGATTGCATAACTGAGGTAATTAGAAAGTAGAAATGACTCCTGCAGTAAAATTTTCATCCGAAATACAGGGCCGCCAGTTAGATTCCTAAAGTTTGTCAATAACGTGTTTAACAATAAAAATACGTAATGCGAACATTGATGCCTTCAGAAACATGATTATCCAAGTAATCCTCGTTTCATGGTAGACGATAGACGATAACGGGTCAAACGTTATAAAAATAACGGAGGATAGAACACGGGTTCAAAAAAATATGGAATATCAACATAGTTTTCAAAAAAATTATAATATAGACAAAATTAACAGTATTGACCTTTGTAACAAGGATTTTATTCCATTTCAAACTTATAATGCTAACAGCTTTGTTTAAATGTACTTTCTATAACCAACATTTGAAAAAAAGGAAGAACAATTTAGAATTATGAGTCTTCTAGCAGAAGTGTGCATTCATTCCCATCCCTTTTGCTTTTCGACAATAATAAGAAAGTATCAGACTTTATCTTGGAACAATGGGTCATATCTCGATGTGTCAAAAGGACTTGACGAAATTTGAGATGACAAATAAAGTTTCATGAGAATCAATACAGTTATAAATGTGCAGAAGCAAGATAAGAAACATAAGTGATAGTAAAGTGTAAGAAAAATATATGATACTTTGAACTTTATAAACTAGACTAGAAGGATAGGAACTCGGTACCAAATTCCCGACATAATCCTGCTATAGATATCGGCACCAGAAGACACAGGAAAAATGGGATCAAGACAAATAGAAGCATTGGACTCTTTAGCCCTGCAATCAATCAAGTAGTTTTGGGGATAAAAAACAGCAAAATTTTGATATCAAGGGGACCTACAACAAGTCATCAGATTTAGATCCAAACATAGATTAGGGCGGTTAGATTGTGATTTGATTATTACAATCATTTACTTAGAAAGGAAGGGGAGAAAACAAAAATGCCTGTAAATTGAGAACCCAAAGAAACTTGTTATTGTGATTATACTGAAAGAGGTCAATAATGTGATTGAACTGGAACACTATGGGGAAATGATTTACACTGGCTTCATTGTCTAAAATATTTACAGTATCTAGCATAATGGACATATATTCGGAAAAGCTAAACGGCAAGGGCAGATGAAGTCAAACACAAAAAATAAGTGTATATTGTTGCAACAGTAACATTATGTCGATATTCATAGTATTCATAATTGTACAATGAAACTAACATTAAAAAATTATCAACATATAAAGTACCATAATCATTATCCCGGTTATTATGTAATAATCCCACATTACGATTCACATATTCAGACAGATATAATGTTGAGTTACTTCATATTGCAGTGCAAATTAAGGCATCCCAGAAGCAGTGTGAACAATTTCAGAGTAGAAATGACAGGATATACCCGGTTCTCACCAACAAGAAAGCAGTAAACCGAAAGATAAATAGGAAGCAAATGATTTAAATTGGTAAAAAAATTATGCCAGTTTACACAATATATGTCTCTGAATAATTGCAGTGTTTGCAAACACCATGAGGTAATTGCCCTCTAAGTTTCGCTATCTTTCTATATATCCGGAAGAAAGAAAACAAGAAAGATTTGCACCAGAAAACAGTTGTCAGACTTTATAAATATAAAAAGAAGATACAAACAGATTTCAGTCTATTTTTTCAAGACAAAAGAAGAATCATACTGTCACTCACAAATGACCTCACATCATGTTTCCACGATATAAATAACAATGGGAAAAGAAAAAGAAACAATCAAAACAATGGTTACCTCCAACCCAAGGACTGCCTTATCCCAGAAAAAATAAGTCCTAAAGATCTCCCGATCATATTCACAAGGAAAAAAGTCACAGCATTGCTAACCTTGGTGAAAACAGTTTTTACCAAAGGCATGGTTATATCAGAGAATTCCAGTAACAAGCTGAAGTAGTACCTCCTGCAACCACGCAAAATTAGCAATCAACATATCAGTCTACTATACTTCCAAGGAGCTAATGAAGAGAAATTATACATCAAAGCAGGTTCCCCACAAAAGAACTTTGATGGTTTAGATTTAAATCTACATCAAAAATAGTTTCGCTGGGTGAAGCTAGATCGATAAGGCCACTGTAAATTGCTTTATCCAGAAAAAAATTCCGACAGCATCACACAAAAACATCATTAATTATTTGAATGGATGTGTTCACTTTATGTGACGACAACATTACCATCCAGTCAAGGCTCGCAGCTCCTTGGTACGTTTGACTTGTAATGACATTGGGTTGATCAGAACATAACTCAATGAGGGTAGTGTTGCAGCCTTCATGAAAGCAAATTTCTTCCACCAAGCATATTTTCCGCTTTGACTTTTAAGTGGGTCCTCTTGATTTTGCCTGCAGAGAACAAATATTTCGAACCGGTCCTCATACATTGAGACAACTGACTCAAAGTTTTGCAGTAACCACTGCTTTAGTGCCACCTATTAAAAGATAAGTGATTAGACAATTAATACGGAAAAATAGTCATGCATCAGCATGTATGTAGCACTATTAACAATCATCCCTTAACCTGTTAAGGGTTCATACACATGGTTGGCTACATATATTCCAAATACTAATAGAATTCATTTAAGCTACAACCAAGAGCACAGGTCAAAGGAGGATATGTTTCTCTCTCACAGTCCATCAATCTTGCCATAACAAGGCAAAAACATCAGAGCGAATACTGAATGGAGCAGATTTAAGCATAAATGTCATATAAACATAATGATAGGTTTAATGGAAAATGTTAGCACTTAGCCGTCAATATGGAAAGCTAGATGGGTTTAAAGATTCTAATTCTGCAAACCTGGAAAGCACCAGCTCCTTACATGCATCAGTTGTTGAACCGAATGTTACTCAAATCTGGCTCCAATTTGAGGAAAGGTGACTTCTTACTTTGCTTGCTTTGGGAATGGGTAAGCATTTCAACTAATGATTTAAGTTTTTTCCCCTCTTTTTTTTTGGTAGGTAAACTTTAGGCTGCCACATTTTTCTGTTCTGACAAATGGCGAGGCCACCATGCAGCATCTAGCATGGCATTTTGATAGGTAGGTCAAGGAGACAAGCAGAATGGAAAAAAATGATACATATGGCTGACCCCAAAAGTTTAGGATAAAGGCTTCTTCTTCTTCATCATCTTGTTAGATATATTGGTGTGCTGGAGAAATTGGAGTTCCAAAATTACAGTGTCCTCATACGGATTGCAGTATGAAATTGGAGGAGACATTAATAGTGATGAACTAGAGTCGTATAACTATGATTACAAGTAGGTTCCTGATGTTTCAATAAGCAAAATTTAGAAACAGGAAGATTTTTTCCCTAAAAAAAATTCAAGGAAACCAACAAAAAAGTGGCTTTGAACGGATATTATTTGAGGAGAAAATCCAAAGAAATAAATCATTATCTGTCTTCAACGTCTGAGAAGATGAAGATAAAAAATTTAGCTAACCGCAAGCATAACTTCGATCAGACCAGCTATGAGAATTCAAGGCCTGATGGTCCCAATTACATGACTTACCAATGAAACGGCTTAACCAGATGACAGGTCCAACATCACCTAGGTTTACAAGAAAATAATAAATCACCAATGTATTGCTTCAAGAGTATAATCAGTCACCTATTGCTTATTAAGGTCCACACAACTCTGTGCATCGGACTACATAAATTTCAGTTAATAGAGAGGTATGCCTCCTCATCTAATAGCAATATGACTATAAAGGGCATGGATATACTGGACTTCACGATCCAAGAACTCTACACGCCAGAAAAAGTAGTAAGCACAAGCTGTACCCTAATGAAAAAAATCTTTGGGAGTGAGCTGCTTTACCTCATTGCGCAGTTTCTGAAGTTCTCTGGTTGACAGATCACACAATGTTAAGCCCGTGGCATTTATTTCCGTAGACATGTTACTGTCTATGGAAATAAGCTCTAAATAAATGCTAGCTATTACATCTGCCAACATAATCACCACATCTTCTAGAATATCAATTCCATGTTGAGTTAGAAATTTGGAGTCATAACAACAGGCAGTCCTGGTAAGAAACAATATGATTTAGTATTAAGTTGCGGGGAGTATTATACAATAGAAGTATACATTTAGGAAAGATACACCAGCTGAATGTTTTGAGCACATAAATAAGAATCTGCATCCCAAGACCTAGTCATACAGCGTCCACAACACTGCCCTAATCAGACGTAAACCACTAACCACTTCACAAAAGCTCAAGCTGTGGAGGACTAAGAATAACATACATAAGGAAACTTACACATAGTAAGAAGCATTCTTTATTTGATTTATGATGGTGAGGATTGAATCAATAATCTCCATCAAACCAGAAAGCTTCTTTTAATAGCAACAAAATGAGCATACAAGAACCTATGGCATAAGAATTTATTACTAGTGATTAGAGATTCATAAACACCTAAAAGAGGAAACATGAGCAAAGGCTATCACGTCAAAATGAAAATTCCTTCCATGAGAATTGTTTCCATACACATGAAGGTGATGTTTGCACTATAGCTAAATGAAATCAGTAGAATCCCGAATTGAAAAATTAAATAATATGACACAGTCAGAAAAAGGCAGTAGACCCTTAATAGCAGGTGATGGGTCTGCATATTGGCAATCTGAATGGTTGAAAGTAACCATGTTCTGCATAAACACAATGGCTGTGTAACAGTATAAAACAATTTTATCTATTTTTGGCTATGAGGAATCCATGCCCATGCAAATGAAATCTCAATTTCATGCTTACCAAAGCATTGCATGATTTAGTTTCTAGTATTGTTCTAAGCCTTATATTAAAACAAACTTTACATCTTGGCATAAAAATTTGCTTCTATCCATATGGCAAATTAGATGGAAAAAGAATTACCGCAAGAAAAGTGAAAGTAGAAGTTGATACCTGAGGAAACCAAATCTAAGAAAGAACAACAAATCTGCATAGAGTTCTGCCTTTCCTGATCGGTCAATATTTTGTAAGACGGTATCATCTCCCTTCAACTTCTCAAAAATTCTAGTTACCATTTTCTGAAATGGAAGGACACTTACCATCAAGAGACAAATAGCCATAAAAGAAAATTAAAACTTTTGATATTCCAAACTACCTCAGAGTTTCCAATTTCAAGGGCGACCTCTTCTTCCAGCCATTTAGTACATGCTGGCCGAATTGATCTTTTTATAACTTCTGAAGCAGTCATTAGCCAGTCATCCGGATTAACTACTTCATAGGTTCGTAAGATATCGCTGACCTGCCAGTGGAACTAACAAGTGTTAGGTAGACAATGGCACAAATCTATATTCAAATCCCTCTACTGAGATTTTGAAAATTTAAGCTATTCTATTTTTTTTAGAATAAAAATCCCATAAAACAATCGAAGGAGAATTTTGAGGGGTAAATATGGCCCTGTCCCAGTAAAATAATTTCAAAAAGAAATGGTATTGAAATGCAGCGAAAGTGCCATTTGATGCCTTGCCATTTAAAAAGGCTCCAACCAATTCATACAGTCTTGCTTACATATAAGATATATATTTCTGATACAGATTTCACAGTGCAGAAGTAATGTGCAACCGCGCACGTACATACAATCAGATTTAAATAAATTTGCATTTTAATACTTATAGCTGTGAGATAACCGTGAGCTGATTGGAAAAGGATACAAGGTCTAAAACAAATGATAATCCAAAGATTTAAGAACAGTATAATTATTCCAGTGATAAAGAACCAAGATATATGTCTGAACCTGAAAGTATCATCATAGGGAACAAAAATACGAAGATGACTTTTCCCCCCTCACAAATTACTACAGAATAGCAAACACTAAATTACCAAAGTGAGGGATCCCCAAATGCATATACAGGAAAAATAATTATTCATAAGCTTATTGCCTACATTCTCCTAATTAGGCAAGTAGAGTTTTAAATTTATGTTGTTTGGAATGCACAACAATCTCTATGGGGATCCCAACAAGGAAAGGAAAGAAGTACTGCAAACCATAACTAGACTAAAAATAAGGGATAACATAAAACTGGAAAGGTGGAGAGAAGCCTTGAAGATCAAATTTTTTTAAAATTTAGATTTAAGCATAAACAGAATACTACGCAATGCAACTTCATCAAAAGTGGTATAAGAAATGGACATGCAGTGAACAGATTGATGAGAAGAAATACCTAAGAGTGACGATTACTTCTGTTTGGTCATTTTCAGATATCATCTAAGGTGGTACTTGTACAATTCTCTCAACCACCCTACATAAAATCATCTCTACTACATGATTCTTCCAATAGCCTTGTCTATACAGTGACTGCTATGAGTGTCAATAGTCCTCTCCTACTTTGCCCAATTCATTCTTGACTCTACTTCAGGATTCTTCCAGGATCACTGAGTATTCAAAAGTTTGAAGGATAGGACCATGGCTTAAAATCTCAACGGATCCCAATCCGAGATAGCCGGTTCTGATCTCAAACTTACCGCCTGAGTTCCAAGATCGAAATGATCTGATACCAAGTATCGTTAGGTTTACCATTTGTTAGGGTGGCTTTAGTATTAAGTTTATTAATGTTAAATAGACGTGTTAATGGATTAATTGATTCATTAATGGTTTGATTAGTTTATTATAGGTTATTAGGTTAGTCTATGACATCAATACGACTTTAGATATAATTAATTGCAAAAGAAATTGCCAAATTGCCTATGGTTACTTTAATTATTTATTTAATAAAATTCCTAATTTTCAAAATTCATTTTTGTCAAACAATATAAAATCCAATATTCCGATCCGAAACGGCTGATGCAGCCGAAATTGCCAATTCCGATCCTAAAAGTGACCATCCGACCCCGATCCCAATATCAAGATTTTAATTCTTGGGCAGGACTCTCTCAACAACACTATCTATTCCAACATTACAAGCACCACTTAGAATCTGTCCAATCCCTTTTTCTTACTCTTTCAATCCATAATATACTCTCAGCCCCATCGTTGACCTACTCCTAATCCTAAGCAAGTGTTATCATGCCTTTCAACACCTAAAACATGGCAGGGCCTATTTAGTTGTTCTTGGGTTGTGGATGAACAAAGGAAAGGAAAGCTAAAATGAACTGTGCCAACTGACATCCTTTTATATTTTGTTCATAACTTGTAACATGGAACTCAGGATCATGCAAATGACCCAAATTCAGAAAGCTTATTTCATGATAAAATCGACAGTGCAAAGGATTTGATTCGAAACAATATGATACATAGCTTTCTGGCCATTTAAGTGTAACATGACACCCATCATTTCCAGCCAGGTCTGATCTATTTTGGCTGGTGTTAGTGGAAAAGTTTGGTAACCTACCGATTCCCACCATACCACTTCAAATCTTACCTTTTGCAATTGGTTGATGTAGCTTTAAATATGGAAAACCGTAGTGGCCAAAATGGTAGACCTTCCATCATTCCAAAGAAGAAATTGAATCTCAAATGACCAAAATTGTAGATGATGTACCGTCTTTAAGAAGAAATTGAATCTCAAATGGCCAGAATTGTAGATGATGTACCGTCTTTAAAAAGATTGTGAATCTTCCTTAAAGATATAAGTCTTTTCCACTTTCGGCTATTTACTGCCAAAGAAGATCAAAACAATCGATGATCTACAATTCTCTATATGTTACCACAACCAAAAGTTCATTGTTTTTATTAAGATTGGAGCTAATATCTTAGCATCCTTTGATGATTCAGATTGTACTTTGACTTAACACCAAGGCTTAAAATCTCAAGATCGATACCGGTATCTGTATCAGGCAATCATTTTTGGGATCAGAATCAGCCATCTCGGATTGGAAATATCGGATTTTTATCATTTGAGTAAATGTATTTTCAATAATTAGTAATTATTAAAAAGCAACTACAACTAAAAGCAAATTTGACACATTTTTTAGGTCTAGAATTGTTTTTTAAATACGTTGTAAAGATAATTGTAAACTTTTTCACATTTTGTTAGTAAATAATGATGTCAAATAAACCAATAACGTGTTAATAAACTCATTGGCCCAATAATAAACTTAACATTGATCGGAAATAACCAATTGGTGAACATGATACCAAGGTTTAAAATCTTGGCAGCAGTCTCGGTCTCGGTCCTCAGACGGTCATTTTGGGATCAGGATCGGCCGAGATTTCAAACCATGCTTAACACCTAGAAACAAAGCCTTATAGACCCTAATTCAGGATTCCCCACCTCATGAGAGCAATGGAAATCGTGCAAAGTGTTTTGCTACCCTAAAAGCTATATTTCTGCATATCCAACTTTTGGGTTATCGAGGTGACGATTCTAGGAGCAATTTTCGTCATGGAGTTCTTGCAACAGGGGGTTATGCTTTTCAGATTTTTTTTTAAAGTTCTTCGGTTTTCATAATTAGTTTAGCGAATCACATCTTGCATTTAGTCTAGTCTCGTAGTACTTCGTTTTCAATCTTTGCTCAAGCCACTTAGTTCAGAAGGGTCGGGAGATCATTCTCTCCCTGACATCATATACTGGTAATTCATTGTAGTTTTGTTTGTTGCATGCATTGTAACAATATAATAAGATCTTATGCGCCCATTTAGTTTAATTCCATTTTCGTTTGTGTCCTTGCAGGATCTATGGTTCATACCAAGGCTTTTGACCACTCAAGGAGGCAAGCTTTTTTAGAGTGGACAGTGAACTCACACTTCTATGAATTCAAAGGTGGCTAGCAGCCTGTAAAAAGCCTTTTGACGATCCGATTCAAGAGTTTTCGAAAGGATGGAAATCACAGGTCAACAATTATATTCACTTCTAATGATCAGTCATTCATGATGATAAGTTCAAGAAGGATGTAGTTTGTATAATTTAAGCGTCATGATTCAAGTGTAGAAGTTGCAACTAGAAATTGAAAATAGTGCTAGATCAAGTAAAATATAACCAATAAGTACAGCTACAGTTGTTACAACATGAAAAGCAAACCTAAGATGTGCATAATATAAAACAACAAACCTTTGCATATCGTAATCAAAATGTCACTAGACAACAAGGTTTAGAGACTAAAGGATTGAATGCTGACACTACAATGAATCTTAAGATGGCAACCTTTCAAGTTTCAACTGACAAGGCGTATATGTTAGTGGCACAGATTTAAGTTCGTCACTGCAATGTTTTGTGGAAGTTGCGAGGTTACAATCCCAATATGATGGATGCAACCTCTATTAAATGCACAAAGATATGCATCATGATACGAGACATAATAAAAAGGTAGAAGAGACAATGCCTGCCTCTTTTTGGAGTTGCTGTACAGTAGCTGAAAGCAACCGCAACCTGGGACCTTCAGCCAGAGCAAACAAACTCAAGGGACGTGTTTTGCTGCCAATATCAGATTGTTCAGCTTTACTACTGAAACTATTGGCGTGCTCATTCGCAGTCAAAGCATCCAACAATTTCCCTTTGACTGCACCCCAAGAATCAATTGGTCTTGATTCTGTGTCATTTCGCAAAGATCTGGCAAATAAATATGTTCCATCAATGACACAAAGAAATGACTGTATATCCCATAATCATCACAACAAATTCTGAGTATAACAGGTACAGATCACAAAACTGTGGGCAGCTTACTCTTACCTACCATAAGGAATCGAGCTTGAGGCTGGATGATCCTGGTCAGTGTTGTTACTTCTAGCACCAGGGATAGCCCTCTGAGGTATTGCTCCTGCCATGTACGCAAAAATCACACTGACCAACAAAAGTGCCTCATCAGCATAAGACATCCAACTTGCTGGCATTATGTTCCCAGGGTCCATGACCGCCCCCAAACAAAAACACCTCAAGGAGCTTCTGTTCAGACTTTGGCTTCCTCCAACGGCTATCGTAAATGGAGCACTGACCTCATGAACTTTAAGTGATGGAAGTTGTTTCCTACAGGATAGGAACTCCCTACACAAGGAAGAAAAATCACCAAAGGTGCAATAATACATTATCAATAACTCATTCCCGACGGTGCAATAAGACATTATCAATAACTCATTCCCAATCAATGACACATGAAGAATACGACCTTCATGGAATCGGACTATGTTCTTTAGTTTATGTCTAGCACATTCATATAAATGCCCAGAAACGTATATCTTAACTCTAGGGTTTCGCAACTAAGAAACTAAACTAAAATCACATTCTTTCAATTATACTAAAACAAACCCAAGTCTCCTAAAGTCTTTCTTGCTACGTATATACATCTCACATATAAGTAATAACATGGGCGATGCATCAATAAAAATATTACAAAGAGAAAGGAGCATTACCTCCGTAACAACCTGGCATTCACAGTCTGGGGAGTGCAAAGATTCGCCTTGGATCGACTTCTACGAAACAATCCACGAGTGCATGACGGTATAGAAGCACAATCCGCCATTTACAGTTTCATATATATCTCTCTCAACAAATGCATTTTACTAGCTAACACCACAAGCTAAATATCACACAAATTTGTGCATTAGGCAGAGAAGCAGATCTTCAAAAAGAATACACTGTATGTACACAAAATAAGTATTAAAAATAAATAAATACTGAAATATATCTAATGATTGCATTTATTGTGCTGTAGCTAGACAAGCATATCACCGTTTCTCAGAATCTCTTCATACAAAAAGATGGGTCGCTTTGGGTCCATAAGTAGCAATGATGAAAGTATCTTTGCTCCAAACTGAGCGACCACAGAAAAACTGTAAGAATTTTCAAAACTTGAAGTGAATTCTAGATGTCGCCCTATCTTCCCCATGCTATTATGGTCCCCCCCCCCACCACCACACACAAAAAAAATGGCTACAGAAAACTAGATAAGCGACTGAAAACCCTAACCTATGGATCAAACATTGCAAGAAAAGTAATATACAACAAAAAAAGTTGGATCACTCCAAGTGCACAAAAAATTCTGAGCTTTTAACACAATAACATAGCAAAAGTTAACATCTTGCAATCATAACCACCTAGGACTAAATCATAACCCTAATCAAAATGTAGCTATGCATCGAAACAATAATTCAATTAGGACAAAAAAACGACATCGCTAACTGAAACCTAAATCACAAAACAAAGAAAATGGAATCGAGATAAATAAAAACTCAAACTAATATAATTGAGGTTTCGAGCTTGCGAACTACAGTACAAGCCAAAAATCGAAATGTAGCTAGAAACTAACACTACATGGAAACTCTTTGCCAAAATTTGGGATTGATAGTTTCTCAAAATTAGGGTTAGGGTTAGGGTTTTTAGTTTACCTTTAGGATTCAAAGAGTTTCGCCGATCTCTCTCGATTCCATCGTCGACGGCGAAAAAATAAAACGTTGAGGCTGCTTGAGCATTATAAAGGGATCTCTCTCTCACACACACACACACACACACAAATCGCCGGCGCTGGGACGAAGTAACGATGACCGTAGAATTTTAAGAGATGGAGCGATCTGGACCGTTGATTTGATGGACCACGAACGTTATCTCGATTCGGTTTCTGTGTGGTTTAGCCCCGCATAATGAAGTGGGTCCCCCAACGAGAGATTTGTCCGCTCACAACCTTTTCTCGATGTACGCTTGTATTGTTTCATATTTCATATTGGGTAAATTGTCAAAAAGCTCTCGACCCGTTTCAAACTGGTGTAAAAACTCCGACCCGAATAATGAAGTAGGGCTTTTTGCTCTTGTTAAAATACCCTGGGCCTAACCAAAACCCTCTATACACCAGGGGATACGGGTTCAGGTCTATCCATCCCGAATAATAAACGGGTCGATTTTTTTCGACCTGAACCCGCCCTGAGTAATACCTAGTCGACCCGATCCGACCCGACTTGACCCGTTTGTTAATCGGATCGAGTTAACCCGATCCGAATTCTATCAAGCAACACCAAACTAGATTCAAAGATCTCTTGTTAGAGTTTCCATTCTGATGATTCTGACAGCGGGGGTTCGGATATAGCTTGTTCAAAAGCTTTTAGTAATAAAATTGCTGAAGGTTTAAAAACCCATGGCATAAAATCCCGCAATAATTAAGTTATTCACAAACACATTAACTCAAAACAGACTGAAAGTAAGTAGTGAAGAAGTGTATATATCCCCATCATTAGAAATGGTCTTAGAAAGCGGGATTACCAGAAAAGAAAGACAAATGTCATGTAATTTAATGGGTCGCAGCCCATGACTCGAACCCGACCCGTTTATTAAACGGGCCAACTCAACCCGACCCATTTTGAAAAATAAACGGGTTCGGGTCGCTATTTTCGGGCCGGATAATAGGGTTCGGGTATTTTTGACAGGCCTACTATGTACCAATTACCTGTAATATCTTAGCGGTTTCCTGCAATATTTAAGTAGTGCCTGTAATATTGAAGCAATTGAGAAAATACATGGCCTAAATGAAATACAACCGGATGGGTTCCTCAAAAAGATTTTGAATGGTAGACCTTTATGAACAATTTCGAAAATTATAGGGCTCCCAGCCCGGGGGGGTGCTTTTTGAGAATTTACCCTTTCATATTTATATATACAACCTTATATTCTTCATTTAGATTAAATTACAAGTTCTCTTCACAACCTTTTTTTGCTAACTTGAAATGATAAAAAGGAAAGATAAAAAATTCCTTGGTTGTTCGGCAGAAAAGGTAAAAAGGCATATTGATTTCTTTCTTCTTTTTTATTTGATGTTTTTGTCAAATATATGCTAAATGTTTTATTTGATTTTGTTACAGACATTTGAATATCGCTCCATTGATCTATATCTTTTTCATCTATTCACTATACTTTATTTTCCATCGCTTCGTTAAGTAATTTTCTATTTTTATTTTGAAGAAATAGATTTAAGTGAAGTTAAGTGCAACGGAGGAGGTTTTAAATTTGCATTGAAAACGAGATTTTTAAATTAATGATTACGAAATAAACATATATTATTTATTTGATTTTGTACAAGCTAGTAATCTCTATTTATACATACACACATATTCCGTTAAGTAGTTTTATTCTTTTTCCTGCAACAACATAAAAGTTTTTAGAGGGTACCTATAAATATAACGGACGATAGGAGAATGTGGGGTGTATTACACTAAAATACCATTGGCTATCGTGTTTTTTTTGCTAAAATACCTTAAAGTTTATTATTACAGTAAAACACCTAAAATGATACCTTTGAGCATATTTCAATGAAAAATCCCTTAAAACCATAGTTGTAAGGTATTTTACTATAATCAGGGAAAAATTGAAGGTACGTTGGTGAAATCCATGATAGTTAATGGTATTTTAACATAATTTTCCCAGAGTATGTTTATAAGTTTTATTTCATCTATATATTTTTAGCACTGTGGTAGTTTTACAATATCATATGATACATACAAAATGAAATATAAAGAGATCTTTTAGCGCAAACGGGAGAAGATGATTACAATATACAGCACTGTAAAGCAGTTTTTAAGATTCTTGCACTGAATTTTTCAAAATAGGAACGAGAACGATGGCAATGATGATGAGCAAGAGAATAACCGCGAAGCACATATATTTCCTTGAGTTCTTCTGAATCTTCTTCGCTTCTTGCAGAGTCACCGTCGCCTTTTGTATATGATCGACAGAGCTGGTCACCTGAGAAGACGAGATATTCAATTGTAAGAAGAATCATAGACAAAATTATTATTCCGATTCGTATCTTTGCAATGTCAAATTTTATTGAACCTGAGCTTCGATGTCGTTAAACAATTCTCCTTGCGCTTCGACCAACACTGCCATATCCATGAATGTCTGCACAAGCAGGTACCACTCGTCATTCCTCAAGATATAAAAGGAGAGTAAAGGGTTAAATTTCAGGAAACTCCCCTCAGCTTTGAGAAATATACACATAAAAGCATAACTCGATCGAGAAATATCATACTTGCTGCAGCTGAAGAAGTTTCCTCTCTAACTCGAGAACGGTATCACTACGTTCTTGAATCTCCGCCAATGTTTCCACAATCTACAGAACTTGCACGATGAGGTTTTACTGTTGTAAAATGTATATATTCGAATCCAATATCTTGAAATATCAAATTTATATATTACTTATATTACCTGTCCTCGGCCGTGCCCTTGGATTGCACTTGCAAATATCTGCTCACTATCTCCAGTCTCAATCAAGTGATCGATAGTCTGTTTCATATATGATCAGCAAAAATTTTAAATTTGTTTTTTGATACAAGAAAATTGGATACCGGAAGATCATCTTACTTCTTCATCAGGGCGTGTTCCAGTAACTGTTAAAAAAAAGCTTATTACCATTTAAATGGAGAAAAATATTTGGTGCATGGTATATGATATTTGGGATTACGATACCTGTGAACACTCTTCTTTCAACAACTTCACGGTACTCATCGTGGATATTTTGCCTCAGAATCTAAAACGAGATTAGGAAATCAAAATGAGACTGTAATTGATTAGGACAGTGTGTTTAAATTTAGTACCTGAAATTCCGACATTCGTTCTTTTAACTTCTTTTTTAGTGCCCTGCATTATGAAAATATACCAATTAACAATCCATTTGATCTAAATATTTATCGTATGGTAAGTTGTGTTAATTTGGAATGAAACACATGAAGTCAAACATATTGAGAGAAGTTCTACGCTTATCTTAGAAATTGGAGAACATCAAAGAATCCAGACAAATTTATTATTTAACTTCAATAATATGAGAATGCAAGAAAAAATTGGATAAGAGTTGGTGAAAGGTTCAAGTTGGTAATGCAAGGAAGCTACTGATGCACCTGTGAGAAAAAGACCGATAACTCAATTTTTGTAACCAGAGATTGATTTTATCGATAGATTATTATGATCAAATCACATTAGTTCAAGTATCACAGTGTCCCCTCATTTCGTGAACCGTGGAAAGAATGAGAAGTCGAAACTTACTTACGCAGTCATTGATGTTCTAGACCTGTCGACGCCCGTCCCCTTTTCACATCCCGGCTTCTTTCTGTTTTCTAAATTCTGCAAAACAAATTTTGTATGATAACATAAAGCATGAACTAATGGAAATGGAGGGAATATATATATACATCTCTGTCAAGTGCTTCAAGGCTTGTTTTGACTTTAAGAGCGATTTTCGCGACTTCCTCGATATCCTTCTCCATTCTTTCTTTGATCGCTGAAATTAAACAAGGAATCTATTTTAAGTGAACCGAAAGATCTGGTTACTTATATTTCATGATTGGCTCAAAAAGGTAGCAATATAAAGTGAGACCTATTTGATGCACCTTTCATGGCCGAAGCCTTTGTTACATGTTGGGATTCTTCATTTGCAGCCTAAGAGCAAAAATAATTATCATAACAAGAGCATTGTGTTAGAATATAAAAAATAAGTCGGAGTTTCATTGCAGTGACGAACATGGTATCGGAGCAACCAAGGTTCAATTTCCACCGGAGACGTATTGAATGAGGATTAATTTAAATTGAAATTACCAATATGCAAAATTCAGGTTTCGGCCCAAAGGGCACTCGATCAGCGGGCCGTGTTGGAAAGTAAAAATAAATCACTCAACGCTCATCATAAATTCAAAGTTTTGCAAAGTTTTGGTGCATCGACAGAGATATTTGACACATTGAAACAAACGCATATGTAATCTGTTTTAGGATTATATCAATCACAACCTGCACAAGAGCATGCACATGCACGCACCCTGAATTAGATGCTTAAACATTCTGTAAACAGGATGCAAAATACAATTAGAAGTTGTTTGAGATCGTATGACGTAAAGCTATAATAATGACACACGTTTTGAAGCATACCTGAAGCTTGTTCAATTGTATGGTTATTTTCTCGATCCGCTTCTCTACTTCTGCCACCTGAAATGAGCAAAAGAATTCAGCATGTAAAAAGAACAAAGGAAAGGAAAAAAAATCGGTGACAAAAAGAAAGAATGGTAGTGAATGCGTATCATCTTACCTCTTTTGCGCTTGTTTTGAGAGAAAGCAAGGGGAAAGAGAATGAAAAGAAAATCGGTTTTTTTCATAACGGCATTAACAATAGAAGTTATTACCAATAAAATTCTTATCGAAAATATGATCGAATCCGTTCCAAGAGTCGGGTGGTGTATACCTGTTTGAAGAATCTATCCATCCCCGTATCTCGCGAAGGCGAAAACCCGTTCGCAGATTCACCGTCCACCTCTCCCGGATAGCGCCCTCTGATCCTCTCAAACGATTCCTACAAAATAAGTATACAAATAAATAATCTACATAAAATTAATTAACTTATCAAAACAATTAATCGCAAATGATTAATTAGATATTAGAAATTCATACCGTCATAAGATTAAACATTTTTGGCCCGGAATTTGGCCGGCGAGGCCGCGGTGGAATCAGAGAGTTGCCAGAATTTGAGTAGGAGCACCACCAAAAAAAATCAAAAATCAAAAAATAACAAAATTGGGAACTTTTCTTCAAATTAAAATTTTTTTGGGCGTTGAGAATGAATTTGCTAATTTTGGGAAGAAGATGAGAATGGGCTTGAGTTGTCGCCAGAAACAGAAGCTCAGCTGTCCAAGCTTGGACAGTGGTGACGTGGAGGGTTTCTGTTGGTTGGATCCCAAGAGATTCAATGCGGGCCGTCCGATTTTGGCGGGAAAAGCGGAGGGAAGCAGGTTTTTCCGTTGGGTGTCGCATTATGTTGAGCAATTTGAAGCCGAGTAGATATCCATCAACTAGGCCCGTCCCTAAAGGAGCCCATGGACCACAATTTAAAGCCCGGAGTTAAAACTTATAGCCGGAACCCCCTTTAGTTTAAGAAGCCTGTAATGACATGGAGCTACCGGCGACAATTTTTTGTTACTTGTTTATCGAATTCCCAATGGACTCTTATCAATGTCCCGATATTAACTTATTTACCGGTTGTAACTAATGTTTCAACTGAAGAAGGGCATTCTTGGTATAAAATAATTACTTGGAACGACGGTCACAACATAGGGGTTCAAAACGAGAATACTTGTTAATCTAGCAAAAGCAAGGGGGGTTGCTAGCAATTTTTTAAACTCTTCTGTCAAATAAAATAGTTGGGCCAATGGCCCAAAAATATTTTTCAGAAGTACATTTTTATATATATACCTCTGCAATCTCTTCTATTTATATATAGCCTCCTCTAAGCTTTGTATAATTGTATTTGTATATACCCTCTCAAATGTTATATGTTGTTTCAAAAAATCCTTCGTTCCTCATAATGGAAGCACTCAAAGCAGACATTAGCTTTGTTAATGCAAAGTATTACATATTTATCTAATAATTTTAACTTAATCATTTTTTTCCATTGCCGAACACTGTCGCTTGTTGGAACGACCGTGTTCATTCTAAAACAAGTAAATTTTTTGCCTGAATTTAATCTTTTTTTGTTTTGTATCACATATTATAAAGAAGGAATTTGTTTTCGAAAAAGGAAAAGGAAAGCTATTTTAGTTAAATTAAATAATTTATAGGTTTTGGAAAATAAAAGATAAAAAGTTTTGTTTTAAGAAAAAGATTTTGTTAGGAAAAATTAAAGAGAAGTGTTATTTTAGAAAATATATAATCGTATTTTAATGAGGCATTTTTAATTTCGTTAGAGAAAGAATTTTCGGAAAAGCTTAATTTTATAAAGAGGAGAAATTATTTTTAACGGTTATTTTAAGAAAATTTCTTCTTTAAAGAAAATTTTTTCTTTGGCTTTTAAACTTGATATATATTCATTTCTTCTTAAATATATGCATTGTTGCATTAGTATCTCTTTGGTTAAAATGTTAAAACGTTGTTCCACAGGTTGAAGGATTGAACCTTTGAGGTTGCATTAATTTTTTTTTTAAATCTTCCTTTTTGAAAATATCACAATTTCCTCTCAAGCCAAAAGCAAAATCGAAGTTCAGATTTTGTGCTTTTGACTTAATCTTTTTAATCATATAAGAAGATGTGGATTTTTGAAATTTGAAAACTTATGCATCTCTTTTAAAAGGTCTTAACCTCTCACTTTATTATCTTTTTCCCATTCTTTCCTCCACCGAAAATTATGAAGGAGTTCAAGCTTTCGGCCACCACCAATCGGAGGAGAGAGAAGGAGCTTTGAGAAGGCGCTTTTCATTCCTTTTTGATACCCGAATCAACTGGCAGGATCTCTCATCTTTTCCTCCCAATCTCGTCGCCATTTCTAATAATGATCTCTTATCTCATGCTATTAGATTCTCCAAAAATCTTTACACGGTTCCTACATCTTTGCTCATCGTTTAATCTAATTCTAATATATAAATTACGATAAAACCTAAATACATCGGTATATAGTTTCTAATCAAGATTATACTAGATTGTTCCCTTTATTGACAGACGTGGTAATGCCCTACCACGATACCCTATTCAACGTTTATGCTGTTATGCTGCCTAAAATTACTCTGAAAAATCATCGGTTATAGCCGGAATGCTACCCAATTTTTACTAAACGTTTGTTGCCCTTTTTAGTCATACCCTAAGAATTGTTAAACTTTGTATTTTCTCAAAAATGCCATGAAGTTCCTAAATTCGTATTTCAAATAAATACCTTAAATTTATAAAATATCCTAAAGTTCTTGACACCGTATTTTCACTAAAATCCCTTAAAGTCCTAAATATCGGATTTTCACTAAAATCCCATAAACTTTTCTAGAATTCCTATTTCAATAAAATACCATAACTCTTCCTAAAACTACAATATCATAAAAACATTATGAACTTTTATTAAACCCTAGTTTCTTAAAAATACCCTATACAACTTGGATGAGACTATTAACGGAATACAAGAAACTCTATGTTCCATGCTATCTAGTACGGTTGGGGTTAGACGTGTGAACCTAGACATGTGGTACTATTGAAGATTCCGATATACAGATAACCTTAATTACTATTGAAGATTCCGATATACAGATGATCTTGATTTGGAAAGTGAACCTCATGTTATCATATCTAGTAGAGTTGCGTGCTAACGTCTACCTATACCCTTATATAACAAATTTAGACCTAGGACGGGATAGTTTAGAATACGTGAGGCTGGCTCGAGATTCCCCCTCAAGTTAACTGTGGTTTCGGGGGTGAAACGGAACGCTATATATATCCAGTCTGCTGTTATTCCATGGCACTAACGGAATATTCCGGAGTATGCCGTACCTTTATTAACTAAGCTATAACAAGCTAACTGTAATTTGTAATTAGATTGACGATACCATGCTTAAACCTGACACATATACCTAGTTACATCCATTCACATATACTTACACTGACATATGCGACTTGCACTATACCTGCTATTGCTTCTTTTCGCTCGCCTGATTTTGAGAATCCTACCCGAATTTATCTCGCTGACGGATGTTTTCTCCTTCTTTTCTTTTTTCCTGAAACATCCGTTAGACAAAGAAGAGGACCAGGCGATAGTCGAGGAGGTGGAACCAATGACGGAGGACTATACCGAGCTCTCTACATATTATTAGGATTAGCTGTCTTGTTTATTTTATCTTATTGCCCATATGTTTAGTGCTTGCTTTCCTTCCAAGTAATGAAATAGACTTTTTGTATCTTGTGATGATGTAATAAATGGAAGTTAATGGAAATAAAGACATCACTTTAATTTATTTTTGCTTTGGTACATTGTTCTGCATTTTTTTTTACGCTTAACGTAACTATATCAAGTTGAGGTCATCTCTCGGTATAGTTATGTTGCGGACCGAGTCATGTCCCAGCTCCCGTTTCTTGAGAAGCGGGACGTGACGGATAATAGTGGTGGCCCATGCAGGTCCTCAATATATTAAAACAAAACATTAACTAACCTTATTATGTCTTTGAATGCTATCTGTTCTATCCATTTTATTTCTTCCCATATCAGTCGCTATTCTATTTTTCTCCATATTTCGATCATCTGACCATGGCTTTTCTTTTGGGCCATGGCTTACTCTGAGGGCGCAGTGTTCGACGAGATCATCGAGGAAGGCTACGAGTCTATCCTTACCTTCGATTCAGACACGGCGAATGGTTCTGAAGAGGACGCTCCTCCAACACTCATCGATATGAAGGACGATTCTGATGCTGAGGACCTCGAGGAAAAGGATCCTACTGAGGAAGAGAAAGTACCGGAAGAAGACCTGGGCAAGAAGGATCCGGCCAAGGATCCTATGGAACTTGAGTAGCTAGCCGAGGAAAAGGCTCCCATGCCTGAGGCTCCTATGGTAGCAACCCTAATGGCCGTGGCTCCTGTAGCTGAAGGCCTTAGGGCGGTGTGCGGAGGCAACCGACAGATACAACCTATGTCCGGTAGTGATCTGCAGTAAGAGGTTCTACACCAATTTCATTGTGACAGACATGCCAAGATTCGACATAGTTTTAGGCATGGATTGGTTAAGGATGTTGTATGCTACCATCGACTGCCGTTAAAGGAAGATAGTATTCGAGATCTCCGGATACCCTACGTTTAGTGGAAGCCATTCCTTGGAGCCATCGATCTACCAGGTCAAACTGAGGGAAGAAGTGCTGAGCATACTACAGGCGAAAGATGGAATGCCGATAGTAGTGCGAGATTTTGAGAATGTGTTTGCTGATGGTCTACCACCAGACCGAGCGAGAATTCATGATAGACCTGATGTCTGGCGCCCAAACGATTTCGAAGGCGTTGTATCGGATAAGGTCTATGGAATTAGCTGACCTACAAACGCAGGTTGACGACTACCTTCAGAGAAGTTTTATCAGGCCAAGTGTGTCACCCTGGGGTGCACCGATTCTGTTGGTACATAAGAAGATGGGACCCGGCGAATGTGTATTGACTATCGAGAGATCAATAAGGTGTAACGACTCTAATTTTACTGTACGAAATTTTTTAAGATAATGTATAGAAAGGAGTTTGCAAGCCTGAGTATAATTTATAAGTTATTTTTGTTTAAGAATAGTAAGAAACAATTTGTAGCTCATTGGTAAAGCCTTGCACTGCTGTGACGTAGCCCTTATGTTCGAATCCCCTCAAGCACATATTATTTTTCTGAATTTTCTTTTAAACCTTTTAGAAGCCCAAAAATTTACACGTGCACTGCACATAAAAATGAAAAGTCGGGAAAAACAAATATGTGCATAATAATATAAACAGAGTGAGGGACACATATACACAATCCACCGGCCTAACTCCACTATTGAACCGGCGAGATCCTTTGATGGGCCGGCGCCGACGGTCATCCGTAGGGGAAAAGTCCCCGTGTTCTGCACACAAAACCTTTGGCTCGCCCCCATTATTCCTGCACTATTTGTTTACTCTGAATTTAAACAGAGAATTCAATTTCCCCAATTAATCCATTTTTAATACATTTTAATTCAATCTTTCAATTCCAAAACCCTAATTCTATACTATAAATACAACCCCATACCCTAACCCTTCATCATTAAAATACCATGAACTATAAAAATCAGATTTTCTTTGAATTGTATTGTCAAAATTCTTTGCGATTATATCTCTACAAACCTTTTTATGCGACCCACTATTGGATGGTACGGATTATCGCACATCCTTGGGCTAGTACAGCGAGATGCAGATATTCTCACGGAGCATTCAGTCTCGAAAGATTTTTAATACGATTTTTAAGAAAAACGAGATTTTCTATTTAATAATAAAATTAATTTTTATAAATATATAAATTTTATCAAAACACATATTTTCAAGATATAATAAAATTCCATATTTTCTAAAAAGATAAAAGAATCACAAGTTTCACCAAAATACCCTCAAGTTATCTAAAAGACAAGTTTTACACTTAAATACCATGAACTATTCAAGTTAAGTTAATATTCACTAAAATACCTCAAATCTTAAAAGTTACATCCATGAAAACCCTAAATAATATAAATAAATACTCGAGATTTATTTTGAAAGTATATAAAATATTTTTCATAAAACATCCTCGAGTTATATAAATTACATTTAAAGACTTTAGTAAATATGGATTTAAACGGGATCAATTCTCTTGAGCCTCAGGAAGCCGGAGAAAATGAGTGCTTGCCTATTTAAGGTAGAAAAACCTAACGGTGTTATTAATGGTAATTGTTTTGGAAAAAGACATAAATCCTGCCGTCCACGTGCAGCTGTTACCGATAACTCCCAAACCTAATTCAGGATCCAAATCAGTTTTAAGTGTCTGACTCAAGTCTGAGTCCAAATCAATCTGAGTCTAATCCAAATCAGAATCCAATTCAACATGAATCCAATATACCAACATGTATACTTAAATCTGAAACTGAATATCAGAACAAGATCAACATGCAAATATAACTTGACTTGACCGAACCATGGCTATATCTTGACTTGATTACATGCCTACTTGTTTACATCATGAACCTGATTACATGAACAACTTGTATCCATGGTCTCGGCAAGTCTGATAACCATAATTCAATACAACACATTACGGGGTTTTAACGAGGTAGATTTGTACGGAATGTGTTAAAAGTGGCACGATGATGGACACTAAAAGACACCTACATGAACTCTCGTGCCGTTGTCCCGTGGGTTTTGACGAGGCCTTATACTTACATGTTACTATAGCCCACGAGATAGTTGGACTCCTCTCGTATACACTGATACATTCTGTACCAAGCTACAAACAATTACGTTAGTATAACAAACATATACTTGTTCAGATTACCAGTCATATATTCTTACTTGTTCTATTCCACCCTTATCTTTGAGACTTACTGAACGCTAGTTCGCTGACGACATTCCTGTCTCTTCTTTCTATAGAATGTTCGTCATGAGGACCTGACTCTCAGGAGACCGAGCCCAGCCAGGAGGACTTGGATCAGATCATAGAGGAGCTAGGCTTCTAGTCTTTACTTGTACTTACTTTTTCATTTGTATACCACTGTTTAGGCATTGATTTTATCACTGTACATTTTTTTTCTCGAATCAGTTGTAATGTAAAGAATGGATATTAATAAAATTTGTTGTTTATATTACATCTCTTGTTATTCTTGTGCATTTATTTATATTGTTTACTTACGCTTAACGTGTTTACTTCTGAGTAAATACGTCGCGTGCCCGCCACGTCTCCTTCCTCGTACACCTAGAAGCGAGGCATGACAGGTTTTGTTGGTGGCCCATGCATGTCAGTTCTGCATGGAATTCTAAGCAATATATCACAAGAATAATAAGAATCAGCAACTGTAAGAATCAACAACTGTACATTCTTTATATTTATAATTTCTTGAATCTATCCTAACCTTTCTTTTTTTATCAAGGTCATGAATTCTCCCAACAACACGAGTACCAACGTGAATGACAACACTCCACCACACACTCTACCACCACCACCTACCATTGCGACTCTCATCAACGAGCAGACGGTATTGCTTGAGGCAATAAAGAGCCTCTTGGAGGATCAGCAGCAGCAGACTGCTATTCTCTTGCACCGCCCTGAAGCTGAGATACCCGGAGTCGAGCAATTCCAGGCATTGCATCCGAAGCATTTTTCAGGAAAAGAGAGCCCACTAGAGGTAGAGGAATGGGCTCAGTCAATAGAAGATGACCTAGCAGCAGCACAAGTGCCAGAGGTTTCTTGGGTGAGAGTTGCAAATCTGCAACTAACTGACAACGCCAAAGTCTGGTGGAAGGCTAAAGAAAGCCGACTCGCCAACCGATTGAGTGGAGGACATTTCACGATATGTTCGACGTGAAATATTTCCCCGAGACTGCCCGTTTCGACATGGAACAGCAGTTCATCCACTTACAGCAAGGTTCAATGTGGAACAAATCTGTGGATAAATACGATGCTGAATTTACCATACTTAGCAGGTAAGATATGTCTCAATATTCAATTTCTTGATATCACATAATACACTGCTAACACAAGACCGTAACAGGTTCGCGGCACACTTAATTCCGACCGCTGAGATTCGTGCACGAAGATTTCAACAAGGGTTGGACCCGGAGATCCAAGCTGCACTAGCTACAGGGGATTTCCCAACCCATAATCTTGCTCTGAAGGCTGCCCAACGCTATGAGGCAGTGGTGAAGAAGAAGGGCAGACCTCAGACTGCCAGTGTGAAACGTCCTGCCACTTAGATAGCAGGAGGAGCCTCTTCTAGGCCACCTTTTGTACCCAGGAGACCGGGAGTAACTTTTAACCAGCCCGGTCCAAACTTTTTCTTCTAGTGCAAGAGTAATGGACACGTGGCGAAGGACTGCAGGCGTGCAAATGGCCTGTGTTTGATTTGTGGTGCATCAACACACGCCATTGGAGCTTGCCCAAATCGTCTCAACCCAGCTCCTACACCTCGACCAACGATCACTTTTCCGCAGCGGCCAGCTATCCAAGCTCCTGCACCTCATTTTTCTTTACCTGCTCCACCTCCACGTGGACCTCCTGCACAACCTCTTCGTCAATTCTATCAGGCACAGAGGAACATGCCTCAAGGGCAGAAGAACATGCCCCAAGGACAGAGGAATGTGCCTCCAGCAAGGAGGAATGTATCCCGACGACAGGCTTTCACAATGACTGTTGAGAAAGCTGAAGTCACTGGCTAAGTCATCACTGGTAACTCCCAATCTTTCAAACCTTTTCAGTCTTTGTATACATCAATATATATTTTTCCTATACCTAAACATCTCCCACACAACTTAGGTACAATCTTAGTAGCCTCCCTACCTGCTTTAGCACTCTTCGATACTGGAGTATCATATTGCTTTATGTCGCAACGGTTCGTCTGAACTCATGCGATTCTAGTTAAACCGCTCGTATCCAGCTGGAATGTTAGTTTAGGCAACTATGGGATACGATCTGTATCCAGTGGTCATCTGCAACAGAGAATTTTATACGGACTTCAAGGTGCTGGACATACTGAACTTCGATCTAGTCTTGGGAATGGACTGGCTAGGAATTTTCTTCGCTGCCATCGACTGGTGTTAAAGGAGGGTAGTGTTTGAGATACCAGATCATCCAGTCTTTTATTTCAAGAGTGGAGACCGTACCCTGGAACCTAGCACCTACAAGCCTAAACCAAAGAAGGCAGTGATTGCAACATTATAGGCGGAGGAAGACAAGCCAGAAGTAGTTCGAGAGTTCGAGGATGTGTTTCCTGAAGATATAACAGGTTTGCCTCCCGATCGAGCTCTTGAATTCAGCATTGACTTAGTACCTGGTGCACAACCGATGATCAAACCTCCGTACCGGTTAAGCCCTGAAGGATTGAAGGAGATCCATACTCAGTTGGACAAACTTCTAAAGAAATGTTGGATTCGTCCCAGTACTTCAGGTTGGGGATCTCCAGTTTTGCTTGTGAAGAAAAAAGAAGGTTCATACAGAATGCGTATAGACTACCGAGCTCTGAACGAAGTGAGATAAAGAACAAGTATCCACTACCGTGCATCGACGATCTGTTCGATCAGCTAAGTAGGTCTTGCGTATTCTCAAAGTTAGATCTTCGTTCGGGTTATCATCGGGTAAAGGTCAAAGAGTCTGATAGTCCGAAGACGGCATTCATGACTCACTATGGTCATTATGAGTTTCTCGTAATGCCATTTGGAGTGACCAATGCACCTGCGATATTTATGAATCTGATGAACCAAGTTTTCCGAGAGTACTTAGACAGGTTCGTTGTTATTTTTATCGACGACATCATGGTGTATTCAAAGAATCGGAAAGAGCACACTGAGCATTTGCGGATTGTCCTGGAGACATTACGACAGCATCAACTCTATGCCAAGTACAGCAAGTGTGAATTTTGGCTAGATCAAGTCGGATTTCTCGGACACAATGTTTCGGGCAAAGGAATCTCAGTAGATCCAGCTAAAGTGGCAGCTGTCAGCGAATGGCCGACACCAAAGACGGTGAAGGATATTGTCACGACCCAAAATTTAGCTCGTGACCGGCACTTAAATCACGCCACGTCTAAAGGCGTAACGTAATTCAAGTAAGCCGAAGTCCAGAAAACTATACCTTTTTAAGAAAATAAAAGAGGTGAAGTTTTGAAATAAAGGTACAATGAAATCAAAGGTTTTCTTAAATGCATAAATAGTGGAACATGAAAAATGCAAGTGGATCTAGTAGTTGGAAAACATGTTTCGTCTTTTTAAAAATTTGGGCAGCACCTCCTTTGTATATTTTGATCCAAAACCACAAATACATAATAATAATAAAGGCATCCCCAAGTGGGAGCTAGCTCTTCGCCAATTGGCGGATTCACAACTACGCAAAACAAAATATAAGTATACGATGTCCAACGACGAAGATCAATACCAAAAAGAGAATGAAATAAGCAAGACATCAACCCACCAAGCGAACATAAACCCTCGCTCTAAGTCTCGCAACCACAAGTCTCACTAAGTCTTACTACATATACAAATACTAGTTTCTGATTTGATGGAGTTAACTAGATACAACAGGAATAATAAATACAAGAGGTGTACGATCCAACATGTACTACCTACCAAAGCAAAACATCCGAATGCAGCTATATGCCAGCGATGCCGCTACTGATCCATGCGGTCAACCTGCAAGAACTGTGGCACAACGGGGGTGAGTTGCCAACTCGTGAGTAGAAAATATCAACAGGTAGAAATCGAATAAACAACGATTCCTCGGTCAACTATATCATGAAGGTAATACTATGATATCCAGGGTGACCGTATCTGCATATGTGCCAATAATGTAATCGATGCCTATATGCAAGTGGATATCATCCAACCATATAATCAATGCCTGTATCCATGTGGATCTCGTCCACGTGTCAACCAATGACACAACAGCATTATGCATGTAAATATCATAAATGCATATGCATGAAAGTATGAGAATATAAATCAACGTGTGTCCCTCGCGATACATCAAAATCATGGAACCTGAGTGTCCAGCATCGACACTCGAAACATCATGAAACCCGTGTCTAACATCGACACGTAAATCCTCATATATCTCGGGCTTCGTCGGTCCGAATCGGCCCACGGGCTCCGTCTGCGGGATCGGCCCTCTGGCTCCGGCAGAACGGGTCAGTCTCTATCCATCTCTCGACTCCGGTCGGTATCCTCCGGATAACCGCCAGGTTTAACCAATCACCGGTAGGTAGTAGTCCCTCTACCAGGCTCATCGGCTAATCCATCGACATACCTTTCTTTTCCCGGGGTACCATACCAGGTCCACCATGAACCCGCAAACGGATCATCCAACTCTTCGAGTCGGGTTTCACATATCACATGTCTCAGAACCGAGAAAACGCATGGTGGACGCACTGAAATATCATATCAAGAGAAACCGGATTTTTAAAACAATACCTACTTTCTTTTGAAATAACCACGGTTCTCAAATCCAGAAATCTCATGAAAACAGCATATCTCAATGCGTATAATCATAAAGCATGATGTATGCAACATATGACAGAAATGTAAGCATATCTGTATCTCATGCAACATGGAACAGTGATGTGAATATAGCAAGTAAATCATGCTAGGAGTCATATCATGATGCAACAAATCTACTGTGCAGTGACATAGCAATTATCGATGATGAAGCGTGTGAGCCGGTCAATCTGTGTAAGTATAACATACACATCATCGATAATAGTGTAGATGTACTAGCACAGGTATATGTAATGCAATGAGAATGACATGAACGTAGCATAAAGTACATCGTCAGCTAATTGCTATAAGATATACGTATCTAACATGACCGAGTCGGTGAATCTATCAATCGACATCCAGCCTCACAACATCACGTACGGTATGATCCATCGTACGGCATCCTCCAGTCAAGGGTACGGATTAATCATCATAAACTCATTGCGTACGATAAATCATCGTACGGCGGCATTAAACAATTTGGGATCCTAACAACCTATATGAAAATGAGGGTACGGACCTAACGTCTTGTACGTCTTATCACTCATGATTCACAACAGTTTTTATCTTTATATGCCTATATTCCAGGTCACGTCCATAACAATCTCATATCAGGGGACCGGCACGGGTATTAATCACCTCATATCGACTCGCATCCGTATACCAACATATCCCTCCATCGCCGGGTAGGCTTTTCTTACATGTCCGAAATTGAAAAATCATCAGTTGGAGAAGCGTTTTTACAGGGTGGGTCAAGTCATCATATCACATCGTATATCCTTTTCATCGCATTAAGTCATCTTACATCAAGTCAATTTATATATACATTCTACCTTATACATCAAGTGTCATGCTGCTCTAAAACTCATACCTATTCTAGTGCAACTATATATTTATAAGTCGTGATTCACATTCACTTTTCATATCCCTAAAGCTTTCATCTTATATTCCAACCTGTATATTAAATCACTCATATCATCTCTAACTATCCTTTTTAAAACCATAACCCTAGTTCCAAATCTAGGTTTCTACGACTGTATCCTATAAATCGGTGTCCATCAAATTGCGGGGGTGCTATACGCCATCCACCCGACTTCCTCCGTAAATATAGATCTACTCATCTTGATCCGTACTTGCCGAATTCGATGACGCCATGCTCTATCGTCTCGGAATCCACGCGAAGGTACCTACAATAATACACAATCACAATCGCTATTAACATTAAGTCCGGGAAACCAATACGGCACATGGTGCGCTCATAGGTTAGAACCTATAGCCTACGCATGCAAAACAATCAAACAACCCTTGTTATTGACGTACAAACGCCCAACAACCAAACACAATATCAAATACTAAAACCAAGAAATCCAATATCGGAAAATATAACCCGACACCAAAACAGCAACTCAAGAAATTACTCCCAGATTTTCAGTCAGGTGAAAAGAGCCTAAACAAATAATGCAGTGAGGTTGTATATGAAGTAACCGAGCTACAGACCAAACCTAGACCCAAATGCCCTTAACTTGGCCGGCCACATGCCCCTAAAATCCAGCCACCTCGGCCCAATATGCTCCGTTGGGGTTCGTCTTCGCAGGGTGGTCTCCTAGTGTCTTAATTAGGTCCCCGGTATTGTTTGTTTTTCTTAGAATTTCCCCAGATTGCTCCAGATTCCCTGTAGGCCACTAAATGTCACAAAACTGACATTGGTAATATCCTAAGTCCGTATTCTCTATTTTAGGCCAGTTCAAACACTACTCAAGTCTTGTAACAGCCCTTAAACATCACCAATTCCACACCATTACCCAACCCTTTCTCTTGAAATTTATAACTTCACAAACCCTAACCAATTCACATTCTAAACTAAACTAGAATACATGAAAACTCAAACTAAACTAAATGGAAGAAGATATACCTCATTTGCAACCAAGCAAAAACCCTAACTCCCCAAAGTCTTCAAAATCTAACTTTTTTTGGTCCAATGTGTTGAGGAGGAGGTGGAGATCAACTTTAATGAAGGGTGTATAGGGTTTTGGTGAAGATTTTTAGATGGGTCATGAGGGTAGAAGACTGAGCTTGAAGATGAAGAAGGAGAAGAAAAATGGTGGGGGGAAATGAATAAAGCAGCCCTCCTCTCTCTCACTTATTCTCACTCTCTTTCTCTCTCATGGCATGCTCCAAGTCATGATGTGGTCCCCCCTCTATCTCTCCTCAGTAATACACTCTCTTCATTTTCTTTTCTCACAAAAATAGAACCAAAAGAAATGAAAAAATACAAAGGAAACAATATGTAACATATCATGGTGCACTAGCCATGAAAAACTGTAAAAACACGGATTTGGCTTAATCGCGATTAGCAGTGCTTTAATCTGGTTTTTACTTAAACTGCATATAATTAATTATAAAAATGCCAAATCCGTTAAATATATTTTTAAATGAATAAATCATTTTAATCTTCAATGATTTCACAATTATTGGTATATATTTATACCCTCTTACGAAAACCCCAATTTCGCAAATCGGGTAGTTTTCGCGAAATATATTATTTTAATATTAAATTCTAAAAATAATATTTTTATATTTTCTGAAATGTTACAGATATTCGAAGTTTCTTGGGTTTAGCAGGATACTACTGAAGATTCATCGAAGGTTTCTCAAAGATTGCAATACCCCTGACCAAGCTCACACGTAAAGATGAAGCATTCGTATGGTCAGAAGCATGTGAACAAGATTTTGTAGAACTCAAGTCAAGATTAATATTAGCTCCTATTCTCGTAATATTGGATCAATCTGGAGGTTTCGTTGTGCATTGCGACGCGTCCGGTAAGAGATTATGATGTGTTTTATACCAGCATGGAAATGTTGTAGCTTTTGCGTCAAGACAGCTGAAAGTTCATGAGCGCAATTATCCAACACATGATTTGGAGTTAGCAGCCGTTATCTTTGCACTTAAGATTTGGCGCCACTATCTGCTTGGAGAACGAGTGGATATATACACAGACTAAAAAAGTCTGAAGTATGCATTAACTTAGAAGGAGTTGAACATGCGGCAGAGAAGATGGCTAGAATTTATGGCGGACTTCGACATCAATTTACAGTATCATCCAGGAAAGGTGAATGTAGTTCCTGATGCAATTAGCCATCAGCCGTTATCAGTGAATCTCACCGCACAGTGGAAGCTGCAGCAAGAATTGCACGAGATGGAGATTGAGGTAGTTATGCCGGGTAATACTTCAGAGTTGATGAACTTACAGGTTCAGTCTACTATTGTCAATCAGATCAAAACAACTCAAGCAAATGATGCAAAGCTATAAAAGATCCGAGAACAGGTAGAAAGTGGACTTCGATCAGACTTCATCATCCACGAAGACAGATCCTTGAGATATGAAAGTAGATTGTGTGTACCATAAGGTCCTGTTCGAGAAGAGTTGATGAAAGAAGCTCACATCTCTCTGTACTCAGTACACCCCGGTAGTACCAAAATGTATAAGGACATATGACAACACCACTGGTGGCATGGAATGAAGCGTGAAGTGGCCAGAAGCATAGCCAAGTGCTTGGTGTGTCAGCAAGTAAAGGATGAATATCACAGAACTGCTGGTTTACTTCAACCGTTACCTATCCCAGAATGGAAATGGAAGCACATTACCATGGATTTTGTGACTGCTCTTCCTCGCAGCACGAAGGGTAACGATGCACTATGGGTTATTGTGGATCGACTCACCAAGTCAGTACATTTCATCTCATTTCAAGTTGGCCAATCTACCGAGACACTAGCAAAGAAGTACATAGAGAAAAGCATAAATCTAAAGTAAGATTTAACCTTCAAAGTGTCGTCACGCTCCGCTTCCCAGTGTACGGCGAAAGAGACGCGACGAGGTCCGCTACGTATATACTCAGAAGTACATACGCTAAGCGTATCTAAGCAATATAAAATAAATACACAAGAGACAAGTAATAAAAAGAACAGCAACTTTTATTTATTAACATTCTTTGTACAATGCATGAAAGGAAATACAACTGAAATAAAAGTATGCCTAAACAGTGGTATAACAGGAAATGAAAAGTACAGAAAGGAAAAGTGTACAATGAAACCAAAGTGCAGGGTCTTCGGCAAACTACTCCAAGTCTTCTTGAGATGGCTCGATCTCCGCCGGGTCCAAATCACCTGACGACATTCAAAGAAGAAAGAAACAGAATGTCATCAGCGAACAGGTCGCTCGGTAAGTCCCAAAGATAAGAGGAAAATAGAAAAGAAAGAATAAGAAGATATTTTTTAAAGTTGTATACTATTATTGTAATACTGTGTTAACGCTGTTGTTTGTAGCTTAGTACAAAAGGATGCCAGTGTATACGAGAGGAGTCTCTATATGCCAGAGACTAGAGGCACGTGTAGTACAAGGAACCGTTTATGCCACGGTACAACAGCAACGGAATATAGGTTAGGTGTCTTAATCTGACCACCCCGTGCCACCTTTAACACCTTCCGTACCAATCTACCCCTTAAACCCCGCGATATCTTGTTTGTATTGTTATGTTGTAAATTGTATTGGTTGTATGACTGATTGACTAACTGAACGAAACCATGATATCAGGAAATGGTTGTAACCGTAGAGTCATGTAAATGGAATACTGAGAATCATATATAAGGAATATATATGTATGGTTCGGTGCAGTCAAGTTGTATAAATTGATAATTGTATTCATGGATTCATGTGTTCATATTGAATTGGAATCTTATAGATTATAGATTGACTTGAATCATATTCAAGTCAGAATAATCAGACTCAAACCCGAGTCAGACAATCATAAATGTGAATCGAGGTCTTATAATTGCTAGGGTCCTTAGGGTAATTTATAAAACTTGAGGGGGTTTTATGTAAAAATACTTTTATATACTTTTCAAAATACGCCTTAAGTATTTATTAATTGTCTTTAGAGTTGTAATGATGGTGGATTTTATGATGTGACATTTCTAATGAAAATATCCTAGTTTTATAAATAAGGGTATTTATCGGTAATATTGATTTATTTGAAGTTCATAGTATTTTAGTGTAAAATTTATTCTTGTGATTTTTAGGAAAATGTGGAAAATTTGTATTATAATAAAATAGATATTTAAATGATAAATATACATATGTTTATACAAAAATAATTTTAATAAATATTTTATATTCCAAAAATCTCATTTTCTTAAGATGTCGTATTTTAAACCTTTCGAGACCGAATGCTTCTTGCGGAGGCCTAAATCTCGCACTACTAGCCCGAGGGTGCGCGATAAACCGCACAATCCCGAACGGATTCCCCAAAAATGGGTTGTAGCGGCGCTTTGCAAAGATTGTAAAATACTAATCCTTTAGAAAACGGTTTTATAAAGTAAAAGGTATTTATTTGCAAAGTGTAATTTTCCGTATTTTAGATTTTAGGGTTTCCTAAGCCAACTAGCCTATTTCTAAATGGTCTAAACGACAAGTGGTTAGAAGTCTCAAATCGCCTCTTCACCGCCAATTGTGGTCAGATAAGTACAAATGAGGAAATGAGGGATCCGCTCTCGAATCACCGTGAGACGGGCCTTTTAAAGTTACCTTTTCGCACTTACCTAGTCTAGACACCACAAAGTCAGGTTTAGATAAACGATCGATATCCACAACTTATCGTGTTTTCCTAATAAGAGATGTTTATTTAAAAGTGTATCAAAACTAAAACTTTTAGAAATGATTTTATTAAGAATATGGTATTTAAATGAAAGTATTGTTTTATCGTATTCTAAGTTTTGATGATATCGTTTAGGGTTGTATTTGCGTGTATGTGGAGGTAGGTCATTATCTCGTGCTCTAATTTAAATGTATAGCAAAATTAAGGGGTTAAATATGAAATCGAAATATTGTGGTATTTAAGTGAAAAATACGATAAATTGGAAAGGCTATCATTTTATGTGATGAAACTTATTCAAATTGATTGTTAAATGTTTAATAGTCAACATAAAGATGTTTAGGCATGAATGTATTGGTGAGAAGTGAAAATTTATAGAAAACCGAATCGAAAATCGGATTTGTTCCGATTCCGTCGGGTTTTGTAATTTCGTATTTTAGAGGAATAGAAAGAGATAGAATGGGACTTACGGGTTTCGATTAGGCAAAGGAGTGAAGGGGGGACTAGAGAGGTTGCCAAGACGTTGCTTCGTCGCCAGTTGTTCCTAAAAACGTCGCCGGAATTTCCGCCGGAATTTCGTCGGAGTTTCGCCGCGCACTTGTTTTCAAGGTACACAACTCTTGGAAAATTTTTGAGAGAGTGAGCTTAGAGTTTTGGGATGAGAGGGTAGAGAGTAGGGGGTGTATTTATAGGGTAGGCTAGGGTAGGATAGGTGAAAGGTTTTTAATTAAAAAATATTGTAAAATGTGGGAAAAAAATCATTAAAATGGATTAATTAGGGTATAACTCACTTTCTGAAACCGATCTCATAATTTAGAGTATGCAGGGAATTTCAGAAGGCGAAGAGGCACAAAACCCCAGTTGGAGACTCGGCCAGCGGCGCCGGCCCGAGTAGGCCGGTCCGCCAGCCGACTCGGCCGAGTCGGCCCGAGTCAGGGTTCTAGTGGGTGGGGGGTCGTCAGATGTGGCTCCTGGTATTTTTAGTTTTTTAGGTGAAATTCAAGTTTTGGAAGTTACAGTGTGTGGACTGTTGGGCTTCTTAAGAATTTAAAACAAAAACAATCTAAAAATAATGTGGGGCAGGGGATTTGAACTCTGATGGCTTGGTTCAGCAGTGCAAGGTGTTACCAATGAGCTACAAGCTCCTTCTTGTAATTATGGTGGGAAAATAAATACTTAAAGAGGTAACAGTAATATTAAATATCCCAAGTATACTTCAAATTTAAATCAATTTTATGTATACAAAAATTGGAGTTGTTACAATCTACCCTCCTTACAAAAATTTCGTCCTCGAAATTTACAACTTTTATTTAAGCACTAGTTTATAAAGAGGTGAGGATATCTTACACGCATTTCATCTTCCCTTGTCCAAGTGGATTCTCCTGGAGTGTCTTTCCTCCACATTACCCGGACCAAGTTAACTTTCTTGTTCCGAAGTGTCTTCACTTTCCTATCCAGGATCTCCACAGGTTGTTGTTCACAAGACAAGTCGGTCTGTATAGTGAGCTCGGAATGATCAAGAACATGGCTGGGGTCACTCACATACTTTCTGAGTTGGGATATGTGGAACACGTTATGCACTCCTTCCAATGAGGGTGGAAGCGCTAAGTGGTATGCCACTTCACCGACTCGTTCGAGTATGTCGAACGGTCCAATATATCTCGGACTTAATTTACCCTGTCTTCCAAATCGGATCACTCCGCGGTTCGGAGATATCTTCAAGAATACATGGTCTCCTGGCTGGAACTTCAAGTGCCGTCTCTTCGCATCAGCCCAGTGTTTCTGTCAATCTTGGGCTATGCGCATTCTTTCCCTGATAGTACGAACCACATCAACGGTCGCTACTATCATCTCTGGTCCAAGAAGTTTCCTATCTCCGATGTCATCCCAACTTAATGGTGATCGACACTTCCTTCCATACAATGCTGCAAAAGGTGCCATTCCTATACTTGCTTGGTAGCTGTTAGTGTATGCGAACTCCACAAGATGCAGGTGATCTTCCCACGATCTTTTGAAGTCTAGCATACACGCTCTGAGTATATCCTCCAAGATCTGAATAGTTCGTTCCGACTGACCATCTGTTTGTGGATGATAAGCCGTGCTGAAGTTCAGACTTGTTCCCAAGCTAGCTTGCAGACTCTGCCAAAATTGCGATCAGAACCTGGTGTCACGATCGGAGACAATGCAGACCGGTACTCCATGAAGTCTCACAATTTCCTGTATGAGTTCATGGGTATCAGAGATAGTACATTATGAAGAGTTTAAATCTTAAATAGATTATTACCTCAATGTACTTTTTTGCTAGTGTCTCAGTTGATTGGCCAACCCGAAATAGGATGAAGTGAGCCGATTTTGTGAGTCGATCCACAATGACCCATATAACATCGTTACCCTTTTTGCTGCGAGGAAGAGCAGTCACAAAGTCCATCGTGATGTGCTGCCACTTCCATTCTGGGATTGGTAAAGGTTGAAGTAGTCCAGCTGTCCTGTGTTGTTCAGCCTTTACTTGCTGACACACCAAGCATTTTGTGACACTTCTGGCTACTTCACGCTTCATTCCATGCCACCAATAATTCTGACGTTGATCTTTGTACATTTTGGTACCTCCAGGATGTACTGAGTAGGGAGAGCTGAAAGCTTCTTTCATTAACTCTTCCCGAACAGGACCTTTTGGTACACACAATCTGCTGCCGTATCTCAAAGATCCGTCTTCATGGATGATGAAGTCTGTTCTGAATCCATTCTCCACTTGTTCTCTGATCCTTTGCAACTTAGCATTACTTTTTTGAGCTGCTTTGATCTGATTGACAATGGTTGATTGAACTTGTAGATTCATCAAACTTGAAGTATTACCTGGCATGACTATCTCAATCTCCATCTGATGCAAGTCTTGTTGAAGCTTCCACTGAGCGGTGAGATTCATTGATAATGGTTGGCGACTAAGAGCATCAGGTACTACGTTCACCTTCCCCGGGTGATATTGTAAGTTGATGTCAAAGTTCGCCATGAGTTCTAACCATCTTCTCTGCCGCATATTCAACTCCTTCTGAGTAAACACGTACTTCAGAATTTTATGATCTGTGTAGATGTTCACTCGTTTACCAAGTAAATAATGACGAAAAATCTTGAGAGCAAAGATGACTGCTGCCAACTCCAGATCATGCGTCGGATAATTGCGCTCATGAGTCTTCAGTTGTCTTGAAGCATAAACTACAACCTTACCGTGCTGATATAGAACACATCCTAATCCCTTATCGGATGCATCATAATGCACCTCGAATCCTCCACACTGATCCGGTATTACGAGAATAGGTGCAGATGTCAATCTTGACTTGAGTTCTACGAAAGCTTGTTCGCATACTTCTGACCACACAAATTCTTCATCTTTTCGTGTGAGCTTGGTCAGGGGTGTTGCTATCTTTGAAAATCCTTCAATGAACCTTCTGTAATATCCAGCTAAACCCAAGAAACTCCGAATGTCCTTTACTGACTTTGGTGTAGGCCATTCGCTAACTGCTGAAACTTTGGCTGGATCCATAGAAATTCCTTCTCCTGATATGATATGTCCAAGAAAACCAACTTGATTTAGCCAAAACTCGCACTTGCTGTACTTGGCATAAAGCTTATGTTGTCGAAGAGTTTCCAGGACAATTCGTAGGTGCTCTGCATGCTCTTTCCGACTCTTAGAATACACCAGGATGTCGTCGATGAAGATGACAACAAACTTGTCTAAATACTCCCGGAAAACTTGATTCATTAGGTTCATGAATATTGCTGGTGCATTGGTCACTCCAAATGGCATCGCTAGAAATTCGTAATGTCCATAGAGTGTTCTGAAAGCTGTTTTGTGAATATCAGTTTTCTTGACCTTCACTTGATGATAACTTGAACGAAGATCCAATTTAGAGAAAACACAAGATCCACTTAGCTGATCGAATAAGTCATCGATGCGCGGCAGTGGATACTTGTTCTTTATAGTGACTTCGTTCAAGACCCTATAATCGATGCACATTCTGTATAAACCTTCCTTCTTCTTCACCAGTAGTACATGTGCTCCCCAACTCGAAGTGCTGGGACGAATCCATCCTTTCGCCAATAATTCGTCCAACTGTATTCGAACTTCCTTCAAACCTTCCGGACTTAATCTATAAGGTGCTTTGATCACCGGTTGTGCTCCTGGTACAAAATCAATACTGAATTCAAGAGCTCGATCGGGAGGCAAACCTGATATATCGTCAGGAAATACATCGTCGAACTCTCGAACTATCTCTGGTCTTAATTCTTCTTCTGCTTGAGCTGCTGCAACTACTGCTTCCCTTGGCTTCGCTTTGTAGGTACTTGGCTCCAGGGTATGGTCTCCGCTCTTGAAATAGAAGACCGGATGGTCTGAAATCTCGAATACTACCCTCCTTTGACGACAGTCGATGGTAGCTCAAAAGTTCTAAGCCAATCCATTCCTAGAACCACATCGAAGTTCGGTATGTCCAGTACTTTAAAGTTAGCATAAAACTCTCTGCTGCAGACGACGACTGGACACAAGCTGTATCCCATAGTTGCCTTTAGAACGCCATTTCCTGAACTGACATTCCAACTGGATACAAGCGGTGAGACTGGAATCGCATATTTTCGGACAAACCGTTGCGACATAAAGCAGTGGGATGCTCCAGTATCAAACAGTGCAAGTGCAGGTAGTAAGGCTACTAGGATTGTACCTAAGGTATGTAGGATATGTTTTAGGTATAGGGAAAGTGTGTATATAACCAAGACTAAAAGATAAGTTTGAGAAGGAAAGTTTACCAGTGATGACTTGGCCGGTGGCCTCAACTTCTTCCACGGACATCGTGAAAGCCTGGCGCTTTGGTACATTCCTCCTGGCCTGAGGAGCATTCCTCAGAACGTTCCTTTGAGCTTGATGGAACTGACGAGGAGGTGGTGCAGCTTGTTGTCCTCTGAGTGGTGCGGGTAGTGCAAGTCTTGGAGCAGGGGCTTGGATGGCTGGGCACTGTGGGTAATTGTTTGCTGGTCTGGGTGCAGCAACAGGGTTTTGCCTTTGGGGACAAGACCCAATATCATGAGTAGCTGAGCTGCAGACTAAGCAAAGGCGGTTGGCTCGCCGGCAGTCTTTCATCATATGTCCAGCTCTCTTGCAGTAGTTACAAAAGGCTGGGCTGGGACGATGGTTCGGTACTTCGGGTCGCCTTGGCACAAAAGGTGGTCTGGACGAGGCTCCACTTGCCATCTGGTTGGCAGGGCGCTTGACTCTTGCAGACTGAGGTCTGCCCCTTGCTTTTATCACTGCCTCATAACTGCGGGCAGCTTTCAGAGCATCCTCATGAGTCAAAAATTTTTCTGTGGCTAGAGCAGCCTGAATCTCCGTGTCCAGTCCTTGTTGAAAGCGACGGGCTCTGATCTCGTCCGTCGGTATCAAATGTGCCGCGAATCTGTTTAAGGATGGTGTTAGCTGTGTAGTATGTGATATTTAAAAATTGAACTATTGCGACATATCTTACCGGCTTAACATGGTGAATTCAGGGTTGTATTCATCTACTGATTTGTTCCATATCGATCCTTATTGTAGATGAATGAACTGCTGGTCCATGGCAAACCTGGCAGTTACAAGGAAGTATTTCGCGTCAAACTTCTCGCGAAAAGTCTTCCATTCAATAGGCTGTGCAAGACGGCTTTTTTCCGCCTTCCACCAGTTGCGAGCATTGTCCGTGAGCTGTAGTTTCGCTACACGGACCCAAGCTATGTCTGGCACTTGTGCTGCTACCAGATCATCTTCTATGCTTTGTACCCATTCTTCAGCTTCAAGAGGGCTTCCTTTTCCGGAGAACTGTTTCGGATGTAAAGCCTTGAATTGCTTTATCCCCGGTGCGTCAGTCTCGGGACGGTTCAGGAGTTGTTGCTGTCCCTCGAGAAGGCTGCGGATCGCCTCGAGTAGCACTGTTTGCTCGGTGGGTGGCGCAGGAACAGCTGGTGTGAGAGGTAGTGCTGGAGGTGTGTTGTTGACGTTGGTGCTGGTGTTGTTCGGAGAATCCATAACCCTGAAGAAAAATTTGGGTTATGACAGATTCAAGTACATGAAATGATAAGATTCAAGGAACATGAATTGTAAAGAATGTTTTAGTTGCTGGTCCTTTTGTTATATTGCTTAGGTTGTTCATGCAGAACAGAACTGCATGATAGGGATTCATACAGCTCTGGCCTGCATGGGCCACCAACAAAACCTGTCATGTCCCGCTTCCCAGTGTACGGCGAAGGAGACGCGACGAGGTCTGTTACATATATACTCAGAAGTACATACGCTAAGCGTATCTAAGCAATATAAAATAAATACACAAGAGACAAGTAATAAAAAGAACAGCAACTTTTATTTATTAACATTTTTTATACAATGCATGAAAGGAAATACAACTGAAATAAAAGTATGCCTAAACAGTGGTATAACAAGAAATGAAAAGTACAGAAAGGAAAAGTGTATAATGAAACCAAAGTGCAGGGTCTTCGGCAAACTACTCTAAGTCTTCTTGAGATGGCTCGATCTCCGCGGGGTCCAAATCACCTGACGACAATTAAAGAAGAAAGAAACAGAATGTCGTCAGCGAACAGGTCGCTCGGTAAGTCCCAAAGGTAAGAGGAAAATAGAAAAGAAAGAATAAGAAGATATCTTTTAAAGTTGTATACTATTGTTGTAATACTGTGTTAACGCTGTTGTTTGTAGTTTGGTACATAAGGATGCCAGTGTATACGAGGGGAGTCTCTATATGCCAGAGACTAGAGACACGTATAGTACAAGGAACCCTTTATACCACGGTACAAAAGCAACGGAATATAGGTTAAGTGTCTTAATCTGACCACCTCGTGCCACCTTTAACACCTTCCGTACCAATCTACCCCTTAAACCCCACGATATCTTATTTGTATTGTTATTTTGTAAATTGTATTGGTTGTATGACTGATTGACTAACTGACTGAAACCATAATATCAGGAAACGGTTGTAACCGTAGAGTCATGTAAATGGAATACTGAGAATCATGTAAAAGGAATATATATCCATGGTTCGGTTCAGTCAAGTTGTATAAATTGATAATTGTATTCATGGATTCATGTGTTCATATTGAATTGGAATCTTGTAGATTATAAATTGACTTGAATCATATTCAAGTCAGAATAATCAGACTCAAACCTGAGTCAGACAATCATAAATGTGAATCGAGGTCTTATAATTGCTAGGGTCCTTAGGGTAATTTATAAAACTTGAGGGGTTTTTATGTAAAAATACTTTTATATACTTTTCAAAATACGCCTCAAGTATTTATTGTTCGTCTTTAGAGTTGTAATAAGGGTGTATTTTATGTTGTGACATTTCAAGTGAAAATATCCTAGTTTTATAAATAAGGGTATTTATCGGTAATATTGATTTATTTGAAGTTCATGGTATTTTAGTATAAAATTTATTCTTGTGATTTTTAGGAAAATGTGGAAAATTTATATTATAATAAAATAGATATTTAAATGATAAATATACATATGTTTATACAAAAATAATTTTAATAAATATTTTATATTCCAAAAATCTCATTTTCTTAAGATGTCGTATTTTAAACCTTTCGAGACCGAATGCTCCTTGCGGAGGTCTGAATCTCGCATTACTAGCCCGAGAGTGCGTGATAAACTGCACAATCCCGAACGGGTTCCCCAAAAATGGGTTGCAGCGGCGCTTTGCAAAGATTGTAAAATACTAATCCTTTAGAAAACGGTTTTATAAAGTAAAAGGTATTTATTTGCAAAGTGTAATTTTCCGTATTTTAGATTTTAGGGTTTTCTAAGCCAACTAGCCTATTTCTAAATGGTCTAAATGACAAGTCGTTAGAAGCCTCAAATCGCCTCTTCACCGCCAATTGTGGCCAGCTAAGTACAAATGAGGAAAGGAGGGATCCACTCACGATTCACCGTGAGACGGGCCTTTTAAAGTTACCTTTTCTCACTTGCCTAGCCTAGACACCACAGAGTCAGGTTTAGATAAACGATCGATGTTCACAACTTATCGTGTTTTCCTAATAAGAGGTATTTATTTAAAAGTGTATCAAAACTAAAACTTTTAGAAATGATTTTATTAAGAATATGGTATTTAAATGAAAATATTGTTTTATCGTATTCTAAATTTTGATGATATCGTTGAGGGTTGTATTTGCGTGTGTGTGGAGGTAGGTCATCATCTCATGCTCTAATTTAAATGTATAGCAAAGTTAAGGGGTTAAATATGAAATCGAAATATTGTAGTATTTAAGTGAAAAATACGATAAATTGGAAAGGCTATCATTTCATGTGATGAAACTTATTCAAATTGATTGTTAAATGTTTAATAGTCAATATAAAGATGTTTAGGCATGAATGTATTAGTGAGAAGTGAAATTTTATAGAAAACCGAATTGGAAATCGGATTTGTTCTGATTCCGTCGGGTTTTGTAATTTCGTATTTTAGAGGAATAGAAAGAGAGATAGAATGGGACTTACGGGTTTCGATTAGGCAAAGGAGTGAAGGGGGACTAGAGAGGTTGCCGAGGCGTTGCTTCGTCGCCGGTTGTTCCTAAAAACGTCGCCGGAATTTCCGCCGGAATTTCGTCGGAGCATCGCCGCGCACTTGTTTTCAAGTTACACAACTCTTGGAAAATTTTTGAGAGAGTGAGCTTAGGGTATTGGGATGAGAGGGTAGAGGATAGGGGGTGTATTTATAGGGTAGGCTAGGGTAGGGTAGGTGAAAGGTTTTTAATTAAAAAATATTGTAAAATGTGTGAAAAAAATCATTAAAGTGGATTAATTAGGGTATAACTCACTTTCTGAAACCGATCTCATAATCTAGAGTATGCAGGGAGTTTCAGAAGGCGAAGAGGCACAAAACCCCAGTTGGAGACTCGGCCGTCCGGCGGCGCCGGCCCGAGTGGGCCGGTCCGCCGGCCGACTCGGCCGAGTCGGGGTTCTAGTGGGTGGGGGTTTGTCAGATTTGACTCCTGGTATTTTTAGTTTTTCAGGTGAAATTCAAGTTTTGGAAGTTACGGTGTGTGGACTGTTGGGCTTCTTAAGAATTTAAAACAAAAACAATCTAAAAATAATGTGGGGCAGGGGATTTGAACTCTGGTGGCTTGGTTCAGCAGTGCAAGGTGTTACCAATGAGCTACAAGCTCTTTCTTGTAATTATTGTGGGAAAATAAATACTTAAAGTGGTAACAGCAATATTAAATATCCCAAGTATACTTCAAATTTAAATCAATTTTATGTATACAAAAATTGGAGTTGTTACAAGTGTACTATAATTGATACCCATGAACTTGTTGGGTTAGCCTAGCACCTCATGAAGGGTTTGGAAGCATCACATGTACCAAAGGTAGAGTCTTTAGGGTGCTAAGTTAACGATCATCGGATCGTGCCTAGAAAATTGGGGTTTCAAAAATTTTCTCATCATCTCATGAATAGAAAAGCTAGGGTTTCAAGACTACAACCTTTGTAGCTCCCTTTCGCTGGACTCTTTGGTCTCTTGGGTGTTGGAAGAAGGTCCTCTTGAAGTCCTCTCACGTCCAGGACGATCCACCCGGAGTTCCTCGTCCAAGCTCGCAACTTCGATTATCACGATGAGAAACGAAGAGAACACTCTAAACAAGTTGGCTAAACTTGTGTAGAATGATGTTGTGGTTTAGATTCTCACTGCAAAAACCTTTCTTTATGTGTGTTTTACTCACTAGAAAAAACTAGAGAGCAAATGGTGAAGGAGGATGAAGATGGTAGCTTTCTTTTAACAAGAGTAAAAATGATAACCATAGAAAAGAAATGAAATATATCTTTATATATTTTATTTTTTCTCACTTCAAACCATGGTTAAGTGATGGAGACATTATTTAACTTGAGTTTTAAAACACAAAGAGAAGGATAACTCATGGTTAGTGGTAGGTGAGCTTGGTTAGGTTTAAAGAAGAGTGTAGAAGCTAGCAAAAATTATCCTTTTCTTTAGTATTTTGTTTTAAACACAAAATGAAATAATAATCCATCCATTTATCCATGGTGTGAGTCTTATATTGCGACCATTTCCATGTGTAAACAACCATGATAGATGGGTGTATGTATGTATGTATGTATGCACATCCATATGTGCATGAAACTAGTAAGAAAGAAAGAAAGAAAAACATACATGCATGCACACATCCGTCATCCAAGAAAAGGTTTTAAGTGAGAAAACTAATGGTTAAATGATAAATCAACACTTGATTTATCAATCCAGCCATATCACATATGACCCTACCAAAAGCAAGCCGCCCGATCAATGTACGGTATCATATACGCGCCCTTTAATCGGGTCCATGCGCATATCGCATACGCGCACCACAACGTTTCGCCTGGATTGGATAACTTCTTTGTGGGACTCTAAGACTCGTCAATACGCCGGCAGTGGGTGATGATCATATCAAGCACCCCCAAGCCGCAAGCGGTCAGCTAAACGTAACGGCCACCCGGGTATTGAGCGATCAGAAGAGAACAAGCGAACCTGCTACAACTCCCATCGAGCCGATCGGCAACACTTCCCGTACAGTCCGGTCTCCTCGTCTGATATGTCGCATATCAAGTCTAGGGGTGGTAAACGTCAGACCCCAATAACCGATAAGTCGTGCCGATGTGAGGCTCATAACGGGTCGAGAAGCTACTGGTAACACTTACCAGCAAATCTCTGAATCAACCCTGGCCAGGGACTTCCCTGTTACGGCCAATTGAGCACAGTACAACATCAACCCCCAATACCAGGAGAGACGAAACCCCTCCTATCGCTCATTGCCTCCATGTGACTCGGGACTGCACCCAAAAACCACCGTTTTGCACGCCCTCATGGACATGGTAAGGTGGAGATCAAAGCACAGTGGGAATCACACAAGACTCTATGACGATCTCGGGTCTACAGACTAACCTGTACAAGTGTCACCTGAGAACTGCCATCTGACGCGAGGTATAATACCATCTGGGAGTTCTCGGCGAGTCCATCCAGTATACCCATTCTCCACTGAGCACCCGTATACCATCTCTGATGTCAAACACCAATGGATATGGGATCATCCATCGCCCATCTCATGGGTCGAGAAGCGTATACGCTAGTCTACACTGGTATATCGATGCTCCGTCTCGATACACCCACGACTTGGGACCTTGAAGGATATACTTATGGACTACCATGTCCCCACTATTATGATCTGCATCATAGTCCAGGTAATCAAGTACACATCCTTAGGGCTTTACCAACATGTAACTATAAGACAGTTTAAAGAGACTAGTATACATGTTAAGATAAAGAGCAACCAGATAGCATACTATCATATCGAGCAAGAAAGTTATCTATATATATGTCCAAGCATCCAATATAATATACATCATCTGTAAAATACTGGCCTCTAGGGCATACATACAACTAACAGAACTCATGCAGGAGATCGTGAGATTACATGGAGTACCAGTTTACATCATCTCCGATCGAGATACCAGATTTCGATCACAGTTTTGGCAGAGTCTGCAAGCTAGCCTGGGAACGAGTCTGAACTTCAGCACAGCTTACCATCCACAAACAGATGGACAATCTGAGTGGACAATTCAGATTCTAGAAGACATGCTAAGAGTTTGTATGTTAGACTTCGGAGGTTCGTGGGAAGATCACCTACATTTTGTGGAGTTTTCATACAACAACAGCTATCAGGTGAGTATTGGAATGACACCATTTGCAGCTCTTTATGGAAGGAAGTGTCGTTCACTTCTAAGTTGGGACGACATCGAAGATCTTGAACTCCTTAGACCAGAGATGATCGTGGCAACTGTAGACGTAATTTGCACGATCAGGGAAAGAATGCCCATAGCCCAAGATTGACAGAAGCATTGGGCTGATGCAAAGCGCCGACATCTGGAGTTCCAACCTGGAGATCATATTTTCTTAAAGATATCTCCAAACCGTGGAGTAATCCGTTTTGGCAAGAGGGGTAAGCTCAGTCCGAGATATATAGGACCGTTCGAAATTCTCGAACTAGTCGGAGAAGTGTCATACCGTTTGGCACTACCACCCTCATTGGAAGGAGTGCACAAAGAGTTCTATATTTCCCAGCTCCGAAGATATGTGAGCGACGCCAGCCACATCCTTGATCACTCCGAGCTCACTATACAGACGGACCTATCTTGCGAGCAATAACCCGTTGAAATTCTGGACAGAAAGGTAAAGACACTTCAGAACAAGGAAGTAAATTTGGTCCGAGTGATGTGGAGAAAAGATTCACCAGGAGAATCAACGTGGGAACAAGAAGATGACATGCGTGCAAGATACTCTTTCTTATTTGTAAACTAGTCCTTATGTAATTGTAAATTTTGAGAATGAAATTTTTATAAGGAGGGTAGAATGTAACGACTCTAATTTTACTGTACGAAAATTTTTAAGATAATGTATAGAAAGGAGTTTGCAAGCATAAGTACAATTTATAACTTATTTTTGTTTAAGAATAGTAAGAAACAACTTGTAGCTCATTGGTAAAGACTTGCACTGCTGTGACGTAGCTCCTGTGTTCGAATCCCCTCAGGCACATATTATTTTTTCTGAATTTTCTTTTAAACTTTTTGGAAGCCCAAAAGTTTACACGTGCACTGCACATAGAAATGAAAAGTCAGGAAAATTAAACATGTGCAGAATAATATAAACAGGGTGAGGGACACGTGTACACAATCCACCGACCTAACTCTACTATTAGACCGGCGAGATCTCTTGATGGGCTGGCTCCGACGGTCATCCGTAGGGGAAAAGTCTCCATGTTCTGCATACAAAACCTTTGGCCTATCCCCATTATCCCTGCATTGTTTGTTTACTCTAAATTTAAACAAAGAATTCAATTTCCCTAATTAATCCATTTTTAATGCATTTTAATTCAATCTTTCAATTCCAAAACCCTAATTCTATACTATAAATACAACCCCATACCCTAGCCCCTCCTCATTCTGAAATCCCTAACCAAAATTATCAAATTTTTATAAGTACAAGAAGAGAACAAGTGGAGTTAGCCAAAGACCACTTCCGGCGAGGAATCAAGCAAGTTCCAGCGATCCTGCGATTCTACGAAGGCTACCACATCTCCTTCTACCTCCTTCCTACCCTTCTAGCTAGTAAGTTACTCCCCATTCCACTCTTTCTTCTTAAAAAGTTCTCTTTATAAAATATATCGGTAAGTGGAGTTATTACCGACGACTCATTTCAAAACTTAAAAATTTCATTATTTTCTTTCATAACTTTCATGCAAACTCTTACCCCATGTTTATAACCATGAATCTAATGTTTAGAAATAACGTTCACTTTAAAACATCATGCTAGATAACTTTAATTTAACTTTTACAGTAAAATACCATGAACTTTGTATCTACCATATTTTATTACTTTGATTAATCATACCTCTAGAAAACTTCACGGGGTAATGACCTACCCCTCACATACACACATGTTTGCATAGCATGATACTTTTTGAAATATATTTTTGTGGCGATACAACATTTCATTAAAATACAATGAACTATAAAAACCCGGTTTTCTTTGAATTGTATTGTCAAAATTCTTTGCGATTATGTCTCTACAACCCTTTTTAGGGGACTCGCTATTGGATGGTGCGGATTATTGCACATTCCTGGGCTAGTAGAGCGAGATGCAGATCTCCTCACGGAGTATTCGGTCTCGAAAGATTTTTAATACGATTTTTAAGAAAAACAATATTTTCTATTTAATAATAAAATTAACTTTTATAAATATATAAATATTATCAAAACGCATATTTTCAAGATATAATAAAATTCCATGTTTTCTAAAGAGAAAAAAGAATGACAAGTTTCACCAAAATACCCTCAAGTTATCCAAAAGACAAGTTTTACGCTTAAATATCATGAACTATTCAAATTAAGTTAATATTCACTAAAATACCTCAAATCGTAAAAGTTACATCAATGAAAACCCTAAATAATATAAATAAATACTCGAGATTTATTTTGAAAGTATATAAAATATTTTTCATAAAACCCCTCGAGTTATATAAATTACATTTAAGAACTTTAGTAAATATGGGTTTAAGCGGGATCAATTCTCTTGAGCCTCAGGAAGCCAGAGAAAGTAAGTGCTTGCCTATTTAGGGTAGAAAAACTTAACGGTGTTATCAATGATAATTGTCTTGGAACAAGACACAAATCCTGTCGTCCATTTGCAGCAGTTATCGATAACTCCCAAACCTAATTCAGTATCCAAATCAGTTCTAAATGTCTGACTCAAGTCTGAGTCCAAATCAATCTGAATCTAATCCAAATCAGAATCCAATTCAACATGAATCCAATATACCAACATGTATACCTAAATCTGAAACTGAATATCAGAACAAGATTAACATGCAAATATAACTTGACTTGACCGAACCATGGCTATATCTTGACTTGATTACATGCCTACTTGTTTACATCATGAACCTGATTACAAGAACAACTTGTATCCATGGTCTCGGCAAGTCTGATAACCATAATTCAATACAACACATTACGGGGTTTTAACGAGGTAAATTGGTACGGAATATGTTAAAAGTGGCACGACGATGGACACTAAAAGACACCTGTTTCCTCAATAAAAGAGCAAAGCTCTGTTCAAAATTAATGAGGCGGCGCCGCACGTGCTCCTCACGCGGGCGCTAATGTGCAAAGCACAGGAACACTTTCCAAATAAAGAGTTAAACTCTCGAATGGCGCCGCACGTACTCCTCACGCGGACGCCAATGTGCAAAGCACAGGAACTCTTTCTGAATAAAAAGTTAAACTCTCAAAAGGCGCCGCACATGCTCTTCATGCGGGCGCTAATGTGCCAAGCACGGAAACTCTTTCTGAATAAAGAGTTAAACTCTCATATGGCGCCGCACGTACTTCTCACGTGGGCGCCAGTGTGCGAAGCACAAAAGAATCTAATAGATTAAATAAGAGTTAAAATTCTCAAGTGGCGCCTCACGTGCACAACACGTAAGCACCGGCGCCAGATAAAATTAAATTCTACTCTCTATTAAACAGATCCGTTGGATCAAAGATCCAATGGAGATGATAAATCATCAAAAATGCAGAATTAAATTCTGTCGGGATAAAACATCCCCCAAGTTGGATCATAGAATAAAATTATATTTTGGGATATAGTCCCTCAATCTTTCTGAACAAGAAATATTGCCCTCTGTAAAATACAGAACTGGTGGATTAAAAATCCAACGGTGATTAAAAAAATATCGTTTTCCAGAATAAATTCTGTATAAGGGAAAATATCTCCCAAATCTTGTTAGAAACAAGAAAATAGGATTTGTAAAATATAAACCTTTGGATCAAAGATCCAATGGTGGGTAAAAATCCCCAAATCAATTGGGATCTCTTAATGAGAGATTTCTTTAGAGCTAATTAACAAATTGTCTCTACTATATAAAAGACCCAAGAATTCAAGTCTGATACAGAAGAACCCCCCATAAAGTTCTAAAAAAAACTAAAGCAGAAAGCTTCAAAAAGAAACAGAGAAGAAGATCTCCCTCTTCAAAAACTCTAGGTAAATAAAAGGAAAAGAGATCAAAATATCTCATTTACATATCTAAGTGTTTAACCCTTTTAAAAAGAACTCAGTTCTTTCTCTGGATCTAAGATCCTCAAGACAACCCTCCCATAAGTTGAGAATTTAATTCTCACCGGAAAGAATTTGTTCTTGAGTATTGAAGATTCAGAAAAGGACTAGGAATTGAATTCCTTAGCATATAAGAGAAACCTAGTTCGTATAAAAGAACTTGGTTCTTAAAAATGAAGCTTGATCCTAGATCCGCAAAACAAAGATCCTATTGATCATTAATGGGAAAAATAACTATCAGTAGAGGAGAAAAGCGCCGAGTGCCCAGCGCCGCACGTGTTCCTCACGTGGACGCCACTAAAAAAAGGGTGCTTAGCACTCACTGGGCAGCGCCCAACGCCGCACATGCTCCACAAGTGGGCGCCACAGAAGAAAAGAGTGCTTAACACTCATTGGGCAGCGCCTAGCGCCCATCGCCTCATGTGTTCCTCACGTGGGCGCCACACAAAAAAGGAGTGCTTAGCACTCACTGGGCAGCGCCCAGTGCCGCACGTGGGCGCCACAGAAAAAAAAGAGTGCTTAGCACTCACTAGGCAGCGTCCGGTGCCTCATGTGGGCGCCACAGAAGAAAAAAGTGCTTACACACTTTGGGCAACACACAACGCCTAGCGCTTCACGTGCTTCGCACAAGGACGCCATAAAGAGCTCTTAGCACTCCATATAAAGACAAAGGGAGTAAAGTGTTCAATACTTATTGGGCAGCGCCCATGACTGAATACTTCACATGTCATATATGTGAGCATCAGAGCCCAAATAAGTGCTTAGCAGTTTTGAAAAGAAGAAAAGACTGAGCAGACTAAGCCCAAACTGGCTAAGTCTCTAAAGTCTTCTTTTCAACCGAGCCCATATTGCTCATGATTGCCCAAACTGATCTCAGTCTCACATATGACTATTGATCTTTCAATTGATGATATCCAAAATTATATTCATCACATATCTCCTAATGTAATCTTAGTCTCAAAATATGACTAACGATTCCTAAGGCCACCATAACCCGTCTCCCTCAAATACGAGATTTGGTTTAAGGGTACATCTCTTCACATTTCTGATATATGTCATTATAATTCCTCAATGTCTTCAGAGAGGTGGCGGGTCCCGACAACCAACGACTCTTTGTTGCATTTCCAAATAGACGTGCACACCTCAAATCGTATCGTGTCCCAAATTGGGCACATTCTATATCTCCATTTTCCACTTCGTCACGTAACAAATACACGTGCGCGCAAAGTGAATGATGGACCGAATGTCCCTAAACTAATATTCGCCTCCAAAATGGCAATAATGGACCGAAACGTCCTTAAACTAAAACAATAGAGCCCAAATGCTCTTTTGTTGGATCTGAAATAATAATAATCCTAAAACCTTGTTAAGTAGATTTTAGTCTCAAATTGGACTAACGTATCCTTAACAAAACTAACCGAGCCCCAACTGCTCATATACATTTAAGTCGATCTTAATCTCAATCCAGATTAACGATCCTTAAATCAACCCAAACCCAAATCTAAAATATACGGATTTGGACTAATCCACGCCCTACGGGCGATGACATAAATTATTCTCCGTATACGATCCACGAGAAACCTAAACAAACAAAAAAAAAACACACGATACGAAGTGAACTTCCAGAGCAGGACAAAGTGGTTATCGCGATGTGGTAACGTAATTAACTGCAGGGGCTTGCGCCTGCAGGGAAGAGCATCCCCACAATTAAAAACCCTTCGCAAACGAAGAGGAATCTGATGGAGTCTGCTCCAACGGCCGCGTCTGTCCAAACCTCCGATATACGGTGCTATAAATAAACTTGGTATCTTCGGAGAGGTGGACGGATAAATCAAAATAGCATCTGCCCCTAGAATTCAGGCAAGACGATCCATCCCGGTTCGTCTCTGTTTTCGGCGGTGAACAACACCTACATGAACTCTCGTGCCGTTATCCCGTGGGTTTTGACGGGGCCTTGTACTTAGATGTTACCATAGTCCACGGGATAGTTGGACTCTTTTCGTATACATTGATACATTCTGTACCAAGTTACAAACAACTATGTTACTATAACAAACATATACTTGTTCAGATTACCAGTCATATATTCTTACTTGTTCTATTCCACCCTTATATTTGGGATTTACTGAGCACTAGTTCGCTGACGACATTTCTGTCTCTTCTTTCTTTTGGAATGCTCGTCATGACGACCTGACTATCAGAAGACCGAGCCCAGCCAGGAGGACTTGGATTAGTTCACAGAGGAGCCAGACTTCTAGTCTTTACTTGTACTTACCTTTTCATTTGTATGCTACTGTTTAGCCATTGCTTTTATCATTTTACATTTTCTTTTCAAATCAGTTGTAATGTAAAGAATAGATATTAATAAAAGTTGCTGTTTATATTACATCTCTTGTTATTCTTATGCATTTATTTATATTGCTTATTTACGCTTAACATGTTTACTTTTGAGTAAATACGTCGCGTGCCCGCCACGTCTCCTTCCCGTACACCGGGAAGCGGGGTGTGACATAAGGTTACCATCAAGAATAAGTACCCTCTACCGTGAATCAACGACCTATTTGATCAACTAGGTGGATCTCGAGTGTTTTCAAAACTGGATCTCAAGACGGGTTATCATCAGGTCAAAGTCAAGACATCTGACATCCCTAAGACGGTCTTCAGAACCAAGTATGGACATTATATGTAACGACCCTAAAATTCCCGTACCTTTATATTTCACTTTCTTTTTAAAAGTACGCTTTCTTTTCAAATGTTGGTATATATTCAATTCTTGTTGAATGTATGCAAGAACAAGCTTGTATCCCATTGGTTAAGCCACTTCATCGTTGTTCAATTGGTCACTTGTTCGAATGTTGCATCTTACCATTATTTTTATCAATTTTTTTAAACCCTCGTAATCTATAAATGGGACCTTTCAATTCCTTTTTTAAACTCCCAAAATTGATTAATAATAAATTATAATTATGGTAAACATAATTACTCTTTATATGCCCTTTTACTCCTTCCTTCTCAAACCCTCACACCATCAACTGAAAGCTCTCCCCTCTTTTCTTTACCTTCCCAGAATTAATGATCGTTGGAGCTCATTTTCGTCTACTAGAATTCAAGACAAACCGAAGAATTGTACCTTTCACAAATTTCGTAAGTATTGTCTTCATTTTGTTTCGTTTCTCCCAAAGGCTCTAATTCTAGGGACTAAACTTTATACTTGTCTTGATTGTTTGAGCCTAGGCCACAGAGACTCGTTTTTTTCGCTAGGACCAAATCGGCGATACGGTTGCTATACCGTATGGCAAAACGAGTACGTTCCCTTCATCCTTCTTCCACTCTTGTTGAAAACTCACTTTCTCTTGCCATGTCTTGATACTTGCTGATGCTCGTGCTAACCGTTTGATTTAATGTTAAAATAATAGTTTATAAATTAGAATGTGTAGTTTAGAGCGCTTGTGTTTCGTTTTGCATACGATTGTTTTGACAAAAATGCTAAATAGTCGTTACGTTATTCTTTGCACATATAAGATGAATATCTAAAATATTGGTAAATGCAAGAGCCAAGAATCATTCATGAGATACTTATACATCTACTCATGAACCCGATTGTTTGTAAGAAAAGGTTGTTTTCTTTAATTAAAAATCTAGGGTTGCTTAGTGTATGATTACAACCGTTTTATATGTTTGCTCTATGCACATAAATTTATGTTATTTCTCGCTACAAACGATCCATATATTCCTTTGAAGTTCTTTTTAGAATGCGAATCATATGTTTTCATAATAGAATCCCTATATTTTAAAAAGTCAACCTTTTCATACCAAACCAATTTCGGGAAGAGAGAAATATAATTTTAATATCCAAAAATTTCAAGAAAATTAGGTTTAACAATTAGATAGTTTTATTGCGCGCATCACACAATTTTCATATTCGAAACAGAATATAGTTTAGATATTTACGTCGCATTTTTAGTCGCTGTTTTAAAATCTGGAAAACTGTTTTGAATGCCTGTCTTCGAAAATTCATAACTTAGTTTTTCAAGATCCAAACTGAGTGAACCCAAATGTTTTTGACAATTAGATTGAAAGTCTTAGATTTTCTTAATTCATTCTGATCTCTACAAAACGACGGAATTAAAAGAATTCTGTCTTCTAAATTATGTGTCGAATATGGACAGAATCTGTCCTGATTTACGCACTATTTTTTAAACTGTCGACATAACTCGAGCTATAGAACTCAATTTTTGATGTACCTTAGATGCATGGATGCTAAATTGGCAGACCTGCAAAATTACTATATATTTGGTGACACGGACACGTATAGAACGACCCGATATTTGCTCTGCAAGACACCCCATAGTTGCTGTCTAGAAAATAAAGAATCTGTTTTAAACCCTTATGTTAAAATAACCATAACTAGAGCTTCAGAAATTCAAATCGTGCGAACTCAAGTTATTTAGATAAGCATAACGAAAGACCTACAAGTTTCTAATTATTTTCGAGACCTGAAAACCGACAAAAAGTATCAAAAACCGCGTTTTAAAAACATTTATTGGGGCTGAACAAGTTCTGATCTATTCCGCGCGGCGATACTGTAACACCCTAGTACGATCGTACGTTATTTAATTATTTTAAATTGTTATTGTTATCAGGTTATGATTATTGTATGAATGGTTTTGCATGATAAACGTATTTTTACCTTGTCTTGACCTCTAGTTTAATTGATATAATATTCGTACCCGACCCGCATGCATTTTAACCGATACTATTTAAACTAAACATTCTATCTATTTTCTTAATATTTATTTCTATTTAGCAAATGGATGGTATTGGTAATTATAATATTTTGTTAGTATTTAATATTTGTTTGCCAATCAACAATATTATTTATATGTATATAATTTAATTGTCTAACTTCAGTTTTCTAACCACATATTTTTGTATGATAGTTTAAAAATAGATATGAGCAAATGTTGGATGGTTGGGTTTGTTGTTACATTGTTGTGGTATATGGAATCTGTAGGGGGTTTTGTGAAATTTTTGGATCTACTATATAAATATAAACCCATCACCATCTCTCCCTCTCTCAGCAAAATCTTTTTCTCTCTCCTCTAAATAAATAAAAACCCACGCCCTAACCCAACATCTCTTTCGCCTGCTCCTTCACTGGCTACTTCCATCGTCGGCGTCTTCCTCGACCAGCAACGCCTAAGAACCCAGCCACCGTCTGGCCTCAAGCACCGATCAACCAACACTGCCATCATCCCATCCCATCCCATCCCATCTCCATCTCCATCTCCATCTTCTTCCTTAAAAACTCCGATCGCCTCATCTCGCCCGCACCCACAACCGAGGCTCCAACCCATTCCTCCTTCAACATCCGAGCAGCCTCATCATCATCGCCTTCACCTCTTTCCATAGCCAGCCGCACGCATCAACCATCGGCGCACCAGATCCTTGTCGCAGCCATCCCTCATCACCAAAACGCCGAAGCCGCACCCAGCCTCGACGGAGAACTTATCTTCCCTCGTCTAAGACGAGCCTAGTTCTTTCCGAACCCCTTTGCAACCCTAGCCAAGCCTCTGCAGTCTTTGTAGGCCGAGAACCTTGCCGAGATGGAGCGTTAATTTTGCGTCGTGGTGCGTTCATGTTTCGTGTAGTCATGTCCGCATTCGTCTTAAGGCAAGTATCCGAATACTTGCACTAACATACTAGTATTCAAGATTGAGTCTTGCTATACATTATCATATATTTTAATATATTAACACGGTTGATGATAATATCGATATTACAGTATCACTTAGAAATTGACGGGTGCAATTATCATTAAAATTGAATACGTGTAGTAGATTCATATAATTATTTGGTCTGTTGTTAATCTCTGCAGTCAACTAACTAAATCAATTAGATTATCCTTACCTTTATTCGTTAAACTATCCATGTGACAAAATTTTATACTTTAGTTTAATTTCATACATTAACTTTTACTGCTAATACTTGGTACTAGTATTACTAATATAAAATTATATTTGTATCGTTACCAGCTACACTTCACAACAATCTAATCGTAATATTATTTATTTACTTGATATTTAACTTAGTATATGTTATGATAGTTTAAATAATAAAGATTATGGTTTCAGTATATTTTGGTTAGGTTTTAGTTTTATATAATTTTCTTAATATATATTGTAGGTAATTTTATATTGGAATCTTTAATTAAGTTTATGGTATTTTAATGTTAAGGAGTATATATATAGAACCGTTTTATCAATTGTTGCAAATTGAAACCATGTACAAATCTTTTCTAGAAAATAGTACGCACTGTTTTATTTAATATCAAAATTATAGTTTAAATATATAATGTGAAATAGTATACACTATAATAATATTATTCTATTTAAAGCGAAATAATATATAATGAGTAATAATTATATTAAGATATATCTCTATCATTGACATGTACACTACCCTTGAACATGATGATGTATTGATCGATTTCCTGCGTGCACATGACTATTATCATTATCGTTACTGTTATCGTAATCGTTACTGTTATTGTAACACCCTAGTTCATTTATACCATATTTGATTTGGATATTTTTTAATTTTACGATAGTTTCTTCTTTATTGTTTGCTTTTGTGTGCGAATAGTATAATTGGTATTTGTGGTTAGTATCCGAGCCGACCCGCATGATCGAAACCCATAATGCTTCTAGATTACGTTATATGATTACTAGTACAAAAGATCCGTGCACACATATGTTCTATATACATGTATAATATTATCGGTATCTGCATATCGTTAAATAATACAAATTATAACCTGATAATATATTTTAACATCTAGCCTGACCTATATCATACCCCATATCTTATGAGTGCAACCATATATCGTATTCCTGTCCAGATTGCTAAAACAGACTCGTTTGGATCGCTACGTGTATTTACATGTATTCGTTCTTAGGGGTATGCATTTTATTTAACCGGATGTCGCATTATGGTTTTGGTTGATACGTATATTATCCGTATTTTAAAACTAGATTTTTTAGATAGAACCCGGATAATTTTCGAAGCATATTTGTATAAAACCAGAAAATATATTATAATATTTTTAAACCTAAACAGTTACTATATAAATATACAAATATATATATATATATATATATATATATATAATATTTTTTAACTAATTATTTATCCTCACTGTCTCTCTCTCTCTCCGATTCTCTCTGTCCCTTCTCGAACTGCCCCCCCTCTCTCTCCCACTCTCTCTACTGATATATATATATTTATATTTATATTAAACTTATTCACAACCCCTCTCTCTCTCTCACCTCTCTTTTTCCTCACCTCTTCCGCGGCGAGAACCGATGCACTAACCCATGCCGAGCCCTAGCTTTCATCGCCGACCATCCCAACCTCACCTTTCCCTCGCCCTCAACCACCTCGTCACCTTCTCTCCTCTCCCAAGCACTCCATGCCACCACCACGAACCCCCATCGACTTCACCCGTGAACCCAACACCCTCGACAACCCAAGAAACCCATCGCCTCCACCGCTGAATTTCTCGTCTCTTCGCCCTCGTCATCATTCCCTCGACCTCACCTCCTTCTCCTCTCCTTCTCCCCAATCCCGAGCTCCTTACAAACCCGACCCTTGCAACCTGTGACCCCGACGAGACCCCTGCACCCAAACCCTCGCAGGCTCACCTTTGCAGTTAGGAGCTCGGAAGGAAGGCGTATGCACTCAAGATTATGTAAGAAAGTCTCCATTTTGCGATAATACTCAATCCAAATATGCACCAATGTTTCGTCATGATAAGTGGCAAGGAAGGGCAAAGATGTATTGGTTTCGGAAGCAAATTCTTCGGCCGTAACAGAACTACCAGCACGAAAATCTTCAATAAGAACCGACAAGGAGTGAATGCTTTGTCTCGCCATCCTTTCATACGCACGTCGGGCATATGGGCCAGGTGGCATAGAGATTCGGGACTCTAATGAAGCCAGAGCCGACAAAGCTGTCAAAATTTATGAATAGTCTACGAGACTGGCAAACATGGAATAAACAGAACAATACCAAGGGTAAAGTTTTACTTACCCACAGTCATGCAAGGGGGGTTTGAAAGATCCACAGGCTTATCAAGGATCTCCACTTCATCATCAGCTTCCAGAACTGCAGAGGGCATATTAGCATCGTTGTTAAAAAGTGAGGGGTCAAAAAAAACACTGACCTTGCCCGGAAGAAAGGACGATGCTTTGCGGGGATATCACCTGCAGGGCAACCATATCAAGTAGGCGCTGGAAGGACTTCCTGAGAGATAGGTCCACTATAGAAGCCGCCAATTCCCGCAGTTCTGAAGGAAAGAAGAGTTCAGATAACGAGAGGATCATTAAAATAAAATGTAAGAGATTACCTTCGACGCTCCGTTCTCCTTGAACTGGAGGGATAGCAGCTTCGGCAGCCTCCTCCGCACCCTCAGGCACATCACCGGGGATATTTGCTGGTATAGCAGCTTCCAGTTGCGGAGCAACGGCCGCTACTTCAGGCTCAAAAGAGGGAACAGTAGCCTTGGCGGTCCGTCCTACGATCTTCAAGACGCCACTAGAAAAATCCATTAGGTCTATGATCGGCAAGGTCGCCTCTGTGGAAAGTACAGACGTTGCAGATGTGGAGGTCATCACCGGGAGCTCCAAGATAGAACTAACAGCTTCGACAATTTCTTCTACACCTTTCGGTGCGTCATTAAAGACATCCATAGGGTCCACGGCCAATGGGGTCACCTCCGCTGGAGGAATTAACACCGAAGGAATAAGAGTCACCATTGGAAGTTCCACAACAGGAACGTCGATTGTAGTGATCTCTTCTACACCTGCCGATGCGTCATGGGAGACATCTATAGAATCGACGGTCATGACATGACCTGGGCTCAAATCCTCTTTCGTTGCTGAAGTTCTTGCAAAGTTTTCGCAAAGATAAGAAGATATAAAAAAAGCGATAAAAATTACTTGCCAAAAGAAAAATACGGAAAGCACGCATACCAATACGCCAGGATGCTTCTAGTATGGCTTTTTCAAGACGTCGTTCCTTTCTGAGGAAATGTGCTCGCCGGGCTTCAAATGCAGATTCATGGCCACCAGTCTTCAGTGCTAGCACATCTTCAGAAGCAGCCGAGATGGGCTGCTTGAAGGCTCTTTCATCTTCCCTTCGCAGAGGACTCATATGTACTTTCCGTAGCGAAGGGGGATCTTCGTAGAAGATAACCGGGGGTAGGGATTTTTCGGCATGTGCATATTTTCGGTCTCATCCTGCGGGCGCCTTAAAGCTTCAGCTAATTGCGCAGCTTCCTCAGCGGACGATCCAGAGTAAATAACACCATCATCTGGCTCTTGCATGGAGATGGGTTCATCTTGAACAATAAGCTCAGATTCCAGCAGGAGGTCAAGCAAGCCAGCAACTATTTTCTTTCTCCTTTTCGAGCTGGAGCCAGCACTAGAAGAGGATCGCTTCCTTCCCCTCGACGCTTTGACGCGACGTTGGCCAACCTCGCTTCCGGTATTCCCTTTTGGCGATACCGCTGCTGATGACACCGCCACTGATGGCACTGCCGCTGGCGCTTCATCGGAGGCCTTTGCTTGAGCTCTAGTACGCACTGGCATCCCAGCACTGCGAGGAGTCAATTCTGTTTCTATGGCTTTCAGGATAAGAACCACGCCGCTATCTCTCAATGGAGGGCGAACCACTGTCCGCTGCCGCAACAGAACACCAGTGGCTTGAACCGGAGCCGACGATCGACACTCAAAGAGTACCCACCTCTCCTCGACAATGACGGGACCGACTCGATGATGATACCAACCCGTGAAAGACCCCACACACCTTAGGATATAGTCAGCCTCGGGGATCACGAAACGAGAGCCGGTGTTCAGCCGCATAAAATGATAGGCGATGTCACGCGTGACTTCCAGAGACGGAGTAGGCTCAACTAAGAACGCCTCAAAAGAGACACCCTGGTTATAGCCCAACTGCTGGGCGAAGCGATGCGGATTGTACCGCATAAAAAGGGCCGCGTTATTCTGCCGGAACACCAAGTAGCCCGGCCTAATCGAGTATAGGTGCATGATCTCCTTAGGCTTTAAAGACGACGCTCCACCTTTCGACAAATCAAAAAGCTGCTGGATAGGCCCCGCGGGAGCAAAGAGGACTTGGTCGCTAAAAACCATCCCGCCCTTGCTGGAGTACGGATTAAGCAGCACGCGGAGGGCTCCTAGCTGGGTCGGATCGGGAGCGGAAGCATCCACCAACCTCATAACCTGTGGGAAGGTGTAGGAATCATAGAAATCTGGCCTCCGATGCGCTGCGAACGATCCCAGTACATGCATCTCAATCCACGACGTGAAGTAGTGGAGGGAGGACTTCTCGACATCTATACTTGGGTTGAAGTGTTGGCCGCAACACTTAATCCATGATAAAGATGCGACAATCCCGCAATGCAAACGGCCAACTATGCCCCTTCGGCTACGCGATGAGCGGGATAGAAGACGGAAGCTCTCATGAAGCGTCGATGCGTCGGCATAGCGAACCAACTGAGTTAAAGACTGATGAAGCCGATGAAGAAGGTCTCTTCGTCCATACCAGGAGCCGCAATTGCATCGAAGGGCACGGCCGATGAGGCCGGAATATAAAACTGCGGCAAGTCCTCTTCTTTGGCCGGCAGCTCCTCTTCTTTGGCCGGCAACTTATTCAGCCCAAACCCAAAAGGGTCGTTAATGTTCGCAAATTTTGGAGCCTCTTTTGATAAAACATCTTCACGGAGAAAACATGAGATGAAGCTCTTAAAGGTGACGCCCCGTACTTCTGATTCCGCGAACAGCTTCTCGAAAATACCCAGAGTCTTGATTAGATTGGGGTACTTATGACGGACAACATTTTAAGTCGTCAAGCCGTCAAGCGTAGCAGGCACGGTCGTGAATACATACTCATCGGGAGGCAACGACTCTTCATAATGCTCTCCCCTGATTGGCAATCCGGAGATTTCGCGGAACTCTTCCAGTGAAATCGAGACCTCACGATCCCCTGGCAAGAAGGTGTTGGTAGGAAGATTCCATTGAAAGCTTTAACCCACCAGACGTGAGGAGCCGGGTAATGAAAAAGAGACGCGTACACCGCTTGATATAACCCAACCTTCTGCAACCGTGCACGGTGGGCGGGGAAAACATATCGAGCCCAAGGAAGATAGCCGATTGGGTGGAGAGGGGTAAGCCTTACCTTATAAACTTGTCTTCAGGGTTGTGCTTCACCTTGACAGATGCGACGCCCCAAGATATCTATAGCCTGTAAGGGTTGGTTGGGTATCCAGGTTATTGATGGCTCAAGCCGGGCCGTAGGAGTCCAATTAGCCACCTTCACCGCATAAGCAGTCTGCGGACGGTCCAACGACGATATTGGGCGGAGAGGCTCTGTTGTCATCTCACAAGTAAAGCTGCGGCGGCCCCGGATGATGTGCCGATACAAAAATCCCCATAAGAGAAAACTAGTACAGTCCCTGTCATGGGCCCTGATAATTGTCATAGCCTCCTCATCCGATGGCGATTGCGGAAAAGCGGCATCTGAGCGAGTAAAAGGAAAGTAGGGAAGAGAAGCCATTGTTCCTGAAAAAGGGGAAGAAAAGCCGTTAATGAAACCTATATATATATATATATATATATATATATATATATATATATATATATAATAGAGGGAAACGACATAAACTTTGATCCATGGGACCACTGATTGCAAAACTAATGGACCCCACAAAATCAATATGGCGGCTCACCAATGATGAGACAGGACAATCATTGTGAGAATCAAAAAGATTCTCATTAAACGGACACGGGAGTTTAAACAACTCTTGACATCCTCATAGAGAAAACAAGTTCTGTTAAAATACCCAAAAAATTTGAATTTTTGCAAAAAAAAAACCCTATGAAATTATGCTCAAGAACACCAGGGAATGAAATTCCCGAGGGGCCCTCTTGATCTTCAGAGCAAAACTCTTTAGTGAGGAATTAAATTCCTTTTATGCGACGGAATTAAATTCCAGAAACTCCCATGATGGGGAAACGAAAAATAAAAATGCCATGAATCCTTAACGATCAGAGGGGGAATGCCCATGACATTGAGGTTTACTGCTCAAAGATCATGTCTTTGGATCTCTGAGAGATGGGTTTCAGAAGAGAGCAAAGCTCTTATGGTGGATTTAAAATCCAGGAAATTTTTTTGTTGTTCAAGATCTTTACCTAAAAGGGGTTTCTTTTTCTGATAGAGTTTAATTCTGGAATTGCAATGGGCAGAGAACTAAGCTCTGAAGAAGAGAATTAAATTCTTAAAGAAGACAAGGAAGGAAGAAGATGAAAGAACAGTGACTTTCCAAAGACCAAACCTTTGCATTTATAAGACGTGACAAGGGCGGTTCACCTCCCCATTTCCCTAGGCAATCCAACGGCCGTAAAGGTGACAGTGTTGTACTCGCGTGCAAGCCACGTGAGAACAACGCTGTGGGGGCATTTGTTCCCTTATAAAAAAATAATAATAAATAATGAATAAAAAGTGATGGGAAGTACAACCCCAAATGGAGTATCACGTAGCCACATGTGATGCGCCTTGGAGCAAAGAATATAGGCATTGCGCTTAACAAATAAGGCTGGAATTGAGCCTCACATGCAGGCACGTGAGCATCTATATACAAAATATATAGGCGCCTTCCTAAAACAAATAGCAGGCCAGAAAAGCTCATGTGTCAGCACGTGATGCTCTTTGCTGGGCTTAACTTCGTGGGGGTCACGTGCCACATGTGACATTCCTGAATATCAGCTCACGTGCCAACACGTGATGCCTTTCTCTGGGACTACTGCATAAAAGCAAACCGGTTTAATACCATGGGGGTCACGTGCGACACGTAAGGGTTCCTAATGCCTTATGAGCCGATAGAATTAAATTCTAAATAAGAGAGATTAAAACCCTATTTGGAAAATATTTCCTCAGATTTTTCTAAACAAGAAAGATTATGCTATGTAAAATAGAGCACCGTTGGATTAAAGATCCAGTGGTGATTAAAAAATCACCAAGCTACAGAATAAGCTTTGTATGGGAAAATTTTCCCCCAATCTTTCTAAACAAGAAAGATTACGATCTGTAAAACAGAGCACCGTTGGATTAAAAATCCAATGGTGATTAAAAATCACCAAGCTACAGAATAAGCTCTGTATGGAAAATATTTTCCCAATATTGTTAAAACCAAGAAAAATATCTTCTGTAAAACAGAAGTGCTTGGATAAAAAATCCAACGGTGGATAAAATCCCTAAATCAATCAAAAAATCTCTCAATGAGAGATTTCCTTAACTAAATCAATAAACTTGCCTCTACTATATAAAGGACCCGAGACTGAAAGAAACTGTCACCACCCGTAATTTAGCACGTGACCGACACTTAAATTACGCAACGTCTAAAGGCGTGACGTAAATCAAGTAAGCCGAAGCCCAGAAAATCTAAACTTTGTTGCGGAAAATAGTGGGGGTGCAGTTTGAAATAAAGGTATAATGAATCATGTTTTTCTTTAAATGCATAGCTAATGAAATATAAAAATGCAAGTGGATTATACTAGAGTTGAAAACATGTTTCGTCTTAAAAAATTTTGGCAGCACCTCCCTTGTATATTTTGATCCAAAAACAGATACACAATAATATATAGGCATCCCCAAGCGAGAGCTAGCTCTTCGCCAACCGGCGGAATCACAACCACGCAATAAAATATATATACGACGCCCAATGACGAAGAATCAACCCAGAAAGAACTAATAAAGAAGCAAGAAATCAAAACTCAAGAAAAGCGAGCAAAAACCCATCGCTCTAAGTCTCGCACAACCAAGTCTGACTAGGTCTACCAATATACAATGTCTAGTCTCTGATTTGATCTGATCTGATGGAGTTATCTAGATATAACAGAACATAAAGTACGAGAGTGGGCACGATCCAACATGTGTCCCACCTACCAAAGCAAAACACCCTGGATGAAGCTGTGTGCCAGCAATTCCGCAACTGATCCCAAGCGGTCAAACCTGCAAGAACCGTGGCATAATGGGGGTGAGTTTCTAACTCGTGAGTAGAAAACATCAGCAAGTAGAAATCGAATAAAACAACGATTTCCTAGGTCACTATATCCTGAAGGTAATACTATGATATCTAGGGACCAAGTACGTATATATGTCAACAGTCGAGTCAGTGCAATGATATATATAAATAAACATCTGACATCATATACCTGTATGCATATGGATATCATCCATGTGTCCATCAACGACACAAACATTATCATGGAACTTGAGTGTCCCACACTGACACTCGAATATCATGAAAATATAAGCCTATATATATATATGAGGATATCTACCACGTGTGTCCATCAAAGACACATCAAAATTATGGAACCTGAGTGTCCAACACCGACACTCGAAACATCATGAAAACATATGCCTGTATATATGAGGATATCAACCACGTGTGTCCATCAACGACACATCAAAATCATGAAACCTGAGTGTCCAACACCGACACTCGAAACATCATGAAACCCGTGTCCAGCATCGACACGTAAGTCCTCATATCTCACGTGCCGCATTGTCACGACCCAAAATATTAGCTCGTGACCAGCACTTAAATCACGCAAACGTCTAAAGGCGTAACGTAATCCAAGTAAGCTGAAACCCAGAAATCTAAACCTTTTTAAGAAATAAAAGAGGTGAAGTTTGAAATGAAGGTATAATGAAAACATGTTTCATCTTTCGAAAATTTGGGCAGCACCTCCTTTGTATATTTTGATCCGAAAACACAAATACATGATAGTATAAAAGGCATCCCCAAGCGGGAGCTAGCTCTTCGCCAAACGGCGGATTCATAACCACGAAAGTCATAAAACAAGTATACGATGCCAAACGGCGAAGATCAACACAAAGATAATGGATAAAGCAAGACATCAACCCAATAAGCGAACATAAAACCCATCGCTCAAGTCTCGCAACTACCAGTCTTTCTAAGTCTTACTACATATACAAATACTAGTTTCTGATTTGATGGAGTTAACTAGATATAACAGGAATGATAAATACAAGAGGGGTACGATCCAACATGTACCACCTACCAAAGCAAAACACCCGAATATTCAATCTGCAAGAACTATGGCACAACGGGGGTGAGTTGCCAACTCGTGAGTAGAAAATATCAATAGGTAGAAATCGCAATAAATAACGATTTTCTAGGTCAACTATATCATGAAGGTAATACTATGATATCTAGGGTGACTGTATCTACATATGTGCCAACAATGTAATAATCAATGCCTGTATGCATGTGGATATCATCCAACAATATAATCAATGCCGGTATGCATGTGGATATCATCTACGTGTCAACCAATGACACAACAATATCATGCATATAAATATCATAAAACATATGCATGTAAATATAAGGACATCAAAGAATGTGTGTCCATCAATGACACATCAAATCATGGAACCTGAGTGTCCAACACCGACACTCGAAATATCATGAAACCCGTGTCCAGTATCGACACGTAAATCCTCATATCTCAGGCACCGCATCCACCGATCGGCCCTTAGGCGCCGCCTACTCTGGTCGGCCCTCAAATCCATCTCATGACCCCGGTTGGTATCCCCCGGATAACCGCCGAGTCTAAATACTATCACCGGAAAAGTAGTACTCCCCTGCCTCGGGCTCACCGCCTACAATACGAGTCTTCTTGCCTCAGGGAACCTCCGGGCCCACCATGTACCTACAGACGGTTCCTCCACTCCTCGAATCGGGTTTCACATGCAAATCTCAGAATCGAGAAAACTCATGGTGGACGCACTGAAATATCATATCAAGAGAAACCGGGTTTTTAAAATAATACATAATTTCCTTGAAATATAACCACGGTTCTCAAATCCAGAAATCACATGAAAACGACATATCTCAATGCGTATAATCATAAAGCATGATGTATACAACATATAACAGAAAGTAAGCATATCCGTATATCATGCAACATGGAACGATGATGTGGACATAACAAGTATATCATGCAACATGGAACAGTGATGTGAACATAGCAAGTATATCATGCAACATAGCATAGTGATGTGAACATAACAAGTATATCATGCAATATAGTATAGTGATGTGAGCATAGCAAGTATATCATAGCATGATGTAGCAATTCTACTGTGTAAGTGACATGGAAATTATCGATAATGAAGTGTGTGAGCCAACAATCTGTGTAAGTGTAATATACGCATCATCGACAATGGTGTAGGTGTACTAGCACAGGTATATGAAATGCAATGAGAATAACATGAATGTAGCATAAAGTACATCGCAAGCTAAATGCTATAAGGTATACGTATCTAATATGACCGAGTCGGTGAATCTATCAATTGGCATCCCGCCTCACAACATCATATACGGTATAATCCATCGTACGGCATCGTCTAGTCAAGAGTACGGATCAATCATCATAAAGCTCACCACGTACGGTAAATCGTACGGCGGCATTAACAATTGGGGATCCTATCAACTTATATGACAATGAGGGTACAGACCAAATGTCTCGTACGGCATATCACTCAAGATTCACAACATTATATATATCTATATACCTATATCCCAAGTCACATCCGTATCAATCTCATATCGTGGGACCGACAAAGGTATCAACTATCTCATATCGACTCGTATCTATATAACGACATATCACACTAAGTCGACATATCACACTAAGTCATCATATCGCATCGTATACTCTTTCATCACATTAATATCTCACATCAAGTCATTTTACGTATGCATTCTATCTTATAAATCTCATGTCATGCTACTCTAAATCTCATACATATCAATTCTATAATATCATGTCACCTATTAATCCTTTAACCGTATCCATAATGTTTCTAACATGGTTTCCTTAATCATATTCCACATATATATCGGTTTCCATAATAAATTTGCGGGGGTGCTATATGCCATCCACCCGACTTCCCCTGTAGATATAGATCTACTCACCTGCTAAACTCCTTGCTTAGCTGTAGTCGATGCGCTTCGTCGTCTTGGAATCCATGCGAAGGTACCTACAATCAATATGAAATCGCAAAGCTATTAACATCAAGTTCCGAAATCCAATACGGCACGCGGTGCGCTCATAGGTTAGAATCTATAGCCTACGCATGCAAAACCAACCAAACAACCCTCGTCGTCGACATACAAACATCCAACGACCCAATACGATATCAAATACTAAACCAAGAATTCCAAAATACGGAAAACATAACCAAAACCACTCACAATAGCTCCCAGATTTTGGTTCAGGTTAACTGGAACTAAACAAACAAGTATAGGGTGTTGTATATGGAGTGTGTGTGCTACTGGACCAATTCCAGCACCAGCCACCTGCATTTGGCCGGCCACATTGCCCCCAAATCCGGCGAGCTCGGCCTAAAAGTGAGGGAATGGTCTCGTGCTTGCAGGGTGGCTTTCTATTGGTCCCAATAGGTCTCTGGTATTTTTTGTTTTTCTCATAAACTTCCCAGGTCATCCCAGATTCCCTGTAGGCCATAAGGTTTCACAAAACCGACACGGAATGATTCTAACTTCATGTATCGGGTTCTAAACTGAATTCCAGGCCTCTAAATCAATCTCTAAGGTTTTATAAACACTCCTTACATCTCAAATGGTCACTTGACAGCAGCTTATAGGTTTCTAAAATCAATATCCTAATTAACTCAATTTCTAACTAGAAATATGATATTTAACACCAAAAACTAAACTAAAATGTATGGATTAGCTTATTTGCAACCAAAGAACTTTCTTGAATTGCCCAAGTCTTCAAAATCCAAACTTGAAAGGTTCTAAGGGTTTAGAATGTATGTGTGCATGTTTTTAGTGAAGAGGGCATAAGGTTTTGGCAAGGAAATGAAGAGGATGCATGGGGGTAGTGAGGGAAGTGATGGTGTCATGACTCGTAATTTGGCACGTGACGACCCTTAAAATACGTAATGTCTCCAGACGTAATGTAATTCAAGTAAATCGAAAACCCAGCAATCTAAACCATCAAAAGTAGTAAGTGATAATAATATTGTTAAAACTTTTGAAATCTCAATCAAAATTCTTTAAAGTCCAAATTTACTTCCTTTAAAAATTTGGCAGCACCACCTTTGTAAAACAAGCCCCCAAAAAGGGTACAACAAAAGATATAAGTAAAGCATCCCCAAACGGGAGCAAATCCTCGCCCAAAAGCGGAAAACAACCACCACAACAGATATACGACGCCGTAGCGAAGAAAAAGACGATATAAATAAAAACAACATAAATGACACCCAGAGTCACAAAATAATATACTATATCGTCCTCACAAATCGTCTCTAAGTCAATACATGAAAGTGGTAGATAGAGAGTACTGGATACAACGAATATACAAAGAGCAATATCGGATAACCGCAAAACCCACTTATAGCAAAACTGCAAACAGTCAGCCGTAGCGGTATCCGCTGCAAAAGATGATACGATAGGAAGAAGAAGCCCTGCCGTGACTGCCCTGAGGGACTACCCGCAAAACACTGTGGCACAACGGGGGTGAGTTGCCAACTCGTGAATAGTAAATAACATATGCAAGTAATCGCAAGTATGCACGTATTGCGATGGTCTATCACATGCAAGCTGATAGCAATAAATGGCAATATGTATATGCAACAGTCATGAAAGGTACTCTATCGGGTACTACTAATATATGAAACAATGCATATCAAATAAATGCGGAGTATGAGATAAAACATGTCATCCTCACAGAATCCTCATCGTGGCAGGACCAGTGTCCATCAAGATAATCTAAATCCCAAATTCCTCATATCGGCCCTCAGATCGGCCCTCACATCGACCCCTCACATCGGGAAAACATCAAGTAATGAATAAGAATACTTGCACAGATCATTATGATGATATATGTTCCCCTCCGAACACAGAGACGCGACCGCGTAGGTTCGTCTTGCCTGAGATTCGGGGCAGATGCTATTTGGTGCTATCCGTCCACCTCTCCGAAGATGCCAAGTTCATTTATGGCACCATGTATCAAAGGTTTAAACAGATGCGGCCGATGTAGCAGACTTCGTCAGATTCCCCCTCGTTTGAGGGGTTTTTGATTGTGGGGACGCTTTTCCCTACACGCGCAAGCCCCGGCAGTTAATTACGCTACCGCATCGCGGCAACAACTTTCTCCTTCTCCAGATGGTCACTTCGTGTTGTGTGTGTTTGTTTTGTTTGTGGTTGCCCGTGGATTGTATACAGAGACTAATTCGTGTTATCGCCCGTAGGGCGTGGATTAGTCCAAATCCGTATTTTCTTAGATTTGGGTTTTGGTTTGGGTTTAAGGATACGTTAGTCTTATTTGAGACTAAGATCAACTTAAACGTTTGTTAAGGATACGTTAGTCTAATTTTAGACTAAGATCAACTTAACCGGATCATTTAGATCCAACAAAAGACCATTTAAACTCTATTGTTTAGTTTAGAGATATTGCGGTCGACTACCAGTTTAAGGACATGGTGGTCCATTACCAGTTTAAGGACATGGTGGTCTAGGTTAATGACATCATAGTCCGTGAGTTTAAAGACCTCACAATTAAGGTTAAGGACATCATAATCCATGGGCTTAAGGACCCCACTGTCCAGGTTAAGGATGTCATAGTCCATGGGCTTAAGGACCCCACAGTCCAGGTTAAGAACATCGTAGTCCGTGAGTTTAAGGACCCCATAGTCCAGATTAAGGACATCATAGTCCATGGGCTTAAGGACCCCACAGTCCAGGTTAAGGACATCATAGTCCATGGGCTTAAGGACCCCACAGTCCAGGTTAAGGACATCATAGTCCGTGAGTTTAAGGACCCCACAGTCCATAGTTTAAAGACGTCATAGTGTATAAAGTTTAAGGACATCATAGTCCATGAGTTTAAGGACCCCACAGTCCGTGAAATGTGTGGTTGTTGGGACCCGTCACCTCTCTGAAGACGTTGAAGGATTACAACGATAGATATCAGAGGAGTAAAGAGATGTACCCTCGAACCGGTGTAGGTTGGTTGAAAGATCTGTAGTCTATTTTGGGACTAAGATCTGTTAAATATTCGTAAGCAGATGAGCTCAATTAATACGAGTTGAGGACTTATGGCCAATCTTGGGCTAAGTCCAATAAGATTAAAATGTTTAACATTTTATTGTTCTGGGCTGTTGAGCCTTTATTTGGGTTTGGCCCTTTTAATAATGTTGAGCATCAGATACTGACATTTTTTTGTCTTGTAATGAATGCATAGCATTCATCAGAACAATGTGTGTTCTGACAGCGCGCCACGTGGCGCGCCAGACGCTTTGCACCAATTAAAGAGCGCATTGCGCTTCTCCCAAGTAGCGCACACGAAAGGGGCACGTGTCGCGCTTGGCACTAAGCGCCAGATGATGGGCGCATTGCGCCAGTTTATGAGCGCATTGCACTTTCAATTTATGAGCGCGTTGCGCTAGTTTAGTGGCGTGCAAGTGAGTGACACGTGGCGCGTTTGGCGCTGAGCGCCAGCCCATGAGCACAGTGTGCTGTTTCAGAAGCGCAAAGCGCAAGTTACATACGTGGTTGATACGTGGCACGTTTTGGTGCTGAGCACCGGTCCAGAGAGCGCAGAAGCGCTGTTCAAGAGTGTAAGGCACATTTCATGAGCGCAAAGCGCAATTGATCAATTTTATGATCTGTGAACAAATTTATGTTCTTTTTAAAGGAGGCTTTGCCTCAAGATTCAAGAACAACAGTTCTTATTTTTTTGAAAGGGCTTGCCTTTATAGATCAATATCTGTGAATGAAGTAAATACTTCTTTAATGTTTGATGAGATCTTTTGATCTCTTTTATGAAAGACCTTGGTCTTTTTTAGATCTATGATCTTTTTTAGAAGATAGTTCTTCTTTTTAATTATGAGATGAATCTATCTCTTTGTTCATCACCAATTTTTTCCTTAAAGAAAGAATCTTCTTTTGCCGAGAGCTTGCTCTTCTTTCTTTTGAGTTTTCTCAAAGTTTGTAGGGGGGTTTCTTTATTTTATACTTGAAGTCTTGGGGCCTTTATATAGGGCAAATTGATTTGTTAAATTAGTTAAAGAGATTTTTCTCTGATTGATTTGGGGACGTTTCCCCACCGTTGGATCTTTGATCCCAGGGCTTCTGTTTTACAGAAGGCAATCTTCTTGTTTTTAACAAGATTGAGAAAATCTTTCCATAACAGAATTTTAATTCTGATTAATGATTTATCATTATTAGATCTTTTGATATAACGGTAGGGAATTTTTAATTCCAGCGCTGGCGCACCCGTGCTTTGCACGTGGTGCGCTGCTCAGAGCGCAGCATACTTTGCGCTAGCGCATCTATGTTTGACACGTGGCGCGCAGCGAAGACGCAGCGCAACTGCGCTAGCGCACCTACGTTTGATACGTGGCGCGCAGCGCAGAGCGCAGCGTACGTGCGCTAGCGCACCTACGTTTGACACGTGGCGCGCAGCACGTCTAGCGCTAGCGCACTCATGGTGCACTGCCTAGAGCGCAGCACACCTGGTGCTAGCACATCCGTGTTTGACACGTGGCGCGCAGTGCACCTAGCGCCGGATCTTAAGCGTTACTTAAATTTTTGAATTTTGAATTTTAAAACAGAGCTTTGCTCTGATTAGGGGAAACAAATGCCCCTCCCGTTGTGCTTACGTGGCGCACACGTGAGTGCAGCGGTGACAGCATCTGAGCCCTTGGATCAACTCAGAAGTTGAAGAGGTGGTTCAATGCCTATAAATAGGACCTTTGGTCCCTTAAATGATTATCATATTCTTTCTTTGAGAATTTTTGTTCAGAGCACAGCTCTTTAAGAACTTCTCAAGAGTAAAAACTCTTTCAGAACTTAGGTAAAGTTTAAAACTTTTAATAAATTAGGGTTTTACCCATTAACATAGCCTTGCTCTTCATAGATCTTTGATTCAAAGAAAACCCTTTTAGGGTTTCATTAATACAGCTTTACTCTCTTCAGATCATGAACCCATAGTTCTAAGGAGATCTTAGAATTTTTAATTCATAAAAATTGATTTTAATTTTCTTTTCTGATGGGTTTTTCATCATCTTTACAGAGCCAAGCTCTTAGCATTCTCGGGGAATCTCTTTAAATTCCTTTCATAATTAACTTTGACAGGTGTCATTCCTGTCTGTAGAGCATTGCTCTCGAGGAGTTCAACTCCCCGGCCTGAGAAGTTCAACTCTCCGGCCCGAGGGGTCTTTTTATTAAATGCGAAATTCATTGTGTGATTAGAACTTATTTCCTCCTTGGGGATATCAAGAGTTGTTTTAACTCCCGCGTCTGTTTCAGTAAGCTTTTTCTTAATCAGTCTGTCCACTAACTCACAGTGATTTTCCTTTTCAGACGTTATGGACGCTCATATGTATGATCTCGACGAGATTATCTCTTATGGAGACATTCGCGCACTCGGCCGTTCCCAAAACCAAGAATTCACAAACGCCCAGTGTGCTGAAATTATGGGTCGCTTTAATGCGTACAATAGTCGACTACTTCCTCATCGTTCCTCTCTCTTGAAGTTTATTGTGGGAGCGATCTGGGGAGCACTTCCTCTATTTTATACCGGCATGCCGCTTAAGGCATTGGACGACGCCGAAGATAAGGTGCACTCGGTGTATCTGATGAGTTTAATCTCAAAGAAAATGCGAGACAACCTTGTTGATATCCTGCATCAAGCTTTTCAGCAAGCGGCAATACTCGCTTTGAATTTTTGAATCCATGTCCCGGATTTGATGTCGTGCCTTTGTAAACATTTTAATTATGTTTTTGGTTAGTGTTTTCCTCAATGTATGAATCTTCTGAAGTATGAATAGCAAGCTTTTCCATTCCCATGTGTTTATTTTATGCACTAAACCTTTTTGCACATGCATGAACGGGTATACTTTGAACGTTTAACCGAATGCGAATCAAATGGTCTTCTTACTGTCGCTTTTTTCTCTTTTCCTTGTTGTTGGTATGTCACTCTGGCAAGTGTGGCCTGTAGATAATAAAAAACATTTCATCTCGAACTCTCCGAGAGGTAGTGATGGCTTAGGAAGCAGGTTCAGATCTGCTACCTAAGACTTTTCAACTTCATGAGCCGTGAGGGTTTCATGAAGACTTTTCTCCCTACGAGTCGAGAGGATCCCATAGGTGTATTTTCTCCTTAGGAATCGTGAGGATTCCTAAGCGCGTTTTTTCTTGAGAGTCGTAAGGATCTCACAAGAGAATTTTCCCTCTTACAAGTCGAGAGGACCCGTAAGCGGTTGTTTCCCTCCTTATCGAGATTCGACTTTAGAGAGTGTGGTCCATGAATAGTATGCAAGAGTCCATCTTGGACTGACTTGCAGGACCTCAGTGCTTAGGAAACAGGTCCTTATCCCTATTGCCTAAGGCTTTTCCCTACGAGTCGAGACGAATCAAGAAGTTCCCGTAAAGACACTAATTTCCTCACGAGTCGAGACGAATCGACCAGTCCTCGCAAGAATGTCCTAACGTCATAGTTAACCTCTGCTCTTTACGACAGAGGTCCGTTAGGGTCTGTGGTACTAGGGTTTTGTCCGTCGTACCGTCGCGTTGGCTGATGTATTCCTCGATAGGCAATCTTGCGGTTCGAGTAGCCTTGCGACTGTCGTGTCTCTGATCCTTTCGGGGGCTGGACAAGACGTCTTCAAGCAATCCTCCTAGGCAGTTTGACCGTCGGAAGAGCAAGCGTTTGGAATTTTGCCATGTCGCTTTTTACTTGAGGTTAAGCCCATTTTGGAGATCCCCGATGAGTCATAACCACTCCGCACTGGAGTGGGATGATCTCCGATAGTCTTTCAGGTTTTATATGAGTTGCCGTCAAGACCCTGAAGCTAGGAATTTGGCCTTCGCTTCGTTTGCTTTGGCGCGTCCGAATCCTGTTGGAGGACGGGCGCTGTGGTGATATCGCGTCTACTGTATCGAGACGAATGTCGAGGTGGTGACCATTCCGCGCTGATGTGGGATGATCTCCGATAGTCTTTTAGGTTTTATATGAGTTTCCTTCAAGACCCTGAAGCTAGGAATTTGGCCTTCGCTTCGTTTGCTTTGGCGCGTCCGAATCCTGTTGGAGGAAGGGCGCTGTAGTGACATCTCGTCTGCTGTATCGAGACGAACGCCGAGGTGGTGACCACTCCGCTGGTGTGGGATGATCTCCGATAGTCTTTCCGATTTTATGAGTTGCTTTCAAGACCCTGAAGCTAGGAATTTGGCCTTCGCTTCATTTGCTTTGGCGCGTCCGAATCCTGTTGGAGGAAGGGCGCTATAGTGACATCTTGTCTGCTGTATCGAGGCGAACGTCGAGGTGATGACCATTCCGCTGGTGTGGGATGATCTCCGATAGTCTTTCAGGTTTTATATGAGTTACCGTCAAGACCCTGAAGCTAGGAATTTGGCCTTCGCTTCGTTTGCTAGCACTGCGTCTGCTGTATCGAGACGAATGTCGCGGTTGTCTCTAGGTTGTCTGCGAACTGTTGAGATTTGGCTTCTTCTTCTGATGGAGCCTTGGGAGGGAAGGTGCGGTTCCTTCTTTGTTTGCGCCCTTGGATTGTATACAGGGATTGATGTGATATCACCTGTAGGGCATAAATTTCATTTTATTTTATTTCTTTCCGCGATGCTCTATCATTTCAGCTTTTATATCGCGAAGGTCGCGATTGCCCAATCATTTCGGCTATTTTTCGCGGTGCCCAATTATTTCGGCTATTTTTTTTATTTTTACTCGCTGTTTTTTATTGCGAGCTGCCCAATCATTTTGGCTATTTTGCATGCATACATTTTTACTTGTTGATTTTGTTGCAAGTTGCCTAATCATTTCGCCTATTTCGTATGCATACATTTTTACTTGCTGATTTTGTTGCAAGTTGCCCCATCATTTCGGCTATTTCATATGCATTTTTGGCTCGCTGATTTTTATCGCGAGTATGGGATTTAGGATCTGATACCAATTTAGGCATCAGCATCGCTACAACTGGGATATTGCCAGAAGCGAATCATCATTTGCTTTAAAAGGTCTTGGAATTCGATACCGTTTTAGGCATCAGCATCGCTACCACTGTGATATTATCAGGAGCGAATCATCATTTGCCTCTGTCGATGTCGAACAAAGGCGTCTTAGCAAACAGGGTCAGGGTCCTGTCGACTAAGGCTTTTGACTTCATGAGCCGTAAGGGTCTCATAAAGGTATTTCTCCCTACGAGTCATGAGGATCTCGTAGGTGCGTTTTCTTCTTAGGAATCGTGAGGATTCCTAAGCGTATGTTCTCTTATAAGTCGTAAGAATCTTACAAGAGTGGTTTCTCCTTATAAGTCGAGAGGACTTACAAGCGTCTTTTGCCATATGAGCATATCCCCAGTCTCTGGTAGGACTTTGTTAGGGAAATGTTTATTCGCGCCCATGGATTGTATACAAGTGTCACGACCCGAAAGTACGGAACGTGACTGGCACTTAGATTACGAGACGTCTAAAGGCGTACCGTAACCTAAGTCAGCCAAAGCCCAGAAAAATCTAAACCAAAATCAAAAGAGAGTGAAGGAAAACCTTACATGAAAACGATTTTTAAATCAATTAAGTTGCATTGAACCCCTTTTTAAAAAACATCAAAAATTCCCGAAAATTTCGGCAGAATCTCCCTTGTATTTTCTATCCCCCAAAATGGGTACAACAAGATATATATAACCTGTAATAAACAAATGGCATCCCCAAGCGGGAGCTAGCTCTTCGCCCAAGGCGGATCACAACCACACGCAATATATATATGCAATATCCAGAAAAGAGCATAAAGAAATGTAAAATGTAAGAAAACACAACGTCGGCTCAAGTGAGCTCGACCCAAAAGAAACCACATATACACAAATCTCTCAGTCTCATCATTAGGTCGCATATACAAATAAGAAGTGGTAGATGGAGAATACTAGATACAAAAATAGTATAAAAGAAAAGAGATAAAGGCACTATCGCAACCCACCTACGAGCAGTGTCGTGAGTCTGAGCAAAAGAAGTCACTAACAAGATAAGCTACAGCTGCTAGACTGATGAGTCCGACCTGCAAGACACTGTGGCACAACGGGGGTGAGTTGCCAGCTCGTGAGTAGAATATAACATCTAGTAAGGCAATCGTAAGAATGCACGCAAATGCGTCACAGCATGTATGTTCAGATGTGATATAATACCTCTAGTATGCATGCACATGTATGCAATGTCATTACTAAATCTTTAAGTGTTTTAAATGTTAAGAGTTCTGCATTCTTAACTTTAGAAAAAGGAATATCTGTATAATAGCTAAGTACCATCAAGAAATCATCTGAAAACCCGTGTCAAGCATCGACACCAAATATGAAATCACATCTGTCCCAATGTCTCACTGTATCAATGTCTCAAAATATCGGGCTCCGACAGTCCGAATCGGCCCATATCATCAAATCTCACGACAACGGTCGGTATCCTCCAGATATCCGTCGCGCCAGACATCACCGGTAGGTAGTCCTCCCCTGCCAGGCTCATAGTCTACAACACACAATATAAGATTACATACCCCTAAAACGATGCAAGTCACAATATACAAATATCGACGCTTTCGAATTAAACATAACGTGCACTCGGTGCGCGGAAAACACACGAAAATCGCTAAAACCTTAACCAAAATCGCCGTTTCGGGGAAATCGACAAAACTAAAACCCGACTAGACAAAACCCCACATTCGCGCACACTAATAGTCATATATGAAGCTAATTATATCGCTAATATAACGCAATTTGATCACCTCCTAATTTACATAAAAACCTAGAAAACATTTGCATACCGATTCGACGCAAATATCGCAAATTATCGATCTAGCGAGCGCAACATCGCACAATTAACCATTCCAACAAATTAGATAACCAAAATCCTAACTTTAATCCATCAACCATGCTACAAACCCTAATTCAAAATCAAATCCCTTTCTTGAATTTCATGAACAAGTAATTACTACTAAATTAATACTTCAAAATTCAATTTTTGCACATTTAAACTACAAGTTAACAAATAGATTAGAATCTTCACCTCACAAGTTTGAACCCTGGCTTGCTCAAGCCACCAAAGATGCCTCCTTTCTTCAAGTTTTAAGCTAAATTGGCTTGAGGAGAGATAGGATTTGGATTTTGCTTTGAATTGGAGAAGGAATTTGTGAATTTTTAATGGATTTTGGTAAGAAAATGAAGCAAAAAGAAGTGAGAAATGAGGGGATTAGCTGCAGTTTTTGCTCGGCCAGCAGGTGAGGAAAGGGAATGGGGGTTTTGTGTAGATGATTCTAGGTCAAAAAGACCCCTTAAATCTCAATTAATGCATTTCACATCAAACTTTTTACAAAAAACCCCATTTTACTTCATTTTTTTCATTAATTTCAAACCACAAAACTAAAATCTTACAAAGTCATGATACAATTTATTAACACTCTATTTTAGTTTATAAAGATTCCTAATTATGAAATTTACCTAATTAAATTTGTATTTATCACTAATTTAATGTATTTTTAAAAGCTTAAAATAATATTAAAAATAATCAATTACGATTTTTTTTATTTAACTAGTAGGTGGCATTTTAGTGACCAATTTATAGTAATATCTTATCTAAATTTTGTATAATTAGGTCTACAATGAAAAATACCAATTTTGACTTTTTACGGAAAAAGCTGAAAAATTTAGCCGATTACCGAAAAACTGCCTAAGCGATTTTCGAAGAGTTACAATCTTCCCCCCTTAAAGAAATTCGGTCCCCGAATTTAGAATTTAACTACGCGTACCTTCAAAAAGATGGGGATATCTCTTCCTCATCTCGACCTCGGTCTCCCAGGTGACCTCCTCGCTGTTCGGGCCACGCCAAAGGACCTTGACGGACGGTATAACCTTCGACCTCAATTTCTTCACCTGCCGATCCAAAATGACCACCGGCTGCTTGGTGAATGAAAGATTACGCTCTAGCTGGATCGTCTGGTGCTGAATCGCATGGGAAGGATCATGAAGGTACTTGCGGAGCATCGAGACATGGAATACGGGGTGAATATCGGGGAAGCTGGACGGAAGAGCTAACCGATAAGCGACTGGACCAATACGCTCTAGGATCTCGAAAGGACCAACATATCTAGGACTCAGCTTCCCTTTCCGCCCAAATCTCATCATACCTTTCATCGGAGAGACCTTCAGGAAAACATGATCACCAACAGCGAACTCGAGTCGGCGACGGCGCCTGTCAGCATATGATTTCTGCCTGCTCTGTGCCGCTCTCATCCTGTCCCGAATCAGCTGTATCTTCTTGGTCGTCTCCTGTACAATCTGCGGCCCCAAAATACTGCTCTCCCTGAGCTCTGTCCAACACAAAGGTGATCGACATCTCCTCCCATATAGAGCCTCAAAAGGTGCCATCTGAATCGGTGAGTGCGGCCATTTGCGTCAGCATTCCCTGAAGCTTCTGTTGTTGCTCCTGGGCTTTGTTCATGGATCGGGTGTGCGGTCGGTGACCCGTCGAAGCGCGGCTCTCCTCTTTTTTGGAAGCCATATAAACAGTGTGGACCACCATGCCCCCAGATTTGGGGCGTTTAGGTTCGGCGTTTTTGAGATTAGTCATAGGGATCTTCTCCGGCCTTCTCCTTTTGTGGGCTGTCAAAGTCGAGGGGACCGTTGCAGCGGGCACCCGAGTAGATGACATCTCCCGTTATATGACAGGGTGGTCCTCTTCCCGCTGAACTTTCACCTTTTTCTGTCGACGAGAGTAACTTTGATCAATCACCGAGTCTTGAACTTGTCGCCAAACTTTATAAACTTTAGAGGACGGCCGCTGAGGGGGCTGCTTCGGCTTCGCCTTTGGGACATTCTCCATTGGTGGAGGAGATCTCTTCAGCACGGCGGTAGGAGAGTTCCTGCGCACCTTGTTCAGCAATTCAAAACTGTTCCCGGTTGGAACAGCAGCATTGGCTTCCACTGTTGGGGCTGGTGGAGTTAGCCCAGAGGGGGAGTTGCCTCCAGCCTTCCTTACTCGGCGCCAGTGGCGACGTCGAGCGTGTCGAGCCGTTGGGATTGCTTCAGCTTGAGGGGTGACTTCGTCCTGCCCCCTGTTTTGGAGAAGGGCTGTTCCCGGCGTCAGCCTCTTGAAGACTGATGTCCATTGAGAAGCAATATCCAATCTGTCAAAGACAGACCTTTGGGCAGGGGAAGCATCTTTGAGGACTTCGCCTAGAGCGGGAGCCGGAACAGTCAGTCTTGAGAAAACCGACCCTTTGGCAGGAGAAGCCGCCCTGACGACTTCAGGAGCAGAGATGGCTATCCTTTTCGGAATAGCCTTTTCTTAAATTGCAGGCTTCATCATGGGCCCACGTGAACTTTGGCCCAATCTGGCGAAGACTGAGGCGCTGGAGCTGGACGACCCGTTGAGAGGGGCCGCTGTAGTTGCAAGCCGATCAAAGACCGACTTCTTGGGAGCTTCTTGTGTTGGTATAGGAGCGCTGAAGCTCGTTTGCGGGAGCATGGTCCCGAAAAACAATCCAGTGGTGGCCTGAGTGACCTGTTCCACCGGCATCATGAACAAGGAGGTCGCTTGGGGCCCGTAGGCTATGCCTCCAGATGAGGCGGAGCGCGAGTTGCAATTGCAGTTGGAACACTTCACGCAAGTAGATGCCATTGATGTTTCGCTTTCTGCGCCAAGCAAGAAACCAAATCTTAGTACCTCGAACCCAAGGGCAACCATATCAAACCGCGATTTATTCGCGAACGCGACACGGAGTGTGGAGTGGAAAGAGGAAAAGGTCCCACCGGGCGTGCCAGAATCTGTTCCCCTCCGAACACAGAGACGCAACCGCGTAGGTTCGTCTTGCCTGAGATTCGGTGCAGATGCTATTTGGTACTATCCGTCCACCTCTTCGAAGATGCCAAGTTGATTTATGGCACCATGTATGGAAGGTTTAAACGGATGCGGCCGATGTAGAAGACTTCGTCAGATTCCTCCTTGTTTGAGGGGTTTTTGATTGTGGGGACGCTCTTCCCTACAGGCGCAAGCCCCTGCAGTTAATTACGCTATCGCATCTCGGCAACAACTTTCTCGTTCTCCAGATGGTCACTTCGTATCGTGTGTGTTTGTTTTGTTTGTGGTTGCCCGTGGATTGTATACGGAGACTAATTCGTATTGTTGCCCGTAGGGCGTGGATTAGTCCAAATCCGTATTTTCTTAGATTTAGGTTTTGGTTTTGGTTTAAGGATACGTTAGTCTTATTTGAGACTAAGATCAACTTAAACGTTTGTTAAGGATACATTAGTCTAATTTTAGACTAAGATCAACTTAACAGGATCATTTAGATCCAACAAAAGAGCATTTGAACTCTATTGTTTAGTTTAGGGACATTGCGGTCGATTACCAGTTTAAGGACATGGTGGTCCAGGTTAAGGAAATTATAGTCCGTGAGTTTAAAGACCTCACAGTCAAGGTTAAGGACATCATAGTCCATGGGCTTAAGGACCCCACCGTCCAGGTTAAGGACGTCATAGTCCATGGGCTTAAGGACCCCACAGTGCAGGTTAAGAACATCGTAGACGTGAGTTTAAGGACCCCACATTCCAGGTTAAGGACATCATAGTCCTTAAGGACTCCACAGTCCAGGTTAAGGACATCATAGTCCATGGGCTTAAGGACCCCACAGTCCAGGTTAAGGACATCGTAGTCCGTGAGTTTAAGGACCCCACAGTCCATAGTTTAAAGACGTCATAGTCTATAAAGTTTAAGGACATCATAGTCCATGAGTTTAAAGATCCCACAGTTCGTAAAATGTGTGGTTGTCGGGACCCGTCACCTCTCTGAAGACGTTGAAGGATTACAACGACAGATATCAGAGGAGTAAAGAGATCTACCCTCGAACCGGTGTAGGTTGGTTGAAAGATCTGTGGTCTATTTTGGGACTAAGATCTGTTAAATATTCGTGAGCAGATGGGCTCAATTAATACGAGTTGAGGACTTATGGCCAATCTTGGGCTAAGTCCAATAAGATTAAAATGTTTAACATTTTATTGTTCTGGGCTGTTGAGCCTTTATTTGGGCTTGGCTCTTTTAATAATGCTGAGCATTGGATACTGACATTTTTTTTGTCTTGTAATGAATGCATAGCATTCATCAGAACAATGTGTGTTCTGACAGCGCGCTACGTGGTGCGCCAGGCGCTTTGCGCCAATTAAAGAGCGCATTACGCTTCTCCCAAGTAGCGCACACGAAAGGGACACGTGTCGCTCTTGACGCTAAGCGCCAGATGATGGGCGCATTGCGCCAGTTTATGAGCGCATTGCGCTTTCGATTTATGAGCGCGTTGCGCTAGTTTAGTGACGTGCAAGTGAGTGACACGTGGCGCGTTTGGCGCTGAGCGCCAGCCCATGAGCACAGTGCGCTGTTTCAGAAGCGCAAAGCGCAAGTTGCATACGTGGTTGACACGTGGCACGTTTTGGTGCCGAGCACCGGTCCAGAAAGCGCAGAAGCCTGTTCAAGAGTGTAAGGCACATTTCATGAGCGCAAAGCGCAATTGATCAATTTTATGATCTGTGAACAAATTTATGTTCTTTTTAAAGGAGGCTTTGCCTCAAGATTCAAGAACAACAGTTCTTATTTTTTTGAAAGGGCTTGCTTTTATAGATCAATGATCTGTGAATGAAGTAAATACTTCTTTAATATTTGATGAGATCTTTTGATCTCTTTTATGAAAGACCTTGGTCTTTTTTAGATCTATGATCTTTTTTAGAAGATAGTTCTTCTTTTTAATTATGAGATGAATCTATCTCTTTGTTCATTACCAATTTTTACCTTGAAGAAAGAATCTTCTTTTGCTGAGAGCTTGCTCTTCTTTCTTTTGAGTTTTCTCAAAGTTTGTTTGGGGGTTTCTCTATTTTAGACTTGAAGTCTTGGGGCCTTTATATAGGGCAAATTGATTTGTTAAATCAGTTAAAGAGATCTTTCTCTGATTGATTTGGAGACGTTTCCCCACCGTTGGATCTTTGATCCTAGGGTTTCTATTTTACAGAAGGTAATCTTCTTGTTTTTAACAAGATTGAGAAAATCTTTCCATAACAGAATTTTAATTCTGATTAATGATTTATCATTATTAGATCTTTTGATCTAATGGTGGGGAATTTTTAATTGCAGCGCTGGCGCATCCGTGCTTTGCACGTGGTGCGTTGCTCAAAGCGCAGCGCACTTTACGCTAGTGCACCTACGTTTGACACGTGGCGCGCAGCGCAGTTGCGAGCAACTACGCTATCGTACCTACGTTTGACACGTGGCGCGCAACGCAGCGCGCAGCGCAACTGCGCTAGCGCACCCGTGTTTGACACGTGGCGCGCAGCGCGCCTAGCGCTAGCGCACTCATGGTGCACTGCCTAGGACGCAGCGCACCTGGCGCTAGCGCATCCGTGTTTGACTCGTGGCACGCAGCGCACCTAGCCCCGGATCTGAAGCGTTGCTTCAATTTTTGAATTTTGAATTTTAAAACAGAGCTTTACTCTGATTGGGGGAAACAATACACACACACATATAACAGCGTCCCATACCACTGATATATATACATATATAACAGCATCCCATACCACTGATATATATCATCAGGAGTAAAACATCCAGAAAATATCAAGTAATGAATAAGAATACTTGCACAGATCATTATGATGATACACACACAACAACGTCCCATACCACTGATATATATACATATATAACAGCGTCCCATACCCCTAATATATATCATCAGGAGTAAAACATCCAGAAATTATCAAGTAATGAATAAGAATATTCATGGTTTATCCTTTAGATATGGATTTCACATGATATTTTCTGGATGTTTTACTCCTGATAATATATATCGGTGGTATGGGACGCTGTTATATATGTATATATATCAGTGGTATGGGACGCTGTTGTGTATATACCTATCTCTAATGGTACCATACTATATAGGTATATGGGTAGCTAGCATGTAGGCGTGGCAAGGCATATGTGTAAACATGTAGGTATACAGGTATGCTATATGTCATATGCATAATGGAATATGAATCAATGTCTCAATGTCCCTAACCAAAAAATATCATATATTTATCTGTGTTGTGCGTGTCATGGCAATTATTGACGGTGTGGGTGGCATACAATCAGTGCTCTTGCAACATGAACCGTCAATAATAGTGCAGTGTCATATGAGTACAAGTCCAAGCACAACAAGTAATAATATGCAATGAAGTTTTATGCACAAACTCTATATGTGCAATATAAACATGCGACTAATATTATATCATCTCTAGCCCAGATGCATAACGCCATGCGGGCGATTCCCCTGTAGATGTTAAATCTACTCACTGATGATCTTGGGCTAAGTAAAGCCAACCACTCGCTTTCGCTTCTTCGCAGCGTTCGAAGTCCCCGCCTGCGTCCCTAAGATCATAAAACAACAATATAACAAGTTCACATTAGCAATCGACCAAATAACACGTACAAACTACATTTGACCGACGCACCAACTCCAAATAAACTTTCAAGTGTTCGTCTAGTGGCTAACGTGTATAGCGACACTACGAAACCAACCCAAGAGCAAAGCTACACAAAGTACACGTACCGTGTCGGATAACGTAACACACGTATTCGTATCACTAGAAACTAGCAAAGTGATCCCAGATTTTGTATACAGTAAAATCCCAAAAATCAAGCAGGACCAAACACACTAAAACCAAAGCAGACAGCTACCCTGAAAAACCCAAACCCCAACTCTTCTACATGGCCGAGGTCGCCGAATTTTCCTACCGTGTCACCGGCCAAAACCGAGCCCCTGGGGTTCGTGCTTCAGGTGAAAACTTATGGTCTCTGGTACAACACAACTACACTGTTAGATTTTCTAATACACACTCTGGGTCACAACAGATCACATATATCATAATATGATACTAAAAATACGATATGTGCATGAAATATTACTTTAAGCGTTCTAAACTAAAATGAATGAGCTACACAACACTGTAAACACCTATTTAACAGTTTGAGATCATTACCTATCCACACAAGCTCAAAGATCCTAGCTTTCCAAGCTCCAAGGCATCTTAGAGGCAAAACAAGTCATTAGAAGTGATTCGGGTGAGATTTTGTGAAGTTTAGTGAAGGTTTTATGATGGGAAGGTAAGTGTTCAGTTGAGGGTTGAGGGAAATGAAGAGAAATGAGAATGGGATCAAGTGAAGAGAATGAAAGTGAATGAGTGAGTTAGAGAGAGAGAGAGGTGAGAATAATGAGAGAGGTAAGTGCACCATTCAATAACTCTTCCCCTCTCCTCATTAATGCAAGCATGACTCTTCTTAATGAGTCACCTTGCCACCTCCCCACAAACAAAACACCAAAAGGAAATATCCCCCTCACTACAAAATATCAAGGGTTTAGGGTTAAGCAAAGATAGGATTAGGATTTGGTTAAGTTGTCATGGTCACCAACAAGATTAACACAAACACACCCTCACATTAACATGCACAAGTGTGTGCAAGCCATAACAAATAATAATAAATTATTAATTAAATGTTATAAAATATGAGGAAACCAAATTGGTAAACTTTTTACCAAAACCCCGCATTATCGCTTAATTAACACTAATCGAAATTCTAAGTTGTTACAGATGGAGATGAAGAAATGGTGAAGAAACAATGGGGAATGAGGGAATGTGGCAGCCAAGTAAACCCTTAGGCTCACTCTCTCACTCTCAAAATATCTCCCTACACTCACCTCTCTCTCAAAATATCTAATCTCTTTTGTTTCATTCACAAATATCCCATGGCATCGAAAACTATTCGATTCACACTTAATCTCTTTCTTCCCTTTTCTTTTTTTCCTTTTTCCTAACTCTCAAAACTCACAAGTCACAAATCCAACATATACACATGCACACGACATGGTGCAAAATCATGAAAATTGTAAAAACACGGATTTTATCCAAAAATCCGATAAATATTATTAAAATAAATAAATCGTTTAATTCTCCGATAAATTACTAACTATTGGTATATACTTATACCACTTTACGAAAACCCCAATTTCGCAAATCGGGTAGTTTTCGCGAAATATATTATTTTAATATTAAATTCCAAAAATAATATTTTATATTTTTTTTGAAATGTTACAATCTTCCCCCCTTAAATAAATTCGGTCCCCAAATTTAAATTTAAACTCCCAAATACTAAAACATTTCAAAATTCAACTCAATCAACGGGGCTCTGAAATCTCGGAAGCTACAGAAATAACACAGCGCATCGCGTATGCCTGAAGCCGTGTATAAAACTCAAAACCGAACTTTGTCAAGCGTCACGCAAATCATTGGACTTGCACGCATATCATCGGAGTTACAATAGAGATACAGATCTCGAAATCCACTACTGAAATCCAATATACACTAGTCAAAAACTAAAATATGTGTATAGTACGCATCCTTTTTGAAAACCTCTTGTTAAGTTTTTTAATGTATGCAAAGTACTCAGGTATTGTTCTCAGATCAGTCATGTTTGGCAACTATAAGGTATAGTACCTCATCATGAAAACAAAGTGCTCAATAGCAAAATCAGCCTCAAAAGGCGTATCCAACAATCACGCGCGTCTGGTGCGCACGGAAAACAACTCCAAATACAAGTGCCACAATATGCATGAAAGCAAAACCAAGTGCAACGGGTGTGCACGAAAGCATCGGTCCAGTGCAACGGGTGTGCACGACAACAACATCTAGTGCATATATAGTACACGGAAATCTCAATCCATTGCATCCGGTGTGCACAAAATCACATCTCATATCATGCGCCCAACATGCGTGAAAATCAAAATCAAGTGCATCTGTCATGCAAAAATAAAATCTAAATCAAGTGCATACAACATGCACGAATAAAATCTAAATCAAGTGCATTCAACATGCACGAATAAAATCTCACTCAAGTGCATCCGATGTGCACGAAATCCAATACCAAGCGCCCAATATGCGCAAAAAACCAAATCAAACGCGTCAGGTCCATAAAAGCATAAAGTGCAGTAGCATGCACGAAAATGAACATCAAATGCAAACGCGCATAAAAACACAAATCTGGTAAACAAATGCTCAAAGATATAAATCGGGTGCAACCAATGCACGAAATACCCACCTGGTGTAACAAACGTATGAAATGCAAATCTAGTGCAACAAATGCACAAAATACAAATCGGGTGTATCCAGTGCACGAAATACAAATCAGGTGCATCCAGTGCACGAAATACCAATCTAGTGCAACAAATGCACGGAAACTCATCACTAACTCAAATGCGTATGAAAACTATATCGAGTGTACCAAGGTGTATAAAAATCATAAACGTATGCAACTGCGTGCATAAAACACGTATCAATGCACTGCAAGCATATGTGAGCTATATTGAGTGCAGAAATCAAATCGAGCGCGTACCACATGCACAAATCAAATCAACCGTATGAAATCCACGAAATCATAAACATGTGCAGCCAAGGCACAAAAATCAATATCAAGTGTAAATAGATATGCACAAATTATAAAGCAATACAACAGTGTGTAAAACGTATATCAAGTGCAATAACTATGCACAAAAGGTAAATACCTAGTAGGTGTAGCCATGGTGCACGAAAATAATATCATGAAACTAAATCATCAAAACTCAAATCCAAGCGATATAAGTATGATACTCGGATCACAAATGCAAATCGCAACAAATGACATTGAGGTACACTTCCTGCAATGTCGAAAAATATCGGTGCGCCCAAAACTGGCAGAGCAAGATCATCCGCTTGCCTCCTGCTCACGGTCTGGCATCCTCTGTCTCTGGGTCCTCATTTTCTCTGTGGATTACCAATCTCGCAATCTATCGGCTTGTCAGTCCGGTCCGGTGCACTAACGGGAACGATTCCACTCTGGCACTTCTCTGGTCAATTAGTATGATCACTCATAAGGCAGCACGTCACTGGCGTCGGCCTCTGGTCCTCTGAATACACGTGACACATCTGATCCTCGGTGCAAATCTGTAACATTTCTGAAAATATAAAATATTATTTTTGGAATTTAATATTAAAATAATATTTTTCCCGAAAACTGCCGGATTTGCGAAATTGGAGTTTTCGAAAAAAAGTATAAATATATATACCAATAATTGTTAAATAAATGGAAATTTAAAGGATTTATTCATTTAATAATATAATTAAAGGATTTGGCATTTTAAAAATTTATTATATGCAGTTTTGATAAAAACTCGATTAGTGCACTGCTAACCGCGATTAAACCAAATCCGCGTTTCTACAGTTTTTTCGTGGCCAGTGCACCATGTCATGTTATGTGGCGATTATATGTTGTGTTCTTGTGTTATTTTGGGTATTTTGTGACTTGGGTTTAAATAAAAAGAAAAGGGTAAGAAGAGAAAGGATAAAAGGGTAATATTAAAAGAGAGTGGGTGAGAATAAGAGAGGAGAGAGAGAGGGGCTGCCTCATTTCACCTCCCCCATCATTTTCTTTTCCTTCTTCTTCCTCTCTTCCCTCCACCATCAACCCCAAGATCCACCTCAAAAACTCCATCAAAACCTTAAACCCCTTTCATTAAAATTGATCACCTCCTTCTCTTCTATACATTGGACCAAGAAAAGTTAGATTTTGACAACCTTGAAGAGCTAGGGTTTTTCTTGGGTTTCCCAAATGAGGTATAACTTCTTCCCTTTAAATTAGTTTTGTGAGATATCGTGTTTTAAATGTCGTTTTGTGATGTCGCTAACCTGCTGTAATCCCGTGTTTTCACTGTAAAAACAAACAATGTGGTAGTATTGTACTCGAGACCCTGAGTGTTCCCCTAGGACCCTAACCCTTTCCCACCGATTTTGGCCGGCGACTTTGGGGACATATCTGGCGACCTCGGCCATAGGAGGGAGTTCAGGGTTGTAGTTTGGAGGGTAGGTCTATGTAGAGGTTTAAGAGTGTTTGGTACTACCGGATTTTTATGTAAGGACCATATGTTAAATTTGGGAGCTGTTGTGAGTGCTTACTTGACCACGGTGACACGATTCCTGACCTGAGCCATAGAGGTGAACCCGATGCATGAACTTAGGATCTGTTCCGTATTGGTTTTGTGACTTTTAGTGTGCCTACAGTGAATCTGGGATGACCTGGGGAATTTCTGAGACAACCAAACAATACCAGAGACCAATGTTAGACCAGAGGAGACCACCATGACCAAACGAGACCCAACTGAGCATGGGGGGCTGGTCTCGCCGGAATTTCTAGGGATGGGGTCAGACACTTGGTTGTCTGGGGTGTTGGGGTTGGTTCAGTAGCTCAATTACACATTATACATCACCCTATACTTGTTTGCTTGGCTTTATTTGACCCGAGTCAAAATCTGGGAGCAGTTTAGTGTGACTTTAGCTATGTTTTCCGTATTTTGAAATGCTCATTCTTGATATTTGGTTTTGTATTTGGTTGTTGAATGTTTGTACATCAATAGCTAGGGGTAATTTGTTGATTTTGTACGCGTATGCTATAGGTTCTAACCTACGAGCAAGGCGTGTGCCGTTTTGGATTTTAGAACTTGATGTTAATAGCATTGCGATATGTGTTGTTTTGTAGGTACCTTCGCGTGGATTCCGAGGCGACGGAGCATGGCGTCAACGACTTTGGCAAGCGAAGACCAAGGTGAGTAGATCTATATCTACGGGGGAAGTCGGATGGATGGCGTATAGCACCCCCGCAAGGTTTTGATGGAGACTGATTTATAGAATATGGTTAAGAGAACCTAGATTAGGAAACTAGGGTTAGAGTTAAAAGATAGTTAGTGAAACTATATTAGAAGCAAGAATGACAATTAGAAGTGATATGATACGGCTAATATGAAATGACGGGAATTGAGGATGATATTTGATGATATTGCCATTTAGGGTACCATAGGACTAGATAGTCGATGTAGATGTGTCATCCGAACCATACATATTTCTAAACTGAAGAATCGTATGCTTCTTTTAAACAGTTACCTTGAGGGACGTTACGTATTTTCAAATGATATCTTTTCCTTAAAAACACCGTAACCCATATTTTCAAAACTACGATTCACTTCTTTTAAAATCTGTTTGTATGGTTCGGGTGTGTAGGTTAGATTAGATACTCATACTTATAGTAGAGATAGAATGTTTATGTAAACTCGACTTGATGTGAGATATAAATACGATGACAAGGATACAAGACTGATATGATGATATGACGATGTTTTGGTATACGGATGCGAGTCGATTGAAGTGGTTGATACCTTGTCGGTCCTCTGATATGAGATCGTTATAGATGTAACCTGGGACATAGGTATGTATATATATATATATATATATATATATATATATATAATGTTGTGAATCATGGATGATAGGCCATACGTGATATTAGGACGTACCTTCGTTGTCTTATAGGATGATAGGATCCCTGATAGCTTAATGCCGCCGTACAATGATTTTCCGTGCGTGATGAGTTGACTTGATGATTGATCCTTACCCTTGACTAGAGCTTGCCGTACGATGGATTATACCGTACGCGATGTTGTTTCGGCTAGATGCCGATTGATAGATTCACCGACTCAGACGTATGATAGTTACGTATACCTTATAGCTTTTAGCTGATGATTTACCTTATGCGATTTACCTTATACCGCCTTCATGATATTATTATTGCATTGCATATACCTGTGTTAGTACACTTACACCATTATCGATGATGCGTATGTTACACGTACACAGATTTTCCGGCTCACACACTTCATCATCGATAATTGCCATGTCACTACACAGTAGGATTGCTGCATCATGATATGACTCTTTGCATAATTTACTTGCTATAGTAACCTGTGCACTTTTATACGATGTTGCATTTGACTTTGGAGATATTGGGAACCGCAAGACATATTTTCAAAACTGGAATTATTTAAAGGAGCGGTTTTCCCTTAATATGATATATCACCGTTTCATGTTGTATGATATACGGATATGCTTACATTTCATCATATGTCGCATACATCATACTTTATGATTTTACGCATCGAGATATGCTGTTTTCATGAGATTTCTGGATTTGAGAACCGTGGTCATTTCAAAAGAAAGTATGTATTTTTTTAAAAACCCGGTTTCTCTTGATACGATATTTCAGTGCGTCCACCATGTGTTTTCTCAGTTCTGAGAGCGACATGTGAAACCCGAGTAGAGGAGGCGGATGAGGCCGATTGCGGGTACATGGTAGACCCGGTAAGGTACCCCGGGGCAAGAAGTTCGAGGTGTAGACGATGAGCCTGGCAGGGGAGCACTACCTACCGGTGATAGTATTTGGACTCGGCGGTTATCCGGAGGATACCGACCGGAGTAGCGAGATGGATATGAGGGACGACCAGGGTGTGCGGCGCCTGAGGGCCGATCTGAGGATACGGCGCCTGAGATATATGAGGATTTACATGCCGATGCTGGGCACGGTTTTCATGATATTTTCGAGTGTCGATGCTAGGCACTCAGGTTCCATGATTTTGATGTGTCGTGAAGGACACCGTTGATTTATATCCTCATACTTTCATGCACACTCTTTTATGATATTTACGTGCATACAGACATTGATTATATAGGTGGACTAGATCCACATACATACATACATTGATTTTACTGTTAGAGGTTATACACATGCTTATAGAGATTGACTACCTTGTTGGCACATATACAGACCCGGTCACCCTAGATATCATAGTATTACCTTTATGATATAGTTGACCTAGGAGTCGTTGTTTATTCGATTTCTATCTGTTGATATTGTTCTACTCACGAGTTGGCAACTCACCCCCGTTGTGCCACAGTTCTTGCAGGTTGACCGCTTGGATCAGTATTTGTTTCGCTGGCACACAGTTGTATTCGGGTGTTTGCATTGGTAGGTGGGACACTTGTATCGTACCCACTCTTGTATTTATATTTCATATTGTATCTAGTTAACTCCATCAATTGAAATTTGTAAATTGTATAAGTAATGAGACTTAGTGAGTTTGTGGTTGCGAGACTTAGAGCGAGGGGTTTTCTGCTACTTGTGGTTTTGATGTCTTGCTTATTTCCTTATCTTTTGTGGCGATCTTCGCCGTTGGGCGTCGTATACTCATATTTACCGTCTTGCGTGGTTGTGATCCGCCGTTTGGCGAAGAGCTAGCTCCCACTTGGGGATGCCATTATTCTTATTATTTATTTGTGGTTTTGGATCAAAATATACAAAGGAGGTGCTGCCAAAATTTTTAAAAGACGAAACATGTTTTCAAACTAGTAAATTTCACTTGCATCATTCATGTTCCTTTTCTAGGCATTAAGAAAACTTAATTTCATTATACCTTTATTTCAAAACCCCGCCTCCTTTATTTTTCTTAAAAGGTTTAGATTTCTGGGTTTCAGCTTACTTGAATAACGTTACGTCTTTAGACGTTGCGTGATTTAAGTGCTGATCACGAGCTAATATTTCGGGTCGTGACAAAATCTTATTGTGACAGTGTCCTGAAAGGAGCCTGCTCAGGGTCTCTTCCGATCTCGCCTATGCCGAACTATACGGAGGCTGGTACTCTTACATAATCTTTTTTCGTTCTCTGAACATTTGCGTTCTCAGCACAACATTTCCTTGGGAACTGGTCGTATTCCAATGCTTCTGTATACACATCCGATCTCTAATCTCAACGGAGAGTAACAACAGCTCGTCAGCATCTCGCACGAACCTCTTGTTTAACCCATCTTTATTATCGCCCACTTCGATATCACGTCATGCTATCTGCGTACTGCAAATGTTCTCGGCTACAGTCAAACCAAAATCTTTCACACGGACTCAAAATCGCGAACTTGGTACCTTTATCACTCTGTAGAAGATATCTAGCCGAACACGTCCTCGGGAACTCGCCCCAACCATCGGAGGAATACTCCATATTCGTCCGTTCTCGATCAACTCACAACGCATCTGGATGAGGTTCTCTATCTGAAGCTGGTCCACTTACCGATCTCATTTCGGATCATCCAATGAACAACGTCATCTCTGGATCGATCTACTCTAGATCTGAGTAAGATTATCCACACTGGAAATCTTCAACTCAACAGGGCCTGCATCAGCGCATCAATCAGACGAATCATCTCAGTCGCTCAACTCTATTCAAGATAGACTAGCTATCATCTATCGCATCTTTGCCTGGAAGCTCCAGCGATCTCAGCTCGTAAGCTCTGGAAGTGACATCCCATCAATCTCAGCAATAGCTGGGTCATTTGTTTGCGAGGTAGACGACATCACAATCTCCGAGGTAGGCTATACACCAACATGTTGGAGATAGTGCCCTCAGAGTCAATTATTGGATCACAGGCACATAATTGCAATGATTGAGGGAGGACCTATTCCGGTAGGACAGTCTTACTCAAGATAATAGTATGCTATCTGGTTTATCTTTATCATCGTGTACTACTTTAGGTGACCTGACAGGTCGCTATTGCACGTTGATAGAGCCCCTAGGATTCTTGCTTGACTGCCAGCAGTATGAGGGCGATCATATACGTGGGAGCTGGTAGTCTATAAGCACATCCTTAAATGGTCCCTAGTCGTGAGAGTTTCAAGACAGGGCATCGATACTCCAGAGTAGACTAGTATATACAGTCGAGACCCTGACGAGGGGCGGTGGCCGGTCTCACAAGCCACTGGTGTCAGTTGGTTCACCTAAGATGTATACAGGTGCTCATTGGGTTATGAGTACACCGGACAGGACTCGCCGGGAACATGCTAGTTGGTCTTATACCTGACGTCAGATAGCAGTTCCCTGGTGACATGTGTATATGTTAGTTCATCGACCTGGGGATCGTCATTTGTCTCGTGTGAGTTCCCACTGTACTTTGATTACTACCCTACCACGCTCAAAGGAGACGTGCAAACAGGTTTTAGTTGGGTACAGTCCCGAGCCACATGGAGGCAGTGAGCGGATCTTCAGGGGTTCGTCTCTCCCGGTATTGGGGGTGAGGTCGCGCTGTGTCTAGGAGAGCCAGAACATGAAAAGTCCTTGGCCAAGGCAGGAGATTTACTAGTAGGTATTCCAGTAGTATCTCAGGGTGTTCTGGGCTGATCTCTGACACGACTTGTACCGCTTTTGGGGGTCTGACTTTTACCAACCCCCTAGGCCCGCCATGCGATGCTCATAGACGAACGGACCGGACTGTACGGATATTGTCACTGACAGGCTTAGTAGGGTGTCAGGATGAGTTCGCTCATCGACGTCCCTTTTGGTCAATACCTGGTAGCCCGTTATGTATTGGCTTATACCTCTGACGTGCTAGTGGTTAAATCCACAACCAAGGTGTTGACAAGTCTTTAGAGTCCCCCACATTCAGTTGCTCAAGTTTTCGGGCGAAACGCTGTAAAGGCCGTATGGAGATATGGCAGGGTTCGATCAGATACGTGCGGTATTGCACGGATCATGATCGGACGGAAAATACTAGCGGGCTTTGGTTTAAGCCGGATCCTAGTATTGCACTGTGTAGATTTTGTCTCATTGCATTTGTATTTCGATCGGAATACAGATGCGGGTGTGTATACACAGTATCGGGGTTTTCCTGTAATTTATTACGGGACCAGTTTTCTGGAGTTGCCAGTTTGCTTTCCGTTTCGGCCATATTTCTTTGTATCTTTCCTTGGCCGAAGATTGGTGGAGGAGGGTTTATTTGCATTTGTGCAAATTAGCTATTTGGAGGGTTGTCTTTGCATACTTTTGTATCATGATGGTTTCATGATGGAGCCCCATCCCTTGACCTTCCATGGTTTATGATTGCTTGACTTTTTGTAGCAATCATAGTTGTTGATTAGTTAATGGAGTGTGGTTTTGCTAGTGATGATGATTCTTGCATGATGACCATTCCTCTCACTTGCATTATTCTAGTGGCTATCTTTTTCATACACCCTCTCTCATTCTTTCCTCTCTCATTCCTACATGAGGCATGGCCGGCCATATGAGGGGGCTGTCCCATTTTTGGTGTGGGTGATTTTGGTTGATCTCATATCATTTTTCCTTCACCAAAATTCCCAAGAAAAACTCCATAGTTCATCCATCCACCAAAGGCAACATCCACTACCCCAAACGAGACATGAGTTCTACACACATTCTAGAGCAAACCTTGGGCACGTCGGCTTGCCAACTTCGTGCCCGAGTTGCCTCGGTATAGAGGTGGGAGCCCGTAAAAGTAGCAGGCGACGTGGTGCCCTTCCAGCGAGGAGGTGGAGACCGGACATTCCGCGGGAGATCGGGACGACGGCGAGAAGACCGGAGGACACGGATCGCTCGGTATATCTCTCTTCCCCATCTTGTAGTTAGCTAGGACTAGTTTAATGGCACGATCTGGGTTTATAGTGCACGGTGGTGCCGGTTCAGAAAATTAAAGTAAATCACCGCTTCCGCATTCCGGCGTCAGATTGACGGCCGGGGCGCCGCCGTGCACTTACAGTGGTATCAGAGCCTCGCCATTAACCTAGTCTAGCTTTGTCTAATGTGTTTTACACTTCCGATCGAACAAATGTTCCGAAAACCTCATAACACATGCATCAGTTTTTTATCGATTTTTTTCTGGCTCGAAATTTTTTTCAGGTTGTTGAAAAGTGATGTACTGGAAGTTCTAAGCATTCTGGAGAAATTTCATACAGTGATTCGATTATGGGGGCGCGGAACCGCGGCCAAACCCCTCTTTGGGCCGCGGTTCCGCCGCACTATGATCTCCTTGATGTATCAAATTTCTGCAGTTTCTTTCTGGGTTAAAAATAGGGTTTTTTGGAATGTTAATTTTTGGGCCCAGATTTCTTCATGTGCTACAGTAGTGCTTGGGGGCCCACTTGGTAAAATTTGATCGATCGGATATTTTAAATACATTAGTTCACAGTATTTACATTATATCTGCGACCGTGAATGTCACTTGATCGGTAAATCCTGTCTAACTGCTATAGCCCGGTTAGATGGATTTGCGAACGTGATTTTGCTGTGATGTTGTGGATCGGTCGTGGGGATAGCCTGGTTGCAGTGGTAGTACAGTTTTATTGTATTATGTACATTTGATATTGCGGGGCGAGCGTCCGACATGTGGACTGCCGTCACTGCCTGTTTGTATTATTATTTTGGGGCACGACCAGGTTGCGGTCGATGTACCCGTTGTATGTATATTTTACTTTCTGTACTAGGATCACCCCGCGGAGGGATGCACGGATAGCCGGGTTTTAGAGGGCAACGAGTCCGCATCTCATGGTATTGAGACGGAGGGGGCTTCACTCTAGAAATGGCGGGCTATTCGCCGCACTCGTAGGGGGTACAGGTTGACCCAGGAGGGGTGCTCAAGTTACCGGATTCCGTGAAGTGCTGGGTGGTCCATTCACGTTGCTGAAGGGGGCTGCCTCGCTTCAGGTTTTGGCGGGTAACTTGCCGCGCCCGTAGGGGTCTAGGATTTTCATTGCACAGGCTATCCACATGACCAGGGGAACGTCGGGTTTCAGTGGCTCTGTGAAACCCGGGGATCCCAGATATCTGTATTGTTCTGTGATGCTGTACATTTCTGTGATGTTGCATTTTATCACGCCTTGAGCGAAATATTATATATTGGTATATATATTAGTAGATGTTGTATATGTTTTGCATCCGCGCTAGTCCAGTCCCCGCTCTGTCGTTAGTTAGCTAACCTAACGGGTAATGACGGGACCCAGTGGCGAATGCGGATGGCATATACGTACATCAGTATATTTTCGTTCTTTGTGGTGTGATCAATTGATGGGACTGCGTTGATTCGGATCAATGCAAGTTAAACAAACCTAATCTGATGTTGTTGGAACACTTTTCAAAAAGCTGTTATTGCAAGGACGTTCTCTTTTGTTTTGCATCGTAGTATTCAGTTGGAATATCCTGCTCCTCAGTCGACGAGGCAAGGGTCGAGATCCCTTCACCGGGAGTGACCCTTTGGACAGAAGTGTGCGTCAGGACAATAACTTCACTATAGCCGATTACTTTTGCTTTGCATCGTGGTATTCAGTTGGAATATCCTGCACTTCATTCTACGGGGAAAGAGCCGAGATCCCTTCACCGGGAGTGACCTCTTTAGCAAAGGTTTTCGTCACTATATTTTTAAAAGCTATCCGGTTCCGATATCAAGTTCATTACGTTAAAGGTTTTCGCCAGAAACCATTCGTAGCCCTCCGTCGTTTCAGATGGGTAGCACGTAGTATTCATGCTATGTATGTTGGCCTTCGTCAAGGCATAGTGTATGGTAGCTGCTTGTTACCTTTCTGCTGCATAGATAGATGCGTTGGTTTGGGACAGTCATACTACTATTTTGGCCTTCGTCAAGGGTATGTACGGGTGGGTTCAAATTAACCTGGACAATGACGGGTAGAACTTGACATGTGACTTATGATATGTTGACCTTCGTCAAGGTCATAAGAGCATGGGGCAAAAATCTCATCGGGAGTTTCTAAAGAAACTGAAACTTGCCAGATATGCGCATACCTTCTGGAGTGTGATGACGTGAGCGGATTCCGTCACGTTATCATGCGATGATAGTTGGATCCCGATTCCCACTGATGAGTTGGTTTACTCCTCGGGACATCCCGATTAATTCTCCTTTCAGGTTTGGAGGAGAATTTGAGGTTACAGTGGGAGGTTTCCAGATTAGATAAATTGGTAACCATTCTGATCTAGGTTAGAGTGCACGCTGAGTGTTTCTTTTCTCTCTCTCTTTGGCAGCGACCATTGACCCGACCCTAAGACTATGACTTAGTGACCAAGTTGACCGAACCTTCTTAAACACTGGCTTTTAGATTGTCAGAGTTGCAGACCTCATTGCCACTCCTACTTTTACCCTTTTTCTCCAGGACACCCCGTATTACTACGAACGTCCACTTCCATTGGACAAAACCATCGTATGGTTATATACGAATGTAGGGTGTTTTTCGTCACCCCATTGAGATGGGAATACACGCGCGCTTATCAGGCATACTACAGATTCTCTTGCCTAGGGTAGGCCGGGGTTTAATGATTATGGGGATTCGAATCTCCGGCAGCCGCGGACTAAGCTGCCGTTAATTACCCCTCGCCTTTGGGGCGAGGGAACCTCCGATTAACGGGTTAAACTGGTCATGCGAACTCGATGTGCAGTGTACGTGTGTTTTGTTTTGGAGGAGGGTTTAAATATATCGGGAGCCACGCAGAGTTTTTACGGGGGTCCCGCTACCCGGATAGTGGGCTGGGGGTCAAGGGGGCTAGCAGCCCCCTTGCGGGATGCGGGGCAGCGTCCCGTTAGAAATTTTTTTCTAACAGGGACAGTGTCGTGGAGTATGTGTGTATGTAAATATGTATACATATGTACAGATATACATGTATATATATAAAAAGGGGAAAAGACATCCAAAGGATGCGTGGGGACAGCACCTTAGGCGTTGTGCGCCTAGGTGCTGTGCGCTTAGGCGCTAGAGTGCCACGTGTCGGCACGTGGGCACTCTGTGCTTGAGCGCAAGTGTGTCACGTGTCGGCGCGGGGGCGACTTACGCTCGAGCACTTGCGCTTGAGCGCGAGCGCACCACGTGTCGACACGGGGGAGACTTGCGCTGGAGCGCAAGCGCGCCACGTATCGGCAAGGGGGCGACTTGCGCTCGAGCACTTGCGCTTGAGCGCAAGCGTGCCACGTGTCGGCACGGGGGCGACTTGCGCTCGAGCGCTTGCGCTGGAGCGCAAGCGCGCCACGTGTCGGCACGGGGGCGACTTGCGCTCGAGCGCGCCACGTGTCGACACGGGGGAGACAAGCGCGCCACGTGTCGGCACGGGGGCGACTTGCGCTCGAGCGCCTGCGATGGAGCGCAAGCGCGCCACGTGTCAGCACACGGGCGCTCTGCGCTTGAGCGCCGGCGAGAAAAAGAGGCTTTTAGCCTAAAAAAATTTCTCAGAAGAGAAATCAGAGAGGAGTTGGACTCCTGAGTGTGTTTTTTTTTGGTTTAGTGAACGATGTTCTTCTTCCTCTTCCTCTGTTAGCTGGATCTTGAAGATCAAGAGATATGGGATTTCTAAAAATCTCTTCTTTTTGGGATCTAATGGAAAATCTGAGTTCCCCTTTATGGGTTTTGTGGTGAAAAACTAATTTGTTTTATAAAAAGAAGAGTAAAACTCTTGATTTAATTCAAGAGAAAAAGGAAGGTTTTGGAACCTTGAAGAAGGAGAAAATGTCTCAGATCTGAAGAAAATTTTGAGAGAGAGAAAAAGTTTTTTTTTGGGGATATTTCATTATCCTTGCCTTTATAGGCTACACACTTTACACATACCCCCTTGGGCTTCACAAAATGGCATTTTGCCTATCCCATGGCTCATGTGCCATTTCTTTTTGCACATAAGCCATGGGCTTTACAAAAATTTGGCTTTATGCCTATTTTTCTTACATTTATCCATAAAATAAAATAAAAGAAATACAACAAAATTATTTATTACAAAATTTTTATCTTGGCATGGGGGGAGGCCGTCTGCTTCATGTTCTGGCTCGACCCGGGCATGGGCCCACTGGATCTGGGCTTGGGCCCACTTGGCTTGGGGTTGACTTCGATTTTGACTTGGTCAACCGGGGTGTAAATTTTTACCCCAACAAATTGCCCCCCATCAATAAATGCACACCACATATGTGGGTCGTGTGCATGAAATTGATGGATCTTCTTTCCCGTGGAGAAGACTTGATTTGGTTCCCGCTTTTTGGGAAGCTGGCACTGCCCTTTTTATGACATGGACGGTCGTTGCTTGACATGTCTCCGAGACGGAGTGTCGGTGATAGACGTTTTCTCTAGCCCGGAGTGATCTGGTTCCCGCTTTGTAGGAATCCTGCGCTGCCCTTTTTGCGACCTGGACGGTCGGTGCTGCCCTTTTTGCGACTTGGACGGTCGGTACTGCCCTTTTTGCGACTTGGACGGTCGGTGCTGCCATTTTAGCGACTTGGACGGTCGGTGCTGCCATTTTAGCGACGTGGACGGTCGATGCTGCCCATTTTGCTACTTGGACGGTCGATACTGCCATTTTAGCGACTTGGACGGTCGGTGCTGCCATTTTAGCGACGTGGACGGTCGATGCTTCCCTTTTTGCGACTTGGACGGTCGATACTGCCATTTTAGCGACTTGGACGGTCAGTTCTGCCCTTTTTGCGACATGGACGGTCGATGCTGCCATTTTAGCGATGTGGACGGTCGGTGCTGCCATTTTAACGACTTGGACGGTCGATGCTGCCCTTTTTGCGACTTGGACGGTCGGTTCTTCCCTTTTTGCGACTTGGACGGTCGATGCTGCCATTTTAGCGACGTGGACGGTCGGTGCTGCCATTTTAACGACTTGGACGGTCGATGCTGCCCTTTTTGCGACTTGGACGGTCGGTTCTGCCCTTTTTGCGACTTGGACGGTCGATGCTGCCATTTTAGCGACGTGGACGGTCGATGCTGCCCTTTTTGCGACTTGGACGGTCGATGCTGCCCTTTTTGCGACTTGGACGGTCGATGGTTGATTTGACTTGCTCTGCTTCTTGCAGTGTCAGGGGTAGACTTGACTTGCTCCGCTTCTTGCGGTGTCGAGATTGGATTCTGACTTGCTCCGCTTTTTGCGGTGTCAGAGTGAAAGTTGACTTGTTGATTTTGATTTAGGTTGACATCAGCATCGCTATACTGGAATATGGTACCAGGAGCGAATCATCATCTGTCATTTAGAGGATTTTGGGATTTTGGTTTTTGTTTGGCATCTGCATTGCTGCACTGGAATAATGCCAGGAGCAAGTCATCATTTTCCCCGAGAGGATTTGGGATTTTTTTTTGGGACTTTGAATGTGGTCTCACCGGTAGGACATGGGAGAGGTTGGGATTGTTTTACGCCCGTGGATTGTATACGGTTTTGCAGGATGTATGATCCAGACCGTAGGGCCGGAAAAATTTCAGGGCTTTGTTGGCGTCTGCATCGCTGGACTGGAATGTGGTACCAGGAGCGACTCATCATTCGCCTTTGGGGTATGGGATTTGGAATTTGGTTGGCGTCTGCATCGTTACACTGGAATATGGTACCAGGAGCGACTCATCATTCGCCACTTTGGGATCGGGGACTTGGAATTTGGATCTTGTTTGGCATCAGCATTGCTGCACTGGAATAATGCCAGGAGCAACTCATCATTTGCCTTGGGAGGACTTGGGATTTGGGTTTTTGGTCGGTATCAGCACCGCTAACACTGAAGCGAAATGCCAGGAGTGACTCATCATTTGCCGTTGCCTGTTGGGGAAGGATGGCTTAGGAGACAGGTTTAGGTCCCTATCACCTAAGACTTTACAATTTTATGAGCCGTGAGGGTCTCATAAAAGCATTTTCTCCCTACGAGTCGAGAGGATCTCGCAGGTGTATGTTCTCCTTAGGAATCATGAGGATTCCTAAGTGTGTTGCTCCTTTGTGAGTCGTAAGGATCTCACGCAGGGGTTTTCTCCTCACAAGGTCGAGAGGACTTTGCGAGTGTATTCATCTCTTTTCACGAGTTTGTGCCTTTTCGAGTTTTCACAAACTCGCCGGTAGTCCTGCTGTTTTTACTCACGGAGCCCTTTCGGGTTTTCATCCGTGCCCGTTTTGCTTGTGGACATACCTTTTTATTTTTCCTCTTTTCTTTCCTTTTTTTTTCTTTGTTTTTTCCTTCTTTTTTTTTTGCCGCTCGTGGGACTTTAAAAATAGTCTCACCAGCAGAATTTGGGAGAGATAGGGGTCATTTACGCCCGTGGATTGTATACGGTTTTGCAGGAGGTATGATCCAGACCGTAGGGCTGATGTGCTCGATTCGCCTGCGACTTGGAGCATTTACGTATAGTATTTCTTGAGATATCGGCCATTGATGGGTGGCATGGGCTTTTCTCCCTCGGCACTTATTAGTTGGTAGGATCCTCCGTCGAACACTTTCTCGATGACATATGGTCCTTCCCAGTTTGGCTCGAATTTTCTCTTGGCATGTCGATTGGGGATAATCGGTCTTTTGAGGACCAACACCAATTCACCTTTCTTGAAAGCGCGGAGACGGGTTATCTTGTCATAGGCCCGTGACATTTGGGCTCGGTATAGCTCCAGACTTTGCTGTACCGCGAGCCTCTTTTCTTCGAGGGCATCGAGCTCTTCAAGTTGAAGGAGCACGTTTTCCTCCTCCGTCAACTCATGCTGAACGGCCATTCTTAAGCTTGGAACTTCGACTTCGAGGGGGAGGACCGCCTCCACTCCGAAGAGCAATGAGTATGGAGTGGACTGAGTTGGAGTACGGTGCGTGGTACGATATGCCCACAATGCCTCGTGAAACTTGAGATTCCAGTCTCTCTTGTTGGCTGAAGCATTTTTCCTCAGGAGCTTGCATAGAGTCTTATTGAAGGCTTTGGCTAGCCCATTGGCTCTTGGATTATAGATGGAGGAATATCTCCAGTCTATCTTGTGTTGAGTAGCGAACCTTGAGACATTGAAGCTCTTGAAAGAAGGCCCGTTGTCAGTAATGATTCTTCTTGGTGTACCGAAGCGGTATAGAATATTATGCTGGAAGAATGTCAGAATATCTTTTGTCTTGACTTCTTTTAGCGGGACAGCTTCAGCCCATCTGGAGAAGTAATCTGTTGCGGCCAGTATGAAACGATGGCCTTTGGATGATGGAGGATCAATTGGGCCAACAATGTCGGCATCGAGGGATTCCTAAGTGTGTTGCTCCTTTGTGAGTCGTAAAGATCTCACGCAGGGGTTTTCTCCTCACAAGGTCGAGAGGACTTTGTGAGTGTATTCATCTCTTTTCACGAGTTTGTGCCCTTTCGAGTTTTCACAAACTCGCCGGTAGTCCTGCTGTTTTTACTCACGGAGCCCTTTCGGGTTTTCATCCGTGCCCGTTTTGCTTGTGGACATACCTTTTTATTTTTCCTCTTTTCTTTCCTTTTTCTTTTCTTTGTTTTTTCCTTCTTTTTTTTTTCCGCTCGTGGGACTTTAAAAATAGTCTCACCAGCAGAATTTGGGAGAGATAGGGGTCATTTACGCCCGTGGATTGTATACGGTTTTGCAGAAGGTATGATCCAGACCGTAGGGCTGATGTGCTCGATTCGCCTGCGACTTGGAGCATTTACGTGTAGTATTTCTTGAGATATCGGCCATTGATGGGTGGCATGGGCCTTTCTCCCTCGGCACTTATTAGTTGGTAGGATCCTCCGTCGAACTCTTTCTCGATGACATATGGTCCTTCCCAGTTTGGCTCAAATTTTCCCTTGGCATGTCGATTGGGGATAATCGGTCTTTTGAGGACCAACACCAATTCACCTTTCTTGAAAGCGCGGAGACGGGTTATCTTGTCATAGGCCCGTAACATTTGGGCTCGGTATAGCTCCAGACTTTGCTGTACCGCGAGCCTCTTTTCTTCGAGGGCATCGAGCTCTTCAAGTCGAAGGAGCACGTTTTCCTCCTCCGTCAACTCATGCTGAACGGCCATTCTTAAGCTTGGAACTTCGACTTCGAGAGGGAGGACCGCCTCCACTCCGAAGAGGAATGAGTATGGAGTGGACTGAGTTGGAGTACGGTGCGTGGTACGATATGCCCACAATGCCTCGTGAAGCTTGAGATTCCAGTCTCTCTTGTTGGCTGAAGCATTTTTCCTCAGGAGCTTGCATAGAGTCTTATTGAAGGCTTCGGCTAGCCCATTGGCTCTTGGATTATAGATGGAGGAATATCTCCAGTCTATCTTGTGCTGAGTAGCGAACCTTGAGACATTGAAGCTCTTGAAAGAAGGCCCGTTGTCAGAAATGATTCTTCTTGGTGTACCGAAGCGGTATAGAATATTATGCTGGAAGAATGTCAGAATATCTTTTGTCTTGACTTCTTTTAGCGGGACAGCTTCAGCCCATCTGGAGAAGTAATCTGTCACGGCCAGTATGAACCGATGGCCTTTGGATGACGGAGGATCAATTAGGCCAACAATGTCGGTGCCCCCAGACTTCGAAGGGCCACGACGCCACCGTAGGATGCAATGGATTGGGATGCTTGTGAACAAAATCACCGTGAATTTGGCAGATATAACATTTCTTTGCATGCTCTCTACAATCCCGTATCATGGTGGGCCAGTAATATCCAAGCCGTTTGATTTGAAGTCGCATCTTGGGGCCAGATTGGTGAGCACCGCAAACGCCCGAGTGAACATCTTTCATGACCTTTTGGGCTTCGGCCAATGACAGACACCTGAGCCAGAGTTGGTCATATGACCTGCGGTATAATGTGTCATTTACAAACACGTATCGGAGAGCTCTTTTCTTCAGCTGAATCCTCGCGGATTTTTCTACGGGCAGCTTGTCGTATCGGAGGTACTCTCCAATCGGGCCCGTCTTGGATGATCGAAGCTTCTTCGGCAGGACTGCTCTTCTGTTCCGCGCTTTCCTCTTCTCATAGAGAGACTTGGGGTAGAATTTGTCGGCTCCTGACTGTGATCAGAATTTCGTCCATGTCAGGGTCGGCCAGCTCCTTGGCTAAGCGAGCGAGTACGTCAGCCTTTCCATTCAACGCTCTAGGGACTCTCATTCGTTCAATGTGAGTGAACCGTTTCATGAGTTCCACCACTCGGCCTCTGTACCGAGCTAACTCGGGTTTGTATATTTTATAATCGCCGCTTACTTGGTTGACGACGAGCTGGGAGTCACCGTAAACTCGTAGCCGACGGATTTCCATTTCTATGGCGAGCTCTAAACCAGCTATCAGAGCTTCATACTCAGCTTCATTGTTTGTTCGAGGCTCGGTGAGAGCGAAAGAACGCCGTAGGGTTCCCATTGATGGCGTGATGAACACCAATCCTATCCCCGCTTTTACCTCCGGGGCGTTTGATCTGCCGGAGCTCCTTATTGATGAGGCCCCATCGAAGTAGAGCTCCCAATATGGCTCGTCTTCCTCGAGGTGCAGCACTTATTCGTCGGGTAACTCACAATTTAGCGGCGACCCTTTTGGTATGGGATGAGCAGCGAGACAGTCTGCAAGAGCTTGCCCTTTTACTGCTTTCTGAGGAGTATAAACTATGTCAAACTCGAGTAGCATAACAGCCCATCTTGCCATTCTGCCGGCTAGGCTTGCTCTAGTCATCAAGTGTTTGAGCGGGTCGACCTTAGAGATCAGCATAACCCGATGAGCAAGCAGATAGTGCCTTAGCTTTTTCACAGCAAATATCAGAGCCAGGCATTGCTTTTCGATTGGGGAATAGTTGTGTTCCGCCCCGACTAGAGTTCGACTGAGGTAGTAGAGGGCATTTTCTTTTCCCTCCTCGTTATTCTGGGCAAGGAGCGCACCGAGTGACTCATCCAGCGCGGCAGTGTAGAGAATCAGCGGTTTATTTGGAATGGGAGCGGCCAGCACTGGAGGGTGCAACAAGTACTGTTTGATGCTTTCGAACGCTGCTTGACATTCGGCATCCCAGATAAAAGGAGCTCCTTTCTTTATGAGCTTCGAGAAGGGCCTACATCTCCCCGATAAATTTGAGATAAACCTCCGTATATAAGCAAGCTTGCCTTGAAAAGATCTTAGCTGCGTCAGACTCTTCGGAGGGGGCATCTCCATGATAGCCTTTATCTTTGATGGGTCAACTTCGATCCCTCGATGTCGGACTATGAAGCCCAGGAATTTTCCCGATGACACGCCAAAAGCGCATTTCAGAGGATTCATCTTCAGGTCAAATTCCCTCAGTCTGGTGAGAACGGTCCTGAGATCTTGGATATGATCAGCCTTGGCTTCAGTCTTGACGACCAAATCATCAACATAGCATTCGACGACTTTATGGATTAGGTCATCAAAGATATTAGTTATTGCCCTTTGATATGTAGCACCTGCGTTCTTCAATCCGAACGGCATCACCTTGTAGCAATATATTCCGATCGGGGTTCGAAATGCTGTGTGCTTCTCATCCTCAGGCGACATCTTGATCTGATTGTATCCAGACGAGCCATCCATGAAGGTGAACAGCTCGTAATTTGAGGTGTCATCGACCATCATTTCCATGACCGGTAGCGGGAAGTCGTCTTTAGGACATGCCTTGTTGAGGTCCCTGAAGTCGACACAAACTCGGATCTGCCCATTTTTCTTCTTCACTGGGACTATGCATGCGATCCAGTCCGCATATTTCTCTTCCCTGATGAAGCCGGCATTGATGAGCTTCTTGGTTTCCTCGATGACTTTTTCTTCTAGTTCCCTTCTCATTCTTCGAGGGGCTTGTTTGACTGGCTTAGCATCAGGAGATATAGCCAGCTTATGCACAGCCACTTCAGGGGAAAGGCCTGGCATTTCTTTGTATGTCCACACGAAGCAGTCGACGAACTCATGCAGTAGGGCAATTATCTGTGCTTTCATTTCCTCTGATAAGAGCGAGCTGATGTAGGTCGGCCTTGGATTATCGGGCGTTCCTAAGTCAATCTCGGTTAGCTCGTCAAAGGTTGCTTGTCCGCCATCTTCAAGCTCTTGAGGAGCTTCTTCTGGCTCGGCTATCTCATCATCATCATTTGATCTTTCGCCAGCTTCACCAACATGGATCATGTAGCACGCTCTGGAATCAGGTTGAATGTAACCTATTCCCCGTCTGTCTGGAATTCGTCCATCGATGAGTGCTCGGACCTGGGGTGGATGCCATAGCCCTTCGTAAAACTTTGCTTCGGACTCCGTTTGATATAACCGGCATCCGCACTTTTTAAAGTATTCCTGCATCTCGGGCGCATAGTATCTGGGATTGAGGACGGCTCTTATGCCTCTCTCATAGGGAAGGCACGCGACAGAAAGATCGTCCGGGTGTACAACGGGGTTTGACCCATAAAACAGGATGCCTTTCTGTCCATTTTTCCTCCCGGGGACGTAGAAAGTTTTCAGCTGGTCCACGGTGGAGACTGACAACGCATCGAGCTCTTTGCACATCTGCTCCGGCACCCTTGTGACGGCTAGGGACCCTTCTGCAACTTCAAATGTCTCTCTTAGTTTCGCTTGCTGCATAGGGGTCTAATCTGCACAGCTGTTGCACGGCAGGTCCTCTTCTTCTGACTCTTCAGTGTCACTGCCAAGATGAGGGCGGACTTTGCTGCTAGATGGACCTTCAGTAACAGATTCTTCCGTATCGCTGCCAAAACGAGGGTGGGTTTTACGGAAGGACGGGCTTCCAGCGTCGGACTCATCAGTGTCGCTACCGAAATGTGGGCGCACTTGGGCGTTTTTACTTTTGAAAGTGACAACCGGCGCAGATTTGCTTTTGGGTCTTGGGGCCGGTCTATCCTCAGTCAGTTGTGGCATAGCATTTTGGTGGTTCATAAAGTACCGAGAATCTTCATAGCGGACTTCATGCACACCGAACGGCTGGATGTCTCCGTCAATGCGTCTTTCTTCGCCATTTTTAGTATACTTCATGCATTGATGGAGAGTTGACGGAATGATGCCGTAATCGTGGAGCCACGGCCGTCCCAAGAGAATCTTATAAGACGTGTCGGCATCGATCACGTATATCTTAGCTTCAGTTTGCAGATCCCCGAATTTGATTGGCAGAGCTATGGACCCCAGAACTTGCTGGCAATTTTGGTTGAAGCCTTGAATGACAATCCTTTCCCTTGACAGGTGTCGGACGTCCATTGACAAACTCTTCAGCGTCCGCAAGTTCATGATGTTCACTGAGGACCCTGGATCAATCAATATACGATTAATTCGATCTTCGTCACTGTACCCGGTCACGTAAAGCGGCCGATTGTGCTCAGCTGTTCCCAGTAGCAATTCTTCATCCTTAAATGTGACTACGGCGGCATGCAAAGCGTGCTGAGCTTCTTTCATATTAATTTCCGCAAAGTGAGCCTGATACCGCTCGGGGTTTTGTAGAGCGTGAATAAGAACATCTCTAAGCTCCTTAGATAGGACCAAGGCGTCGTAGATGCTCAGGAGAGACGGAAGCCTTCGAAGGTGAGCCAAGACATTATAGTCTACTGGGGAAGGACTTGAGTTTTCATCGGCCGGTTCTCCGCCATCTTCATCATTAGCCACCTGTTTTCCCTTTCCTTTTGGGGCATTACCCTGATTTGGCGGTAGAGCCCTGCCGCTTCTGAGATGGATTTGGTTGGCCTTTATGGCGAGCTCCTCGTCTTCTTCAGGAAAACAGAGCTCATCCTCGGAGTCGCTGCCAAGATGGATGGTGTAGCAGGTCACTACTGGGATCTCTTCATTGGAGTTTTCTTCTAACTCCTCCAGAATTTCAGCCGCTTGTACAGGGAAGAACTCCTTCAATTGAATCAATGTTCTTTCCTTTTGTTCATATTCTTCGAGGGAATCGATATATTTTTGAATGGTCGATCTCCCTGCAGACTCTTTTTCGCGCCGAGCTGCCCCTTTCTTCTTCTTGAGCTTCTTGGATTTTGAGCCTGATGGAGCCGCATTGGCAGCTGGACTGGTAGGCTTCTTCTGCCCTTCCCATTCTGTCCTGGGCTCTTTCCGAAGTAGCTTTATCATCTTCTCCGTCTTGTTAGATATGTGCGTACTCCATGAAGACCGCGATGAGTCCGTCTCATTTCTCGGGGCAGCGGGTTCGGCTGTCTGCTCCCAGAAGGCTTCAACTTATGTCTGTATAAAGTTGGTGGTTGCAACTTGATTGTTCACCAACACACTTTTGGACAGCTCGATCTCTCCAGCCTTGTACTGCTTCTCGACCCAGTCTTTGAAGATATAGCAATCCTCGATCACATGGCTCACTACTCGGTGGTACGGGCAATACAGGGGATTGTCGGTCATTTTTGCTTCTTGGGGTCTTTTCGACTCCGGCAATTGTAGGCCGTTGTTCAAGGCATCTTTAAATATCTTACGGACCTTGTCCCTTCTGAAAGAGTAAACCTTGTTCTTCTTCTCCTCTAGAGAAGGCCCATCTCCTCCCAGCAATGGCTTTCGAGACCGGTTGGTTTTGGATTCGCCCGCCCTTCGCTTTTCTTCATTGTCGGACGCATTGAAGACATTGGTACTGCTGGAACTCCCGCTTCTACGGCTGTCGTCCCGCTTGCTTTTCCAAGTTTTGTCTCTCTGAGAGTCCGGCGGGGACTCTTGCTTCGAGCGTTCCAGCATTTGGACTTTCTTGGTTAGCTCCTGAAATGTCTTGAGGCCCGCTGTACACAAGAATGGGACCATCCAATTGCTGAGGTTCCCAATGAGAAGGCTGACGGACTGGTCTTGCTCCAGCGGCGGTTCGCACTTGACCGTGAGATTACGCCATCGGGCGATAAAGTCAGTGTTGCTTTCATTCTTCCCCGGCTTGGTCCTCACAAGGTCGGCAATGGAGATTTTATCACTGACGCTCATGAACCTTTGCCGGAACAGAGACTCCATTTGGGCAAAGGTAATGATGGACCCGTCTGGTATGCTCGCGTACCAGTCGAAAGCGACACCGGTCAGGCTGTTGACAAACTGACGAAGAAGGAGCGCGTCATTGCCCCCTGTATTTCCGCACGATGCTTTGAAGTGGGCGACGTGCTGATTTGCATTCCCCGTTCCATCAAATCTTCCGAACTTAGGAATGACGTAGCCGCTTGGGAACTCAATCAGATCGTACTGCGCGGGATATGGCCGCCCACTACTGCCGATTTCTTTCTGAGCTTCAGCTTCGGCCACCAATGTTTTAACCTTGCTGGTGACCAAATCCATTATACGATCCAGTGTTAGCGGGATAGTGCTATCTGGGGCCAAGGCGTCCCCAGAAGCGGAATGTGGCCGGCTTTCATGCGGCTCGACCAGTCTTGGTCCCAAAGGAGCAGGCATTGGCTGCCTCGGATTGTCATCACTCGGCTGATTAGTAGCGGCTTGTGCCTGATTGGGAGGCGCTCGAGCAATTTGAGCCGTAAGCTGCATCACCACGTTCGTTAAGTCGTCAATTTTCAAATAGAGCTTAGCCATCTCTTTATCTTTGCTCCTGAGCTGTTTTCGAAGCTCTTGAAACAGCTCTTGCTCCGCAGTCTTGGGGCGGAAAGTTGGCTCTTCCTCGCTGTCCGAGCTTGACTCTGCATGGACCGAGGGGTCTTTCTGCCTATCATCCTCATCGAGAGGGTTTTCTTCATCCAGCGGGGACGGCTGTTCTTGGGCGGCGGCAACCACATTCAAGTTAGATTGGGCTTGGGATGTGGTGGCCCCATCCTTGCTTTTGCTGCGAAGGTTGTCGCTGGGGCGCCCGCCAGCCATATAGACCGTATGGATGATATATCCGTCCGTCTTTCTATCATTGGCGGCTGATTTCACGGATCGTTGTCTTGACCCCCTTGCTTCGGTAGCTGGTAGTCGATTGAAGTCGGCTGGCCTAACCAGGTTCTTGAATGGTGCTAGCGCTTCTTTTCTGGGTTTGCCCCGCTGCTTTCGTGCGACACAGAGTGCTTGATAGACTCTTGAAGAGACAGTGTCATACTTTTTCTGTTGGGGCCAGGACACGTCTCTTTGTGGCACTGTTCGGACCGCTGTCTTCTTGATTCTGGCGGTCATGGCGTTTTTCTGAACCCACTTCAGAGGCTCGAAGGAATTGCTGATTCTTACGTCCGACTCAGTCGTCGTAGCGGGGCGATCCTGCACTTGGAACTTCACACGATTCCATTTGGCTGAAGCCCTGGCCCTCTTGTTGGCTCGATACCTGAGTCGCTTCTGCCTTAACTTTTCTGTTCTAAGCGCCTGGCAGACTTCGACTCTTTGGGAAGACGGCAGACTTCGACTCTTTGGGAAGACGCCACAGACCGGGCGATGGAGGGCCTTGGAGATACGCTTGATTGTGCATTTGTTGGAGTCATCGCCTGAGCTCGTCCGCAACATTTGATGTTGCCCTTTGTACCGAAGTTCTTGCCCCCCGCTGGAGCACCAGAGAATCGTTCAGATACCGTCTTAAGTTTCGGTTGTGGTGCCTTGGCGATCACGACATTCGGCCTCTTACCCCTTGAGACCGGCTTGGCCACCTGTTCCGCCGGGATCTCTGCCAGATGAGCGCTTCCGGCAGGGTAGATGATGACGGAGCCAAACTGGCGGGGCGGTTCCTCCCACTGTCGACTGAGGCTTGCGGGGAGAACCACACGAGCGTTGATCTTGACCACGTACGGAATCGGGGTCACGTTGGAAGGTGAATTCGTCTGGGGAGACATTGTCGTCGAATATTGATTGCTGCACGGAAAAAAGAACATCATTTCAGTATAGGTAATCAATATGTATATTGATTGAGTTCGCATGAACGTTTAACCCGAAATATGGGGGGAGAGATTAGTCCCACCGGGCGTGCCAGAATCTGTAGGGTGTTTTTCGTCACCCCATTGAGATGGGAATACATGCGCGCTTGTCAGGCATACTATAGATTCCCTTGCCTAGGGTAGGCCGGGGTTTAATGATTATGGGGATTCGAATCTCCCGGCAGTCGCGGACTAAGCTGCCGTTAATTACCCCTCGCCTTTGGGGCGAGGGAACCTCCGATTAACGGGTTAAACTGGTCATGCGAACTCGATGTACAGTGTACGTGTGTTTTGTTTTGGAGGGGGGGTTTAAATATATCGGGAGCCACGCAGAGTTTTTACGGGGGTCCCGCTACCCGGATAGCGGGCTGGGGGTCAAGGGGGCTAGCAGCCCCCTTGCGGGGTGCGGGGCAGTGCCCCGTTAGAAATTTTTTTCTAACAGGGACAGTGTTATGGAGTATGTGTGTATGTAAATATGTATACATATGTACAGATATACATGTATATATATAAAAATGGGAAAAGACATCCAAAGGATGCGTGGGGACAGCACCTTGGGCGCTGTGCGCCTAGGTGCTGTGCGCTCAGGCGCTAGAGTGCCACGTGTCGGCACGTGGGCACTCTGTGCTTGAGCGCAAGTGCGCCACGTGTCGGTGCGGGGGCGACTTGCGCTCGAGCACTTGCGCTTGAGCGCGAGCGTGCCACGTGTCGACACGGGGGCGACTTGCGCTGGAGCGCGAGCGCGCCACGTGTCGGCACGGGGGCGACTTGCGCTCGAGCGCCTGCGCTGGAGCGCAAGCGCGCCACGTGTCGGCACGCGGGCGCTCTGCGCTTGAGCGCCGGCGAGAAAAAGAGGCTTTTAGCCTAAAAAAATTTCTCAGAAGAGAAATCAGAGAGGAGTTGGACTCCTGAGTGTGTGTTTTTTTTGGTTTAGTGAACGATGTTCTTCTTCCTCCTCCTCTGTTAGCTGGATCTTGAAGATCAAGAGATATGGGATTTCTAAAAATCTCTTCTTTTTGGGATCTAATGGAAGATCTGAGTTCCCCTTTATGGGTTTTGTGGTGAAAAACTAATTTGTTTTATAAAAAGAAGAGTAAAACTCTTGATTTAATTCAAGAGAAAAAGGAAGGTTTTGGAACCTTGAAGAAGGAGAAAAGATCTCAGATCTGAAGAAAATTTTGAGAGAGAGAAAAAGTTTTTTTTTTTGGGATATTTCATTATCCTTGCCTTTATAGGCTACACACTTTACACATACCCCCTTGGGCTTCACAAAATGGCATTTTGCCTATCCCATGGCTCATGTGCCATTTCTTTTTGCACATAAGCCATGGGCTTTACAAAAATTTGGCTTTATGCCTATTTTTCTTACATTTATCCATAAAATAAAATAAAAGAAATACAACAAAATTATTTATTACAAAATTTTTATCTTGGCATGGGGGGAGGCTGTCCGCTTCATGTTCTGGCTCGACCCGGGCATGGACCCACTGGATCTGGGCTTGGGCCCACTTGGCTTGGGGTTGACTTTGATTTTGACTTGGTCAACCGGGGTGTAAATTTTTACCCCAACAACGAACTCGAAGAGATTTATTCGAGGATGGTTTCCGGTTCTGGAGAAAACGAATAGGACTATTCAATTGTCTTTTCCTTCTACCTTCTCTCAGGTTGCGAGTACCCCTTAGATTAGGGGATAGTACACCTATTACGCAAATTGGATAGTCTTCTTCCAAACCATAGGCAGGTGCCGACCGGTAGGGAATGAAGAAAACCAATTAGCCTAACGATGGTGTACAGAAGGTATTGAGTTAAGACAAAGAAAGGGATTAGTAAGAAGGCAAAGTAAATTGCAACTGCTATTCACGATCAAACCAAGTATTTCATTACCACTCCCACTTCACCTTTGTATTTCTCCAGGACACTCTGTATCACTACGAAGATCCACAGTTTATTGGATATTCCATCGTGTGGTTATATACGAACTCGAAAGGAACTTGTTCCAGTTCGGGGATGGATTCTGGTTCAGGAGAAATAGGAATAAGGTTTATTCAGGTGTCTTTTATCTTCACCTTCTCTCGCATTGCGAGTGTTCCTAGGATTGGGACAGTACACCCATTATGCTTATTGGATAGTCTTCTTCCAAACCATAGGCTGGTACCGAACGGTAGGGAAGGAAGAAAACCATTTGCCTAAAGGGGTGTACAGAAGGTAATGACTAAAGACATATGAAGGGATTTGGAGAGGTGGCAAAGAATTACATGGTTATAGTCGTGAATCTGGATAATGGAAGAGGCATTACTAGGAATACCAGGATACCCCAACGAAACATTTTAATGTTTCAGCTTCACTGTGTACTGTTAAAGGAAAACTGATTTCCCAATTAGATACTCCAGGGTATGTATTTACCAGGTATGATTTTCACATCTGTATAGTTTTACAGATGATGAGTGGGAGTAAGTTATTGGGAATTAGGTGATCATCCTCATTATATCGGAATTCGTTGTAATTGGTGATATTTGAGAAAGTCACCTGGGTTGTTTGCCGGACGGCGAATATTTGGTTTTGAATATCCGTTATAATGCACCATTTTCAAATTGTATCTGTACGTCTATTTTTATAGAGTGAGATATACCCTTTTGAAATTATGTCGATGACATTTACCTTAGTGGATGGTTAGGTAAGGAGCATTAAACAGCGGTGTAATTCTTCTTAACCATAAGTACAGTTTTCAACCTACGACACATAGTGAATGAGTTATCAGACTCAAGGGACTTTTACAGAGTATTGTATGTTGTCCAGGGTCCATCAGGACAGAGGGGTTGGTCCTCGTACTATATTCGGTTTACTTATGACTTCTCTAGTTTTTAGACAGGTGTTTTGTGGAAACACAGGGTCCGAATTTTGAGAAGTTATAGGTATTTGAATAAAGTAGAGAACCAGGTGTTGCAAGTATCGGGATTCTTCAACGAGATCGAAGATGTAGATACTTGTGTATGGTATTCAGTTGATAGTAATGATTAAGAGAACTTGCTTCTCTTTCAGGTTACTCATAATTGGAAGCATTCCTAAGTTGAGTAACGCTGATCGGCCTCCTTCCATTTAGTTGACATGCACTGGAGACAGCTGCATGATTTGAATCTGGTTCAATTAAATCAGTGCCTCTGGTTCTATATTGGATATAGAACAGTTCGTATCTTAACGATGATAAGGTACGGGGAGTTGTCCGGATTATGCTTAAAACCAGACTCTGGATAACTCAAGGCACGTTTCTGTAATGGCTGTTTGTGGGTTGACCCAGGCTATGACGAGGGTTGACTTTCTACCATCTGGAAGATCAATAGTGATATTGTTCTTGACTCGCCACAGTTTTATTAAAAATGGATTTTTTCAGAAAAACAGTAGTGGGAGTATGGTAGAACTGGAAGTGATTCCAGAACCGCAAACGATTACTGAAGATTTGATAAGGAACCTAAAGATTCAATCTGAATTGACATTCCATTGGCCACTCCGCAGATACGGTGGGTAACCTCAGGCACCCGAGAGGTACTCCGGTAGTCTCAAGGACGGTGACAGGGAGGTTCTTGTTTACCCACACTTCCCATTGCTGTTGTTCCAGGCTGCGAGACCCGGAAGGAGGATGAGTATAGCGTCATTCTAAACTGGCTTTAGAAGTGTACGTCTATATGACTCTACCAGAGGGTTGTCGTAGTCAGCGGGAGCAGCGGAAGCATTGGTGGACAGGTAGCTTATGTCTATTTATAGACTAAAGCAGATATAGCGGAGATAGACCATCAATTTCTGATGTGACAGTCATAGGTTTGACTTCATCAGAATAGGGGATGGATCAGTTGAGAAGGTAGTAGAGTGTGGTGTCCTAGTATTTGGATGACATACACTGAGTAGGAAGTGACATTCCTATACTACGATCAGTTATACTTTGGTCGTCACACAGTGGTTTCTCCACATGGGACTTGGACATTATATCAGACATACTGGTTACTAGATCTATGGTTTTAGATCTAGATTTGGGTGGTTTCCTAATTAAGGGTACTTAGACAACATTCTAAGAGTATTTAGAATGGACGACTCCTGGCACGGTGGTGTACCTGCAGGTAATGGAGTCACCCTCTCTAAAGGTGTCTTATAGACTAAAGTAGAGAGGGATGCGCATGATTGGCAGATCACTTGCTTAGGCAATTAAGTCAATCATGAGATATCAAGTACCACACCAGATGTTGTTTTCGCACTAGATGCAAAAAGTTGACATTGATCCAATCCTGGAGAAACAGTCGGAAGCAGTTTTAGAACATAAGTGGATGTTCTAGGGATATGATAACGACAGCCTCATTCAGGAGACAGTTGTCATTCCAGGCTTCCAAGGTGACTTGGACGACAGGGAGGTTGTCAGAGTTATAGTTTTCCTTCTGACGAGGGGCAGTATTTTGGACAGGTAGTCCAAGGAAATACTGAAGGAGGCATGGCGCAGGATACTGATTAAGTTCAGTTGACGATACAGTCTAAGAAGTTTGGATTTGGATTTCATTTATGAGCTAGGTCCCATCAGACATCCAGACACATTCTAAGACAGGTATTGCTCATTTCGGGAGATAGTTTTCTCCGCGAACTTGAGATATAGAGAGACATAGAAAGAAACATCACAGCGGATCCACTCACTGAGGCTATTCCTCGAACGCAATAGTTTCGCAAACGAGCTTTGTGAGACTGACTAGTAGAGGAGTTGGGTGTTCGGTATCACACGGGCTGTGAGTATGCGACAGCGCAATAATTAGCCTTGAGTGCAAGTGGGAGATTGTTGGAGATAGTGCCCTCAGAGTCAATTATTGGATCACAGGCACATGATTGCAATGATTGAGGGAGGACCTATTCCGGTAGGACAGTCTTACTCAAGATGATAGTATGCTATCTGGTTTATCTTTATCATCGTGTACTGGTTTAGGTGACCTGACAGGTCGCTATTGCACGTTGATAGAGCCCCTAGGATTCTTGCTTGACTGCCAGCAGTATGAGGGTGATCATATACGTGGGAGCTGGTAGTCTATAAGCACATCCTTAAATGGTCCCTAGTCGTGGGAGTTTCGAGACTGGGCATCGATACTCCAGAGTAGACTAGTGTATACAGTCGAGACCCCGACGAGGGGCGGTGGTCGGTCTCACAAGCCACTGGTGTCAGTTGGTTCACCTAAGATGTATACAGGTGCTCATTGGGTTATGAGTACACCGGACAGGACTCGCCGGGAACATACTAGTTGGTCTTATACCTGACGTCAGATAGCAGTTCCCTGGTGACATGTGTACATGTCAGTTCATCGACCTGGGGATCGTCATTTGTCTCGTGTGAGTTCCCACTGTACTTTGATTACTACCCTACAACGCTCAAAGGAGACGTGCAAACAGGTTTTAGTTGGGTACAGTCCCGAGCCACATGGAGGCAGTGAGCGAATCTTCAGGGGTTCGTCTCTCCCGGTATTGGGGGTGAGGTCGCGCTGTGTCTAGGAGAGCCAGAACATGAAAAGTCCTTGGCCAAGGCAGGAGATTTACTGGTAGGTATTCTAGTAGTATCTCAGGGTGTTCTGGGCTGATCTCTGACATGACTTGTACCGCTTTTGGGGGTCTGACTTTTACCAATCCCCTAGGCCCGCCATGCGATGCTCATAGACGAACGGACCGGACTGTACGGATATTGTCACTGACAGGCTCAGTAGGGTGTCAGGATGAGTTTGCTCATCGACGTCCCTTTTGGTCAATACCTGGTAGCCCGTTATGTATTGGCTTATACCTCTGACGTGCTAGTGGTTAAATCCACAACCAAGGTATTGACGAGTCTTTAGAGTCCCCCACATTCAGTTGCTCAAGTTTTCGGGCGAAACGCTGTAGAGGCCGTATGGAGATATGGCAGGGTTCGATCAGATACGTGCGGTATTGCACGGATCATGATCGGACGGAAAATACTAGCGGGCTTTGGTTTAAGCCGGATCCTAGTATTGCACTGTGTAGATTTTGTCTCATTGCATTTGTATTTCGATCGGAATACAGATGCGGGTGTGTATACACAGTATCGGGGTTTTCCTGTAATTTATTACGGGACCAGTTTTCTGGAGTTGCCAGTTTGCTTTCCGTTTCGGCCATATTTCTTTGTATCTTTCTTTGGCCGAAGATTGGTGGAGGAGGGCTTATTTGCATTTGTGCAAATTAGCTATTTGGAGCGTTGTCTTTGCATACTTTTGTATCATGATGGTTTCATGATGGAGCCCCATCCCTTGACCTTCCATGGTTCATGATTGCTTGACTTTTTGTAGCAATCATGGTTGTTGATTAGTTGATGGAGTGTGGTTTTGCTAGTGATGATGATTCTTGCATGATGACCATTCCTCTCACTTGCATTATTCTAGTGGCTATCTTTTTCATACACCCTCTCTCATTCTTTCCTCTCTCATTCCTACATGAGGCATGGCCGGCCATATGAGGGGGCTGTCCCATTTTTGGTGTGGGTGATTTTGGTTGATCTCATATCATTTTTCCTTCACCAAAATTCCCAAGAAAAACTCCATAGTTCATCCCTCCACCAAAGGAAACATCCACTACCCCAAACGAGACATGAGTTCTACACACATTCTACAGCAAACCTTGGGCACGTCGGCTCGCCAACTTCGTGCCCGAGTTGCCTCGGTATAGAAGTGGGAGCCCGTAAAAGAAGCAGGCGACGTGGTGCCCTTCCTTCGAGGAGGTGGAGACCGGACATTCCGCGGGAGATCGGGACGACGGCGAGAAGACCGGAGGACACGGATCGCTCGGTATATCTCTCTTCCCCATCTTGTAGTTAGATAGGACTATTTTAATGGCACGATCCGGGTTTATAGTGCGCGGTGGTGCCGGTTCAGAAAATTAAAGTAAATCACCGCTTCCGCATTCCGGCGTCGGATTGACGACCGGGGCGCCGCCGTGCACTTACACAACAGTCCTCTCAAAACCTGGCAGCCTCTATCAATAGCCCGATCATTCGGTACAAAACCGTACACTCATCTCAAATGAGAGGTCACAACACAAACACTAAATTGATACGTTCCCATGTCACCAGAAAACACGATGGCCAGTCTTCGTCCACGACGAGCTCCGTAACAACTCCAATTTTAGTGTACAAAAATTGTTTAAAAGTTAATGTATATTTGGGGTATTTGCAATTACTGTGAGTACTATAAGTAATTGTTTTGCTTTTTAATAGCAAGAAGGAGCTTGTAGCTCATTGGTAATACCTTGCACTGCTGAACCAAAGCACCAGAGTTCAAATCCCATACCCCACATTATTTTTTAATATTATTTTCTTTTAAACTTTTAGAAGTCCAAGGGTTTGCACGTGCATAACTCGTAAAAACCCTACTACATATGTAAAACAAACTGGACCAGGGGGAAGACCAAACGACGACGGACCCACGGCAAACCGACCCCGGCCTGACTCGGCCCGAATCGGCCGGCGACTCGGCCGACTCGACCGCCGCTGTCGGCCGGACTCGGCCGGACCGCCGAGTCACCAACATAAAACTTCTGTCTCTTGGCCTCCCCATCACTCCTGCATACTTTAATTCTTTGGATCGGTTTCAGAGCTCTTTAAAATCCCATTAAACCTAATTTTTATTACAAATTAATACAATTTTCAATACACCCCTTCACCTAACCCTAACCCTAACTTTACCCTATAAATACCATCCCTAGACACACCCCCTCACTCACAATTTTGTCCAAACTCTTAAGAAATTCCTCTAGAAATTTTAGTGTGCAATTGAAGTTAGCAAAGGGCGAAACTTCGGCGATCTTCCGACGATGACTCTAGGAGCTCCCGGCGACGAAACGACGTACTGGCGTCTCCTACCGCTTCCTCTCCCTCATCCCTAACCTCTAAACCCATAAGTCCCTTCTCCCTCTTCACCTTACTATTCTAAAAACACGTATTTCTAAAACCCGTCGGAATCGGAGTTAATCCGATTTCCGATTCGGTTCTTCCTAAAAATCCAATCTTTTCTTAAATACAAACATACCAAAACCCTTACATGTTGACTATTAATCATTAATAAACATATTGAACAAGTTTCATGACAATATATTTCATTTTGTAACTTTTACTACTCTTTTTCAGTAAAATACCATGTAGTTTAGTTTCGTCTTTAAAACATCCTTAATCTTGCTATACATTTAGATAGATCATGAGGTAATGACCTACCTCCTCACAACACTCATATGCAATATAGCACAATACCTTTCGGGAATATAGAATACGGGAAAACGAAACTTTACATATAAATACCACTAACTATTAAAACCATTTTCTACAATATTACGTATTTTTATAAATCTTTGCAAAGCGCCGCTGCAATCCATTTTGGGGAACCTGACTGGGATGGTGCAGATTATCGCACATCTCAGGGCTTAGTAGAGCGAGATGCAGATTATCGCACATCTCTGGGCGTAGTAGTGCGAGATACAGACCTCCATAAAGAGCATTCGGTCTCGAGAGATTTAAAATACGAATATCTTAAGAAAATGTGATTTCTAGAAAATAATAAATTAAAATTATTTTATATAAAAAATATATATATGTATTATCAAAATACCTATTTTTGATATGATATAAATGTTCCAACATTTCTAAATCAAAAGAATCACTTTACATTAAAATACCATGAATTCCATACAAGTTCAATATTACAATTAAATACCCTATATTATGAAATTAGGTTATTTTCACTAGAAATATCACAAATATAAAATCTACATCTATGATAACTCTAAAGACGATAATTAAATAGTTGGGGTGTATTTTGAAAAGTATACACATTATTTTTACATAAAATCCCTTCAAGTTCTATAAATTACCCTAAGGACCCTAGTAAATATAAGTTTAAGCGGGACCAATCTCTTGAGCCTCAGGGAGCCGGAGAAGTGGGTGCTTGCCTATTTAAGGTACACAACTTAACAACGGTGTTATAAACACGGTAATCATTTTTGAAAAGACACAAATCCTGCCGCCCATATGCAGCGGTTACCGATAACATCAAAACCTAATTCAGGATTCAATTTTTTTTCTAATTGTTCTGACTCAGACTGAGTCTCATTATAATAATCTGACTTGAATAAGATTCAAGTACAATCTACAATATTAAAATTCAACATGAATCCATATATTCAAACTATTCAATATATATTGACTGAACCGAACCATGGATATACTTACATTTACATGATTCTCCAGTTATATCTATGATTCTCCAGTTACATCCATTTACTGATATCATGGTTTCGGCAAGTCATCCAATTATACAATCTTTATTACAAGACAATACAAGTTGCAATACAAACAATACAATACTTCGTAGGGTTTAAGGGGTAGATTGGTACGGAAGGTGTTAGAAGTGGCACGAGACTGCAAGATTTAAGACACCTAACCTATATTCCGTTGCTGTTGTACCATGGCATAACGGTTCCTTGTACATTCCGTTCACCTTAGTCTCTGGTCTACTGAGACTCCTCTCGTATACACTGGCATCCTTCTGTACCAAGCAACAAACAACAGTGTTAACCATATAATACAACTTTAAAAGCTACTTTCTCTCTCTGTCTATTCTATTTCCCTCTTATCCTTGGGACTTACCGAGCGATTGTTCACTGACGACATTCCTTCTCTTTCTTCTTTGGAATGTTGTCAGGTGATCTGGACACTCAGGAGATCGAGCCTACAAGTGAGGACTTGGATCAGCTTGCCTACGACCCAGAGCTCTAGCTTCATTGTACATATTTTTATTTCAGTACTTTTCATTTCTGTTATGCCACTATTTAGGCATTGCTTTCATTCATATGTATTTACTTTTCCATGCATTGTACAAAAGAATGTTAATCAATAAAGTTGTTGTTCAGTTATATCTACTGTCTTTGTCTCTTGTGCATTTTATTTATATTGCTTAGATATGCTTAGCGTATTTACCTCAAAGTAAATACGTAGCGCCCAGTCGCGCCCCTTCGCCGTACACCGGGAAGTGAGGCGTGATAGGTTTTGTTGGTGGCCCATACAGGTCAGAGCTGTATGGAACACTATCATGCAGTTCTGTTCTGCGTGAACAACCTAAGCAATATAACACAAGAACCGGCAACTAAAACATTCTTTACAATTCATATTCCTTGAATCTTATCATTTCATATACTTTGAATCTGTCATAACCCAAATTTTTCTTCAAGGTCATGGATTCCCTAAACAACACCAGCACCAACTTCAACAACACTCCACCTCCACTACCAATCACACCTGCCGTCCCTGCTCCGCTCAATGAGCAGACGATTCTGCTTGAGGCGATCCGTAGCCTCCTAGAGGGACAGTAGCAGCAGACTGCTCTTTTAATGAACCATCCCGAGGCAGAAGCACCTGGGGTGAAGCAATTCAGGGCTTTGCACCCCAAACAGTTCTCAGGAAAGGAGAACCCACTGGAAGCTGAGGAATGGGCTCAGAGTATCGAAGATGATCTGGCAGCTGTTGGGGTAAAAATTTACACCCTGGTTGACCAAGTCAAAATCAAAGTCAACCTCAAGCCAAGTGGGCCCAAGCCCAGATCCAGTGGGCCCATGCCCGGGTCGAGCCCGAACATGAAGCGGGCGGCCTCTCCCCACGCCAAGATAAAAATTTTGTAATAAACAATTTTGTTGTATTTTTTTTTTTTTATGGATAAATGTAAGAAAAATAGGCATAAAGCCAAATTTTTGTAAAGCCCATGGCTTATGTGCAAAAAGAAATGGCACATGAGCCATGGGGTGGGCAAAATGCCGTTTTGTGAAGCCCAAGGGGCTATGTGTAAAGTGTATGGCCTATAAATGCAAAAATAGTGAAATATCTCAACAACTTTCTCTCTCTCCAAAAATTTTCTAGATCTGAGATCTCTTCCTCCTTCCTCAAGGTTCTAAAACCTTCTTTTTTCTTTTGAATTAAATCAAGAGTTTAACTCTTTCTTTTTTCAAAATAAATAGATTTCCACCACAAAACCTACGAAGGGGAGTTTGGATCTCCAACCAGATCTCGAAAAGGGGAGGCTTTTAAGGCTCATCCCCTTTTCTCCAAGATCCCGCCGGTCAAGAGCAAGAAGAAGGAGACCCATCTCCAAAAATCTAACTTTGGACAGACCCAAGGCTCAAAAGAAGAGAAATAAATCCCCCAGGAGTTCAACTCCTTTCTAAAGTTGCTGGAGTTTAACTCCATAATTTAATTTCTGTTGGAGTTTAACTCCATAAATTTGTTTCTGTTGGAGTTTAACTCCATAAATTTGTTTCTGTTGGAGTTTAACTCCATAAATTCCCTTGGGAGTTCAACTCCCCAGCCTAGGGGCTAGGCTTCCCTTTCCGCGGGTTTTCCCCGCGGTCACGTGTGCACACGTGACCCCGGGACGCTAAGGCGCCTATCGGTCACGTGTGCGCACGTGACCCCGGGGGCGCCAAGGCGCCCATCGGTCACGTGTGCGCACGTGACCCCGGGGCGCCAAGGCGCCCATCGGTCACGTGTGCCCACGTGACCCCAGGGGGCGCTAAGACGCCCATCGGTCACGTGTGCGCACGTGACCCCGGGGCGCCAAGGCGCCCATCGATCATGTGTGCCCACGTGACCCTGGGGGGCGCCAAAGCGCCCATCGGTCACGTGTGCGCACGTGACCCCGGGGCGTCATAGTGCCCTTCGGTCACGTGTGCCCACGTGACCCGGGGGGGCGCCAAAGTGCCCATTGGTCACGTGCGCGCACGTGACCCTGGGCATTAAGGCGCCCACCTGCTGTGCGAGCGTCCTTTGGACGCCATTTTGTTTTCTTTTCCCCCTCGTTTTACGTGCACTCCCCAACAAAATCCCTTCTGGAGTTTAAACCCTTTTAAAAAAATATATATATATATTCTTTGGAGTTTAACTCCACAATAAAGTTCTATTTTAGGAGTTTAACTCCGCATAAAATTCTTTTAGGAGTTTAACTCTATTTAAAATTCTTTGGAGTTTAACTCCACAATAAAATTCCTTTTGAAATTAAACTCCACTTTTTTAAAAAAAAAGGGAAAGGGGGGAAGGAAAACATACACAGACTCCACGACACTGTCTTCCGTTAGAAAAAAATTTCTAACGGGGCGCTGTCCCACACCCCGCAAGGGGGCTGCTAGCCCTCTTGACCCCCAGCCCGATATCCGGGTAGCGGGACCCCCGTAAAAACTCTGCGGGGCCCCCGATATTTCCAAAACCCCTTCAACATACGATACTGTACATTGAGTTCGCATGACCAGTTTAACCCGTTAATCGGAGGTTCCTTCCCTCCAAATGCGAGGGGTAATTAACGGCAGCTTAGTCCGCGGTTGCCGGAGATTCGGATCCCCACAATCAATAAACCCCGGCCTACCCTAGGCAGGGGGAATCTGTAATGCGCCTGACAAGCGCGCGCGTATTCCCATCTCAATGGGGTGACGAAAAACACCCTACAGGTTCTGGCACGCCCGGTGGGACCTTTTTTTCCTCCCATATCTCGGGTTAAGCGTTCATGCGAACTCATTTAACATATACGCCGATGTTTGTACTGAAATAATTTCTTTCTTTCGTGCAGCAATCAACTTTCAATGACGATGTCTCCCAAGACGAACTCAGCTTCCAACGTGACCCCGATTCCGTACGTGGTCAAGATCAACGCTCGTGTGGTCCTCCCCGCAAGCCTCAGTCGACAGTGGGAGGAACCGCCCCGCCAGTTTGGCTCCGTCATCATCTACCCTGCCGGAAGCGCTCATCTGACGGAGATCCCGGTGGAACAGGTGGCCAAGCCGGTCTCAAGGGCGGGGGGCAAGAACTTCGGTACAAAGGGCAACATCAAATGTTGCGGACGAGCTCAGGCGATGACTCCAACAAATGCACAATCGAGCGTATCTCCAAGGCCTTCCATCGCCCGGTCTACGGCGTCTTCCCAAAAACCCGAAGTCTGCCAGGTGCTTAGAACAGAAAAGTTAAGGCAGAAACGGCTCAGGTATCGAGCCAACAAGAGGGCCAAGGCTTCGGCCAAATGGAATCGTGTGAAGTTCCAAGTGCAGGGTTGCCCCGCGACGATGGCTGAGTCGGACGTAAGAATCAGCAATTCCTTCGAGCCTCTGAAGTGGGTTCAGAAAAACGCCATGACCGCCAGAATCAAGAAGACAGCGGTCCGAACAGTGCCACAAAGAGACGTGTCCCGGCCCCAACAGAAAAAGTATGACACTGTCTCTTCAAGAGTCTATCAAGCACTCTGTGCCACACGAAAGCAACGGGGTAAACCCAGAAAAGAAGCGCCAGCACCATTCAAGAACCCGGTTAGGCCAGCCGCCTTCAATCGACCGCCCGCTACCGAAACAGGAGGGCCAAGACAGCGATCCGTGAAATCAACCGCCGATAATAAAAAGACGGCTGGATATGTCGTCCATACGGTCTATATGGCGGGCGGGCGTCCCAGCGACAACCTTCGCAGCAAAAGCAAGGATGGGGCCACCACATCCCAAGTCCAATCTGGCTTGAATGTGGTTGCCGCTTCCCAAGAACAGTCGCCTCCGCTGGATGAAGAAAACCCTCTCGATGAGGATGATAGGCAGAAAGACCCCTCAGTCCATGCAGAGTCAAGCTCGGACAGCGAGGAAGAGCCTACTTTCCGCCCCAGGACTGCAGAGCAAGAGCTGCTTCAAGAGCTTCGAAAACAGCTCAGGAGCAAAGATAAAGAGATGGCCAAGCTCTATTCGAAGATTGACGACCTAACAAATGTTGTGATGCAGCTTACGGCTCAAATTGGTCGAGCGCCTCCCAATCAAGCACAAGCCGCTACTAATCAGCCGGGTGATGACAATCCGAGGCAGCCAATGCCTGTTCCTTTAGGACCAAGACTGGTCGAGCCGCATGAAAGCCGGCCACACTCCGCTTCTGGGGACGCCCGCAAAAACTCTGCGGGGCCCCCGATATTTCCAAAACCCCTTCAACATACGATACTACACATTGAGTTCGCATGACCAGTTTAACCCGTTAATCGGAGGTTCCTTCGCTCCAAATGCGAGGGGTAATTAACGGCAGCTTAGTCCGCGGTTGCCGGAGATTCGGATCCCCACAATCAATAAACCCCGGCCTACCCTAGGCAGGGGGAATCTGTAATGCGCCTGACAAGCGCGCGCGTATTCCCATCTCAATGAGGTGATAAAAAACACCCTACAGCAGCGGCACAAGTGCCAGAGGGAGCTTGGGTCTGTGTTGCGAAACTGCAGCTCACGGACAATGCACGGAATTGGTGGAAGGCGGAAGAAAGCCGTCTTGAACAACCCATCGAATGGAAGACTTTCCGCGACATGTTCGACGCTAAGTACTTCCCTGAGACTGCCAGGTTCGACATGGAATAACAGTTCATCAATCTGCAACAAGGTTCGATGTGGACCAAGTCAGTAGATGAGTATGACGCTGAGTTCACCATGCTCAATCGGTAAGATATGTCTCAATAACTCAATTTTTTTTCAATATATCACATACAACACAACTAACACAATATTTTAACAGATTTGCGGCACACCTAATACCGACGGACGAGATCAGAGCCCGTCGATTTCAACAAGGTTTAGATTCGGAGATCCAGGATGCACTGGCCACAAGAGATTTTCCGACTCATGAATCGGCTCTGAAAGCTGCCCGCCGTTATGAGACAGTGGTAAAAGCGAGGGCAGACCTCAGTCTGCAGGAGTTAAGCGCCTTGTCAACCAGATGGCAGGAGGAGCCTCGTCAAGGCTACCTTTTATGCTAAGGTGACCGGGAGTACCGAACAACAGGCCCAGCCCAACCTTTTGTACCTATTGCAAGAGAACTGGACATATGATGAAAGACTGCCGGCGAGCCAACCGTCTTTGCTTAGTCTGCGGCTCAGCTGCTCATGATATTGGGTCTTGTCCCCAAAGACAAAACCCATATGCTGCACCCAGGCCATCAATCACTTACCCACAGCGACCAGCCCTTCAGGCACCTGCTCCAAGTCTTGCACTACCTGCTCCACCACCTAGAGGACCACAAGCTGCACCTCCTCCTCGTCAGTTCCATCAAGATTAAAGGAACGTTCCGAGGAATGCTCCTCAAGCCAGGAGGAATGTACCACGGCGCCAGGCTTTCACGATGACCGTGGAAAAAGCTGAGGCCACTGGCCAAGTTATCACCGGTAACCCTTTTCTTCTCAACCTTTCTTTCAGTTTTGTTACTTATCTATATACTTTTCCCTATACCTAAATCATATCCCACATACTTTAAGTACAATCTTAGTAGCCTCACTTCCTGCACTAGCACTCTTCGAAACTGGATCATCTCACTGCTTTATGTCGCAACGATTCGTCAGAACTCATGCGATTCCAGTCACACCGCTTGTATCCAGCTGGAAAGTCAGTTCAGGAAATGGCGTTCTAAAGGCAATGATGGGATACAGCTTGTGTCCAGTAGTCGTTTGCAACAGATAATTCTATGCTGACTTCAAAGTACTGGACATACCAAACTTTGATGTGGTTCTAGGTATGGATTGGCTCGGAACCTTTTATGCTACCATCGACTGTCGTCAAAGGAGGGTTGTATTTGAGATTCCAGATCATCCGGTCTTCTATTTCAAAAGTGGAGACCGTACCCTGGAGCCAAGTACATACAAAGCGAAGCCAAAGAAAGCAGTGATTGCAGCAACTCAAGCAGAGGAAGAATCAAGGCCAGAAGTGGTTCGAGAGTTCGATGATGTGTTTCCTGACGATATATTAGGTTTGCCTCCCGATCGAGCTCTTGAATTCAGTATTGATTTAGTACCAGGAGCACAACCGGTGATCAAAGCACCTTATCGATTAAGTCTGGAAGGTTTGAAGGAAGTCCGAACACAGTTGGACGAATTATTGGCGAAACGATGGATTCGTCCCAGCACTTCAAGTTGGGGATCACCAGTACTGCTTGTAAAGAAGAAGGAAGGTTCATACAGAATGTGCATTGATTACAGAGCCTTGAACGAAGTCACGATAAAGAACAAGTATCCGCTACCGCGTATTGACGATTTATTCGATCAGCTAAGTGGATCTTGTGTTTTCTCTAAATTAGATCTTCGTTCAGGTTATCATCAGGTGAAGGTCAAGGAAGCTGATATTCATAAAACGTCTTTCAGAACTCGTTATGGCCATTACGAATTTCTAGTGATGCCATTTGGAGTGACCAACGCACCAACAATATTGATGAACCTGATGAATTAAGTTTTCTGGGGGTACTTAGACAGGTTTGTTGTCATCTTCATCGACAACATTCTGGTGTATTCTAAGAGTCGGGAAGAACATACCGAGCACCTACGAATTGTTCTGGAAACTCTACGACAACATCAGCTCTATGCCAAGTACAGTAAGTGCGAGTTTTGGCTAAATCAAGTTGGTTTTCTTGGACATATCGTATCAGGTGAAGGAATCCCCGTGGATCCAGTGAAAGTTTCAGCAGTAAGCGAATGGCCGACACCAAAGTCAGTGAAGGACATTCGAAGTTTCTTGGGTCTAGCTGGATATTACAGAAGGTTCATTGAAGGCTTTTCTAAGATAGCAACACCCCTGACCAAGCTCACACGTAAAGATGAAGAATGTGTGTGGTCAGAATCATGCGAACAAGCTTTCGTAGAAATTAAGTCAAGGTTGACATCAGCGCCTATTCTCGTTATACCTGACCAATCTGAAGGTTTCGAAGTGCATTGTGATGCATCCGGTAAGGGATTAGGATGTGTTCTACATCAGCACGGTAAGGTTGTGGCTTATGCTTCAAGACAGCTGAAGACTCATGAGCGTAATTATCCGACACATGATTTGGAATTGGCAGCCGTTATCTTTGCATTTAAGATTTGGCACCATTATCTTCTTGGTGAACGATTAAACATATACACAGATCACAAGAGCCTGAAATATGTGTTTACTCAGAAGGAGTTAAATATGCGGTAGAGACGATGGTTAGAACTCATGGCGGACTTTGACATCAACCTGCAATATCACCCAGAGAAGGTGAATGTGGTTCCAGATGATCTTAGTCGCCAACCATTAGCAATGCATCTCACCGTTCAGTGGAAGCTACAACAGGACTTGCATCAGATAGAGATTGAAGTAGTCATGCCAGGTAACGCTTCAAGTTTGATGAATTTACAAGTTCAATCTACCATTGTCAATCAGATCAAAGCAGCTCAAGCAAGTGATGCTAAGTTGCAAAAGATCAGAGAACAAGTGGAGAATGGACTCAGAACAGACTTCATCATCCATGAAGACGGATCTTTGAGATACGACAGTAGATTATGTGTACCCAAAGGTCCTATTCGGGAAGAGTTAATGAAAGAAGCTCACATCTCTCCCTACTCAGTACACCCTGGAGGTACAAAGATGTACAAAGATCTACGTCAGAATTACTGGTGGTATGGAATGAAGCGTGAAGTAGCCAGAAGCGTCGCTAAATGCTTGGTGTGTCAACAAGTAAATGTTGAACATCACAGGACTGCTGGATTACTTCAACCGTTACCTATCCCAGAATGGAAGTGGCACATTACAATGGATTTTGTGACTGCTTTTCCTCGCAGCACAAAGGGTAACGATGCGGTGTGGGTCATTGTGGATCGACTCACAAAGTCGGCTCACTTCATCCCATTTCGAATTGGCCAATCAACTGAAACATTAGCAAAGAAGTACATGGAGGTCATAATCTACTTAAGATTTAAACTCTTCAAATATGTACTATCTCTGATACCCATGAACTCATACAGGAGATTGTGCGACTTCATGGAGTACCGGTCTGCATTGTCTCCGATCGTGACACCAAGTTCAGATCGCAATTTTGGCAGAGTCTGCAAGCAAGCTTGGGAACAAGTCTGAACTTCAGTACGGCTTATCATCCACAAACAGATGGTCAGTCTGAGCGAACTATTCAGATCTTAGAGGATATGCTCAGAGCATGTATGTTAGACTTCAAAGGATCGTGGGAATATCACCTACATCTTGTGGAGTTTTCGTACAACAACAGTTACCAAGCAAGCATAGGAATGACACCTTTTGCAGCACTATATGGAAGGAAGTGTCGATCGCCATTAAGTTGGGACGACATCGGAGATAGGGAACTTCTTGAACCTGAGATGATAGTAGTAACTGTTGTTATGGTTCGTACTATCAGAGAAAGAATGCGCATAGCCTAAGATCGACAGAAGCACTGAGCTGATACAAAGCGACGTCACTTGGAGTTCCAGCCAGGAGATCACGTATTCTTAAAGATATCTCCGAACCGCGGAGTGATCCGATTTAGAAGACCGGATAAGCTAAGTCAAGGTACATTAGACCGTTCGACATACTCGAACGAGTCGGTGAAGTGGCATACCGCTTGGCACTTCCATCTTCATTGGAAGGAGTGCATAATGTGTTCTACATATCCCAACTCAGAAGGTATGTAAGTGACCCCAGCCACATTCTCGATCATTCCGAGCTCACCGTACAGCCTGACTTATCTTGTGAGCAATAACCTGTTGAGATCCTGGACAGGAAAGTAAAGTCACTTCGGAACAAGGAAGTCAACTTGGTTCGAGTGATGTGGAGAAAAGACACTCCAGGAGAATCAACATGGGAAAGGGAAGATGAGATGCGTGCAAGATATCCCCACCTCTTTGTAAACTAGTCCTTAAAATAAAATTTGTAAATTTCGAGGACGAAATTTTTGTAAGGAGAGTAGACTGTAACAATTCCAATTTTAGAGTACAAAAATTGTTTAAAAGTTAATGTATACTTGGGGTATTTGCATTTACTGTGAGTACTATAAGTAATTGTTTTGCTTTTTAATAGCAAGAAGGAGCTTGTAGCTCATTGGTAATACCTTACACTGTTGAACCAAAGCACCAGAGTTCAAATCCCATACACCACATTATTTTTTAATATTATTTTCTTTTAAACTTTTAGAAGTCCAAGGGTTTACACGTGCATAACTTGTAAAAATCCCACTACACATGTAAAACAAACTGGACCAGGGGGAAGACCAAACGTCGACGGACCCACGGCGACCGACCCCGGCCTGGCTCGGCCCGAATCGGCCGGCGACTCGGCCGACTCGGCCGCTGCCGCCGGCCGGACTCGGCCGGACAGCCGAGTCACCAATATAAAACTTCTGTCTCTTGGCCTTCCCATCACTACTGCATACTTTAATTCCTTGGATCGGTTTCAGAGCTCTTTAAAATCCTATTAAACCCTATTTTTCTTACAAATTAATACAATTTTCAATACACCCCTTCACCTAAACCTAACCCTAGCTTTACCCTATAAATACCACCCGTAGACACACACCCCTCACTCACAATTCTGTCCAAACTCTCAAGAAATTCCTCTAGAAATTTTAGTGTGCAATTGAAGTTAGCAAAGGGCGAAACTTTGGCGATCTTCCGACGACGACTCTAGGAGCTCCCGGCAACGAAACGATGCACCGGCACCTCCTACCGCTTCCTCTCCCTCATCCCTAACCTCTAAACCCTAAGTCCATTCTCCCTCTTCATCTTTCTATTCTAAAAACATGTATTTCTAAAACCCGACGGAATCAGAGTTAATCCGATTTCCGATTCGGTTCTTCCTAAAAATCCAACCTTTTCTTAAATACAAACATACTAAAACCCTTACATGTTGACTATTAATTATTAATAAACATGTTGAATAAGTTTCATGACAATATATTTCATTTTGTAACTTTTACTACTCTTTTTCAGTAAAATACCATGTACTTTAGTTTCGTCTTTAAAACATCCTTAATCTTGCTATACCTTTAGATAGATCACGAGGTAATGATCTACCTCCTCACAACACTCATATGCAACATAGCACAAATTTCGAAAACATAGAATACGGGAAAACGAAACTTTACGTATAAATACCACTAACTATTAAAACCATTTCTACAATATTACGTATTTTTATAAATCTTTGCAAAGCGCCGCTACAACCCATTTTGGGGAACCCGAATAGAATGGTGCGGATTATCGTACATCCCTAGGCGTAGTAGTGCGAGATGCAGACCTCCGCAAGGAGTATTCGGTCTCGAGAGATTTAAAATACGAATATCTTAAGAAAATGAGATTTCTAGAAAATAATAAATTAAAATTGTTTTATATAAAATATATATATGTATTATCAAAATACCTATTTTTGATATGATATAAATATTCCAACCTTTCTAAATCAAAAGAATCACTTTACATTAAAATACCATGAATTTCATACAAGTTCAATATTACAATTAAATACCCTATATTATGAAATTAGGTTATTTTCACTAGAAATATCACAAATATAAAATCTATATCTATGAAAGCTCTAAAGACGATAATTAAATAGTTGGGGTGTATTTTGAAAAGTATACACATTATTTTTACATAAAATCCCTTCAAGTTCAATAAATTACCTTAAGGACCCTAGTAAATATAGGTTTAAGCAGGACCAATCTCTTGAGCCTCAGGAAGCCGGAGAAGTGGGTGCTTGCCTATTTAAGGTACACAACTTAACAATGGTGTTATCAACACCGTAATCGTCTTTGAAAAAAACCCAAATCCTGCCGCCCATGTGCTGCGGTTACCGATAACATCAAAACCTAATTCAGGATTCAATTTTTTTTCTAATTGTTCTGACTCAGACTGAGTCTCATTATAATAATCTGACTTGAATAAGATTCAAGTACAATCTACAATATTAAAATTCAACATGAATCCATATATTCAAACTATTCAATATATATTGACTGAACCGAACCATGGATATACTTCCATTTACATGATTCTCCAGTTACATCCATGATTCTCCAGTTACATACATTTACTGATATCATGGTTTCGGTAAGTCATCCAATTATACAATCTATATTACAAGACAATACAAGTTGCAATACAAACAATACAACACTTCGCGGGGTTTCAAGGGTAGATTGGTACGGAAGGTGTTAGAAGTGGCACGAGACTGCAAGATTTAAGACACCTACCCTATATTCCGTTGCTGTTGTACCGTAGCATAATGGTTCCTTGTACATTCCGTTCACCTTAGTCTCTGGTCTATTGAGACTCCTCTCGTATACACTAGCATCCTTCTGTACCAAGCTACAAATAACAGCGTTAACCATATAATACAACTTTAAAAGATACTTTCTCTCTCTGTCTATTCTATTTCCCTCTTATCCTTGGGACTTACCGAGTGATTGTTCGCTGACGACATTCCTTCTCTTTCTTCTTTGGAATGTTGTCAGGTAATCTGGACACTCAGGAGATCGAGCTACAAGTGAGAACTTGGATCAGCTTGCCTACGACCCAGAGCTCTAGCTTCATTGTACACATTTTTATTTCAGTAATTTTCATTTCTGTTATGCCACTGTTTAGGCATTGCTTTCATTCAGATGTATTTACTTTTCCATGCATTGTACAAAAGAATGTTAATAAATAAAGTTGTTGTTCAGTTATATCTACTGCCTTTATCTCTTGTGCATTTTTATTTATATTGCTTAGATACGCTTAGCGTATTTACATCAGAGTAAATACGTAGCGGCCAGTCGCGCCCCTTCGCCGTATATCGGGAAGCGAGGCGTGACAAGCTCGCCCTGACCGCAACACTAGCAACAGCTCAATCTGCACTCAAACTATGGTGACAGGAACCTCAAGCATGTGTCGATGAAGGTAGATCAAAGGAACTGAAAGAAATCAACAGATCCCAAAATGGATACATGATCATAAGGAGGAAGAAATCAATGAGAGTATGATCATGGAAACGAATAGAATCAAGGATCTCCAATGGATGTATAATCATGGGTACGAAGAGAATCACAGATCTAAAAATATGTGCATCCTAAGGTTTCTTAAGTGGAGTATTGTATCGTAAATATACCACGGAACATACGTACTGTACGTCACTCTACTCGAGCTACCTACTCCATCAATTAGGGTCAGCCTATGTAACGAATGTTCGGGTCTAATATCCCCTGTTCCAGTCTAAGTTCCGTAAGGTCAAACCTAGGTTCCAAAATAATTTGCGCCCCAGACTCCACATAGTCAAACCTAGACTCGAACAAAGGTTAAACCTAGCGCTCTAATACCAACTTTGTCACGACCCGAAATATTAGCTCGTGACCAGCACTTAAATCACGCAAACGTCTAAAGGCGTAACGTAATCCAAGTAAGCTGAAACCCAGAAATCTAAATCTTTTTAAGAAATAAAAGAGGTGAAGTTTGAAATGAAGGTATAATGAAAACATGTTTCGTCTTTTGAAAATTTGGGCGGCACCTCCTTTGTATATTTTGATCCTAAAACACAAATACATGATAGTATAAAAGGCATCCCCAAGCGGGAGTTAGCTCTTTGCCAAACGGCGGATTCATAACCACGCAAGTCATAAAACAAGTATACGACGCCCAACGGCGAAGATCAACACAAAGATAATGAATAAAGCAAGACATCAACCCAATAAGCGAATATAAAATCCATCGCTCAAGTCTCGCAACTACCAGTCTTTCTAGGTCTTACTATATATACAAATACTAGTTTCTGATTTGATGGAGTTAACTAGATACAACAGGAATGATAAATACAAGAGGGGTACGATCCAATATGTATCACCTACCAAAGCAAAACACCCGAATATAAGCTGTGTGCCAGCGGCGCCGCTACTGATCCATGCGGTCAACCTGCAAGAACTGTGGCACAACGGGGGTGAGTTGCCAACTCGTGAGTAGAAAACATCAACAGGTAGAAATCGCAATAAATAACGATTTTCTAGGTCAACTATATCATGAAGGTAATAATATGATATCTAGGGTGACCGTATCTATATATGTTCCAACAATATAATAATCAATACCTGTATGCATGTGGATACCATCCAACAATATAATCAATGCCAGTATGCATGTGGATATCATCCACGTGTCAACCAATGACACAACAATATCATGCATGTAAATATCATAAAACATATGCATATAAATATGAGGATATCAAAGAATGTGTGTCTATCAATGACACATCAAATCATGGAACCTGAGTGTCCAACACCGATACTCGAAACATCATGAAATCCGTGTCCAGCATCGACACGTAAATCCTCATATCTCAGGAGCCGCATCCTCCGATCGGCCCTTAGGCACCGCCTACTCTGGTCGGCCCTCGAATCCATCTCATGACTTCGGTCGATATCCTCCAGATAACCGCAGAGTCGAAATACTATCACCGGTGAGGTAGTACTCCCCTGTCTCGGCCTTACCGCCTACAATACGAGTCTTCTTGCCCCGGGTACCACCGGGCCCATTATGCACCCGCAAACGGTTTCTCCACTCCTCGAATCGGGTTTCACATGCAAATCTCAGAACCGAGAAAACTCATGGTGGACGCACTGAAATATCATATCAAGAGAAACAGGGTTTTTAAAACAATACATAATTTCCTTGAAATATAACCACGGTTCTCAAATTCAGAAATCACTTGAAAACAGCATATCTCAATGCGTATAATCATAAAGCATGATGTATGCGACATATAACAGAAATTAAGCATAGCCGTATATCATGCAATATGGAACAGTGATGTAAACATAGCAAGTATATCATGCAATATGGAACAGTGATGTGAACATAGCAAGTATATCATGCAACATAGCATAGTGATGTGAACATAGCAAGTATATCATGCAACATAGCATAGTGATGTGAACATAGCAAGTACATCATAGCATGATGTAGCAATTCTACCGTGTAAGTGACATGGCAATTATCGATGATGAAGTGTGTGAGCCGGCAATCTGTGTAAGTGTAACATACGCATCATCGATAATGGTGTAGGTGGACTAGCATAGGTATATGAAATGCAATGAGAATAACATGAATGCAGCATAAAGTACATCGCGAGCTAAATGGTATAAGGTATACGTATCTAACATGACCGAGTCGGTGAATCTATCAATTCGCATCCCGCCTCACAACATCACGTACGGTATAATCCATCGTACGACATCCTCTAATCTAGCGTACAGATCAATCATCATAAAGCTCATCACGTACGGTAAATCATCGTACGGCGGCATTAACAATTGGGGATCCTATCAACCTATATAACAATGAGGGTACGGACCAAATGTCTCGTACGACATATCACTCAAGATTCACAACATTATATATATCTATATACCTATATCCCAAGTCACATCCGTATCAATCTCATATCGTGGGACCGACAAAGGTATCAACTATCTCATATCGACTCGTATCCATATAACGACATATTACACTAAGTCATCATATTACATCGTATACTCTTTCATCACATTAATATCTCACATCAAGTCATTTTACGTATGCATTCTATCTTATAAATCTCATATCATGCTACTCTAAATCTCATACATATCAATTCTATCATATCATGTCACCTACTAATCCTTTAACCATATCCATAAGTTTCTAATATGGTTTCCTTAATCATATTCTACATATATATCGGTTTCCATAATAAATTTGCGGGGGTGCTATACGCCATCCACCCGACTTCCCCTGTAGATATAGATCTACTCACCTGCTAAACTCCTTAGTCGTAGTCGATGCGCTTCATCGTCTTGGAATATACGCGAAGGTACCTACAATCAATATGAAATCACAAAGCTATTAACATCAAGTTCCGAAATCCAATACGGTATGCGGTGTGCTCATAGGTTAGAACCTATAGCCTACGTATGCAAAACCAACCAAACAACCCTCGTCGTCGACGTACAAACATCCAACGACCTAATACGATATCAAATACTAAAACCAAGAGTTATAAAATACGGAAAACATAACCAAAACCACTCACAATAACTCCCAGATTTTGGTTCAGGTCAACTGGAACTAAAAAAACAAGTATAGGGTGTTGTATATGGAGTGTGTATGCTACTGGACCAATTCCAGCACCACCCACCCACATTTGGCCGGCCACATTGCCCCCAAATCCGGCGAGCTCGGTCCAAAAGTGAGGGAATGGTCTCGTGCTTGCAGGGTGGCTTTCTATTGGTCCCAATAGTTCTCTGGTATTTTATGTTTTTCTCATAAACTTCCCAGGTCATCCCAGATTCCCTGTAGGCCATAAGGTTTCACAAAACAGACACAGAATGATTCTAACTTCGTGTATCGGGTTCTAAACTAAATTCCAGGCCTCTAAATCAATCTCTAAGGTCTTGTAAACACTCCCTACATCTCAAATGGTCACTTGACAACAGCTTATAATTTTCTAAAATCGATATCCTAATTAACTCAATTTCTAACTAGAAATACGATATTTAACACCAAAAACTAAACTAAAGTGTATGGATTACCTTATTTGCAACAAAAGAACTTTCTTGAGTTGCCCAAGTCTTCAAAATCCAAACTTGAAAGGTTCTAAAGGTTTAGAATGGATGTGTGCATGTTTTTAGGGAAGAGGGCATAGGGTTTTGGCAAGGAAATGAAGAGGATGCATGGGGGTAGTGAGGGAAGTGATGGAGATGATGAAATGGTGAAGAAACAATGGGGAATGAGGGAATGGGGCAGCCAAGTATACCCTTAGGCTCACTCTCCCACTCTCAAAATATCTCTTTACACTCATCTCTCTCTCAAAATATCTAATCTCTTTTGTTTCATTCACAAATATCCCATGGCATCTAAAACTATTCCATTCACACTCAATCTCTTTCTTCCCTTTTCTTTTCTTCCTTTTTCCTAACTCTCAAAACTCACAAGTCACAAATCCAACATGCACACATGCACACGACATGGTGCAAAATCATGAAAATTGTAAAAACACGGATTTTATCCAAAAATCCGATAAATATCATTAAAATAAATAAATCATTTAAATCTCCGATAAATTTCCAACTATTGGTATATACTTATACCACTTTACGAAAACCCCAATTTCGCAAATCGGGTAATTTTCGCGAAATATATTATTTTAATATTAAATTCCAAAAATAATATTTTATATTTTTTCTGAAATATTACACGCATACTCAGATCGGCCCTCATATCTATCTCATTTTAGGTGCCGCATTCTCAGATCGGTCCTCATATCCATCTCATATCAAAACTCCAAAACGGTATTCCCCGGATATCCGCCGAGTTCTATACAATCACCGGTAGGTAATGCTTCCCTTCCAGGCTCACCGCCTAACAATACGAGTCTTCTTGCCCCGGGGTACCTCACCGGGTCCACCATGTACCCGCAGACGGTGCCTACCGCTCCTCGAATCGGGTATACCCACTGCTCAGAACCGAGAAAACTCATGGTGGACACCTCGAAATATCATATCAAGAGAAACCGCATTTTTAAAACAGTACATAATTTCCTTTGAAATTAAACTGCAGTTCTCAAATCCAGAGATCTCATAAAAACAACATCTCAATGCCTATAACCATAAAGTACGATGTATGCAACATAGAGTAGTAATATGAGCATATCGGGTATATCATGCAAGCATATAATCATAAGGTACGATGTATGCAACATAGAGTAGTAATTTGAGCATATCGGTTATATCATGCAAGCATATAACCATAAGGTATGATGTACGCAACATTGAGTAGTAATATGAGCATATCGGGTATATCATGTAAGCATGTCAAGTGATAGTACTGAACAATGAATGTACTTTTATTTTTAAGATTAATATCATGATAGGGCAGTTCTCCTGTGTAAATGGCACGACAATTCTACTGAATAAGTGACATGGCAATTCTACTGTATAAGTGGCATGACAATTACCGATGAAGAATGTGTGTGAGCCGGCAAATCTGTGTATGTGTAACATGCGCATCATCGGTAATTGTGCAGGTGTACTAGCAAATGATATCATATAGCATTAAATACCGGCACATGGTATGTACATCACGAGGGGTAATATCCCACACAACATGAACAATAAATGGGTGTATCTATCTACACAAGAATTATACGGTCACTTTTTAAATGGTACACATCGTCGTTTTGACAATAGGTATGGTACAGGTGGAAATCTTTATATCGGCGATCCCGCCTCATAACATCCGATATGATAATAATCCTCGATCATCATTCTCAAATCACTAGCGCGGATCAATCTTCCGGTACATCTCATCACATACGGTAATCCATCGTACGGGGCCATCAAACAGAATAGGGTATCTATCGACAATAATGAGGGTATGGATCTAAAGTCTCGTACGGCATATTACTCATTATACTCATAAATACACACACACACACACACACACACACACATATATATCTCAAATCACATTTGTATAAACGTCATATCTTATTAATTTCACAACACCTCTATCTCAATCTCGTGTCATGTTTATCGATCTTGATCTCATATCATACCATCATCAACTAATACTTGTTCTCTTTCAATTCGTACCTATCATGATTCACTTCCCATTTCATATTCTCAAGCAAATATATCCATTAACGTCAACTTTATCATAATTATAATTTAAAACACAATCTTTTATATCAATGGTTGCGGGGGTGCTATACGTCATCCATCCGACTTCCCCCGTAGATATAAATATACTCACCTGCTAAACTCCTCGCTTAGCCGAAGTCGATGTGCTTCGTCGTCTCGGAAGTCCACGCGAATATAGCCACAATCAATACACAATCACGGTTCTATTAAAACCAATATCCGAAAACCGATACGGTACACGGATTGCTTATTGGTTAGAACCTATAGCTTACGCATGCAAAAACTACCAAACAACCCTCGTCCGTTGACGTACAAACGTCCAACGACGGAATCAAATCCAAATATAAAAACCACGCATTCCAAATATAAAAATCAAGAATTCACATATCGGAAAACATATCCAAAACACACGCAAACAACTCCCAGATTTTGGCTCAGGTTAATAGGAACTAAACAAGCAAGTATAAGGGATAGGTTATAGGGTAAGTGAGCTACAGGCAAAACCACATCACCATAGGAATTAGGGGGTCCGGAGATATCATGCAAAAATCCGGCCTCGCCGGTCATAGTAGGAGCAAATGGGTTCGTACTTCTGTGGTGATCTTCTAGTGGTTTATCTAGATCAATGGACTTGCTTGATTTTCTTAAAAATACCCCAGATAGCTCCAAATACCCTGTAGGCCTTTAGGTTTCATAAAACCGACATGGGAAAATTCTAACTTCGTGTATTGGGTTCTAAACTCATTTTCAGGCTATGAAATCAATCTCTAAGGTCTTGAAAACACTCACAAAATCTCTATTTACCACTTAACAACAACTTGGAATTTTCTAAGATCACATATCCTAATTATATCAAATTCTAAACTAAATTAGGATATCTAACATAAACACTAATCTAAAGTGAAGAGATTACCTCATTTGCAACAAAAGAAAATTCTTGAGTTGCCCAAAATCTTCAAAATCCAAACTTGAATGGTTCAAAGGGTTTAGATTGAGTTTGTGCATGTTTATTTTGAAGGGGGCATGAGGTTTTGAGAAGGAAATTGAGATGATGCATGGAGGTAGTGTGAGAATGAAGGAGATGAAGAAAATATGAAAGAAACAATGGGGATGAAGGGATATGGGCAGCCAAGTCTCTCCCTCCCTCTTTCTCTTAAGCTCACTCTCCCCTATCCTCACTCTCTCACAAATATCTTCTTTTGTTTCTTCTCTCTTTTAACAATGGCATCTAATTCATTCTTTTCACACTCAAACTCATTTCTCTCTTTGCTTTTCTTTTCTTTTCTTTTCCTTTCACACAACTCACAAATACACAAGTCATAAACACAATACATAATATGCACATGACATGGTGCACTAGCCATGAAAAAAATGTAAAAATACGGATTTGGCCAAAAATCCAATAAATATCATTATAATAAATAAATCATTTTAATCTCTGATAAATTTCCAAATATTGGTATATACTTATACCATTTTACGAAAAGCCCCTATTCGCAAATCGAATAGTTTTCACGAAATATAATATTTTAATATTAAATTTCTAAAATAATATTTTATATTTCTGAAATGTTACAGGAATAAAGGAGGAGACCCCCCCATAAGATTTGAGAAAAAAAAGAGAAGGGGTTCTCTTTGAAAAAAAGAAACCCTAGGTAAGAAAAAAAGACCTAGATATCATTTTATCTCCTCATACATGAGTTTAACTCTTCCAAACAAAAACTTAGTTCTTCCTCTGGTTGGGGTCTGCAGAAGTAGATCTCCCCACAAGTTGAGAATTTAATTCTTATCAGGAAGATTCTGTCACGCAGTCCCAAAATTTAGAGAAAAGAACTAAGTTTGAAGAATTTAATTCTTTCAAAAGATATAGGAATTTAATTCTTCTGATGAAAATAGGGTTTAAACCTACATAAGAATTTAATTTTTATAAAACAAAGGAACTAAAATTCTCAAAACTCAGATCAAAATTTCCATGCACATAAAAAAATCGATTAGCTTAAAATGTTATAACAACAGATCACATGTTCCCACGTGAGCACCTCTGAGGAAAAGAAAAGAACGATTGAGATCGAGTCACGTGATTCCACGTGACCCTCCTAATAGTGCTTAGCACATTCAAAAGGAAAAGGGAATAAACCCAAAGACAGTCCCCGTTTTAGGGCGCCTCACGTGCTCCCACGTGACCCCTAAACAGTTGTTCTACACTCATATGAAAAATGGGGAAATTCCAAAGACAGATCCCATTTTAGGGCGCCTTACGTGATCCCACGTGACCCTCTAATAGTGCTTAGCACTTTCAAAAGAAAGAGGTAATAAACCCAAAGACAGTTCTCATTTCGGGACGCCTCACGTGATCGCACATGACCTCCAAAGTGCTTAGCACTTAGAAAAGAACAGGAGGATAAATCCAAAGGAGGCAGTGCCCAACTCGGGGGCGCCTCACGTGTCCACATGTGATGGCTTCGAGATTAAGTGTTTAACACTTATATGTATAGACGGTGATTTGAACCCAAGGATACCACACCAACTCTCGGGTGCCTCACATGCCACACATGAGCGCTCCAAACTGCAGTGTTTAATAATACTTTAGAGCCTCACGTGGGAGCATGTGAGCGCCAAGAAAATATCAGTGTGTAACACTGTGAGAGGCCAACCTTAGCCCAAATTAGCCTAGTCTCTCGATGTGAAAACCTTTTGGCCATCAATCAACCGAGTCCTCCTATACTCAGGTCTTCCCAAATCGATCTTAGTTCTAAAGATGACCAATGATCTCCAGACACATGACATCTAAAATGATGTTCGTTCCACCATGGTCCCTCCCTTCAATCTGGAGTTCGGTTCAAGGGTACATCTCTCCACACCTCTGATACATGTCGTTGTAATTCTTCAACGATATCAGAGAGGTGGAGGGTACCGACAACCAACAGCCCTTGGACGCACTCCCAAGCTTATGAGCATACCCCTATGGACCGTAACGTCCATAAACTAGCTGTGGACCGCAACGTCCCTAAACTAAACCCTCATACCAAATATGGTGATCTATGGACCGTAACGTCCTTAAACTAAAGCAATAGAGCCCAAATGCTCTTTTGTTGGGTCTGAATGATCCAAAACCCCTGCTGAGTAGATCTTAATCTAAAATTAGACTAACGTATCCTCAACAAACATTTAAATTGATCTTAATTTCAAACAAGATTAACGATCCTTAAATCAAACCAAACCCAAATATAAGAAAATACGGATTTGGACTAATCCACGCCCTACGGGCGACAACACAAATTAGTCTCCGTATACAATCTATGGGTAGCCAAAAATAAAACAGACACACACGACACGAAATGAACATCTGGAGCAGGAGAAAGCTACACGGTAACGTAATTAACTGCAGAGGATTGCGCCTGCAGGGAAGAACGTCCCCACAATCAAAAACCCTTCACAGCGAGGGGGAATCTGACGAAATCCACTACAACGGCCGCATCCGTCTAAACCTCCTAAACACGGTGCCATAAATCAACTTGGCATCTTCGGAGAGGTGGACGGATAAATCCAAATAGTATCTGCCCCCAAATTCAAGCAAGACGTCTGTCTTCCCGGTTTACAGCAGTAAACAGATTCTGGTACGTCCGGTGGGACTTATGATGGCCAGCATTTTCTGTCGTCAAGCTGTCAAGCGTAGTAGGCACGGTCGTGAACACATACTCATCGGGAGGCAGCGACTCTTCTTAATGCTCTCCCCTGATCGGCAATCCAGAGATCTCGCGGAACTCTTCTAGTGAAATCGAGACCTCACGATCCCCTAGCAAGAAAGTGTTGGTAGGAAGATTCCATTGGTTCAGAAAAGCTTTAACCCAACAGACGTGAGGAGCCGGGTAATGAAAAAGAGACGCGTACACCGCTTGATATAACCCAACCTTCTGCAACCGTGCACGGTGGGCGGAGAGAACATATCGAGCCCAAGGAAGATAGCCGATTGGGTGGCGAGGGGTAAGCCCTACCTTATAAACTTGTCTCCAGGGTTGGGCTTCACCTTGACAGATGCGGTGCCCCAAGATATCTATAGACGACAAGGGTTGGTTAGGTATCCCGATTGTTGATGGCTCAAGCCGGCCCGTAGGAGTCCAATTAGCTACCTCCACCGCATAAGCAGTCTGCGGACGCTCCATCGGCGATATTTGGCGGAGAAGCTCTATTGGCATCTCACAAGTAAAGCTGCGGCGGCCTCGGATGATGTGCCTATACCAAACTCCCCATAGGAGCAAACTAGTACAGTCCCTGTCATGGGCCCTAATCATTGCCATAGCCTTCTCATCCGACGGCGATTGCGGAAAAGCGACATCTGTGCGAGTAAAAGGAAAGTAGGGAAGAGAAGCCATCGTTCCTGAAAAAGGGGAAAGAAAAGCCGTTAATGAAACATATATATATATATAATAATAATAATAATAATAATAATAATAATAATAATAATAATAATAATAATAATAATAATAATAATAGAGGGAAACGACAGAAAGTTTGTTCCATGGGACCACTGATTGCAAAACTAATGGACTCCACAAAATCAATATGGTGGCTCACCAATGATGAGACAGGACAATCATTATGAGAATAAAAAAAAGATTCTCATTAAACGGACATGGGAGTTTAAACAACTCTTGATATTCTCATAGAGAAAAAAAGTTCTGTTAAAATACCCAACAAATTTGAATTTGTGCAAATAAAAAAACCATATGAAAATATGCTCAAGAACACCAGGGAATGAAATTCCCGAGGGGCCCTCTTGATCTTCAGAACAAAACTCTTTGGTGAGGAATTAAATTCCTTTCATGCGATGGAATTAAATTTCAGAAACTCCTATGTTGGGGAAACGAAAAATAAAAATGCCATGAATTTTTAAAGGTCAGAGGAGGAATGCCAAAGACATTGAGATTTACTACTCAAAGATCATGTCTTTGGATCTCTAAAAGATGGGTTTCAGAAGAGAGCAAAGCTCTTATGGTGGATTTAAAATCCCGGAATTTTTTTTAAGAAAAGGGTTTCTTTGTTATTCAAGAACGTTACCTAAAAAGGGTTTCTTTTTCTGACAGAGTTTAACTCTGGAATTGCAATGGGAAGAGAATTAAGCTCTGAAGAAGAGAATTAAATTCTCAAAGAAAACAAGGAAGGAAGAAGATGAAAGAATAGTGGCTTCCCAAAGACCAAACCCTTGCATTTATAATACGTGACAAGGGTGGTTCACCTCCCCATTCCTCTAGGCATTCCAACGGCTGTGAAGGTGACAGAGTTGCACTCACGTGCAAGCCACGTGAGAACAACGATGTGGGGGCATTTGTTCCCTTATAAAATAATAATAATAATAAATAATGAATAAAAAGCAATGGGAAGTGTTCTCGCCAAAAAAAATTCTGCGCAAAAGAGCCCAAGGTATCAAATGGCAGCGATACGTTTAAGAAAATGTGAACCAGTATTTTCCGGGCTGTATTTTGACAAACTCCCAAATGTAAAACAGCTAAATTCTGATGGTATCAAAAGCGCCTCGAAAAATCCTTCGATTTGATATATTATAGGTCTCATAATTCATCCGGGATCAAAAGTTATGAGGCATCATGTGCTCACACGTGACCGGGCATCACGTGCCCACACGTGACCGGGCATCATGTGCCCACACGTGACTATTTACAGGCAAAGCCTGTAGGCACTGAATAAAATAAATAATTGGAAATAATTAATCAGTTGGGTCACGTGCCAACACGTGATGGGCCTTTAAAACCACTGAAAAGAATTAAAAATATAATAAAATAATAAGGAAAAACCTCAATGGGGCATCACGTGCCAACACGTGACCAAGGGTCACGTGCTGATACGTGATAATTCCTGAGTTCTTTAAAACAACAGAATTAAATTCTGGTCAAATGCTTAATCAGGGGGTCACGTGCCAACACGTGATGGGTTCCTAAAGATCTATGAATTAATAGAATTAAATTCTAATTAAGAGAGAATCAAAAACCCTAACCGGAAAAATATTTCTCTAAATTTTTCCAAACAAAAAGATGGTGCTCTGTAAAATGGAGCACCGTTGGATTAAAAATCCAATGGTGATTAAAAATCACCAATTTATGGAAAGATTTTATACAAGGAAAGATTTCCCTGAAATTTGCCAGGAATAACAGATAAAAGATCTTTTGGATTAAAAATCCAACGGTGAATAAAATTCACTGAGTGATCTAAAAGATCATGTTGGTTACAAAATCAATTAAAATCTTTCAATGAAAGATTGACAAAATAAATTGATTCTTTTCTTTCTCCTATAAATAGGAGCCAAGAAGAGAAGAGAGGGGATCTACTTTTTTGGGAGATAACAACAACAGAGAGAAAAAAGAGAGGAGAATTTAATTCTCAAGAGAGAGAAAAAAGATCTCTTCAGAGAAAAGAAACCCTAGGTGAGAAAGGGGAAAGAGATCTAAGTTGCATAAAACAAAAAGAATTTAATTCTCAATTTAAGAGTTTAACTCTTCTGCAAAAAGAACTTAGTTCTTCCTCTTGTTGAAGATCTGCAGAAGCAAATCTCCCCATAGGTTAAGAACTTAATTCTCATCGGATTGAGATTTTGCCATGTAGATCCAAGACTTAGAGGGGTAATTGAGTTTAGAGAATTTAATTCTCCCAAAGATAAAACTAGGGTTTAACTCTATATGAAAATTTAATTCTCCTAAAGTTATAGGAATTTAATTCCTCCAAGATAAAATTAGGGTTCAACCCTATATGAGAATTTAATTCTCCTAAATTTATAGGAATTTAATTCCTCCAAATAAAATTAGGGTTCAACCCTGCATGAGAATTCAATTCTCCCAAAATCATAGGAATTTAATACCTTCAAGACAGAACTAGTGTTTTACCCTATATAAGAATTTAATTCTTTTACATACATAGGAATTTAATTCCTTTAAAACATAATTAGGGTTTAACCCTACAGAGAATTTAATTCTTAAAAATAAAGAGACTTGAAAGATCTCCATGCATACAAAGAACTAAGGTCACGTGGCCCCACGTGACCCCTAAACAGATCCCCCAAAAAATGAGAAGAAAGGCTTTGAGGCAATGCCTCATGTGCTCCCACGTGACCCTCATTATATAGGGAGCAAAAGCAAATGCAGATTCTAACTTGGGCGCTTTCACGTGTTACCATGTGACCCCTAATAAATGTTCTATTGAATCAGGGCATGAGTACACATCACGTGCCCACACGTGATGGTTATGAAAATTAAAAGTGCTTAACACTTGTTTGCAGAACAAAGTAAAGGAGATCTGGCCCCACCTTTGGGTGCCCTCACGTGTCCCCACGTGACCCTTTCTTATCTAGTGTTTAACACTAACTTGAGAATTTTATTTTCAGTGTTTAACACTGTTGTCTTCTAGTGTTTAACACTAATTTGAGACTTTTATTTTCAGTGTTTAACACTATTGTTCTCTAGTGTTTAACACTATTTTTAGCCAAATTGGCTAATTTTTTCAGAGGCAAAAGCCTCCCCTTCAACTGAATCTCAGAATTGAGTAAAATTCAGAGCTATAATGTTTAATGCTCAGTCAAAGATAAAAATGTTACCAAAGACCTCAAACTCTTGTTTGAGCATTGCTGAATGATGAGGGGCTGAACCCAGACAAATGTCTAATGGTCCAAAGGGCCAATATTTCAAACTTAATTGGACTTAGCCCAAGTTGGCTATAAGTCCTCAATTCAGACTTAACAGAGCCAATATGCTCATAATCTAATTAATGGATCTTAGTTCCAAATTGGACTACAGATCACTCAATCAACTCTGGTTCGAAGGTACATCTCTTCACTCCTCTGATATTTGTCGTTGTAATCTTTCAACGTCTTCAGAGAGGTGACGGGTTCCGACAACCACACATTTCACGGACTATGATGTCCTTAACCTTGACTGTGAGGTCTTTAAACTCACGGACTATAATGTCCTTAACCTCGACCGTGATGTCTTTAAACTAATATTGGACTGTGGGGTCCTTAAACCCATAGACTATGATGTCCTTAACCTCGACCGTGATGTCTTTAAACTACATTGGACTGTGTGGTCCTTAAACTCATGGACTATGATGTCCTTAACCTCGACCGCGATGTCTTTAAACTAACATTGGACTGTGGGGTCCTTAAACTCATGGACTATGATGTCCTTAACCTCGACCGCGATGTCTTTAAACTAACATCAGACTGTGGGGTCCTTAAACTCATGGACTATGATGTCCTTAACCTCGACCGTGATGTCTTTAAACTAACATTGGACTGTGGGGTCCTTAAACTCACGGACTATGATGTCCTTAACCTGCACCGAGATGTCCTTAAACTAACGTTGGACCACCATGTGTTCCCCTCCGAAAGACGCGGCGGAGACGCGATGGACGTCTTGCCTGAAATTCGGGGCAGATGCTAATTGGTGCTATCCGTCCACCTCTCCGAATATACCAAGTTGATTTATGGCACATGTATCGAAGGTTTAAAAGGATGCGGCCGATGTAGCAGACTTCGTCAGATTCCCCCTCATTTAAGGGGTTTTTGATTGTCGGGACGCTCTTCCCTGCAGGCGCAAGCCCCTGCAGTTAATTACAATACCGCATCGCGGTAACAACTTTCTCCTTCTCCAGATGGTCACTTCGTGTCGTGGGTGTTTGTTTTGTTTGTGGTTGCCCGTGGATTCTATACGGAGACTAATTTACGTTGTCGCCCGTTGGACGTGGATTAGTCCAAATCCGTATCTTTTTAGATTTGGGTGGGGGTTGGGTTTAAGGATACGTTAGCCTCATTTGAGACTAAGATCAACTTAAACGTGTGTTAAGCATACGTTAGTCTAATTTCTAGACTATGATCAACTTAACAGGATCATTTAGATCCAACAAGAGAGCATTTGGGCTCTATTGTTTAGTTTAGGGACATTTCAGTCGATTTCCAGTTTAGGGACATAGTGGTCCATCGTTAGTTTAAAGACATCTCGGTCAAGGTTAAGGACATCATAGCCCGTGGGCTTAAGGACCCCACAGTCCAATGTAAGTTTTAAGACATCACGGTCGAGATTAAGGACATCATAGTCCGTGAGTTTAAAGACCTCACAGTCAAGGTTAAGGACATCATAGTCCGTGGGCTTAAGGACCCCACAGTCCAATGTTAGTTTTAAGACATCACGGTCGAGGTTAAGGAAATCATAGTCCATGAGTTTAAAGACCTCACAGTCAAGGTTAAGGACATCATAGTCCGTGAGTTTAAAGATCTCACAGTCAAGGTTAAGGACATCATAGTCCATGAGTTTAAGGACCCCACAGTCCGTAGTTTAGAGACGTCATAGTCTGTGAGATATGTGGTTGTTGGGACCCGTCACCTCTTTGAAGACATTGAGGAATTACAACGACAATTATCAAAGGAGTGAAGAGATGTACCCTTGAACTAAGGTTGCTTGGGGATCTGTATTCCAATTTGGAACAAAGATCAAATATTTAGATTATGAGCGCATTGGCTCAGTTAAATCTGAATTGAGGACTTATGACCAGTTTGGGCTAAATCCAATTAGATTAGAAATATTGGCTCTTTGTTGGACCATTAAACATTTGTCTGGGTTCAAGCCCACATTATTTAGCAATGCTAAACATTTTCATCTTTGATTTCCTCAATTTTGAGATTCATTTGGAGGAGAGACTTTTGCCTCTGGAAATTAGCCAATTTGGCTAAAAATAGTGTCAAACACTAAAGAACAACAGTGTTAAACACTAGAAATATAGAATCCCAAATTAGTGTTAAACACTAGAAAATAACAGTGTTAAACACTGGAAATAAGATTTTCAAATTAGTGTTAAACACTAAAAGATAATCAGTGTTAAACACTGGGAATAAAGCTCTCGAATTAGTGTTAAACACTAAAGAAAAAGGGGTCACGTGTGAACACGTGAGGGCACCCAAAGGTGGGACCAGATTCCTTTTCTTCGTTCTGCAATTAAGTGTTAAACACTTTTTATATTTTTGTTTTGAGCATCACGTGTTGGCACGTGATGGTCATCTGTGCGCTGACTGTTAAAGCGTTTGCTAAGGGGTCACGTGGTAACACGTGAGAGCGCCCAAAGCTTAGATTTCCCTTACTTTTATTCCCTTTGTTTTGGAGGTCATGTGAGAGCACGTGAGGCATTGCCTCAAAGCCTTTTCCTTTTCATTTTTGGGGATCTCTTCAGGGGTCACGTGGGGACACGTGACCTTAGTTCTTTTCATGCACAGAAATCTTTTAAGTCTCCTTATTTTATTTTGAGAATTAAATTCTCTGTAGGGTTAAACCCTAATTTCTTTTAGAGGAATTAAATTTCCATATATGTAAAAGAATTAAATTCTTATATAGGGTTAAACCCTGGTTCTGTCTTGGAGGAATTAAATTCCTATGATTTTGGGAGAATTGAATTCTCATGCAGGGTTGAACCTTAATTTTATTTGGAGGAATTAAATTCCTATAACTTTAGGAGAATTAAATTCTCATATAGGGTTAAACCCTAGTTTTATCTTGGGAGAATTAAATTCTCTAAACTCAATTCCCCCTCTAAGTTTTGGATCTGTATGGCAGGATCTCAACCCGATGAGAATTAAATTCTCAACTTATGGGGAGATGTGCTCTTTGCAGATCTTCAACCAGAGGAAGAACTAAGTTCTTTTGTGCAGAAGAGTTAAACTCTTAGATTTTGAGAATTAAATTCTATGTTTGAAGTTTTGATTCCCTTTCTTTTCTGAGAATTAAATTCTCCTTTCTTTTCTCTCTGAATTTTCAAGATGCCCAAAATTCTATCTCTTTTCCTCTTTTCTTCTTGGCTCCTATTTATAGGAGAAGGAAAAGAATCAATTTGTTTAATGAATCTTTCATTGAAAGATTTTGTTTGTTTTCATAATTAATATGAGCCTTTAGATCATTCAGTGAATTTTATTCACCGTTGGATTTTCAATCCAAAGATATTCTGTTTGTTATTTCTGGTGAGATTTTTAGGGAAATCTTCCTTGTCTAAAATCTTTCCATAAATTGGTGATTTTTAATCACCCTTAGATTTTTAATCCAATGGTCCCCATAATCCTTTTCTATTTGGAAAGATTTAGAAGTTTTTAGAATTTTAATTCTATTAACTGTAAGGCTTTCGAGGCCAGTCACGTGCTGACACGTGACCCTTGGTCACGTGTGAGCACGTGACTCCCAATTGAGTCCTTTTCTTAGCGTTTACTTACGCTTCAGTTTTAACCATCACGTGTCAACACGTGACCATTGGTCACGTGTGAGCACGTGACACCTTATTGAGGTATTTCTTTCAGACGTTTGTTATTTTATTTCTGTTTTAATTGTCACGTGTCAACATGTGACCATTGGTCACGTGTGAGCACGTGATACCTCATTGAGGTAATTCCCGATTTTTAGAATTAAATTCTATTAAGCTGGCACGCGACCCTTGGTCACGTGTGAGCACGTGACCCCCAATTGAGTCCTCCTTCAGCCGTTTGTTTGTGCTTTTGTTTTAACCATCACGTGTTGACACGCGACCATTGGTCACGTGTTGGCACGTGACCATTGGTCACGTGTGAGCACGTGACCCCCAGTTGGGTCCTCCTTCAGCCGCTTGTTTATGATTCTGTTTGCTTAGATTTTAACCTTGTAAATAGATCACGTGTCAACACGTGACCCATCACGTGTCTGCACGTGACCTTTGGTCACGTGTGGACACGTGATCCCCCATTGGGGTATTCCTGATTGTTTTATTGCACTTTTAATTTTCTTCAGTGGGTTTTCAAAGGCCTATCACGTGATGGCACGTGACCCCATTTAATTATTTATTTTATTCAGTACTTACAAGCTTTGCCTGTAAATGGTCACGTGTGAGCACGTGATGCCCGATCACGTGTGGGCACGCGATGCCTCATAACTTTTGATCCCCGATGAATTATGAGGCCCATAATATATCAAATCGAAGGATTTTTTGAGACACTTTCGATACCATCAGAATTTAGCTGTTTCTCATTCGGGAGTTTGTCAAAATACAGCCCGGAAAATACTGGTTCGCATTTTCTTAAGCGTATCGCTGTCATTTGATACCTTGGGCTCTTTTGCGCAGAAATTTTTGACGGGAACACCATGTCCTTAAACTGGCAATTGACCGCAAAGTCCCTAAACTAGAACAATAGTGCCTAAATGCTATTTTGTTGGATCTAAATGATCCTGTTAAGTAGATCTTAGTCTAAAATTAGACTAACGTATCCTTAATAAATGGTTAAGTCGACCTTATTTTAAATTTAGACTAACGTGTCCTTAAAAACTGTTAAGTTGATCTTAGTCTAAAATTGGACTAACGTATCCTTAAAAAATGTTTAAGTTGATCTTAGTCTCAAATGAGACTAACGTATTCTTAAACCCAACCCCCAAACCCAAATCTAAGAAAATACGGATTTGGACTAATCCACGCCCTACGGGCGACAACATAAATTAGTCTCCGTATACAATCCACGGGCAACCAAAAAGAAAACAAATATACACGACACGAAGTGACCATCTGAAGAAGGAGAAAGTGGTTACCGCGATACGTTAGCGTAATTAACTGTAGGGGCTTGCGCCTGCAGGGAAGAGCGTCCCCATAATCAAAACCCCTCACAATGAGGGGGAATCTGACGAAATCTGCTACATCGGCCGCATCCATTTAAACCTTCGATACATGGTGTCATAAATCAACTTGGCATCTTCGTAGAGGTGGACGGATAGCACCAATTAGCATCTGCCCCCAAATTCAGGCAAGACGTATGTCTTCCCGGTTTTCGGCGGTGAACAGGAAGTACAACCCCAAATGGAGCATCACATGCCCACACGTGATGCGTCTTGGAGCAAAGAATATAGGCATTGCGCTTAACAAATAAGGCTGAAATTGAGCCTCACATGCAGGCACGTGAGCATCTATATACAAAGTATATAGGCGCCTTCTCAAAACAAACAACAGGCCAGAGAAGCTCACGTGTCAGCACGTAATGCTCTTTGCTGGACTTAACTTCATGGGGGTCACGTGCCATACATGACATTCCTGAACATCATCTCACGTGCCAACACGTGATACCTTTCTCTGGGACCGCTGCATAAAAGCAAACCATTTTAATGCCATGGAGGTCACATGTTACACGTGAGGGTTCCTAATGCCTTCTGAGCCGATAGAATTAATTCTAAATAAGAGAGATCAAAACCCTATTTAGAAAATATTTCCTCAGATCTTTCTAAACAAGAAAGATTATGCTCTGTAAAATAGAGCACCGTTGGATTAAAGATCCAATGGTGATTAAAAAATCACCAAGCTACAGAAAAATCTCTGTATGGGAAAATATTTCCTCAATCTTTCTAAATAAGAAAGATTACGCTCTATAAAACAGAGCACCGTTGGAATAAAGATCCAATGGTGATTAAAAATCACCAACCTACAGAATAAGCTCTGTATGGGAAAATATTTCTCCAATCTTTTTAAACAACAAAAATTACGCTCTGTAAAACAAAGCACCATTGGATTAAAGATCCAATGGTGATTAAAAATCACCAAGCTACAGAATAAACTCTGTAAGGAAAATATTTTCCCAATCTTGTTAAAAACAAGAAAAATATCTTCTGTAAAATAGAAGTCCTTGAATCAAAAATCCAACGGTGGATAAAATCCCGAATCAATCAAAAAATCTCTCAATAAGAGATTTTCTTAACTAAATCAACAATCTTGCCTCTACTATATAAAGGACCCGAGACTAAAAGGAACAAAGAAGGAGACCCCACCATATGATTTGAGAAAAAAGAGGAGTTCTCTTTGAAGAAAAGAAACCCTAGATAAGAAAAAAGGACCTAGAGATCAAGATCATTTTATCTCCTCATACAAGAGTTTAACTCTTACAAACAAGAACTTAGTTCTTCCTCTGGTTGAGGTCTGTAGAAGCAGATCTCCCCACAAGTTGAGAATTTAATTCTCTTCGGGGAGATTCTGTCATGCAGTTCCAAAACTTAGAGAAAAGAACTAAGTTTGAAAAATTTAATTCTTCCAAAAGATATAGGAATTTAATTCCTCTGATGAAACTAGGCTTTAACCCTGCATAAGAAATTAATTCTTATAAAACAAAGGACCTGAAATTCTCAAAACTCAGATCAAGATTTTCATGCACATAAAAGAAACGATTAGCATATAATGCTATAACAACAGATCATGTGTTCCCACGTGAGCACCTCCGACGAAAGAAAAGAACGACTGAGACCGCCTCACGTGCTCCCACGTAACCCCCAAACAGTTGTTCAACACACATATGAAAAAGGGGGAAATTCCAAAGACGGTTCCCATTTTGGGGCGCCTCACGTGCTCCCACGTGACCCCCCAAACAGTTGTTCTACACTCATATGAAAAAGGGGGAAATTCCAAAGACAGCTCCCATTTTGGGGCGCCTCACGTGATCCCACATGACTCTCTAATAGTGCTTAACACTTTCAAAAGAAAGAGGCAATAAACCCAAAGACAGTTCTCATTTCAGGGCACCTCACGTGATCACACGTGACCTCCAATAGTGCTTAACACTTAGAAAAGAACAGGAGAATAAATCCAAAGGAGGCAGTGCCCAACTCAGAGGCGCCTCACGTGTCCACATGTGATGGCCACGAGATTTAAGTGTTTAACACTTATATGTATAGGATGAGGATTTGAACCCAAGTATACCACACCAACTCTCGGGTGCCTCACGTGCCACATGTGAGCGCTCCAAATTGCAGTGTTTAACATTGCTTTAGAGCCTCACGTAGGAGTACGTGAGCGCCAAGCAAATATCAGTGTGTAACACTGTGAGAGGCCAACCTTAGCCCAAATTAGCCAAGTCTTCCGAGGCCAAAACCTTTTGACCATCAATCAACCGAGTCCTCCTATACCCAAGTCTTCCCAAATCGATCTTAGTTCCAAAGATGACCAAGGATCTCCTGACACATGGCATCTAAAATGATATTCGTTCCACCATAGTCCTTCCCTTCAATCTGGAGTTCGGTTCAAGAGTACATCTCTCCAAACTTCTGATACATGTCGTTGTAATTCTTCAACGATATCAGAGAGGCGGAGGGTCCCGACAACCAACAGCTCTTGGACGCACTCCCAAGCCCATGAGCATATCCCTATGGACCGTAATGTCCTTAAACTAGCTGTGGACTGCAACGTCCCTAAACTAAACTCTCATACCAGAAATGGCGATCTAGGGACCGTAACGTCCTTAAACTAAAGCAATAGAGCCCAAATTCTCTTTTGTTGGGTCTGAATGATCCAAAACCCCTGCTGAGTAGATCTTAGTCTAAAATTAGACTAACGTATTCTCAACAAATATTTAAGTTGATCTTAATCTCAAACGAGATTAACGATCCTTAAATCAAACTAAACCCAAATCTAAGAAAATACGGATTTGGACTAATCCACGCCCTACGGGCGACAACACAAATTAGTCTCCGTATACAATCCATGGGCAGCCAAAAATAAAACAAAAACACACGACACGAAGTGAACATTTGGAGCACGAGAAAGTGGTTATCGGTACGCGGTAACATAATTAACTGCAGAGGCTTGCACCTGCAGGGAAGAGCGTCCTCATAATCAAAACCCCTCACAGGGAGGGGGAATCTGACGAAGTCCGCTACAACTACCGCATCCGTCTAAACCTCCAAAACACGGTGCCATAAATCAACTTGGTATCTTCGGAGAGGTGGACGGATAAATCCAAATAGCATCTGCCCCCAAATTCAGGCAAGACGTCCGTCTTCCCAGTTTTCGGCGGTAAACAAGCCTCATCGAGCTGCAGATTTTCTACAGCCCTTACCGATACCACAGTGGAAGTTGCAGAATATCAAGATGGACATCGTGACTGTGCTCACTCGCAGCATGAAAGGCAACGACACGATGTGGGTTATAATGGACCGACTCACCAAGTCCGCTCACTTCATTCCGTTCCGCGTCGGCCAGTCCACCGAGAGCCTTGCTAAGAAGTACATGGAGGAGATCGTCAAGCTATATGGAGTACTGGTAAGTATCTGTCACGCCTCACTTCCCAATAGACGGAAACGGTGATGTAGCAAGCCCACTACGTATTTAATATGAAATAAATATGTTAAGCATAATTAAGCAATATATAAATGAATAAGAATGACAAGAGTAATAAAATGAAACAACAACTTTATTTACATTCAACTTTACACACAACTGTTTGAAAATAAAAGGTATAATGAATAAAGCAATGCCTAAACAATGGCATACAGAAAGTAAGTGCAGGATGTAGGGTTCTTAGGCACAACCACAAGGTTTCACAAGGCATCAAACATGCTATATTTAAAAATTTAGTGCGCCAAACAACCCTAACCAAGGATCTAACTAGAGTTTTAGGAGCTAAACTAGAAAGTAAACATCTTTACTTCTAAGTGATAACGGAATACAACCTTTGTAGACCGGTCCTTCACTTCAATGGCTCCTTGTAGTGGTCCCTTCGCTGCGATCATGGAACTCCCGGACTCTTGCATGGCTTCTCAAGGTGAAAGGAACGATCTTGCTTGAAGTCTTCGAGGCCGAAGATGATCTACATCGAAGAGACACTAACTCAAGCTACTACTTTACTTATGAGAGATTAGTGAAGCTAACACCCTATACTAAAGTGCTAATCTAGTTGAGGATGATGAAGTAGAAAGTGGGCTCACTTTAGTTTTATTTTTCTCACAATATTTTCTCACTTTGGAAAAACCTAGCAAGCTTTTTCCAAGGATGAAGAAGATGAAGCAAAGAGATGAGAATGAACTTATGAGGTGAGAGAATCAACCATGGGTGAGTTTGTATCATATAGCTAACTCATGTAGAGACATAACGATGGCTAAATTATAATGGTTAGGTTAATAAATATCTTAAGTAAAACAAAATGAGTGGACTAAGTCAATGTATCCACAAGCTTCTACAAGCTTCATGCAAGTGAGCAATTATCCACTAATTTGGATTTACTTTAAATAATTAAATCCCACATTATAATTAGTATGGTGTAAGTCCCATACACCCATGTAGTGTGTGTCAACAACCATGACACAAAAGAAAACACAATTAATATATATCACATATATATTAAGTGTGCACATGTGAGAAAATAAATGCTTAAGTGAGCTAATATTAGTTAATGTAAACTAGTATATCAAATATACAATTATACACTAAATTATCAAATCAACACTTGATTTAATAATCCGGCCATATCTCATATAACCGACTAATATAATATGTACAATCTTATCGAATCAACACTTGATTCGATAACCCGACTATATCATATATAACCGACCGATACAAATATCGCGAGAATAGAATACGGTATCACATACTCGTATTATTCTCAGTTCCGCACATATCACACATATGCTCCTATTTTGTTTTGCCTGAGCCAGTAAAACCTCTATGTAGGACTCTAAAGACTCGTCAATATGCCGGCAGTAGGTGATGATCATATCAAACACCCACAAGCCGTCAGCAGTACTAACTGGACGTAATGGCTACCCGGGTATTGAGCGATCAGAAGATCAACAAGTAAGCCCGCTTTAGCTCCTATAAAGCTTGTCAGTAACACTACCGTACAGTCCGGTCTCTTCGTCTAAGATGTCGCATATCAAGTTTAGGGGTGGTAAACGTCAGACCCCAATAACTCGATAAGTCATGCCGATACGAGGCTTATAACGGGTCGAGAAACTACTGGTAACACTTACTAGTAAATCTCTAAATCAGCCGTGGCCAGGGACTTCCAGTTATAGCCAATCGAGCACTGCATGACATCTACCCCCAATACCGGGATAGACGAAATCCCCTCCTATCACTCATTGCCTCCATGTGACTCGGGACTGTACCCAAAAACCACCGTTTTGCACGTCCAAACCGTGCTTCTGCGCTCTCTGGACCGGCGCTCAGCGCCAAAATGCACCACGTGTCAACCACGTATGCGCCAATTAACAACTTGCGTTTTGCGCTTCTGAAATAGCGCACTGCGCTCATGGGCTGGCGCTCAGCGCCAAGCGCACCACATGTCACTCACGTGTGCGCCACTAAACTGAAAGCGCAATGCGCTCATGGACTAGCGCTCAGCGCTCATAAACTGGTATCATGCGCTCATCATCTGGCGCCTAGCGCTGAGTGCGACACGTGCCCCTTACATGTGCGCTACTTGGTAGAAGCGCACTGTGCTCTTTGACTGGCGCAAAGCGCCTGGCGCACCACGTGTTGCGCTGACAGAACATAAATTGTTCTTTAATAAGCTCAGAGCTCTGATGAATGCTCAGCATTCAATACAAGACAAAAAAAATTGTCAAAAGGGCCAAGCCCAAATAAAGACTTAACAGCTCAAAATAAAAATGTTAAACATTTATTGCACTTAGCCCAAGATTGGCCATAAGTCCTCAACTTGTCTTAATTGAGCCCATCTGCTCATAAATATTTTAACAGATCTTAGCCCTAGATTAGATTACAGATCTTCCAACCAACACACGTCGGTTCGAGGGTACATCTCTTTACTCCTCTGATATTTGTCGTTGTAATCCTTCAATGTCTTCAGAGAGGTGACGGGTCTCGACAACCATACATTTCATGGACTGTGGGGTCCTTAAGCCCATGGACTATGATGTCCTTAACCTTGACTGTGAGGTCTTTAAACTCACGGAATATGATGTCCTTAACCTTGACTGTGAGTTCTTTAAACTCACGGACTATGATGTCCTTAATCTCGACCACGATGTCTTTAAACTAACATCGGACCAAGATGTCCTTAAACTAACAATGGACCGTAATGTCCTTAAACTAATCGACCGCAATGTCCCTAAACTAAACAATAGAGCCCAATTGCTCTCTTGTTGGATCTAAACGATCCCGTTAAGTTGATCTTAGTCTCAAATGATACTAACGTATCCTTAACAAACGTTTAAGTTGATCTTAGTCCCAAATGAGGCTAACGTATCCTTAAACCCAACCCCCAAACCCAAATCTAAGAAGATATGGATTTGGACTAATCCACGCTCTACGGGCGACAACACAAATTAGTCTCCGTATACAATCCACGGGCAACCAAAAACAAAACAAACACACACGACACGAGGAGACCATCTGGAGAAGGAGAAAGTTGTTACCGCGATGCGGTAGCGTAATTAACTGCAGGGGCTTGCGCCTGCAGGGAAGAGCGTCCCCACAATTAAAAACCCCTCAAACGAGGGGGAATCTAACGAAATCTGCTGCATCGGCCGCATCCGTTTAAACCTTCGATACACGGTGCCATAAATCAACTTGGCATCTTCGGAGAGGTGGATGGATAGCACCAATTAGCATCTGCCCCGAAATTCAGGCCAGACGTTTATCGCGTCTCCGGTTTTCGGTGGGGAACAGATTCTGGCACGCCCGGTGGGACATTTTCCTCTTTCCACTCCACACTTCGTGTGCCGTGTTCGCGAACGAATCGCGGTTTGATATGGTTGCCCTTGGGTTCGAGGTACTAAGATTTGGTGTCTTGCTTGGTGCAGAAAATGAAGGATCAATAGCGTTTACCTGCACGAAATGCTCCAGCTGCAACTGCAACTCCCGTTCCGACTCATCTGGAGGTGTAACATACGGGCCCCAGGTGGCCTCCCTTTTCACAATGCCGGTAGAGCATGTAACGCAGGCTACCACCGGGTTGTTCTTCGGGATCATGCTCCCACCAGTGAGCGTTAACACCCCGCTGCCGCAAGAAGCGCAGGAGAAGTCGGTCTTTGATCGGCTCACTACCACTATGGCCCCTCTCAATGGGTCATCCAATGCCAAGCCAACAGCATCAGTCTTCGATAGGCTGAGCCTGAACTCCGATGGGCATGTCAAGAAGCCCATGATACCTGAAGCGGCCATCCCAAAGCGGATAGCCATTCCTGCTCTCGAGGTCACTAAAGAAGCTTCTCCCGTCAGAGGATCAGTCTTTACGAGGCTGGCCACGGTGGCTCCCGTTCCTGCTCAAAGGTCTATCTTTGACAGATTGGATACCGCTGCTCAACGGACGTCGGTCTTCAAGAGGCTGGTACCAACAACGCCTCACCAGAACAGGGGGCATGACAAAGCCATCCCCATAGCTGAACCAACACCATCTGCGCGACATGCTCGCCGTCGTCACTGGCGCCGAGTACGGAAGGCTGGGGGCAGCTCTCCGTCTGGATTTACTCCGCCAGCTCCAACGGTGGAGATCGATGCTGCTGTTCCAACCGGGAACTGCTTTGAACTGCTTAACAAGGTGCGCAGGAACTCTCCTACTGCAGTGCTGAAAAGATCTCCTCCACCCGTGGAGAATGCACCGAAGGAGAAGCCAGAACAACCCCCTCAACGGGTTTCTTCCAAAATTTACAAAGTCTGGGGACAGGTCCAGGAATCGGTGATTGACCAGGACTACTCTCGCCGACCAAAAATGCTCAAAGCTCAGCAAGAAAAGAGCCATCTTGAGGTACCACAGAAGATGTCATCTGTCTGGATACCCACTGCAACGGCTCCCTCAACGTCAACCGCTCAAAAGAGAAGGAGGCCAGAGAAAGCCCCTGTGAACGTGGCAAACCGTAAAAGCGCTGAATCTAAACGCCCCAAGTCCGGGGGCATGATGGTACATACCGTTTATATGGCTTCCAGAAAAGAGGAAAGCCGTGCTTCTACGGGTCATCGACCGCTTACCCGGTCAATAATGAAGGCTCAGGAACAACAACAGCAGAAGCTTCAGTAGATGCTGACTGCAATGGCCACACTCACTGGTCCAAAAGAAAATCCAGAGACCTCTGAGCAGCGTCGGGAACAAGAAACTGACACCGAGTTCCTCCGAACAATGCTCGAGAGGAAAGAAAAGGAGCTGCAGAACAGGCAGCCAATATAAAACGAATGGCTCTCTTGTTCCAAGACATGGCTGGGATGATGTTACAGCCGGAACCTCCAGCTGAAGACCCTCCTATCATCATTGAAGACGACAGAGGGGAGACATCGAACCCTCCTCCGGCTGTTTCAGCAGCCAAAGAGGAAACCATCTCCAAGGCCGCTCTGGATGACTACATTACCCAGCAAATACGAGCTCACCAGGCGAATGAAGCGGCCGGCCAAGTTGTTAAAACTGGGCGACCATATCCAGGCTGGTATGACCAAATAAAGTACCCGTCGGGATATACGATCCCTAAATTTCATGTATATAAAGGGACGGGCAATCCCCACCAGCATGTCGCCCAGTTCAGGGCTCTATATGGCAACACCGGAGGTGATGATAAATTGCTACCTCACCAATTCGTTGGCAGCTTGTCGGAAACGGCATTCGAGTGGTATTCTGAACTTCCAAACGACTCTGTCAAGACGTTTGCGGAGATGGAACTGCTGTTTACGCAAAGATTCGCAAGCGCTAGCGAGCGCACCCCAATCACAGCATTGATTAACGCCAGGGTAAAGCCAGGCGAGACATGGGTTCAATACGCAATACGATGGCGGAATCTATGGTCGAAATGCGAACAGCGCATCGAAGAAGCGCCGGCGGTGGGCATGTTCATAGGCACTCTTGATCCGCAGGCGACCATCTCCCAGTTCATGATGTTTTCAAGCCGACTACTTTCCAGGCCTTGATTGACAAGCTGGCCTAAATGGACCAGATGGGTCATAGATCATCTTCTTCGAAAGCAGAGCCTCGGAACGAGAAGGGAAAGGGGAAAGCGACCGTCGTCGCCAATGCTCAACAGCAGCCCAGTGGTCTGAGACCAGTTGATCGCCAGAATGATAGAACTCGATCTCTTGGAGATAAAATGAGACGCCCTTACTCGTTCTCTCGAGACAAGACGAAGAGGTTATTCGAGCTAGCACTGCGCAACAGGCTCATCACTCTGCCGGAGCCAAAACGCCCAGCGCAACCAGGCGACATTAGTAATCCTAACTATTGCCCTTATCACCGAATGTTGGGCCATCCGATCGAAGATTATTACATCTTCAAAAGCTGGATAGAAAATCAGTACCAACAGAGCAAATTCATATTATCCAAGAATTGGAAGGTGAACCCGTCTCAGCCGCACGTTCTCAAGAAGACGGATACACCGGGGACATCATGTTCTTTCGTAGAAGAAGCTCCATAGGAGGTCGCTCTTTCAGCCAAAACTAAAAGAATGCTAAAGGATCTCCACACATGTCCGGCAATTAGGTGGAAGAATCCACTGGAACCTGAGATCATCGAGGGGATGCTTAAACCGCACCCAACTCCAAAGATTGGTGGTGATAGCCAAAGCACTCACACCCAGCTGTCAAAGCCTTCGAAGAAAAAGAAGAAGACCAAAAAGCCCGTGAAGCCTGGTGACAAGCGCACGGACTTGCAAAAATAGATTGACATGTTGGAAGAGTATAACCAGAATGCGCGGACTCCAGTTACACTCCAAGAATTTCTCAGTCACGTCCTTGAGGACGGAGACGATGGAGAAGACTCATCGGATGAATATGAAGATTACGTAGCAATATGCCATGTGATCTCTCACTCATCGATAAACGATGAAGAAGCGCCTTACACAGAGAAACTGGGGGCAGGTCCTGAGCCTGAATTTCCAGGACCATCAGACGAAACGATTGATGCATTCCTGAACGAAGCTCTTTCGAAAAGCAAAGCTGATCGGGAGCGTGAGATGGCCATATTTGAAAAGGCCAAAGGCCGGCGACTGGACGAAAGGATTAAAACACTCCTGCCAGATCGAAGTACGTCCGCCGCAAATAAAAGCAGGTTCAAAACGAGGAAGAGGTTCGCCAAAGCCATATCAATGGGAATGAAGCTGCCACCTTCCGAAGGAAACATTCTTGGTGAAGCGGAAACACACCCTAGCTACTGCTCATATCATCGAAAGATTGCGCACCCCATCGATGAGTGCAACGCTCTTAAAAAATGGTGGCAGGGATATGTTGCCCACCGACAACATTTCAAACGGATGAAACGCAAAGCTCGTCGGGAGCAAAGAAATACGACCGAGGAGCACAAAATAACTGCCGGCAACTGCCACATGGTTGACTATGGGGGATCGTAAGTTCTCACCTTTGGGAGCGATTCTGAAGAAGAAATGACTCTTGGCCCTCACTTTAAAGAATCCACCTCGGAAAAAGAGGAAGAACCGAGAAACTGCGAGAACATTCAGCTGCGTAATCGCACGCTGCCCGAAAAGAATCTTGGGCCCTCGAACAGTAGGTCAAATAGAAAAGATAAGGGAAAAGAAAAAGTCCCTAAGGATATCATCCTTGATGACTAAGCCATCAAAGAGCTGGAAGCCAAGGACCCGCCCAACAAAAGTAAGGTGGACTACAACGTTCTGGCACACTTGAGAAAGCTACCTTCACAGTTAAGCATTCTCGACGCCCTTCTGCTATCCAAAGATGTGAGAGATTCATTGATCAAGGCACTACAAGAGCCAGAGCAATTCCAAGCTTTCCTCGCTGAAGAAAAGATGAAGGACGAGCTGGAAGAAGTGCACACAGCCGATATCACCTTCAGCGATGAAGATCTCCTCTTTGGGACATGCGAGCACAACCGTCCCCTATATGTCTCCGGATACTGTCATGACATCAAGATAGGTAAAATCCTGGTTGACAATAGGTCCTCCTTCAATCTCCTTAACGTAAGGGTGTTAAAGGAAATCTGCATGAGCGTTCAATACCTCGCTCGCGATAAAATCACCATCTCCGGATTTGACTCCCAGTCATCACAGACGCTCGGATTTGACTCCTTAACGTAAGGGTGTATTCTCTACTCGGCAATCAATACAAGCCTTCGCTAATGAAGATCAAAGTTTGCAAGTTTCTATGGTTCCGCCAAAGCATCATAAAGAGCTAGACGCGCTTGATACCTATAGTGTGGAAGAACTGCAGACATTCTACGTCCTCCCAGGCGAAAAGGTGAAAAGGCGATCCTATTCTACCGATCCGGGGAAACCAAAGTGGAGAAAGAAATCTGGCATGGCACGGATTCTACACTTGACAGGCTCCAGCCCATCCGTCTGCCTAGATATTACACAGAAGGCTTGAAAAGGCAGTTGAGGCGCCAAGGTGTACCCTTCAAACAGACCGCTCGATAAGCTCGGTTCTACAACGGGATTTGGGACGTCCTCGGAACTCAGCGCAAGTTGCCCAACGGGAGAATGGAAACGATCGGGCTTGGATATGTTCAATCCAAGAAATAGGAGCTATTCCGCGACTGCTACGCCGTACATGACTTTGATGAAGAAGGAGATGTTCTATGGGAAGATGCTAACCCTAAAACAGAATGAGCTCCCGCCGTAAAAATGCCCAGTCCGTCGTTCGAAGAACAAATGGACAAGCTTATAAGGGAAGCATGTCAAAAGGTTCGAGACGACCATAATCGCGAAATGGCCATCTACGAGAAAGCCAGGACGCAACGCCTCCTTCAACAGGCTGTGAAAAATGAAAATGCTCCTCCTTGCCAAACCGTTGTACAAAAGGCCCGACGCAGAGGCAGAAACAAACCAAAGAGCGGGAAAGGCGTTGGACAGCAACAAAACGGGACCAAGAAGCCACGTGATCAGGAGTCGAGCAATTCAGATTCGTCTCTTATAAAGAAAATGGGTCAAGCATACTCTTTTCCCCAGGGCAAAACACAGAAGATACTTGATCTTACCATAAAATATCAGATGATGACACTCCCGGAGTCCAAGCACCCCGAGCAAGCAGGCGAAGTCTCTCACCCGGACTATTGCTCCTATCACAAGGCAATAGGACATCCTCTCGAAGAATGCTTCACATTCAAAGACTGGATAGAAGACCAGTATCAGCTCGGCAGGTTCGCTCTATCCAGCAGTTGGAGGGTAACCCCGCCACAGAAGCATGAACCAAAAGCCGCGCATACAGTGAGAGCAGAACCAGATCAACATCGGTCTTGGAAGCGATCTCGTACTTGTCATATGATAACGCTGTCAGAAGCCCGAGAATATAGATGACCTCCCCTGGTGCTTCGAAAACGATGATGACGAGATAATCTCAGAGTTTCCACCGGCGCCAAAAGAGCTGGAAGATGGAATACATACTACTGCAGATAACCTCAAGAAAATTGATTTGGAGACAGCAAGTGACCCGCGGCCGACATTCATCAGTGAACTGTTGTCTGAAGAAAGGGTGGCTACGCTAAAGGACGTGCTCATGCAGCATAAAGATTGCATCGCATGGAACTATTCCGAGATGCCAGGATTAGATCCAGAGGTTGCTGTGCACAAATTGGCGATATCTCCGGACGTCAAGCTGATCAAACAAGCGCCGAGAAGAATGCGGCTCAAGCTTGAGATGAGCATCAACGCCGAGGTCAAGAAGCTAATCGACTCCGGCTTCATCCAAGAGGTTCAATATCCTGACTGGATCGCCAACATCGTCCCAGTGATGATGAAGAATGGGACGGTGCGCATATGTATGGACTTTCGGGATCTCAATAAAGCCTGCCCGAAGGACGACTTCGCAGTACCGGTCACCGAGCTGATGATAGACAATACGTCCACTCATGAAGTTTTCTCCTTCATGGACGGCTCGTCAGGATACAATCAGATAAAGATGCATCCCTAGGTCCAGAAGCACACCACTTTCCGGCCCCCTTTAGGCATATTCTGCTACAAGGTGATACATTTCGGTCTAAAGAACGCCGGCGCCACCTATCAGAGGGCCATGACGAAGATTTTCGACGACCTCATACATGAATTCGTCGAATGCTATATCGACGACCTCACAGTTAAAAGCAAATCATACGAGGAACATTTAGAGCATCTGAGGATCGTGTTTCAGCGCCTTCGGAAATACAACTTGAAGATGAACCTTCTCAAGTGCGCATTCGGAGTCTTCTCAAGTAAGTTCCTGGGATTCATCGTCTGACACCGAGGCATCGAGATAGACCTGTCAAAGATCAAGGCGATTATGGAAATGCCCCCGCCAAAGACTCTCAAGCAGCTGCGGTCTCCCCAAGGAAAGCTCGCATATATCCGGCGATTCATAGCCAATCTTTCAGGCAAGTGCCGCCCCTACAGTCACCTGATGAAGAAGGGAACCCCTTTCGTCGGGGATCGCAAATGCCAAAGCGCACTGGATGAATTCAAGCAATACCTGCAGAATCCTCTAGTGCTAACTGCTCCAATCAAAGGAAAACCTCTCATTCTGTATACAACAACCCTCGAAGGTTCGCTAGGCACATTATGGGCATAAGAGAATGACCAAGGGAAGGTGAGAGCCTTCTACTATTTGAGTCGAGTTCTCCTGGGGGCAGAAAATAAATACTCTCCCATCGAAAAACACTGCCTGGCGTTGATCTTTGTGATAACGAAGCTCGGACACTACGCATTGGCACATGAGGTCCATCTCATATCGAAGGTGGATCCTCTCAAGTATTTGATGTCGAAGGCCATATTAACAGGGCGGCTCGCTAAATGGGCCCTGCTCTTGATGGAGTTCTCGATAACTTATCATCCTCTCAAGGCAGTGAAAGGCCAGGCCATCGCCGACTTCCTCGCTGAGCATCCGATACCTGCCGATTCTCTTTTGAACTGCGAATTTCCAGACGAACATGCGTTTGATACGATCGACGGGGATGATACCCGATGAGAACTCTACTTCGATGGAGCGTCTTCCATGAAGAAGCGCAAACAAAACACCCCTATAATCAAATCAGGGGTAGGCCTCATCTTCGTGACTCCACAAGAAGGGATAATGCGTTTTTCCTTCTCCTTAACAGAGCCGAGGACGAACAACGAAGCCAAGTATGAAGCTTTGATAGCAGGTCTCGAGATCGCCATCGACATGGGAATTGCAAACCTTCTTATATACGGAGACTCCCAACTGGTCGTTATTCAAGTAAACGGCGACTATCAGACGTGCAAGCCTGAGTTGGTGAAATACGGTGAGAGAATACAGCGACAGCTGACTCAAATTCCTTCCTACACCTTGGAAAGCATACCGCGTGCGGAAAATAGAAAGGCGGATGCACTAGCCAAGCTCGCTAAAGAACTGGCCGAGGAGAACCTCGATGACGTGAGGATCGTTGTGCAAAGCCGTCGGGTTCTTGCACCGGCAGAAATATCTCCGGAGTCGTCCGAAGAAAAAGGAGCGACCGAGCAAATGACTCTGCAAATAAAAGACCAGGAAAAGGTTACGGATTGGAGAGAAGTCTTTATAGACTACTTCAAATCCCATCGAACACCTGAAAATGCGTCCTCAAGACATCAGCTTATGAAACGAGCTTTGTCTTTTGCTTTCGTCAATAATACTCTGTATAAGAGATCATTTGATTCTTTGTAGTTAAGATGCCTGGGACCTAAAGAGGCAAAGAGAGTCGTCCAAGAAACTCATGACGGACTCTGCGGTTCTCACCAAGCCCGGCCGAAGATGAAGCTGAAGATCAAACGGATGGGTTATTATTGGCCCACGATGATCCAAGACTGCCTCGAATACGCGAAGCAGTGCCACTCGTGCCAAATTCATGAGGACTTCATCCATCAGCATCCAAATCCACTACATCCAACAGTGGCTAGCTGGCCGTTTGAAATGTAGGGAACTGACATAATCGGCCCCATCGAACCAGCATCGTCCAGAGGACATCGGTTCATTTTGACGACAACTGATTGCTTCTCCAAGTGGGCAGAAGCAGTACCGCTGAGGGAAGTGAAGACGGAGAGTATCCTCCATTTCTTCAAGACGCACGTCATTTATCGGTTTGGAACTCCACGACAGATTATCTCCGATAACGGGCCAGCCTATAGAAGCCACAAGATCAGCCGCTTCGCACAACAGCATAACATAGACCGGAGATACTCTTCAGTCTATAATCCCCGAGCTAACGATCTAGCTAAGGCTTTTAACAAGACCTTGACGAAGATCATAAAAAAGACGGTGTCGCGAAATAAGAAGGACTGGCATGAACGACTGCATGAAACTCTCTGGACGTATCGAACTACGTTCAAAACGGCCACTAACACAACGCCGTATGCATTGGTATTTGGTACGGAGGCGATACTCCCTCTCGAGATAGAGCTGCCCTCTTTACGAGTGGCAGTTCACTACGAGCTAACAGACGAAGAGAATGCTCACCTTCGGCTTGAAGAGCTCGACGCCCTTGATGAAACCCGGCACATGGCGCAACAAAACCTGGAGGCTTACAAAGAAAAGATGACGCGCTCATACGAAAGATTGACTAGGCCGAGGACATTCCGCCAAGGCGAACTCGTGCTAGTGGTCAAAAGACCTATGATCTCCAATCGTGCCAAACGGGGGAAATTCGAGCCGAACTATGAAGGCCCGTATATCATAGACAAGGTCTACCAAGGTGGAGACTATCTACTCATGGATATGCATGGCGAAAGACCTTTCAGGCCAATAAACGGTCGGTTTCTGAAAAATACTACGCCTGACGAGTCACGGCCTAGGTCAACGATAGATGACGACGCCTATGTCCGCTCGCTATCTTCCTAAGCCCAAACTCTATAAGTAGTAGCCGGCAAACGGACCGAAACGTCCCTAAACTAACAATGTATCGGGATGTCCTAAAACTAACGACGGACCGAAACGTCTCTAAACTAACAATGGACCGAGATGTCCTAAAACTAACGACGGACCGAAACGTCCTAAAACTAACGACGGACCGAAACGTCCTAAAACTAACGACGGACCGAAACGTCCTTAAAGTAACAACGGACCGAAACGTCCTTAAACTAACGATGGACCACTATGTCCTAAAACTAGCTGTTGACCGAGACGTCGATAAACCACTGTAGACTGCAGCATCTCAAGACTGATACAAAAAAGAGAAAAGAATAAAAAAAGAAGAAGAAAGAAAAAGATAACGGTATGTCCATAAGCGAAATGGGCATGGATGAAAACCCGAGAGGGCTCCATGAGTAAAAACAGCGGGGCTACCGGCGAGTTTTGTGAAAACCCGAAAGGGCGCAATCTCGTTAAAAGACACTTGCAAGGTCCTCTCGACCTTGTGTGGAGAAACCACCTGCATGAGATCCTTACGACTCATAAGGGAGCAACACACTTAGGGACCCACGACTCCTAAGGAGAAATTACACTTACGAGATCCTCACGACTTGTAAGAAGAACCCTCTCATGAGACCCTCACGGCTCATAAGATTCAAAAGTGTTAAGCTACAGGGATCTGAACCTGTTCCTAAGCGGCCACCACAAGCTCCAATGCTGCCCTACAAGCGGCTCAATGCCGGCCCTTGTATACAATCCACGGGCGCGAATAAACATTTCCCTAATAAAGCCCCATCCGTGACTAGGGATATATTTACACAATGAGCAGCCCTTGTAAGTCCTCTCGACTTAAAAGGAGAAAATACTTTTGTAAGATCCTTACGACTTACGAGAAGCCATACACTTAGGAGTCCTCATGATTCCTTAGGAGAAAACGCACCTAAGAGATCCTCACGACTTGCAGGGAGAAATACCTTTATGGGACCTTTACAGCTCATGAAGTCAAAAGCCTTAGTCGACAGGATCCTAACCCTGTTTGCTAAGCCACCTTTGTTCGATATCGACAGAGGCAAATGATGATTCGCTCCTGGCAATATTCCAGTTATAGCGGTGCTGATGCCGAAATCGGTGTCTAACTCCAAGCTTGCAGCAAAGAAGCTAGCGAGCCACACATGCATACGAAATAGCCGAAATGATGGGGCAACTTGCAACAAAATCAGCAAGTAAAAATGTATGCATGCAAAATAGCCGAAATGATTGGGCAACTCGCAATAAAAAGCAGCGAGTAAAAATAAAATAAATAGCCGAAATGATTGGGCGCCGCGAAAAATAGCCGAAATGATTGGGCAATCGCGACCTTCGCGAGATAAAAGCTGAAATCATAGAGTATCACGGAAAGAAATAAAGAAAAATGAAATTTATGCCCTACAGGTGATATCACATCAATCCCTGTATACAATCCAGGGGCGCAAACAAAGAAGGAATCACACCTTCCCTCCCTAGGCTCCCTCAGAAAACGAAACCAAATCTCGACGGTTCAGGGATAGCCTAAAGATCATCAACAACGTTCCTCCCCATACCAGCAGGATTCAGACGCTGCAATCAACCCTGGAGCTACAGCAACGCCCCTACTCCAAATCTCGATGGTTCACAAACAACCTGGAGACCACTTCGATACGCGTCTCATTACAACAGACGCAACGTCAGCAAATGACTCCGTCGTGGAAATACGTCATCCAAATGACCCCGTCGCGGAAATACGTCATCCACATGACCCCGTCGAGGAAACAAGTCAGCAAATGACCCCGTCGCGGAAATACGTCATCCAAATGACCCCGTCGTAGAAATACGTCAGCAAATGACCCCGTCGCGGAAATACGTCATCTAAATGACACCGTCGCGGAAATATGTCATCCAAATAACCCCGTCGCAGAAATTCGTCAGCAAATGACCCCGTCGCGGAAGTACGTCATCTAAATGACCCCGTCGCGGAAATACGTCAGCAAATGACCCTGTCACGGAAACACGTCATCCAAATGACCCCGTCGCGGAAATACGTCATCAAATGACCCCGTCGTGGAAATACGTCATCCAATGACCCCGTCTCGGAAATACGTCAGCAAATGACCCCGTCTCGGAAATACGTCAGCAAACGACCCCGTCGCGGAAACACGTCATCTACATGACTCCGTCGCGGAAACACGTCATCCACATGACCCCGTCACGGAAATACGTCATCTATATGACCCCGTCTCGGAAAAACGTCATCCACATGACCCCGTCGCGGAAACACGTCATCCACATGGCCCCGTCGCGGAAACACGTCATCCAATGACCCCGTCGTGGAAACACGTCTGACCCCATTGCGGAAATACATCATCCAATGACCCCGACTCGGAAATACGTCAGCAAATGACCCCGTCGCGGAAACAAGTCATCCACATGACCCCGCCGCGGAAACACGTCATCCACATGACCCCGTCGTGGAAACACGTCATCCACATGACCCCGTCGCGGAAATACGTCATCTACATGACCCCGTCTCGGAAAAACGTCACCCAAATGACCCCGTCGCGGAAATGCGTCATCCAAATGACCCCGTCGCGGAAACACGTCATCCACATGACCCCGTTGCGGAAACACGTCGTCTATATGACCCGGCCTCGGAAATACGTCATCCAACGACTCCGTAGAACACGGCCGAAGTTAACCTTGACCCCGTTAGAAACGCCCGGAGCAACTTCTGACGCCGTGAAATGCAGATAATGTCAATCTCATTAAACACTTACGGGTCCTCTCGACTTGTAAGGAAGAAAACTCTCTTGTAAGATCCTTATGACTTATAAGGGAAAACGCACTTAGGAATCCTCATGATTCCAAGGAGAAAATACACCTACGAGATCCTCTCGACTCGTAGGGAGAAAAGTCTTTATGAGACCCTCACGGCTCATGAAGTTGAAAAGTCTTAGGCGGCAGATCTGAACCTGCTTTCTAAGCCATCACTACCCCTCGAAAAAGTCAAAACAAGATGCTCACTCTGTCATCTTCAGGTTATGCTTACTAAAGTGACATGCTGATAACAAAAGAAAGAAGAAAGCAAAGAGATGACACAAGACATTGCGAAAAAATGTATCTTTTATTCATGAATTCAATTGGGTACAAAATACATCATATGAAAGAATAAAAAAATGGATACATTTTATTCAAATTACAAATGGTACAAAAAACAATTATTGAGAGAGAAGCGCTTTCAACAGTCCGATCAGCCGCTCGCGCACTTCCCTCAGCCCCTTTTCTTGATCAGCTACCGCGGCCAACTCTGCTTCGACTTGAGCTCGTTGCTGCAAGTAGGACGAAAGTTACTCTTCGACGGCCCGCTGAGCTGCCCCACGATTCTGTGCATCCCGCTCGATGATGTCGAGCTTCTGCCTCAGTGTTAGCCCGTCTGAGATGCATCGCAGAAGTCCTTCAAAGATAACTTTTAACTGTGCAGCATTTGCATCAACCTGAGCGTGCAACCAGGCAGACTCGCTTGAAGTCTCTTCGCACTCCTTACATTTTAAGGCTGCCTCTTGTTCAAGATGACGGAAGTAGGGTGTGCTCTGCTCGACCCATGCAGCCCGCTGGGTGTTCACAGCCAGGACCTCTGGAGTAGGACGTCTGACCTCGAGCTCATACAGGCAAGCCTCAATTTTCCTGCAGAGATTAACCCAGACTCAACGACGCCCTCACTATGAAAGTTCACGAGTGTCGTCAGCATAGGATTAACCTCCGCGGCAAAATCCGCAGCGAATGTGGGAGTCTCTACGTCAAGCTCCTCGATGTAGTCGCTCAACATGCGCAGACTATTCACAGCGCCTTTGGAAGATGAACGTCGAGAAAAGGGGCCTGCAGGCATTACGATTCGAGATTCGAACGGAGCTGAAGTTGATATCACTGCTGCAAAACAAATCACAGTCAAATGACGGTTCAAGAAATAGAGGAGGTTCATGAACAATGGAGTTTACTATACCAGCTGCAGCAGGTGGCAAGGCCGGGAATACCAGTGGCACAACTGTTCTTTCGTCTTCTCCTTCGATCAGTAGTGTTGCAATCAAAACAAAGAAGAATTAGAAATGATTTGACTGCCGGTAAAAGAAGAGGCATTAGCTGAAGCCTGTACTCACCAGCGCTACTAGATGAGGCAATCTCTGACTGGAAAGAGAAGTGTGGGTGTAGCACCTGATACAGATGATCAAAAAGGACTCCTGCAAGACGCAGTAATGCAATGTCAGTACATAAAGTATACTACCTATAATGAAACTGATGGGTCACAAATCTGTTGGATATAGTGCCCTCAGAGTAAATTATTGGATCACAGGCATGTGATTGCAATGATTGAAGGAGGACCTATACCGGTTGGACAGTCTTACTCAGGATGATTGTATACTATCTAGTTTGTCTTTATTATCGTGTACATGCTTTAGGTGACACTGTAGTTCACAATTACACGTTGATAGAGAATAGTATGCTACCGTGGTTCATTTTTATCATCGTGCACTGCTTTAGGTGACATTACAGGTCACTATTGCACATTGGTAGAGCCCATAGGATTCTTGCTTGACGACCAACAGTATGATGGCGATCATATACGTGGGAGCTGGGGTCTATAAGCATATCCTTAAATGGTCCCTGGTCGTGGCAGTTTCGAGACAGGGCATCGATACTCCATTAGTAGACTAGTGTATACAGTCGAGACCCCGACGAGGGGCGGTGGCTGGTCTCACAAGCTTCTGGTGTCAGTTAGTTCACCTAAGATGTATACAGGTGCTCATTGGGTTATGAGTACACCGGACAGGACTCGCCGGGAACATGCTAGTTGGTATTATACCTGATGTCAGATAGCAGTTCCCTGGTGACATGTGTACAGGTTAGTTCATCGACCTGAGATCTTCATTTGTCTCGTGTGAGTTCCCACTGTGCTTTGATTACTACCCTACCACGGCTCAAAGGAGTCGTGCAAACAGGTTTTAGTTGGGTATAGTCCCGAGCCACATGAAGGCAGTGAGCGGATCGGCAGGGGTTTCGTCTCTCCCGGTATTGGGGGTGAGATCGCGCTGTGTCTAAGAGAGCCATTACACAAAGCCCTCGGCCGAGACAGGAGATTTACTGGTAGGTATTCCAGTAGTATCTCAGGGTGTTCTGGGCTACACTCCGACACGACTTGTACCGCTTTTGGGGGTCTGACTTTTACCAACCCCCTAGGCCCGACATGCGATACTCATAGACGAACGGACCGGACTGTACGGATATTGTCACTGACAGGCTCAGTAGGGTGTCAGGATGAGTTCGCTCATCGACCTTCCTTTTGGTCAATACCTGGTAGCTCGTTACGTACGGCTAGTACCCCTGACGTGCTAGTGGTTAAATCCACAGCCAATGTATTGATGAGTCTTTAGAGTCCCCCACAGACAGTTTTCAAGTTTCGGGCGAAACGTTGTAGTGGCTGTATGATATATGGCAGGGTTCGATCATATACGTGCGGTATTGCACGGATCATGATTGGACGGATCATACTAGTGGGCTTTGGTTTAAGCCGGATCCTAGTATTAGATTTGTTGGATTACTTTAGTCTCATCGCATTCGCATTCAGTCGGAATGAGGATGCAGGTATGTATATACAGGTGAGGGGTATCCTTATGATCCGTCACGAGTTTACTTTAGATGTTGTCGTATCTTTTTATTGTTGCAAACATTTGGATTAATGTTTGTCAATGGAAATTATGAGCTAGAAACCATCATTTTGTGCATTAAATGATACATGTACTTCATGGGTGAGTCATGGTATCATTTCTTGTGCAAATATCACATTATGTGATTGATTAGTGAGTTGATTTGATGAAAGGAGAGAGAGGGGCAGCCAAGGGTGAGCTCTCATATTATTGTTTCAACCCTCTCTCATTTGATCACAAGAAATATCAACAAGAAAAGAAAAGCTCTCTTCTCCTTCTTCTTCCTCTAGCTCATAGCTTCCATTAATGGCAACACCTTCAACCTCCATCCAAGCAATGGATGCAAGAGATAAAGTGATCACAAACATTCTCTACAACACCTTGGACACGTCGGCTAGCACACTTCGTGCCCGAGTTGTTTCGGATGAAGCGGGAGCCCGTAAAAAGACTCGAAGATGTGGTGCCCTTTCCGACGAGGAGGTCGAGACCGGAGATGCCGCAAGGAGCTTGGGATGGTGGCCAAAGACCGAAGGACACGGATCGATCGGTATAGCTTTCCAACCCTTTCTCTAGTTGCTAGTTGTAGGTTAATGGTTCGATCCGGGTTTTAAGCATACGATAGCGCCGGTTTAAAGTTTTGAAAAGTTTTCGTTTCCGCATTTTGGTCTCGTACAGACAGCCGGGCCGCTACCGTAGTCTTACAAAATCCACACCTTCCAGCATTTGAGATGCTACGAGAGAAGGTAGAGGAGCGGTCACCGTTAAAGCAGCAACTGAAGATGCTTCCTCGGGTGGCACAACCCCAACGCTCATCACACCTGCATTAGAAATAAGAGAAACGCTGTCAAAAAGAAATTAAAGGGGATTGCAGAATAAAGGGGAAAGCGATGACCCAAAATCTACCTGGTGAGTCGCTAGTCGAGACCGCGACAAGGGTGTCACTGGATGCGGAGAATGCTCCACCCTCCTCCATCGGAACGGTCTCGCCACCCATAGCTTCATCTCCCGATTCCACGAGAATCGTCGTGACACTCGCAGCGCCCGGCAACGGCAAAGAGCCGCAAGGGGAAAGAGCGACGATTGGAGCAGTCCCTGACTCTTGAGAAAGAGTGGCTACCTCGGCCTCGGCGCTTGTAGCCATCTCACCTACCGCTACCTCTTCGGCGATTATGGCTATCTCACCCGCCGCTGCCTCAAACTCGGCGATCGTGGCTGTCTCACCTGCCGCTACCTCAGACTCGTTGGTTGCCGCCACTTCTTCGGCAAGACTCGGCCTTGCAAGATAGAATATATGATCTAGAGATGGCTGTTGTGGTATTCGCATTGAAGATTTAGAGACATTACTTATATGGAGAGTCGTGTCAAATCTTCACAGATCATAAGAGCTTAAAGTATATTTTTCAGCAGAGGGATCTAAACCTAAGGCAGCGTAGATGGATGAAACTGGTGAAAGATTACGATTGTGAGATCTTGTATCATCCAGGCAAAGCGAATGTTGTAATAGATGCTTTGAGTCGGAGACCTGGAGGTAGCTTATCTCATTTGCGCATCTTGCAGAGACAGTCTTCTACAGACTGGCAGATTTTATGTGATAGTCGTATACAGTTTGAGTTCACAGCGACAGGAGGCCAGCTAGCACATGTTCGCACCCGACCTCAGTTATTGGATCGCATTCGAGAGGCACAGCCCGCAGATACTCGTATGGTGGAGATTATGGATCAGGTTAGGCAGGGCAGGGAGACGGGGTTTGTGATTGATGATCATGGAGTATTACGTTTTAGGACTCATCTCTGTGTGCTAGATTCTGACGGATTGAGGCGTGAGATTTTAGAGGAGGCCCATAGGTCAGCATACAGTATTCATCCTGGTTCCACCAAGATGTATCATAATCTGAAGGATGTTTACTGGTGGGAAGGAATGAAGAGGGATGTTGCGGAATATGTTTCGAGATGCTTGACTTGTCAGCAAGTCAAAGCAGAACACCAGAGACCAGCCGGAGAGTTGCAGCCATTACCCATTCCAGAGTGGAAATGGGAACAGATTTTCATGGATTTCGTGGTGGGTCTACCCAGGACTAGCAGAGGGTATGATTCCATTTAGGTGATTGTTGATAGATTGACAAAGGCAGCTCATTTTCTCCCAGTGAAGACGACGTATGGTTTTGCACAGTATGCTCAGATTTATATCGATGAGATTGTACGTCTGCATGGAGTTCCGACGTGCATAGTTTCAGATAGGGGTACCCAGTTTACTAGCAGGCTATGGCAGAAACTTCAAGAAGCTTTGGGTACACGGTTGAGTTTTAGTACAGCTTTCCACCCACAGACAGATGGTCAGTCGGAGCGGACCATTCAGACACTAGAGGATATGCTTCGAGCTTGTAGCCTTGATTTCGGGGGTAGTTGGGATCGTCTCCTACCTTTGATAGAATTCTCGTACAATAACAGTTTTCAGGAGACGATCCAGATGGCACCCTTTGAAGCTTTGTATGGGAGGAAATGTCGATCATCCGTTTGCAGGACGGAACTGAGCAAGAGTTGCATATTGGGACCGCAGATAATACAGGAGACTACAGAGAAGATTCAGTTGATACGGGATAGAATGAAGGCGGCCCAATGCAGACAGAAATCGTATGCATATCGACAACGTCGTAGACTCGAGTTTGGAGTGGGAGATCATGTGTTCCTTCGGGTATCTCCAATGAAAGGTGTGATGCGTTTCGGGAAGAAGGGGAAGCTCGGCCCCAGATATGTCGGACCTTACGAGATTCTGGAGAGAGTTGGTGTTATAGCTTATCGCTTAGCACTTCTACCGAGTTTTCCCGACGTGCATCCGGTATTCCACGTTTCGATGCTTCGTAGGTATCTTCACGATCCATCTCACGCGATCCAGCATCAGACCTTACAGCTTGAGCCGGATTTATCCTACACAGTGCAGCCAGTCGCTATTCTTGACAGACAGGCAAAGAAACTACGATCGAGGGTACTTCCGTCTGTAAAGGTTCTTTGGCAAGGAAAGAATCGCGAGGAGATTACTTGGGAGACCGAGGATGCGATGCGGAAGAAATTTCCACATCTTTTCGAAGATATGTCTAGTTAATTATTTTAAATTCGGGGACCGAATTTTCTTAAGAGGGATATTGTAGCATTCTGAAAATTTAGAAATAAATAAAATAAATTAATAATAATATGATAAATCGCAAAGTTGTTAAAAACAAATAAGTCAATTTTCATGAGTTCTATGTAAAACAATTTAAATAAAAAATTTAGTATGCAACATAAATAAGTTATAAGGGTTTTAATGACAATTTTAGCTTCATTTTAATAAAATGTGTGTTTTATAATAAACTAAGTTGTGAGGGGTTTTTAGGTAAAGTTTAGGATTATTGTGCAAATGGAAAATTGTTAAGGGTGTAAATGAAAATGGGATGGAAATCATTTAGTTCAGAATTTAAATTCAAATTAGAACAAAATTAAAGGATAAGGCTAGCACACCTCATACTTGCATGCACAACACTCATCTCACACCTCCTACTTGCATGAAACCCTTACCTCTACCTTGATCACACCTCCTCCTTCACCTTATCCCTTCAATTGCCATATATAAACCTTGTTCAGATCATAGTTAATTAAAAATTCTGAAATTTCTGAGTGAAAACAAAAATTAAAGAGAGAAAGAAAGAACAAGAGGAAGAAGAAGAAGAAGGAAGCTAAGTTCTAGTTTTTTATCACCATCAAGCTAGGACAAGGGGCTTAGCATCTTGGAGGGGTTATTCCAACAATATATTATGGGTAAATTCTTAATCACAGTAGGAATTTAGGTTCTGTACTTAAATTATTTTGAAATGAACAAGTTCCATAATATCGTATTTTAGTTAATCATAGACTCTGTTAAAATCTGCTATCCTTCAAAGAAGAATAAACCTAACAAAACAGTGCTAAAATGATGTATGTAACACATAGAGCAACCCATAGCATCACGAACCAGAGGGCTCGGAATTGGGCCGGCGACCAATATGGGAATTCCGGCGATGCCGGTTTTGTAGGTGGCTAGGTAGTTTTGGTTGGTTGGGTGTATTTCAGTGTATCATTTTGGCCATTTTGGTATTGTTTAAATGAATTAGTTTCACTGAAGATAGAATCTGGAAGCATATATCGGAAAGGATATCTTAAAACACCAAATACGACACGATTAAAACGCATCGTGATTTAAATTCTGTAGCGATGCAGGCTAGGGTTAAAATCCAGTAAGGTTAAGTGTTTAATAGCTCGATATAGCCGTATACAATATAACTAGTACGTGGGAACGGGTGTTTTTCATTTCCGTCATGTCGGAGTAGCCGTTTACTTATATAAATTAAATTGTGATATTAGATTCGAATACGGGATTTGCGGAGCCAGCGAGGAAAGGGAAAGGATTGGCAATTCCTGAATAGATTCGACGTTTTCCGGTGAGTAGATTAAACATCTACCGGGGAATTTTGTAAAGATGGCGTTTTACGCCCGTAGTTTTATTTAAATAAATGAATTATTTGATATGCTAAATTAACAATATGTATTCATAAGTCACACATACCTTGCTTAGTTGCTAGAACACTACACAAGTATCGACGAGTCATGCCACGTGCACATCTTATATGTTATATACACCTCGTCGATATTATCATGTCACTTTTACACTTAGCAAATTTTTGTTAAAATGATTCATATCGTATCATACACACCAATAAATAGTAGTAAATTGTATCATTAATATCATGTTTTAGTATCTGAGTATTTCATGTTGATATAAGAGGTAAACGTATTATTGAGGATTTATGGTTTTGAGTTTTGAATACTATTACATAAATCCAGTGATTTTCCTGATTGATGTGTCATGTCCACCATGAGATGTTTTATGATTTGGTTTTATTCCGGACCGAGTGGGGGAGATATACGGTCGCGGATTTTACGTTATCCATACTGAGTGGGGGAGATATACAGTTGGATACATGGTGGGCCCGGTCGAGACCGAGGGGCAGGATAGCCGCATTGAGGTGGGGGAGCCTAGCGAGGTTACTCGATACCGGAGATAGTGGTAAAAATACGGCGTATATCTAGGTGATAACGACCGATATTGTTGATTTCGGGATCATTCGAGGAATGATGCCTGCGAGAAATGGAAGTTTTGTGTTGATGATAGACACGAGGAAATGAAAATTTTATTGGGAATAAATGATGAGATTTCAGTTTTGATTTTGAGATTCGTATATTATAGATTCGTGATTTCCACAGACAATCATACATTATACTTGATCATATTTCAGTTCGTATGATCGTCATATTTACATAATTAACCGTTATATGTTAGTTGTATTCACTAAATTGGCAACTCACCCCCGTTATGCCACAGTTCCTTACAGGGGTAGAGTGGACAGTTAGCTGCGGTGCAGATCTACTTTTGCAGTTTTATCACATCTTTTGATAGGTGGGTAACATATGCAGTAACCTTCTCTTTTGGTATTGTATTTTATATCTAGAAAATCTCCATCAGATCTGTATTTTGACTAGAGTGAGAGATAATATGTATATTATTTGACAGTTGAGATCGTTTAGTTCTATAAATTGTTAATTTATTTCTTTATGTCTGGGATTCGTATTGATGCCCTATATACTGAGATTTTATTTTCCGCTGTTGATATTGTTGATCCTAACTTGGGATGCAACCAAACTTAACATCTTATACTTATTTAATATTTTAACTTCATAACATGTGATTTTTTACTTAAAAATTAAAATTTTTATATAAAGAATTCCGCAAAAAGGATTTTGATCTTGGTTTTCGGCTTACTTGGACTGTGTACGTATCTTTAGATATGATACAATCTAAGTGCCAGTCACATCCAAACTTGGGTCATGACACTTCACCGAGAGTGACCCCTTGGACAGAAGTTTGCGTCAGGGCAATAACTTCACTATAGTCGATTACTTTTGTTTTGCATTGTAGTATTCAGTTGGAATATCCTGCACCTCATTCTACGGGGAAATAGCCGAGATCCCTTCACCGGGAGTGACCTCTTTAGCAAAGGTTTTCGCCACTATATTTTTATAAAAGCTATCCAGTTCCTTCAACGATATCAAGTTCATTACATTAAAGGTTTTTCGCCAAAAACCTGCCGTAGCCCTCCGTCATTTCAGATTAGTATTGCTTAGTATTCGTGCTACGTATGTCGTGCATTGCCGAGGCGTAGTGTTCGGTAGCTCTGTAATGCTTTTCTGTCGCATGGATATGTGGATTCGTTAGGACAGTCGTACGGTTATGTTGGCATTGTCAAGGACTCATACGGGTGGGTTTAACGCAATCAAGATAATGACGGGTTGAACTTGACTAGGACTCTTTGATATGTTGGCATTGTCAAGGTCACTTGGATCCTAGGGGTAAAAACATACAACGGGAGTTTCTAAAGAAACTGAAACTTGCCAGGCATGCGCATACCTTCTGGAGTATGATAACGTGAGTGGAATCCGTCACGTTATCATGCGATGATAGTTGGATCCTGATTCCCACTGATGAGTTGGTCTACTCCTCGGGTGATCCCGACTAATTCTTCTTTCAGGTTTGGAGGAGAATTTGAGGTGACAGTAGGAGGTTTCCTGATTAGATAAATTGATAACCATTCTGATCTAGGTAAGAGTGCACGCTGAGCGTTTCTTTTCTCTCTCTTTGGCAGCGACCATGACCGGACCCTTGACTATGACTCAGTGACCAACTTAACTGAACCTTCTTAAAACACTGGCTTTTGGATTGTCAGAGTTGCATACCTCATTGCCACTCCTACTTTTACCCTTTTCTCCAGAACACCCCGTATTACTACGAACATCCACTTTCATTAGATAAAACCATATGTTCCCCTCCGAACGGCGGCCAAGACAGGGACGGCTTGCCTGAGATTCGGGGCAGATGCTAATTGGTGCTATCCGTCCACCTCTCCGAAGATGCCAAGTTGATTTATGGCAACATGTATCGAAGGTTTAAACGGATGCGGCCGATGTAGCATACTTCGTTAGATTCCCCCTCGCTTGAGGGATTTTTGATTGTGGAGACGCTCTTCCCTGCAGGCGCAAGCCCCTGCAGTTAATTACGCTACCGCATCGTGGTAACAACTTTCTTCTTCTTCAGATGGTCACTTCATGTCGTGGGTGTTTGTTTTGTTTTTGGTTGTCCGTGGATTGTATACGGAGACTAATTTATGTCGTCGCCCGTAGGACGTGGATTAGTCCAAATCCGTATTTTCTTAGATTTGGTTTTGGGGTTTTGGTTTAAGGATACGTTATCCATATTTGAGGCTAAGATCAACTTAAACGTTTGTCAAGGATACATTAGTCCAGTTTGAGACCAAGATCAACTTAACGGGATCGTTTAGATCCGACAAAAGAGCATTTGAGGCTCTATTTTCCAGTTTAGGGACATAGCGGTCCATCTCATGTATGGCCGTCGGGACCCGTCACCTCTCTGACGACGTTGAAGGATTACAACGACAGATGTCAGAGGAGTTCAGAGATGTACCCTTGAACCAAAGTTGATTGGGGGATTTATAGTCCAATTTAGGACTAAAGTCTGTTTGAAGGTTTAAGGATACGTTAGCCATATTTGAGGCTAAGATCAACTTAAACGGTTTTTAAGGATACGTTAGTCCAGTTTGGGACTAAGATCGACTTAATGGGATCGTTTAGATCCGACAAAAGAGCATATGGGCTCTATTGTTCCAGTTTAGGGACATAGGGGTCCATTGCCAGTTTAAGGACATGGTGGTCCATCATTCCCATTTTGGGGACGAATACTGGTTTAAGGACGCATTAGTCCGTGAGTTCAAGGACGCATTAATACGTGAGTTTAAGGATGCATTAGTCCATGCTGTTGGTTTAAGGACGCATTGGTCCATGAGTTTAAGGACTCCACAGTCCGTATCGTTGTGTGGTTGTCGGGACCCATCACCTCTCTGAAGACGTTGAAGGATTACAACGACAAATATCAGAGGAGCTCAGAGATGTACCCTTGAACCAATGAGTTGGTTCAAAGAGCAAATGTGCTCAGTTCAAGATGATTTGAGGACTAATGGCCAGTTTGGGCCAAGTCCAATTATGTTTGAAATATTGGCCCTTTGGGCTATTAGACATTTGTCTGGGTTCAGCCCCTCATCATTCAACAGTGCTAAACAGAGGTTTGGAGGCTTTGACAACATTTTGTCTTTGATTTCCTCAATTTTGAGATTCATTTGGAGATGAGACTTTTGCCTCTAGAAAATTAACCAATTTGGCTAAAAGTAGTGTTAAACACTAGAGAACAACAGTGTTAAACACTGGAGGTAGAACTCTCAAATTAGTGTTAAACAGTAAAAGACAATCAGTGTTAAACACTGGAAATATAATCTTCAATTTAGTGTTGAACACTAGAAATAATCAGTGTTAAACACTGGAAATATAATCCCCGAATTAGTGTTAAACACTAAAGAAAGAGGGGTCACGTGTGGACACGTGAGAGCGCCCAAAGGTGGGACCAGATCCCTTTTTCTTCGTTCTGCAATTAAGTGTTAAACACTTTTTTATTATTTTTATTTTGAGCATCATGTGTTGACACGTGATGGGGATTTATGCGCTGACAATTAAAGCATCCGCCAAGGGGTCACGTGGGAACACGTGAGAGCGCCCAAAGCCTTCATTTCTTTTGCTTTAATTCTCGTCTTTTAGGAGGTCACGTGGGAACACGTGAGGCATTGCCTCAAAGTTAATTCCTTCTTCTCATTTCTTGGGATCTCTTCAGGGGTCACGTGGGGACACGTGACCTTAGTCTTTTGCATGCATGGAGATCTTTTGAGTTCTATGTTATTTTAAGAATTGAATTCTCTGTAGGGTTAAACCCTAATTATGATTTTAGAGGAATTAAATTCCTATTGTGCAAGAATTAAATTCTTATATAGGGTTAAACCCTAATTTCATTTTAGAGGAATTAAATTCCCATATATGTAAAAGAATTAAATTCTTGAGTAGGGTTAAACCCTAATTCTGTCCATCTTGAAGGAATTAAATTCCTATATTTTCAGGAGAATTAAATTCTCATATAGGGTTGAACCCTAGTTTTGTTTTGGGAGAATTCAATTCTCTAAACTCAATTCCCCCTCTAAGTTTCGGATCTGCATGACAGGATCTCAACCCGATGAGAATTAAATTCTCAACCTATGGGGAGATGTGCTTCTGCAGATCTTCAACTAGAGGAAGAACTAAGTTCTTGTAGAAGAGTTAAACTCTTAGACTTTGAGAATTAAATTCTCTGTTTAAAGTTTTGATTCCCTTTCTTTTCTCACCTAGGGTTTTCTTTGTTGAGAATTAAATTCTCCTCTCTTTTCTTCTCTCTTGAGAATTAAATTCTCCTCTCTCTGTTCTTCTCTCCAAAAAGGTAGATCCCTTCTCTTCTCTTCTTGGCTCCTATTTATAGGAGAAAGAAAAGAATCAATTTGTTTAGCAAATCTTTCATTGAAAGATTTGATTTGTTTTCATATTTAATATGAGCCTTTAGATCATTCAGTGAATTTTATTCACCGTTGGATTTTAAATCCAAAAGATATTATATTTGTTATTTTCGGTGAGATTTAGGGAAAATCTTTCCTTGTCTAAGATTTTTTCCATAAATTGGTGATTTTTAATCACCCTTGGATCTTTAATCCAACGGTCCCCATAATCCTTTTCCATTTGGAAAGATTTAGAAGTTTCTAGAATTTAATTCTATCAACTGTAAGGCTTTCGAAGCCAGTCACGTGCTGACACGTGACCCTTGGTCACGTGTGAGCACGTGACCCCCAATAGAGTCCTTTTAACAGCCGCTTGTTTATATTGTTTTTAACCATCACGTATCAACATGTGACCATTGGTCACGTGTGAGCACGTGATACCTCGTTGAGGTATTTTTTTGACTTTTAGAATAAAATTCTTTTAAGCTGTAAGGCTTTTAAAGCCTGTCACGTGCTGGCACGTGACCCTTAGTCACGTGTGAGCACGTGACCCTCGGTTGAGTTATGTTGTTTTAACCATCACCTGTCAACACGTGACCATTGGTCACGTGTGAGCACGTGACACCTCGTTGAGGTATTTTTTGCGACTTTTAGAATTAAATTCCTTTAAGCTGTAAAGTTTTAAAAGCCTGTCACGTGCTGGCACGTGACCATTGGTCACGTGTGAGCACGTGACCCTCAATTGGGTCCTTCTTCAGCCGTTGTTTTCGCTTCTGTTTTAACTATCCCGTGTCAACACGTGACCATTGGTCACGTGTGAGCACATGACACCTCATTGAGGTAATTCCTGATTTTTAATCAGGGAACAGTGCATAGCATATTTGCTCATAACTTTTGATCCCGGATGAATTATGAAGCCCATAATATATCAAATCGAAGGGTTTTTCGAGATGCTTCCAATACCATCAGAATTTAATAGTTCCTCTTTTGGGTGTTTTCAAAATACAGGCCGGAAGATACTGGTTCGCATTTCCTTAAGCGTATCGCTGCCATTTGATACCTTGGACTCTTCTGCGCAGAAATTTTTGGCGGGAACAAATGCCCCCTACTACTTTTCCCATGTAAGTATATACATGGGTGAATTAGTGTGGAGTTATGCATAGCGTATGACCAGTTTCGGGTTGGTATATAACTTTCAGAATTTTGATCTAAGAAAATAACGAGCGGACACAAGCGTCGTCATTTATCATTGACTCAAATCTCGACTCTTAAGAGATATAGTTCCAAACTCTCAACTCCATGAGCCGCACCCTTCTATTTCTTTATGTCTTACTCCGGCGTGAAGTAGTTTATACGCTCATGAGTAAGTTCTCCATTTCAGTGGCATGTAGCTTTGGCAAGTGTGGCTCATAGATGGTCCATCTTAACCTCTTTGTAGGGCAGTGATGGCTTAAGAGACAGGGTTAGGATCTGCCATCTAAGACTTTTCAACTTTATGAGCCGTGAGGGTCTCATAAAGACTTTTCTCCCTACGAGTCGAGAGGATCTCGTAAGTGTAGTTTCTCCTTAGGGGTCGTGAGGACTTCTAAGTGTGTTTTCTCTTATAAGTCGTAAGGATCTTATAAGAGAATTTTCCCTCTTATGAGTCGAGAGGACCCGTAAGCGGTTGTTTCCCTCTTTGTCAAGATTCGACTTTGGAGAGTGTGACCCATGGATAGTATGCAAGAGACCGTTTTGGATCGACTTGCAGGGTCCCAGTGCTTAGGAAACAGGTTTTTTAATCCCCGCTGCTTAAGGCTTTTCCTTACGAGTCGAGATGAATCGAGCATTTCTCGCAAAGACACTAATTTCCTCACGAGTCGAGACGAATCAAGCATTTCTCGCAAGAATATCCTAACGTCACAGTTAACCTCTGCTCTTTACGACATAGGTCCGTTAGGGTCTGTGGTACTTAGGGTTTTATCCGTCGTACCGCCGCATCGGCTGATGTATTCCTCGATAGGCAGTTTTGCTGTTCGAGTAGCCTTGCGATTCTCGTGTCTCCGATCCCTTCTGGGGCTGGACAAGACGTCTTCAAGCAATCCTCCTAGGCAGTTTGACCGTCGGAAGAGCAAGCGTTAGGAATTTTGCCATACCGCTTTTTACTTGAGGTTAGGCTCATTTTGGAAAGCCCCGATGAGTCATAACCACTCCGCGTTGGTGTGGGATGATCTCCGATAGTCTTTCAGGCTTTATATGACTTGCCGTTAAGACCCTGAAGCTAGGAATTTGGCCTTTGCTTCGTTTGCTGGCATTGCGTCTGCTGTATCGAGACGAATGTCGCGGTTGTCTCTAGGTTGCTGGTGAACCGTCGAGGTTTGGAACTAGGGATTTTGTCGTGGCTCCTTTTGGTGATGTTGCGTCTGCTGTGTCGAGACGAACGTCGAGGTGGTGACCACTCCGCACTGGTGCGAGATGATCTCCGGTTGTCTTTCAGGTTTTATATGACTTGCCGTTAAGACCCTGAAGCTAGGAATTTGGCCTTCGCTTCGTTTGCTGGCACTGCGTCTGCTGTATCGAGACGAATGTTGCGGTTGTCTCTAGGTTGCTGGTGAACCGTCGAGGTTTGGAACTGGGGATTTTGCCGTGGCTCCTTTTGGTGATGTTGCGTCTGAGTCCTGTTGGAGAAAGAACGCTGGGGTGACATCGCGTCTACTGTATCGAGACGAACGTCGAGGTGGTGACCACTCCGCATTGGTGCAAGATGATCTCCGAATATCTTTCAGGCTTTATATGACTTGTCGTCAAGACCCTGAAGCTAGGAATTTGGCCTTTTACTTCATTTGCTTTGGCGCGTCTGAATCCTGCTAGGGGAAGAACGCTGGGGTGACATTTCATCTGCTGTATCGAGACAATCGTCGAGGTGGTGACCACTCCGTATTGGTGCGAGATGATCTCCGAATGTCTTTCAGGCTTTATATGACTTGCCGTCAAGACCCTGAAGCTAGGAATTTGGCCTTTTGCTTCATTTGCTTTGGCGCGTCCGAATCCTGCTGGGGGAAGAACGCTGGGGTGACATTTCATCTGCTGTATCGAGATGATCGTCGAGGTGGTGACCACTCCGCATTGGTACAAGATGATCTCCGAATGTCTTTCAGGCTTTATATGACTTGCCGTCAAGACCCTGAAGCTAGGAATTTGGCCTTTTGCTTCATTTTCTTTGGCTCGTCCGAATCCTGCTGGGGGAAGAACGCTGGGGTGACATTTCATCTGCTGTATCGAGATGATCGTCGAGGTGGTGACCACTCCGCGCTGATGTGGGATGACCTTCGATTGTCTTTCGGGCTTTATATGACTTGCCGTCAAGACCCTGAAGCTAGGAATTTAGCCTTTTGCTTCATTTGCTTTGGCGCGTCCGAATCCTGCTGGGGGAAGAACGCTGAGGTGATATCTCGTCTGCTGTATCGAGACGAAAGTCGATGTGGTGACCACTCCGCGCTGATGTGGGATGATCTCCGATAGTCTTTCAGGTTTTATATGAGTTACCGTCAAGACCCTGAAGCTAGGAATTTGGCCTTCGCTTCATTTGCTCACACTACGTCTGCTGTATCGAGACGAATGCTGAGGTGGAGCTGGGATTTTGCCGTCACTCCACTTTGTTTCGACCATGGGGTCTTTTGTTGACATCGCATCTGCATCCTGTTGGACTGCGAAGGAACGCCGTTGTTGACATCGCGTCTGCTGTAACGAGACGAATGCTAAGGTAGAGTTGGGATTTTGTCGTCGCTCCGCTTGATGGTGTAACATCTGTGTCCTGCTGGAATGAGGAGGCACACCATTGTTGGTCTCTAGGCTGCAGATGTGGCCATTGAGATTTAGAACTAGGGACTTTGTCATGGTTCCGTTTTGTTGCGACTCTGAGCTCGATTGTTGACGTCATGTCTGCATCTAGTCGGAGTGAGGAGAAACGCCGTTGGTGATCTCTAAGTTGTCGATGTTGACGTCGAGACCCTGAAGCTAGGGATCTTCCTTTACTTCATTTGTTGGCATTGTGTCTGCAATATTGCGACAAATGTCGAGGTTGTCTCTAGGTTGTCTATGAACCGTCGAGATTTGGCTTCGCTTTCTGTTGGAGCCTGTCGGGAAGGTATGGTTCCCTCTTTGTTTGTGCTCCTGGATTGTATATAGAGATCGATGTGATCTCACCTGTAAGGCAAAAGGTTTCATTCTTTCATCATTCATTTTTTTTATTCTTTCCGCGATGCTCTATCATTTCTGCTTTTTATATCACGAAAGTCGCGATTGCCCAATCATTTCGGCTATTTTTCGTGGTGCCCAATCATTTCGGCTATTTATTTTATTTTCACTCGCTGCTTTTTATTGCGAGTTGCCCAATCATTTCGGCTATTTATTTTATTTTCACTTGCTACTTTTTATTGTGAGTTGCCCAATCATTTCGGCTGTTTTGGATGCATACATTTTTTTTACTTGCTGATTTTTATTGCAAGTTGCCCCATCATTTCGGCTATTTCGTATGCACGTATGGTTCGCTGTTTTTTTTATCGCGAGTGTGGAACTTGGAATCTGGTGCCAATCTCAGCATCAACATCGCTACAACTGGAATATTGCCAAGAGCGAATCATCATTTGCCATGAAAGGATTTGGAATTTGATACCGTTTTAGGCATCAGATCGCTACAACTGGAATATTGCAAGGAGCGAATCATCAATTGCCTCTGTCGATATCGAACAAAGGTGGCTTAGTAAACAGGGTTAGGATTCTGTCGACTAAGGCTTTTGACTTCATGAGCCGTAAGGGTCTCACAAAGGTATTTCTCCCTACAAGTCGTGAGAATCTCGTAGGTGCGTTTTCTCCTTAGGAATCGTAAGGATTCCTAAGTGCATGTTCCCCTGTAAGTCGTAAGGATCTTACAAAAGGGTTTTCTCCTTATAAGTCGAGAGGACTTACAAGGGTTGTTCACCATGCGAACATATCCCTATTCACGGATAGGACTTTGTTAGCGAAATGATTATTCGCGCCCGTGGATTGTATACAAAGGTCAGCATTGAGCCGCTTGTAGGGCCCTATCGGAGGTTGTGGGGGTTGCTTAAGAACAGCTTCAGGTCTCTGTAACTTATGACTTTCAAATCTTATGAGCCGTGAGAGTCCCATAAGAGAGTTCTCCTTACGAGTCGTGAGGATCTCGCAAGTGCAATTTCTCCTTAGGAATCGTGAGGATTCCTAAGTGTATTGCTCCCTTGTAAGCCGTAAGGATCTCAAGCGGGTGGTTTCTCCTTACAAAGTCAAGAGACCTTGCAAGTGTCTTTTAACGAGATAACGCCCTTTTTGGGTTTTCACAAAACTCGCTGGTAGCGCTGCTGTTTTTACTCACGGAGCCCTTTCGGGTTTTCATCCGTGCCCATTTTGCTTATGGACATACCGTTTTTTTTTTGTTTTTTTTTTTAAACGAGGTTGCGCCCTTTCGGGTTTTCACAAAACTCGCCGGTAGCCCTGCTGTTTTTACTCATGGAGCCCTTTCAGGTTTTCATCCGTGCCCATTTCCCTTATGGACATACCTTTTTTTAACGAGATTGCGCCCTTTCGGGTTTTCACAAAACTCGCCGGTAGCCCTGCTGTTTTTACTCACGGAGCCCTTTCAGATTTTCATCCGTGCCTATTTCGCTTATGGACATACCGTTTTTTTTAACGAGATTGCGCCCTTTCGGGTTTTCACAAAACTCGCCGGTAGCCATGCTGTTTTTACTCACGGAGCCCTTTCAGGTTTTCATCCGTGCCCATTTCGCTTATGGACATACCGTTTTTTTATCACGTTAGCCTGGAGATGCCGCGGTCCGTAATAGTTTATAGACATCTCGGTCAGTTGCAAGTTTTAAGACATTGCGGTCCATTATTAGTTTAGGGACATTTCGGTCCACAGCCAGTTTTAGGACATAGTGGTCCATTGTTACCGTATTTGAGGCGAATCTCTAGTTTACGGACTTTTCGGTCCATGGGGCTTTCCCTATGAATGAGCATGATGTCCCCGGCATATCCATCTTTTTTGGAGCATGTGGTTGTGGCGGGCTCACATTCCAGTTTTCGGACAGCGCGAACTTGCCATGCTGGTATTGGTCTTCAACCCAGTTTTTGAAGACGAAACAATCTTCGATCGGATGACTTACTGCTCGATGGTAGGGCCAGTAATTAGGATCGTTGACATCGCCTGGCTGTAGCGGACGTTTCGGACTCGGCAGATTGATGAATCCGTTGCGCACTGCCAGCTCAAACAGTTTCCTCGTTTTATCCTGGGGAAACGAGTAAGGACGTCCCAGTCTTTCCACGAGGGATGGGCGTGGACGCATATTGTTTTGGCAAACAACCGGCTATAAGTTGCTCGGCCGTTGTTGAGTATTGGAAACGAAGGTTGCTTTCCCTTTGCCCTTTTCATTCCAAGGCTCTGTTTTTGAAGGAGATGGTCTATGACCTATCTGGTCCATTTGGGCCAGCTTGTCAATCAAGGCCTGAAAAGTGGTCGGCTTGAAGAACATCATGAATTGGGATATGGTCGCTTGAGAGTCGAGAGTACCTACGCACATGCCTACGGCAGGAGCTTCTTCGATGTGCTGCTCGCACTTTGACCATAGATTACGCCACCGTATCTCATACTGGACCCAAGTTTCGCCTGGCCTTACCCTGGCGTTAATCAATGCCGTGATCGGGGTGCGTCCACTAGCACTCGCGAATCTTTGTGTAAACAGTTGCTCCATCTTCACAAATGTTTTGACAGAGTCATTAGGTAGCTCTGAATACCATTCAAAGGCTGTTTCTGCTAAGCTGCTGACGAATTGGCGAAGCAGCAGTTTGTCGTCGCCTCCAATGTTGCCGCATAAGGCCCTGAATTGAGTGACATGCTGGTGTGGATTCCCTGTCCCCTTGTACACGTGGAATCTAGGGATCATATATCCCGGCGGGTAACTGATTTGGTCCTACCAGCCCGGATAGGGTCGTCCAGTTCTAACAATTTGCTCAGCCGCTTCACTCGCCTGATGAGCTCGTATTTGTTGAGCTATATAGTCATCCAGTGCGGCCTTAGAAATGGTTTCCTCCTTGGCTACTGAAAGAGACGGAGGAGGATTGGATGTCTCCCCTCTATCGTCTTCAGTAATGGTCGGAGGGTCTTCAGCTGGAGGATCCTGCTGTAACATCATTCCTACCATATCTTGGAAAAGAAGCGCCATTTGTTTTATATTAGCTGCTTGTTCTGCTGCTTCTCTGTCCTTCTTTTCGAGGACTCTGCGTAGGAAGTCAGCTCTCCCGGCGTTGATCCGAGGATGTCTCCGAGCTTTCTTTTGGCCCGGTAAATGCGGCCATTGCAGTCATCATTTCCTAAAGCTTCTGTTGTTGCTCCTGGGCTTTTGTCACGGATCGGGTGAGCGGTCGGTGACCCGTCGAAGCGCGGCTATCCTCATTTCCGGAAGCTATATAAACGGTGTGCACCACCATGCCCCCAGACTTGGGGCGTTTAGCTTCAGTGTCTTTGCGATTTGCTAAAGACACAGGGATCTTCTCCGAAGTCCTTCTTTTTTGAGCGGTCGAAGTTGAGGGGGCCGTTGTAGTGGGTACCCAAGTAGCTGTCGCTTTTGGTGTCTTGACAGAGTAGTCCTTCTCCTGCCGAACCTTCATCTTTTTCTGTCGACGGAGATAGTCTTGATCCATTACGGAGTCCTGGACTTGACGCCAGACCTTGTAAATTTTAGAGGACAGCCGTTGAGGGGGCTGTTCCAGCTTCACCTTTGGGGCATTATCCACAGGTGTAGGAGATCTTTTCAATACGGCAGTTGGCGAGTTTTTGCACACCCTTCTTAGCAGTTTAAAGCAATTCCCGGTCGGAACAGCAGCATTGATTTCCACCATCGGAGCTGGCGGAGTTATCCCAAAGGGGGAGTTGCCCCCAGCCTTCCTTACCCGACGCCAGTGACGACGGCGAGCATGTCGAGCGGACGGCGTTGGTTCAGCGATGGGGATGGCTTTGTCTTGCCCCCTGTCCAGATGAAGCGCTGCTGGTGCCAGTCTCTTGAAGACTGACGTCTTTTGAGCAGCGGTATCCAATCTGTCAAAGACAGACCTTCGAGCAGGAACGGGAGCCGGAATAGTCAATCTTGTGAAGACCGACCCTTTGGCAGGAGAAGCCGCGTTGACGACTTCAGGAGCAGGGATGGCTATCCTCTTCGGAAAAACCTTTTCTGGTATTGCAGGCTTCTTCATGGGCCCATATGAGTTTTGGCCCAGTTTGCTGAAAGCTGAGTCATTGGGCTTGGGCGACCCATTGAGAGGGGCCGCGATAGTTGTAAGCCGATCGAAGACCGACTTCTTCGGAGCTTCTTGCGATGGTAATGGGACATTGAAGCTCATTGGTGGGATCATGGTCCCAAAGAATAGCCCAGTGGTGGCCTGAGTCACCTGTTCCACCGGCATAGCAAAGATGGAGGCCGCTTGGGGCCCATAAGTCACTCCTCCAGCAAGGACGGAGCGAGAGTTGCAGTTGCAGGTAGTGCAGTTTGAAGCCATTGATCTTCTGTTTTCTGCATGGAGCAAGACACCAAATCTTAGTACCTCGAATCCACAGGCAACCACAGCAAACCGCGATTCGTTCGAGAACACGACACACGAAGTGTGGAGTGGAAAGAGGAAGAGGTCCCACCGGGCGTGCCAGAATCTGTTCCCCTCCGAACGGCGGCCAAGACAGGGACGTCTTGCCTGAGATTTGGGGCAGATGCTAATTGGTGCTATCCGTCCACCTCTCCGAAGATGCCAAGTTGATTTATGGCAACATGTATCGAAGGTTTAAACGGATGCGGCCGATGTAGCAGACTTCGTCAGATTCCCCCTCGCTTGAGGGGTTTTTGATTGTGGGGACGCTCTTCCCTGCAGGCGCAAGCCCCTGCAGTTAATTACGCTACCGCATCGCGGTAACAACTTTCTCCTTCTCCAGATGGTCACTTCGTGTCGTGGGTGTTTGTTTTGTTTTTGGTTGCTCGTGGATTGTATACGGAGACTAATTTATGTCGTCGCCCGTAGGACGTGGATTAGTCCAAATCCGTATTTTCTTAGATTTGGGTTTGGGGTTTTGGTTTAAGGATACGTTAGCCATATTTGAGGCTAAGATCAACTTAAATGTTTGTTAAGGATACGTTAGTCCAGTTTGAGACCAAGATCAACTTAACGGGATCGTTTAGATCCGACAAAAGAGCATTTGAGGCTCTATTTTTCCTGTTTAGGGACATAGCGGTCCATCGCATGTATGGCCGTCGGGACCCGTCACCTCTCTGACGACGTTGAAGGATTACAACGACAGATGTCAGAGGAGTCCAGAGATGTACCCTTGAACCAAAGTTGATTGGGGGATTTATAGTCCAATTTGGGACTAAAGTCTGTTTGGAGGTTTAAACATACGTTAGCCATATTTGAGGCTAAGATCAACTTAAACGGTTGTTAAGGATACGTTAGTCCAGTTTGGGACTAAGATCGACTTAATGGGATCGTTCAGATCCGACAAAAGAGCATTTGGGCTTTATTGTTCCAGTTTAGGGACATAGGGGTCCATTGCCAGTTTAAGGACATGGTGGTCCATCATTCCCATTTTGGGGACGAATACTGATTTAAGGACGCATTAGTCCGTGAGTTTAAGGTCGCATTAGTACGTGCGTTTAAGGATGCATTAGTCCATGTTGTTGGTTTAAGGACGCATTAGTCCATGAGTTTAAGGACCCCACAGTCCGTATCGTTGTGTGGTTGTCAGGACCCATCACCTCTCTGAAGACGTTGAAGGATTACAACGACAAATATCAGAGGAGCTCAGAGATGTACCCTTGAACCAATGAGTTGGTTGAAAGAGCAGATGTGCTCAGTTCAAGATGATTTGAGGACTTATGGCCAGTTTGGGCTAAGTCCAATTATGTTTGAAATATTAGCCCTTTGGGCCATTAGACATTTGTCTGGGTTCAGCCCCTCATCATTCAACAGTGCTAAACAGAGGTTTGGAGGCTCTGACAACATTTTGTCTTTGATTTCCTCAATTTTGAGATTCATTTGGAGGAGGGACTTTTGCCTCTAGAAAATTAGCCAATTTGGCTAAAAGTAGTGTTAAAAACTAGAGAACAACAGTGTTAAACACCGGAGGTAGAACTCTCAAATTAGTGTTAAACACTAAAAGACAATCAGTGTTAAACACTGGAAATATAATCTTCAATTTAGTGTTGAACACTAGAAATAATCAGTGTTAAACACTGGAAATATAATCCCCGAATTAGTGTTAAACACTAAAGAATGAGGGGTCACGTGTGGACACGTGAGAGCGCCCAAAGGTGGGACCAGATCCCTTTTTCTTCGTTCTGCAATTAAGTGTTAAACACTTTTTTATTATTTTTATTTTGAGCATCACGTGTTGACACGTGATGGGGATTTATGCGCTGACTGTTAAAGTATCCGCCAAGGGGTCACGTAGGAACACGTGAGAGCGCCCAAAGCCTTCATTTTTTTTGCTTTAATTCTCGTCTTTTAGGAGGTCACGTGGGAACACGTGAGGCATTGCCTCAAAGTTAATTCCTTCTTCTCATTTCTGGGGATCTCTTCAGGGGTCACGTGGGGACACGTGACCTTAGTCTTTTGCATGCATGGAGATCTTTTGAGTTCTCTGTTATTTTAAGAATTGAATTCTCTGTAGGGTTAAACCCTAATTATGATTTTAGAGGAATTAAATTCCTATTGTGCAAGAATTAAATTCTTATATAGGGTTAAACCCTAATTTCATTTTAGAGGAATTAAATTCCCATATATGTAAAAGAATTAAATTCTTGAGTAGGGTTAAACCCTAATTCTGTCCATCTTGAAGGAATTAAATTCCTATATTTTCAGGAGAATTAAATTCTCATATAGGGTTGAACCCTAGTTTTGTTTTGGGAGAATTCAATTCTCTAAACTCAATTCCCCCTCTAAGTTTCGGATCTGCATGGCAGGATCTCAACCCGATGAGAATTAAATTCTCAACCTATGGGAAGATGTGCTTCTGCAGATCTTCAACTAGAGGAAGAACTAAGTTCTTGTAGAAGAGTTAAACTCTTAGACTTTGAGAATTAAATTCTCTGTTTAAAGTTTTGATTCCCTTTCTTTTCTCACCTAAGGTTTTCTTTGTTGAGAATTAAATTCTCCTCTCTTTTCTTCTCTCTTGAGAATTAAATTCTCCTCACTCTGTTCTTCTCTCCAAAAAGGTAGATCCCTTCTCTTCTCTTCTTGGCTCCTATTTATAGGAGAAAGAAAAGAATCAATTTGTTTAGCAAATCTTTCATTGAAAGATTTGATTTGTTTTCATATTTAATATGAGCCTTTAGATCATTCAGTGAATTTTATTCACCGTTGGATTTTAAATCCAAAAGATATTCTGTTTATTATTTTTGGTGAGATTTAGGGAAAATCTTTCCTTGTCTAAGATTTTTTTCATAAATTGGTGATTTTTAATCACCCTTGGATCATTAATCCAACGGTCCCCATAATCCTTTTCCATTTGGAAAGATTTAGAAGTTTCTAGAATTTAATTTATTAACTGTAAGGCTTTCGAAGCCAGTCACGTGCTGATGGTCACGTGTGAGCATGTGACCCCTAATAGAGTCATTTTAACAGCCGCTTGTTTATGTTGTTTTTGACCATCACGTGTCAACACGTGACCATTGGTCACGTGTGAGCACGTGATACCTCGTTGAGGTATTTTTCTGACTTTTAGAATTAAATTCTTTTAAGCTGTAAGGCTTTTAAAGCCTGTCACGTGCTGGCACGTGACCCTTAGTCACGTGTGAGCACGTGACCCTCGTTGAGTTATGTTGTTTTAACCATCACGTGTCAACACATGACCATTGGTCACGTGTGAGCACGTGACACCTCGTTGAGGTATTTTTTGCGACTTTTAGAATTAAATTCCTTTAAGCTGTAAAGTTTTCAAAGCCTGTCACTTGCTGGCATGTGACCATTGGTCACGTGTGAGCACGTGACCCTCAATTGGGTCCTTCTTCAGCTGTTGTTTTTGCTTCTGTTTTAACTATCACGTGTCAACACGTGACCATTGGTCACGTGTGAGCACGTGACACTTCATTGAGGTAATTCCTGATTTTTAATCAGGGAACAGTGTATAGCATATTTGCTCATAACTTTTGATCCCGGATGAATTATGAAGCCCATAATATACCAAATCGAAGGGTTTTTCGAGATGCTTCCAATACTATCAGAATTTAATAGTTCCTCCTTCGAGAGTTTATCAAAATACAGGCCGGAAGATACTGGTTCGCATTTCCTTAAGCGTATCGCTGCCATTTGATACCTTGGACTCTTTTGCGCAGAAATTTTTGGCGGGAACACCATCGTATGGTTATATACGAACTCGAAGAAACTTGTTCCAGATTCGAGACTGGTTTCCAGTTCTGGAGAAAATGAATAGGACTATTCAGTTGTCTTTTCTTTTTACCTTCTCTCAGGTTGCGAGTGCCCCTTCGATTAGGGGATAGTACACCTGTTACGCTTATTGGATAGTCTTGTTCCAAACCTTAGGCTGGTGCCGAATGGTAGGGAATGAAGAAAGCCGATTAGCCTAAGTGTGGTGTACAGAAAGTATTAAGTAAAGACAAATAAAGGGATTAGAAAGAAGGCAAAGTAAAGTGTGAATGCTATTCATGACCAAACCAAGTATTTCATTACTACTCCTACTTCACCTTTGTATTTCTCCAGAACACTCCGTATCACTGCGAAGATCCACAGTTTATTGGATACTCCATCGTATGGTTATATACGAACTCGAAGGAACTTGTTCCAGTTCGGGGATGAATTCTGGTTCAGGAGAAATAGGAATAAGGTTTATTCAGTTGTCTTTTATCTTCACCTTCTCTCAGGTAATGAGTACTCCTAGGATTAGGAGAGTACACCCATTATGCTTATTGGATAGTCTTCTTCTAAATCATAGGCTGGTGTCGAATGGTAGGGAAGGAAGAAAACCATTTAGCCTAGGAGGGTGTACAGAAGGTAATGACTAAAGACATATAAAGGGATTTGGAGAGATGGCAAAGAAATACACGGTTACAGCTGTGAATCTGATAATGGAAGAGGCATTACTAAGAATACCAAGATACCCCTTCGAAACATTTTCATGTTTCAGTCTCACTGCGCGTTGTTAACAGAAAACTGATTTCCCAATTAGTCCTTGCTCCAGGGTATGTATTTACCAGGTTTGATTCTCACATCTGTATGGTTTTACAAATGATGAGTGGGAGTAAGTTATTGGAAATTGGGTGATCATCCTCATTATATCGGGATTCGTTGTAATTGGTGATATTTGAGGAAATCACCCGGGTTGTTTGCCGGATGGCAAATATTTGGTTTTGAATATCCGTTGTAATGCACCAATTTCAAATTGATATATCTGTACGTTTATTTTTATAAAGTGAGATATAACTTTTTGAAATTATGTCTATGACATTTACCTATATCAGTGGATGGTTAGGTAAGGAGCATTAAACAGTGGTGTAATTCTTCTTGACCATAAGTACAGTTTTCAACCTACGACACACAGGGAATGAGTTATTAGACTCAAGGGACTTATACAGTATTGTATGTTGTCCTGTGTCCATTAGAAAAGAGGGGTTGGTCCTTGTACTATATTCGGTTTACTTATGACTTCTCTAGTTTTTAGACAAGTGTTTCGTAGAAACACAAGGTCTATGTTTTGAGAAGTTATAGGTATATGAATAAAGTAGAGAACCGGGTGTTGCAAGTATCGGGATTCTTCAAGGTGATCGAAGATGTAGATACTTATGTATGGTATTCAGTAAATAGTAATGGTTTTGAGAACTTGCTTCTCTTTCAGGTTACTCATATCTGGATGTATTCCTAAGTTGAGTAACGCTGATCGGCCTCCTTCCATTTAGTTGACATGCGCTGGAGACAACTGCATGATTTGAAGCTGGTTCCAATTAAATCAGTGCCTCTGTTTCTATATTGGATATAGAACGGTTCATATCTTAACGATGTTAAGGTACGGAGAGTTTTCCGGCTTATGCTTAAAACCAGACTCTGGATAACTCAAGGCACGTTTCTGTAATGGCTGTTTGTGGGTTGACCTGGGTTATGACGAGGGTTGACTTTGTACCATCTGGAAGATCAATAGTGATATTGTTCTTGACTCGCCATGGTTTTGATAAAAATGGATTTTTCAGAAAACAGTAGTGGGAGTATGGTAGAACTGGAAGTGATTCCAGAACCGCAAACGATTACTGAAAATTTGATAAGAACCTAAAGATTCAATCTGGTTTGACATTCCATTGGCCACTCCGCAGATATGGTGGGTAACCTCAGGCACCCGAGAGGTACTCCGGTAGCCTCAAGAACGGTGACAGGGAGGTTCTTGTTTACCCAGACTTGACACTACTGTTGTTCCAGACTATGAGACCCGGCAGGAGGATGAGTATAGCGTCGTTCTGAACTGGCTTTAGAAGTGCACGTGTATATTATTCTGCCAGAGTGTTGTCGTAGTCAGTGGGAGCAGCGGAAGCATAGTGGACAAGTAGCTTATGTCTATTTATGGACTAAAGCAGATATAGCGGAGATAGATCATCTAGTTCTGATGTGACAGTCATAGGTTTGACTTCATCAGAATAGGGGATGGATCTGTTAAGAAGGTAGTAGGGTGTGATGTCCTAGTATTTGGATGACATACGCAGAGTAGGAATTGATATTCCTATACTACGATCGGTTATACTTTGGTTGTCACACAGTGGTTTCTCCATATAAGAGCTTGGATATTATATCAAACATTCTGGTCACTAGATCTATGGTTTTAGATCTAGATTTGGGTAGTTTCCCAATCTGGGTACTTAGACAACATTCTAAAGGTGTTTTAGAATGGACAACTCCTGGCACGGTAGTATACCTACAGGTGATGGAGTCACCCCCTCTAAAGGTGTCTTACAGACTAAAGGGGAGAGGGATGTACATGATTGGCAGATCACTTGCTTAGGGAATTGAGTTGATCATAAGATGTCAAGTACCACACCAGATGTTGTTTTTGCATTAGATGCAATAAGTTGATACTAATCCTATCCTGGAGAAACATTCGGAAGCAGTTTTAGAACATAAGTGGATGTTCTAGGGAAATGATAACAACCGCCTCTTTTAGGAGACAGTTATCATTCCAGGCTTCCAAGGTGACCTGGATGACAGAGTGCCTGTCAGAGTTATAGTTTTCCCTCCGATAAGGGGCAGTTGTTTTCGACAGGAGGTCCAAGCGGATACTGAGGGAGGCATGACGCAGGATACTGATTAAGTTCAGTTGACGATACAGTCTAAGAAGTTTGGATTTGGAGTTCATTTATGAGCTAGGTCCCATCAGATATCCAGACATATTCTAAGACAGGTATTGCTCAATTCGGGAAACGACTTTCTCCGCGAACTTGAGATAAAGAGAGACATAAAAAGAAACATCAGAGCGGATCCACTAACTGAGGCTATTCCTCGAACGCAATAGTTTCGTAAACGGGCTTTGTGAGACTGACTAGTAGAGGAGTTGGGTGTTCGGTATCACACGGGCTGTGAGTATGTGACATCGCAATAATTAGCCTTGAGTGCAAGTGGGAGATTGTTAGATATAGTGCCCTCAGAGTCAATTATTGGATCACAGGCACGTGATTGTAATGATTGAGGGAGGACCTATACCGGTAGGACAGACTTACTCAGGATGATTGTATACTATCTGGTTTGTCTTTATCATCGTGTACATGGTTTAGGTGACATTGTAGTTCACTATTACACGTTGATAGAGAATAGTATGCTACCGTGGTTCATCTTTATCATCGTGCGCTGCTTTAGGTGACATTACAGGTCACTATTGCGCGTTGGTAGAGCCCATAGGATTCTTGCTTGACGACCAGCAGTATGATGGCGATCATATACGTGGGAGCTGGGGTCTATAAGCACATCCTTAAATGGTCCCTGGTCGTGGGAGTTTCGAGACAGGGCATCGATACTCCATTAGTAGACTAGTGTATACAGTCGAGACCCCGACGAGGGGCGGTGGCTGGTCTCACAAGCCACCGGTGTTGAGTGCAAGTGGGAGATTGTTAGATATAGTGCCCTCAGAGTCAATTATTGGATCACAGGCACGTGATTGTAATGATTGAGGGAGGACCTATACCGGTAGGACAAACTTACTCAGGATGATTGTATACTATCTGGTTTGTCTTTATCATCGTGTACATGGTTTAGGTGAAATTGTAGTTCACTATTACACGTTGATAGAGAATAGTATGCTACCGTGGTTCATCTTTATCATCGTGCGCTGCTTTAGGTGACATTACAGGTCACTATTGCGCGTTGGTAGAGCCCATAGGATTCTTGCTTGACGACCAGCAGTATGATGGCGATCATATACGTGGGAGCTGGGGTCTATAAGCACATCCTTAAATGGTCCCTGGTCGTGGGAGTTTCGAGACAGGGCATCGATACTCCATTAGTAGACTAGTGTATACAGTCGAGACCCCGACGAGGGGCGGTGGCTGGTCTCACAAGCCACCGGTGTTGAGTGCAAGTGGGAGATTGTTAGATATAGTGCCCTCAGAGTCAATTATTGGATCACAGGCACGTGATTGTAATGATTGAGGGAGGACCTATACCGGTAGGACAGACTTACTCAGGATGATTGTATACTATCTGGTTTGTCTTTATCATCGTGTACATGGTTTAGGTGACATTGTAGTTCACTATTACACGTTGATAGAGAATAGTATGCTACCGTAGTTCATCTTTATCATCGTGCGCTGCTTTAGGTGACATTACAGGTCACTATTGCGCGTTGGTAGAGCCCATAGGATTCTTGCTTGACGACCAGCAGTATGATGGCGATCATATACGTGGGAGCTGGGGTCTATAAGCACATCCTTAAATGGTCCCTGGTCGTGGGAGTTTCGAGACAGGGCATCGATACTCCATTAGTAAACTAGTGTATACAGTCGAGACCCCGACGAGGGGCGGTGGCTGGTCTCACAAGCCACCGGTGTCAGTTGGTTCACCTAAGATGTATACAGGTGCTCATTGGGTTATGAGTACACCGGACAGGACTCGCCGGGAACATGCTAGTTGGTATTATACCTGACGTTAGATAACAGTTCCCTGGTGACATGTGTACAGGTTAGTTCATCGACCTGAGATCGTCATTTGTCTCGTGTGAGTTCCCACTGTATTTTGATTACTACCCTACCATGGCTCAAAGGAGTCATGCAAACAGGTTTTAGTTGGGTACTGTTCCCCTCCGAATGGCGGCGAAGACGACGTGAAGACGTCTTGCCTGAGATTCGGGGCAGATGCTATATGGTTTTATCCGTCTACCTCTCCAAAGATGCCAAGTTGATTTATGGCACCGTGTATCGGAGGTTTAGACGGATGCGGTCGATGTAGCAGACTTCGTCAGATTCCCCCTCGCTAGAGGGGTTTTTTTGATTGTGGGGATGCTCTTCCCTGCAGGCGCAAGCCCCTGCAGTTAATTACACTACCGCATCGCAGTAGCCACTTTCTCCTTCTCCAGAATTTCACTTCGTGTCGTGTGTGTTTGTTTTAGTTGGGGTTGCCCGTGGATTGTATACGGGGACTGAGTAATGCCGTCGCCCGTAGGACGTGGATTAGTCCAAATCCGTATTTACTTAGATTTGGGTTTTGTGTTTTTAGTTTAAGGATACGTTAACTGTATTGAGGCTAAGATCAACTTAAACATTCGTTAAGGATACGTTAGTCCTGTTTTGAGACTAAGATCAACTTTACGTGGTGATCCATTTATTATATGGCCGTCAGGACCCGTCACCTCTCTGACGTCGTTGAGGAATTACAACGATAGATGTCAGAGGAGTTCGGAGATGTACCCTTGAACTGAAGTTGATTTGGAGTTTTATAGTCTGTTTGAATGTTTAAGGATACGTTAACCGTGTTTGGGGCTAAGATCAACTTAAATGGGACCGTTTAGATCCGGCAAAAAAGCATTTGAAGGCTCTATTGTTCTAGTTTAGGGACGTGGTGGTCCATATTTCAGTTTAGGGACGTGGTGGTCCATCGCCAGTTTAAGGACGTGGTGGTCCATCATTAGTTTAAGGACGTTTCGGTCCATCGCCAGTTTAGGGACGTGGTGGTCCATCATTAGTTTAAGGACGTCTCGGTCCGATATTAGTTTAAGGACGTCTCGGTCCACGAGTTTAGGGACCCCGCAGTCCATATTCATATGTGGTCGTCGGGACCCGTCGCCTCTATGACGTCGTTGAAGGATTACAACGAGAGGTGTCAGAGGAGTTCGGAGATGTACCCTCGAACCGGTCGTAAATTGATTTATGGAGCAGCCATGCTCAGTCAATTTAATTTAAGGACATACGGCCAAAATTGGGCTAAGTCCAATTAAAAATGTCCACATTTTGTTTGCATTTGGGCTTGTACTTCTTTTTTTTATTTTATTTGGGCTCTGCCCAGAAAGGATGCAGAGCATCAATTTGTTTTGGGCTCTGCCCATTTATAAATGATGCAAAGCATCTACTTTGTTTGGGCTCTGACCCTTTTAAAATGCATAGCATTTTTATTATTTTGTTTGGGCTCTGCCCATTTATAAATGATACAGAGCATCAATTTAATTAGGCCTGCTTCGTCTTTTTGATTTGGGCCTGGCCCTTCAGGAAATGCATTGCATTTTCAGGTGCTTTGCGCCAATCAGAGAGCGCAAGCGCTTGTAGTGTTGACACGTGTCGCGCAAGCGCAGTGCGCTGCGCTTGCGCTGCTGACACGTGGCGCACTCTGGTGAGTTGCGCCAATTACAGAGAGCAAAGCTCTATCTTAAAGCGCATAGCGCAAGTAGTTCTGATGTTGACACGTGGCGTTTTTCAAAGAGCGCAACAGCACAATTTGGAAGTGCAAAGCACTAAGAATTTTTTAGATTCAAGAACAGAAGTGCAAAGCACTATTTGATTTCTTGATCTAATTTAGATCAAAGAAAAACAAGTTTTTCTTGTCTTTCTTATCTCAGAGAACCAAAGGTTCATAAAAGAGTGCAAAGCACTATTTTATTTTTTTTGTTTTTATTAAAGATCATTGATCTTGTTTTTAGATCTATGATCTGTTTATAAGAGAACTTTCTCTTTTCTCTAAAGGCTTTTTACCTTTATTGTTCTTGATGAGTTCTTCAGAGTTCTCTCCTTTTTTTCTGAAAAACGTTGATGCCTTTGAATTGAGGCTGAGGGTACTTTTTAAAATGCCCATAAATTAGTTAATTTTGTTAAAGAGATCTTTCTCTGAGTGATTTGGGGAATTTTCCCCACCGTTGGATCTTTAATCCAAGGGCTTCTGTTTTACATCTTCTTGTTTTAACAAGAACAGAAAGATTTCTTTAAAATCTTTATTCTGTTTGGCGCAAATGCCCCAGCGCGTGACACGTGTCATGCAGCGCACAGAGTAGCGCAACTGCGCTAGCGCCTCTGCGCTGACATGTGTCATGCAGCGTGCGCTAGCGCATCTGTGCTGACACGTGTCGCGCAGCGCACAGCGCTGCGTACCTGCTCTAGCGTATCTGCGCTGACACGTGTCGCGCAGCGCACAGCGCAGCGCATCTGCGCTGACACGTGTCGCGCAGCGCAGTGCCTGCGCAACTGAAGCGTTGCTTCATTTAATTTTGTTTAAAACAGAGTTTTTCTCTGATTGGGTGCGCTGTCTTGGGCGCTGCGCTGATGCGTCTGCGCCAGACACGTGGCGCGTTGCGCCCGGGATTTGAAGCGTTTCTTCAAAATTTTGAATTTTGAATTTCAACAGAGCTTTGCTCTGATTAGGGGAAACAAATGCCCCCCCACCGTTGCGCTCACGTGGAGCGCATGTGAGTGCAGCGGTGGCAAACTCCTGATCATTGGATCAAGGGGTGAGCTGAAGGGACGCAAGCGCCTTATAAATAGGAATTTTGGCCCTTAGAAAATCTTCACCATCTTCAAGATTTTAATTACCAGAGCTTTGCTCTTGCTTGAGAATTTCTGAGCTTTGCTCATTTCCAAAGTTAGAAACTTTAGGTAAAATTAATTTTGAGTTAAGTTAATTTTAATTAACCAATAGAGCTTTGCTCTCATAGATCTTCTGATCTAAAGAAATCCCCTTTGGGGTTTCACCAATAGAGCTTTGCTCTCATGAATCCATAGATCTACAGAGATCTTGTTCGTGGGTTTTAACCCATGAGCAGAGCTTTGCTCATGGATCCAAAAATAGATCTTTTTGATCTAAAAGTGAAGAACTTCTAAGAGTCTTTTTAAAAAAATTTAATTTCTTTAGATGTTTTAAATAAATCATCATAGAGCTAAGCACTTTTAAAGAATCTTATTCTCCTGAGACCAGAGTTTGACAAGTGTTACTCTGTAACAGAGCTTTGCTCTGAAAGAGGAGACTTTCTCCTTATTTCTAGGGATTTTTTTTATTATTATTAATGGAAATTTTTTCCTGGGGACCAACTGACAATCTCATCCAATGATGAGGTTGTCTTATTAACTGACATATTGTCATCCAGATTTTGTGAGTCCCCCTTTGGTCCCTTACCTACTGCACTGCTGTGTGGTGTAATTAATTAATTTTAATTAAATTAATTTTTAATTTAATTGATTAATTAATGCATTTTTTTTAAAACGCTAAGCGCTGGAATTGCAACACTAACGGCTAATTTCTGTTCACTTGCAGCGATCATGTCTCTCGACACCTCATTCCCGTTTGCTCGTTCAGAGGAGGGATTTCCCGAAGCGCCCTTTGACCGTGAAGTCTTGGCCATGATCAAGGAATACGATCCGGAATACAAGAGTCTCCGCCTTTGGGGGTCGTGGTATAATCAGATTATCATGGGCCGACGGAGCTTCACATGCGCGGTGCCGTCGGAACCCATCACGGCGATTAATTACGCCAGCCCACCCCCGGTGCAGTACGCCGTGGAGATGGTTGATTGGACATCGAAGGGCTTTCTACATCCCGCCATAGATGCGATTCCGGTTCAGCGTCCCATGGTTTTGGATATCCTGAGACGCCGTATCTGTCAGGGTGAAGCGCGACCTTGGGGGCAATCATATAATATCGGTTTGATCCCCCGCCACCCGATCGGTTATCTGCCGTGGGCCCGGTACATCCTGTCGACGAAGAAGTCGCAGTTGATAAAGTTAGGATTGTACACCGCAGTGTACGTCTCTCTGTTCCAATATCCCACGCTCCCGACCTGGTGGTTCAAGGCCTTCCTGGAGCAGTGGAACATTCCTACCCACACTTTCCTCGCCATGGATCGGGAAGTGTCAGTCTCTTTGGAAGAGTTTACGGAGGTATCCGGTTTACCGGTCATGAGGGAACATTATGAGGAGTTGCTCCCGACGGATGAGTACGTTTTTTGTGCTAAGCCGGTGGTAAGGGGGCTCACGCCGGAGAACGCTGTTCAACACCAATTTCCAAGTATGATCAAGGTGTTGAACATCTACGAGGCCCTTTTCATTGAGCGTGGGAGCCGCGGAGTTAGTTTTAAGGATTTCATTGCTCGGTTCCTTCACCCAAATGTCCTTTCGGCCGAAGCTGCCAAGTTTGCCACCCTTGAGGACCCTTTTGGTTCAGGTTTGGATAACCTGCCGGCGACGGAAATAGACCAAAAGGATTTTTTTCTTCCTAACTCCCCAACCATGTCTTTTGCGGAAGTCGCAGCCCCCGAGATGGACGAGGAGGCTTTCTTTTTAGGATTTCTTGGGCTTTGGCTGAGTTGGTTTGCGCTCTTAATGCACTCTCACCGTTTGCGGCCTTCCGTCTTTTACCCGGCCCACCGGATGACCATCGAGGTAAAGGTGGCCGTTGGGATCGATGGCTTGGCACACCTATATCATGGCCTCTGCTGAGCAGCGGATGCTAACGAGCCTGGGGTATTGCACGTGGTCTTCCCGATGCACTACTTCATGTCGTGGCTCGAGTTACATACATCGGGTGTTTTCGGTATGCATAAAAGGCCCTCGTTCTACGAAAGGTGCAGTTTTCCTCGCATTATACAGCTGATCGGCGCATCAATTGTAAATCCATCGCCACGAAATGCCAGGGGTTTACTCCTTCGCTCCCACGCCGTTGGAGCCGGTGTGTCTTTTATTGACAAGGTGTTGACTATTGGAAAAGCGTCCACCACTGCAGTACGGCCATTGCAAGACACCTTTAAGGATGGAGCTTCAGTTTTAACAGCTCGGGAGACCCTTCACTTATATTCCATCAGACCGGGCTTCTTGGTGTTTAGGCAGAACGGGGAAGCGATCTTCAAGAGATATAACCAGCATCGTTTCGCCCAACAGCTGAGCTATAATCAAGGGGTACCGCTGGAGGCTTTCTTATCGGAACCTGCCACGACCGAAGAAGGGATGGAGAGAGCGCTACATCATTTCATGCGTCTAAACATGGGCTCCCACTTCTTTATCAGTGAGCCGGCTTGTGCCCCGCGACTCCTCAGGGTATACACAGAATGGTACAGTCATTCGACGGGAGCGGTCATAAAGGAGGAAAGGCGGTTGCTGATCGATCGTAAGGGTGCACCCCCAGGTAGCGATCGCAATGCTCCTTTGGTGCCAAGGACCCCGGTAATCCCCCCTTTAAAAGATGTCAGAGCCGGACCTTCGCGTGCGCAGAGTCCTCCACACGGATTGCCGCTCCCTGACATTGCGGATGCACCCCCAGCGCCCTGCGCTCCAGTGGAGACAGTGGTTGTAGTTTCGCCAGAGTCTGGCGTGGGTGCGGACATCGGAACCCGCCGTCCCAAGATGGCTGCTAAGAGTAAGTCAATCCCACGTGAGCCTAGGGTCGGGGGGCAGAAGAAAAAGAAGTCGCTCTTCGCTGCAGATGTCGTGTTCGGTCAGGAACCCCATGCTCCCTACGCCGAGGGCCTGATCGAATATGGGACTAACGAGGGATTAGTCATGCCGCCGCCGGATAACACAGACTTGGAAGCCGCTCTCGAAACTTCAGCGTGGTTGGCAAAGCGTGACGCGTGGCTAGCTGAGCTTGCGTAATCAGGTAACTACTAGTCGCATTTTCTTTATTGCATCATATTCTTCTCATTGCCTTTGACTAACGTTTTTCTTTCTTTTCTTCCAACAGGCATCACTGATGAGGAAGCCATTGCCGCTTCACTCAAGACCTTCCAAGAGGAGGAACGCCTTAGAGCGTCTTTAGGCCTCAGTAAGTTCCGATTCATCATGTTTTTATTCTCCTTGTGTTATGGTCAATCTAACCTCTCCTTTTTTATTGCAGAAACCTCAATGCCGTTCCCACCAAGGGACGCAAATGTTCCGCCAGCCGCCGATGTTCCCGCTTCCTCTGGGCCACCGCAGGAGGTTCGTCTTGAAGAGCCGATGAGAGATTCCTTAAAGGCTCTGGAGGGATCTCTGAACGAGGATGACGACGCCTTGAAGGAAGCATCACAGAGGTCCATCGCGACAGCCCGGGAGGAACGGAAGCGATCGAGGCGCGAAGCAAAGGCACGCATGGCTGCCTTGGCTATGGGAGCGGGCCCCAGTACAGTTCCTCGAGCCGACACTCCGTCAGAAGAGTTCCCGGTCGCCCTGTCTACAGCTCATAGACAGGCGATCCGCGCCAATAGAGAAGCTAGCGACAAGTCTACCTCAGGTAATGCTTCTTTCAGAATTTCGTTATAAAACTCATAAAGCTGTCGGTTCTTATATATTTTATCTTGCAGGGCCAAGTCCGACAGAGGGGGAGGCGGAGACGGCTGAACCCAAGGAAACAGAGGAGGCGGCGCCTACCGAACCTGAGCCGACGGTGGGCAACGTCGCTGAGACTTCAGAGCCTGAGATAGAGGTTGGGGGGTCTGCAGCCGAGAAGGTCATTGATGCCCAGCCTGAAGTGGCGGCAGATGAAATGATCATTACAACTGAGCCCAGGGTGGCGGCGGATGAGGCACTTGAGGCCGACGATCTCGTGGTGACGGCGGATGAGCCGATGGAGATCGAGGAACCCGCAGAAGTAGCGGGTGAGATGGGTACGACTCCTGGGGAAGAGTTAGCCGCTCTCTCCCAAGAATCTGGCAATGCTCCAATCATTGTCCTCCCCGTCTACGATCTTCTGCCATCTCCTGGCCGCGCGAGCACGATGACGGTCCCCATCGAATCGGGTGATGAGGCCACGGGCGGTGGCCTCATGTCGATAGAGGAGGGAGTCGCCTCCGTTTCAGCCGGGAGCTCCTCAGGTAAACCCCAAGTTGCTGTTTTTCTTTACTTTACAATCCTTTCTGACAAGTTCACCTTTCTTGTAACGCAGGTGCAGCCAGCGCTGATGCCCCACTGCTTGAGGGAGCGCCTTCAACGACTGCCTTGGCGGTGGTCACCTCTCAACCCTCTCTCATACCATCTAAGATGTTGGAAGGTATGGGTTTGCAATTTATTAATCCTATACTTTAGACGTATAATTTGTGTACTAAAGTCATATTGTTGTGTCTTTTCAGGAGTGCTCTTTGATCATGTATATCAGATGTTGCTCCCACACTTCTCCTTCCCATCCGAACTTGCTTCTTCCTCTGGTGGCGTTGGTGAGTATGATTTCCATTGATATCTTTCTTTTTTCATTGATGGAACTACCTCTGACCCCTTTTTTCTCATCCCGACTGCAGTGCTATAAATTGAAGGAGGGGATAAAATATCAGCTGCGCCACCGGCCCTTCCGACCTTGCCACCTGTCCCAACCGGTACAGCGACTATCACACTGATAACTTCCCCCTCTTTATTTTCTGTACTGTTATATGATCACATTCTGTTTCTTTTCAGCTGTCGTTCCGGCCCCGGCGCCTTTCGAGCCTCGCATTACAATGCCGGCGGGTCCTTATCTGAGAAGTCCGTCTTCAAAAGGCGCCGTGAATAGTCTGCGCATGTTGAGTGACTACGTCGAGGAACTCGATGGTGAAACTCCTACATCTGCCGCAGACTTGGGTACGGTGGTTAACCCAATGCTGGCAATACTCGTGAACTTTCATGATGAGGGCATCATCGCATCTTGGGTTAACCATTGCAGGGAGATCGAGGCCCGCCTGCATCAGTTGGAGTCGCTGCGTCCCGCTCCCGAGACTTTGGCCGCCAGCAATCAAAGAACAGCGTGGATTGAGCAGAGCGCTTCTTACTTCCGCCACCTCGAACAAGAAGTAATTTCAAGGCGTAAGGAGCGCGGTGAGATTTCGAGCAAGTCTGCCCAATTGCATGCTCGGGTGGAGGCCAATGCCGCACGGCTGAGGGTTGTCTTTGAGGGCCTTCTGCAATGTCTTTCTTAAGGGTTATCATTGAGGCAATAACTTGACGTTGTCGAGCGAGATGCACCCAGCTAGGAAGCAGCCCAGAAGGCGGCGGAGGAGCAACTTTCATCTTTCTTGCAGCAGCGAGCCCAGGTGGAGGCGGAAGTAGCTGCGGCTGTCACCCAGGAGGGGGCGCTGAAGGAAGTGCGAGAGCAGCTTGTGAATTTACTAAAGACACTTCCTCCTTAGTAGCTATCCCTCTTTGTATCGTTTGTACTTGTAGATAAAAAATGTGTATATATATTTTTTCATTCTTTAACATAATGTATCCTGTACCCAATCAAGTTTATGAATAAAAGATTACACACATTTCTTGTCTTGTGTCATTTTCTCCGTCTTTTCTTTCTGTTATTATCAGCATACCACCTTAGTAAACATGGTTGACGGATGATTAGAGCGAGTATCCTGACTATCTCAAGAAATAGCGATGGCTTAGACTTTTTCAACTCTATGAGCCGTGAGGGTCTCATAGAGACTTTTCTCCCTACGGATCGAGAGGATCTCGTAGGTGGTTTTTTTTCTCCTTAGGAATCGTGAGGATTCCTAAGTGTGGTTTTCTCTTATAAGTCGTAAGGATCCTATAAGAGAATTTTTCCCTCTTATGAGTCGAGAGGACCCGTAAGCGGTTGTTTCCCTCCTTGTCGAAACTCGACTTTGGAGAGTGAGACCCGTGAATAGTATACAAGAGACCATTTTAGATCGACTTGCAGGGTCCCATTGTTCAGGAAGCAAGTTTTTTAATCCCTGCTACCTGAGGCTTCATCTTGTAAGTTGAGACGAGTCGGGAGTTTTCCCGTGGAGACGCTGGTTTCTCTGCGAGCCGACATGAACCAGGAGGCTCTCGTCAAGGAGTGTTTGTATCTGTGAGTTGAGGTGTTTGCTAGAGATTATTTGTTTCCCTAGCACCAAGGATTATTTGTTTCCTTGGGGTTTGAAACGAGTCGAGAATTTCCCACGGAGGCACTGGTTGCTCTGCGAGTCGACGCAAATCAGGAGGCTCTCGTCAAGGAGTGTTTGTATCCGTGAGTTGAGGTGTTTGCTAGGGATTATTTGTTTCCCTAGCGCCAAGGATTATTTGTTTCCTTAGGGTTTGAAACGAGTCGAGAATTTCCCACGGAGGCACTGGTTGCTCTGCGAGTCGACGCGAATCAGGAGGCTCTCGTCAAGGAGTGTTTGTATCCGTGAGTTGAGGTGTTTGCTAGGGATTATTTGTTTCCCTAGCGCCAAGGATTATTTGTTTCCTTGGGGTTTGAAACGAGTCGAGAATTTCCCACGGAGGCACTGGTTGCTCTGCGAGTCGACGTGGATCAGGAGCCTCTCGTCAAGGAGTGTTTGTATCCGTGAGTCGAGGAATTTGCTAAGGATTATTTGTTTCCCTAGCGCCAAGGATTATTTGTTTTCTTGGGGTTTGAAACGAGTCGAGAATTTCCCACGGAGGCACTGGTTGCTCTGCGAGTCGACGCGGATCAGGAGGCTCTCGTCAAGGAGTGTTTGTATCCGTGAGTCGAGGAATTTGCTAAGGATTATTTATTTCCCTAGCGCCAAGGATTATTTGTTTTCTTGGGGTTTGAAACGAGTCGAGAATTTCCCACGGAGGCACTGGTTGCTCTGCGAGTCGACGCGGATCAGGAGGCTCTCGTCAAGGAGTGTTTGTATCCGTGAGTTGAGGTGTTTGCTAGGGATTATTTGTTTCCCTAGCACCAAGGATTATTTGTTTCCTTGGGGTTTGAAACGAGTCGAGAATTTCCCACGGAGGCACTGGTTGCTCTGCGAGTCGACGCGGATCAGGAGCCTCTCGTCAAGGAGTGTTTGTATCCGTGAGTCGAGGAATTTGCTAAGGATTATTTGTTTCCCTAGCGCCAAGGATTATTTGTTTCCTTGGGGTTTGAAACGAGTCGAGAATTTCCCACGGAGGCACTGGATGCTCTGCGAGTCGACGCGGATCAGGAGGCTCTCGTCAAGGAGTGTTTGTATCCGTGAGTCGAAGAATTTGCTAAGGATTATTTGTTTCCCTAGCGCCAAGGATTATTTGTTTCCTTGGGGTTTGAAACGAGTCGAGAATTTCCCACGGAGGCACTGGTTGCTCTGCGAGTCGATGCGGATCAGGAGGCTCTCGTCAATGAGTGTTTGTTTCCCTGAGTTGAGGTATCTGCTGAAGACACTGATTTCTTCGGAGTTGGACTGAACCGTCAAGATTTGGCTTCGTCTTCTGGCGGAGCCTGTGGGGAAAGTATGGTTCCCTCTTTGTTTACGCCCTTGGATTGTATACAGGGATCGATGTGATCTTAACTGTAAGGCCAAAGTTTTATCATTTCTTTTTTTTTGTTTCATTCCGCGATGCTCTATCATTTCAGCTTTTATATCGCGAAGGTAGCGATTGCCCAATCATTTCGGCTATTTTTCGCGGTGCCCAATCATTTCGGCTGTTTATTTTATTTTTACTCGCTGCTTTTTATTGCGAGTTGCCCAATCATTTCGGCTATTTTTATTTTTACTCGCTACTTTTTATTGCGAGTTGCCCAATCATTTCGGCTATTTTTCATGCATACATTTTCACTTGCTGCTTTTTATTGCAAGTTGCCCCATCATTTCGGCTATTTCATATGCATGTGCGGCCTACCGGCTTTTCGCCGTAAACCTGAAATTAGACGCCGATCTCGGCATCAGCACCGCTACAACTGGGATATTGCCAGGAGCGAATCATCATCCGCCTCTGTCGATGTCGAACAAGGGTGGCTTAGCGAACAGGGTTAAGGTCCTGTCGACTAAGGCTTTTGACTTCATGAGCCGTAAGGGTCTCACAAAGGTATTTCTCCCTACAAGTCGTGAGGATCTTGTAGGTGTATTTTCTCCTTAGGAATCGTGAGGATTCCTAAGTGTTTATTCCTCTGTAAGTCGTAAGGATCCTACAGGAGGATTTTCTCCTTGTAAGTCGAGAGGACTTATAAGGGTTGTTCGTCATGCGAACATATCCCCAGTCTCGGATGGGACTCGATTAGGGAAATGTTTATTCGCGCCCGTGGATTGTATACAAGGGTCGGTATTGAGCCACCTATAGGGCAATATCGGGAGTTGTGGGAGTTGCTTAAGCACAGGTTTAGATCTCTGTAACTTAAGACTTTCAAATCTTATGGGCCGTGAGGGTCCCATAAGAGAGTTCTCCTTACGAGTCGTAAGGATCTCGCAAGTGTATTTTCTCCTTTGGAATCGTGGGGATCCCTAAGTGTGTTGCTCCCTTGTGAGTCGTAAGGATCTCACGCAGGTGGTTTCTCCTTACAAGGTCGAGAGGACCATATAAGTGTCTTTTAACGAGGTTGCGCCCTTTCGGGTTTTCACAAACACTCGCCGGTAGCCCTATTGTTTTTACTCACGGAGCCCTTTCGGGTTTTCATCCGTGCCCATTTTGCTCATGGACATACCATTTTTTTTTATTTTCTTCTTCTTCTTCTTTTTTACGAGGTCGCGCCCTTCCGGTTTTTCACGAACACTCGCCGGTAGCCCTGCTATTTTTACTCACGGAGCCCTTTCGGGTTTTCATCCGTGCCCTTTTTGCTTATGGACATACCGTTTTTTTTATTATATTTTTTATTATTATTTTATTTATCTCGTTAGCCTAAGGATGTTGCGGTAGTAGTTTAAGGACATTTCGGTCCGTCATTGAGAAGGCAGGCTACTGCTTATGAAGCTTGAACTTAGGAAGATAGCGAGCGGACATAGTCGTCGTCATCTATCTTTGACCTAGGCAGTGACTCATTAAGCATAGTATCTTTTTAGGAAGCGACCGTTTATTGGCCTGAAAGGCCTTTCACCGTGCATATCTATGAGTAGATAGGCCCCACCGTGGTAGACCTTATCTATGATGAACGGGCCTTGATAGTTTGGCTCGAATTTTTCCCGCTTGGCGCGATTGGGGATCATAGGACTTTTGACCACTAGCACAAGTTCGCCTTGGCGGAACGTCCTTGGTCGGGTCAATCTTTCATATGAGCGCGTTATATGAGCGCGTCATATGAGCTTTATAAGCTTCCAGATTTTGTTGCGCTATGAGCCGTGTTTCTTCAAGAGCATCAAGCTCCTCAAGCCGAAGGTGAGCGTTTTCTTCGTCCGTCAGCTCGCAGTGGACTGCCACTCGCAGAGAGGGTAACTCTATCTCGAGGGGGAGTACTGCTTCGGTACCGAATACCAACACGTACGGCGTTGTGTTCGTAGCCGTCTTGAATGTAGTTCGATACGCCCAAAGAGCCTCTTGCAGTCTCTCGTGCCAGTCTCTCTTATTTCGGGACACCGTCTTTTTCATGATTTTCATCAGGGTCTTGTTGAAGGCTTCAGCTAAACCATTAGCTCGCGGATTATAAACCGAAGAATACCTCCAGTCTATATTATGTTGTCGCGCGAAGCGACTGATCTTGTGGCTCCTGTAAGCTGGTCCGTTATCGGAGACGATCCGTCGCGGAGTTCCAAACCGATATATGACGTGCGTCTTGAAGAAATGGAGGATATTCTCTGTCTTCACTTCTCTCAACGGCACTGCTTCTGCCCATTTGGAGAAGTAGTCAGTCGTCGCCAGGATGAAACGATGTCCCTTGGACGATGCTGGTTCGATGGGGCCGACTATGTCAGTTCTCCACATTTCGAACAGCCAGCTGGCCACCGTCGGGTGTAGTGGATTTGGATGTTGATGGATGAAATCCCCATGAATTTGACATGAGTGGCACTGCTTCGCATACTCAAGGCAGTCTTGAATCATCGTGGGCCAGTAGTAGCCCATCCGTTTGTTCTTCAACTTCATCTTTGGGCCTGCTTGATGAGAACCGCAGATTCCGTCATGAACTTCCTGGACGACTCTTTTCGCTTCGTCAGGCCCCAGACATCTCAACCACAGGGAATCAAATGACCTCTTGTATAGAATATCATTGACGAAGGTGAAAGACAGAGCTCGTTTTATGAGCTGATGTCTTGTGGACGCTTCTTCAGGCGTTCGGTGGGACTTAAAGTAGTCTATGAAGACTTCCCTCCAATCCTCGGCCTTTTCCCGGTCTTTTATTTGCAGAGCCATTTACTCAGTCGCTCTCTTTTCTTCGGATGATTCCGGAGGTATTTTCGCTGGGGCAAGCACCCGACGACTTTGTACCACGATTCTTATGTCATCGAGGCTTTCATCAGCCAGTTCTTTGGCAAGCTTAGCTAACGCGTCCGCTTTGCTATTTTCTGCGCGTGGTATGCTTTCCAAAGTATAGGCAGGAATTTGGGTCAACAGTTGTTGCACCTTTTCGCCGTACTTCACCAACTCTGGTTTGCACGTTTGGTAGTTGCCATTTACTTAACTGATGACCGGCTGGGAGTCTCCATATATAAGGAGGTCTTCAATTCCCATGTCGATAGCGATCTCGAGGCCTGCTATCAAAGCTTCGTATTCGGTTTCATTATTCGTCCTCGGCTCTGTTAAGGAGAAGGCGAAGCGCATAATCCCTCCTTGTGGAGTTACGAAGATGAGGCCTACTCTCGATTTGATTATAGGGGTACTTTGTTTGCGCTTTTTCATGGAAGATGCTCCATCAAAATAAAGCTCCCATCGGGTGTCGTTCCCATCGATAGCGTCAAACGCATGTTCGTCTGGAAGATCGCAATTTAAAGGAGAATCGGTGGGTATCGTATGCTCAGCAAGGAAGTCGGCGATAGCCTGGCCTTTGACTGCCTTGAGGGGTTGATACGTTATCGAGAACTCCATCAAGAGCAGAGCCCATTTAGCGAGTCGACCTGTCAATATAGCCTTCGACATCAAATATTTAAGAGGGTCGACCTTCGAAATGAGACGGACCTCATGCGCCAATGCATAGTGCCTGAGCTTTGTTATCACGAAGATCAACGCCAGGCAGTGTTTTTCAATGGGAGAGTAGTTGCTTTCTGCTCCCAGAAGAACTCGACTCAAGTAATAGAGAGCTCTTTCTTTTCCTTGGTCATTCTCTTGCGCCCATAATGTGCCTAAGGAACCTTCGAGGGCGGTTGTATAAAGAATGAGAGGTTTTCCCTTAACCGGAGCAGCCAACACTGGCGGGTTTTGCAGGTACTGTTTAATTTCGTCCAGCGCGCCCTGGCATTTTTGATCCCAGACGAATGGAGTTCCCTTCTTCATGAGGTGACTGTAAGGGCGGCACTTGCCAGAGAGTTTGGCTATAAATCGCCGAATATATGCGAGCTTTCCTTGGAGAGACCGCAACTGTTTGAGAATCCTTGGCGGTGGCATTTCCATGATCGCTTTGATCTTGGACGGATCTATTTCGATACCCCAGTGTCGGACAATGAAACCCAGGAATTTGCCTGAGGAAACTCTGAATGCACACTTGAGAGGGTTCATCTTCAAGTTGTATTGTCGAAGGCGTTGAAATACAGTCTTTAGATGCTCTAGATGTTCCTCGTATGATTTGCTCTTAACCATGAGGTCGTTGATATAGCATTCGACGATTTCATGTATAAGGTCATCGAAGATCTTCGTCATGGCCCTTTGGTAAGTGGCACCGGCGTTCTTTAACCCGAAGGGCATCACTTTATAACAGAATATTCCCAAAGAGGTCCGGAAAGCGGTATGCTTCTGGTCTTCAGGATGCATCTTTATCTGATTATACCCTGATGAGCCGTCCATGAAGGAGAAAACCTCATGAGTGGACGTATTGTCTATCATCAATTCGGTGACTGGCACCGGGAAATCATCCTTCGGGCAGGCTTTGTTGAGATCCCGAAAGTCCACGCATATGCGCACTGTCCCATTTTTCTTCATCACCGGGACGATGTTGGCGATCCATTCAGGGTATTGAACTTCCTGGATAAAGCCAGAGTCGATTAGCTTCTTGACCTCGGCGTTGATGCTCATCTCAAGCTCGATCCGCATTCTTCTTGGCGCCTATTTAACCGGCTTGACGTCTAGGGATATCGCCAATTTGTGCACAGCAACTTCTGGATCTAGTCCCGGCATTTCGGAATAGTTCCATGCGAAGCAATCTTTATGCCGTACAAGGACGTCTTTTAACGCAGCCACCTTTTCTTCGGATAACAGCTCGCTGACAAATGTCGGTCGCGGGTCGTTTAGCGTCCCCAACTCGATTTTCTTGAGGTTATCCGCGGTAGTATGTATTCCATCTTCCATTTCTTTCGAAGCTGGCGGAAATTCTGAAATCACCCTATCGTTGCTGTTTTCGAAGACCAGGGAAGGCTGTCTATGTTCTCGGGCTCTTCTTTTAATATCGTTATCATGTGACAGGTGCGAATCCGCTTCCAATCCCAGTGTGGAGTTGGCTCTGTTCTTGTGGCTTTGGGTTCATATTTTTGTGGCGGTATTACCCTCCAGTTATCAGACAGAGCGAACTTGCCAAGCCGATACTGATCTTCGACCCAATTCTTGAAGGTGAAGCAGTCTTCGAGAGGATGCCCTATTACTCGATAGTAAGAGCAATAATTTGGGTCAGAGGCTTCGCCTGCTTGTTCGGGATGCTTGGACTCCGGCAGTGTAAGCATCTGATGTTTTAGAGCAAGCTCAAGTATCTTCTTCGTCTTGTCCTGAGGAAATGAGTACGCTCGACTCATTTTCTTCATGAGGGATAGATCAATAACGCTCGACTCCCGCTCGCGTGGCTTCTTAGCCCCGCTTTGTTGATGTTGAGCGCCTTTTTGGCCTTTCGACTTGTTTCTGCTTCTGCGTCGAGACTTCTTCATAACAGGTTGACACGGAGTGACACTTTCATTTTTGACGGCCTGTTGAAGGAGGCGTTGCGTTCTGGCTCTTTCGTAGATGGCCATTTCGCGATTGTGATCATCTCGAACCTTTTGACCAGCTTCCCTTATAAGCCTGTCCATTTGTTCTTTAAACGACGGACCGGGCACTTTTGCATCAGGAACTTTTACTGGTTCAGGATTAGTGTCCTCCCGTTGCGCATCTGCTTCTTCATTGAAGTCGTGCACGACGTAACAGTCGCGGAGCAGTTCTCGTTTCTTGGGGCGAATGTATCCGAGCCCGATCATTTCCATCCTCCCATTAGGCAGCTTGCGTTGAGTCCCAGGAACGTTCCAGACCCTGTCATAGAATTTGGCCTTTCTAACGGTCTGTTTGAAGGGTATCCCTTGGCGCTTCAACAGCTTCTTCAAGCCTTCTGTATAATATTTGGGTAGACGGATGGGTTGAAGTCTGTCCAGCGTAGGATCTGCCCCGTGCCAGATTTCTTTCTCCACTTTGTTTTCTTCAGAGCGGTAGAATAGAATTGCCTTCTCGCCTTCTCGCCTGGGAGGGATATAGAACGTTTGCAGCTCTTCTACATTGCAAATATCGAGTGCATCCAGTTCTTTATGGTGTTTAAGCAGTACCATAGCGACTTGTAGACTTTGCTCTCCGTCAGCGGAAGCCCGTATTGAAGGTCGAGCAGAGAATACAGCATGGACCTCATCCTCCGAAACACTACCAAAAATCAACGTAGGAGCGGATGGTCCCGGCTTGGTGTATTGGGGAGGACCCGAATAAACTATCTCCTCTTCCTCCTCGGTATCACTGCTGAAGACAGGGATGGTAGCGTTAGTTTTATTCTCCAGCTTGCGACACCTTTCCGTGTCTTCAAAATCCGGCAAGAAGTATTTGGCATATTCATATTTGCGAACTTCGTTCACGGAAAACGGATTCAATTCTCCCGTCACGGTATACTCGAGACCATCCCTAAAATATTTCATACACTGATGCTGTGTAGAAGGGATGATGTTGTACTCGTGTAACCATGGTCGGCCGAGCAGAGCGTTGTAGCATGTCTTGGCATCTATGACGTGGAATTTAATGTCCGTGACGAGCAGTCCGAAGCGTAGCATCAGTATCACAGATCCAAGAGTCTTTGATGATTGGGAGTCGAACCCGGAGATGGTGATCTTGTCTCGAGCGAGGTGTTGAACGCTCATGCAAATTTCTTTTAAAACCCGCACATTGAGTAGGTTGATAGACGACCCGTTATCGATCAGGATTTTGCCTATCTTTATATCATGGCAGTATCCTAAGACATAGAGGGGGCGATTGTGTTCGCACGTCCCAAGGAGAAGGTCTTCATCGCCAAAAGTGACATCGGCCATGTGCACTTCTTCCAGTTCATCCTTCATCTTTTCTTCGGCCAGGAAAGCCTGGAACTGCTCTGGGTCCTGTAGTGCCTTAATTAATGAATCTCTCGCCTCCTTTGATAGCAAAAGGGCGTCAAGAATGCTGAGCTGTGAGGGTAGCTTCCTCAGATGCGCTAAGACGTTGTAATCCACCTTATTTCTTTTCGGAGGGTCCTTGGCGCTTAGCTCCTCCACAACTTGGTCATCTAAGACGATATCTTCAGGGACCTTCTCTTTTCCCTTATCTTTTTTATTTGAGGGTCCGAGATTCTTTTCGGGCAGCGTGCGGTTACGTAGCCGGATATTTTCGCAGACCTTCGGCTCTTTTTCTTTTCCCGAAGTGGATTCTTTAAACAGGGGGCCAAGCTCCAGCTCCTCATCAGAATCGCTCCCGAACGTGAGCACTTGTGATCTCCCGGTGTCGACCATGCGACAATTGCTGGTGGTTCTGTTAAGCCCTTCGGTCGTATCGTTCCGTTCTCGGCGAGTCTTGCGCTTTTCCCGCTTAAAATGCTGCCGGTGAGCAACATATCCTTGCCACCATCTATCGAAAGCTTTGCACTCTTCAGTGGGGTGCGAAATCTTCCGATGATACAAGCAATAGGAGGGGTGCATTTCCGCTTCACCAGTAATTTTTCCTTCGGAAGATGGTAGCTTCATGCCCATTGATATGGCCTTAGCAAACCTTTTCCTCATCTTGAATTTTCTTTTGTCCGCAGTGGGTGTACTTCGCTCCAGCGGGTGTATCTCAATTCTTTTGTCAAGGCGCTGGCGTTTGGCCCTTTCGAATATAACCTCCTCGCGCTCCCGATCAGCTTTGCTTTTTAAGAGAGCTTCATTGAGGAATGCATCGATTACTTCATCCGATGGCTCTAGAATTTTTGGTTCGGGATCTGCCCCTAGTATTTCAGTACAAGAAGTTTCCTCATCGTCTATGAACGAGTGGGAAATCATATGACAGCTCGCCACGCATTCCTCAGAATCATCAGATGAACTTCCTCCCTCATCTTCCTTTTGAAAGACGTGATTGAGGAATTCTTGGAATGTAATGGGAGTCCGTGCCTTCTGGTTATATTCCTCCAGCGCGTTAATTTGTTTTTGCAAGTCCGTACGCTTGTCGCCAGGCTTCACGGGCTTCTTTGACTTCTTTTTCTTCTTCTTTGAAGATTTTGACGGCTGGCCATAATGCTTGGGCCACCTCCATCAATCTTTTGAGTTGGACGAGGCTTCAACATCCCTTCAATGATCTGCGGCTCCAACAGGTTCTTCCACTTGATCGCTGGGCATGTCTGAAGATTGTTTAGCATCCTCTTTGTCTTGGTTGATAATACAACTTCCCAAGGAGCTTCTTCAACGATGGAGCATGTTGCCCCCGGCGTATTCGTCCCCTTAGCTGTGTGAGGCTGCGGGGGATTCACTTTCCATTTGTCATACAATGCGAACTTGCCCTGTCGGTACTGGTTTTCAAGCCAATTTTTGAAAACGTAGCAATCTTCGATCGGATGGCCCAGTACTCGATGATAAGGACAGTAGTTGGGCTCGCTGACATCACTTGGTTGCAATGGACGTTTTGGATCCGGCAGATTTATGAGTCGGTTGCGCAATGCAAGCTCGAATAACCTTCTCGTCTTATCTCGGGGAAAGGAGTAAGAACGTCCTAGCCTCTCCTCAAGGGCCACGTATGGACGCGTATTATTTTGACGAACAACCGGTTTCGAGTCGCTCGGTTGTTGTTGAGCATTGGCGACAATGATCGCTTTTCCCTTCCCTTTGTCATTTCGGGAGTCCGACTTTGGAAGAGGGGGTTTATGGCCCATCTGATCCATTTGCGCTAGCTTGTCAATCAAGGCCTGGAAGGTAGTCGGCTTGAAAAACATCATAAATTGCGAAATGGTTGCTTGCGGATCAAGGGTGCCTACAAACATACCCACCGCGGGAGCTTCTTCAATGCGCTCCTCGCACTTTGACCATAAATTACGCGACCGTATAGCATATTGGACCCATGTCTCGCCTGGCTTTACCCTAGCGTTAATCAGTGCCGTCATCGGGGTACGTTCACTGGCGCTTGCAAAACGTTGAGTAAACAACAACGGGAGCTCAGAGTACCACTCGAACGCCGTATCTGATAAACTTCCAACAAACCGGCGAAGCAACAGCTTGTCGTCACCGCCGGTGTTGCCGCAGAGTGCCCTGAACTAGGCAACATGCTGGTAGGGATTGCCAGTCCCCTTGTAGACATGGAACTTAGGAATTGTGTAACCGGGTGGGTACTTGATTTGGTCGTACCAACTTGGATATGGCCGCCCCGGTTTTACGACCTAACCCGCTGCTTTCGTAGCTTGATGGACCCGGATCTGCTGAGCTATGTATTCGTCCAGATCGGCTTTGGAGATTGTCTCTTCTTTAGCTGCTGACAGAGCTGGCGGATGATTCGACGTCTCTCCCCTATCGTCTTCAAGGATGATCGGGGGATCTTCAGCAGGTGGATCTTGTTGAATCATCATACCCACCATATCCTGGAACAGGAGGGCCATTTTCTTTATGTTGGCTGCCTGTTCCGCAGCTTCTTTATCCTTCTTCTCCAGACGCGACGAAGGAATTCAGCGTCAGTTTCTTGTTCTTGACGCTCATCCAAGGACGTTTCAGGGGTTTCTTTTGGCCCTGTAAGTGCGGCCATAGCGTTCATCATCTCTTGGAGCTTCTGCTGCTGCTCCTGAGCCTTGGTCACTGGCCTCGTGTGCGGTCTATGACCTGTTGATATGCGGCTGTCCTCTTTACCAGAAGCCATACAGACGGTATGAACTACAATGCCCCCAGACCTAGGACGTTTGGGTTCACCTCCTTTGGTATTTACTGCAGGTGTACGGACTTTCTCTGGCCTCCTTCTCTTATGGGTCATAGAAGCCGTTGCTTTGGGCACCCAAGCGGTTGTCACCTTTCGTTGCTTGACCGGGGGATTTTCTTCTTGCCGACCTTTCGACTTCTTCTGTTGGCGGGAGATGTTAGGATCAATGACAGATTCTCGGCCTCGTCGCCATGTCTTATAGATCCTGGAGGACAGCGATTGAAGAGGCTGCTCCGACTTTTCTGCTTCCACGGCGGTTTCTACCGGCGGAGGAGATCTTTTAAGGACCGCAATTGGCGAGTTTCTGCGTACCCTATTCAACAGCTCAAAGCTGTTCCCGGTTGGAACAGCAGCGTTAACTTCCACCGTCGGAGTTGGCGGAGTCATCCCAGAAGGGGAGTTGCCCCCGGCCCTCCTTATCCGGCGCCAGTGGCGTCGTCGGGCACGACGAGTCGTCGGTATTGGCTCAGAGACAGAAACAGCTTCTTCTTGCCCCCTGTTTAGGTGTGGGGTGGTTGCCGGTGTCAGCCTATTGAAGACTGATGTCTTTTGAGCAACAAGAGTAGGAGTGGGAGTTGGGATGGTCAATCTTATAAAGACCGATCTCTTAGCAGGAGAAGCCGCCTTGATGACTTCAAGAGTAGGTTTGCGTACTCCTTTTGGAATAACCTTTTCTGAGACTGCACGCTTCATTGCGGGTCCGCTAGAGTTTTGGTCCAATCTGGAGAAGACCGAGGCACTGGTGTTGGGCGACCCGTTGAGAGGGGCCGCAGTAACTGAAAGTCGATCGAAGACCGACTTCTTAGGAGCATCTTGTACGGGCACAGGGGTGCTGAAGCTTGTTGGCGGAAGCATAGTTCCGAAAAACAGCCCCGTGGTGGCATGAGTAATCTGCTCTACGGGCATGGTGAACAGAGAGGCCGCTTGGGGCCCGTAGGTTATGCCCCCAGTTGAGGCCGGACGCGAGCTGCAGTTGCAGTTGGAGCACTTCGAACAAGTTGAGGCCATCGATGCTTGATTCCTCTTCTGCACCAAGTGAGAGACCAAATCTTCGTAAACTTGAAATCCAAAGGCAACCGTTAACAAACCGCGATTGGTTCGCGAAGACGACACACGAGATGTGGAGTGGAAAGAGGAAAAAGTCCCACCGGGCGTGTCAGAATCTGTTCCCCTCCGAATGGCGGCGGAGACGACGTGAGAACGTCTTGCCTGAGATTCGGGGCAGATGCTATATGGTTTTATCCGTCTACCTCTCCGAAGATGCCAAGTTGATTTATGGCACCGTATATCGGAGGTTTAGACGGATGCGGCCGATGTAGCAGACTTCGTCAGATTCCCCCTCGCTAGAGGGGTTTTTTTTTTATTGTGGGGACGCTCTTTCCTGCAGGGGCAAGCCCCTGCAGTTAATTACGCTACCGCATCGCGGTAGCCACTTTCTCCTTCTCCAGAATTTCACTTCGTGTCGTGTGTGTTTGTTTTGTTTGGGTTTGCCCGTGGATTGTATACAGGGACTGAGTAATGTCGTCGCCCGTAGGACGTGGATTAGTCCAAATCCGTATTTACTTAGATTTGAGTTTGGTGTTTTTAGTTTAAGGATACGTTAACCGTATTGAGGCTAAGATCAACTTAAACATTCGTTAAGGATACGTTAGTCCTGTTTTGAGACTAAGATCAACTTAACGTAGTGATCCATTTATTATATGGCCGTCAGGACCCGTCACCTCTCTGACATCGTTGAGGGATTACAACGATAGATGTCAGAGGAGTTCGGAGATGTACCCTTGAACCGAAGTTGATTTGGAGTTTTATAGTCTGTTTGAATGTTTAAAGATACGTTAGCCGTGTTTGGGGCTAAGATCAACTTAAACGGGACCGTTTAGATCCGGCAAAAGAGCATTTGGAGGCTCTATTGTTCCAGTTTAGGGACGTGGTGGTCCATATTCCAGTTTAGGGACGTGGTGGTCCATCGCCAGTTTAAGGACGTGGTGGTCCATCATTAGTTTAAGGACGTTTCGGTCCATCGCCAGTTTAGGGACGTGGTGGTCCATCATTAGTTTAAGGACGTCTCGGTCTATCATTAGTTTAAGGACGTCTCGGTCCGATATTAGTTTAAGGACGTCTCGGTCCGATATTAGTTTAAGGACGTCTCGGTCCATAAGTTTAGGGACCCCGCAGTCCATATTCATATGTGGTCGTCGGGACCCGTCGCCTCTCTGACGTCGTTGAAGGATTACAACGAGAGGTGTCAGAGGAGTTCGGAGATGTACCCTCGAACCGGTCGTAAATTGATTTATGGAGCAGCCGTGCTCAGTCAATTTAATTTAAGGACTTACGGACAAAATTGGGCTAACTCCAATTAAAAATGTCCACATTTTGTTTGCATTTAGGCTTGCACTTCTTTTTTTATTTTATTTGGGCTCTGCCCAGAAAGGATGCAGAGCATCAATTTGTTTTGGGCTCTGCCCATTTATAAATGATGCAAAACATCTACTTTGTTTGGGCTCTGCCCCTTTTAAAATGCATAGCATTTTTATTATTTTGTTTGGGCTCTGCCCATTTATAAATGATGCAGAGCATCAATTTAATTAGGTCTGCTTGGTCTTTTTGATTTGGGCCTGGCCCTTCAGGAAATGCATTGCATTTTCAGGCGCTTTGCGCCAATCAGAGAGCGCAAGCGCTTGTAGTATTGACACGTGTCGCGCAAGCGCAGTGCGCTGCGCTAGTGCGCTGCGCTTGCGCTGCTGACACGTGGCGCACTCTGGTGAGTTGCGCCATTTACAGAAAGCAAAGCTCTATCTTAAAGCGCATAGCGCAAGTAGTTCAGATGTTGACACGTGGCGCTTTCCCAAGAGCGCAACAACGCAATTTGGAAGTGCAAAGCACTAAGAATCTTTTAGATTCAAGAACAGAAGTGGAAAACACTATTTGATTTCTTGATCTAATTTAGATCAAAGAAAAATAAGTTTTTCTTGTCTTTCTTATCTCAGAGAACCAAAGGTTCATAAAAGAGTGCAAAGCACTATTTTATTTTTTTGTTTTTATTAAAGATCATTGATCTTGTTTTTAGATCTATGATCTGTTCATAAGAGAACTTTCTCTTTTCTCTAAAGGCTTTTTACCTTTATTGTTCTTGAGGAGTTCTTCAGAGTTCTCTCTTTTTTTTTCTGAAAAACGTTGATGCCTTTGAATTGAGGCTTAGGGTCCTTTTTATAGTGCCCATAAATTAGTTAATTTTGTTAAAGAGATCTTTATCTGAGTGATTTGGGGAATTTTCCCCACCATTGGATCTTTGATCCAAGGTCTTCTGTTTTACATAAGAAAATCTTCTTGTTTTGACAAGAACAGAAAGATTTCTTTAAAATCTTTATTCTGTTTGGCGCAAATGCCCCAGCGCGTGACACGTGTCGCGCAGCGCACAGCGCAGCGCACCTGCGCTAGCGCCTCTGCGCTGACACGTGTCGCGCAACGCACCTGCGCTAGCGCATCTGCGCTGACACGTGTCGCGCAGCTCACAGCGCAGCGCATCTGCGCTGACACGTGTCGCGCAGCGCACAGCGCAGCGCATCTGCGCTGACACATCTGCGCTGACACGTGTCGTGCAGCGCAGTGCTTGCGCAACTGAAGCGTTGCTTCATTTAATTTTGTTTAAAACAGAGCTTTGCTCTGATTGGGTGCGCTGCCTTGGGCGCTGCGCTGATGCGTCTGCGCCAGCACATGGCGCGTTGCGCCCGGGATTTGAAGCGTTGCTTCAAAATTTTGAATTTTGAATTTCAACAGAGCTTTGCTCTGATTGGGGGAAACAGGTACAGTCCCGAGCCACATGGAGGCAGTGAGCGGATCGGCAGGGGTTTCGTCTCTCCCGGTATTGGGGGTGAGATCGCGCTGTGTCTAGGAAAGCCATTACACAAAGCCCTCGGCCAAGGCAGGAGATTTTCTGGTAGGTATTCCAGTAGTATCTCAGGGTGTTCTGGGCTACACTCCGACACGACTTGTACCACTTTTGGGGGTCTGACTTTTACCAACCCCCTAGGCCCGACATGCGATACTCATAGACGAACGGACCGGACTGTACGGATATTATCACTGACAGGCTCAGTAGGGTGTCAGGATGAGTTCGCTCATCGACCTCCCTTTTGGTCAATACCTGGTAGCCCGTTACGTACGGCTAGTACCTCTGACGTGCTAGTGGTTAAATCCACAGCCAATGTATTGACGAGTCTTTAGAGTCCCCCACTGACAGTTTTCAAGTTTCGGGCGAAACGTTGTAGAGGCCGTATGAAATATGGCAGGGTTCGATCATATACGTGCGGTATTTCACGGATCATGATCGGACGGATCATACTAGTGGGCTTTGGTTTAAGCCGGATCCTAATATTAGATTTGTTGGATTACTTTGACAAAAGAACCCGCACCGCATGTTACATTGAGTCGGTTTTCCGATTGCTTCCCGAGCCGCACGTGCTGCCTGTCTGTGGCCGGTGGATAAGGCAGCCGGAGCATCCTCTGAAGGAGTAGGGGCAGGGGTAACAGCGCTTGAACCCGCACCCGCATCCAAGGCGGCGGTACTCTCCTTTGCCGCGCGCACCTACGCTTCCTCTCTGCCCGGGCCGTGAGGGCGGATCTTCTAAAGACCTCCTTCAAAAGGACATCCTCGTCCGCGCCAACAGTTACCTCTGGAGCCGTTATGGCATTCGTCATCGGTTGCTTAAGTGAAGCTTCTTTCGGCAATACCAGCGGAACTGAGATAGACGACCCGGGAAGCGTCTCCGCACCGCCCTGTGAAGTCGGTGCCACGCTTGGAATAACCTAAGTAGAGGTAGTTCCTGTGATAAGAAGAAAGAGAATGGTCAGATTACCCATAAGAAACGGGAGCGGAGACACGGTGAACCGAAATGTACCGATGCCTAAGGATGCTCGAAGTCTTTCCTCTGCCTCAAAAGTCTTGAGAGAAGCTGCGAGAGCTTCTTCGGTGGAAATGCCTGTTAAATAAGGAAAAGTGTCAATCAAAACATGATGATAGAAATATGATGCAATGACGAAAAATACAGCTAATGGTTACCTGATTGCGCGAGGATGGCCAGTCCCGCTTCATGGCTTGCCAATTGCTCAGAAGCTGTAATGGCAGCCGCCAGATCAGTATCATCTGGCGGCATGAATAGACCCTCGTTTGTCCCATACTTGCTCAGGCCCTCGCCATAAGGAGCGCGAGGCTCCTGACCGAGTACAACGTCGATAGAAAGGATCGACTTTTTCTTCCTCTTCTGTGAGGGAGCTCCAGTCGCAGCCAGCACAAGCTTACGCTTGGTGGGCACTTTGGGACGACGAGTCCCGATATCTGAACCCACGCCAGACTCGGGAGAAGCTGCAGTCACCTTTTCTACAGGGGCCCGGGGTATCGGTAGCTCGGGCTTGTCAGCCGGAACTTCGATCACCGCAGCTTCTCTTAAGGGAGGCGGGACAACGGTCCGTCGCTTCAGAGGGACGTTTCGATCACCAGAAGGGGTGCACCTTTGCGATCGAGCAGTAGTCGCTTCTCCTCCCTGATAACGGCGCCCATAGAATGTTAGTACCAGGCCACGTGTACATTAAGGGCCTTCGGGACACAACTCGGTTCGCTGATAAAGAAGTGAGACCCTGTGTTCAGGCGCATAAAATGATGCAGCGCACTCCGCATTCCCACTTCAGTAGCAGTAGGTTCTGCCAAAAAGGCCTCAAGTGGGACGCCCTGATTGTAACTCAGCTGCTGGGCGAAATGATGCGGATTGTATCTCATGAATAATGCCGCATCATTTTACCTGAATACGAGAAAGCCCGGCCTGATGGAGTACAAATGAAGAATCTCCCGGGCTTTCAACACGGAGGCCCCGTCTTTAAAGAAGTTTTGAAGTTTCATGGCCGATGGTCAAGACTTTATCTGTGAAAGACATACCAGCTCCAACCGTGCATGGACGAAGGAGCAAGGCCCTAACTTCCCGCGGTGACGGACTCACGATGGAGGCGTCAACCAGCCGCATTATCCGAGGAAACTTGCATCTGTCGTAAAAAGAATGTCTTTTATGGATGCCAAAGACCCCAAGCACGTGCAGCTCCATCCATGAAGTGAAGTAATGCATTGGGAAGTTGGCAGGATGCACCCCTGGTTCAGTGGTATCCGCTGCTAAGCTGAGGCCGTGATATAGGTATGCTAACCCGGCGATCCTGATGGCCACTTGTATTCCGGCAACCATGCGATGCGCGGGATAGAAGACAGAAGGCCTCATGTAATGAGGATGCATAGGAAGTGCGAACCAGCTTAACCATAAACTGAGAAACCTAAGAAAGAACGCTTCCTCATCAATGCCCGGAGCGGCAATTTCTGACAGGGGGACGATCGCGACGTCAGGAAGAAAGAAACCCGTTTGATCAGCTTCCCGTATTGGCCGACGGTCCAAGCTAAAGCCGAAAGGATCAGCAAGTTTAGCAAACTTTTCTCCTTGTCGCGACAAAATTTCTGGGCGAAGAAAACGGGCAATGAAGTCCGCAAAGCTGACCCCCCGGCCTCCGGATTCAAGAAAGAGGCTCTCATACATGTTCAACACCTTTATCAGACTTGGGAACTGGTGCTGAATGGCGTTCTCTGGGGTAAGACCCATCACCACTGATTTGGTGGCAAAAACATATTCTTCCGGAGGAAACAGCTCCTCGTAGTGCTCCCCCCTAACTGGTAAACCAGAAACCTCAGCAAATTCTTCCAAGGAAATGGAGACCTCTCTATTCAATAGGAGAAAGGTATGGGTCGGAATGTTCCACTGCTCTAAAAACGCCTTGATCCACTATGTGGGAGGTGCAGAATACTGGAACAAGGAAGTGTAAACCGCGGGATATAAGCCAAGCTTCAACAGCTGCGATTTCTTTACCGATAAGATATACCGGGCCCACTGCAAATACCCGGCCGGATGACGGGGAGTTAGCCCGATGTTGTAGGGCTGTCCCCAAGGGCGCGACTTGCCCTGACATATGCGCCGCCCTAGGGTGTCCAAAACCGCCGCCGGCTGCACGGGTATTGCGGCAATAGAAGGCTGAAGGAGACCCTCCGAAGTCCAATTAACCACCTCCACGGCATAGTTCACTGGGGGTGCATCTGCATACGGGATCGCCGAGATAGGCTCCGAAGGCGTCGCACAAGAAAAGCTCGGGCGGCTTCTGATAATTTGATCATACCATCTACCCCATAGGTGAAGATTCTTGTATTCCGGGTCGTGGTCTTTGATCGGCGCAAGAACCTCTCGGTCTACAGGCGCCTTAGGAAATCCGCCTTTTGATCGAATGAACGGAAAAGAAGTATTGAAAGATATGTCATCTGCGCGAAAAGGAACAAAAGTTAACTGTCAGTGCTATAATTTAATTTAAATTCTGACACTTGGTACTTTAGAATTTGTACCACACTGCAATGCAGTGGAAAGGGGACCAAAAGGGGGGACCCACAAAATCTAGATGACAATGCATCAATCAATAAAACAGCCTCATCATTTGATGAGACTGTTATTTAAATGAGGAGATCCTCAAGAAAATTCTCATTAAATGAGAGATCCCTCGGGAAGAGGTGTAAATCTCCCTCTGAGAGCAATGCTCTGTGACAGAGTGACACTTGTCAAACTCTGATCATGAAGGAATAAAAATTCCTCAAGAGCCTGGCTCTGTAAAGATGATGGAAAAACCCATCAGAAAAAAAAATTAAAATCAATTTTTTATGAATTAAAAATTCTGAGATCTTCAAGATCTATGAACAAACTCTAAGAGTTCTTTATGTGCAAAGCTCTGTTCATGGGTTAAGAAACCCTGAAACAAGATCTCCTTAGATCTATGGGTTCAACAGAGCAAAGCTCTATTAATGAAACCCTAAAAGGGTTTTCTTTAGATCAAAGATCTATGAAGAGCAACGCTCTGTTAATGGGTAAAACCCTAGATTATTAAAAGGTTTAATTTTTACCTAAGTTTTGACAGAGTTTTGACTCTTAGAATCTCTTAAGATGAAGAGCTATGCTCTGAATAAAAATTCTCAAAGAAAGAAGATGAACAGAATCATCTAAAGGACCAAAGGTCCTATTTATGGGCATTGAAACGCCTCTTCAACTTCTGAGTTGATCCAAGGGCGCAGATGCTGCCATCACTGCACTCACATGTGGGCCACGTGAGCGCAACGGTGGGAGGGCATTTGTTTCCCCAATCAGAGCAAAACTCTGTTTGAAATTAAAATTTCAAAAAAATTGAAGCAACGCTTCAGATGCAGCTTCAAGTGCGCTTCGCCCTAGGCAGCGCACCATGAGTGCGCTAGCGCTAGGCGCGCTGCGCAGCACGCCACGTGTCAAACACGGACGCGCTAGCACAAGGTGCGCTGCGCTCTGAGCAGTGCACCACGTGCAAAGCACGGGCGCGCTAGCGCTGAAATTAAAAAACTCCCCACCGTTAGATCAAAAGATCTAATTATAATGATAAATTATTAATTAATCAGAATTAAATTCTGTTATGGAAAGATTTTTCCAATCTTGTTAAAAACAAGAAGATTGCCTTCTGTAAAACAGAAGCCCTAGGATCAAAGATCCAATGGTGGGGAAACGTCCCCAAATCAATCAGAGAAAGATCTTTTTAGCTGATTCAACAAATTAGCTTGCCCTATATAAAGGCCCCAAGACTTCAAGTCTGATATAGAGAAACCCTCCCCCCCATAAACTTTGAAAAATTCAAAGAAAAAGAGCAAGCTCTTGCATGAAGATACTTCTTCAAGCTAAAGATGATGGATGATGAACACAGAGATGAAATCATCTCATAGAAAGAAAAATTTATTTCTTTAAAAAAGATCATAGATCTACAAGACAAAAAAAGTCTTTCACAAAAGAGATCAAAAGATCTCATCATAAAAGAAGAACATAATTCTTTTCACAGATCATGGATCAATAAAGGCTCATCAAAATAAGAGATTGAAAATCTCTCCTGCAAAATAAGAACTGTTGTTCTTAAATCTTGAGACAAAGTCTCTTTTAAAAAAATATAAATTTAATCCCATATCATAAAATTGATCAGATGTGCTTTGCGCTCTTGAAATGCGCCTTGCGCTCTTGAACTGCGCTTCAGCGCTCTCTGGACCGGCGCTCAGCGCCAAAATGCGCCACGTGTCAACCACATATGCGCCAATTAACAACTCGCACTTTGCGCTTCTGAAATAGCGCACTGCGCTCATGGGCTGGCGCTCAGCGCCAAGCGCACCACATGTCACTCATGTGTGCGCCACTAAACTGAAAGCGCAATGCGCTCATGGACTAGCGCTCAGCGCTCATAAACTGGCATCATGCGCTCATCATCTGGCGCCTAGCGCTGAGTGCGACACATGTCCCTTACATGTGCGCTACTTGGCAGAAGCGCACTGCGCTCTTTGACTTGCGCAAAGCGCCTGGCGCGCCACGTGTTGCGCTGACAGAACATAAATTGTTCTTTAATAAGCCCAGAGCTCTGATGAATGCTTAGCAATCAATACAAGACCAAAAAAAATTGTCAAAAGGGCCAGGCCCAAATAAAGACTCAACAGTTCAAAATAAAAATGTTAAACATTTATTGGACTTAGCCCAAAATTGGCCATAAGTCCTCAACTTATCTTAATTGAGCCCATCTGCTCATAAATATTTTAATAGATCTTAGCCCTAGATTGGACTACAGATCTTCTAACCAACTCACGTCGGTTCGAGGGTACATCTCTTTACTCCTCTGATATTTGTCGTTGTAATCCTTCAACGTCTTCAGAGAGGTGACGGGTCTCGACAACCATACATTTCATGGACTGTGGGGTCCTTAAGCCCATGAACTATGATGTCCTTAACTTGACTGTGAGGTCTTTAAACTCACGGACTATGATGTCCTTAACCTTGACTGTGAGGTCTTTAAACTCACGGACTATGATGTCCTTAACCTCGACCGCGATGTCTTTAAACTAACTGTAACACCCGAGCCCAATAATACTATTTATATTTCTAGTTGAGGGTCGTATATTGCTCATTCCAATTTTCCTGATTTTCTGGTGTTTATTGCTAAATTTTAACCGGTTAAGTCATTTTGGCACATAACAAATTTTAACTCCTAAAATGAAATTAAAAGTGTCCATGTTGGCCTACTCGTCTCCACTAGTCGCGTGGTAGCGTCCGCGTGTCTAGATTCCGTTCCGTTTGGCTAAACGGGCAAGTTTGGACGACTACGCGCGCGTGCAAGTGTCCAACTTGGGGGCATGCTTTTTAATCATTAAACACCTCTTTTCAAAATTTGGAACCCGCTTAAAATCCTAAAATTTGAATTTGGAACATTTGGGCGCAACCCGGGCGCGATTTGGAAATGTTTCATTTCGCGCCAAAAAGGGCCCATTTAAATTTAATATCTTAAACAATATATTATACGAATATATATATATCCTCAACTGTTTTAATCTCCACAAATCTTTTTAATTGGATTATCTAAAACCCCTCAGCCAATCACGAGGTTGGGATTGCCTTCTCGTGGGCCCCGCCTCTCTCTATCTCTCTCTTTACTGTCTCTCTCTCTCATCATCATCGAATCCTCTCTCTCTCCCCTAACAACTCTCTCTCCCTCCTCCTATATATATAACCCCATGCAGCCGCCTCGCCTGTTCATCTTCATCACGAGAAATACTCACGAAACCCTAACCCTAGCATCGCGACCTCACCGCCGACCTCCTCACGACCTCGCCGTCGCCGTCACCACCTCGTCGACGCCACCGCGAGCCAGCCACACCTCCTCCCTCCTTCCTCCTCACTCTCCTGCGCCTGCACCCAACACCCCGACGCCTCCATCCCCTCACAGACCTCGCCGTCGACGCCACCTCCTGTCGCCGACGACTCCCGCGACACCCTCTCACCCTACTCGACCCGACCTCGTCGTCGTTTCCCTCCTCCCCTCGCCGGACCACCAACCCGAGCCCATAACCCCTCGCCTGTCCTCCGCTGTTCGCCGGAGAAACGCGCCGGCGACCTCGTCGACGCCACCTCCCTTCCCCCTCGACCACCAGAGTCGACTGCCACCCTCACACTCGCTGCAGCACCCTCGTTCCAGCGAACTCAGGATTTTTCCAGCCACCGTTCTTCGCCGTCGCTGCCTCGCCGGCGTTCCAGTGCCGTCGAGCCATCATGTTTGCACCCTGTTTCTTCTCTGTGAGTTTTCCTTGTGCTTCCTTTTGGTACAATCCCTTCGCTGGTCGTATTTGCGTGTATCGTATCTTTGTTGCTAACTTGTTACCGATGACATTTTGCCGGAATCCGACCGTGCCGTCTTGTGAACCCGACGCTCCAGCGAAGTACCCTGGTCCGTGTGATCCCGTTGTTCTCTGTTGGGACTCGATCCGAAGTCCGTGCTGTCATATCGTGTTTTCTGCCGACGTCGCATCCGTACTTTCCGGTTTGCGAAACCGTCGAGGCAAGTATCCGAATACTTGCTTTAACATGCTACAAACCTAATCATCATATTACAACCACACAGTTATTTATAACATCGATACCTTTTATAACTTAGAATTGCTAGTCACAATTATCCGTAACTTTAAATCAATGAAATCGTTGCTCGTATTAACCGGTCTGCTATTAATTCACATTTAACTAATTGAACCAAGTAGATCGTCCCCACTTCATTTGTTAAAATCACCCATGAGACAATTATTATATTTAGTATAATTTCATGTAGTTCCTTAATTTATAAATGTGGATATTGCTTTACCTTATCGCTATTGCACCCTAAAGATGATTGAACCTGTTAATATGAAAATACAAACATCACTGTGGTTACATAGAACATTATGGTTATTTACTGTTTCCTGCTGCTGTTCATTATTGATTGTATACCTGTTGTGAGCACGTACCCGGTTACACTACCTATTGGCCTGACCCTGCTACACCTGACATATACATACATACCGACTCATCCTGTTGTACCATGACATTACTTGTTTCATGATTTCATGCCTAATGCCAACAAACCTGACCATTCCTGCTGTCGAGCCAGACAGACCTACTCTTACCGGATTTTGTGTTGGCATTAGTCCCTGACTACTGAATACCTGACCTGACATACATAGCTTGGGGGTATGGGGAAATCAAAGGTGAAACCGACTTGTAACTCAACAGTTCGATACTTGTTCTGATCAGTCTTACGGGCTTGGCCAGTCCGGGAGTGATGATGCTGACATCACTCGTCCATCCTACTACCTACTTTTACTGCTTAGCGGCACGTCTCGGATTCAGCCCCGAGGGCTTTGACCGTGGTCCCGGGTACGCACGGGATACTATTGAGTTACATCGACGATTCATCAAATTGGTTTCAAAGACTATAGAGTAGAAAACCTGATAGGACAGTTTAGTCACCACTGCACACTACCCTGCTTGTTATTTCTTATTACTGCTTTATTCATGTTCATATTGCATTACTTATTATCATGTTTACATTATATACTTGATGTCACGACACGCTGACGTCTGGGTTTTGCATGGCCCAGATTCCTTACCACTATCGACGACCGAGCAGGAGTACTTCAGCCAGCAGGCTGAACTGTGAGTTCCTTAGAGTTTAGTTTATTTATTTTCATTTCATTTCCAGTTGTGAGCCCGCATTATAGGACGTACTGTTTATTCATTGTATTGGATCATTAGCTTCCGCACTTATTGTTTATTTGATTCTTGTTATTATGGATTTGGACATGTATTAGATTAGCTTTTTATCTTGTTCGTGATAACCTTACAACCGTAATGTGACTGTGGATGGATACTTCCTACCCACAGGTAGCATGGTTGGCTATGTCGCGTGCCCGATCTTGCGTACTCTGGGAAGCGGGGCGTGACATGGTTTTATGGTATCAAAGCCATAGGTTAATTGGGTTGATTTTTTTGTAGTTGGGTATTGCACCCGATACGCGAATCATAATACCCGGGATTAGGAAACATGTCCTGCCACCTTGACCGTTTCACCGTCATTGAATCATCCTTCCAGATCATGTCGACATGCGAACTTACTTTGCATTGTCAATTCGAAAACCTAATTTCTTGTTATCTCTAGGACTTAGGCGACTTGGGTGGAGTTAAGTAATTGCGGCTATGATACCGCGGCATAGCTACAATGCAGTACTCTATTTAAGTATCTTGGAGTTCTAGCCTTGATCCACATTCAGAATCTATCATCATGCTAATGTTGTGTGTTTTGAGTTCAGGATTATGACAGGTAAGAAGTTGACGACGTACCGGAGGCGTGTGAACGAAGCCGCCATGCTTGGAGAGATAAGAGGAATACTGGAAATCAAAGAAACAGACCGAGCTGATCCAGCAGCACGCGGACTTGTTTCAGGAAGGTTTGCAGATCGTTCAGCAGTCTGTAAACGAAGTTGGAACTAGACCAGTCGACCGAGTAAGGACCGTAGCAGATTTCAGATGGTTGGGTCCTACTACTTTCACTGGTCTGGAGGAGCCGTTGCCAGTCGAGCAAAGGCTAGTGACACGGAGGATTTACTGATTGCGGCACAAATCCCAGAAGACAAGAGAGTTGATGTGGTGCGCTTTCAGCTAGTGGATTACGCCGAGAGTGATGGCGTATGGAGGAGACTCATTAGTCTCGCTGGACCTTTCGCGGCCAACGATGTAGACAGCAGTCGCGGTAAGGAAGCAGTTCCGTCGGGCCAGTCGAGTTTAGGGCTAGGCCGACGAACAATGTTCTTGCGGCTATGGTAATGGATAGTAATGAAGAGCTGGCAGTCGTCCGCGACTTTATGGATGTGTTTGAGGATATTTCGGGCTTACCGCCGAAGCGAGATGTGGAGTTTGCGATTGACCTTATTCCGGGTGCAGCGCCAGTATCAAAATCTTATTATCCGATGGCACCGGTGGAATTAGAAGAAGTTAAGAAACAAGTTGGCGAATTACTCGAGAAGGGATGGATTCGAAGCAGCAACTCACCTTGGGGAGCTCCAGTTCTTTTAGTAAAGAAGAAGGATGGCACGAGAAGAATGTGCATTGATTATCGAGATTTGAACCGGGTGACTATTAAGAACAAGTACCCGATCCCTCGCATTGGAGAACTTTTTGAGCAGCTTAGTGGCGCGAGGGTATTCTCGAAACTGGATTTGCGATCAGGATATCATCAGGTCCGATTAAAAGCAGAAGACATTTGCAAGACGGCGTTTCGGACTCGATATGGGCATTTCGAGTATCTAGTGATGCCCTTCGGAGTAACGAATGCGCCGGCAATATTCATGGATTTGATGAACAGGGTCTTTTCACCATACCTGGACCAGTTTATTGTGGCATTCATTGACGATATTCTGGTGTACTCGAAGAGTCCGGAGGAGCGTGCTGAGCATTTAAAGATCGCACTGCAGACACTGAGACAGGAGAAATTATTCGCGAAGATGAGTAAGTGCGAGTTCTGGTTGGAGGAAGTAAAGTTTCTGGGACATGTTGTGTCGGGCAATGGAATCGCCGTTGATCCCGAGAAGATTGCAGCAGTTCGAGATTGGCCTATTCCGAAGAACGTTGCGGAGATAAGGAGTTTTCTTGGACTCGCCGGATACTACAGAAGATTTGTGGAGAACTTCGCTCGCGTAGCTGAGCCGTTAACCAAGCTCACCCGAAAGGAGATACCGTTTGTTTGGACGGATGGATGTGCCTTAGCCTTCGAGACGTTGAAGCAGAAATTGATAACCGCCCCGATCCTGACCGTACCAGAGAATTCAGGAGGACTTATAATTCACAGCGACGCATCAGGAAAGGGATTGGGATGTGTTCTGATCCAGAATGGGAAAGTCGTCGCGTACGCATCGAGACAACTGAAGACTCATGAGAAGAATTATCCGACTCATGATTTCGAGCTTGCAGCCGTGATCTTCGCCCTGAAGATTTGGAGACACTACCTGTTGGGCGAGAGATTCGAAGTCTTTACAGATCACAAAAGTTTGAAGTATGTATTCACTCAGAAGGAGTTGAACATGAGGCAACGCAGATGGTTAGAGTTGATGGCCGACTACGACCTTAATCTTAAGTACCATCCGGGAAAAGTTAACGTCGTGCCGGATGCGCTAAGTCGGTTGCCAGCCATTCAGGTATTGACCGCACAAAGGGAGATCATTGCGGATTTTCAGAGATTTGACTTGGGGGTTGTGCTACCAAATGCTAAGGGACAGCTGATGCAACTGCAAGTACAGTCGTCTTTAGTTGAGAAGATTAAAGCAGCACAATCACAGGATCCTAGACTACAAACATTTCGGGAGCAGGTTGAAGCCGGATTGCGAACCGATTTACTGATCCAGGAAGACGGTTCTTTGAGATATGGTAGCCGTGTGTGTGTGCCAAAAGGAGATGTGCGTGAAGAGCTTATGAAGGAGGCACACAGTTCAGCTTACTCTGTACATCCAGGAGGGACAAAGATGTACCGAGATATTCGACAGCACTTCTGGTGGGAAGGTATGAAACGGGAAATTGCTCGCTTCGTGGCTAAATGCTTGGTGTGTCAGCAAGTCAAGGCTGAACACCAAAGGGTTGCTGGTTTGTTGCAACCACTTCCGATTCCTCAGTGGAAGTGGGAACATATAACCATGGATTTCGTGACGGCCTTACCGCGAAGTCCAAAGGGCAACAATGCTGTATGGGTGATTGTCGATCGTTTGACCAAGGCAGCTCACTTTATTCCTTTTCGGGTTGGTCAATCGACAGAGACTTTGGCAGAGCGATACATGCAGGAGATTGTCAGATTGCATGGAGTACCGGTAAGCATCGTGTCCGACCGGGACACTCGGTTCTTGTCGCACTTTTGGAGGAGTTTGCAAGAAAGTTTGGGGACTCGATTGAAGTTTAGCACAGCTTATCATCCTCAGACTGATGGACAATCGGAGAGAACGATCCAGTCCCTTGAAGATATGTTGAGGGCTTGCATGTTGGACTTCAAAGGTTCTTGGGAAGATCATCTACACCTGGTAGAGTTTTCGTACAACAATAGCTTCCAAGCAACTATTCAGATGGCTCCGTTTGAAGCGCTGTATGGGCGTAAGTGCCGTTCACCTGTTTGTTGGGATGTGGGTGAACGAAGGTTACCAGGGCCAGATTTGGTGGTACAGACAGTTGAGAAGGTGAATATGATCAGGAAGCATATGAAGGCAGCTCAAGACAGACAGAAAAGTTGGGCTGACACGTCAAGAAGACCTCTAGAATTCGCCGTGGGTGATTTGGTATTCCTGAAGATATCACCGACTAGAGGAGTGATTCGCTTTGGAAGTCGGGGAAAGCTTAGCCCCGATTCGTTGGACCCTTCGAGATATTGGAGCGTGTTGGAGAGGTATCGTACCGTTTGGCGTTACCACAGTCTTTGGCAGGAGTGCATGATGTGTTTCATGTGTCTCAACTACGGAGATATGTTCGTGATGAGGCTCATGTATTGGATCATTCGGAGTTGACCGTACGGGAGGACCTGACTTTCGAGGAGCGACCAGTTGAAATCAAGGATCGAAGAGAAAAGGTTCTTAAGAACAAGGTTATCCCCCTTGTGCTAGTTTCTTGGGGTAATCGATCGCATGGAGAATCCACTTGGGAGCGAGAAGACGAGATCCAACAGAAATTCCCCCACCTGTTCCAGTAGTTAGCTATCTTGTGTTCTTGGAATTTCGAGGACGAAATTCTTTTTGTAGTTGGGTATGATGTAACACCCGAGCCCAATAATACTATTTATATTTCTAGTTGAGGGTCATATATTGCTCATTCCAATTTTCCTGATTTTCTGGTGTTTATTGCTAAATTTTAACCGGTTAAGTCATTTTGGCACATAACAAATTTTAACTCCTAAAATGAAATTAAAAGTGTCCATGTTGGCCTACTCGTCTCCACTAGTCGCGTGGTAGCGTCCGCGTGTCGAGATTCCGTTCCGTTTGGCTAAACGGGCAAGTTTGGACGACTACGCGCGCGTGCAAGTGTCCGACTTGGGGGCATGCTTTTTAATCATTAAACACCTCTTTTCAAAATTTGGAACCCGCTTAAAATCCTAAAATTTGAATTTGGAACATTTGGGCGCAACCCGGGCGCGATTTGGAAATGTTTCATTTCGCGCCAAAAAGGGCCCATTTAAATTTAATATCTTAAACAATATATTATACGAATATATATATATCCTCAACTATTTTAATCTCCACAAATCTTTTTAATTGGATTATCTAAAACCCCTCAGCCAATCACGAGGTTGGGATTGCCTTCTCATGGGCCCCGCCTCTCTCTATCTCTCTCTTTACTGTCTCTCTCTCTCATCATCATCGAATCCTCTCTCTCTCCCCTAACAACTCTCTCTCTCTCCTCCTATATATATAACCCCATGCAGCCGCCTCGCCTGTTCATCTTCATCACGAGAAATACTCACGAAACCCTAACCCTAGCATCGCGACCTCCTCACGACCTCGCCGTCGCCGTCACCACCTCGTCGATGCCACCGCGAGCCAGCCACACCTCCTCCCTCCTTCCTCCTCACTCTCCTGCGCCTGCACCCAACACCCCGACGCCTCCATCCCCTCACAGACCTCGCCGTCGACGCTACCTCCTGTCGCCGACGACTCCCGCGACACCCTCTCACCCTACTCGACCCGACCTCGTCGTCGTTTCCCTCCTCCCCTCGCCGGACCACCAACCCGAGCCCATAACCCCTCGCCTGTCCTCCGCTGTTCGCCGGAGAAACGCGCCGGCGACCTCGTCGACGCCACCTCCGACCACCTCCCTTCCCCCTCGACCACCAGAGTCGACTGCCACCCTCACACTCGCTGCAGCACCCTCGTTCCAGCGAACTCAGGATTTTTCCAGCCACCGTTCTTCGCCGTCGCTGCCTCGCCGGCGTTCCAGTGCCGTCGAGCCATCATGTTTGCACCCTGTTTCTTCTCTGTGAGTTTTCCTTGTGCTTCCTTTTGGTACAATCCCTTCGCTGGTCGTATTTGCGTGTATCGTATCTTTGTTGCTAACTTGTTACCGATGACATTTTGCCGGAATCCGACCGTGCCGTCTTGTGAACCCGACGCTCCAGCGAAGTACCCTGGTCCGTGTGATCCCGTTGTTCTCTGTTGGGACTCGATCCGAAGTCCGTGCTGTCATATCGTGTTTTCTACCGACGTCGCATCCGTACTTTCCGGTTTGCGAAACCGTCGAGGCAAGTATCCGAATACTTGCTTTAACATGCTACAAACCTAATCATCATATTACAACCACACAGTTATTTATAACATCGATACCTTTTATAACTTAGAATTGCTAGTCACAATTATCCGTAACTTTAAATCAATGAAATCGTTGCTCGTATTAACCGGTCTGCTATTAATTCACATTTAACTAATTGAACCAAGTAGATCGTCCCCACTTCATTTGTTAAAATCACCCATGAGAAAATTATTATATTTAGTATAATTTCATGTAGTTCCTTAATTTATAAATGTGGATATTGCTTTACCTTGTGGCTATTGCACCCTAAAGATGATTGAACCTGTTAATATGAAAATACAAACATCACTGTGGTTACATAGAACATTATGGTTATTTATTGTTTCCTGCTGCTGTTCATTATTGATTGTATACCTGTTGTGAGCACGTACCCGGTTACACTACCTATTGGCCTGACCCTGCTACACCTGACATATACATACATACCGACTCATCCTGTTGTACCATGACATTACTTGTTTCATGATTTCATGCCTAATGCCAACAAACCTGACCATTCCTGCTGTCGAGCCAGACAGACCTACTCTTACCGGATTTTGTGTTGGCATTAGTCCCTGACTACTGAATACCTGACCTGACATACATAGCTTGGGGGTATGGGGAAATCAAAGGTGAAACCGACTTGTAACTCAACAGTTCGATACTTGTTCTGATCAGTCTTACGGGCTTGGCCAGTCCGGGAGTGATGATGCTGACATCACTCGTCCATCCTACTACCTACTTTTACTGCTTAGCGGCACGTCTCGGATTCAGCCCCGAGGGCTTTGACCGTGGTCCCGGGTACGCACGGGATACTATTGAGTTACATCGACGATTCATCAAATTGGTTTCAAAGACTATAGAGTAGAAAACCTGATAGGACAGTTTAGTCACCACTGCACACTACCCTGCTTGTTATTTCTTATTACTGCTTTATTCATGTTCATATTGCATTACTTATTATCATGTTTACATTATATACTTGATGTCACGACGCGCTGACGTCTGGGTTTTGCATGGCCCAGATTCCTTACCACTATCGACGACCGAGCAGGAGTACTTCAGCCAGCAGGCTGAACTGTGAGTTCCTTAGAGTTTAGTTTATTTATTTTCATTTCATTTCCAGTTGTGAGCCCGCATTATGGGACGTACTGTTTATTCATTGTATTGGATCATTAGCTTCCGCACTTATTGTTTATTTGATTCTTGTTATTATGGATTTGGACATGTATTAGATTAGCTTTTTATCTTGTTCTTGATAACCTTACAACCGTAATGTGACTGTGGATGGATACTTCCTACCCACAGGTAGCATGGTTGGCTATGTCGCGTGCCCGATCTTGCGTACTCTGGGAAGCGGGGCGTGACACTAACATTGGACCGAGATGTCCTTAAACTAACAATGGACAGTAATGTCCTTAAACTAATCGACCGCAATGTCCCTAAACTAAACAATAGAGCCCAATTGCTCTCTTGTTGGATTTAAACGATCCCGTTAAGTTGATCTTAGTCTAAAATGAGACTAACATATCCTTACCAAACGTTTAAGTCGATCATAGTCCCAAATGAGGCTAACGTATCCTTAAACCCAACCACCAAACCCAAATCTAAGAAGATACGGATTTGGAACAATCCACGCCCTACAGGCGACAACACAAATTTATCTCCGTATACAATCCACGGGCAACCAAAAACAAAACAAACACACACGACACGAGGTGACCATCTGGAGAAGGAGAAAGTTGTTACCATGATGCGGTAGCGTAATTAACTGCAAGGGCTTGCGCCTGCAGGGAAGAGCGTCCCCAGAATCAAAAACCCCACAAACGAGGGAGAATCTGACGAAGTCTGCTGCATCGGCCGCATCCGTTTAAACCTTCGATACACGGTGCCTTAAATCATCTTGGCATCTTCGGAGAGGTGGATGGATAGCACCAATTAGCATCTGCCCCGAAATTCAGACCAGACGTTTATCGCGTCTCCGGTTTTCGGCGGGGAACAAATTCTGGCACGCCCGGTGGGACCTTTTCCTCTTTCCACTCCACACTTCGTGTGTCGTGTTCGCGAACGAATCGCGGTTTGATATGGATGCCCTTGGGTTCGAGGTACTAAGATTCGGTGTCTTGCTCGGTGCAGAAAACGAAGGATCAATGGCGTCTACCTGCACGAAATGCTCCAGCTGCAACTGCAACTCCCGTTCCGCCTCATCTGGAGGTGTAACATACGGGCCCCAGGCGGCCTCCCTTTTCACAATGCCGATAGAGCAGGTAGCGCAGGCTACCACCAAGTTGTTCTTCGGGACCATGCTCCCACCAGTGAGCGTTAACATCCCGCTGCCGCAAGAAGCGCAGGAGAAGTCGGTCTTTGATCGGCTCACTACCACTATGGCCCCTCTCAACGGGTCATCCAATGCCAAGCCAACAGCATCAGTCTTCGATAGGCTGAGCCTGAACTCCGATGGGCATGTCAAGAAGCCCATGATACCTGAAGCGGCACTCCCAAAGCGGATAGCCATTCCTGCTCTCGAGGTCACTAAAGAAGTTTCTCCCATCAGAGGATCAGTCTTTACGAGGTTGGCCACGGCAGCACCCGTTCCTGCTCAAAGTTCTATCCTTGACAGATTGGATACCGCTGCTCAACGGACGTCGGTCTTCAAGAGGGTGGTACCAACAACGCCTCACCAGAACAGGGGGCATGACAAAGCCATCCCCATAGCTGAACCAACACCATCTGCGCGACATGCTCGCCGTCGTCACTGGCGCCGAGTATGGCAGGCTGGGGGCAGCTCTCCGTCTGGATTTACTCTGCCAGCTCCAACGGTGGAGATCGATGTTGCTGTTCCAACCGGGAACAGCTTTGAACTGCTTAACAAGGTGCGCAGGAACTCTCTTACTGCAGTGCTGAAAAGATCTCCTCCACCCGTGGAGAATGCACCGAAGGCGAAGCTAGAACAACCCCCTCAGCGGCTTTCTTCCAAAATTTACAAAGTCTGGCGACAGGTCCAGGAATCGGTGATTGACCAGGACTACTCTCGCCGACCAAAAAAGCTCAAAGCTCAGCAAGAAAAGATCCATCTTGAGGTACCACAGAAGATGTCATCCGTCTGGGTGCCCACTGCAATGGCTCCCTCAACGTCAACCACTCAAAAGAGAAGGAGGCCAGAGAAAGCCCCTGTGAACGTGGCAAACCGTAAAAGCGCTGAATCTAAACGCCCCAAGTCTGGGGGCATGATGGTACATACCGTTTATATGGCTTCCGGAAAAGAGGAAAGCCGTGCTTCTACGGGTCATCGACCGCTTACCCGGTCAATAACGAAGGCTCAGGAACAACAACAGCAGAAGCTTCAGGAGATGCTGACTGCAATGGCCGCATTGACTAGTCCAAAAGAAAATCCAGAGACCTCAGAGCAGCGTCGGGAACAAGAAACTGACACCGAGTTCCTCCGAAGAATGCTCGAGAGGAAAGAAAAGGAGCTGCAGAACAGGCAGCCAATATAAAACGAATGGCTCTCTTATTCCAAGACATGGCTGGGATGATGTTACAGCCGGAACCTCCAGCTGAAGACTCTCCTATCATCATTGAAGACGACAGAGGGGAGACATCGAACCCTCCTCCGGCTCTTTCAGCAGCCAAAGAGGAAACCATCTCCAAGGCCGCTCTGGATGACTACATTGCCCAGCAAATACGAGCTCACCAGGCGAATGCAGTGGCTGGCCAAGTTGTTAAAACTGGGAAACCATATTCAGGCTGGTATGACCAAATAAAGTACCCGTCGGGATATACGATCCCTAAATTTCATGTATATAAAGGGACGGGCAATCCCCACCAGCATGTCTCCCAGTTCAGGGCTCTATGTGGCAACACCGGAGGTGATGATAAATTGCTACTTCGCCAATTCGTCGGCAGCTTGTTGGAAATGGCATTCGAGTGGTATTCTAAACTTCCAAATGACTCTGTCAAGACGTTTGCGGAGATGGAACTGCTGTTTACGCAAAGATTCGCAAGCGCTAGCAAGCGCACCCCAATCAAAGCATTGATTAATGCCAGGGTAAAGCCAGGCGAGACATGGGTTCAATACGCAATACGATGGCGGAATCTGTGGTCGAAATGCGAACAGCGCATCGAAGAAGCGCCGGCGGTGGGCATGTTCGTGGGCACTCTTGATCCGCAGGCGACCATCTCCCAGTTCATGATGTTTTTCAAGCCGACTACTTTCCAGGCCTTGATTGACAAGCTGGCCCAAATGGACCAGATGGGTCATAGACCATCTTCCTCGAAAGCAGAGCCTCGGAACGAGAAGGAAAAGAGGAAAGCGACCGTCGTCGCCAAAGCTCAATAGCAGCCCAGTGGTCTGAGACCAGTTGATCGCCAGAATGATAGAACTCGATCTTTTGGAGATAAAATGAGACGCCCTTACTCGTTCCCTCGAGACAAGACGAAGAGGTTATTCGAGCTAGCACTGCGCAACAGGCTCATCACTCTGCCGGAGCCAAGACGCCCAGCGCAACCAGGCGACATTAGTAATCCTAACTATTGCCCTTATCACCGAATGTTGGGCCATCCGATCGAAGATTATTACATCTTCAAAAGCTGGATAAAAGATCAGTACCAACAGAGCAAATTCGTATTATCCGAAAATTGGAAGGTGAACCCGCCTCAGCCACACGCTCTCAAGAAAACGGATACACCCGGGGCATCATGTTCTTTCGTAGAAGAAGCTCCATGGGAGGTCGCTCTTTCAGCCAAAACTAAAAGAATGCTAAAGGATCTCCACGCATGTCCGGCAATTAGGTGGAAGAATCCACTGGAACCTGATATCATCGAGGGGATGCTGAAACCGCACCTAACTCCAAAGATTGGTGGTGATAGCCAAAGCACTCACACCCAGCTGTCAAAGTATTCGAAGAAGAAGAAGAAGACCAAAAATCCCGTGAAACCTGGTGACAAGCGCACGGACCTGCAAAAACAGATTGACGCATTGGAAGAGTATAACCAGAAGGCGCGGACTCCAGTCACACTCCAAGAATTTCTCAGTCATGTCCTTAAGGACGGAGACGATGGAGAAGACTCATCGGATGAATCTGAAAATTACGTAGCAATATGCCATGTGATCTCTCACTCATCGATAAACGATGAAGAAGCGCCTTACACAGAGAAACTGGGGGCAGGTCCTGAGCCTGAATTTCCAGGACCATCAGACGAAAGGATTGATGCATTCCTGAACGAAGCTCTTTCGAAAAGCAAAGCTGATCGGGAGCGTGAGATGGCCATATTTGAAAAGGCCAAACACCGGCAACTGGACGAAAGGATTAAAACACTCCTGCCAGATCGAAGTACGTCCGCCGCAAATAAAAGCAGGTTCAAAACGAGGAAGAGGTTCGCCAAAGCCATATCAATGGGAATGAAGCTGCCACCTTCCGAAGGAAACATTCTTGGTGAAGCGGAAACACACCCTAGCTACTGCTCATATCATCGAAAGATTGCGCACCCCACCGAAGAGTGCAACGCTCTTAAAAAATGGTGGCAGGGATATGTTGCCCACCGATAACATTTCAAACGGATGAAACGCAAAGCTCGTCGGGAGCAAAGAAATACGACCGAGGAGCACAAAAGAACTGCCGGCAACTGCCACATGGTTGACTATGGGGGATCGCAAGTTCTCACCTTTGGGAGCGATTCTGATGAAGAAATGACTATTGGCCCTCTCTTTAAAGAATCCACCTCGGAAAAAGAGGAAGAACCGAGGAACTGCAAGAACATTCAGCTGCGTAATCGCACGTTGCCCGAAAAGAATCTTAGGCCTTCGAACAGTGGGTCAAATAGAAAAGATAAGGGAAAAGAAAAAGTCCCTAAGGATATCATCCTTGATGACCAAGCCATCAAAGAGCTGGAAGCCAAGGACCCGCCCAAGAAAAGTAAGGTGGACTACAACGTTCTGGCACACTTGAGAAAGCTACCTTCGCAGTTAAGCATTCTCGACGCCCTTCTGCTATCCAAAGATGTGAGAGATTCATTGATCAAGGCACTACAAGAGCCAGAGCAATTCCAAGCTTTCCTCGCCGAAGAAAAGATGAAGGACGAGCTGGAAGAAGTGCACACAGCCGATATGACCTTCGGCGATGAAGATCTCCTCCTTGGGACATGCGAGCACAACTGTCCCCTATATGTCTCCGGATACTGCCATGACATCAAGATAGGTAAAATCCTGGTTGACAATGGGTCCTCTGTCAATCTCCTTAACGTAAGGGTGTTAAAGGAAATCTGCATGAGCGTTCAACAGCTCGCTCGCGATAAAATCACCATCTCCGGATTTGACTCCCAGTCATCACGGACGCTCGGATTTGACTCCTTAACGTAAAGATGTATTCTCTACTCGGCAATCAATACAAGCCTTCGCTAATGAAGATCAAAGTTTGCAAGTTTCCATGGTTCTGCCAAAGCATCATAAAGAGCTAGACGCGCTTAATACCTATAGTGTGGAAGAACTGCAGACATTCTACGTCCCCCCAGGCGAAAAGGTGAAAAAACGATCCTATTCTAACGATCCGGGGAAACCAAAGTGGAGAAAGAAATCTGGCATGGCACGGATTCTACACTTGACAGGCTCCAGCTGATCCGTCTGCCTAGATATTACACAGAAGGCTTGAAAAGGCTGTCGAGACGCCAATGTGTACCCTTCAAACAGATCGCTCGACAAGCTCGGTTCTACAACGGGATTTGGGACATCCCCGGAACTCAACGCAAGTTGCCCAACGGGAGAATGGAAACGATCAGGCTTGGATATGTTCAATCCAAGAAACGGGAGCTATTCCGCGACTGCTACGTCATACATGACTTTGATGAAGAAGGAGATGCTCTATGAGAAGATGCTAACCCTGAAACAGAACGAGCTCCCGCCGTAAAAATGCCCAGTCCGTCGTTCGAAGAACAAATGGACAAGCTTATAAGGGAAGCATGTCAAAAGGTTCAAGACGACCATAATCATGAAATGGCCATCTACGAGAAAGCCAGGACGCAACGCCTCCTTCAACAGGCTGTGAAAAATGAAAATGCTCCTCCTTGCCAAACCGTTGTACAAAAAGCCCGACGCAGAGGCAGAAACAAACCAAAGAGCGGGAAAGGCGTTGGACAGCAACAAAACGGGACCAAGAAGCCACGCGATCGGGAGTCGAGCAATTCAGATTCATCTCTTATAAAGAAAATGGGTCGAGCATACTCTTTTCCCCAGGGCAAAACACAGAAGATACTTGATCTTGCCATAAAACATCAGATGATGACACTCCCGGAGTCCAAGCACCCCGAGCAAGCAGGCGAAGTCTCTCACCCGGACTATAGCTCCTATCACAGGGCAATAGGACATCCTCTCGAAGACTGCTTCATATTCAAAGACTGGGTAGAAGACCAGTATCAGATCGGCAGGTTCGCTCTATCCAGCAGTTGGAGGGTAACCCCGCCACAGAAGCATGAACCAAAAGCCGCGCATACAGTGAGAGCAAAACCAGATCAACATCGGTCTTGGAAGCGATCTCGTACTTGTCATATGATAATGCTATCAGAAGAAGAGCCCGAGAATATAGATGACCTCCCCTGGTGCTTCGAAAACGATGATGACGAGGTAATCTCAGAGTTTCCACCGGTGCCAAAAGAGCTGGAAGATGGAATACATACTACTGCAGATAACCTCAAGAAAATTGATTTGGGGACAGCAAGTGACCCGCGGCCGACGTTCGTCAGTGAGCTGTTGTCTGAAGAAAGGGTGGCTACGCTAAAGGACATGCTCATGAAGCATAAAGATTGCTTCGCATGGAACTATTCCGAGATGCTAGGATTAGATCCAGAGATTGCTGTGCACAAATTGGTGATATCTCCGGACGTCAAGCCGATCAAACAAGCGCCGAGAAGAATGCGGCTCGAGCTTGAGATGAGCATCAACGCCGAGGTCAAGAAGCTAATCGACTCCGGCTTCATCCAAGAGGTTCAATATCCTGACTGGATCTCCAACATCGTCCCGGGGATGAAGAAGAATGGGACAGTGCGCATATGTGTGGACTTTCGGGATCTCAATAAAGCCTGCCCGAAGGACGACTTCCCAGTGCCGATCACCGAGCTGATGATAGACAATACGTCCACTCATGAAGTTTTCTCCTTCATGGACGGCTCGTCAGGATACAATCAGATAAAGATGCATCCCTAGGACCAGAAGCACACCGCTTTCCGGACCCCTTTGGGCATATTCTACTACAAGGCGATGCCCTTCGGTCTAAAGAACGCCGGCACCACCTATCAGAGGGCCATGACGAAGATTTTCGACGACCTCATACATGAATTCGTCGAATACTATATCGACGACCTCACAGTTAAAAGAAAATCATACGAGGAACATTTAGGGCATCTGAGGATCGTGTTTCAGCGCATTCAGAAATACAACTTGAAGATGAACCCTCTCTAGTGCGCATTCGGAGTTTCCTCAGGTAAGTTCCTGGGATTCATCGTCTGACACCGAGGCATCGAGATAGACCCGTCGAAGATCAAAGCGATTATAGAAATGCCCCGCCAAAGACTCTCAAGCAGCTGCGGTCTCCCCAAGGAAAGCTCGCATATATCCGGCGATTCATAGCCAATCTTTCGGGCAAGTGTCGCCCCTACAGTCACCTGATGAAGAAGGGAACCACTTTCGTCTGGGATCGCAAATGCCAAAGCGCACTGGACAAATTCAAGCAATACCTGCAGAATCCTCCGGTGCTGACTGCTCCAATCAAAGGAAAACCTCTCATTCTGTATACAACAGCCCTCGAAGGTTCGCTAGGCGCATTATGGGCACAAGAGAACGACCAAGGGAAGGAGAGAGCCTTCTACTATTTGAGTCGAGTTCTTCTGGGGGCAGAAAATAATTACTCTCCCATCGAAAAACACTGCCTGGAGTTGATCTTCGTGATAACGAAGCTCGGACACTACGCGTTGGCATATGAGGTCCATCTCATATCGAAGGTGGATCCTCTCAAGTACTTGATGTCGAAGGCCATATTAACAGGGCGGCTCGCTAAATGGGCCCTGCTCTTAATGGAGTTCTCGATAACTTATCGTCCTCTCAAGGCAGTGAAAGGCCAGGCCATCGCCGACTTCCTCGCTGAGCATCCGATACCTGTCGATTCTCCTTTGAACTGCGAATTGCCAGACGAACATGCGTTTGATACGATCGACGAGGATGATACCCGATGGGAACTCTACTTCGATGGAGCGTCTTCCATGAAGAAGCGCAAACAAAACACCCCTATAATCAAATCAGGGGTGGGCCTCATCTTCGTGACTCCACAAGGAGAGATAATGCGTTTTTCCTTCTCCTTAACAGAGCCGAGAACGAACAACGAAGCCGAGTATGAAGCTTTGATAGCAGGTCTCAAGATCGCCATCGACATGGGAATTGAAAACCTTCTCATATACGGAGACTCCCAACTGGTCGTTAGTCAAGTAAACGGCGACTATCAGACGTGCAAGCCTGAGTTGGTGAAATACGGCGAGAGAATACAGCGATTGCTGACTCAAATTCCTTCCTACACCTTGGAAAGCATACCGCGTGCGGATAATAGCAAGGTGGATATACTAGCCAAGCTCGCTAAAGAACTGGCCGACGAGAACCTCGATGACGTGAGGATCGTTGTGCAAAGCTGTCGGGTTCTTGCACCGGCAGAAATATCTCCGGAGTCGTCCGAAGAAAAGGGAGCGACCGAGCAAATGACTCTACAAATAAAAGACCAGGAAAAGGTTACGGATTGGAGAGAAGTCTTTATAGACTACTTCAAATCCCGTCGAACACCTGAAAATGCGTCCTCAAGACATCAGCTTATGAAACGAGCTTTGTCTTTTGCTTTCGTCAATAATACTCTGTATAAGAGATCATTTGATTCTTTGTGGTTAAGATGCCTGGGACCTGAAAAGGCAAAGAGAGTCGTCCAAGAAACTTATGACGGACTCTGCGGTTCTCACCAAGCCGGGCCGAAGATGAAGTTGAAGATCAAATGGATGGGTTATTATTGGCCCACGATAATCCAAGACTGCCTCGAATACGCGAAGCAGTGCCACTCGTGCCAAATTCACTGGGACTTCATCCATCAGCATCCAAATCCACTACATCCAACAGTGGCTAGCTGGCCGTTTGAAATGTGGGGAACTGACATAATCGGCCCCATCGAACCAGCATCGTCTAGAGGACATCGGTTCATTTTGATGACAACTGATTGCTTCTCCAAGTGGGCAGAAGCAGTACCGCTGAGAGAAGTGAAGACGGAGAGTATCCTCCATTTCTTCAAGATGCACGTCATTTATCGGTTTGGAACTCCACGACGGATTATCTCCGATAACGGGCCAGCCTATAGAAGCCACAAGATCAGCCGCTTCGCACAACAGCATAACATAGACCGGAGATACTCTTCAGTCTATAATCCCCGAGCCAACGGTCTAGCTGAGGCTTTTAACAAGACCTTGACGAAGATCATAAAAAAGACGGTGTTGCGAAATAAGAAGGACTGGCATGAACGACTGCATAAAACTCTCTGGGCGTATCGAACTACGTTCAAAACGACCACTAACACAACGCCGTATGTATTGGTATTTGGTACGGAGGCGGTACTCCCTCTCGAGATAGAGCTGCCCTCTTTACGAGTGGCAGTTGACTACGAGCTAACAGACGAAGAGAATGCTCACCTTCGGTTTGAAAAGCTCGACGCCCTTGATGAAACCTGGCTCATGGCGCAACAAAACCTGGAGGCTTACAAATAAAAGATGACGCACTCATACGAAAAATTGACTAGGCCGAGGACATTCCGCCAAGGCGAACTTGTGCTAGTGGTCAAAAGACCTATGATCCCCAATCGTGCCAAACGGGGGAAATTCGATCCGAACTATGAAGGCCCGTATATCATAGACAAGGTCTACCAAGGTGGAGCCTATCTACTCATGGATATGCATGGCGAAAGTCCTTTCAGGCCAACAAATGGTCGGTTTCTGAAAAATACTACGCCTGACGAGTCACGGCCTAGGTCAACGATAGATGACGACGCCTATGTCCGCTCGCTATCTTCCTAAGCCCAAACTCTATAAGTAGTAGCCGGCAAACGGACCGAAACGTCCCTAAACTAACAATGTACCGGGATGTCCTAAAACTAACGACGGATCGAAACGTCCCTAAACTAACGACGGACCGAAACGTCCTAAAACTAACGACGGACCGAAACGTCCTAAAACTAACGACGGACCGAAACGTCCTTAAACTAACGATGGACTGAAACTTCCTTAAACTAACGATGGACCACTATGTCCTAAAACTAGCTGTTGACCGAGACGTCGATAAACCACTGTAGACTGCAGCATCCCAAGACTGACACAAAAAAAGAGAAAAGAATAAAAAAAGAAGAAGAAGAAAGAAAAAGAAAACGGTATGTCCATAAGCGAAATGGATATGGATGAAAACCCGAGAGAGCTCCATGAGTAAAAACGGCAGGGCTACCGGCGAGTTTTGTGAAAACCCGAAAGGGCGCAATCTCGTTAAAAGACACTTGCAAGGTCCTCTCGACCTTGTGAGGAGAAACCACCTGCGTGAGATCCGTACGACTCATAAGGGAGCAACACACTTAGGGACCCACGACTCCTAAGGAGAAATTACACTTACGAGATCCTCACGACTCGTAAGAAGAACCCTCTCATGAGACCCTCACGGCTCATAAGATTCAAAAGTGTTAAGCTACAGGGATCTGAACCTGTTCTTAAGCGGCCACCACAACCTCCAATACTGCCCTACAAGCGGCTCAATGCCGGCCCTTGTATACAATCCACGGGCGCGAATAAACATTTCCCTAACAAAGCCCCATCCGTGACTAGGGATATGTTTACACAATGAGCAGCCCTTGTAGGTCCTCTCGACTTAAAAGGAGAAAATACTTTTGTAAGATCCTTATGACTTACGAGAAACCATACACTTAAGAGTCCTCACGATTCCTAAGGAGAAAACGCACCTAAGAGATCCTCGCGACTCGCAGGGAGAAATACCTTTATGAGACCTTTACGGCTCATGAAGTCAAAAGCCTTAGTCGACAGGATCCTAACCCTGTTCGCTAAGCCACCTTTGTTCGACATCGACAGAGGCAAATGATGATTCGCTCCTGGCAATATTCCAGTTGTAGCGGTGCTGATGCCGAAATCGGTGTCTAACTCCAAGTTTGCAGCAAAGAAGCTAGCGAGCCACACATGCATACGAAATAACCGAAATGATGGGGCAACTTGCAACAAAATCAGCAAGTAAAAATGTATGCATGCAAAATAACCAAAATGATTGGGCAACTCGCAATAAAAAGCAGCGAGTAAAAATAAAATAAATAGCCGAAATGATTGGGTGCCGCGAAAAATAGCTGAAATGATTGGCCAATCGCGACCTTCGCGATATAAAAGCTGAAATGATAGAGCATCGCCGAAAGAAATAAAGAAAAATGAAATTTATGCCCTACAGGTGATATCACATCAATCCATGTATACAATCCAGGGGCGCAAACAAAGAAGAAATCACACCTTCCCTCCCCAGGCTCCATCAGAAAACAAAGCCAAATCTCGACGGTTCAGGGATAGCCTAGAGATCATCAACAGCGTTCCTCCCTATACCAGCAGGATTCAGACGCTGCAATCAACCCTGGAGCTACAGCAAAGCCCCTACTCCAAATCTCGATGGTTCACAAATAACCTGGAGACCACTTCGATATGTGTCTCATTACAACAGACGCAACGTCAGCAAATGACCCCGTCGCGGAAATACGTCATCCAAATGACCCCGTCGCGGAAATACGTCATCCACATGACCCCATCGCGGAAATACGTCAGCAAACGACCCCGTCGCGGAAATACGTCATCCAAATGACCCCGTCGCGGAAATACGTCAGCAAATGACCCCGTCGCGGAAATACGTCATCCAAATGACCCCGTCGCGGAAATATGTCATCCAAATGACCCCGTCGCGGAAATACGTCAGCAAATGACCCTGTTCCCCTCCGAACGGCGGCCGAGACTGAACGTCTAGGGCCTGAGGTCCGGGACAGATGCTATATGGTTTTATCCGTCCATCTCTCCGAAGATGCCAAGTTGATTTATGGCACCGTGTATCAGAGGTTTAGACGGATGCGGCCGATGTAGCAGACTTCGTCAGATTCCCCTTCATTTGAGGGGTTTTTTATTGTGGGGACGCTCTTCCCTGCAGGCGTAAGCCCCTGCAGTTAATTACGCTACCGCATCGCGGTAACCACTTTCTCCTTCTCCAGAATTTCACTTCGTGTCGTGGGTGTTTGTTTTGTTTGTGGTTGCCCATGGATTGTATATAGAGACTGAGTAATGCCGTCGCCCGTAGGACGTGGATTAGTCCAAATCCGTATTTATTTAGATTTAGGTTTGGTGTTTTGGTTTAAGGATGCATTAGCCGTATTTAGGCTAAGATCAACTTAAACATTTGTTAAGGATACGCTAGTCTTGTTTGAGACTAAGATCAACTTAACGGGATTGCCTAGATCCATTTCCAGTTTAAGGACGTATTGGTCCATTTAATATATGGCCGTCGGGACCTGTCACCTCTCTGACGACGTTGAAGGATTACAACGACATATGTCAGAGGAGTTCGGAGATATACCCTTGAACCAAAATTGACTTGGAGTTTTATAGTCCATTTAAATGTTTAAGGATACGTTAGCCGTATTTGGGCTAAGATCAACTTAAACGGGACCGTTTAGATCCGGCAAAAGAGCATTTGGAGTCTCTATTGTTCCAGTTTAGGGACGTGGTGGTCCACATTCCAGTTTAGGGACGTGGGGGTCCGTTATTAGTTTAAGGACGTTTCGGTCCAACATTAGTTTAAGGACGTTTCGGTCCACGAGTTTAAGGACCCCGCAGTCCGTGGTGATGTGTGGTCGTCGGGACCCGTCGCCTCTCTGACGTCATTGAAGGATTACAACGATGGGTGTCAGAGGAGTTCGGAGATGTACCCTTGAACCGGATGTAAATTGATTTAGGGAGCAGTCATGCTCAGTCAATTTAATTTAAGGACTTATGGCCATGACTGGGCTAAGTCCAGTTGAATGTTCAACATTTTTATTTGTCTTTGGCTTATTAGGCATGTGCTAGGGCTTTGCCCCTTTTTTAAATAATGCACTGCATTATTTTTGTTTTGTTTGGGCTCTGCCCATTTATAAGTGATGCAGAGCATCTATTTTGTTTGGGCACTGCCCTTTTTATTGCACTGCAATTTAATTAGGTCTGCTTGGTCTTTTTGATTTGGGCCTGGCCCTTTAGGAAATGCATTGCATTTATCAGGCGCTTTGCGCCAATCAGAGAGCGCAAGCGCTTGTAGTGTTGACACGTGTTGCGCAAGCGCAGTGCGCTGTGCTAAAGCGCTGCACCTGCGCTGCTGACACGTGGCGCGCTCTGGTGGCTTGCGCCAATCCAGGAGCGCAACAGCGCAGTTTGCAAGTGCAAAGCACTATTAACTTGAGAATCTTTTAGATTCCAGAACCAATGGTTCACAAAAAAGGGCAAAGCACTGTTTGTTTCCTTGATCGAATTTAGATCAAAGAAAAACAAGTTTTTCTTTTTATTTCACGAACCAAAGGTTCATAAAAGTGCAAAGCACCGTTTTTATTTTGTTTTTTATTAAAGATCATTGATCTTGTTTTTAGATCAATGATCTGTTCATAAGAGAATTTTCTCTTCTTTTCTAAAAGCTTTTTTACCTTTTTTGTTCTTGAGGAGTTCTTTAGAGTTCTCTCTGTTTGATTTTTCTCAAAAATGTCCATCCCCTTGAATTGAGGTCTGGGGTCCTTTTTATAGTGCTCATAAATTAGTTAAATTTGTTAAAGAGATGTTTCTCTGAGTGATTTGGGGAATTTTCCCCACCGTTGGATCTTTGATCCAAAGGACTCTGTTTTACAGAAGAAAATTTTCTTGTTTTAACAAGAACAGAAAATATTTCTTTAAAATCTCAATTCTATTTTGCGCAAACGCCCCAGCGCGTGACACGTGTCAAGCAGCGCACAGCACAGCGCAGTGCTTGCGCAACTGAAACGTTGCTTCCTTTAATTTTGGTTAAAATAGATCTTTGCTCTGATTGGGCGCGCCTTCTTGGACGCTGCGCTGATGCATCTGCGCCTGACACGTGGCGTGTTGCGCGCAGCGCAAAGAATCTGAAGCGTTGCTTCATTTATTAAAATTTAGATTTTCAAGGTAGAGCTTTGCTCTGATTGGGGGAAGATGAAGCGTTGCTTCATCTCCCGCCTCAGAATTTGAACAGAGTTTTGCTCTAATTGGGGTAAACAAATGCCCCCCCACCGTTGCGCTTATGTGGCGCCAAACGTGAGCGCAACGGTGGCGGAATTCCAACCGTTGCGGCAACTTTGGAAGCTGAAAGGGCACTTGATGCCTAGAAATAGGACCTTTGGTCCTTCACAGATGATCATCGTCTCTAAGAATCTCAGAGCCCTGCTCTTGTTTTTAAGAACTCTTAGATTTTCTTTAAAAGGAACTATTTAGGTAAGAATTAATCTTGAATTAAATCAATTTTAATTAATAGAGCTTTGCTCTTATATATCTTTGATCTAAAGAAAACCCTTCTGAGGTTTCACCAATAGAGCCTTGCTCTCAAGAATCTGTTTCGGGGTTTCTTGACCCATGAACAGAACCTTGCATCTTTGTCAAAACATAGATCTCTTTGATCTAAAAATGAGATGAACTCTTAAGAGTTTGAGTATAGATAATGAAAATTAAAAATAGAGTTTTGTATTTAAAGGATTATATCATCTTTTAATAATAATGATCTCAGAGTTCTTGGGGGACTTCTTCAAATTTCCATTATTATGGAATTTGATAGGAGTCACCCCTATTCGCAGAGCATTGCTCTCGAGGAGTTTAACTCTCTGTGCTCATTTTTTAACAAGAATTCGCCTAATCAGTCAGTCTGCTAATTTTGCTGATCTTCTTTCACAGGAACAATGGACGCCCATATATATGCTCTTAACGAGATCATCTCTTACGGGGATATCCTTAGACTTGGCCGCTCTCAAAATCGAGAGTTCACAAACGCGGAGTGTGCTGAAATCATGAGCCGCTTCGACGCATATAACGGTCCCCTGCTCCCCCGGCGTTCCTCCCTTCTTAAGCTTATCGTGAGAGCCATCTGGGAAGCGCTTCCCCTGTTCTGTTCCGGTGTGCCGCTTAGGGCGCTGGATGCCGCTGAGGATAAGGTGCACTCGGTGTACCTGTTGAACTTTATCTCAAAGAGATGGCGAGACAGTCTTATTGATCTCTTGCACGAAGTCTTTCAACAGTCTGCCATACTCGCTGCTTATCGGAGGGTGGAAGACATAGGGGGGACCCTGATGCTTGTGCTCGCGAAAGAAAGCACACTAGGATGGTCCGCGAGGCTTGGAAAGTCATAGATAGGGTCGCTTTCGAGTTCCTCAATCCATGTCCTGGGTCCGAGGTTATTCCCTTGTAATAATGTTTTTCGTTTATTGCTTTTATGATTGTAAGAACTTCTGGCAATATTAATAGAGATTTTTGTTTTTCCTAGCCTGTCTTATCTTTTGTTCTGAGTCTTTTGCTTATGCATGACTGAATGTGTCTCAAACGCTTGATCAAATGTAAATCGGATGCTCTTTCTGTTGCTTTCTTCTTTCTCTTACTATCAGCATGCTGTCTGGATAAACATAATTGGCAGATAACTTAACTTCTCCGAGAGATAGCGATGGCTTAGGCCGCAGGTTCAGATCTGCTGCCTAAGACTTTTCAACTCTATGAGCCGTGAGGGTCTCATAGAGATTTTTCTCCCTACGGATCGAGAGGATCTCGTAAGTGGGTTTTCTCCTTAGGAATCGTGAGGATTCCTAAGTGTGTTTTCTCTTGTAAGTCGTAAGGATCCTATAAGAGAATTTATTCCCTTACGAGTCGTGAGGACCCGCAAGTGATGGGTGAGGTTGTCCTTATCCGCATTTCACGGAGTCAGGAGTTGCTCTAAATGCTTCCCACGGGTTCACTGCTGTGTTCGGCGAGGACTAGGTTCCGCTCTGGATACATCGCACGGGTTCACTGCCGTGCTCTGCGAGGACCAGGATCCGCTCTGGACGTTTTCCACGGGGTCAGGATTGACATAAGCCGCTTTCCACGTAGCCAGGAATTTTTTGCTCTGGACGTTTCACACGGGGTCAGGATTGACATAAGCTGCGTTCCACGTAGCCAGGAATTTCTGCTCTAGATGCTTCCCACGGGTTCAATGTCGTGTTCGGCGAGGACTAGGTTCCGCTCTGGATGCTTCGCACGGGTTCACTGCCGTGCTCTGCGAGGACCAGGATCCGCTCTGGACGTTTTCCACGGGGTCAGGATTGACATAAGCCACTTTCCATGTAGCCAGGAATTTTTGCTCTGGACGTTTCACACGGGGTCGGGATCGACATAAGCCACGTTCCACGTAGCCAGGAATTTTTGCTCTAGATGCTACCCACAGGTTCAATGCCGTGTTCGGCAAGGACTAGGTTCCGCTCTGGATGCTTCGCACGGGTTCACTGCCGTGCTCTGCGAGGACCAGGATCCGCTCTGGACGTTTTCCACGGGGTCAGGATTGACATAAGCCGCTTTCCACGTAGCCAGGAATTTTTTGCTTTGGACGTTTCACACGGGGTCGGGATTGACATAGGCCGCGTTCCACGTAGCCAGGAATTTTTGCTCTAGATGCTTCCCACGGGTTCAATGCCGTGTTCAGCAAGGACTAGGTTCCGCTCTGGATGCTTCGCACGGGTTCACTGCCGTGCTCTGCGAGGACCAGGATCCGCTCTGGACGTTTTCCATGGGGTCAGGATTGACATAAGCCGCTTTCTACGTAGCCAGGATTTTTTTGCTCTGGATGTTTCACACGGGGTCAGGATTGACATAAGCCGCATTCCACGTAGCCAGGAATTTTTGCTCTAGATGCTTCTCAAGGGTTCAATGCCATGTTCGGCGAGGACTAGGTTCCACTCTGGATGCTTCGCACGGGTTCACTGCCGTGCTCTACGAGGACCAGGATCCGCTCTGGACGTTTTCCACGGGGTCAGGATTGACATAAGCCGCTTTCCACGTAGCCAGGAATTTTTTGCTCTGGACGTTTCACACGGGGTCAGGATCGACATAAGCCGCGTTCCACGTAGCCAAGAATTTTTGCTCTAGATGCTTCCCACGGGTTCAATGCCGTGTTCGGCGAGGACTAGGTTCCGCTCTGGATGCTTCGCACGGGTTCACTGCCGTGCTCTGCGAGGACCAGGATCCGCTCTGGACGTTTTCCACGTGGTCAGGATTGACATAAGCCGCTTTCCACGTAGCCAAGAATTTTTTTTTTATTGTATCCGTATCTAATGGAATGAGGGTTTGACTCTGGGTGATTTGTATATCGCCGAGCCATGGAACTGGGAGTTGCCGCTGTTCCTCTTCGCTTGAAGTTGTATCCGTTGTTACGAGACGAGTGTTGAGATGACCTCTAGGTCATTTGCGACCCGTCGAGATTTGGCTTCTTCTTATGATGAAACCTGGGAGAGGAGTATGATCCCTTCTTTGTTTACGCCCTTAGACTGTATACAGGGTTTGATGTAACATCACCTGTAGGGCATAAATTTCATTTTTCATTTTGTTTCTTTTTCCGCGATGCTCTATCATTTCAGCTTTTGTATCGCGAAGGTCGCGATTGCCCTATCATTTCGGCTATCTTTCGCGGTGCCCTATCATTTCGGCTATTTATTTTATTTTTACTTACTGCTTTTTATTGCGAGTTGCCCAATCATTTCGGCTAATTATTTTATTTTTACTCGCCGCTTTTTATTGCGAGTTGCCCAATCATTTCGGCTATTTTGCATGGATACATTTTTACTTGCTGATTTGTATTGCAAGTTGCCCCATCATTTCGGCTATTTCGTATGCATGTGCGGCTCGCTGGTTTTTTGCCGTAAATATAAAATTAGACACCGATTTCGGCATCAGCACCGCTACTACTGGGATATTACCAGGAACGAATCATCATTTTCCTCCGTCGGTGTCGAACAAAGGTGGCTTAGCGAACAGGGTTAAGGTCCTGTCGACTAAGGCTTTTAACTTCATGAGCCGTAAGGGTCTCACAAAGGTATTTCTCCCTACAAGTCGTGAGGATCTTGTAGGTGTATTTTCTCCTTAGGAATCGTGAGGATTCCTAAGTGTTCGTTTCCTCTGTAAGTCGTAAGGATCCTACAGGAGGGTTTTCTCCTCATAAATCGAGAGGATTTACAAGGGTTGTTCACCATGCGAACATATCCCCAGTCACGGATGAGACTTGGTTAGGGAAATTCTTATTCGCGCCCGTGGATTGTATACAAGGGTCAGTATTGAGCCACTTGTAGGGCAATATCGAAAGTTATGGGGTTTACTTAAGCACAGGTTTAGGTCTCTGTAACTTAAGACTTTCAACTCTTATGAGCCGGGAGGGTCCCATAAGAGAGTTCTCCTTACGAGTCGTGAGGATCTCGCAAGTGTATTTTCTCCTTAGGAATCGTGAAGATCCCTAAGTGTGTTGCTTCCTTGTGAGTCGTAAGGATCTCACGCGGGTAGTTTCTCCTTACAAGGTCAAGAGGACTTTGTAAGTGTCTTTTAACGAGGTTGCGCCCTTTCGGGTTTTCACAAACACTTGCCGGTAGTCCTACTGTTTTTACTCACGGAGCCCTTTCGGGTTTTCATCCGTGCCTATTTTGCTTATGGATGTACCGCCCCCCCTTTTTTTTTAACGAGGTTGCGCCCTTTCGGGTTTTCACAAACACTCGCCGGTAGTCCTGCTGTTTTTACTCACGGAGCCCTTTCGGGTTTTCATCCGTGCCCATTTTGCTTATGGACATACCCCCTTTTTTTTATTATATTTTTTTATCTCGTCAGCCTAAGGATGCTGCGGTAGTAGTTTTTGTTGGGTTCCTAGGCACACTAAAGAGGTCTCACAAGGCATCAACCATACCAATTTTAAATTTTACAAGTGCTGAGAAACCCTAATACGGATTCGTTGACTAGAGTTTAGGCGAAAAGTGAAACTAGTTAACATTTTAACTAAAAGAAAGAGGTTACAACCTTTGTAGATCCGGTTCTCCACTTCCTTAGCTCCACATAGATATCCCCTCGCTGTCCATGTCGGATCTCGGACTCTCGCATCGGCTTCATCGGAGAAATGAGCGGACTGGTCGTCGGCTGCGATGCCGAAGATGATCTACGTCGAGGCTACACAAGATCAAGCTCCAACTTCACCAAGTCGTGAAACTTGTGAAGAAAGCACCCTATACTACTTGGCAAGAGGTAGAGGATGAAGAAATAGGAGGTGGGTTCACTTTAGAATTGAATTTCTCATTAATTTACTCAAGGTGCCATTAAAGCTAGTAAGCTTTTCTTCTTGTTCAAGAGGAAGAAGACGGAAGATAAAATATGATAAGTTCTTTTTAAAATAGAAAAGAAAATGAATACTTATCATATCCTAACCTTGGTTAGGTGTAGAGAATAGACCATGGTTAGTGGGAATGGTTAGGGTTAAGAATAAGACAAATATGGTGGACTTGTTCAAAGCTTCATGAAGCTTCAAAAAGCATCCAAAGAAAGCCACCATATTCTCCTTTATCTTTTTCAAAATAAACAAATAAATAAATAAGTAAGAAAAAGAAAACCCTAACCATTACACAACCATGGTTTAATCTTTACACATACTCAAGTTAGCATGTATCATCAAACATGATACAAACAAGTGCACACTAAAATATATCACATATACAATGTGCACATCAAGTGAGAAAATCCTTTTAAAGTGAACCAATACTAGTTAATGCAAAGTAATATATCAAATATATAATTATACATTAAATCATTAAATCAACACTTGATTCAATGATCCGGTCATGTCGCACATAACTGACTAGTATTCAATGTATCGATTTATCGAATCAATGATTCGATAACTAGGTTATATCGCATACAACCAATCGAAACATTCATCGCGAGAATGAAATACGGTATCACATACACGCATTATTCTCGGTCCCGCACATATCTCATATGCACTCCTATTTCGTTTTGCTTGAGCCAGGAAACCTCTGTGTAGGACTCTAAAGACTCGTCAATACGCCGGTAGCAGATGATGATCATATCAAGCACCCACAAGCCGCAAGCGGTCTGCTAAACGTAACGGCCACCCGGGTATTGAGCGATCAGAAGATCGACGAGCAAGCCCGCTCACACTCCTGTGAATCCAACCAGTAACACTTACCGTACAGTCCGGTCTGTTCTTCTGATATGTTGCATATCAAGTCTATGGGTGGTAAACGTCAGACCCCATTAACCGATAAGTCGTGCCGATGTGAGGCTTATAACGGGTCGAGAAACTACTGGTAACACTTACCAGCAAAACTCTGATCAGCCCTGGCCAGGGACTTCCTTGTTACGGCCAATCGAGCACAGCGCAACATCAACCCCCAATACCGGGAGAGACGAAACCCCTCCTATCGCTCATTGCCTCCATGTGACTCGGGACTGTACCCAAAAACCACCGTTTTGCACGCCCTCATGGACGTGGTAAGGTGGAGATCAAAGCACAGTGAGAATCACACAAGACTCTATGACGATCTCGGGTCTACAGACTAACCTGCACAAGTGTCACCTGAGAACTGGCATCTGACGTGAGGTATAATACCATCTGGGAGTTCTCGGCGAGTCCGTCCAGTGTACCCAGTCTCCACTGAGCACCCGTATACCATCTCTGATGTCAAACACCAATGGATATGGGATCATCCATCGCCCATCTCATGGGTCGAGAAGCGTATACGCTAGTCTACACTGGTATATCGATGCCCCGTCTCGATACACCCACGACTAGGGACCTTGAAGGATGTACCTATGGACTACCATGTCCCCACTAGTATGATTTGCATCATAGTCCAGGTAGTCAAGTACACATCCTAAGGGCTTTACCAACATGTAACTATATGACAGTTTAAAGAGACAAGTATACATGCTAAAATAAAGAGCAACCAGATAGCATACTATCATATCGAGCAAGAAAGTCATCTCTATATATGTCCAAGCATCCAATATAATATACATCATCTGTACAATACTGGCCTCTAGGGCATACATACAACTAACAATCTCCCACTTGCACTAGGGCCAGCTGCTGTAGTATCGCATACCGAGTATCCCGAAGAGTCTCTCAAACTGTATCTGGAAAATGGCCTTCGTGAGTGGATCCGCCGTGTTGTTCTTCGTGTCAACCCTCCTGAACTCGATCTCTCGGCGATCAACAATCTCCCGAATCAGGTGATACCGCCTCAGAATATGCCTGGATCGCTGATGGGACCTGGGTTCCTTGGCCAAAGCCACCGCTCCATTGTTATCGCAATACAAAGGTATTGGATGCTCAATGGATGGAACCACACCAAGTTCAGTAATGAACTTCTTGATCCAGACAGCCTCTTTAGCAGCATCGTTGGCAGCGATGTATTCAGCCTCCATCGTCGAGTCTGCCACGGTTTCCTGCTTGGAACTCTTCCAGCTAACCGCCCCTCCGTAAAGGGTAAAGACAAATCCCGACTGCGACTTAGAGTCGTCCTTATCACTCTGGAAGCTCGAATCGGTAAAAGACTCGACTTGGAGTTCTCCGTTACCATACACCAAGAGCATCTCTTTAGTCCTTCGCAAGTACTTGAGAATGCTCTTCACAGCTATCCAGTGACTCTCTCCAGGATCAGCTTGATACCTGCTCACTACACTTAGTGAGTATGCTACATCGGGTCTGGTACATAGCATCGCGTACATGATAGAGCCTACAGCCGAAGCATAGGGTATCCCTTGCATGCGAGCTCTCTCCAAATCAGTCTTGGGAGACATCTCCTTGGAGAGAGTGACTCCAGAGATCGTGGGCAAGTTCCCACGCTTGGATTCTTCCATACTAAACCTCTTTAGTATGGTGTCAATGTACTTGGATTGGGACAATCCCAATATCCGTTTGTATCTATCTCTATAGATCCTGATTCCCAATATGCAGGAGGCATCACCAAGATCTTTCATTGAGAATCTTTGTGATGAGAAGAGCTTGACTAATTGCAGCATAGGAATATCATTTCCTATCAAGAGTATGTCGTCCACGTACAATACGAGGAAGACAACCTTACTCTCTGCCACCTTCTTGTAAATACATGGTTCATCTGGGTTCTTGACGAAATCAAACTCTTTGATAACGACGTCAAAACAGATGTTCCAACTCCGCGATGCTTTCTTTAATCCATAAATGGATTTAAGCAGCTTGCACACCTTCCCGCTGCTCCCACTGTCTACGAAGCCCTCTGGCTGAGTCATGTATACGCACTCTTCTAAATCACCATTTAGAAAGGCGGTCTTAACATCCATTTGCCAGATTTCGTAGTCATGATATGCAGCGATGGCAAGCATGATCCAGATGGATTTAAGCATAGCCACTGGAGAAAAGGTTTCGTCATAGTCAACACCTGGTCTTTGACGAAAACCCTTTGCAACAAGTCTAGCTTTGAAAGTCTCCACTTTCCCATCTACACCAAGTTTTTTCTTGAAGATCCACTTGCTCCCAATGGGTTTTACCCCTTCAGGAGCAACTTCCAAAGTCCATACTTTGTTGGTGTACATGGATTCCATCTCAGACCGCATAGCATCCAGCCATTTCACTGAGTCCCTACTCGTGATGGCCTGCTCGAAGCTAGTTGGGTCATCATCCTCCATGATGCAATCCTCGCTCCCACCATCCATGAGAAAACCGTAGTATCTCTCAGGTTGGCGAGGAACCCTACTAGATCGGCGGAGTGGCTGGGGTTCATTGGGAACTATTGAATCCTCTGGTTCCACCAGATCTTCTGTTGTAGCTTCTGCAGCTGGAACCTCTTCCAGTTCTACCTCATGACCACTAATCTCTTTTTCAAGAAATTCCTTTTCTAAAAAAGTGGCATGCCGAGAAACAAACACTCTTTGTTCCTCAGGGTGGTAGAAGATATACCCTTGTGAATTCTTGGGATATCCTATAAATTTGCATAGAACAGACCGTGCCTCGAGTTTGTCCGGATTTTGTTGTTTGACATAGGCTGGACAACCCCATATCTTAACATAGTTAAGACATGGTCTCTTCCCTTTCCATATCTCATATGGAGTGGTAGGCACAGATTTGGTGGGGGCCATATTCAATAGATGTATGGCTGTCTCAAGCGCATACCCCCAGAAGGAAATAGGTAACTCAGCTGTGCTCATCATAGAGCGCACCATATCTAATAGGGTGCGGTTCCTCCGTTCTGATACACCGTTGTGCTGTGGTGTATATGGAGGAGTCAGCTGAGAGAGAATCCCATTCTCTTTTAGGAAGTCCAGGAATTCATTGCTTAAGTATTCACCTCCTCAATCAGATCGAAGGATTTTAATACTTTTTCCGGTTTGGTTCTCGACTTCTTGTTTATATTCTCTAAATTTCTCAAAAGCTTCAGACTTGTGTCTTATCAAGTACACATGTCCGTATCTTGAGAGATCGTCAGTGAATGTAATGAAGTACGAAGAACCATCCCTGGCATGTGTAGACATGGGACCGCATACATCACTATGTATCAGTCCCAAGAGTTCGGTAACTCTTTCTCCGTGTCCCGTAAACGGAGTTTTGGTCATCTTGCCTTTGAGACATGACTGGCAAGTGTCATAAGATGAAAATTCGAATGGTTTCAAATATCCATCCTTATGCAACTTAGCTAGTCGTGTCGCATTGATGTGACCCAGTCTACAATGCCATAAGAAGGATTCGTTCAGTTCTGAACTCTTCCTCTTGTGTGTGTTCGTTATGCTCAGAACTGTTAATTGATTTAGAACATAAATGCCATTGCACAACGTGCCTGATCCAACCAACTTTTGGTTACGGAAAATGTTCATAACATTATCCTGTAACACAAAATTATATCCCTCTTTACTCAATAAAGAAACTGATATAATGTTGCATATCAGGTTCGGCATGTAATAGCATTCGTTCAGAACCAATGTATTACCAGTTGGTAATGCAAGGTGATATTCCCCGACAGTCTTAGCTGCAACAATTGTACCATTTCCAACTCTAATGTCTTTATCACCTTCTCCAAGTTCTCTACCTTTCCTGAGCCCATGTAACTGATTACATATATGGGATCCTGACCCGGTATTTAATACCCAGAACGTAGAGCAAATAGAGAAACAGTTCTCTGTAATGAACACACCCGAAGAAAATGCATCATCATGTACTTTCTTCATTCGGGTGGCTTGGGAATCCTGGTATTCCCCTATGTCCTGTTCATTCCTATAACTCTTATAAGAAAGAACGGAACCAACGTTCCCCAGCACAGTAAAACATGCGGGTTCAGTCAGTACATCCATATTATTATCTTTATTAGGGCATGACATGGTCGCTACCTGGAGAGAGAGAGAAGAAAACACTTTAGCGTATGCTCTTACAAGATCAGATTGGTTATTATCTTATCTAATCAGGATGGCTCCCACTGGTTTTTATCAAATCTTCCTTCAAACCCTAAAAGGAAAGACTAGCCGGGATTAATTACACCCTACAACTTCGCCAATCTTTCAGCCAGGCCAGTGTCGGTAGTTTGAGGGAGGTTCCCCGTGCTTTCGCAAGGACCTAATTAAAGTAAACCTCATTTTCCCAGAGGCGTAACCCCGTTGACACCTTTCTAGACACCTACTTGATCGGCTAATTATAATGTGTAAAACTCTCCCAGGAGTAACTCTTACTCGCAGTGGGTATCGGGATCCAACTATCTCATAGAAGGTATGCAATCTCATTGCAAATTTCAACACTTGAAATTCCCGATAATGTTTTTGCCCCTAGCGTGCTATGACCTTGACGAAAGCCAACAAACCACAGCCCGCTAGTCAAGTTCAACCCGTACATTTCTTGACTGAATTAAACCCACCCACACGACCCTTGACGAAAGCCAACAAAGCCGTACGACTACCCTAATCCAGTCGCATCATATGCAGCAGATAAGCAGCACATAGCTACCGCACACAACACCTTGACGAAAGCCAACAAATGTAGCACGAATACTATATGCAACTTATCTGAAATGACGGAGGGCTGCGACAGGTTTTTCTGAAAACCTATTGCGTAATGAACTTGATATCGGTGTAGAATCGAATGATTTTGAAATGGAGTGTTTTTTAGGCTTTTTCTAGTTTTGCTAAAGGGGTTACTCCCGGTGAAGAGATCGTCGGCCCTTTCCTCGTCGAATGAGGTGCGGGATATATCATATATATCGCTGTGCAAAGTAAAACTCCAAAGGCAATCAAAAGCAAACCGAGTGTGTAGCATCTGCCAGTTATTGCTAAAGGAGTCACTCCCGGTGAAGGGATCTCGGTCCTTTCCTCATCGAATAAGGTGCAGGGTATATCATATATACCGCTATGCAAAGCAAAACTGTAGCTACCCTTTTTGTTTAAAATTTGATTCTACAACATCTTAGGTTTCTTTTCATTCATTAATCACATTAATGAAGTCCCATCAATTATATACCTAAACATCACAGATAAATACGACGTACACTTATGCCATCCGCATTCGCCTCGATGTCCCCTCGTGCACCGTTAGGTTAGGTAACTAACGGCAGAGCGGGGCAGGGCTAGCGCGGGTGTAAAACATAAGTAACGTCTATATAATATATCATATATACTATATACTGTATCTATCACAGAACATCACATGATCACATCACAGATATCGCAGCAGAAAATATCATATGAAATATTGGATATACTAGGACGTCCGTGTTTTTAATACGAGCCAGTATAAAACACGGATTCCACGGTCGTGATGAATAGCCAATCCCACACCCCTAGACCCCTACGAGAGCGGCAAGCAACCCTACCAATTCTAGGGTTAGGAGACCCGGACTCGACTTCTCGAGATGGTCTCCCACTGGACCCTAGAACCCGGTTACTTGTGCTCCCCTCCTTGGGTCTATCCTAATGCGGAAAAGTAAATAATATACAAAAGGTGACAACCTCCGCAACCTGGAAGTGCCCCAATAAAAGAATATTACATACAAGTTTTTACATGAATGAAAATGAAAAACACTCATCTCACATAAAAAAAACCCGGCTATTCAAACACGACGATCCAATATAACATATCCAGCAACACATAACATCATATGTCATCAACGTAAGTAAATATGCGCATCCCAATTGTCGTTGACATATAGTAACGAAACCGGCGATATCACATATTACACTTACGGTCACAGAAAAGAAAGTGTAAAACTACAACAGTTGGAATCCGCAACCTCTTTAGACATCGCATGCCTAATCAAATGAAATACTTAGACATCACATGCCTAACAATTATAAACCCCGCATTTTAGTCCCATTATCGAAAACTCTTTTCAATATCAAGTGAGACTAAACGGCTAGATTTATAACATTCATCCAGTTATCTCATAACTGTTTGTGAATTCCAATTATTGTATCCCATTCCGGATAAATAGAAAATATTAAACTTTCCGATCGAACATTCGAACACCCAAGTTTTCCCGAAACCGTTCAACACATGAAATAAGTTCAAAGACGTTCACTTCATGCCTCAGTACCAACGGTCCAGCCGTAGAAGGGTCAAGCCAACGCCTCACATGTGGCACGCCGTACTGCCCCAAATCCGAAGGTTCTAAGGGCAGTTCAAGACGGTCACATAATCGAGTTAAGGTTTGTTGTCTTCTAGAGGGACCATCGCGTTACTTGCACTACTCAGAACGTTCTTAAACCACAGAAAAATCCAACACTTGGAAATTTTCCGGCAGGGGAAAAATTGGGTATTTATATCCGGTCGAACTTTTTAACATATTCTAAATATCCGGAAAACACATAGGCAAAGTTTGAAATTTCCGATCGAATCATCGAAGCTCCAAAACACCCCAGAAAACTCAACTCTTGAGTGCAAATTAAAAAATCCCAGAAAACTCAGCACCTGAAAACATGAATTACTGTGCAAAGTTTAAAGGCTAATCCCATCAAGTGGCCGCGGAACCGCCGCAGAAGCCAGGCTTCTGCCGCGGTTCCGCCGCGCTTTAGAGGCATCATGAGATAATTTTTGCACCGTAATTCTTAGACTTCCCTGCTGAATTTTTTAAGCATTTTTAATCTGGAAAAAACCCAGTTTTAGAAAAAAGTCCAGAGAGCAATTTGTTTTAGGGTTTCGATGTTCATTCGGGTTTCAAACGTCGTCTAGACTTCGCCTAAGGCTCTAGCTAGGCTCTGATACCACTGTAGGGTTCCTAGGCACACTAAAGAGGTCTCACAAGGCATCAACCATGCCAATTTCAAATTTTACAAGTGCCGAGAAACCCTAATACGGATTCGTTGACTAGAGTTTAGGCGAAAAGTGAAACTAGTTAACATTTTAACTAAAAGAAAGAGGCTACAACCTTTGTAGATCCGGTTCTCCACTTCCTTAGCTCCATGTAGACATCCCCTCGCTGTCCATGTCGGATCTCGGACTCTCGCATCGACTTCATCGGAGAAATGAGCGGACTGGTCGTCGGCTGCGGTGCCGAAGATGATCTACGTTGAGGCTACACAAGATCAAGCTCCAACTTCACCAAGTCGTGAAACTTGTGAAGAAAGCACCCTATACTACTTGGCAAGAGGTATAGGATGAAGAAATAGGAGGTGGGTTCACTTTAGAATTGGATTTCTCACTAATTTACTCAAGGTGCCATTAAAGCTAGTAAGCTTTTCTTCTTGTTCAAGAGGAAGAAGAAGGAAGATAGAATATGATAAGTTCTTTTTAAAATAGAAAAGAAAATGAATACTTATCATATCCTAACCTTGGTTAGGTATAGAGAATAGACCATGGTTAGTGGGAATGGTTAGGGTTAAGCATGAGACAAATATGGTGGACTTGTTCAAAGCTTCATGAAGCTTCAACAAGCATCCAAAAAAAGCCACCATATTCTCCTTTATCTTTTTCAAAATAAACAAATAAATAAATAAGTAAGAAAAAGAAAACCCTAACCATTACACAACCATGGTTTAATCTTTACACATACTCAAGTTAGCATGTATCATCAAACATGATACAAACAAGTGCACACTAAAATATATCACATATACAATGTGCACATCAAGTGAGAAAATCCTTTTAAAGTGAACCAATACTAGTTAATGCAAAGTAATATATCAAATATATAATTATACATTAAATCATTAAATCAACACTTGATTCAATGATCCGGTCATGTCGCACATAACTGACTAGTATTCAATGTATCGATTTATCGAATCAATGATTCGATAACTAGGTTATATCGCATACAACCAATCGAAACATTCATCGCGAGAATGAAATACGGTATCACATACACGCATTATTCTCGGTCCCGCACATATCTCATATGCGCTCCTATTTCGTTTCGCTTGAGCCAGGAAATCTCTGTGTAGGACTCTAAAGACTCGTCAATACGCCGGTAGCAGATGATGATCATATCAAGCACCCACAAGCCGCAAGCGGTCTTCTAAACATAACGGCCACCCGGGTATTGAGCGATTAGAAGATTGACGAGCAAGCCCGCTCACACTCCTGTGAATCCAACCAGTAACACTTACCGTACAGTCCGGTCTGTTCGTCTGATATGTTGCATATCAAGTCTATGGGTGGTAAACGTCAGACCCCATTAACCGATAAGTCGTGCCGATGTGAGGCTCATAACGGGTCGAGAAACTACTGGTAACACTTACCAGCAAAACTCTGATCAGCCCTGGCCAGGGACTTCCCTGTTACGGCCAATCGAGCACAGCGCAACATCAACCCCCAATACCGGGAGAGACGAAACCCCTCCTATCGCTCATTGCCTCCATGTGACTCGGGACTGTACCCAAAAACCACCGTTTTGCACGCCCTCATGGACGTGGTAAGGTGGAGATCAAAGCACAGTAGGAATCACGCAAGACTCTATGACGATCTCGAGTCTACAGACTAACCTGCACAAGTGTCACCTGAGAACTGCCATCTGACGTGAGGTATAATACCATCTGGGAGTTCTCGGCGAGTCCGTCCAGTGTACCTAGTCTCCACTGAGCACCCGTATACCATCTCTGATATCAAACACCAATGGATATGGGATCATCCATCGCCCATCTCATGGGTCGAGAAGCGTATACGCTGGTCTACACTGGTATATCGATGCCCCGTCTCGATACACCCACGACTAGGGACCTTGAAGGATGTACCTATGGACTACCATGTCCCCACTAGTATGATTTGCATCATAGTCCAGGTAGTCAAGTACACATCCTAAGTGCTTTACCAACATGTAACTATAAGACAGCTTAAAGAGACTAGTATACATGTTAAGATAAAGAGCAACCAGATAGCATACTATCATATCGAGCAAGAAAGTCATCTCTATATATGTCCAAGCATCCAATATAATATACATCATCTGTACAATACTGGCCTCTAGGGCATACATACAACTAACAGTTTTAAGGACGTTTCGGTCCGCTTACAAGTTTTAGGACATTGCGGTCCATCATGAGTTTAAGGACGTTTCGGTCCGTCATTGCCGTATTTGAGGCGAATATCTAGTTTATTGACTTTTTGGTCTATGAGGCTTTCTCTATGACTGAGCATGATGCCCTTGGCATATCCGTCTTTCTCAGAGCGTGCGGTTGTGGCGGGTTCACCTTCCAGTTTTCGAAGATGACGAACTTGCCTTGTTGGTATTGATCTTCAACCCAGTTTTTGAAGACGTAGCAATCCTCGATCAGGTGACCCAGTATTCGGTGATAGGGACAGTGGTTGGGCTTATTGACGTTATTTGGTTGCGACGGACATTTTGGCTCCGGCAGATTTATGAGTCGGTTGCGCAACGCCAGCTCGAACAGTCCCCTTGTTTTATCTTGCGGAAACGAGTAAGGACGTTTCAAATTTTCCTGGAGGGGTTGCTGCTTGTTGTTTCGGCAAACAACCGGTCTAGGGCCACTCTATTGCTGTTGAGCATTGGCTACGAGGGCTGTTTTTCCCTTCCCTTTATCCTTTTTACTCGATCCTTTGTTTGCGGAGCCGAGATTTTTTTCGAGTAGCGTGCGATTGCATGGCTGAACGTCCTCACAACTTCTCAATTCTTTCATCTTTGAAATGAATTCCTTGAGGAGAGGGTTGAGGGCAGCCTCTTCGTCAGAGTCGCTTCCAAAGGTGATAATTTGAGATCCTTTGGAGTCGGCTATATGACAGTGCCGGCGGCTCTTTTGCGCTCATCTATCGCACTTTTTCGACGTCTACGAGCTTCATATTTTGTCCTGTCGAAGTGTTGCTTTTGAGTGACATACCCTTGCCACCAACTGTTAAAGGATTCGCAGTCTTCAGTAGGATGTATGATCTTCTGATGATATAAGCAGAAGTTAGGATGCATCTCTACTCCACCGAAAGTATTTTCTTCAGAGGGCATTAGCTTCATTCCTGCTAATAGGGCTTTGGCGAACCTTTTCCTCGTCTTGAATTTGTTTTTATCTGCAGTGGATGGCTTTTGATTTGACGGGAGTGTCTTGGCTCTTTCCAGTATGGCCATCTCACGCTCTTGATTGGCTTTTGCTTTCAGACGAATTTCATTTAGGAAGATATCGATCAACTCGTCTGCCGGCCGTAGAACTTCCGGCTCAGGGTTCGCCCTTGGTTTCTCGGCGCAAGGAGCCTCTTCATCATCCGCCAGTGGATGAGAGATCACATGACAAGTCGCTACGTAGTCTTCGGATTCGTCTGATGAGTTTTCCCCATCGTTTTCGTCCTTGACAAAAGAACAAGCTGCCCCCATCGTGTCCGTCTTCTTTGGAGTGTGCGGCTGGGGTGGATTTACCTTCCACTTTTCAGATAGGGCAAACTTGCCTTGTAGGTATTGATCTTCAACCCATCCCTTGAAGACGAAGCAATCCTCAATCGGATGGCTTGCCGTTTGATGATAAGGGCAATAATTGGGGTTATTCGCCTCGTTGGGTTGTGGCGGTTGCCTTGGATTCGGCAAGTTGATAAGCCTGTTGCGCACAGCCAGCTCGAACAGCTTCTTCGTCTTATCCCGCGGGAATTAGTAGGGGCGCCTCATTTTCTCAATATAGAACCGCCGTCTCTCTCCCGATTGATCTGCTAGCTTTGGGGTGCTGGGTTGTTGATGAGCATTCGCAACGAAGGTTGTCTTCCCTTTACCCTTGTCGTTCCGCGGTTCTGGCTTTCGGGGAGAAAGTCTATGACCCATTAGATCCATCTGGGCCAGCTTGTCGATCAAAGCCTGGAATGTGGTCGGCTTAAAGAACATCATGAGCTGTGAGATAGTGGCATGAGGGTCTAGGGTACCCACGAACATGCCCACCGCAGGCGCTTCTTCAATGCGTTGTTCGCATTTCGACCACAAGTTTCGCCAGCGTATAGCGTACTGGACCCACGTCTCGCCCGGCCTTACCCTGGCATTAATCAACGCTGTTATCGGCGCCCGTTCGCTGGCGCTTGCGAATCGCTGAGTGAATAGCAACTCCATTTCAGCGAACGTCTTGACAGAATCGTTCGGGAGTTCGGAATACCATTTGAACACTGTTTCTGACAAGCTGCCGACGAATTGGCGAAGCATCAATTTGTCATCGCCTCCAGTATTGCCGCATAAGGCCCTGAATTGAGCGACATGCTGATGCGGATTCCCTATCCCTTTATATATGCGGAACTTAGGTATTGTATAGCCCGGCGGGTACTGTATCTGATCATACCAGCCCGGATATGGTCATCCTGTTTGGACGATCTGACCGGCTGCCTCAGTCGCATGATGAACTCGGATCTGCTGAGCTATATATTCGTCCAGGTCGGCTTTGGAGATTGCCTCCTCCTTAGCCATTGAGAGAGCTGGAGGAGGATTCGACGTTTCTCCCCTATCGTCCTCAAGGACAACCAGAGGATCTTCAGCAGGAGGGTTCTGCTGAATCATCATCCCTACCATATCTTGGAAGAGAAGCGCCATTTGTTTTATATTAGCCGCTTGCTCTGCAGCTTCTTTGTCCTTCTTTTCGAGGACTCTGCGTAGGTAATCAGCGTCAGTTTCTTGTTCATGACGCTGCTCCGATGATGCCTCTGAGCTTTCTTTTGGCTCGGTAAGGGCGGCCATTGCAGTCATCATCTCTTGAAGCTTTTGCTGCTGCTGCTGGGCTTTGATCACGGATCGGGTGAGTGGTCGGTGACCCGTCGAAGCACGGCTCTCCTCCTTTCCGGAAGCCATATAAACAGTGTGCACCACCATGCCCCCAGACTTAGGGTGTTTATGTTCAGCGCTTTTAAGGTTCGCCATGTTCACAGAGGCTTTTTGCGGCCTTCTTTTCTTCTGAGTGATTGACGGTGAGGGAGCCGTTGCAGTGGGCACCCGGCCAGCTGTTGCTTTTTCCGGCTTGACAGAGTAGTCCCTTTCCTACCGAACCTTCATCTTTTTCTGTCGGCAGAGGTAGTCTTGATCAACAACCGAGTCTTCGACTTGACGCCAGACTTTGTAGATGTTAGAGGACAGCCGGTGAGGGGGCTGCTCTAGCTTCTTCTCTGGAGTGTTCTCCATAGGTGAAGGAGTTCGCTTCAGCACCGCAACAGGAGAGTTTCTGCGCACCGTGTTCAGCAATTCAAAGTTGTTCCCGGTTGGAACAGCAGCATCGATCCCCACCATCGGAGCTGGAGGAGTTATCCCAGAGGGGGAATTGCCCCCAGCCTTCCTCACTCGGCGCCAGTGGCGACGTCGGGCGTGTCTTGCGGATGGAGCTGTTTCAGCTATAAGGGCGTCTTCGTCATGCCCCCTGCTCTGGGCAGAGGAAGCAGCTTCGAGGGTCTCTCCTGGAGCAGGAGCCGGAATGGCCACCCTCGTAAAGACCGACTTTTTGGAAGGAGAAGCCTTTCCAATGATTTCGTCCGCTTGAGCCGGGATGGCTATCCGCTTTGGGATGGCAGCTTCGGGTATCGCGGGTTTGTAGACGTTTTGGCCCTGTCTGTTGAGAACTGAGGTATTGAAGCTGGGCGACCCGTTGAGAGGGGTCGCGGCAGTGGCAAGCCGATCAAAGACCAACTTCTTTGGGGCTTCTTGCAACGTCATTATAGCATTGAAGCTCAACGGTGGGAGCATGGTCCCGAAGAATAATCCAGTGGTGGCCTGAGTTACCTGCTCCACTGGCATCTTGAAAAAGGAGGCCGCTTAGGGCCCATAAGTCACTCCTCCAGCAAGGACCGAGCGAGAGTTGCAGTTGCAGGCAGTGCAGTTTGAAGCCATTGATCTTCTGTTTTCTGCACGGAGCAAGACACCAAATCTTAGTACTTCGAATCCACAGGCAACCACAGCAAACCACGATTCGTTCGCGAACATGACACACGAAGTGTGGAGTGGAAAGAGGAAAAGGTCCCACCGGGCGTGCCAGAATCTGTTCCCCTCCGAACGACGGCCGAGACTGAACGTCTAGGGCTGAGGTCCAGGGCAGATGCTATATGGTTTTATCCGTCCATCTCTCCAAAGATGCCAAGTTGATTTATGGCACCGTGTATCAGAGGTTTAGACGGATGCGGCCGATGTAGCAGACTTCGTCAGATTTCCCCTCATTTGAGGGGTTTTTGATTGTGGGGACGCTCTTCCCTGCAGGCGCAAGCCCCTGCAGTTAATTACGCTACCGCATCGCGGTAACCACTTTCTCCTTCTCCAGAATTTTACTTCGTGTCGTGGGTGTTTGTTTTGTTTGTGGTTGCCCATGGATTGTATATGGAGACTGAGTAATGCCGTCGCCCGTAGGATGTGGATTAGTCCAAATCCGTATTTATTTAAATTTGGGTTTAGCGTTTTGGTTTAAGGATGCATTAGCCGTATTTAGACTAAGATCAACTTAAACGTTTGTTAAGGATACGCTAGTCTTGTTTGAGACTAAGATCAACTTAACGAGATCGTCTAGATCCATTTCCAGTTTAAGAACGTATTGGTCCATTTAATATATGGCCATCGGGACCCGTCACCTCTCTGACGACGTTGAAGGATTACAACGACATATGTCAGAGGAGTTCGGAGATGTACCCTTGAACCAAAGTCGACTTGGAGTTTTATAGTCCATTTAAATGTTTAAGGATACGTTAGCCATATTTGGGCTAAGATCAACTTAAACGGGACCGTTTAGATCCGGCAAAAGAGCATTTGGAGGCTCTATTGTTCCAGTTTAGGGACGTGGTGGTCCATGTTCCAGTTTAGGGACGTGGTGGTCCACATTCCAGTTTAGGGACGTGCGGGTCCGTTATTAGTTTAAGGACGTTTCGGTCCAACATTAGTTTAAGGACGTTTCGGTCCACGAGTTTAAGGACCCCGCAGTCCGTGGTGATGTGTGGTCGTCGGGACCCGTCGCCTCTCTGACGTCGTTGAAGGATTACAACGATGGGTGTCAGAGGAGTTCGGAGATGTACCCTTGAACCGGATGTAAATTGATTTAGGGAGCAGCCATGCTCAGTCAATTTAATTTAAGGACTTATGGCCATGACCGGGCTAAGTCCAGTTGAATGTTCAACATTTTTATTTGTCTTTGGCTTATTAGGCATGTGCTAGGGCTTTGCCCCTTTTTTAAATAATGCACTGCATTATTTTTGTTTTGTTTAGGCTCTGCCTATTTATAAGTGATGCAGAGCATCTATTTTGTTTGGGCTCTGCCCTTTTTATTGCACTGCAATTTAATTAGGCCTGCTTGGTCTTTTTGATTTGGGCCTGGCCCTTTAGGAAATGCATTGCATTTATCAGGCGCTTTGCGCCAATCAGAGAGCGCAAGCGCTTGTAGTGTTAACACGTGTTGCGCAAGCGCAGTGCGCTATGCTAAAGCGCTGCACCTGCGCTGCTGACACGTGGCGCGCTCTGGTGGCTTGCGCCAATCCAGGAGCGCAACAGCACAGTTTGCAAGTGCAAGACACTATTAACTTGAGAATCTTTTAGATTCCAGAACCAATGGTTCACAAAAAAGTGCAAAGCACTGTTTGTTTCCTTGATCGAATTTAGATCAAAGAAAAACAAGTTTTTCTTTTTATTTCAAGAACCAAAGGTTCATAAAAGTGCAAAGCACTGTTTTTATTTTGTTTTTTATTAAAGATCATTGATCTTGTTTTTAGATCAATGATCTGTTCATAAGAGAATTTTCTCTTCTTTTCTAAAGGCTTTTTTACCTTTTTTGTTCTTAAGGAGTTCTTCAGAGTTCTCTCTGTTTGATTTTTCTCAAAAATGTTCATCCCCTTGAATTGAAGTCTGGGGTCCTTTTTATAGTGCCCATAAATTAGTTAAATTTGTTAAAGAGATTTTTCTCTGAGTGATTTGGGGAATTTTCCCCACCGTTGGATATTTGATCCAAAGGTCTCTGTTTTACAGAAGAAAATCTTCTTGTTTAACAAGAACAGAAAAGATTTCTTTAAAATCTCAATTCTGTTTTGCGCAAACGCCCCAGCGCGTGACACGTGTCAAGCAGCACACAGCGCAGCGCAACTGCGCTAGCGTACCTACGCTGACACGTGTCGCGCAGCGTGAAGTGCAGCGCAACTGCGCTAGCGCATCTGCGCTGACACGTGTCGCGCTGCGCAGTGCTTGCGCAACTGAAGCGTTGCTTCCTTTAATTTTGGTTAAAATAGAGCTTTGCTCTGATTGGGCGCGCCTTCTTGGGCGCTGCGCTAATGCATCTGCGCCTGACACGTGGCGTGTTGCGCGCAGCGCAAAGAATCTGAAGCGTTGCTTCATTTATTAAAATTTAGATTTTCAAGGTAGAGCTTTGCTCTGATTGAGGGAAGATGAAGCGTTGCTTCATCTCCCTCCTCAGAATTTGAACAGAGCTTTGCTCTAATTGGGATAAACAGACCCCGTCGCGGAAGTACGTCATCCAAATGACCCCGTCGCGGAAATACGTCAGCAAATGACCCCATCGCGGAAACACGTCATCCAAATGACCCCGTCGCAAAAATACGTCAGCAAATGACCACATCACGGAAATACGTCATCCAATGACCCCGTCTCGGAAAAACGTCAGCAAATGACCCCGTCTCGGAAACACATCATCCACATGACCCCGTCGCGGAAACACGTCATCCACATGACCCCGTCGCGGAAACACGTCATCCACATGACCCCGTCGCGGAAACACTTCATCCACATGACCCCGTCTCAGAAAAACTTCACCCAAATGACCCCGTCGCGGAAACACGTCATCCATATGACCCCGTCGCGGAAACACGTCATCCAATGACCCCGTCGCGGAAACACGTCTGAACCCGTTGCGGAAATACGTCATCCAATGACCCCATCTCGGAAATACGTCAGCAAATGACCCCGTCGCGGAAACACGTCATCCACATGACCCCGTCGCGGAAACACGTCATCCACATGATCCCGTCGCGGAAATACGTCATCTACATGACCCCGTCTCGGAAAAACGTCACCCAAATGACCCCGTCGCGGAAATGCGTCATCCAAATGACCCCGTCGCGGAAACACGTCATCCACATGACCCCGTTGCGGAAACACGTCATCTACATGACCCCGCCTCGGAAATACGTCATCCAACGACTCCGTGGAACACGGTCGAAGTTAACCTTGACCCCGTGGGGAACGCTCGGAGCAACTTCTAACGCCGTGAAATGCAGATAATGTCAATCTCATTAAACACTTACGGGTCCTCTCGACTCGTAAGGAAGAAAACTCTCTTGTAAGATCCTTACGACTTATAAGGGAAAACGCACTTAGAAATCCTCATGATTCCTAAGGAGAAAATACACCTACGAGATCCTCTCGACTCGTAGGGAGAAAAGTCTTTATGAGACCCTCATGGCTCATGAAGTTGAAAAGTCTTAGGGGGCAGATCTGAACCTGCTTTCTAAGCCATCACTACCCCTCGAAAAAGTCAAAACAAGATGCTTTCTCTGTCATCTTCAGGTTATGCTTACTAAAGTGACATGCTGATAACAAAAGAAAGAAGAAAGCAAAGAGATGACACAAGACAATGCGAAAAAAATGTATCTTTTATTCATGAATTCAATTGGGTACAAAATACATCATATGAAAGAATAAAAAATGGATACATTTTATTCAAAATTACAAATGGTACAAAAAAAAATTATTGAGAGAGAAGCGCTTTCAATAGTCCGATCAGCCGCTCGCGCACTTCCCTCAGCCCCTTTTCTTGATCAGCTGCCGCGGCCAACTCTGCTTCGACTTGGGCTCGTTGCTGCAAGTAGGACGAAAGTTACTCTTCGACGGCCCGCTGAGCTTCCCCATGATTTTGTGCATCCCGCTCGATGATGTCGAGCTTCTGCCTCGGTGTTAGCCCGTCTGAATGCATCGCAGAAGGCCTTCAAAGATAACTTTCAACTGTGCAGCATTTGCATCAACCTGAGCGTGCAGCCGGGCAGACTCGCTTGAAGTCTCTTCGCACTCCTTACATTTTAAGGCTGCCTCTTGTTCAAGATGACAGAAGTAGAGAGTGCTCTGCTCGACCCACACAGCCCGCTGGGTGTTCACAGCCAGGACCTCTGGAGCAGGACGTCCGACCTCGAGCTCATGCAGGCAAGCCTTAATTTTCCTGCAGAGATTAACCCAGACTCAACGACGCCCTCACTATGAAAGTTCACGAGCGTCGCCAGCATAGGAATAACCTCTGCGGCAAAATCCGCAGCGAATGTGGGAGTCTCCACGTCTAGCTCCTCGATGTAGTCGCTCAACATGCGCAGACTATTCACAGTGCCTTTGGAAGATGAACGTCGAGAAAAGGGGCCTGCAAGCATTACGATTCAAGATTCGAACGGAGCTGAAGTTGATATCACTGCTGCAAAACAAATCACAGTCAGATGACGGTTCAAGAAATAGAGGAGGTTCATGAACAATGGAGTTTACTATACCGGCTGCAACAGGTGGCAAGGCCGGGAGTACCAGTGGCACAACTGTTCTTTCGTCTCCTCCTTCGATCTGTAGTGCTGCAATCAAAACAAAGAAGAATTAGAAATGATTTGACTGCCGGTAAAAGAAGAGACATTAGCTGAAGCATGTACTCACCAGCGCTACTAGATAAGGCAATCTCTGACTAGAAAGAGAAGTGTGGGTGTAGCACCTGATACATGTGATCAAAAAGGACTCCTGCAAGAACGCAGTAATGCAATGTCAGTACATAAAGTATACTGCCTACAATGAAACAGATGGGTCACAAATCCACAGCTTCCAGCATTTGAGATGGTACGAGAGAAGGTAGAGGAGCGGTCACCGTTAAAGCAGCAACTGAAGATGCTTCCTCGGGTGGCACAACCCCAACGCTCATCACACCTGCATTAGAAATAAGAGAAACGTTGTCAAAAAGAAATTAAAGGGGATTGCAGAATAAAGGGGAAAGCGATGACCCAAAATCTACCTGGTGAGTCGCTCGTCGAGACCGCGACAAGGGTGTCACTGGATGCGGCGAATGCTCCACCCTCCTCTATCGGAACGGTCTCGCCACCCATAGCCTCATCTCCCGATTCCACGAGAATCGTCGTGACACTCGCAGCGCCCGGCAACGGCAAAGAGCCACAAGGGGAAAGAGCGACGATTGGAGCAGTCCCCGACTCTTGAGAAAGAGTGGCTACCTCGGGCTCGGCGATTGTAGCCATCTCACCTACCGCTACCTCGGGTTCGGCGATTATGGCTATCTCACCCGCCGCTACCTCAAGCTCGGCCATCGTGGCTGTCTCACCTGCCGCTACCTCAGACTCGGTGGTTGCCGCCACTTCTTCGGAAGACTCGGCCCTGCAAGATAGAATATACGAGAACCTGAAAATTAAAACTTTGACAAAAGAACCCAATGTCACGTTACATTGAGTCAGTTTTCCGATTGCTTCCCGAGCCACACGTACTGCCTGTCTGTGGCCGGTGGATAAGGCAGCCGGAGCATCCTCTGAAGGAGTAGGGGCAGGGGTAACAGCGCTTGAACCCGCACCCGCATCCAAGGCGGCAGTACGCTCCCCTGCCGCGTGCACCTACGCTTCCTCTCCGCCTGGGCAGTGAGGGCAGATCTTCTAAAGACCTCCTTCAAAAGGACATCCTCGTCCATGCTAATAGTTACCTCTGGAGCCGTTATGGCATCCGTCATCGGTTTCTTAAGTGAAGCTTCTTTCGGCAATACCAGCGGAACTGTGATAGACGACCCGGGAAGCGTCTCCGCACCGCCCTGTGAAGTCGGTGCCACGCTTAGAATAACCTGAGTAAAGGTAGTTCCTGTGATAAGAAGAAAGAGAAGGGTCAGATTACCCATAAGAAACGGGAGCGAGGATACGGTGAACCGAAATGTACCGATGCCTAAGGATGCTCGAAGTCTTTCCTCTGCCTCAAAAGTCTTGAGAGAAGCTGCGAGAGCTTCTTCGGTGGAAATGCCTGTTAAAGAAGGAAAAGTGTCAGTCAAAATATGATGATAGAAATATGATGCAATGACGAAAAATACAGCTAATGGTTACCTGATTGCGCGAGGATGGCCAGTCCCGCTTCGTGGCTTGCCAATTGCTCAGAAGCTGCAATGGCAGCCGCCAGATCGGTATCATCTGGCGGCATGAATAGACCCTCGTTTGTCCCATACTCGCTCAGGCCCTCGTTATAAGGAGCGTGAGGCTTCTGACCGAGTACAACGTCGATAGAAAGGATCGACTTTTTCTTCCTCTTCTGTGAGCGAGCTCCAGTCGCAACCAGCACAAGCTTACGCTTGGTGGGCACTTTGGGACGACGAGTCCCGATATCTGAACCTACGCCAGACTCGGGGGAAGCTGCAGTCACCTTTTCTACAGGGGCCCGGGGTATCGGTAGCTCGGGCTTGTCAGCCGGAACTTCGATCACCGCAGCTTCTCTTAAGGGAGGCAGGACAATGGTCCGTCGCTTCAGAGGGACATTTCGATCACCAGCAAGGGGTGCACCTTTGCGGTCGAGCAGCAGTCGCTTCTCCTCCCTGATAATGGCGCCCATAGAATGTTGGTACCAGGCCACGTGTACATTAAGGGCCTTCAGGACACAACTCGGTTCGCTGATAAAGAAGTGAGACCCTGTGTTCAGGCGCATAAAATGATGCAGCGCACTCCGCATTCCCACTTCGGTAGCAGCAGGTTCTGCCAAAAAGGCCTCAAGTGGGACGCCCTGATTGTAACTCAGCTGCTGGGAGAAATGATGCGGATTGTATCTCATGAATAATACCGCATCATTTTACCTGAATACGAGAAAGCCCGGCCTGATGGAGTACAAATGAAGAATCTCCCGGGCTTTCAACACGGAGGCCCCGTCTTTAAAGATGTCTTGCAATGGCAGCAATGCTTTTGATGTTTCCTGATGGTCAAGACTTTGTCTGTGAAATACATACCAGCTCCAAACGTGCGTGGACGAAGGACAAGACCCTAGCTTCCCGTGGTGATGGACTCACGATGGAGGCGTCAACCAGCCGCATTATCCGAGGAAACTTGCATCTGTCGTAAAAAGAATGTCTTTTGTAGATGCCAAAGACCCCAAGCACGTGCAGCTCCATCCATGAAGTGAAGTAATGCATTGGGAAGTTGGCAGGATGCACCCCTGGTTTAGTGGTATCCGCAGCTAAGCTGAGGCCGTGATATAGGTGGGCTAACCGGGCGATACTGATGGCCACTTGTATTCCGGCAACCATGCGATGCGCGGGGTAGAAGACAGAAGGCCTCATGTAACGAGGATGCATAGGAAGCACGAACCAGCTTAACCATAAACTGAGAAACCCAAGAAAGAACGCTTCCTCATCAATGCCCGGCGCGGCGATTTCTGACAGGGGGACGATCGCGACGTCAGGAAGAAAGAAACCCATTTGATCAGCTTCCAGTATTGGCCGACGGTCCAAGCCAAAGACGAAAGGATCAGCAAGTTTAGCAAACTTTTCTCCTTGTCGCGACAAAATTTCTGGGCGAAGAAAACGGGCAATGAAGTCCGCAAAGCTGACCCCCCCCCCCCGGCCTCCGGATTCAAGAAAGAGGCTCTCATACATGTTCAACATCTTTATCAGACCTGGGAACTGGTGCTGAATGGCGTTCTCTGGGGTAAGGCCCATCACCACTGGCTTGGTGGCAAAAACATATTCATCCGAAGGAAGCAGCTCCTCGTAGTGCTCCCCCCTAACTGGTAAACCAGAAACCTCGGCAAATTCTTCCAAGAAAATAGAGACCTCTCTATCCAATAGGAGGAAGGTATGGGTCGGAATGTTCCAATGCTCTAAAAACGCCTTGATCCACCATGTGGGAGGTGCAGAATACTGGAACAAGGAAGCATAAACCGCAGGATATAAACTGAGCTTCAGCAGCTGCGATTTCTTTGCCGATAAGATATACCGGGCCCACTGCAAATACCCGGCCGGATGACGGGGAGTTAGCCCGATGTTGTAGGGCTGTCCCCAAGGGCGCGACTCGCCCTGATATATGCGCCGCCCTAGGGTGTCCAAAACCGCCGCCGGCTGCACGGGTATTGCGGCAATAGAAGGCTGAAGGAGACCCTCCGAAGTCCAATTAACCACCTCCACGGCATAGTTCACGGGGGGTGCATCTGCATACGGGATCGCCGAGATAGGCTCCGAAGGCGTCGCACAAGAAAAGCTCCGGCGGTCTCTGATAATCTGATCATACCATCTACCCCATAGGTGAAGATTCTTGTATTCCGGATCGTGGTCTTTGATCGGCGCGAGAACCTCTCGGTCTACAGGCGCCTCAGGAAATCCGCCTTTTGATCGAATGAACGGAAAAGAAGTATCGAAAGACATGTCGTCTGCGCGAAAAGGAACAAAAGTTAACTGTCGGTGCTATAATTTAATTTAAATTCTGATACTTGGTACTTTAGAATTTGTACCACACTGCAATGCAGTGGAAAGGGGACCAAAAGGGGGGACCCACAAAATCTAGATGACAATGCATCAATCAATAAAACAGCCTCATCATTTGATGAGACTGTTATTTAAATGAGGAGATCCTCAAGAAAATTCTCATTAAATGAGAGATCCCTCGGGAAGAGGTGTAAATCTCCCTCTGAGAGCAATGCTCTGTGACAGAGTGACACTTGTCAAACTCTGATCATGAAGGAATAAAAATTCCTCAAGAGCCTGGCTCTGTAAAGATGATGGAAAAACCCATCAGAAAAAAAAATTAAAATCAATTTTTTATGAATTAAAAATTCTGAGATCTTCAAGATCTATGAACAAACTCTAAGAGTTCTTTATGAGCAAAGCTCTGTTCATAGGTTAAGAAACCCTGAAACAAGATCTCCTTAGATCTATGGGTTCAACAGAGCAAAGCTCTATTAATGAAACCCTAAAAGGGTTTTCTTTAGATCAAAGATCTATGAAGAGCAACACTCTGTTAATGGGTAAAACCCTAGATTATTAAAAGGTTTAATCTTTACCTAAGTTTTGACAGAGTTTTGACTCTTAGAATCTCTTAAGATGAAGAGCTATGCTCTGAATAAAAATTCTCAAAGAAAGAAGATGAACAGAATCATCTAAAGGACCAAAGGTCCTATTTATGGGCATTGAAACGTCTCTTCAACTTCTGAGTTGATCCAAGGGCGCAGATGCTGCCACCGCTGCACTCACATGTGGGCCACGTGAGCGCAATGGTGGGGGCGCATTTGTTTCCCCCAATCAGAGCAAAACTCTGTTTGAAATTCAAATTTCAAAAAAATTGAAGCAACGCTTCAGATGCAGCGCCAAGTGCGCTGCTCCCTGGGCAGCGCACCATGAGTGCGCTAGCGCTAGGCGCGCTGCGCAGCGCGCCACGTGTCAAACACGGACGCGCTAGCGCACGGTGCGCTACGCTCTGAGCTGCGCACCACGTGCAAAGCACGGGCGCGCGAGCGCTGGAATTAAAAAACTCCCCACCGTTAGATCAAAAGATCTAATAATAATGATAAATCATTAATTAATCAGAATTAAATTCTGTTATGGAAAGATTTTTCCAGTCTTGTTAAAAACAAGAAGATTGCCTTCTGTAAAACAGAAGCCCTAGGATCAAAGATCCAATGGTGCGGAAACGTCCCCAAATCAATCAGAGAAAGATCTTTTTAACTGATTCAACAAATCAGTTTGCCCTATATAAAGGCCCCAAGACTTCAAGTCTGATATAGAGAAACCCCCCCCCCCCATAAACTTTGAAAAATTCAAAGAAAAAGAGCAAGCTCTTGCATGAAGATACTTCTTCAAGCTAAAGATGATGGATGATGAACACAGAGATGAAATTATCTCATAGAAAAAAAAAATTATTTCTTTAAAAAAGATCATAGTTCTACAAGACAAAAAAGTTTTTCACAAAAGAGATCAAAAGATCTCATCATAAAAGAAGAACATAATTCTTCTCACAGATCATGGATCTATAAAGGCAAAGTCTATCATCAAAATAAGAGATTGAAAATCTCTCCTGCAAAATAAGAACTGTTGTTCTTAAATCTTGAGAATAAGTCTCTTTTAAAAAAACATAAATTTATTCCCAGATCATAAAATTGATCAGATGCGCTTTGCGCTCTTGAAATGCGCCTTGTGCTCTTAAACTGCGCTTCTGCGCTCTCTGGACCGGCGCTCAGCGCCAAAATGCGCCACGTGTCAACCACATATGCGCCAATTAACAACTTGCGCTTTGCGCTCCTGAAATAGAGCACTGCGCTCATGGGCTGACGCTCAGCGCCAGGCGCACCATGTGTGCGCCACTAAACTGAAAGCGCAATGCGCTCATGGACTAGCGCTCAGCGCTCATAAACTGGCATCATGCGCTCATCATCTGGCGCCTAGCACTGAGTGTGACACGTGTCCCTTACATATACGCTACTTTGCAGAAGCGCACTGCTCTCTTTGACTGGCGCAAAGCGCCTGGTGCGCCACGTGTTGTGCTGACAGAACATAAATTGTTCTTTAATAAGCCCAGAGCTCTGATGAATGCTCAGCATTCAATATAAGACAAAAAAATTTGTTAAAAGGGTCAAGCCCAAATAATGACTCAACAGCTCAAAATAAAAATATTAAACATTTATTGAATTTAGCCCAAGATTGGCCATAAGTCCTCAACTTATCTTAATTGAGCCCATCTGCTCATAAATATTTTAACAGATCTTAGCCCTAGATTGGACTACAAATCTTCCAACCAACTCACGTCGGTTCGAGGGTATATCTCTTTACTCCTCTGATATTTGTCGTTGTAATCCTTCAACGTCTTCAGAGAGGTGACGGGTCTCGACAACCATACATTTCATGGACTGTGGGTTCCTTAAGCCCATAGACTATGATGTCCTTAACCTTGACTGTGAGGTCTTTAAACTCACGGACTATGATATCCTTAACCTTGACTGTGAGGTCTTTAAACTCATGGACTATGATGTCCTTAACCTCGACCGCGATGTCTTTAAACTAACATCGGACCGAGATGTTCTTAAACTAACAATGGACCGTAATGTCCTTAAACTAATCGACCGCAATGTCCCTAAACTAAACAAAAGATTGCTCTCTTGTTGGATCTAAACGATCCCGTTAAGTTGATCTTAGTCTAAAATGAGACTAACGTATACTTAACAAACGTTTAAGTCGATCTTAGTCCCAAATGAGGCTAACGTATCCTTAAACCCAACTCTCAAACCCAAATCTAAGAAGATACGGATTTGGACTAATCCACGCCCTACGGGTGACAACACAAATTAGTCTCCGTATACAATCCACGGGCAACCAAAAACAAAACAAACACACACGACACGAGGTGACCATCTGGAGAAGGAGAAAGTTGTTACCGCGATGCGGTAGAGTAATTAACTGCAGGGGCTTGCGCCTGCAGGGAAGAGCGTCCCCACAATCAAAATCCCCTCAAACGAGGGGGAATCTGACGAAGTCTGCTATATCGGCCGCATCCGTTTAAACCTTCGATACAAGATGCCATAAATCAACTTGGCATCTTCGGAGAGGTGGACGGATAGCACCAATTAGCATCTGCCCCGAAATTCAGGCCAGACGTTTATCGCGTCTCCGGTTTTCGGCGGGGAACAAGTTTAACTCTGTCGGGTCACGTGCTACACGTGAGTGGTCTTAAACACCTTCTGAGCTGATAGAATTCAATTCTAAATAAATGGATCAAAACCCTATTTGGAAAATATTTCCTTAAATCTTTCTAAATAAGAAAGACTACGCTCTGTAAAATAGAGTACCGTTGGATTAAAAATCCAATGGTGATTAAAAATCACCTATCTACAGAAAAAATTCTGTATAGGAAAATATTTCTCTAATCTTATTAAAAACAAGAAAGATATCTTCTGTAAAACAGAAGTCCTTGGATCAAAGATCCGACGGTGGATAAAATCCCCAAATCAATGAGGATCTCTCAACGAGAGATTTCTTTAACTACATCAACAGACTAGCCTCTATTATATAAAGGACCCAAGAATTCAAGTCTAAAACAGAGAAGACCCCCTATAAGCTTTGAAAAAAAAGGAAAAAGAGAATTCAATTCTCTAGAGGAAGAAAATCCCCTTCTTAAACAAAAATCCTAGGTAAGAAGAAAATATAGAGAATTTAATTCTCAAACCAAGAGTTTAACTCTTAAAAAAAATGAACTTAGTTCTTTCTCTGGTTGAACTCTGCAGGAACAGATCTCTCCACAAGTTGAGAATTTAATTCTCATTGGGGAGATTCTGTTATGCAGATTCAAAACTTAAGGGAAAGAATTATATTCCAAGAATTTAATTCTTCCAAAAGGATATAGAAATTTACTTTCTCTGATAAGACCAAAAGAATTTAATTCTTATAAAAAAGGGACCTGAAATTCTCAAAACTCAGATCAAGATCTCCATGTATATAAAAGAAACGACTAGCGTCCAGCGCTATAATGACAGATCATGTGTTCCCACGTGAGCACCTCTGATGAACAAAAGGAACGACTAAGATCGAGTCACGTGATCTCACGTGACCCCCTAATAGTGCTTAGCACTTATAAAAGAAAAGGAGAATAAATAAAAAACAGTTCCTATTTTTGGGGCGCCTCACGTGATCTCACGTGACCCCCTAATAATGCTTAACACTTATAAAAAAGGGAATAAATCAAAGACAGTTCCTATTTTTAGGGCGCCTCACATGATCCCACGTGACCTCCAATAGTGCTTAGCATTTATAAAAGAACAAGAGAATAAACCCAAAGAAGCAATTCTCAGGCGCCTCACGTGCCACACGTGAACGCTCCAAATTTCAGTGTTTAACACTGCTTTTGAATCTCACGTGGGAACGCGTGAGCGCCGAGCAGATATTAGTGTTTAACACTATGAGAGGCCAACCTCAGCCCAATTTAGCCAAGTCTCCTGAGACCAAAACCCTTTTGATCACACATCACCTAAGTCAATCTTAGTCTCCCAAAAATGACTAATGTTCTCTCCCCTCAATCTGGAATTTGGTTCAAGGATACATCTCTCCACACCTCTGATATATGTCATTCTAATTCTTCAACGTCTTCAGAGAGGTGGAGGGTCCCGACAACCAACAACTCTTTGGTGCACTCCCAAACTGATGAGCATATCCCACTGTGGACCGCGGCGTCCTTAAATTAGCTATAGACCGAAACATCCTTAAACTAACAATGGACCGCAATGTCCTTAAATTAGCTGCAGACCGCAACGTTCTTAAACTAGCTGCGGACCGCAACATTCTTAAACTAAACCCTCACCTCCAAAATGGTGATCTACGGACCACAACGTTCTTAAACTAACAATGGACCGCAACGTCCTTAAACTAAAGTAATAGAGCCCAAATGCTCTTTGTTGGGTCTGAATGATCCCAAAATTCTGTTGAGTAGATCTTAGTCTAAAATTAAACTAACGTATTCTCAACAAACATTTAAGTTGATCTTAATCTCAAATGAGATTAACGATCCTTAAATCAACCCAAACCCAAATCTAAGAACGTATGGATTTGGACTAATCCACGCCCTAAGGGCGACAACATAAATTAGTCTCCGTATACAATCCACGGGCAACCAAAAATAAAACAAACACACACGACACGAAGTGACCTTCTGGAGCAGGAGAAAGTGGTTACCGTTACGCGGTAACGTAATTAACTTCATGGGCTTGCGCCTGCAGGGAAGAGCGTCCCCACAATCAAAAACCCCTCGCAAACGAGGGGGAATCTGATGAAGTCTGCTACAATGGCCGCATCCGTCTAAACCTCCGATACACGGTGCCATAAATCAGCTTGGCATCTTCGGAGAGGTGGACGGATAAATCCAAATAGCATCTGCCTCCAAATTCAGGCAAGACGTTTGTCTTCCCGGTTTTCAGCAGTAAACAGATTCTGGCACGCCCGGTGGGACCTCTTCCTCTTTCCACTCCACACTTCGTGTCTCGTGTTCGCGAACGAATTGCGGTTTAATATGGTTGCCCCTGGATTCGAGGTACTAAGATTTGTTATCTTGCTCCATGCAGAAAAAGAGATAATATCGATGGCCTCCAGCCGCACTACCTGCAATAGCAACTCCCACTACGTCCCCACCGGAGGAGTGACGTACGAGCCAAATGCGGTCTGCATCTTCTCAATGCCAGTGGAACAGATGACTCAAGCCACCACTGGATTGTTTTTCGGGACCATGATCCCGCCCACAAGCTTCAGCGCCCCGATGCCATCACCCGAAGCTCCGAAAAGTCGGTCTTCGATCGACTTGCAGCCACCACGGCCCCTCTCAACGGGTCGTCCAATTCTAACGCCTTAGTCTTTAACAGGATGAGCTGCAGCTCAAGTCGGCCCGCAAAAGGTTCGCGATACCTAAAGGGGTTATCCCGAAGAGGATAGCCAGTCCAGTTCCGGCAGACGAAGTCGTCAGAGGGGATTCTCCTGCTAAAGGATTGGTCTTTGCAAGATTGTTCGTTCCAACTCCTGCTTCTGGCGAAGTCGCCAAGACTGCTTCCCCTATCAAAAGATCGGCCTTTGAAAGATTGACCGTCCCCTCTCAACGGACATCAATCTTCAATAGGCTGGCACCAGCAGTATCCCTCAATTAGAGCAGGGGGCATGACGAAGTCACTTCCACAACTGAGGCAATCCCGTCTACAAGACATGCTCGACGTCGCCACTGGAGCCGGGTGAGAAGAGCTGGGGCAACTCCTCCTCCGGACTTACTCCACCAGCTCCAATGGTGGAAATTGATGTTGCTGTTCTAACTGGGAACAGCTTCGATCCGCTCAGAAGGGTGCGAAAGAACTCCCCAAGCGCTGTATTAAAGAAGTCTCCCCCGCCTGCTGAAAACATGATGCAGGCAAAGCCAGAGCAACCCTCTCAGAGGTTGTTCTCCAAAATCCACAGGGTCTGGTGGAAAGTCCAAGACTCTGTAGTTGACAAAGATTACTCTCGCCGACCAGAGAAAAAGAAGGCTCAGCAGGAGGAGGACCACCCCGCCGTCATACCACGGAAGGTATCATCTACATGGGTACCTGCTGCAACGGCCCCCTCAACTTCGAGATCCCATAAAAGGAGAAGGCCGGAGAAGATCCCCATGCCAGCGGTAAATTTCAAAGGCAGTGGACCTAAACGCCCCAAGTCTGAGGGCATGGTAGTACACACTGTGTACATGGCTTCCGGGAAAGAGGAAAGCCGTACTTCCATGGGTCATCGACCACTCACACGGTCTGTGACGAAAGCTCAGGAGCAACAACAAAAGCTCCAGGAGATGCTGACAAAGATGGCCGCACTCACTGGGCAAAAAGAAAGCCCGGAAGTATCGTCTGAGCAGCGCCAGGAACAAGAGTCCGACACAGAGTTCCTACGAAGGGTGCTGGAAAGAAAGGATAAAGAGGACGCAGAACATGCCGCTAATATAAAGCAGATGGCGCTTCTATTCCAAGACATGGCTGGGATGATGATCCAGCCGGAACCTCCATCCGAAGACCCTCCGATAATTATCGAAGACGACAGAAGGGAAACGTCAAATCCTCCACCGACTTTCTCGACAGCCAAGGAAGAAACGATCTCCAAGGATGCCCTTGACGATTAAATAGCTCAACAAATATGAGCCCATCAGGCAAGCAAAGCGGCTGGCCAGGTCGTCAGAACTGGGCGACCTTATCCAGTCTGGTACGATCAAATCAAGTACCTGCTCGGATATACGATCCCTAAATTCCACGTGTATAAGGGGATAGGCAATCCCCATCGGTACATCGCTCAGTTCAAAGCTCTATGCGGCAATACTGGAGGCGACGACAAACTGTTGCTTCGCCAGTTCGTCGGCAGTTTGGCGGAGACAGCATTTGAATGGTACTCGGAGCTCCCCAATGACTCCATCAAAACATTTATAGAAATGGAGCTACTGTTCACGCAGCGTTTCGCAAGCGCGCCCCGATCACCGCATTAATCAATGCGAGGGTGAAGCCGGGAGAAACTTGGGTTCAATATGCAATTTGGTGGCGGAACCTACGGTCAAAATACGAACAACGCATAGAAGAAGCTCCTGTCGTGAGTATGTTCATAGGGACCCTCGATCCTCAGGCGAATATATCCCAATTTATGATGTTCTTCAAGCCGACCACCTTCATGGCCTTGATCGATAAGCTGGCCCAAATGGATCAGATGGGCCACAGACCTCCCTCTTCAAAAATGGACCCTCGGAATGCAAAGGGTAAAGGGAACGTGACCTTCGTTGCCAACGCCCAACAACAACCGAGTGACCCGAAATCGATTGCTCGTCAAAGCAACCAACCACGATCCCTCAAAGAGAAGTTAAGACGTCCTTACTCGTTTACTCAAGATAAGACGAGGAGACTGTTCGAACTGGCGGTGCGCAATAGGCTTATCACTCTTCCGGATCCGAGACGCCCACTGCAGCCCGGTGACGTCAACAGTCCTAACTACTACCCTTACCACAGAGTAATGGGCTACCCAATCGAAAATTGCTACGTCCTCAAAAATTGGGTTGAGAACCAGTACCAGCAAGGCAAATTCGCGCTATCCGAAAACTGGAAGGTAAACCCGCTACAGAAACACGCTCCTAAAAAGGTGGATACGTCGGGGGCATCGTGCTCATTTATAAAGGAAGCTCCGTGGGAAGTCGTCCTTTCGGCTAAAACTAAAAGAATGCTGAAGGATCTTCTAGCATGCCCGGCGATCAAATGGAAAAGCCCGCTGGAGCCCGAGATCATTGAGGGGATGCTTAAATCGCGCCTAACACCGAAAACTGGTAGCGATAGGCAAGACCTCCAGGCCAAGCCTTCGAAGTCTTCGAAGGCAAAGAAGAAGACCAAGAAGCCCACGCAGCCTGACGACAAGCGCACGGGCCTGCAGAACTACATCAACTCGCTGGAGGAGTACAACCAGAAGGCACGAACCCCAGTCACCCTCGAAGAGTTTCTCAACTATATGCTTGAGAACGGAGATAGTGACGATGATGAGGGAAATAGCTCATCGGGAGAAACCGAAGACCATGTAGCAAGTTGCCACATGGTCTCCCATTCGTCATTAAATGGCAAAGAAGCTCCCTCGGCGTCTGGAAGCAACGCAGAGGAACTGGGGGCAGGACTGGTGCCAAAATCCCCATAGCTGCCAAAAGACCCAATAGACAGGTTGCTAAACGAAACCTAACAATGGACCGAGATGTCCCTAAACTAACAATGGACCGCAATGTCCGTAAACTAAGTACATCGCCTCAAACACGGCGACAGTGGAATTCAAGTCCACGAGTCCCAGCGATGAGGACTACAACTCAAATCCCATCGGCAAACAGATGGGTCACATGCGGCGAAACTATTCTCGAGGGTTTCATCGTTGTTAAGAAAAGGTACGTCCACAAGCGGAATGCGTACGGATGAAAACCCGAAAGGGCTCCGTGAGTAAAAACAGCAGAACTACCGGCGAGTTTGTGAAAACCTGAAAGGGCGCAGACTTGTAAAAAAAGAAGAAAAAAATTCATGCGCACTTGCAAGGCCTTCTCGACCTTGTAAGGAGAAAATACATGCGTAAGATCCTTACGACTCACAAAAGAGAGCAACACACTTAGGGATCCCCACGATGCCTAAGGAGAAAATACACCTACGTGATCCTCACGACTCGTAGGGAGAAACACCTTTACGAGACCCTTACGGCTCGTAAAGTCAAAAAGCCTTAGTCAACAGGATCCTAACCATATTTGCTAAGCCACCTTTGTTCAAATCGACAAAGGCAAATAATGATTCGCTCCTTGCAATATCCCAGTTGTAGCGATACTGATGCCTAAATCGATATCAAATTCCAAGTCCTTTCACGGCAAATGATGATTCGCTCCAGGAAATATTCCAGTCGCAGCGATACTGATTGGTATCAAACCCCGAGTTTCATACTCGCAATAAAAATCAGCGGGCCAAAAAATGCATATTAAATAGCCGAAATGATAGGGCAACTCGCAATAAAAATCAGTGAGAAAAAATGCATATGAAATAGCCAAAATGATGGGACAATTCGTAATAAGAATTAGCATGCAAAATGTATGCATATAAAATAGCCGAAATGTTTGGGCAACTTGCAATAAAAAGCAGCGAATAAAAAGAAAAACAGCCGAAATGATTGGGCACCGCAAAAAATAGCTGAAATGATTGGGCAATCGTGACTTTCACGATATAAAAAGCTGAAATGATAGAGCATCGCGGAAAGAAAGAATAAAAAATAAAACTTCTGCCCTGCAGGCGAGTCCATGTCGACCCCTGTATACAATCCATGGGTGCAAACAAAAAAGGGAACCATCTTTTCCCACCAGGCTCCATCAGAAGGAGAGCCAGATCTCGACGGCAACATCTACAGCCTAGAGATCACCACGGCATTTCTTCTCACTCCAGCAGGATGCAGACGCGACATCGCCAAACGGAGCCATGGCAAAGTCCCTAGTTCCAAGACTCGACGGTTCATAGACAACCTAGAGAGAACCTCGACATTCGTCACAATATAGCAGACACAATGTCGACAAACGAAGCGAAGGAAGATCCCTTGCATCAGGGTCTCGACGACAACATCTACAGCCTAGAGATCACAAAGGCGTTCCTTCTCACTCCAGCAGGATGCAGACGCGGCATCAACAAAATGGAGCCATGGCAAAGTCCCTAGTTCCAAAACTCGACGGTCCATAGACAACCTAGAGACAACCTCGACATTCGTCGCAATATAGCAAACACAATGTCAACAAACGAAGTGAAGGAAGATCCCTAGCTTCAGGGTCTCGACGGCAATATCTACAGCCTAGAGATCACAACGACGTTCCTTCTCACTCCAGCAGGATGCAGACACAACGTCAACAACCGACCCCATGGTCAAAACAATGGAGCGATGAAAAAATCCCTAGTTCCAAGACTCGACGGTTCACAGACAACCTTGAGACAACCTCGACATTCGTCACAATATTGCAGACACAATGTCAACAAATGAAGCAAAGGAAGATCCCTAGTTTCAGGGTCTTGACGGAAACTCAAATAAAACCTGAAGGACTATCGGAGATCATCCCACAACAGCGCAGAGTGTTCATGACTCATCAGGGCTCCCAAATTGAGCCTAACCTCAAGTAAAAAGCGGCATGGAATATACCTAACGCTTTCTCTTCCGACGGTAATATGACTTGGGGGTTACTTGAAGACGTCTTGTCCAGCTCCCGAAGGGATCAGAGACACGACAGTCGTGAGGCTACTCGAATAGCAAGATTGCATATTGGGAAATACATCGGCCAACGCGACGGTACGACGGACAAAAACCCTAGTACCACAGACCCTAACGGACTTCTATCAGGAGAGGTTAACTGTGACGTTAGGACATTCTTGCGAGAACTTCTCGATTCATCTCGACTCGTAAAGAAAACAATGTTCCTGCGAGAACTTTTCGACTCGTAGGGAAAGAGCCTTAGGCAACAGGGATATCAACCTGTTTCCTAAGCACTAGGGCCCTGCGAGTAGGTCTAAGATGGACTATTGTATACTATCCACGGGCCATACTCTCCAAAGTCGAATATCGATAAGGAGGGAAAAAATCACTTACGAGTCATCTCGACTTGCAAGGAGAAAATACTCTTATGGGATCCTTACGACTTACAGGAGAAGATATCACTTAGGAATTCTCATGACTCCTAAGGAGAAAATATACCTACGGGATCCTTTCGACTAGTAGGGAGAAAAGTCTTTATGGGACCCTCACGGCTCATAAAATTGAAAAGTTTTAGGCGGCAGATACTAACCATGTTTCCTAAGCCATCACTTCCTTATAAGGAGGTCAGGATGGACTATCCGTGGGCCACGTTCTTCAAAATCGAATATCGACAAGGAGGGAAAATATCACTTACGAGTCCTCTCGATTTATAAGGGGGAAAATTCTCTTGTGAGATTCTTACAACTCTCAAGAGGGAACGCACTTAGGAGTCCTCACGACTCCTAAGGAGAAAATACACCTACGGGATCTTCTCGACTCGTAGGGAGAAATAACCTTCTTGAGATCCTTACGGCTCATAAAGTTGAAAAGTCTTAGGCTACAAGGACCCTAAACTTGTCTTCTAAGCCATCAATTCTATGGTCACACATTACTTTGTACTACTTCACCCACGTATATACTTACGTGGGCAAAGTAGTGGGGGGTATTTGTTCCCGCCAAAATTTTCGGCCAAGAACCATTTATTCCCTTATAAAATGAAAAAGAAAGAACAGAAGGAGAGAAAAAGCAATGAGAAGAAATTCCCCTAACGGAGCATCACGTGCCCACACGTGATGCGCCTATGAACAAAGATTATAGGCATTGCGCTTAACAATTAAGGTTGAAATTGAGTCTCACGTGCAATCACGTGAGTATCTATATATAAAGTATATAGGCGCATTTTTAAAACAAATAACAGGCCAGAGAAGCTCACGTATCAGCACGTGATGCCCTTTTTGGGCTGTTGCATATAAGCAAATGAGTTTAACTATGTGGGGTCACATGCTACACGTGAGTGTTCTTAAACGCCTTTTGAGCTGATAGAATTAAATTCTAAATAAAGAAATCAAAACCCTATTTGGAAAAATTTTCCTTAAATCTTTCTAAACAAGAAAGATTACGCTCTGTAAAACAGAGTACCGTTGAATTAAAAATCCAATGGTGATTAAAAATCACCTATCTACAGAAAAAAATTCTGTATAGGAAAATATTTCCCTGATCTTGTTAAAAACAAGAAAGATATGTTCTGTAAAACAGAAGTCCTTGGATCAAAGATCCGACGGTGGATAAAATCCCCAAATCAATCAGGATCTCTTAACGAGAGATTTCTTTAACTAAATCAACAGACTAGCATCTACTATATAAATGACCCAAGAATTCAAGTTTAAAAGATAGGAGACCCCCCATAAGCTTTGAAAAAAAAAGGAAAAAGAGAAAAGAGAATTCAATTCTCTAGAGAAAGAAAATACCCTTCTTAAACAAAAATCCTAGGTAAGAAGAAAGTACGGAGAATTTAATTCTCAAACCAAGAGTTTAACTCTTCAAAAAAAAGAACTTAGTTCTTCCTCTGGTTGAAGTCTGCAGAAGCAAATCTCCCCACAAGTTGAGAATTTAATTCTCATCGGGGAGATTCTGTTATGCAGATTCAAAACTTAGGGGAAAGAATTAAGTTCCAAGAATTTAATTCTTCCAAAAGGATATAGGAATTTAAGTCCTCTGATAAGACTAGGGTTTAACCCTGCAAAAGAATTTAATTCTAATAAAAAAGGGACCTAAAATTCTCAAAACTCAGATCAAGATCTCCATGCATATAAAAGAAACGACTAACGTCCAACGCTATAATGACAGATCACGTGTTCCCACGTGAGCACCTCTGATGAACAAAAAGAAAAGACTAAGATCGAGTCACATGATCTCACGTGACCCCCTAATAGTGCTTAGCACTTATAAATAAATGGGGAATAAATTAAAGACAGTTCCTATTTTTGGGGCGCCTCACATGATCTTACGTGACCCCCTAATAGTGCTTAGCACTTATAAAAGAAAAGGGGAATATATCAAAAACAGTTCCTATTTTTTGGGCGCCTCACGTGATCCCACGTGACCCCCAATAGTGCTTAGCACTTATAAAAGAACAAGAGAATAAACCCAAAGAAGCAGTTCTCAGGTGCCTCACGTGCCACACGTGAACGCTCCAAATTTCAGTGTTTAACACTGCTTTTGAGCCCTACGTGGGAACACATGAGCGCCGAGCAGATATTAGTGTTTAACACAATGAGATGCCAACCTCAACCCAAATTAGCCAAGTCTCCTGAGGCCAAAACCCTTTTGATCACACATCTCCTAAGTCAATCTTAGTCTCCCAAAAATGACTAATGATCTCTCCCCTCAATCTGGAATTTGGTTCAAGGGTACATCCCTCAACACATCTGATACATGTCGTTGTAATTCTTCAACGTCTTCAGAGAGGTGGAGGGTCCCGACAACCAACAATTCTTTGGTGCGCTCCCAAACCGATGAGCACATCCCACTGTAGACCGCAGCGTCCTTAAACTAGCTATGGACCGAAACGTCCTTAAACTAACAATGGACCGCAACGTCCTTAAACTAGCTGTGGACTGCAACGTCTTTAAACTAAACCCTCGCATCCAAAATGGTGATCTACGAACCGCAACGTTCTTAACCTAACAATGAACCGCGACGTCCTTAAACTAAAGCAATAGAGCCCAAGTGCTCTTTTGTTGGGTCTGAATGATCCCAAAATCCTGTTGAGTAGATTTTAGTCTAAAATTAGACTAACGTGTCCTCAACAAACATTTAAGTTGATTTTAATCTCAAACGAGATTAACGATTCTTAAATCAACCCAAACCCAAATTTAAGAACGTACGGATTTTGACTAATCCACGCCCTACGGGAGACAACATAAATTAGTCTCCGTATACAATCCACGAGCAACCAAAAATAAAACAAATACACACGACACGAAGTGACCTTCTGGAGTAGGAGAAAGTGGTTACCGCTACGCGGTAACGTAATTAACTGCAGGGGCTTGCGCCTCCAGAGAAAAACGTCCCCACAATCAAAAACCCCTCGCAAACAAGAGGAAATCTGATGAAGTCTGCTACAACGGCCGCATCCGTACAAACCTTCGATACACAGTGCCATAAATCAGCTTAGCATCTTCGGAGAGGTGGACGGATAAATCCAAATAGTATCTGCCCCCAAATTCAGGCAAGACGTTTGTCTTTCCGGTTTTCGGCAGTAAACATTTGTATATGATCATCTACAGGTATATGATAATTATTCTAACGTGATTATTTGTAGTTTGATAAGGAAGGTATTCATGTATACGAGATGAGTCCATCTTACCCCGTGGACTAAGGTAATATATAGTACAAGGCCCCGTCATAACCCACGGGACAACGGCACGTGAATTCATGTAGGTGTCTTTTAAGTGACCTCTCGTACCACGATATACGTTCTGTACCAATTTACCCATGTTCCTTTATAAAAAAGGATGAGGGAAAGTTCCCCACTAAAAGAGCCCCCCACGTGTTTAACACGTGAGTGCCTATATGCAACTCATATAGGCACTGCAATTAAAACAATTGCTAGGCTAAAACAGCCCCACGTATTTAACACGTGAATGCCTATATGCAACGCGTATAGGCACCGCAATTAAAACAATTGCTAGGCTAAAACAGCCCCACGTGTTTAATACGTGAGTGCCTATATGCAACGCGTATACGCACTGCAATTAAAACAATTGCCAGGCTAAAACAGCCCCACGTGTTTAACACGTGAGTGCCTATATGCAACGCGTATAGGCACTGCAATTAAAACAATTGCTAGGACAAAAAAGCCATACGTGTTTAACACGTGAGTGCCTATATGCAACGTATATAGGCACTGCAATTAAAACAATTGCTAGGCTAGAAGAGCCCCACGTGCTTAACACGTGAAGGCACTTCCCTACGTAGAATTAAAATTCTACTCAATAAGGAACCGTTGGATCAAAGATCCAATAATGATTAAACATAGAATTAAATTCTATTGAACTTTTAAATGGAAAATGATAACAGAATGTTGACGGATCAAAGATCCCATAAGTTGAAAAATATTTTTCATTTATTTCTAAATAAAGAAAGATTGTGCTCCTTTAAACCAAACACCCTTAGATTAAAAATCCAACGGTGATTAAAAAATCAGCAATCTATAGAATAAATTCTGTATGGGAAAATATTTTCCTAATCTTGTTTAAAAAACAAGAAAATATGTTATGTGAAACAGAAACCCTTGGATTAAAGATTCAACAGTAGTTAAAACCCCCAAAATCAACTAGGATCTCTCAATGAGAGATTTTCTAAAACTAATCAACAAACTTCTCTCCGCTATATAAATAAACCATGACATTCTAAAAAAAAGGGAGGAGAAAAGAGAGAACAGAGAAAAAAAAGAAGACGAAAAGAAAAAAGGAAGAAGAGAATTTAAGTCTCGGAAAATACTTGCTTCATTAGAACATTCTAGGTAAAAAAAATAGAGAGAAATACACAGAGATTGTTCTATCTTGACCTTTCTAAGGATTTAACCCTTCGCATAAGAACTTAGTTCTTCCTCTGGTTGAGATCTGTAGAAGCAGATCTCCCCATAACTTGAGAATTTAATACTCATCGAGGAGATTCTGTTATGCAGATTCAAAATGTACGGGAAAGAACTGAGTTCAAAGAATTTAATTCTTACAGAAACATATGGGAATTCAATTCCTCTGGAAATCAAGATTTAATCTTACAATAAGAATTTAATTATTACAAAAAAAAACAAGAGGTATAAGATCCTCCAAAATCCTAGCATGAGATCAAAATCTCCAAACACTCAATAGGATATCACGTGCTCCACGTGAGCGTCTCTGATGAATGAAAAGGGAAACACACAAAATTGTCCCACGTGCTCGCACGTGAGTCAAGTGTTTAACACTTAAAAAATGGGGGAATAGAACCCATAGAACATATCCCACTTTAGGACGCCTCACGTGCCCTCACGTGAGCTTTTCCAAAGTGCGGTGTTTAACACTGATTCAGAGCCTCACGTGGGAACACGTGAGTGCTGAACATATACCAGCGCTTAACAATTTTGGGAAGTCAAATTTCAGCCATAAATTGGCTAAAGTCTTCCTGAGGTCAAAACCTCTTTAATCTCCAAATCAACCGAGACTCTGTGCTCATGTTTTCCTAAATTAATCTCAGTCTCAAACATGATTGATGACCACTCAACTGATGATATCCAAAACGATATTCATCCCACATTCCCCCGAGGAAATCTTAGTCTCAAAATACGACTAATGATTTCGGGGTTGACCACCAACTTCATTTTCCCTCGGATAGGGAAATTGGTTCAAGGGTACATCTCTCCACACCTCTAATATATGTCGTTGTAATTTCTCAACGTCTTCAGAGAGGTGGCGGGTCCCGACAACTAACTGCTCTTCGGTGCACTTCCCAAACTGACGTGCACATCCCAGATCAAACCACACCCCAAGCTGGGTGTCTCCCATATCATCGTTGCTCATCCCAACACGTAACAAATACACGTGCACGCAAGAAGATATACAGACCGAAATGTTCTCAAACTACAACTTCACCTCCAAAATGGTGATCTACGAACCGTAACATCCTTAAACTAAACTCTACAGACCGAAATATTCTCAAACTAAACGTTGTCTCCAAAACGACGACGACGAACCGTAAAGTCCTTAAACTAAACCCTATGGACTGTAACGTCCTTAAACTAAAACGTCACCTCAAAAATGGTGATCTACAGACCGAAATGTCTTCAAACTACAACTTCGCTTCCAAAATGGCGATAAGGGACCGAAACATCCTTAAACTAAGACAACAGAGTCTAAATGCTCTCTTGTTGGATCTGAAATAAAAATGATCCTAACACTCTGTTAAATAGATCTTAGTCTCAAATTGGACTAACGTATCCTTAAGAAAAAACCAATCGAGCCCCCAATGGCTCGTATACATTTAAGTCGATCTTAATCTCAAACCAGATCAAAGATCCTTAAATGAAACAAACCCAAATCTAAAAATATACGGATTTAGACTAATCCACGCCTTACGGGCGACAACATAAATTAGTCTCCGTATACAATTCACGGGCAACCAAAAAATAAAACAAACACAAACGAAACGAAGTGAACCTCTGGAGCAGAAAAAAGTGGTTATCGCGATGCGATAACGTAATTAACTGCAGGGGCTTACGCCTGCAGGGAAGAGCGTCCCCACAATCAAAAACCTCTCGCAAACGAGTGGAAATATGACGAAGTCTGCTACAACGGCCGCATCCGTCCAAACCTCCGATACACGGTACCATAAATCAACTTGGCATCTTCGGAGAGGTGGACGGATAAATCCAAATAGCATATACTCCCAAATTCAGGCAAGACGATCCATCCCGATTTCGTCTCTGTTTTCGGCGGTAAACAACCTCTTTATCCCCGCGTATTGTATTGTATAGATTAAGATTACTGGTCTTGGACGAAACCATGGATATAAAATGTTCAGATTCATGTTCAGGATGTAATCATATGTTCAAGTAGTCGTGTCAAATTCATGTCATGTTATAACCATGGTTCGGTCAAGTCGAGTCAAATATACAAGTTTGAATTTGATGTTTGAATTCGAGTATTCAAGTTCATGATCAAGTATTAAAGTTCGTGTTTGATTTTGGATTCAGGTTTGAGTTTGGACTCAGATTGAGTCAGACACTTGTGAACGGATTTAACACTTGAATTCTTAGGTTCGGGAGTAATCGACAACTGCTGCACATGGACGGCAGGATTTGTATCTTTTTCCAAGATAATTACCATTGATAACTCTGTTAAGTTGTCTAACCTGAATAAGCTAGCACTCACTTTCTCCGGCTCCCTGTGGCTCAAGAGAATTGATCATGTTTAAACCTATATTTACAAGAGTTCTTAAAATATTGTTTTGTATATCTCGATGGGGTTTTATGAAAACTATTTTAATATAGTTTAAAAATAAATCTCGAGGGTGATTTGTATTATTTAGGGTTTTCATGAACATGTATTTTAAGTATTGGGGTATTTTAATAATAAATACTTAGCTTTTAAAAGTTTATAGTATTTTATTGTAAACTAAATCTTATTGGTAACTTGATGGTATTTTATTAACATTTTTAAAAAAATTCATTTTTAGAAAAATATATTTTCAAAATATATTGAAAATATGGATTTATAATTTTATATAATTTTAAAAATTAGTTTTATTTAGAAAAGTCGCATTTCTTAAAAAACCGTATTTTATTTCTTTTCGAGATCGAATACTCTGTGAGGAGTTCTGCATCTCGCTCTACTATCCCAAGGATGTGCGATAATCCGCACCATCCATTAGCGGGTCCCATAACGAGGGTTGTAGAGGTATATTTGCCAAGAATTACAAAATACCGTTTTAAAAGAAACCCGGTTTTTAAAAGATGTGGTATTTTATTGTAAAAGTTATTCTTTGATCCAACTATATGTATATGTAGATATCGTGCTATGAAACCAAAGTGTGCATGTGAGGTGGGTCATTTCCCCGTGAAGTTTTCCTAAAATTATTGTTTTAACAATATCGAAAAGAGGTGATAATAAAGTTCAAGGTATTTTAATGAAAAAGTTCGTTTATGTTCGTTTCACATGAAAATTTTGGTTAAACTTGAATCTAGACATTTGTAATTAAAGTTACAAGTAGAGTGGAAAAATTAGAATGACCAAGATATAAAGGAAAAGGGGTTTTAAAAGAAAGGTATCGGGAATAACTCCACTTTACCGATATATGATTAGGAGATGAATTTCGATGAAAAGAAAGAGAGCTGGGAGGGACTTACTGTTTGGAAATCTCAAGAAAAGGGTAAGGAATAAGGGAAGGGCTTCGTGACGTCGCGGGAGCTCCGAAAATGGCTTCTATTTTCGACGGAACAAGCTTGGTCGTTAACTCCACTTAACTCCACTTGCACTTAGGAACTTTTGAGAGAATTTTTGCTAGAATTTCAGAATGATGAAGAGCTAAACCATGGGGTGATATTTATAGTGAAAAATTAGGGTTTTAGAATTAAAATTTTGGATTAAAAAGCATTAAAAAGATGTTAAATGGTGAAATGAAGGGTCTCTATTTGATTGCAAAGAAATCAAACAGTGCAGAGGAGTTAAGGGGAGTCGAAGGTGTGTGTGTGTGCAAAGCACGAAGCTATTTGGCCTCATCACAACCGTCAGCACTGGCCCTATGGGCAATTTGGCCTGTCGGATTTGAGGCAAATGCCTCGAAATTTGTGCCACGTGGGTTTTTGGGTGTGTACACCTCATTGCGCTCGTTTGATTTTTCTGAACTTTTCATTTCCCCGTGTATTGCACATGCAACTCTTGGGCTTCCAAAAATTAAAAAGAAAAATCAGAAAAAAATAATTGTGTCTAATGGGAATCGAAGACACATGCTACGTCACAACAGTGCAGGGGCTTTACCAGTGAGTTACAAGTTGTTTCTTGATTTTATTAAACAAATTTAACTTATAACTCTTACACAGGCTGTAATACCCTTTCTGTACAATAATAAGAAAATTCTGTACAGTGATTTCAGAGTCGTTACAGTATCGTGTTTAACCGAGACACTCGATTCAGATCACAGTTCTGGTAAAGTCTGTAGAAGAGTCTTAGCACTATTATGAGTTTCAGTACAGCTTACTACCCACAGGCTGATGGCCAATCAAAAATAGTCATCCAGATTCTTGAGGATATACTACGAGCCTGTATGTTAGATTTCAATGTATCGTGGTAAGATCACCTGCATCTCGGGGAATTTACGTATAACAATAGCTATCAGGCCAGCATTGGTATGTCACATTTTGCAGCTTTGTATGGGAGAGTGTCGAACCCCGCTAAGCCAGGACAATGTCGGAGATAAAGAACTTTTGGGGCCATATATGATTATGGAATTACAGAATAGTTATGAGAAGCACAAGATTGACAGAAACACTGAGCGGACACGAAGATGAGATATCTGGAGTTTCAACCGGGAGATCACGTGTTCTTGAAGATATCCCCGAACATAGGTGTTATCCGTTTCGGGAAGTGCGGAAAGCTCAGTCCGCGATTTATTGGGCCGTTTGACATCCTAGAACGAGTTGATGAGGCAGCTTATCGCTTGTCTTTACCACTATCTTTAGAAGGCGTACACAGTGTCTTCTACATCTCGCAGTTGCGTCGATATGTTGGTGAGCCTAGCCATGTCATGGATCGTTCAGAGATCACCGTAAGGGCTGATTTGACTTACGAGCGATAACCGATCGAGATTTTAGATCGGAAAAAGAAGGCTCTTCGAAATAAAATGGCCAACTTGGTTAGGACGATGTAGAGGAAGGATTCTCCAGACGGGTCTACGTGAGAACGAAAGGACGAAATGGGAGGGCTTTATAACTTCTTTTTGTAACCCATCTTTATAACTTCTTTTTGCTATCCCCTTATAATTTCGAAGACTAAATTATTTTAAGGAGGTAGATTGTAAAGACCGTGTCCGTTTTAAAACAAGTAAAAATTTTGCCTGAATTTAATCTTCTTTTGTTTTGTTTCACATATTATAAAGAAGAAATTTGTTTTAGAAAAGGAAAAGGAAAACTATTTTAGTTCAAAAAATAATTTATCGGTTTTGGAAAATAAAAGAAAAGGAAGTTTTGTTTTAAGAAAAAGATTTTGTTAGAAAAATTTAAAGAGAAATGTTATTTTAGAAAATATATAATCGAATATTTTAATGATGCATTTTTAATTTTGTTAGAGAAAAGAATTTTGGGAAAAGATTAATTTTTATAAAGAGGAGAAATTACTTTTAATGGTTTTTTTAACAAAATTTGTTCTTTAAAGGATTTTCATTGGTAATAAAGATCCTTTCACTTTGATGCTTGATATAAATTCATTTCTTCCTAAATATATGCTTGATTGTACTAGTATCTCTTGCTAAGATGTTGAAATGTTTGTTCCACGGGTCGAAGGATTAAACCTTTGATGTTGCATTTATTTTTTGTTAAAAAAATCTTTCTTTTTGTAAATATCTCAATTCCTCTCAGGTCAAAACAAAATCTTGGAATTTCGGATTTTGTGCTTTTAACTTTGTCTTTTTAACCACAGGGGAAGATGTGGGTTTTTGAAATTTGAAAACCCATACATCTCTTTTAAAAAGCCTTTACCTCTCACTTTGTTATCTTTTTCCAATTCTTTCCTCCACCAAAATTATGAAGGAGTTCAAGTAATCAGCCACCAACAATTGGAGGAGAGAAAAGGAGCTTCAAGAAGACTGCTTTTCATTCTTTTTTGATTCCCGAATCAAACGGTAGGATCTCTCATCTTTTTCTCTCAATCTCGTCGTCATTTCTATTCATGATCTCTGATCTCATGCTATCACCTTCTCCAAATATCTTAACATGGTTCCTACATTTTTGTTCACCGTTTAATCTGTTTCTAATTTAAAATTTACGATGTAACCTAAATATTTCGGTAACTAATTTCTAATGAAGATCATACTAAATTTCTTCCCTTATTGATAGACATGGTAATGCCCTACCAGGCTACCACGATACCCTATTCAACCGTTCACTAACATACGATAGCATGCCGTTATGCTGCCCAAAATCATTCTGACAGATCATCGGTTATAGCCGGAATGCTACCCAAATTTTAGTAAACATTTGTTGTCCTTTTGAGTCATACCCTAAGAATTGCTAAACTTTGTACTTTCTTTAAAATGCCATGGAGTTCCCAAACTCGTATTATCTTTAAAATGCCATGAAGTTCCTAAACTTGTATTTACATCAAAATACTACAAAGTTTCTAAACGCGTATTTCAAATAAATACCTTAAATTTATAAAATACCCTAAATTTCTAAATACCGTATTTTCACTAAAATACCGTATTCTTACTAAAATCCCATTAACTTTTCTAAAATTCGCATTTCAATAAAATACCATAAACTTTTCTAAAATTTCTATTTCAATAAAATGCTATAACTCTTCCTAAAACTATAATTTCATAAAAATATCATGGACTTTTATTAAATCATGGTTTCTTAAAAATACCCGATACAGCTTGAATGAGACTCTTAACGGAATATAAGGAACTCTATGTGACATGCTATCTTATACAGTTAGGGTTAGACGCGTGAACTTAGGTATGGAGTATTATTGAAGATTCCGATATACGGATGACCTTCATTACTATTGAAGATTCCGATATACGGAAGACCTTAATTTGGAAAATGAATCTCATGTTACCATGCTTTGTAGAGCCGCGTTGTAACGCCTATCTGTATCCTTACATAACAAACTTAAATCCGGGGGTGGGATAGTTTAGATTACGTAAGGCTGTATTAAGAGTCTCGGGATTCCCTCTCTAGTTAACCATGGTTCCTAGACGTGCCGATGTAATAAATGGAAGTTAATGGAAATAAAGAGCATCACTTTTATTTATTTTTGCTTTAATACATTGTCATGCATTTATTTCTGCGCTTAACATGGCTATATCGAGTTGGGGTCATCTTTCGGTATAATTAGGTTGCGGATCGAGTCACGTCTCAGCTCCCGTTCCTTGGATAGCGGGGAGTGACACTTATGTTATACTAGATTTTATATTCGAGCTTACCTGCCAAGCCTTCATATTCATTTTAGTGAAATAGATGATTAAAATGATAAATTCATATAAACTTAGACAATTTAATGCAGTTGAATAAACTATATATATCTCGTATATGATTTCATAAAAAACGATAAATTGATAAAACAAAAAATTGAAACAACATTCATTTTCCATGTCTGTGCAAAATAGGCCGAGCACGGTTTATCATTATGGCTCAAACGGGCAAGTTTCGAGGAAAATCGATGAAAGTGAGTCTTATATAATAGGCTCTAAAGATTTCAAGGTATATATAAATACGAAGATTAGACGGGGCATACGCCCTTGGGCCCCGGCCGTGAGTTCTGTAGTTTGGGACCTGCAGGCTCCGTCTCCCCGTACATATAACCCTTATCAAAATGTACCTGGTTTTATTCAAAGGTTTATTGAGACCAATTATTTCCCGACGAATCCATATGGAACTCCCCAGGATGCAAATAGGGTATAGAAAGAGAAAAGAAATAAATTAAGAAGTTTTGTACAGCTTTCAAGCGGTTATTAACGATTTATACTGTCGTCTCATCCTCTTTCATGATCACATATGTTGCATGTATATAAAAGCTTTCTTAAAACAAAAGATCTTTCCGTGGAGCCCAATATCTAATTCAAACATGAACGAACGAATATGGATCATGCATGAACAAATAAAGCAAGGTCATAAAAGTTTTGATAAAGAAAGATATGTTAAGGGAATGACAATTTGACTTGTCTAATAATACTTCACTGCTTTCACTCAATAAATAGACTATCCAACAACATACATCGTTTAGAATGTTTGATATTTCATGCAGTTTGATCAATAAACTATCATGCACCTAACAATATTTCTTAAACATTCAAGTGAAAACTCTTTAAAGATATTTTAGAAGAAAGTAAAAACAAAACTTCATGCATTTATATTTATACAAATCAATCCATTAAATAAACACGGCAGCCTACTTGGAATCAACCATTTAAATTAATTTTATTATTACTTTCTTTTTGTTCTTTTATTATTGTTGTTATTGTTTTTCTTTCGTTTAGATACGGGAAATCTTCCTCACTTTTGGCCCAAACACGAACAACCTTTCTGACGTTTTAAAACCTGCATTTTACCCTCCCCACTTAATTTCCATTAAATTTTTCATCAAAAATTTTCATGAGTTGACGAAATTCTCCCTGACTTCCTCTAAATGCTATTTTTGTTATGTATGGGCATTTTGGTCAAGCCATGTAATTTTTGGATGAAAAATCTAAAGGTGGTTGGGGGTGTGGGGGGGCGCCAAGGGGGGCAAAGTGGAGGTTTTCAAACGTTATTTGGGTTTCCTGTTTTTGGACCGAATGTTGGGAAAGTTTTCCGCATTTAATCTTTTTTCTTTTTATTTATTTTCAATAAAATACAAATGTTATCCTTTTCTTTTTACCCCAAGCAGGCTTCAAAGATTTTACAGTTACAACAAAAAAGCCAACTTTTTTTATTTTTCTCTCTTCGGCTCAAAAAAAAAGGGCAAAAAGGTCACTTTTTTATGAAGCAAAATCCAAACCCACTCAATCCAATGTTAATCCCTTCCTCATCAATGCTCTCCCGTTAACTTCTCATTCAATTTATCCTTTAAAAGAAAAAGGGATAAATTTATGAATCATTTGATCCAAAGCGTATCTCTCACTTCACTTCGCCTACCTTTAGGGCATGTTTGGTTGCGGTATTATGGATTTGGATTTGGATTTGGATTTTGGAATTCCGGGATTCCATAATTTTATGTTTGGCTGATAGATTTGGATTTCTAGGATTCCTTTGTTTTTTATGGGGGCCCCACCACAAAACAAGGATTCTTGAATCCTAAAAAATTTCAAGGATTTTCAAGGATTTGACACTATTCATTGTACTTTTAGATGGGATCCGTGTACTTTATTTATTTAATAATCCTCTCTCTATTTATCTCTCTCTAACATCCTCAAATCTAAATCTCATTTTTTTTCCACCAACCAAACAAAAATTAAGGATCTACAAATCCAATACTAGGAATCCAAAATCGACCAAACAATAAATTACCAAATCCAGAAATTTCAACCGTACTATTTTAGAATCCAAATTCCATAATCCTCCAACCAAACATGCCCTTGCTTCACCCATTTTTAATGAAGCAAATTATTGAAGGCATCTGGGGTGGGGGAATGTTTTTTTAACAAGCTTTTCTCCACGGTCGCGATAGATATTAGGTAAGCAAATGGATATGTATATATAATCCCCGTTTCCGGCTCCTTATCCATTTTTATAGAATATACGGAATAATTTTTCGATTACGATAAGCATACGAATCGGTCTCCGCATCCGGCAATAGCCACTGGATACGATAATCCGAACTAACTTTGTGTCTGATATGTATCAAATATGGACAGTAATTTCATTTCTGATAAACATACAAATCCATATATGCATCCCAATAGCCATCGGAGATGAATAATCCAAATTGACTCGGCGTTCGATTTTTATCAAATACGGCAGCAATTTTTATTTTCGATAACCATACAAATCTGTATCCACATTCATCAATAACAATCAGATATGGATAATTAAACTAACACCATATCTGATTTTTATAAAATACAGACAATAATTTTCTTTTCTAATAACTTTATTAATTTCCTATCATGGAAAAGGAAACCGGCTGAACAAATTGAGCAGGTTGCTAAACCAAACGAGCGGTGGAGATTAAATCCATACTTTGGATTAAAATACAAGTTGGAAGCACCGAAGAATTATCTTGTATTTTTGGAAAAAGAGCGGCTGCTATGTAAAATCTAATAGCATGGGTAAGGTTTGGCCACAAATTCTATATACACCAACACCTAATGACCCATGTTTCATACAAATCTCGACTGTTTATTTCTATGTTGGATGGATTTGGACAATTCGATACGATAGCATGAATGTTATTATTGCTATGACAGCAGCCGCTCCGGATCATGCTTTCAGGGGAACAAAAGGAAAAGGATAGAATTTTTGCATCAATGGGAGCTTTGTCTTTTGATGCTGACATGAAATGAAAGGAGCCCAACGAGCTACAAGCTACAGTGAGGGTAGCAGCAGAGGAAGCACTTGCTTTTTTTTTCCAGAGGATTCTCTGAGGTTCAAATTTTCTTATATCCTCGGTTTTTTTTTTAAATTTAAAATATTAGACTTATTTTTCAAATGGGTATTTTTTAAATCTTTTTTTAGTGGAGGTTTCTTCAAGCTGTGCTCTTGAAATGGGGCATTTTTCTTAATTTTTTTTTAATTTGATTCGTCTCTTTGTAGGTTGAGGTAAAATGTGCCATGTGTTTAAGTACAAGGTATCTCTTTGACACATGTGATTGTTTTTTCATGGAATTTGTGTTCTTGATACTTTTTTGTGTGGTGAAGTTTAGATAGTTTTTATTTGGGTTTTTCTTCATGTTTGGATAAATTATTATTTTTCTTATTTAATTCTGAATACAATGAGTCTGGTTCTGGAAGAAAGAACCCAATTTGTGTTTTTTTTTTGAAGTTGAAATTTCATGAAATGAAGGTGATAATTATAGCTCCATGTTCTTCCCTTTTCTCTTTGCTTCTTTAAATTTTTAAAAAAAAAATTTGCCTTTAATTATTCTTTTCTCTGAAATTAATGGCCTCACATGTGTACGTATATGTGGTGATTTTGCAGTTAGAAGAGAAAAGGTGAAGGCGACTTCATTTAATAAGGCTGTTGCAACAAATAAAAGTGAAAGCTACACCAAAAATTTCTCTCTCAAATTTCTAAAAATTTGCCACATTTTGTTCATGAATTGGGCTTGTTGTTAGTTTGGTGTAAAATCAAAGTTTTGAGATGGAAACATCATCAACTCAAAAGAGCATTGAGAGGATCATATCACAGAGAGCCATGCAGATGAGCAACTCATTTCCTTGTAAAATTTGGTCTTTGGGTTTCATTTGTGGTGTTTGCATCACTTATCTCTTTCTTGTTGTTTCGACTCCCTTCAGAACAAGCCCTCACAACTCAAGTTTCATAAATTTAGGTCATGGAATTGATTATTATTATTTTCGTCGTGCTATCTTTCTGATAAAATTTTCATTGAAATTTCTTGTTGTTGAGCTTGACATATGCATACCAAGTTGTTGAAAATGAGTAAATATCAACACTTTTGCAAATTTATTCATTTTGTTGAATGTAATAATTCAGCAACATATCATGGTTGTTGAGATAACAACCTGAGGATATTGTGGATCCTGAAGATTTTATTTTAGTTGTTTATTGTTTTTGAATCTTAGATTCCAACAATGTGTCAGGGGTGTAAGGATGCGGATCGGTATCCGGCAATCCTTATTCGGTTGGTTGTCGGAAAAAATTTACTATCCTTATTTGGAGAAAGTCGGGTATGGATTGGATATGAAATGAATATTGGAAAAAATATACCCAATAAAGTAAAAAATTACTATTTTTTGGTATCGAATATGGATACATACAGAATGGGTATAGATGTCATCATATCTGTATCCGATGGCTATTGCATAAGCGGGTATGGATTTGGATAATCATCGGAAATGAAAATAACTATCCGTAGTTGATAAAAATTTGGATACGGATAGGAATCAGCTCGGATAATACGTATCCGTTTACATCCCTAATATGTGTACAAACATCCAAATTTTTTTTTAAAGCTATGGAACTTCTCCTCCTTGGACATTGTGGAGGGACTATTAGGCACAAAGTTGCTTCGACAAGCTTTGGAAACCGACGCATCTGGATTCAATACGAAATTTGAAGGTGCTAATCCACCTAGGGTACGTATTTTTTTGTTTCCTTAATGCTCACGAATTCAATAATATCACAATTCAAACGATGTTATCACTGTTTAAAGCTCAATTATTTATTTGTGTACTTCTGCCATATCCATGACATTCTTCTATAGCGCCGTGGCTATTGTTCACTTAAATACCTTGCTTCGTCAACAAGTCATGACATAAAACTTATGGTAGTTTAAAGAAAAGCAGGGATTGTTAACATGGCATTTTTTGGTAGCTTGATGACAAGTATTGTTAATATGAAAGTTTTTGGTAGTTGTTTGTAATTGATAAAGCTTTGGGTAGTTTAGAGAAATCAAGGCTATTATTTTACAGCCTTCAATTGTATGAATTTTCTTCAAGAATTCATGTTGGCATGCAGATTGTGGGGTGAACCATGGAGCTAATTTGCAGCCCACAACACAGATGTTGATGGAAGCTTTACTAATGCGTCACTGTAGAATGGACAGCAGATGATGGCGAGCACAAGTATCCCCATTTGCATCTTATTTTCGATATGACGAAGCTTTGTGAGTTTTTGAAATAATTTCTTTAGGACTTAAGTAGGTTTCTACATATTGTTATCGATAGTTGGGTTTCATCTTTTAAAGATAACCCCTTTATTACTTCTACGTAAATCGACATAAGTTTGTACAAAAATATTTTTTTTTTAGGCGGGGGCTGTCCCTACATCTAAGGAGGCATGCTCTTGTCAAGCGATGAAACCATGGCCACAACCACTTACCACCAGTTCTTTTTTTTGAGGCGGGGCTGTCCCTACAGTCATACCCTCTACTGAAAAATTAAATATAAATATACAGATTTAGCCTAATTGTGTAGGAGCATTGTTGTCTTCAAATGGTAGACATTTCGATCATGTGTATTCTTGGAAGCGTGGACACTTCTATTTTCTTTCTGTGCCTGTGACCGACACGTACCGGACACTTGACACTCCGCCCGATGACGCGTCTCATGCTTGGCTATATCCTGCCAAATTAGATGTGTCTGATACCTCCACATAATATAAGGTGTTGAGAAATAAAAATATGTATATGTGTGATAACTTTGATACGTTTGAGGATACAAAAATATTAAATATATTGAATTTGTCATTCGGACTAGATCTAGAAGTCATGGCTCAAATTGATGCAAATGATGAAGTCGAGCCTATGAAAGTCGGCTCCGATTAAAAAGGGTTAATATTTTATTTGTTTTAACTTTAATGATTGTATTCTCGTGTATTTATTTTAGTTTCATGCATGCATACATAGTCGATTGTGGTCAAGAATACTTATAGTTATTGACGAAAGATTTAACCTTAAATTTTATTTACATCGTACTTTAATATTATACTAGTACATGTTTTTTCCCGTAGTTATTTATATATTGTTTAATACATATATAATTAAATATATGAAATTATATAACCATGTCTCCGTGTCCTCATGTTTACAAATTTGCCATGTCCGTACCCGTGTCCGTGTCGGTGCTTCATAGTTGGATGCAGGGAAGCATGGTTATCTAAAGCAGTGATACAAGGTTTGATAATCTTTACCGAAAGAGCATAGCCCAATTTTCCTCTTCAAAGTGAGAGGAAGGGGTTGCATCCCAAAAACGCAAAAAAGGGGGAAAGGACGAAAACCATTCAGGCCATCATTTATTCTGCGAGATAACTAGTAGTTTATAGTATGGCATATTCTCTTTTATTATCTGTACTCAAGTCCATTTGGTTTCTCGCGCGACCGTGTAACCCTGTTTATGTTAATTGTGTCTTGATTATTTCTTTCATTTTAAATTTGGTCGATGAAGTTTCAAACTGAGTACACATGCCATCTACTAAATGTAGCTGGGCATGCATCGTTTGGCTTCCAAGCTGCAGAAATGGTTCTCAAAAGTCTTCCTGCTGCTTGGCCGAAGGTCTTAATTAATAATGAATTATTTTTTCGTGTTCATGTTTCTCCATCTTAACTGATTATTTATTTCTGCCCGTGATTGGAAGCAGCTTTTAATGACATTATCTATGTACATGTAATTTTTTATAATTATATTTAAGTTTGAAACATGGGAATATTTATATAATGGAGTGGAAAATGAAATGGCTGTAGGAATATCAAATTAGTATACATTAACACAGGAAGTAAAAAAGCCAAAATGATGACTTGGGACTTGAATCAAGGTATAAGATCGCAGTGAAAAATGTATACATGGTGAAAAGAAAAAAAATTTAATATTGGATTCTAAAAAACTATATGGTAGAATATTTTCTATGCTACATATTCAGCTTAATTGAAATAAAGGTAAAAAAAATTAGAACGATACATGTAAGGATTGATTACTTGAGAGTGCTATAATATTATTTAGATTTCTTCTCCATTATAGTAAGCACTTGAGGTAAAGGGGACCAAAAAATCCTAAAAACGGATCTGTAGCGTCGGCAATTCCTTCGTGAAACAGATGTGTAACATAAATATGCCAGAACCTAAACTTAATAGGTGCACCTTCTGTACCCGTTGCATGATAGGTTTAGTATATAAAATAAGAAAACAACTCGTTCTTCTGTTATACAGTATTTGGTGTTGTCGCACTACTTGCTACCTCATGATAAATGCTATTTTAAGATCAAGTAGAAGTCTTATTTTGCAATTATGAGCGAAAAATTGTTCCATTTGCAGGTGGCTTTCAATAGATCTCAAGCCGATATTGAGCAGTTTGTACGGTCCTATCATAAGCCTTGGATCCTGAGACCCCTTCTTAGCATGCATGTAAGGATGGGAGATAAAGCTTGTGAAATGAAGGTTGTCGGATTCGAAAGCTACATGCGACTTGCAGACCGCATTTGTGGGCATTTTCCGAACCTTAACAGCATTTGACTTTCCACAGAAATGCAGGTATCATCATCTCGTTGTTGTTTTTTTTGATATTATTCTTGGTTTCCTGCATTCCAATTCACAACACCAATGCTGCAAAGGATGGCTTAAATAAAATTACGTGGCAGGAACTTATTGATAAAACGAGAATGTATCCCATTTGGAAATTCTACTACAAACTGACACGCCAAGTCGGGAACATAACAATGGCAACTTATGAGGCAAGTCTAGGACGAGAAACGAGCACTAATAATCCTTTGGTCAATTTCATAATGGCAACCGTAGCTGATTTCTTCATCGGAGCCTTAGGTTCAACATGGTGCTATCTCATAAATGGCATGAGGAACACCAGGGGAAAGGTAATGCCAGGGTGATGGAGGCCGGAATCTCCCTCACACGTCGTCCTCCGTCGATCTGGTTGTGAGCAGTTTTGAACGGTTGAGATTGGGTATGAGAATTGTTGTGTGGATCTCAATAGATTGTCGGATGTTGTTATCGCCGAGCTACCTGCGAGGGAAGTCCCGGAGTGGGAAACCACCGTAGGACTCTCCGACGATCAAATTAGCACCGTGGAATAAGGTCAGGGTAGTGGCGTATTAGAATGAGTTCGAATTACTTAAGTCGTCTGAAAGAAGGGTTTATACAGCTGTCATATGGAGCGAGCCCGCGTCAATAGCGGGATCCGTCCATTAATGGCGGGATACGCTCATTAATGGAGGGACGTGCTGGCATAGGACGTGTAAATCTCCGTTCCCATCAATAAAATCTTTCTATATTTTTCCGAGTCCCCCGAACACTTTCCCATTTTTCCTCGTAAATTTTTGTATGAAATTGATTGTTAGGTTTTTAGTATTTAAATTTTTTCTAAACAATTAAAATCAAAGCCCAAAAGAAAAACAAACAAAATAAAAACAAAATAAAAACAAAATATATATATAAATCCAAACACCTAGCCGCCCAACAGGATAATAAAAAATAAAAACCAAACTAATAAAATCAATTTAAATCCCCAGCCCACTTCTATATCCTTATCTCTTCTTCCTTCACAAAAATATAAATGAAATAAATCGTCACCGGCCTAACTTCCCAGCCCAAGCCGCGCCCAAACAACCCCGACAAAGGAAAGGGGAGGTCCAGATTCCAGGACGAACCCAAACTCGAGCCGAGACCGTGAACCCAAACCGTGCCGTTCGTTGTGCGTTCGTGCCTGCCGCTGCCGTACGTCGTCAACGCGTCTCCAGGCAAGTACCCTACTTGCTACATACTAGATTATTCTGTTACAATTCAAAATCGTATTAATTCTGTGTTTACAATTCGTGAGAATTTATATGACACAAGTGTTTGATGAAAAACCCGAACGAAAACATTCCATTAAACTGAAGGAAATTGATCATATAAGCTGGCTCATGTGGTAATGAACATTGTATTGAAATTTGAATGAAAAATATAACCGTTACTGACTTGAACGATCATCCCCAATTACACCCGTTAAAACTGAAAATTTCCCGCGTCTGAAACTTGTAAAAATCATAATTAATTGTTTACAAATTGGAATGATGAGTTCAAGGGCTCAAATCGAAGCCAACTCGACGACCTGAAACCCCATAAAAGTTTTAAATTATTTCTATACTGAAAATACGACGGAAACTGGTTCGGAGAGTGGCTCTGGACTGCAGTCCAGAGCAGCTCTGGCGGTTGATTTCTATCTCGTAATGCTTACCCTTTTGCTGCTTGAACTTGTATATTGCGGAACCCTATACTTTAGTGAAGGTGAAACAGTTAGCTAAATAATGAAAGTGATTTCACCCCTTTTTACCGTCGTTTACTATTTAAACTATAATTTAAAAGAACAGGACGTATAGCAGTCCCAAACAGAAACAGAACTGATACCCTATCGTTGAACAGTGCATAACTTCTGACGTAGAGGTGCGATTGAGAATCCGTATGGTGAGTTGGAAACCCTATTGAAAAACCTAAATTTCATTCAACTATAGCGTCGCTAAATTCTGATCCCAACAGGGCGAAAATTGTGTCGCGAAACGGACGTTCAGTTCAGAAACTGAACTTCCTGCAGCGAACACTTAAAATGAAACGGCTGTAACTTGCAAACCCGAAATCCGATTGCACTGAAATAAATTTTTCTGAACTACCGACTGAGTTTACTTGTTACCGTCTTTGTATCGTTTCACTGAATTTTGAACGTATGATTTAATGCAATTTTTCTAAGTTTATAAGGTGCATAATAGTTCGTATTACACATGACTTGTTAACTGCATAAATGTACATATCTTACCCGATTGCCATACACCTAGTGATAGTGCGCATTATTATTCAGTGTACAATGCATTATCGTGCGTGAATGATATTGGTTTAGGAGTGTCAAGTACGCCAATGGAAAAGTGAATGATTCGTGACAGTGAATATTACAGTGAACAGTGACAAAACCGTGTTATTGGTGCATACTTGTACACGACTAGACCATACTCATCAATAGTGTGAACCTGGGGAAAAAGGGGAAATCGAAGTGGAAAGAGCATCGTATTTAGCGAGGACAGTGATTTAGAGAATGATCATTCGAACGGCGACTCTTATATATATTAGGTTGGGCCTAGCGGTCCGGCTGACAGGATTATATTCCGGGCGATAGCGGGCCGTAGTCTCGGGTATGTACGAGACCCTCGTTAAACATGATCCTCCCTTCTACAACTCGATTTCAAACATGACTTAGAGACTGATAGGGACACGGATCATACTTTGCATCAGTTAGTGACATAGTGATTACCAGCATTTTACTTCCACTGTTATTACCTTCTGTGCTTGTCACTTGCCACTATTATAATATTGCTATTACGTCGCTCTGACGACCTGAGTATGCATGCTCAGACCTCGAGGATGAACCAGTGCAGGAGTCGGACTTGCCCTTCGAGCTCGCGGAGATTTAGTCGGGAGTACCTCCTCCATTTTTCTCTTTTCCCTAAAGAGACCTTGTATTCGAACTTGGTTAGTAGTTCTTTTCTTGTTTTATTGTAAATTGTGAACATGAAAGTTGATGTAATAATTTAGTGATGTATTTCCTTTACTTCTGTGCTTTGTTTATTGATTACCATGTAATGGTAGAAGCCGAAATGTGACTACGATGGGATTATTCCTTGACCGTAGGAGCATGGCTGGCCTAGTCATCCCTCATTTTCCGTATTTTGGGAAGCGGGGCGTGACATGGTTTTGTTGGTATCAGAGCCGCGTTTAGTTGTAAGGGATTACATTAACTACATTGTATTACATTATTTTCGCTTCACTATTCTTGACTTTCATCCTTGTATCCAATCATATCCTTTTAAATATCTTCCAGCGATATGACGTCCCCGAACGACCACTCCTCGGACTCAAGTTCTCAGGATCATACGGAGAGGATACTTAGTGCACTGACCTCTCTCGCAGAAGCTCAGGAGAGAAAGACGGACCTACTCGCCGAGGGACTCAGGGCTATTACCGCAGTAGGGGGACCCTCCGCCCTTATTATCGCCCCCGAGGGCATTGCTCCACCAGCTTTTTCTGCCAGGGCTGGCACCGTATCAGATTTCCGGAGGCTACATCCAGCTGCATTTACGGGACTAGCCGAACCACTCGAGGCCGAGCAATAGCTGGTTAATATGGAGAACCTACTGACGGCCGCCAGAGTACCAGAGGAAGATAAAGTGAATGTGATAAAGATCCAGTTGGAACATGAAGCCCGTACTTGATGGTCAGTGGAAGAAAGCAGACCAGAAAGGCCAATCGAATGGAATAAATTCAAGGAATGCTTCTTGGACCACTATTTCCCTTCCACCGCCAAGGCAGAGATGGAAGAAAGATTCATCCTACTGAAGTAGATTGGCCGTCCCGTGGACATATACAAGGCAGAATACAACCGTCTGAGCCGATTTGCTCCGTTCATGGTCGCTTCAGAGGCCACCAGGGCCAGGCTCTTCTTACAGGGACTCGATTTCGAGCTGCAGCAGTTGATCGCGTCACTCGAGTTGCAGACTTTTGCACAGGTACTCTACGCGGCGCGAATTCAGGAGAAATTGATCAACAAATTCAGGAAGCCCCCGGTTGTTCCAGCACGCACCCACGCACCTTCTCGAGGAGTCATACCAGTTCACAGGCCAGGAACGACACAGATGAAGCGTCCATTCGTGCCCCAGCATCGTCCCCAGAGCAAGAACGTAGTTTGCGGCTACTGCAACAGAGATGAGCACACCCAGAAGGACTGTCGCCGTGCCAAGGGACAGTGTTTGATTTGCGGATCCAGTCAGCATAGAGTTAATGGTTGCCCCGAGCGATCAGAGTTACAAGGAGGGTTTGGACCACAGCAGCAGAGATCACTGGAGCAGAGGCAACCCTACACAGGCCGCGGTCAGGGACGGGCTTTCACCTTGACCACCGAGCAGGTAGAGGCTTCAGGCGAAGTTGTCACAGGTATTCTACTCGTACATTCCATGCCAGCTAGAGTACTATTTGATTCTGGAGTATCGCATTGTTTCATATCTGCGCATTTCGTTGATACACACTCCATACCACATGGACCATTAATCAAGGGTTGGGAAATATTTACGGGTAATGGTGTTATAGTATCTAGTCGAGAATGTAGATCATGTCCGGTTGCAGTGTGTGACAGGGAATTCTATGCGAATTTCCTTTTGATCGGGACATGCAGCTATGACGCAATTCTCGGGATGGATTGGATGGGTACCTTCCATGCAGTTATTGATTACCGAGCAAGGAATGTGATCTTCCGCATTCCCAATCACCCAGAGTTTATTTTCGAAGGCGAGAGCGAATCTTTGGAGCCAGCCAAGTATAGAGCCAAGCCAAAGGAGTTGACAGCTATGGAGATTGATGAGAGCCCAGCCCCAGAGATTGTTCGGGATTTCCTGGACGTGTTTCCTGAAGATTTACCAGGTCTACTAACTCCACGCGTCTTGGAATTCTCGATTGATTTGACTCCAGGTACGACGCCAGTTTCCAAGGCCCCGTGCAGAATGGCACCGGTTGAGTTGGCAGAATTGAAGAAGCAATTTGAAGAACTCCTGGAGAAGGGATTTATCCGGCCAAGCGTTTCACCGTGGGGTGCACCAGTTCTGTTGGTGAAGAAGAAGGATGGATCGCTGTGGATGTGTATAGATTATCGAGAGCTGAACAAAGTCACAATAAAGAACAAGTACCCAATTCCGCGTATCGACGACTTATTTGATCAGTTAAGTGGGGCCAAGGTATTTTCGAAGTTGGATCTTCGTTCTGGCTATCATCAGATCAGATAGCACCCGAGGATATATGCAAGACGGCTTTCAGGACCCGATACGGACATTATGAGTTCCTTATGATGCCGTTCGGTGTTACCAATGCTCCAGCGATATTTATGGATTTGATGAACAGGGTGTTTGCGAAGTACTTGGACACGTTTGTCGTTATATTTATCGACGACATACTAGTCTACTCGAAGACCCGGGAGGAGCACGTCGAGCATCTGCGCACGGTTCTACAAATCCTTCGGGAAGAAAAGCTGTACGTGAAATTGAGCAAGTGTGAATTCTGGCTCGACAATGTTCAGTTCTTGGGACACATTGTTTTGGACGAAGGCATCTCAGTAGACCCGACAAAGATAGAATCTGTCAGAGATTGGCCAACACCGAAGTCAGTGGCCGAGATCAGAAGCTTTCTGGGATTGGCAGGATATTATCGGCGGTTCGTCCAAGACTTTTCAAGAATCGTTGAACCGTTGACGAGGTTGACATGGAAGGATGCACCGCTTGCGTGGACAGAGAAGTGTACTCAGGCATTTGACACACTGAAGCAGAAGTTAACCACGGCGTCCGTTCTTACAGTACCAGATGATTCCGGTGGTTTGGTGATGTATAGTGATGCCTCAGGGAAGGGCTTAGGCCGTGTTCTGATGCAGCACGGTCGGGTGGTTGCTTACGCCTCTCGACAGCTGAGAAATCACGAGAGGAATTACCCTATGCATGACTTGGAGTTAGCCGCAGTGGTTTTCGCGTTGAAGATCTGGAGGCACTACCTGTTGGGCGAGAAGGTGGAGGTGTACACGGATCACAAAAGTCTGAAGTACGTTTTCACTCAGAAAGAACTAAATATGAGGCAGCGCCGCTAGAATTGATGGCGGATTACGACTTGGACCTTCAGTATCATCCAGGAAAAGTAAATGTTGTACCAGACGCTCTCAGTCGCAAGCCAGCGGTCATGATGTTGACCAGTCAGAGGCTTGCAGCGAGGTTGGTATATCCCAAAGCGGATCATTGAGGATTTTCAGAGACTCGAGCTTGAAGTCATTACACCGAGCGCAATCAGGCAGTTTTGGCAACTACAGGTGCAGTCTTCTCTTGTGGAACGCATCAAGGCTGCACAAGCGGATGATCCTTGATTGCAAAAGTTCAGAGCGCAAGTAGAAGCCGGGCTGAGAACGGACTTACTCATACATGAAGACGGTTCTCTAAGATTCGGTAGCAGACTCTACGTAACCAAGGGGGTTGTTCGAGAAGAGGTACTGGCTGAGGCTCACAGTTCAGCTTATTCTGTGCATCCGGGAGGTACGAAGATGCATCGAGACCTAAAGCAGCATTTTTGGTGGAACGAGATGAAGCGAGAAATTGCGCGGTTCGTATCCAGGTGCTTGGTATGCCAGCAGGTGAAGGCGGAACATCAGAGAACAGCAGAATTGTTACAACCGCTTCCGATACCAGAATGGAAGTGGGAGCACATTACCATGGATTTCATGACGGCCTTACCACGGAGTCTTAGGGGCAACAACGCCATTTGGGTTATCGTCGACCGCCTCACGAAAGCTGCACACTTCTTACCATTTCGAGTGGGACAGTCAACAGAGTCACTGGCAGAGAGATACATGCAGGAGATAGTGCGACTTCACGGAGTTCCGATCAGCATTGTGTCAGATCGAGACACCAGATTTGTTTCGTATTTTTGGAGGAGCTTATAGGAGAGTTTGGGTAACCGCATCAAGTTCAGCATAGCTCATCACCCGCAGACGGACGGACAATCTGAGCGTACGATTCAGACGCTCGAGGATATGTTGAGAGCCTGCATGTTGGATTTCCAGGGTTCCTGGGAAGATCATCTGCATGTAGTTGAGTTTTCTTATAACAACAGTTACCAGGCTAGCATTCAGATGGCTCCTTTCGAAGCACTTTACGGACGGAAGTGTCGATCCTCAGTTTGTTGGAATGATGTGGGAGAACGAAGATTACCGGGTCCCGAGCTCATTGTTCAGACAGTCGACAAGGTCCAAATGATCAGGCAGCGCATTAAGACGGCTCAAGATCGACAGAAGAGTTGGGCAGATACCAGCAGGAGAGCACAAGAATTTGAAGTCGGAGATCACGTATTCCTGAAGATTTCCCCTACCCGCGGAGTTATCAGGTTTGGAGGTCGGGGGAAGCTCAGTCCCCGTTTCATCGGACCTTTTGAGCTGCTAGAGAGAGTAGGAGAGGTGGCCTATCGACTTGCCTTGCCTCCATCGCTAGCTGGTGTGCACAATACCTTCCACGTGTCTCAGTTGCGGCGTTATGTTTGGGATGGGGGCCATGTCCTGAACTATTCGGAGTTAGTTTTGGGTACCGACCTATCCTACGAGGAGCAGCCCACCACTATCCTCGACCGCAGAGAGAAAGTGCTGAAGAATAAGGTCATTCCGTTAGTCCGAGTGTCTTGAGGCGGTCGTTCCCCAGGAGAATCTATCTGGGAGCGTGAGGAAGATATCCGTGCACGTTTTCCACATCTCTTTGCTTAGTACCATTGTTTCGCTGTCTCTTTTAAATTTCGAGGACGAAATTTTTGTAAGGGGGTATGATGTAAATCCCCGTTCCCATCAATAAAATCTTTGTATATTTTTCCTAGTCCCCCGAACGCTTTCCCATTTTCCTCGTAAATTTTTGTATGAAATTGGTTGTTAGTTTTTTAGTATTTAAATTTTTTCTAAACAATTAAAATCAAAGCCCCAAAGAAAAACAAACAAAATAAAAACAAAATATATATATATAAACCCAAACACCCAGCCCAGCCCAACAGGATAATAAAAAATAAAAACCAAACCAATAAAATCAATTTAAATCCCCAGCCCACTTCTATATCCTTATCTCTTCTTCCTTCACAAAAAAATAAATGAAATAAATCCTCACCGGCCCAACTTCCCAGCCCAAGCCGCGTCCAAACAACCCTAACGACGAACCCAAACTCGAGCCGAGGCCGTGAACCCAAACCGTGCCGTTCGTTGTGCGTTCGTGCCGTTGCCGCTGCCGTACGTCGTCAACGCGTCTCCAGGCAAGCACCCTACTTGCTACATGCTAGATTATTCTATTACAATTCAAAATCGTATTAATTCCGTGTTTACAATTCGTGAGAATTTATATGACACAAGTGTTTGATGCAAAACCCGAACGAAAACCTTCCATTAAACTGACGGAAATTGATCATATAAGCTGGCCCATGTGGTAATGAACATTGTATTGAAATTTGACTGAAAAATATAACCGTTACTGACTTGAACGATTATCCCCAATTACACCCGTTAAAACTGAAAATTTTCCGCGTCTGAAACTTGTAAAAATCATAATTAATTGTTTACAAATTGGAATGATGCGTTCGAGGGCTCAAATCGAAGCCGACTCGACGACCTGAAACCCCATAAAAGTTTTAAATTATTTCTATACTGAAAATACGACGGAAACTGGTTCGGAAAGCGGCTCTGGACTGCAGTCCAGAGCAGCTCTGGCGGTTGATTTCTATCTCGTAATGCTTACCCCTTTGCTGCTTGAACTTGTACATTGCGGAACCCTATACTTTAGTGAAGGTGAAACGGTTAGCTAAATAATGAAAGTGATTTCACCCCTTTTTACCGTCGTTTCCTTTTTACCGTCGTTTACTATTTAAACTGTAATTTAAAAGAACAGGACGTAGAGCAGTCCCAAACAGAAACAGAACTCATACCCTATCGTTGAACAGTGCATAATTTCTGACGTAGAGCCGCGATTGAGAATCCGTCTGGTGCGTTGGAAACCCTATTGAAAAACCTAAATTTCATTCAACTATAGCGTCGCTAAATTCTGATCCCAACAGGGCGAAAATTGTGTCGCGAAATGGACGTTCAGTTCAGAAATTGAACTTCCTGCAGCGAACACTTAAAATGAAACGGCTGTAACTTGCAAACCCGAAATCCGATTGTACTGAAATAAATTTTGCTGAACTGCCGACTGAGTTTACTTGTTACCGTCTTTGTATCGTTTCACTGAATTTTGAACGTATGATTTAATGCAATTTTTCTAAGTTCATAAGGTGCATAATAGTTCGTATTACACATGACTTATTAACTGCATAAATGTACATATCTTACCCGATTGCCATACACCTAGTGATAGTGCACGTTATTATTCAGTGTACAATGCATTATCGTGCGTGAATAGTATTGGTTTAGGAGTGTCAAGTACGCCAATGGAAAAGTGAATGATTCGTGACGGTGAATATTACAGTGAGCAGTGACAAAACCGTGTTATTGGTGCATACTTGTACACGACTAGACCATACTCATCAATAGTGTAAACCTGGGGAAAAAGGGGAAATCGAAGTGGAAAGAGCATCGTATTTAGCGAGGACGGTGATTTAGAGGATGATCATTCGAACAACGACTCTTATATATATTAGGTTGGGTCTAGCGGTCCGGCTGACAGGGTTATATCCCGGGCGATAGCGGGCCGTAGTCTCGGGTATGTACGAGACCCTCGTTAAACATGATCCTCCCTTCCACAACTCGATTTCAAACATGACTTAAAGACTTATAGGGACACAGATCATACTTTGCATCAGTTAGTGACATAGTGATTACCAGCATTTTACTTCCACTGTTATTACCTTCTGTGCTTGTTACTTGCCACTATTATAATATTGCTATTACGTCGCTCTGACGACCTGAGTATGCATGCTCAGACCTCGAGGAAGAACCAGTGCAGGAGTCGGACTTGCCCTTCGAGCTCGCGGAGATTTAGTCGGGAGTACCTCCTCCATTTTTCCGCTTTCCCTAAAGAGACCTTGTATTCGAACTTGGTTAGTAGTTTTTTTCTTGTTTTATTGTAAATTGTGAACATGAAAGTTGATGTAATAATTTAGTGATGTATTTACTTTACTTCTGTGCTTTATTTACTGATTACCATGTAATGCTAGAAGCCGAAGTGTGACTACGGCGGGATTATTCCTTAACCGTGGGAGCATGGCTGGCCTAGTCATCCCTCGTTTTCCGTATTTTGGGAAGCGGGGCGTGACAGGATGCGGAGCGTAGGGCGGCGGATCTCGCTTTGGCGAGATACACGGAGCCATTGCGGGAGCGCTTGGGCTCCGTGCTCTCGGTTGATCGGGGAAGCCGAGAAAGCTCATCTCGATAGATGGTTTGGAGATGAGCCGGGAGCCTGAGGAAGCTCAATCTTACAACAGCTCGGAGACGAGCAAAGGGGGTGTAAGTTCGGCTGCTGGATGGCTCGGGGAAGAGAAGTGGAGGTGTAAGCTCGGAGACGAGACCCCGAGGAAAGTTCCCAAGGCACCACACTGATTCTACCTCCGCAGCCCCAGGTGTCTAGTAGGCTTACGTAGACGGCACGTCATCTGCTACATGTCGTAATCTGGGGAATTCCCGCTCATGAGCTTTATCACTAGCCCCCACTCTCGCCATGACCTATTTGTGGGTCAGGGTCGAGAGTGGTAAGCCCGGTTCTTAACGATTCAACCTAGGATTTCCGGGCCGTCTGACGATGGCGGGACATTTGGCGGCTACTCCTCTCGGATCATTAGGCCCATGTGGCGGCTCATGGAACGCCTCAGTTACCGCGCGTATCTTTGATGGCGTCAGCGGATTGGTGAAATGATTGCCTTTTTAAAGAGGGAGTGCCGTTTCGCTTGATCATCGGTTAGGCTACACGCCACGTGCCCAACATTGGTTGGTGGGGCACGAGAGGCTGTCACCGACCCTGTCGCGAGGGGATGTTTCTAATGGCCGATTGCCATATAGAGCCTCGACGGCCGCTTAGTACGACGCTTCGTTTTAGCAGAAATCGATTTGGGCCGTAGGATGTCCTCTTTGAAGTGTATAAATAGGAGGGGGGCCATCTCAGGGCCAACATTTTGCCTTAGTTGTCTCTCGTCGTTTGAAGATTGCCCGGCGTACCTCCTCTTAGGTCGGATCTTTCGCTGAATTTTTATCGGCAAACCCTTTCCTTGAATCAAGTTAGATGTCTTCCTTCGAAGTATCTGTGGATGTAGTAGGGGTAGAATCGGACGATGAAGCCTCAGTTTCTGGGGCCGAGTCCAGCGTGTCTTCCTCCTCCTCGGCTTCAGATAGCCGAGAGAGTTCTTCTTCTACGTCTTCTGTGTCGGGCTTGCCCCGAAGGCTAGTGTCGCCCTTGGCTCTCGCCGTCGGGCGGCGACAAGGGCTCCCAAGGCACGCATCGGGAATACCTGCGATGCGCCCTCGGTCTTGAATCGTCTGGACGAGATTTCCGACATCCGAGCTCGATTTCATATCGGCTCTTGCTATTCACTCCGTCTGGCCAAAGAGGGTGAGCGGGCAGACCAGGTGCAAGGCAAGAAGATTGCTCTGTATCTGGAAGCATTCTGGGCAGGGATGTGTCTGCCCATCTCGTCTGAGGTTTGTGCTGTGCTCCATTGTTTCGGTCTTGCCCCGGGCCAGCTAGTGCCAAACTTTTGGAGGATCCTCCTCTGGTTTCTGGTCCGGTTAAAAATTGATCAGATCCCCTTTGATTTAAGTCTCCTACTGCCTTTTCTTTGCTATAAAAATCATCCCGGTACCAGTAAGGAAGAGCCGAACTGGGTGTATCTTTCGTTTAAAAAACGTAAGGGTAGGACGTCTGGGTCGTGAGTAGTGGTTGTCCCTTCTTCCATCCATGAAGGAGAAGTTCGTCTTCGTCGGGCCACCGGAGGGCGAGGATTGGCCCGTGCCCACCCAGGGCACAGGGCCGATTGCCCAAGGGTGAGGCAGTTGAACGCCCTCGAGATGAAGGTGGTGTTCCAGTGGGAACCGATCCAGTGGGCTGATGTCCCGCTCTTCAAGCAGGTACTGAGCTGGGCTTGACTCAGTCCCGTGTGTTTTTTGGATAAGTTAGGGCTTTTGCCGATCTATTTAGACTTCACCAAAATTCTATTGCCATTTCTGCGTCGCTGACCTTTTTCTTATGTTTTTCTCGCAGAGCCTATGGATCGATCGAAAATTATGACTGCCAAGGCCCAGGGGAGGAAGACCGGTGGCGCAAGCTCGTCCCGACCAGGTCTGAGCGCGGCTCCTCGGAAAGCTCCTCCGGCCAAGGTTTCCGCAGCACTCCTATCCCGGAGGAAAGTCGCGGGGGAGGACAAAAGCATGCGCGGGATCCGACGTCTCAGGTTAGGGCGGAGGTGTCGCCCCCTACCTAATCCTCCCTCAAGAGATAGAAGCGGGTGGTTTCTCGGCCACCCCCAGCCGGGATCCAAGTGTAGGAGGGTGACTTTTGCATCGAGGTGCTATCGGGGCTTTCTGTAGCCAACAGCTTGCTGGCGGACATGGAGAAGACGGCTGGGGCCAAGTTTTCCCGGGGCACCATGAAGGCCCAAGTAGCCGCAATAGCTCAGGAGGCGGTTCAGGTCGGTAGCTTTTCCCAAAAAAAAATTAACGGTTTTTCCCTCGGTTTCAGCTTCTTAACACGGTTCCCGTTTTCCTCAGGTTCTCCAGCACTGCGCTCTCCTCGTTGCTATGGAGTCCGAGAAGGTTACCTCGGCGATAAAGAAGGCGGGCGAATCTTCCTCGCGAGAAGAAGAGCTTCTCGTTCAGCTGCAGCAGGCGGAAGAAAAGACAGTCCTCTTTAACTCAAGATTGGTCGCTGAGACACTGACGGTTTCTAAGCTGAAGGAGTCCCATCGGCTCCTGATTGAATCCAACTGGGCTATCCAGGCTCAGATAGAGGAGGCGAACGGGCTCTTCAACGCCATGAAAAGGCAGAGGAACACCCTCAGGAAGGACATTCAGGTGGCTTGCGAGGCAGTGAAGCTCGCGGAGAGCAGGGCCGTAGAGGAGTACAAGGTGTCCGATCAGTTTTATATCGACCTCGCCGACTCCGCGGCCGTTGGATGGCACAATGCCTTTGACGCTGCCAAGGAGGATATGCCCGAGTTCGACGACCCTGAGCTCCGCGCAAGGTATCCCCTCGCCGAGGAAGCGCCACAAAAGGGCAGCGCCGAGCTTGCAGGGAAAAGCGAGGCGGTTGGCGGAAGCGTCGAGCCTGAAGTCGCTATCATGGTCCTCGACGGAGGCGCAGAGCAAGAAGAGGTGGCGGCCGAGCAGGGACCTTTTTCTTTGAGAATTTTGTAAGCCTCCGGACGTTTTTGCAAGGTTGAGGAGCTCACAATACCTTGTATATAATTTTGAACGTAAATAAAAAAAATATATATATATATATATTTTGGCTTAAGTGTTTTTATCTCGCAAGTCTTTTTATCTCGTAAGTGTTAGACGGGCGCGACGTAAGAGTTAGCAAAAGGCTAGGCACCGGTAGACCGTTGTCCACCCTTTTCTCGGTAGCGCCCGGTGACGATCGTGCATCGAGTATGAATCGAGCGATGGTCAGTGTAGGAAGACCGGTATCCTCTTTTTTCCCGGAGTCGAGGTGACGATTGTGCATCGAGTATTGAATCGAGCGATAGCCAAATGTAGGAAGACCGGTATCCTCGCTTTCCCCGGAGTCAAGGTGACAATCGTGCATCGAGTATGAATCGAGCGATAGCCAAGTTCGAATAGGTCGGCGCACATCGATTCTTTCTTGGATGAGCCGAGCAGGACATTACTCAGCCGCCTTTTGGTGCGGGTTTTGAATTCATGCCTTCGTAGGGCAGAAAGCTACCCGTTGGGGTCGTGGATGGACTGAGCAGTAATCTACTCGGCGGCCTCGCGATGAGGGCTTTGGATCCACTTTTTTGTAGGGCAGGAAGCTACCTGTTGTGGATGAACCGAGCAGTAATCTACTCGGCGGTCTCGCGACGAGGGATTTGGATCCATTTTTTCGTAGGGCAAGAAGCTACCTGTTGTGGATGGACCGAGCAGAAATCTACTCAGCAGCCTCGCGATGAGCGCTTTGGATCCACTTTTTCGTAGGGCAGGAACCTATCCGTTATAGATGGACCGAGCAGGATCTTCGTAGGGCAGGAACCTATCCATTGTGGATGGACCGAGCAGGATCTTCGTAGGGCAGGAAGCTACTCGGCGGTCTTGTGATGAGGGCTTTGGATCCGCGGATTGGCCGGGCAGGAAGCTGCCCTCACCGGATGAGCCGAGCAGGAAGCTACTCGGTTGCCTCCGGATGAGAGCTTTTTGAATTCCATAGTTTCTCCTTGAGACGTCGTTCAACCTTCCGTGTCCCGTAAAGGAGGGGGAATGGTGACCGTCACGGATGACACGTGGTCGTATCTTATCGGGAAAGTGCGATAATCCATGATTTGTGTTACGCGAGAAGATATCGGCCGTTGGAAGATTTTTGTTGACGCTATAAATACCATAAGGCATGGTCTTACTGTTTGTTTGCCTACTCTAAATTTTCCCCAGTCGTTTTGTTCCTTCCAGATGACAGGCCGTGCATACACCATCAGGAAGATCGTTTCCCGGGACGACGTGTATTTTTACAATCTCGATTGTTCCGAAAAGACGTACGAGACGGTGATAGGCCGTTTGGTGGGCCACTGTGGAGGCCTACTTCCCCGTCGATCTTCTCTTGTGCATGTGCTCATCTATCGAATATGGAGGTCTTCCCCCGGTCTTTACAACGTCTTCTCCCCGCAGTTGATGGACGAGGCATTCGATAAGATGCACATGGCCCACGAGCTTGGGCTGATCTCGAAGAGCAGGCATGATCACCCGGTGGACATTCTTCTTGAATTTTTCCAGCCGAGGTTGGTCGCAGCGTCGTGCTCGGCGACGGATGACCCCGGCGAATCTGTTGCTTCGAGGATCCACGGGTACCGACAGAAGGAGCGGGCAAAGGCTGCCTGGGCTCGGCTGGAGGAGCTTTCGTCTGAGTATCATCGTCAATGTTTTCTTAATCCTCTTCCTCCTTTGCTGTAATTTTTGTAAGGCTGGAAAGCCCATAATACCTCTGAATAAATAAATTTTTCTTTGGTTAAGGTTATGGTGTATTGTCTCTTTCTTCCTTTCCATACCCCGCAAATTTTTCCCCCTCTGAACCCTAAGCTCGGGGCCGGGAAAGGAAAGGAAAGAGGGCTGGAGCCCCGGGGCGGAAAGGACTCAGTTTGGAAAACTTTGATAAGTGTGGAAAGGAATTGCATTATTTCAAAAGAGAGTACATGTTCATCTATACAATTTAAGCTTTTCGGCGTTAAACGGCTGAGGTAAATTACAACCTTGGGAGTCTTGGAGGCGGTAGGCTCCACCGGACAATGTCTCTGTCACGATGAATGGCCAGTCCCATTTCGGGAAGAACTTATATATCTTCCCGCGGTCTACGAATTCGTTTCGTCATAAGACCAAATCTCCAGTCTTGAAGGCTTAATGTTTAACTCGGGCGTTGTAGTAACGGACGGTCTGCTGCTGATAGGTGACCATTCTGATATGTGCCCGGTCTCTCCTTTGCGGCAAGATGTCCAAGTTGCTTCGTAGTGCTAAGTTGTTAGCCTCGTCGTCGAAGTGCTCGACTCGATAACTGGGCAGTCCAATTTCTGCGGGGACCATTGCCTCGGTACCGTAGTGTTTCTCTCGTAGGTGTCTTTTTCGATGTCCGCAATGCCCATAGTACTCACGGCGGTTCCTCGACCCAGCTACCTTGCCTTCCCTCCAAGCGGGCTCTGAGATTGCGGATGACGCTTCGGTTCGCTACTTCGGCCTACTCGTTGTATTGTGGATGTGCGACCGCGGCAAACTTTATCAATATGTAGTAGTCGCTGCATAACTCTTTGACTTTATTGTTTTTGAAGTTGGTCCCATGGTCGGTAACTATGCACCTCGGGATTCCAAATCGGAAGATTATATTGTTCTGCAGGAATTTTATCGTAGAGGCGGCGTCCGGTTTCCTAATGGGCACGGTCTCTATCCTTTTCGTGAATTAGTCCACAACGACAAGAATGAATCTGTATCCGTCTGTGCTGGTGGGGAGTTGGCCCACTGTTCAGTTGATAAAACTGCACATTTGTATTACATTTTTCCTACCATTTTCATATTAAAAAAAAGGACTTTATTATAATATATTATACATATGAGGGTTTATGTGTAAAAACATTATTTTCCATGTGTTAATATATTTTAATTATCATTTGGTAGGAAAATGTATGCAAATAATATTATTGACCTAATCCTAGTAGAACAAAGTCTACTAAAATCTTATTTGAGTTGTTGTGCAGAATTTTCCAAGGCTAGAATCAAGCAAATCAAGTTGTTGAAGAAAACTTGCCAAATTAAGAAGCAAAACTTGGAGACCAAGTCTGGAAGCAACCGAGAGAAGATTTCTGAATTCTAAAGGTGCCTAGGATTGCCACATGTCACGAGAAGAAAGCCCAAGAAATTTGATCGAGAGATCCCCACCTTTGAGCGCGGATCCGCGGCCAAACCCACCCTTGGGCCGCGGATCCGCCGCAATTCCAGGGAGTTAGAGCGCAAGATTTTTTGGGGTGAATCAAAGCTAAATTTTACCAAGTTTTCAACAATAAGATTCTGGCTTTGCACTATAAAAAGGCACCGAGAGTCTCTTGGAAAAGCTATCAAGCCGAAGAGATCACGAAGCTCCCGACGCTCACGCATCCAGGCTGATCATCGACTGTTCGACTACCTCCTTAGGAAAGATCGAGAAGCAACTAGTTTGTAATCATTTTCTACGGATTAAAGTGTAGTTTGTTCAAGTCGATTAATAAAAGTAGTTATTTTATTTAATTGTTTTTGCATCTTACATTATGTTTTCCCTCTCTTTCTTTTCATCTTCTTCTCCCAACATGCGCGAGTAATTCTCCGCTTGTTAGGGTTCGTAGGATTAGGGTAGGCTAATGGATGATGAACATCTCTAAACCCTTTTTAAGTCCTATAAAGTTTAGGAACTTTATCAAAAGAATCATTAACATCCTAATCGGGCGCGCTAGCAATTCTTTGCTAGTTCCGACCGCGATTAGAGATTAGATTAATGATTGTTTTGGTAAAGGCTAGATATGAACGGAGTTCCGTGTCGAGATAAGGGTTAAGAGTGGGATTCTTTTTCCCTCCAGAAACCCTAATCTATACGCATCACCGTCGTTCTAGTTCTAAATCTATTAATGGATAAAAATGATAACTTTTAATTAATCGTCCATAACTACTAAATCCTAACGAACCCTACAAGCCCTCTTATTATATTAATTACATCTTTAAAATAATCTAGATCTATATTTTACATTCTTGTTTAACATAGATCTAGAAACCATTCTATAAAAATTCTTTATTCCTCCTCTCTTTCTCAACACATCTAAAGTAAAAGTAAAAGGTTCCACATTTCCCTGAGGACGACCCGTACTCATCTCGGTCTAGCTACGTGCGACACCGTTATTGATTGCGGTTAAACTACAAAACACACCTTTTCGTATCAATCAAATGGCGCCGTTGCCGGGGATACGTGCGTAATTTTTATTTTTACTATTTGTGTTGAATTCTTAGACGAGTCATATCATTATTAACACAAAACTGCAAATTGCATATTTAACGATTTGTGCGTGAATTTTTGCAAGGAGATCTGGAGTCACAGAATTAAGGAGGGCAGGGAACAGAGACATTTTTTGAGATCCAGAGGAGCACAGAAGGCTATAAAAAATATTCATCAAGTGATCTCTCTGCCACGCGGCGGAACCGCGGCGAAAGTGCCCCTTCTGCGGCGGAATTGCGGCAGTTTGGAGGAATTATGGCTTCAATCTTCTCTGGTATCTTTCTCAACTCCTTCTCTCTCCTCTCAAATCCAATAAAATCTATTTTCTGCAGGATTCTTTGCAAAATTGCGCCGCTCAAAAAAAATCTTTTTGCAAAAGTTTTGTGATTGGTTTTGTTTTGCATATTTAATACGGATTTTAAGGGGCAAAGACCAAATCAAGATTGGGTGGGGATTTCATCACCCTTCCTAAGCCCCACAAATCACAAACTAAGCATATAGATCAACCCTTCATTAATTTAAAAAATATCTAGACCAGACTCTAAGGACTGTCGCGCTCAATAAGGACAGAGGAAGGTCGTGGGTAATCTATCGTTTATCCGCATTACTTTTGTAGTGCCTAGGCAAGTGTGACAAAGGCTAGTGGTTTTTAATTAGGCCCACGACGTGGTTCCTTCCCACTTACCTGGCACTTATCTGGCTACAAGGATAGTACGGAGGCGGTAGAGGATTGATCCTGCGGCTTGTCCTTTGGAAGTCTAGGAGCGGTCTAGAGACTGGACCTAGGTGACCTTAGTTCTAGGGTTGCTTATGCATCTTAGGGAGATTTGTCTTGAGTCCCACTTTTTCAAAAACAAGTTAATTTTAAAATCACACACACGCTGCCACTTGCACTAAACCCGCTTAGTGAATGCTCGGCTGGACACGGGATCCTAGTGCCCGTCTTGTCCGCGTTCCTGCTATCGACGCCGAAGTCGGTACTTCTTCATCTTCTTTTTCCCCACCACACACCACGACCGAGATGGACAGCACTCCATCAGAATATAACACCACGCTGCCACCGCCCGTAGGTGAGCAGAATCCTCCGCGCATCTCTCTCCAAGAGAGATGCTATCCTATTCGTGGTCCTCTTCCTACTTGTCTATCTCTTCCACCACCTAATGGGGATAATTTCGAAATTAAACCCCACTACATCAACCTGCTGCCCAAATTTCACGGGCTTGAGTCGGAAGACGCGTACGTTTTCATCACCAAATTCGAAAACGTATGCGCAATGATGGGTACTTCATAATTGACTTTAGATGCTATGCGCTTACGTCTTCTCCCATTCACACTGTGCGACTTGGCAGAAGAATGGCTTTATAATACTGCCGCACACTCTATCACTAATTGGGACGAATTCGTCATAGCATTTCTTAAGAAGTTTTACCCAAATCATAAGACTGCCCACATTAGGAACGAGATCAACCAGTTCACCCAGCTTCCCAATGAACCATTTTGGAAGTGCTTTGAACGTTTCAAAGATCTGCTTGTCTAATGCCCCCATCACGGAATACAAAGATGGGATTTATGTCGGATTATATATGAGGGTATTAATCCAGCGACAAAGCAGATGCTTGAAACAATGTGTCAATGCAATTTCATGTCTAAAGATGACGGTGAAGCATGGAAATATCTGGAAGATCTTGCTGAACACACGTTGCAGTGGGAAAGCGTAAGACCACCTTCAACTAAGGGAGGTATTCACCAGCTCGATATTTCTATCGCAGTAAAAGCCGAAATGGCAGCGATGCAGAAGAAACTCGATTCTATTGAGAACAAACTTTCATCAGTCTCCCTAAATCAAGTCACGCTTCCCAAGACTGTCTGTGGTTGCTGTTCGGATCCTTCACACTTAACGGAAGAATGTCCTATGAATGCATCGTTTCAAGCTAATGCTGCTTTTCAGCAGCGACCTAGAAACGACCCTTATTCTTCCACGTACAATTAAGGATGGAGGAATCATCCTAACTTTGCTTGGAACCAAAACCAACAAAGCAATTATCAAAGACCTCCACAACAACCACAACCACAGAATCAGCCCCCCTTTCAGTCACAGAATTTCCAAAATCCGGCCAACATTTCTACACCACAAGTGGCCGGTATTGACAGCTCACTTGCACAAACTTTGGATATGTTCATGAAACAATCCATGCAAAATTCGGCTGAGACGAGGTCTTCTATTGATGCCCTAACGAAAAACTCCTCCTCCCATGGTGAGACTATCAAATCAATAGAAAACCAAATCGCACGATTAAACGCCGCAATAAGTGCGAGAGAGAAAGGGAAACCCCCATCTCAACCCCTACCGAATCCTGGCCATTCACAAAGTCATAATGTGAATGCCGTCACTACGTTGAGATCGGGGAGAGTGCTGAACAACCAAGTGGGTGAGCAATTTGATGATAGTGACACATTTGATACCCCTTCTTCTTCTTCTTCCCCTAACTCGTCTAGTCTTCCACCTTCATCCGAGCCTATTCTCCGTTTTCCCCAAGGCTCAAACATTTCGCCAAATCTATCTAAGTCGATGCCCACTTCAATTTTGGGATCGAATCCGTCACCACAGTCTTCTCCACAAACGTTGGACCCAAAACTTATTGATCGAGCTCCATTTCCAAACCGATTAAGGGCCAACCGACCTAACCCGCAAATGGAGAAGATTGTGAAAATTTTTAAGCAAGTTAATATAAACATTCCTCTCCTAGATGCTATTCAACAAGTTCCGTCATATGCGAAAATCCTAAAGGACTTGTGCACTAGGAAGAGAAAAGTTCAAGTACCTAAAAAAGTTTTCCTTGCGAGTAATGTGAGCACTGCTTTTACACAACAACTACCCAAGAAACGAAAGGACCCCGGAAGTCCTACAATTTCTATTTCTATTGGGGGTAAAAATATCAATCGTGCTCTACTCGATTTAGGTGCTAGTGTTAACTTGCTTCCGTATTCTGTTTATGAGCAATTAGGGATCGGAGAGTTAAAACCCGCGCATTGCACTCTTCAGATGGCCGATCGATCTATCACCCAACCAAGGGGTGAGCTAGAGGATGTGTTAATCAAAGTCGGGGAATTCATATTCCCTGTGGACTTTATCGTTATAGATACACAACCTGTAGCAAACCCACGCAATCAAATCCCGGTGATACTCGGTCGACCCTTTTTGGCCACTTCCAACGCAGTAATCAATTGTAGAAACGGCTCTATGACCCTATCCTTTGGAAAGAAGTCAATTGAGCTTAACATTTACAAGTTGGGAAGTGAACCCTCCGAACCCTATGCTCATGTGTGTTCTGTCGAATTAATGGATGTCGACAGCAGCGAATTTGATCAATCTCATAATACTGACTCTTTTCATATGTTGTTGCTTGACACGGACTCTTCCACCGAGTTGTCCGGGTCAACATCTAACACTGATGAGGAACTTTTTATAGAGTCGGACGATCACCCCATTTTTTCTGATGACATTATTCTTCGGGGTATCGACGAAAACTTTGAGGAAATTTTCGCTGATGAGCTCGCATTTTTACAAGACACGGGTGTTGAGATGAATCAACTCCAAGGTAAAGAAATTGGACCTCCACCCCTTCTTTTGGACAATCATGATAATGCGAGTAATCCATCGTTACTATCACTGTGCCGTCTCTCCAAATTGAGACGCAATCTTTTTCCATTACACCTCTTATCACCTCCCCACTTCTTCACGTCAATAGGTGACATGTTCTTCCACCAACCTTGGTGCTTCATTGATAAAATTTTTGAATGGTTGGTGTTGACCTTCGGTCTTTGCAAAGCTTGGCATTGACCAATAACCTTGACCCCCTCGTGTGATTTTAAAAGATTAAAAGTGTTTAACTCAAGTTTTGGGGGGGTGGTATATTTTGGCTCTTGAAAGAAAATGATTTTTATAAAATTGTGAGCCTAAAATAAGTTTGGGGGAGGATTTTCACTTTCATATATTCTTACCCCCATTAATAATTTCCTCCCAAGTCTACAGGTTTTTGAGCTTAACGGATGACATCAGTGAGGACACTGCTGTAAACAGGTTTGGGGGAGGTTTGTGCTTATTTACGCATCAATTTGCATCATATTTTGCATAAGCACAACATTTTCAAAAATTTTAAAAAAAAAATCTTTTATAACAAAAGAGTAGAAAGTGAAAAATTACATACAAAAGATACGAATAGTTTAAGAAAACCAAGAAAATTAGAAGTTTTCTTACACGAACTAGTAATAAGTAGTTATGAGCTGTTGTCCCAAGGGTTAGTAAGATGAAGGAAGTCACCAATCTGAGGATAAAAATAAGTCTGAAAAATAATTTCTATTCTAGAAGCCAAACATTTGAATGTTGATACCCTACTATATGCACTTACACACGTCTTGAAACTCGGGATAGTACAGGATACCTTGAAATGCTCTTGTCTAAAAGCCTAAGTATGAAGGAAAAAAAATGAAGAAAATATAAATGGTGAAAAGAAAAAAAATGAACACTGGTTTTGTTATCACCAAGGCAGCAATAAAAAAATATAGCGAGGGTGCCTCTTCACCTAGTGCCCTAAGGCCAACTGGTCTGGAAGTCACTGCTAAGCCTTAGGTGGTACAAGACGAGGAAAATATTATCACCTAATCAGCAAGCACATGAGTAATCGGTTGGTTAGTACCTCAAGAAGTATTAACGGCCGCATGAAAATGTGTGAGCAAATCTTAATATTCATCAAAATAAAAAGTACTAAGGTAGATGGACAAGAGTATGATAGCTTGAATTGAATTCTCCGAGTGTAGGGATGTCCATTTCACACACGTGGGGTCATATGATCAATGTTTGGATGAAAGGTAGGAATAAAGAATAAAGACGATGTTTTATTGAGGGATGATGTGATTTCTAACATTTTTTCATGACTATTAAGATAGGGCTCATGACAACTGAAAAGCTAGTATAGTTGGAAACTCTTCTTTTCAAGGCCTTTCTTTTATGGTTCTTATCTTTATATGTAAATTTCACCATCTTTCTTCTGTTATTGGATTTTGTGGGTGTAATCCGCTGAAAACCCTCAGGAGACAACACTCCTCCTACTAGGGACACCTAGAGGTTTAACGGCTTATTGCACGTGCTCAGTGCAATCGTGTCTGCCTACGAAAGTATGCTTAGTTTTCTCCTTTCCTTTTCTCCTCTTGAATAAACTAGTTTGCTCGGGACGATCAAACATAAGTTTGGGGGTATTTGTTTAGTTGATAAAACTGCACATTTGTATTACATTTTTCCTACCATTTTCATATTAAAAAAAAGGACTTTATTATAATATATTATACATATGAGGTTTTATGTGTAAAAACATTATTTTCCATGTGTTAATATATTTTAATTATCATTTGGTAGGAAAGTATATGCAAATAATATTATTGACCTAATCGTAGTAGAACAAAGTCTACTAAAATCTTATTTGAGTTGTTGTGCAGAATTTTCCAAGGCTAGAATCAAGCAAATCAAGTTGTTGAAGAAAACTTGCCAAATTAAGAAGCAAAACTTGGAGACCAAGTCTGGAAGCAACCGAGAGAAGATTTCTGAATTCTAAAGGTGCCTAGGATTGCCACATGTCACGAGAAGAAAGCCCAAGAAATTTGATCGAGAGATCCCCACCTTTGAGCGCGGATCCGCGGCCAAACCCACCCTTGGGCCGTGGATCCGCCGCAATTCCAGGGAGTTAGAGCGTAAGATTTTTTGGGGTGAATCAAAACTAAATTTTACCAAGTTTTCAACAATAAGATTCTGGTTTTGCACTATAAAAAGGCACCGAGAGCCTCTTGGAAAAGCTATCAAGCCGAAGAGATCACGAAGCTTCCGACGCTCACGCATCCAGGCTGATCATCGACTGTTCGACTACCTCCTTAGGAAAGATCGAGAAGCAACTAGTTTGTAATCATTTTCTACGGATTAAAGTGTAGTTTGTTCAAGTCGATTAATAAAGGTAGTTATTTTATTTAATTGTTTTTGCATCTTACATTATGTTTTCCCTCTCTTTCTTTTCATCTTTTTCTCCCAACATGCGCGAGTAATTCTCCGCTTGTTAGGGTTCGTAGGATTAGGGTAGACTAATGGATGATGAACATCTCTAAACCCTTTTTAAGTCCTATAAAGTTTAAGAACTTTATCAAAAGAATCATTAACATCCTAATCGAGCGCGCTAGCAATTCTTTGCTAGTTCCGACCGCGATTAGAGATTAGATTAATGATTGTTTTGGTAAAGGCTAGATATGAACGGAGTTCCGTGTCGAGATAAGGGTTAAGAGTGGGATTCTTTTTCCCTCCAGAAACCCTAATCTACACGCATCACCGTCGTCCTAGTTCTAAATCTATTAATGGATAAAAAGGGTAACTTTTAATTAATCGTCCATAACTACTAAATCCTAACGAACCCTACAAGCCCTCTTATTATATTAATTACATCTTTAAAATAATCTAGATCTATATTTTACATTCTTGTTTAACATAGATCTAGAAACCATTCTATAAAAATTCTTTATCCATCCTCTCTTTCTCAACACATCTAAAGTAAAAGTAAAAGGTTCCACATTTCCTCGAGGACGACCCGTATTCATCTCGGTCTAGCTACGTGCGACACCGTTATTGATTGCGGTTAAACTACAAAACACACTTTTTCGTATCAATCACCCACCATATTCATCCCCCATTGCGCAAACGACCAAGGGGAACTGAGTGGCGTTAGTTCGGTGGCGGGGAGACAAGGCATGCTGCCGAAGAGATGGCAGTTCTTGCATCTTCTGACCAGCTTCTCGGCATCCTGGTGTATTCTTGGCCAATAGTACCCCTGGAGCAATGTTTTCTGGACCAGGGTACGGGCCCCTTGATGCGCTCCCCGATCTCTTCATGTATTTCTCATAGAACGTAGTCTGCCTCGTCGGGGTCGATGCACCGGAGCAAAGGCTGAGTGTATGACTTGTACAGGTTTCTATTGCTCCAGATGAAATGACGTGCTTTTGCCCGAAGCCGGCGAGCTTCTCTCCAGTCTTCCGGAAGTACACCGCCATTCAAGAATTCTACGAGCGGTTTTCTCTAATCTTGGTCTTCTTCCTGAGCTGTGTAGATTTGGAGTGTTACCTCTCCATCATCCACGCTGGGTCGTGGTAAGACTTCGAAGAGAATATTTCTTTTATGATTGGTCGAATAGGAAGAAGCGAGCTTGCTCAAGACATCGGCCTGGGTGTTCAAGATCCTGGGAATCTACTCCATTTAGACTTCGTCGAAATTTTTTCGAAGCCTTTTACCTTGGCCAGGTATTTTATCATAAGTGGCTCTCGGGCCTCGAAACGCCCGGTTACTTGGCCGACGACTAGTACGGAGTCGCTGCGTACCCTGATGGTCTTCAGCCCTACCCCGTAGGAAATTCGTAACTCTGCCAATAAGGCCTCGTATTCTGCGGCGTTCGACGCCTTAAAACCGAGCTTTAGAAAGTACTCCATTTTCGCCTCATCCGGGCCGCGGATGATCAGGCCAGGCCTGCTACCTTCCTCTGTGGAGGATCCGTCCACGTAGAGTACCCAGTTTGGGATAGGGCCGGGCACCTCCTTGACCGAGGGTCGTGGTTCGGGGCCCGCGCTGCCGTTCCTTCTTTAGTGGGGATGATACATCAACAACAAGACCGGCTAAGACCTGTGCTTTGATGGCTTGTCTGGGGCGGTATTAATATCGAATTGGGACAACTCCGGGCGACCTGATGATTCGGGGAGGCGAGTATAGACCTTAAAGGTCGCTCAGTGAGGACGAGGATCGTGTGCGTCTGGAAATAGAGTCGAAGTTTCCTGGAGGCAACGACAAGCGTTAGAACTATTTTCTCTATGGCCGGATATCTTGTTTTCGCGTCCTTAAAAACATGGCTCATGTAGTAGACCGGTCTCTGTATGCCTTCGAATTCTTTGACGAGCACTGAGCCTACAGTTTGTCCGGAGACGACTAGATATAGTAATAGCTTGTCGTCCTCGACCGGTCGGGTGAGAAGCGGTGGGGTCGCTATGTGTGCTTTGAGTTGTTCGAAAGCGTTCTGGCCATTCGAACCTAGGAAGGGAGGCACTTCTCTCAGGATCTGGACATAAAGTGACTCAGCGCAGTCATCCTTCCCGTGAGTCGCATGATGTCGACATTGTTCTTGGGCGTTGCCATGTTGAGAATGGCGCTGATTTTTTCTGGGTTCGCTTTGATTCCTCGGTGGGTAATCATGAACCCGAGGAACTTTCCACTGGTGACTCCGAACGTGTATTTAGCTGGATTCAGCTTCATCTTGTACTTGCGCAGGACGTCGAATGTCTCGCCGAGGTCCTTAGTGTGCCCGGTTGATGAGGCAGATTTTACGAGCATGTCGTCGACGTAGACTTCCATGTTTCTCCCAATCTACGGCTTGAACAGCTTGTTGACCAGCCGCAGATACGTGGCCCCGGCGTTCTCGAGTCAGAAAGGCATCACTTCGTAGCAGTAGACTCCCCGATCAGTGGTGAAAGTGGTAGGCTCCTCGTCGGCCGGGTTCATCCGGATCTGATTGTAACCGGAGAAACCATCCATGAAGCTCAGTAACTCGTGGCCGGCCTAGCTGTCCACTGGCTGGTATATCCGACTGTTGGGGTAAAAATTTACACCCCGGTTGACCAAGTCAAAATCAAAGTCAACCCCAAGCCAAGTGGGCCCAAGCCCAGATCCAGTAGGCCTATGCCCGGGTCGAGCCCGAACATGAAGCGGCCGGCCTCCCCCCATGCCAAGATAAAAATTTTGTAATAAATAATTTTGTTGTATTTCTTTTATTTTATTTTATGGATAAATGTAAGAAAAATAGGCATAAAGCCAAATTTTTGTAAAGCCCATGGCTTATGTGCAAAAAGAAATGACACATGAGCCATGGGATAGGCAAAATGCCAATTTGTGAAGCCCAAGGGGATATGTGTAAAGTGTATAGCCTATAAAGGCAAGAATAATGAAAATATCTCAACTTTTCTCTTTCGAAATTTTTTTTAGATCTGAGATCTTTTCTCCTTCCTCAAGATTCCAAAACCTTCTTTTTTCTTTTGAATTAAATCAAGAGTTTTACTCTTCATTTTATAGAACTAAATAGTTTTTCACCACAAAACCCATAAAGGGGAACTCAGATCTTCCATTAGATCTCAAAAAGAAGTGATTTTTAAAATCTCATATCTCTTGATCTTCAAGATCCAGCAACCAGAGGAGAAAGAAGAACCCCTTTCATCAATCCCAAAACGTCTTAGGAGTTTAACTCCACTCTGATTTCTCTTTCGAGAATTTCTGGGGCTAAAAGCCTCTTTTTCCCGTCGGCGCCCAAGCGTTCAAGAGCCAAGCGTCCACGCGCCGACACGTGGCGCGCTAGTGCTCGAGCGCTTAGTACTCAAGCACCCGGCGCTCAAGCGCAAAGCGCCCACGTGGCGCGCCTGCGCTCAAGCGCCCGGCGCTCAAGCGCACAGCGCTGACCCCACGAGTCCTTTGGGCGCTTTTTCCCCTTTTTATATATATATACATGTATATATATGTACAGATACACACACACTCCACAACACTGTCCCCCCCAAAAAAATTTAGGCTGGGGCGCTGTCCCGCATCCCGCAAGGGGGCTGCTAGCCCCCTTAACCTCCAACCCACTATCCGGGTAGCGGGACCCCCGTAAAAACTCTGCGTGGCTCCCGATATATCCAAGCCCCCTCCAAAACAAAACACACGTGCACTGCACATTGAGTTCGCATGACCAGTTTAACCCGTCAATCGGAGGTTCTCTTGCTCCAAAGGCGAGGGGTAATTAACGGCAGCTTAGTCCGCGGCTGCCGGAGATTCGGATCCCCACAATCAATAAACCCCGGCCTACCCTAGGCAGGGGGAATCTATAGTACGCCTGACAAGCGCGCGCGTATTCCCATCTCAATGGGGTGACGAAAGACACCCTACAGATTCTGGCACGCCCGGTGGGACCTTTCTCTCCTCCCATATTTCGGGTTAAACGTTCATGCGAACTCAATCAATATACATATCGATTGTTTATACTAAAATGATGTTTTTTTTCTGTGCAGCAATCAACTTTCGACGGCAATGTCTCCCAAGACGAATTCAGCTTCCAACACGCCCCCGATCCCGTGCGTGGTCAAGATCAATGCTCGTGTGATTCTCCCCGCAAGCCTCAGCCGACAGTGGGAGGAACTGCCCCGCCAGTTTGGCTCCGTCATCATCTACCTTGCCGGAAGCGCTCATCTGGTGGAAATCCCGGCGAAACAGGCGGCCAAACCGGTCTCAAGGGGCAAGAGGCCGAATGTCGTGATCGCCAAGGCACCACAACTGAAACTTAAGACGGTGTCTGAATGATTCTCTGGTGCTCCAGCGGGGGGCAAGAACTCCGGTACAAAGGGCAACATCAAATGTTGCGGACGAGCTCATGCGATGACTCCAACAAATGCACAATCGAGCGTATCTCCCAAGCCTTCCATCGCCCGGTCTACGGCGTCTTCCTAAAGAGCCGAAGTCTGCCAGGTGCTTAGAACAGAAAAGTTAAGGCAGAAGCGGCTCAGGTATCGAGCCAACAAGAGGGCCAGGGCTTCGGCCAAGTGGAATCTTGTGAAGTTCCAAGAACAGGGTTACTCTGTGACGACGGCTGAGTCGGCCGTAAAGATCAGCAATTCTTTCGAAGCTCTGAAGTGGGTTCAGAAAAATGCCATGACCGCCAGAATCAAGAAGACAGCGGCCTGAACGTCGCTACAAAGAGACATGTACCAGCCCCAACAGATAAAGTATGACATTGTCTCTTCAAGAGTCTATCAGGCGCTCTGTGCCGCACGAAAGCAGCGGGGCAAACCCAGAAAAGAAGCGCCGGCACCATTCAAGAACCTGGTTAGGCCAGCCGCCTTCAATCGACTGCCAGCTACCGAAACAAGGGGGTCAAGACAGCGATCCGTAAAATCAGCCGCCGATAATAAAAAGACGGCTGGATATGTTATCCATACGGTCTATATGGCGGGCGGGCGCCGCAGCGACAACCTTCGCAGCAAAAGCAAGGATGGGGCCACCACATCCCAAGCCCAATCTGGCCTGAATGTGGCTGCCGCTGCCCAAGAACAACCGCCTCCGCTGGATGAAGAAAACCCTCTCGATGAGGATGATAGGCAGAAAGACCCCCCATGTAGAGTCAAGCTCGGACAGCGAGGAAGAGCCGACCCCAGGACTGCGGAGCAAGAGCTGCTTCAAGAGCTTCGAAAACAGCTCAGGAGCAAAGATAAAGAGATGGCCAAGCTCTATTCGAAGATTGACGACTTAATGAACGTTGTGATGCAGCTTACGGCTCAAATTGCTCGAGCGCCTCCCAATCAAGCACGAGTCGCTACTAATCAGCCGGGTGATGACAATCCGAAGCAGCCAATGCCTGTTCCTTTGGGTCCAAGACTGGTCGAGCCGCATGAAATCCGGCCACATTCCGCTTCTGGGGACGCCTTGGCCTTAGATAGCACTATCCCGCTAACACAGGATCGGATAATGGATTTGGTCACCAGCAAGGTTAAAACATTGGTAGCCGAAGCTGAAGCTCAGAAAGAAATCGGCAGTAGTGGGCGGCCGTATCCCGCACACTACGATCTGATCGAGTTCCCGAGCGGCTACGTCATTCCTAAATTCGGAAGATTCGATGGAACGGGGAATGCAAATCAGCACGTCGCCCACTTCAAAGTCTCGTGTGGAAATACAGGGGGCAATGACGCGCTCCTTCTTCGTCAGTTTGTCAACAGCCTGACCGGTGTCGCCTTCGACTGGTACGCGAGTATACCAGACGGGTCCGTCATTACCTTTGCCCAAATGGAGTCTCTGTTCCGGCAAAGGTCCATGAGCGTCAGTGATAAAATCTCCATTGCCGACCTTGTGAGGACCAAGCCGGGGAAGAATGAAAGCAACACCGACTTTATCGCTCGATAGCGTAATCTCACAGTCAAGTGCGAACCGCCGCTGGAGCAGGACCAGTCCGTCAGCCTTCTCATTGGGAACCTCAGCAATTAGATGGTCCCATTCTTGTGTACAACGGGCCTTAAGACATTTTAGGAGCTAACCAAGAAAGTCCAAATGCTGGAACGCTCGAAGCAAGAGTCCCCGCCGGACTCTTAGAGAGACAAAACTTGGAAAAGCAAGCGGGACGACAACCGTAGAAGCGGGAGTTCCAGCAGTACCAATGTCTTCAATGCGTCCGACAATGAAGAAAAGCGAAGGGCGGACGAATCCAAAACCAACCGATCTCGAAAGCCATTGCTGGGAGGAGATGGGCCTTCTCCAGAGGAGAAGAAGAACAAGGTTTACTCTTTCAGAAGGGACAAGGTCCGTAAGATATTTAAAGATGCCTTGAACAACGGCCTACAATTGCCGGAGTCGAAAAGACCCCAAGAAGCAAAAATGACTAACAATCCCCTGTATTGCCCGTACCACCGAGTAGTGAGCCATGCGATCGAGGATTTCTATATCTTCAAGGACTGGGTCGAGAAGCAGTACAAGGCTGGAGAGATCGAGCTGTCCAAAAGCTTGTTGGTGAACAATCAAGTTGCAACTGCCAACTTTATACAGACAGAAGTTGAAGCCTTCTGCGAGCAGACAGCTGAACCCGCTGCACTGACAATCGAAACTGACTCATCGCGGCCTCCGTGGAGTACGCACATATCTAATAAGACGAAGAAGATGATAAAGCTACTTCGGAAAGAGCCTATGACGGAATGGGAAGGGCAGAAGAAGCCTACCAGTCCAGCTGCCAATGCGGCTCCATCAGGCTCAAAATCCAAAAAGCTCAAGAAGAAGAAAAGTGCAGCTCGGCGCGAAAAGGAATTTGTAGGGAGATCGACCATTCAAAAATATATCGATTCCCTCGAAGAATATGAACAGAAAGAAAGAACTCTGATTCAATTGAAGGAATTCTTCCCAGTACAAGCGGCTGAAATTCTGGAGGGGTTAGAAGAAGACCCCAATGAAGAGATCTCAGTAGTGACCTGCTACGCCATTCATCTTGGCAGCGACTCTGAGGAGGAGCTCTGTTTTTCCGAAGAGGACGAGGAGCTTGCCACAAAGGCCAATCAAATCCAGCTCAGAAGCGGCAGGGCTCTACCGCCAAATCAGGGCAACGCCCCAAAAGGGAAGGAAAAACAGGTGGCTAATGATGAAGATAGCAGAGAACCGGCTGATGAAAACTCAAGTCCTTCCCCAGTAGACTATAATGTTTTGGCTTACCTCCGAAAGCTTCCATCTCTCCTTAGCATCTACGATGCCTTGGTTCTATCTCAAGAGCTTAGAGATGTTCTCATTCATGCTCTACAAAACTCTGAGCGGTATCAGGCTCGCTTTGCGGAAATTAATATGAAAGAAGCTCAGTACACTTTGTAAGCCGCCACAGTCATATTTAAGGATGAAGACTTGCTACTGGGAACGGCTGAGCATAATCGGCCGCTTTACGTGACCGGGTACAGCGACGAGGATCGGATTAATCGCATATTGATTGATCCGGGGTCCTCAGTGAACATCATGAACTTGCGAACACTGAAGAGTTTGTCAATGGACGTCCGACACCTGTCAAGGGAAAGGATTGTCATTCAAGGCTTCAATCAAAACTGCCATCAAGTTCTGGGGTCTATAGCTTTGCCAATCAAATTCGGGGATCTGCAAACTGAAGCTAAGATATACGTGATCGACGCCGACACGTCTTATAAGATTCTCTTGGGACGGCCGTAGCTCCACGATTACGGCATCGTCCCATCAACTCTCCATCAATGCATGAAGTATACTAAAAATGGTGAAGAAAGACGCATTGACGGAGACATCCAGCCGTTCGGTGTGCATGAAGTCCGATATAAAGATTCTTGGTACTTTATGAACCACCAAAATGCTAAGCCACAACTGACTGAGGATAAAGCGGCCCCAAGACTTAAAAGCAAATCTGAGCCGGCTGTCACTTTCAAAAGCAAAAACGCCAAAATGCACCCATGTTTTGGTAGCGACGCTGATGAATCCGACGCTGGAAGTCCGTCCTTCCGTAAAACTCGCTCTCATTTCGGTAGCGATACGGACGAATCTGTTACTGAAGCCCCATCTAGCAGCAAAGTCCGCCCTCATCTTGGCAGCGACACTGAAGAGTCGGAGGAAGAGGGCCTGCCGTGCAACAGCGGTGCAGATTGGACCCCCATGCAACAAGCGAAACTACGAGAGACCTTCGAAATTGCAGAAGGGTCCCTAACTGTCACAAGGGTACTGGAGCAGATGTGCAAAGAGCTCGATGCGTTGTCAGTCTCCACCGTGGACCAGCTGAAAACTTTCTACGTCCCCGGAAGGAAAAGTGGGCAGAAAGGCATCCTGTTTTATGGGTCAAACCCCGTTGTGCACCCGGACGATTTGTCTGTCGCGTGCCTTCCATACGAAAGAGGCATAAGGGTCGTCCTCAATCCCAGGTACTATGCGCCCGAGATGCGGGAATACTTCAAAAAGTGCGGATGTCGGTTATATCAAACGGAGTCCGAAGCAAAGTTTTACGAAGGGCTATGGCATCCACCTCAGGTCCGAGCACTCATCGATGGACGAATTCCAGATAGGCGGGGCATAGCTTTCATCCAGCCTGATTCTAAGGCATGCTATATGACCCATATTGGGGAAGCCAGCGAAAAGTCAATGATGAAGACGAGCTAACCGAGCCAGAAGAAGCTCCTCAAGAGCTCGAAGATGGCGGACAAGCAACCTTTGACGAGCTAACCGAGATTGACTTAGGAACGCCCGATGATCCAAGGCCGACCTACATCAGCTCACTCTTGTCGGAGGAAATGAAAGAGCAGATAATTGCCTTGATGCATGAGTTCGTCGACTGCTTCGCGTGGACATACAAAGAAATTCCTGGCCTTTCCCCTGAAGTGGCCGTGCATAGGCTGGCTATATCTCCTGATGCTAAGCTAGTCAAACAAGCTCCTCGAAGAATGAGAAGGGAACTAGAAGAAAAGGTCATCGAGGAAACCAAGAAGTTCATCGATGCCGGCTTCATCAAGGAAGAGAATATGCGGACTGGATCGCATGCATAGTCCCAGTAAAGAAGAAAAATGGGCAGATCCGAGTTTGTGTCGATTTCAAGGACCTCAACAAGGCATGTCCTAAAGACGACTTTCCGCTACCGGTCATGGAAATGATGGTCGATGACACCTCAAATTACGAGTTGTTCACCTTTATGGATGGCTCGTCTGGATATAATCAGATCAAGATGTCGCCTGAGGATGAGAAACACACAGCATTTCGAACCCCGATCGGAATATATTGCTACAAGGTGATGCCGTTCGGACTGAAGAACGCAAGCGCTACAAATCAAAGGGCAATGACTAATATCTTTGATGACCTAATCCATAAAGTCGTCGAATGCTATGTTGATGATCTGGTCGTCAAAACCAAAGCCAAGGCCGACCACATCCAAGATCTTAGGACCATTCTCACCAGACTGAGGGAATACGATCTGAAGATGAATCCTCTGAAGTGCGTTTTTGGCGTGTCATCGGGAAAATTCCTGGGCTTCATAGTCCGACATTGAGGGATCGAAGTTGACCCATCAAAGATAAAGACCATCATGGAGATGCCCCCTCCGAAGAGTCTGACGCAGCTAAGATCTTTTCAAGGCAAGCTTGCTTATATACGGAGGTTTATCTCAAATTTATCGGGGAGATGTAGGTCCTTCTCAAAGCTCATGAAGAAAGGAGCTCCTTTTATCTGGGATGCCGAATGTCAAGCAGCGTTCGAAAGCATCAAACAATACTTGTTGCACCCTCCAGTGCTGGCCACTCCCATTCCAAATAAACCGCTGATTCTCTACACTGCCACGCTAGATGAGTCACTCGGTGCGCTCCTTGCCCAGAATAACGAGGAGGGAAAAGAAAATGCCCTCTACTACCTCAGTCGAACTCTAGTCGGGGCGGAACATAACTATTCCCCAATCGAAAAGCAATGCCTGGCTCTGATATTTGCTGTGAAGAAGCTGAGGCACTATCTGCTCGCTCATCGGGTTATGCTGATCTCCAAGGTCGACCCGCTCAAACACTTGATGACAAGAGCAAGCCTAGCCGGCAGAATGGTAAGATGGGCTGTCATGCTACTTGAGTTTGACATAGTTTATACTCCTCAAAAATTCGTGAAAGGGCGAGCTCTTGCAGACTTCCTTGCCGCTCATCCTATACCAGAAGGGTTGCCGCTAAATTGTGAGTTACCCGACGAACATGTGCTGCACCTCAAGGAAGATGGGCCATGTTGGGAGCTCTACTTCGATGGAGCCTCATCAATAAGAACCTCCAGTAAATCAAGCGTCCCGGAGATAAAAGCAGGGATAAGATTGGTGTTCATCACACCATCAATGGAAACCCTACGGCGTTCTTTCGCTCTCACCGAGCCTCGAACGAACAACGAAGCTGAGTATGAGGCCCTGATAGCTGGTTTAGAACTCGCCATAAAAATGGAAATCCTTCGGCTACGGGTTTACGGTGACTCCCAGCTTGTCGTCAACCAAGTAAGCGGCAACTATAAGATATACAAACCCGAGTTAGCTCGGTACAGAGGCCGAGTGGTGGAACTCATGAAACGGTTCACTCACATTGAACTAATGAGAGTCCCTAGAGCGTTGAATGGAAAGGCTGACGTACTCGCTCGCTTAGCTAAGGAGCTGGATGATCCTGACATGGACGAAATTCTGATCACAGTCAGGAGCCGACAAATTCTACCCCCAGTCTCTCTACGAGAAGAGGAAAGTGCGGAACAGAAGAGCAGTCTTGCCGAAGAAGCTTCGATCATCCAAGGCGAGCCCGATTGGAGAGAACCCTTCATAGAGTACCTCCGATACGACAAGCTGCCCGAAGAAAAATCTGCGAGGATTCAGCTGAAGAAAAGAGCTCTCCGATACGTGTTTGTAAATGACACGTTATACCGCAGGTCATATGACCAACTCTGGCTCAGGTGTCTGTCATTGGCCAAAGCCCAAAAGGTCATAAAAGATGTTCACTCGGGCGTTTGCAGTGCTCACCAATCTGGCCCCAAGATGCGACTTCAAATCAAACGGCTTGGGTATTACTGGCCCACCATGATACGGGATTGCGGAGAGCATGCAAAGAAATGTCAGATCTGCCAAATCCATGGTGATTTCATTCACAAGCATCCCAATCCGTTGCATCCTACGGTGGCGTCGTGGCCCTTCGAAGTCTGGGGCACCAACATTATTGGCCCAATTGATCCTCCGTCATCCAAAAGCCACCGGTTCATACTGGCCGCGACAGACTACTTTCCAGATGGGCTGAAGCTGTCCTGCTAAAAGAAGTCAAGACAAAAGATATTCTGACATTCTTCCAGCATAATATTTTATACCATTTCGGTACACCAAGAAGAATCATTTCTGACAACGGGCCTTCTTTCAAGAGCTTCAATGTCTCAAGGTTCGCTACTCAGCACAAGATAGACTGGAGATATTCCTCCATCTATAATCCAAGAGCCATTGGGCTTAGCCGAAGCCTTCAATAAGACTCTATGCAAGCTCCTGAGGAAAAATGCTTCAGCCAACAAGAGAGACTGGAATCTCAAACTTCACGAGGCGTTGTGGGCATATCGTACCACGCACCGTACTCCAACTCAGTCCACTCCATACCCATTGCTCTTCGGAGTGGAGGCGGTCCTCTCCCTCGAAGTCGAAGTTCCAAGCTTAAGAATGGCCGTTCAGCACGAGTTGACGGAGGAGGAAAACCTGCTCCTTTGACTTGAAAAGCTCGATGCCCTCGAAGAAAAGAGGCTCGCGGTGCAGCAAAATCTGGAGCTATACCGAGCCCAAATGTCACGGGCCTATGACAAGATAACCCGTCTTCGCGCTTTCAAGAAAGGTGAATTGATGTTGGTCCTCGAAAGACCGGTCATCCCCAATCGACATACCAAGAGAAAATTCGAGCCAAACAGGGAGGGACCATACGTCATCGAGAAAGTGTTCGATGGAGGATCCTACCAACTAATAAGTGCCGAGGGAGAAAGGCCCATGCCACCCATCAATGGCCGATATCTCAAGAAATACTACACGTGAATGCTCTAAGTCGCAGGCGAATTGAGCACATCAGCCCTATGGTCTGGATCATACATCCTGCAAAACCGTATACAATCCACGGGCGTAAATGACCCCTATCTCTCCCAAATCCTGCCGGTGAGACTACTTTTAAAGCCCCACCAGCGGCAAAAAAAAGAGAAAAAAAAAAGAAAAAAGAAAAAAAGAAAATAAAAAGGTATGTCCACAAGCAAAACGGGCACGGATGAAAACCTGAAAGGGCTCCGGGAGTAAAAACAGCAGGACTACCAGCGAGTTTGTGAAAACCCGAAAGGGCGCAAACTCGTGAAAAGAGATGAATACACTCACAAAGTGCTCTCGACCTTGTGAGGAGAAAACCCCTGTGTGAGATCCTTACGACTCACAAAGGAGCAACACACTTAGGAATCCCCACGATTCCTAAGGAGAACATACACTTGCGAGATCCTCTTGACTCGTAGGGAGAAAATGCTTTTATGAGACCTTCACGGCTTATAAAATTGAAAAGCCTTAGGTGATAGGGACCCAAACCTTTTTGCTAAGCCATCGTTCCCCAACGGGCAACGGCAAATGATGAGTCGCTCCTGGCATTTCGCTTCAGTGTTAGCGGTGCTGATGCCGACCAAAAACCCAAATCCCAAGTCCTCCCAAGGCAGATGATGAGTTGCTCCTGGCATTATTCCAGTGCAGCAATGCTGATGCCAAACAAGATCCAAATTCTAACTCCCCAAACGGCGAATGATGAGTCGCTCCTGGTACCATATTCCAGTGTAGCGATGCAGACGCCAACCAAAATCCAATTTCTCAAAATTCTCCAGCCTTACGGCCAGTCCCCCAAATTGACTGCCGTATACAATCCACGGGCTCAAATAATTCTCGTCATACCCATGCCCCACCACAATCACCAGTTACGCGGCTGGTCTCCGCCTTTGGAATTATGCTCCATCGAGAAGACCCACTCATGTGTCCTCACGATACATGAGGAGAACAAACCTTTGTGGGATCCTTACGACTCATAAAGGAAAAACACACTTAGGAGTCCTCACGACTCCTAAGGAGAAAATACACCTGCGGGATCCTTACGACTCGTAGGGAGAAAATGCTTTTATGGGACCCTCACGGCCCATAAAATTGAAAAGCCTTAGGTGATAGGGATCTAAACCTGTCTCCTAAGCCATCGCTCCCCCAACAGGAATAGGTAAATGATGAATTACTCCTGACACGTGTGCTTCAGTGTTAGCAACGCTGATGCCTACCTTAACCCCAAAATCCCAAACTCCAATCCAATAGACCCCTAAGTCTTTAAACTAGGAACAGATGACACCTAAGTCGTTAAACTAGGAACAGATGACCCCTAAGTCGTTAAACTGGGAACGAGGGAAATCTCCTCATAGCAGATGATGATTCGCTCCTGGTACCATATTCCAGTGCAGCGATACTGATGCCAAACTAAAACCAAAATCCCCAAATCTTGTCATGACAAATGATGATGCGCTCCTGGTACCATATTCCAGCGTAGCGATGCTGATGTCAACCCAAATCACATCAAGTCAGCAAAACAACCAATGACCTCCCTGGCAGAATCAAATTCCACCTCGGAAACAAGTCAACTTCATCCCTGACGCCGCAAGAAGCGGGGCAAGTCAAATCCAGAACCGACCGTCCACGTCGCTAAAATGGCAGCACCGACCGTCCAAGTCACAAAAAGGGCAGAACCGACCGTCCAAGTCGCAAAAAGGGCAGAACCGACCGTCCAAGTCGCAAAAAGGGCAGAATCGACCGTCCACGTCGCTAAAATGGCAGTACTGACCGTCCAAGTCGCAAAAAGGGCAGTATCGACCGTCCACGTCGCAAAAAGGGCAGCACCGACCGTCCACGTCGCAAAAAGGGCAGCACCGACCGTCCAAGTCGCAAAAAGGGCAGCATCGACCGTCCAAGTCGCTAAAAGGACAGCATCGACCGTCCAAGTCGCAAAAAGGGCAGCATTGACCGTCCATGTCGTAAAAAAAGGCAGCGCAGGATTCCTACAAAGCGGGAACCAGATCACTCCGGGCCAGGGAAACGTCTATCACGGACACTCCGTCTCGGAGACATGTCAAGCAACGACCGTCCATGTCGTAAAAAGGACAGTGCCAGCTTCCTAAAAAGCGGGAACCAAATCAGGTCGCCTCCAAGTAAAAGAAGATCCATCAATTTCAGCACACGACCCACATATGTGGTGTGCATTTATTGATAGGGGGCAATTTGTTGGGTTAAAAATTTACACACCGGTTGACCAAGTCAAAATCAAAGTCAACCCCAAGCCAAGTGGGCCCAAGCCTAGATCCAGTGGGCCTATGCCCGGGTCGAGCCCGAACATGAAGCGGCCGGCCTCCCCCAATGCCAAGATAAAAATTTTGTAATAAATAATTTTGTTGTATTTTTTTAATTTTATTTTATGGATAAATGTAAGAAAAATAGGCATAAAGCCAAATTTTTGTAAAGCCCATGGCTTATGTGCAAAAAGAAATGGCACATGAGCCATGGGATAGGCAAAATGCCAATTTATGAAGCCCAAGGGGCTATGTGTAAAGTGTATAGCCTATAAAGGCAAGAATAATGAAAATATCTCACAACTTTTTTCTCTCTCCAAAAAAAATTTAGATGTGAGATCTTTTCTCCTTCCTCAAGATTATAAAACCTTTTTCTTTCTTTTGAATTAAATCAAGAGTTTTACTCTTCATTTTATAAAACTAAATAGTTTTTCACCACAAAACCCATAAAGGGGAACTTAGATCTTCCATTAGATCTCAAAAAGAAGTGATTTTTAAAATCTCATATCTCTTGATCTTCAAGATCCAGCAACCAGAGGAGAAAGAAGAACCCCTTTCATCAACCCCAAAACATCTTAGGAGTTTAACTCCACTCTGATTTCTCTTTCGAGAATTTCTGGGGGTAAAAGCCTCTTTTTCCCGCCGGTGCTCAAGCGCCAAGCGCCCACGTGCCGACACGTGGCGCGCTAGTGCTCGAGCGCTTAGTGCTCAAGTACCCAGCGCTCAAGCACAAAGTGCCCACGTGCCGACACGTGGCGCGCTTACGCTCAAGCGTCCGGCGCTCAAGCGTAAAGCGCCCACGTGCCGACACGCGACGTACTTGCGCTCAAGCGCAAAGCGTCCACATGCTGACACGTGGAGCGCACGCCTGCGCTCAAGCGCCCTGCGCTCAAACGCAAGGCGCCCACGTGCCGACACGTGGTGCGCCTGCGCTCAAGCGCCCAGCACTCAAGCGCAAAGCGCCCACGTGCCGACACGTGGTGCGCTAGCGCCTAAGCGCACAGCACCTAAGCGCACAGCGTTCAAGGCGTTGACCCCGCGCGTCCTTTGGGCGCTTTTTCCCTTTTTTTATATATACACATGTATATATATGTACAGATACACACACACTCCACAACACTGTCCTCCCCAAAAAAAATTTAGGCCGGGGTGCTGCCCCGCACCCCGCAAGGGGGTGCTAGCTCTCTTGACCCCCAGCCCGCTATCCGGGTAGCGGGACCCCCGTAAAAACTCTGCGTGGCTCCCGATATATCCAAGCCCCCTCCAAAACAAAACACACGTACATTGCACATTGAGTTTGCATGACCAGTTTAACCTGTCAATCGGAGGTTCTCTCGCTCCAAAGACGAGGAGTAATTAACGGCAGCTTAGTACGCGGCTGCCGGAGATTCGGATCCCCACAATCAATAAACCCCGGCCTACCCTAGGCAGGGGGAATCTGTAGTACGCCTGACAAGCGCCCGCGTATTCCCATCTCAATGGGGTGACGAAAGACACCCTACAGATTCACGAAGTGGATAGTTGTCTTTGGGCCAAGCCTTGTTTAAGTCCGTGAAATCGACGCACATGCGTCATTTCCTGTTTGTCTTTTTTACCATGACCACGTGCGCCAGCCAATCCGAATAGTCCAGATTTCTGATGAAGTTGGCGTCGAGCAATCGATCCACCTCGTTTTCTATTTAACCGGCGCAAAACTTCTCTTCTTTTGTCCGATCGGGCGAGCTTTCGAGTCAACCCCGAGCTTGTAGGAGATCACTTCAGGGTTGATCCCAGGCATATTCGCTGGTGTTGGGGTAAAAATTTACACCCCGGTTGATCAAGTCAAAATCAAAGTCAACCCCAAGCCAAGTGGGCCCAAGCCCAGATCCAGTGGGCCCATGCCCGGGTCGAGCCCGAACATGAAGCGGTCGGCCTCCCCCCATGCCGAGATAAAATTTTTTTAATAAATAATTTTGTTGCATTTCTTTTATTTTGTTTTATGGATAAATGTAAGAAAAATAGGCATAAAGCCAAATTTTTGTAAAGCCCATGGCTTATGTGCAAAAAGAAATGGCTCATGAGCCATGGGATAGGCAAAATGCCATTTTGTGAAGCCCAAGGGGCTATGTGTAAAGTGTATAGCCTATAAAGGCAAAGATAATGAAAATATCTCACAACTTTTTTCTCTCTCACAAAATTTTCTTCAGATCTGAGATCTTTTCTCCTTCTTCAAGGTTCCAAAACCTTCCTTTTTCTCTTGAATTAAATCAAGAGTTTTACTCTTCTTTTTATAAAACAAATTAGTTTTTCACCACAAAACCCATAAAGGGGAACTCAGATCTTCTATTAGATCTCAAAAAGAAAAGATTTTTAGAAATCCCATATCTCTTGATCTTCAAGATCCAGCTAACAGAGGAGGAAGAAGAATATCGTTCACTAAACCAAAAAAAACACACTCAGGAGTCCAGCTCCTCTCTGATTTCTCTTCTGAGAATTTTTTTTAGGTTAAAAGCCTCCTTTTCTCGCCGGCGCTCAAGCGCAGAGCGCCCGCGTGCCGACACGTGGCGCGCTTGCGCTCCAGCGCAAGCGCTCGAGCGCAAGTCGCCCCCGTGCCGACATGTAGCGCGCTTGCGCTCGAGCGCAAGTCGCCCCCGTGTCGACACGTGGCGCGCTTGCGCTCAAGCGCAAGTGCTCGAGCGCAGGTCGTCCCCGCGCCGACACGTGGCGCACTTGCGCTCAAGCGCCCAGCGCTCAAGCGCAGAGCGCCCACATGCCGACACGTGGCACTCTAGCGCCTGAGCGCACAGCACCTAGGCGCACAACGCCCAAGGTGCTGTCCCCACGCATCCTTTGGATGTCTTTTCCCCTTTATATATATATACATGTATATCTGTACATATGTATACATATTTACATACACACATACTCCACGACACTGTCCTTGTTAGGAAAAAATTTCTAACGGGGCGCTGCCCTGCACCCCGCAAGGGGGCTGCTAGCCCCCTTGACCCCCAGCCCGCTATCCGGGTAGCGGACCTCCGTAAAAACTCTGCGTGGCTCCCGATATATCCAAACCCCCCTCCAAAACAAAACACACGTACACTGCACATTGAGTTTGCATGACCGGTTTAACTCGTTAATCGGAGGTTCCCTCGCCCCAAAGGCGGGGGGTAATTAACGGCAGCTTAGTCCGCGGCTGTCGGAGATTCGGATCCCCATAATCATTAAACCCCGGCCTACCCTAGGCAGGAGGAATCTGTAGTACGCCTGACAAGCGCGCGCGTATTCCCATCTCAATGGGGTGACGAAAAACACCATACAGATTCTGGCATGCCCGGTGGGACCAATCTCTCCTCCCATATTTCGGGTTAAACGTTCATACGAACTCAATCCATATACATATCGATTGTCTATACTGAAATGATGTTTTTTTTTCTGTGCAGCAATCAACCTTCGACGACAATGTCTCCCCAGACGAATTCAGCTTCCAACATGACCTCGATTCTGTACGTGGTCAAGATCAACGCTCGTGTGGTCCTCCCCGCAAGCCTCAGTCGACAGTGGGAGGAGCCGCCCCGCCAGTTTGGCTCCGTCATCATCTACCCTGCCGGAAGCGCTCATCTGGCGGAGATCCCGGTGGAACAGGTGGCCAAGCCAGTCTCAATGGGTAAGAGGCCGAATGTCGTGGTCGCCAAGGCACCACAACCGAAACTTAAGACGGTATCTGAACGATTCTCTGGTGCTCCAGCGGGGGGCAAGAACTTCGGTACAAAGGGAAACATCAAATGTTGTGGACGAGCTCAGGCGATGACTCCAACAAATGCACAATCGAGCGTATTTCCATGGCCCTCCATCGCCCGGTCTGCGGCGTCTTCCCAAAGAGCCGAAGTCTGCCAGGTGCTTAGAACAGAAAAGTTAAGGCAGAAGCGGCTCAAGTATCGAGCCAACAAGAGAGCCAAGGCTTCGGCCAAATGGAATCATGTGAAGTTCCAAGTGCAGGGTTGCCCCGCGACGACGGCTGAGTCGGACGTAAGAATCAGCAATTCCTTCGAGCCTCTGAAGTGGGTTTAGAAAAATGCCATGACCGCCAGAATCAAGATGACAGCGGTCCGAACAGTGCCACAAAGAGACGTGTCCCGGCCTCAACAGAAAAAGTATGACACTGTCTCTTCAAGAGTCTATCAAGCACTCTGTGCCACACGAAAGCAGTGGGGCAAACCCAGAAAAGAAGCGCCGGCACCATTCAAGAACCTGGTTAGGCCAGCCGCCTTCAATCGACTACCAGCTACCGAAACAAGGGGGTCAAGACAGCTGTTCCCCTCCGAAGGGCGGCGCACAGGACCGCGATGTCCTGACGCTGAGATTCGGGGCAGATGCTATTTGGTTTTATCCGTCCACCTCTCCGAAGATGCCAAGGTGATTTATGGCACCGTGTTTCGGAGGTTTAGACGGATGCGGCCGATGTAGCAGACTTCGTCAGATTCCCCCTCGCTTGAGGGGTTTTTGATTGTGGGGACGCTCTTCCCTGCAGGCGCAAACCCCTGCAGTTAATTACGCTACCGCATCGCGGTAACAACTTTCTCCTTCTCCAGAATTTCACTTCGTGTCGTGTGTGTTTGTTTTGTTTGTGGTTGCCCGTGGATTGTATACGGAGACTGAATAATGCCGTCGCCCGTAGGACGTGGACTAGTCCAAATCCGTATTTACTTAGATTTGGGTTTGGTGTTTTTAGTTTAAGGATGCATCAGTCGCGTTGCGGCTAAGATCAACTTAAACGTTCGTTAAGGATACGATAGTCCTATTTGAGACTAGGATCAACTTAACGTGATAATCCATTTAATATCTGGCCATCGGGACTCGTCACCTCTCTAACGTCGTTGAAGGATTACAACGGCAGATGTCAGAGGAGCTCAGAGATGTACCCTTGAACCAAAGTCGATTTGGAGTTTTATAGTCCATTTGAATGTTTAAGGATACGTTAGCCGTGTTTGGGGGCTAAGATCAACTTAAACGGGATCGTTTAGATCTGGCAAAAGAGCATTTGGATGCTCTATTGTTCCAGTTTAGGGACACAGTGGTCCATCGGTAGTTTAGGGACGTTGCGGTCCATGCTCCAGTTTAGGGACGTGGTGGTCCATGTTCCAGTTTAGGGACGTGGTGGTCCATGTTCTAGTTTAGGGACGTGGTGGTCCGACATTAGTTTAAGGACGTTTCTGTCCAACATTAGTTTAAGGACGTTCCGGTCCAACATTAGTTTAAGGACGTTCCGGTCTAATATTAGTTTTAGGGACGTTTCGGTCCACGAGTTTAAGGACCCCGCAGTCCGTATTGATGTGTGGTCGTTGGGACCCGTCACCTCTTTGACGTCGTTGAGGAATTACAGCGATGGATGTCAAAGGAGTTCGGAGATGTACCCTCGAACCGGATATAAATTGATTTGAGAGAGCATTTGTGCTCAGTTCAATTTAATTTAAGGACTTACGGCCAGAATTGGGCTAAGTCCAGTTGAAAATGTTCAATATTTTATTTAATTTTAGTCCATTAGACCTGTGCTAGGGCTTTGCCCACACTTAAATAATGCATTGCATTACTTCTACTTTCTTGTTTGGGCTCTGCCCATAAAAGATGCAGAGCATCAATTTATTTTGGGCTCTGCAAGGCATCTGCATAGCATTTTATTATTTTTGTTTGGGCTTTGCCCATTTATAAATAATGCAGAGCATCAATTTAATTAGGCCTGTTTGGTCTTTTAATTGGGCTTGGCCCTGCATTGCATTTGTTAGGCGCTTTGCGCCACTCACTGAGCGCAAGCGCTTGTGGTGAAGACACGTGTCATGCTCTGGTGAGCGCAAGCGCAACAGTGCAGTGCGCTGCGCTAGTGCGCTGCTGACACGTGGCGCGCTCTGGTGAGCGCAACAGTGCAGTGCGCTGCGCTGTTGCGCTGCTGACACATGGCGCGCTCTGGTGAGTTGCGCCAACTCCAGAGAGCAAAGCTCTTATTTCAAGAGCGCATAGCGCAAGTGGTTTAGATACTGACACGTAGCGCTCTCCCAAGAGCGCAACAGCGCAGTTTGCAAGTGTAAAGCACCAAGAATCTTTTAGATTCAAGAACAGAAGTGCAAAGCACTATTTGATTTCTTGATCTAATTTAGATCAAAGAAAAATAAGTTTTTTCTTGTTTTTCTTATCTCAGAGAACCAAAGGTTTATGAAAAGTGCAAAGCACTATTTTTGTTTTATTTTATTTTTATTAAAGATCATTGATCTTATTTTTAGATCATTGATCTTATTTTTAGATCTATGATCTGTTCATAAGAGAACTTTCTCTTTTTTCTAAAGGTTTTTACCTTTTTTATTCTTGAGGAATTTCTCAGAGTTCCCTTCTCTCCCTTTTTTTTAGAAAGATGTTGATGCCTTTGAATTGAGCCTTGGGGTCCTTTTTATAGTGCTCATAAATTAGTTAAATTTGTTAAAGAGATCCTTCTCTGAGTGATTTGGGGAATTTTCCCCACCGTCGGATTTTTGATCCAAGGGCTTCTGCTTTGCAGAAGAAAATCTTCTTGTTTTAACAAGAACAGAAAAGATTTCTTAGAAATTTAATTCTGTTTGGCGCAGATGCCCCAGCGCGTGACACGTGTCGCGCAGCGCAACTGCGCTGACGCGTGTCGCGCAGCGCAGCGCCACTGCGCTAGCGCATCTGCGCTGACACGTGTCGCGCAGCGCAGCGCTTGCGCAACTGAAGCGTTGCTTCCTTTAATAGAGCTTTGCTCTGATTGGGCGCGCCGCCTTGGGCGCTGCGCTGATGCATCTGCGCCTGACACGTGGCGTGTTGCGCAGCGCAAATAATCTGAAGCGTTGCTTCATTTATTAAATTTTTAATTTTCAAAGCAGAGTTTTGCTCTGATTGGGGGAAGATGAAGCGTTGCTTTATCTCCCGTCTCGGAATTTGAACAGAACTTCGCTCTGATTGGGGTAAACAAATGCCCCCCACCGTTGTGCTTACGTGGCCCCAAACGTGAGCGCAACGGTGGCGGAATTCCAACCGCCGTGACAACTTTCGGAAGTCGAAAAGGCACTTGATGCCTATAAATAGGACCTTTGGTCCCCCACAGATGCTTATCATCTTTCAGATTTTTTATTTTCAAAAAACTTCAGAGCTTTGCTCTTGCCTTCAAGAACTCCAGAGCTTTGCTCTCCTTTCCAAAGTTTTTAGAAAAACCTTAGGTAAAATTGATTCTTTGATTAAATTAATTTTAATTAATTTTAACCAGCAGAGTTTTGCTCTCATAGATATTTTGATCTAAAGAGATCCCCGTTGGGGTTTCACTACCAGAGCTTTGCTCATTTTCAAAGTTAAAAACTTTTAGGTAAAATTAATGTAAATCAAATTAATTTAAATTAATCTCAGTCAAAGAGCTTTGCTCTCACAGATCTTTTGATCTAAAGAGAACCCCATTGGGGTTTCATTAAGCTTTTGTTCATGGGTTTTAATCCCTGAACAGAGCTTTGCTCTCTAGGAATTTAGCCCTCTATGTATATTATTTTTTCTTCTATCGCTAATCTTCCTGTGGTATTTCCTCCAGGCATAATGGCGGTGCATCTATACAGTTTGCACGAGTTCATCACCTATGACGATATCCGCGCACAGGGTCGTCAACAAAACCAGGAGTTTACAGACGCTCAATGTGCAGAGGTCATGGGTCGTCTGAACGCAAGCGGTGGTTGGCTGCTACCCCGTCGTTCGGCTCTTTTGAAAGTCGTGCTGGGAGCAATATGGAGAGCACTTCCGGGTCTTCACGAGGCCCTGCCGCTCAATGCGCTGGATGATGCCGAGAACAAGGTGCATTCAGTGTACCTGACGGGACTGATCTCGAAGAAACGGCGGGACAGCCTCATTGACATCCTACACCAAATCTTCCAGCAGACGACGATAGTTGTTGCTTATCGAAGGCCGGGAGGGCTTGCCGAGGATCTTGACACAGAGGAGCGCGAGAGGCTGCGCATAAGAATAATTAGAAAGGCCAGAAGAACTCTGGATGGCCTTACTTTTGAATTCCTCAATCCGTGCCCCGAATCTGAGGTTATACCGTTGTAATAATTTGAATAATGTTTCTTATTCATTGCTCTTGTGATTGTAAGAATTTTTAGCAATATGAATGGAAACCCTCCTTTTTTTTTATTTCAGCTTGTCTTATTTCTCGTCCTGAGTCTTCTGCCCATGCATAAATGAATGAGTCTCGAACGCCTGATCAAATGTAAATCGGATGTTCTTTCTGTAGCTTTCTTCTTTCTCTTATTATCGGCATGCTATCTTAATAAACATGGTTGACGGATAATAGAGCACGCATCTTGACTTTCTTAAGAAATAGCGATGGCTTAGACCGCAGGTTCAGATTTGCTGCCTAAGACTTTTCAACTCTATAAACCGTGAGGGTCTCATAGAGACTTTTCTCCCTACGGATCGAGAGGATCTCGTAGGTGGGTTTTATCCTTAGGAATCGTGAGGATTCCTAAGTGTTGTTTTCTCTTACAAGTCGTAAGGATCCTATAAGAGAATTTTTCCCTCTTACGAGTCGAGAGGACCCACAAGCGGTTGTTTCCCTCCTCGTCGAAATTCGACTTTGGAGAGTGAGACCCGTGAATAGTATGCAAGAGACCATTTTGGATTGACTTGCAGGGTCCCATTGTTCAGGAAGCAAGTTTTTTTTTAGTCCCTGCTGCCTGAGGCTTCATTTGCATGTTGAGACGAATCGGGAATTTCCCGCGGAGACACAGTTTCTCTGCAAGCCGACGCGAATCAAGAGGCTCTCATCAAGGAGTGTTTGTATCCGTGAGTCGAAGAGTTTGCTAGGGATTATTTGTTTCCCAAGCGCCAAGGATTATTTGTTTCCTTAGGGTTTGAAACGAGTTGAGGATTTCCCACGGAGGCGCTGGTGGCTCTGCGAGTCGACGCGGATCAGGAGGCTCTCGTCAAGGAGTGTTTGTATCCGTGAGTCGAGAAATTTGCTAGGGATTATTTGTTTCCCAAGCGCCAAGGATTATTTGTTTCCTTGGGGTTTGAAACGAGTCGAGGATTTCCCACGGAGGCGCTGGTGGCTCTGCGAGTCGACGCGGATCAGGAGGCTCTCGTCAAGGAGTGTTTGTATCCGTGAGTCGAGGAATTTGCTAGGGATTATTTGTTTCCCAAGCGCCAAGGATTATTTGTTTCCTTGGGGTTTGAAACGAGTCGAGGATTTCCTACGGAGGCGCTGGTGGCTCTGCGAGTCGACGCGGATCAGGAGGCTCTCGTCAAGGAGTGTTTGTATCCGTGAGTCGAGGGATTTGCTAGGGATTATTTGTTTCCCAAGCGCCAAGGATTATTTGTTTCCTTGGGGTTTGAAACGAGTCGAGGATTTCCCACGGAGGCGCTGGTGGCTCTGTGAGTCGACGCGGATCAGGAGGCTCTCGTCAATGAGTGTTTGTATCCGTGAGTCGAGGAATTTGCTAGGGATTATTTGTTTCCTAAGCGCCAAGGATTATTTGTTTCCTTGGGGTTTGAAACGAGTCGAGAATTTCCTACAGAGGCGCTGGTGGCTTTGCGAGTCGACGCGGATCAGGAGGCTCTCGTCAAGGAGTGTTTGTATCCGTGAGTCGAGGAATTTGTTGAAGACACTGGTTTCTTCAGAGTTGGACTGAACCGTCGAGATTTGGCCTCGTCTTCTGGCGGAGCCTGTTGGGAAAGTATGGTTCCCTCTTTGTTTACGCCCTTGGATTGTATACAGGGATCGATGTGATCTTAACTGTAGGGCCAAAGTTTTATCATCTTCCTTTTTTTTATTTCCGCAATGCTCTATCATTTCAGCTTTTATATCGCAAAGGTCGCGATTGCCCAATCATTTCGGCTATTTTTCGCGGTGCCCAATCATTTCGGCTATTTATTTTATTTTTACTCGCTGCTTTTTATTGCGAGTTGCCCAATTATTTCGGCTATTTCGTATGCATGTGCGGCCTACTGGCTTTCCGCCATAAACCTGGAATTAGACACCGATTTCGGCATCAACACCGCTACAACTGGGATATTGCCAGGAGCGAATCATCATCTGCCTCTGTCGATGTCGAACAAAGGTGGCTTAGCGACCAGGGTTAGGGTCCTGTCGTCTAAGGCTTTTAACTTCATGAGCCGTAAGGGTCTCACAAAGATATTTCTCCCTACAAGTCGTGAGGATCTTGTAGGTGTATTTTCTCCTTAGGAATCGTGAGAATTCCTAAGTGTATGTTCCTCTGTAAGTCGTAAGAATCCTACAAGAGGGTTTTCTCCTTATAAGTCGAGAGGACTTACAAGAGTTGTTCATCATGCGACATATCCCCAGTCTCGGATGAGACTTGATTAGGGAAATGTTTATTCGCGCCCGTGGATTGTATACAAAGGTCAGTATTGAACCACTTGTAGGGCAATATCGGAAGTTGTGGGGGTTACTTAAGCACAGGATTAGGTCTCTGTAACTTAAGACTTTCAACTCTTACGAGCCGTGAGGGTCCCATAAGAGAGTTCTCCTTACGAGTCGTGAGGATCTCGCAAGTGTATTTTCTCCTTAGGAATCGTGGGGATCCCTAAGTGTGTTGCTCCTATGTGAGTCGTAAGGATCTCACGCGGGTGGTTTCTCCCTACAAGGTCGAGAGGATCTTGTAAGTGTTCTTTAACGAGGTTGCGTCCTTTCAGGTTTTCACAAACACTCGCCGGTAGCCCTGCTGTTTTTACTCATGGAGCCCTTTTTGGGTTTTCATCCGTGCCCTTTTGCTTATGGACATACCGTTTTTATTTTATTTTATTTTTTATATGTTTTTTTTATATCTCGTCAGCCTAAAGATGCTGCGGTAGTAGTTTAGAGACGTTTCGGTTTGCTACTAGTTTAAGGACATTTCGGTCCGCTATTAGTTTAAGGACGTTTCGGTCCGTTGGCCAGCTACTACTTATAGAGTTTTGAGCTTGGGAAGACAGAGAGCGGACATAGTCGTCGTCATCTGTCATTGACCTAGGTTGTGGCTCATTAAGCGTAGTATCTCTTTAGAAGCGACCGTTTATTGGCCTGAAAGGCCTTTCACCGTGCATATCTATGAGTAGATAGGCCCCGCCCTGGTAGACCTTATCTATGACGTACGGGCCTTCATAGTTTGGCTCGAATTTTCCCCGCTTGGCGCGATTGGGGACATAGGCCTTTTGACCACTAGCACAAGCTCGCCTTGGCGGAATGTCCTCGGGCGGGTCGGTCTATCATATGAGCGCGCCATCTTTGCTTTATAGGCTTCCAGATTTTGTTGCGCCATGAGTCATGTTTCTTCAAGGGCGTCAAGCTCCTCAAGCCGAAGGTGAGCGTTTTCTTCGTCCGTCAGCTCGTAATGGACTGCCACTCGTAGAGAGGGTAACTCTATCTCGAGGGGGAGTACTGCTTCTGTCCCGAATACTAACGCATATGGTGTTGCGTTCGTGGCCGTTTTAAACGTAGTTCGATATGCCCAAAGAGCCTCTTGCAGTCTTTCATGCCAGTCTTTCTTATTTCGCGACACTGTTTTCTTCATGATCTTCGTCAAGGTCTTGTTGAAGGCCTCAGCTAGACCGTTAGCTCGCGGATTATAAACCGAGGAATATCTTCAATCTATATTGTGGTGTTGCGCGAAGCGACTGATCTTGTGGCTTCTGTAGGCTGGCCCGTTATCGGAGATGATCCGTTCTTGGCGTTCCAAACCGGTATATGATGTGCGTTTTGAAGAAGTGGAGGATATTTTCCGTCTTCACTTCTCTTAACGGTACTGCTTCTGCCCATTTGGAGAAGTAGCCAGTCGTCGCCAGGACGAAACGATGTCCTCTAGACGATGCTGGTTCGATGGGGCCGACTATGTCAGTTCTCCACATTTCGATACGCCAGCTAGTCACCGTTGATATAATGGGTTTGGATGCTGATGGATGAAGTCCCCATGAATTTGGCATGAGTGGCACTGCTTCGCATATTCGAGGCAATCCTGAATCATCGTGGGCCAGTAGTAGCCCATCCATTTTATTTTCATCTTCATCTTCGGGCCTGCTTGGTGAGAACCGCAGAGTCCGTCGTGAATTTCCTGGACGACCATTTTCGCTTCGTCAGGTCCTAAGCATCTTAGCCATAGAGAATCAAATGACCTCTTGTACAGAGTATCATTGACGAAGGCGAAAGACAGAGCTCGTTTCATGAGCTGATGTCTTGTGGACGCTTCTTCGGGCATTCGGTGGACTTAAAGTAGTCTATGAAGACTTCCCTCCAATCCTCGGCCTTTTCCCGGTCTTTTATTTGTAGAGCCATCTGCTCGCTCGCTCCTTTTCTTCGGATGATTCCGGAGATATTTCTATTGGGGCAAGCACCCGACGGCTTTGCACCACGATTCTAACGTCATCGAGGTTCTTGTCAGCCAGTTTTTTAGCAAGTTTGGTCAATGCGTCTGCTTTGCTGTTTTCCACGCGCGGTATGTTTTCCAAAGTATAGGAGGGAATTTGAGTCAACAGTTGCACTTTTTCGCCGTACTTTACCAATTCTGGTTTGCATGTTTGGTAGTCGCCGTTTATTTGATTAACGACCAGTTGAGAATCCCCGTATATGAGGAGGTTTTCAATTCCCATGTCAATGGCGATCTCGAGGCTTGTTATCAGAGCTTCGTATTCGGCTTCATTATTTGTTCTCGGTTCTGTTAGGGAGAAAGCAAAGCGCATTATCCCTCCTTGTGGAGTCACAAAGATGAGTCCTACCCCCGATTTGATTATAGGGGTACTTTGTTTGCGCTTCTTTATGGAAGATGCTCCATCGAAATAGAGCTCCCATCGGGTATCACCACCTTCGATCGCATCAAACGCATGTTCGTCTGGAAGATCGCAATTTAGAGGAGAATCGGCGGGTATGGGATGCTCAGCGAGGAAGTCGGTGATGGCCTGGCCTTTCATTGCCTTGAGAGGTTGATACGTGATCGAGAACTCCATCAAGAGTAGGGCCCATTTAGCGAGTCGTTCCGTCAATATGGCATTTGACATCAAGTATTTAAGGGGGTCCACCTTTGAAATGAGACGGACCTCATGTGCCAACGCGTAGTGCCTGAGCTTTGTTGTCGCGAAGATCAACGCCAGGCAGTGTTTTTCGATGGGGGAGTAGTTGCTCAACTTAAGTAGTAGAGTGCTCTTTCTTTCCCTTGATCGTTCTCTTATGCCCATAATGCGCCTAAAGAACCTTCGAGGGCGGCTGTATAAAGAATGAGAGGCTTTCCCTTAACCGGAGCAGCCAACACTGGAGGGTTTTGCAGGTACTGTTTGACCTCGTCTAGTGCGCTTTGGCACTTTTGATCCCAGACGAACGGGGTTCCCTTCTTCATCAGGTGGCTGTAAGGACGGCACTTGCCTGAAAGATTGGCTATAAATCGCCGTATGTATGCGAGTTTCCCTTGGAGAGACCGCAACTGTTTAAGAGTCCTCGGCGGAGGCATTTCCATGATCGCGTTGATCTTGGACGGATCTATTTCGATACCCCGGTGTCGGACGATGAATCCTAAAAATTTGCCCGAGGAAACTCCGAATGCACACTTAAGAGGGTTCATCTTCAAGTTGTATTGCCGAAGGCGTTGAAATACGGTCTTCAAATGCTCGAGATGTTCCTCATATGATTTGCTTTTAATAACGAGGTCGTCGATATAGCATTCAACGATTTCGTGTATAAGGTCATCGAAGATCTTCGTCATGGCCCTCTGATAGGTGGCACCGGCGTTCTTTAAACCGAAGGGCATCACCTTGTAGCAGAATATACCCATAGGAGTCCTGAAGGCGGTGTGCTTCTGGTCTTCGGGATGCATCTTTATTTGATTATACCCTGATGAGCCGTCCATAAAGGAGAAAACTTCATGAGTGGACGTGTTGTCTATCATCAGCTCGGTGACTGGCACTGGGAAATCGTCCTTCGGACAAGCTTTATTAAGATCCTGGAAGTCTACGCATATACGCACTGTCCCGTTTTTCTTCATCACCGGGACGATGTTGGCGATCCATTCAGGGTATTGAACCTCCTGGATGAAGCCAGAGTCGATCAGCTTCTTGACCTCGGCATTGATACTCATCTCAAGCTCGAGCCGTATTCTCCTTGGCGCCTGTTTGACTGGCTTGATGTCCGGGGATATCGCCAATTTGTGTACAGCAATTTCTGGATTTAGTCCCGGCATTTCGGAATAGTTCCACGCGAAGCAATCTCTATGCTGCAGAAGCACATCCTTTAACGCAGCTACCCTTTCTTCAGATAGTAACCCGCTAATGAATGTCGGTCGCGGATCGTCTGCCGATCCCAACTCAATCTTCTTGAGGTTATCTGCAGTGGTATGGATTCCATCTTCCAGCTCTTTTGGCGCTGGTGGGAATTCTGAGATTATCTCGTCGCTGCTGTTTTCGAAGCACCAAGGGAGCTCATCTATGTCCTCGGGCTCTTCTTTTAATATTGTAATCATGCGACAGGTGCGAATTCGCTTCCAATCCCAATGTGGAACCGGTTCTTCTTTCGTGGCCTTGGGCTCGTGCTTCTGTGGCGGCGTTACCTTCCAGTTGTCAGACAGAGCGAACTTGCCGAGCTGGTACTGATCTTCGACCCAATTCTTAAAGGTGAAGCAGTCTTCGAGCGGGTGCCCTATTACTCGATGGTAAGAGCAATAGTTTGGGTAAGAGACTTCGCTTGCTTGTTCGGGGTGTTTGGACTCCGGCAATGTGAGCATCTGATGTTTTAGCGCAAGCTCAAGTATCCTTCTCGTCTTATCCCGAGGAAAAGAGTATGCTCGACTCATTTTCTTCATGAGAGATAGATCAATAACGCTCGCTTCCCGTTTGCGTGACTTCTTAGCCCTGCTTTGTTGCTGTTAAGCGCCTTTTTGGCCTTTCGACTTATTTCTGCTTTTGCGCCGAGCCTTCTTTATAACAGGTTGATAAGGAGCGGCATTTTCATCTTTTACCGCCTGTTGGAGAAGGCGTTGCGTCTTGGCTTTCTCGTAGATGGCCGTCTCACGGTTGTGATCATCTCGGACTTTTTGACCAGCTTTCTTTATAAGTTTGTCCATTTGTTCCTCGAACGACGGACTGGGCTCCTTTGCATCTGGAACTTTCACTGGCTTAGGATTAGCGTCCTTCCATGAGTATCCGCTTCTTCATCAAGGTCATACACGACGTAGCAGCCGGGTAGTAACTCTCGTTTCTTTGACCGGATGTATCCAAGCCCTTTTGTTTCCATTCTCCCACTAGGCAGTTTGCGTTGAGTCCCGGGAACATTCCAGACCCTGTCATAGAATTTGGCCTCTCTAACGGTCTGTTTGAAGGATATTCCTTGGCGTTTCAGCAGCTTCTTCAAACCCTCTGTATAATATCTGGGAAGACGGATAGGCTGAAGCCTGTCGAGCGCAGGATCCGCGCCATTCCAGATTTCTTTTTTTACCCTGGTTTCTTCAGAGCGGTAAAATAGAATTGCTTTTTCGCTTTCTCGTTTGGGAGGGATATAGAATGTCCGCAGTTCTTCTACACTGTAGATATTAAGTGCATCCAGTTCTTTATGATGCTCAGGCGGCACCATGGCGACTTGTAGACTTTGCTCTTCGTCAGCGGACATTTGTATTAAAGATCGAGCAGAGAATACGGCATGGACTTCATCTTCCGAGTCGCTGCCAAAGATCAATGTAGGAGCCGATGGTCCCGGATTGTTGTGTTGGGGCGGATCCGAATAAACTATCTTCTCTTCCTCCTCAGTATCACTGCCGAAGACAGGGATGGTGGCGTTAGCTTTGTTCTCCGGCTTGTGACACTTCTCTGTGTCTTGGAAATCCGGTAAGAAGTATTTGGCGTCTTCATATTTGCGGACCTCGTTCACAGAGAAAGGGTTTAGTTCTCCCGTCACGGTATACTCGAAACCATCCTTAAAATACTTCATACACTGATGTTGTGTAGAAGGGATGATGTTGTACTCGTGTAACCATGGTCGACCGAGCAAAGCGTTGTAACATGTCTTGGCGTCTATGACGTGGAACTTAATGTCCGTGATGAGTAGCCCGAAGCGTAGCGTCAGTATCACAGATCCAAGAGTCTTTGACGATTGGGAGTCGAACCCGGAGATGGTGATCTTGTCCCGAGGAAGGTGCTGAACGCTCATGCAGATTTCCTTCAACACCCGTACGTTGAGTAGGTTAACAGATGACCCGTTATCGATCAGGATTTTGCCTATCTTTATATCATGGCAGTATCCCGAGACATAGAGAGGGCGATTGTGTTCGCACGTCCCAAGTAGAAGGTCTTCATCGCCAAAAGTAACATCGGCCGTGTGCACTTCCTCCAATTCATCCTTCATCTTTTCCTCGGCCAGGCATGCTTGGAATTGTTCCGGGTCTTGGAGCGCCTTAATCAACGAATCTCTCGCCTCTTTTGATAGCAAAAGGGCGTCAAGAATGCTGAGCTGTGAGGGCAGCTTCCTCAGATGTGCTAAGACGTTGTAGTCCACCTTATTCTTCTTTGGTGGGTCTTTGGTAGCTAGCTCTTCCACTACTTGGTCATCTAAGACGATATCTTCAGAGGCCTTTTCTTTCCCTTTATCTTTCCTGTTCGAGGGTCCGAGGTTCTTTTCGGGTAGCGTGCGATTACGTAGCCGGATATTTCCGCAAACCTTCGGTTCTTCTTCTTTTCTCGGATCGGACTCTTTAAAGAGGGGGGCAAGTTCTAGCTCTTCATCAGAATCACTCCCAAATGTAGGCATTTGTGGTTTACCGGTGTTAATCATGCAACAATCGCCAGCAGTTCTTTTAAGCCCTTCGGTTGTATTTCTTTGCTCCCGACGAGTTTTACGCTTTTCCCGCTTAAAGCGTTGTCGATGAGCAACATATCCTTGCCACCATCTATCAAAAGCTTTGCACTCTTGAGTGGGATGCGAAATCTTTTGATGATATAAACAATAGGAGGGGTGCGTTTCCCTTTCATCAGTGCCGTTTCCTTCAGAGGATGGTAGCTTCATGCCCATTGATATGTCCTTAGCAAACTTTTTCTTCATCTTGAATTGGTTTTTGTCGGTAGCGGAGGTGTTTTGCTCCAGCGGGATCGTCTCAGCTCTTTCATCAAGTCGCTGGCGCTTAGCCTTTTCAAATATAGCCGTCTCGCGTTCTCGATCAGCTTTACTTTTCAACCGAGTTTCATTAAGGAATGCGTCAATTACCTCATCTGATAGCCCCAGAATTTTTGATTCAGGATCTGCCCCCAGCTTTTCGGTGTAAGGAGTCTCCTCATCGTTCGTGATCGAATGGGAAATCATATGACAGTTCGCCACGCATTCTTCGGATTCATCAGATGAACTTCTTCCCTCGTCTTCTTCTTGGAAGACGTGATTGAGGAACTCTTGGAGCGTAATGGGAGTCCGTGCCTTCTGATTGTATTCCTCCAGCGCGTCGATTTGTTTTTGTAAGTCCGTGCGCTTGTCGCCAGGCTTCACGGGCTTCTTAGATTTCTTCTTCTTCTTTTTCGAAGATTTTGACGGCTGGCTGCAAGTGTTTGAACCACCACTATCAGTCTTTGGAGTTGGACGTGGCTTCAACATCCCTTCAATGACCTACGGTTCCAACGGGTTCTTCCACTCAATCGCTGGACATGTCTGGAGATCGTTTAGCATCCTCTTTGTCTTGGCTGATAATACAACCTCCTAAGGAGATTCTTCAATGACAGAGCATGTTGCCCCCGGCGTATTTGTCCCCTTAGAGGTGTGTGGCTGCGGGGGATTCACCTTCCATTTGTCGGATAACGCGAACTTGCCCTGTCGGCACTGGTTTTCAAGCCAATTTTTGAAAACGTAGCAGTCTTCGATCGGATGGCCTAGTTCTCGATGGTAAGGACAGTAGTTGGGTTCGCTGATGTCACTTAGTTGTAACGGACGTTTTGGATCCGGCAAATTTATGAGTCTGTTGCGCAACGCCAGCTCGAATAACCTCCTCGTTTTATCACGGGGAAAGAAATAAGGACGTCCCATCCTATCCTCAAGGGGTACGTACGGGCGCATATTATTTTGACGAGCAACCGGCTTCGAGTCGCTCGGTTGTTGTTGAGCATTAGCGACGACGATCGCTTTTCCTTTCCCTTTGTCATTTCGGGTGTCTGGCCTTGGAAGAGGGGGTTTACGGCCCATTTGATCCATTTGCGCTAGTTTGTCAATCAAGGCCTGGAAGGTAGTCGGCTTGAAAAACATCATAAACTGCGAGATGGTTGCTTGTGGATCGAGGGTTCCCACAAACATACCCACCGTGGGAGCTTCTTCAATGCGCTGCTCACACTTTGACCATAAGTTCCGCCATCGTATAGCGTACTGAACCCACGTCTCGCCTGGCTTTACCCTGGCGTTAATCAGTGCTGTCATCGGGGTACGTTCACTTGCGCTTGCAAAACGCTGAGTAAACAACAACTCCATCTCCGTGAAGGTTTTAATAGAGTCGTTCGGGAGCTCAGAGTACCATTCGAACGCCGTATCTGATAAGCTTCCAACAAACTGGCGAAGCAACAGCTTGTCATCACCGCCGGTGTTGCCGCAGAGTGCCCTGAACTGGACAACATGCTGATGAGGATTGCCCGTCCCTTTGTAGACATGGAACTTGGGAATTGTGTAACCGGGTGGGTACTTGATTTGATCGTACCAACTTGGATATGGCCTCCCCGTTTTTACGACCTGACCGGCCGCTTCAGTCGCATGATGAACCCGTATTTGCTGGGCTATGTACTCATCCAAATCAGTTTTGGAGATTGTATCCTCTTTAGCAGTGGACAGAGCTGGTGGAGGATTCGACGTCTCTCCCCTATCGTCTTCAAGGATGATCGGGGGATCTTCAGCAGGTGGGTCTTGTTGAATCATCATACCCACCATATCCTGGAACAGGAGGGCCATTTTCTTTATGTTGGCTGCTTGCTCCGCAGCTTCTTTATCCTTCTTCTTCAGTACGCGACGAAGGAATTCTGCGTCCGTTTCTTGTTCTTGACGTTCGTCCGAGGATGTTTCAGGGGTTTCTTTTGGCCCTGTAAGTGTGGCCATAGCGTTCATCATCTCTTGGAGCTTCTGCTGCTGCTCCTGAGCCTTGGTCACTGACCTCGTGTGCGGTCTATGACCTGTTGATATGCGGCTATCTTCTTTTCCTGATTCCATATAAACCGTATGAACTGTTATGCCCCCTGACTTGGGGCGTTTAGGTTCACCATTTTTAACTTTTCCCGCTGACGCGGGAGTTTTCTCTGGCCTCCTTCTTTTGTGGGCCGTTGAGGTTGAAGGAACCGTTGAAGGGGGCAGCCTTGCAGCTGCTGTCCCCCACTGTTCAATAGGATGGTCTTTTCCTTTTTGCACTTTCGCCCTTTTCTGGTGGCGAGAGTGACCTGGGTCAATTACGGAGTCTTGAACCCTCCGCCAAACTTTATAAATTCTTGAGGATAGCCGTTGAGGGGGCTGTTCTTGCTTCGTTTCTGGAACTCTCTCCGCGGGTGGAGGAGATCTCTTCAGTGTAGCGGTTGGAGAGTTTTTTCGCACCCTCCTCAGCAGTTCAAAGCTGTTCCCAGTTGGGACAGCAGCGTTGACTTCCACCACTAGAGCCGGTGGAGTTAGCCCTGAGGGAGAGTTGCCCCCTGCCTTCCTCACTCGTTGCCAATGGCGACGTCGAGCACGGCGAGCCGTTGGGATTGGCTCAGAGATTGAGATAGTTTCTTTTTGCCCTTTGTCTGAATGAGGCGCCGCCGGTGTTAACCTCTTAAAGACTGATGTTGTCTTCTGAGGGGTGATATTCAACCTGCCGAAGACGGATCCTTGAGCAGGGGCAGGAATCGTCAGTCTTGAAAAGACTGACTCTTTGATAGGGGAAGCCGTCTTGACGACTTCTGGAGCAGCAGTTATTGCTTTCCTTGGGACAGCCAATTTAGAGTTCTGATTTAGCCTGGTAAAAACAGAGGCCTTCGGTTTGGTAGTGGGCGACCCGTTGACAGGGGTCGTCGTAGCAGTGAGCCGGTCGAAGAACGACTTCTTGTCCACTTCCGGTGCAGGCATGGGCGCAGAGAAGCTTGTAGGTGGGATCATGGTCCCGAAGAACAGACCAGTGGTGGCTTGGGTCACCTGGTCTACCGACAAAGCGAGGAAGGAAGCCACTTGGGGTCCATATACTTACACCTCCTGGTGAGGTGGAGCGTCCGTTGCAGTGGCACTTCGAGCAGTTGGTGCAATTAGAGGCCATTGAATCTTGAGTCCTGCGCCAGGCAAAAGACCAAATCTTAGTAACTTGAAATCCAAAGGCAACCGTTAACAAACCGCGATTGGTTCGCGAAGACGACACACGAAGTGTGGAGTGGAAAGAGGAAAAGGTCCCACCGGACGTGCCAGAATCTGTTCCCCTCCGAAGGGCGGCGCACAGGACCGCGATGTCCTGACGCTGAGATTTGGGGCAGATACTATTTGGTTTTATCCGTCCACCTCTCCGAAGATGCCAAGGTGATTTATGGCACCGTGTATCGGAGGTTTAGACGGATGCGGCCGATGTAGCAGACTTCGTCAGATTCCCCCTCGCTTGAGGGGTTTTTGATTGTGGGGACGCTCTTCCCTGCAGGCGCAAGCCCCTGCAGTTAATTACGCTACCGCATCGCGGTAACAACTTTCTCCTTCTCCAGAATTTCACTTCGTGTCGTGTGTGTTTATTTTGTTTGTGGTTGCCCGTGGATTGTATACGGAGACTGAATAATGCCGTCGCCCGTAGGACGTGGACTAGTCTAAATCCGTATTTACTTAGATTTGGGTTTGGTGTTTTTAGTTTAAGGATGCATTAGTCGCGTTGCGGCTAAGATCAACTTAAACGTTCGTTAAGGATACGATAGTCCTATTTGAGACTAGGATCAACTTAACGTGATAATCCATTTAATATCTGGCCATCGGGACTCGTCACCTCTCTAACGTCGTTGAAGGATTACAACGGCAGATGTCAGAGGAGCTCAGAGATCTACCCTTGAACCAAAGTCGATTTGGAGTTTTATAGTCCATTTGAATGTTTAAGGATACGTTAGCCGTGTTTGGGGGCTGAGATCAACTTAAACGGGATCGTTTAGATCCGGCAAAAGAGCATTTGGAGGCTCTATTGTTCCAGTTTAGGGACGTAGCGGTCCATGCTCCAGTTTAGGGACGTTGCGGTCCATACGTAGTTTAGGGACGTTGCGGTCCATGCTCCAGTTTAGGGACGTTGCGGTCCATGCTCCAGTTTAGGGACGTGGTGGTCCATGCTCCAGTTTAGGGACGTGGTGGTCCGACATTAGTTTAAGGACGTTCCGGTCCAACATTAGTTTAAGGACGTTCCGGTCCAATATTAGTTTTAGGGACGTTTCGGTCCACGAGTTTAAGGACCCCGCAGTCCGTATTGATGTGTGGTCGTTGGGACCCGTCACCTCTTTGACGTCGTTGAGGAATTACAGCGATGGATGTCAAAGGAGTTCGGAGATGTACCCTCGAACCGGATATAAATTGATTTGAGAGAGCATTTGTGCTCAGTTCAATTTAATTTAAGGACTTACGGCCAGAATTGGGCTAAGTCCAGTTGAAAATGTTTAACATTTTATTTATTTTTAGTCCATTAGACCTGTGCTAGGGCTTTGCCCACACTTAAATAATGCATTGCATTACTTCTTCTTTCTTGTTTGGGCTCTGCCCATAAAAGATGCAGAGCATCAATTTATTTTGGGCTCTGCAAGGCATCTGCATAGCATTTTATTATTTTTGTTTGGGCTTTGCCCATTTATAAATGATGCAGAGCATCAATTTAATTAGGCCTGTTTGGTCTTTTAATTGGGCTTGGCCCTGCATTGCATTTGTTAGGCGCTTTGCGCCACTCACTGAGCGCAAGCGCTTGTGGTGAAGACACGTGTCATGCTCTGGTGAGCGCAAGCGCAACAGTGCAGTGCGCTGCGCTAGTGCGCTGCGCTGTTGCGCTGCTGACACTTGGCGCACTCTGGTGAGCGCAAGCGCAACAGTGCAGTGCGCTGCGCTGTTACGCTGCTGACACATGACGCGCTCTGGTGAGTTGCGCCAACTTCAGAGAGCAAAGCTCTTATTTCCAGAACGCATAGCGCAAGTGGTTTAGATGCTGACATGTGGCGCTCTCCCAAGAGCGCAACAGCGCAGTTTGCAAGTGCAAAGCACCAAGAATCTTTTAGATTCAAGAACAGAAGTGCAAAGCACTATTTGATTTCTTGATCTAATTTAGATCAAAGAAAAATAAGTTTTTTTCTTGTTTTTCTTATCTCAGAGAACCAAAGGTTCATGAAAAGTGCAAAGCACTATTTTTGTTTTATTTTATTTTTATTAAAGATCATTGATCTTATTTTTAGATCTATAATCTGTTCATAAGAGAACTTTCTCTTTTTTCTAAAGGTTTTTACCTTTTTTATTCTTGAGGAGTTTCTCAGAGTTCCCTTCTCTCCCTTTTTTTTAGAAAGATGTTGATGCCTTTGAATTGAGCCTTGGGGTCCTTTTTATAGTGCTCATAAATTAGTTAAATTTGTTAAAGAGATCCTTCTCTGAGTGATTTGGGGATTTTCCCCACCGTCGGATTTTTGATCCAAGAGCTTCTGCTTTGCAGAAGAAAATCTTCTTGTTTTAATAAGAACAGAAAAGATTTCTTAGAAATTTAATTCTGTTTGGCGCAGATGCCCCAGCGCGTGACACGTGTCGCGCAGCGCACAGCGCAGCGCCACTTCGCTAGCGCAACTGCGCTGACACGTGTCGCACAGCGCTTCGCAACTGCGCTAGCGCATCTGCGCTGACACGTGTCGCGCAGCGCAGCGCTTGCGCAACTAAAGCGTTGCTTCCTTTAATAGAGCTTTGCTCTGATTGGGCGCGCCGTCTTGGACGCTGCGCTGATGCATCTGCGCCTGACACGTGGCGTGTTGCGCAGCGCAAATAATCTGAAGCGTTGCTTCATTTATTAAATTTTTAAATTTTCAAAGCAGAGCTTTGCTCTGATTGGGGGAAGATGAAGCGTTGCTTTATCTCCTGCCTCGGAATTTGAACAGAACTTCGCTCTGATTGGGTTAAACAACAGCGATCCGTGAAATCAGCTGCCAATGATAGAAAGACGGCCGGATATATCATCCATACGGTCTATATGGCGGGCGGGCGCCCCAGCGACAACCTTCGCAGCAAAAGCAAGGATGGGGCCACCACATCCCAAGCCCAATCTAGCCTAAATGTAGTTGCCGCTGTCCAAGAACAGCCGCCCCCGCTGGATGAAGAAAACTCTCTCGATGAGGATGATAGGCAGAAAGACCCCTCGGTCCATACAGAGTCAAGCTCGGACAGCGAGGAAGAGCCGACTTTCCGCCCCAGGACTGCGGAGCAAGAGCTGCTTCAAGAGCTTCGAAAACAGCTCAGGAGCAAAGATAAAGATATGGCCAAGCTCTATTCGAAGATTGACGACTTAACGAACGTGGTGATGCAGCTTACGGCTCAAATTGCTCGAGCGCCTCCCAATCAAGCACAAGCCGCTGCTAATCAGCCGGGTGATGACAATCCGAGGCAGCCAATGCCTGTTCCTTTGGGTCCAAGACTGGTCGAGCCGCATGAAAGCCGGCCACACTCCACTTCGGGGGACGCCTTGGCCCCAGATAGCACTATCCCGCTAACACAGGATCGGATAATGGATTTGGTCACCAGCAAGGTTAAAACATTGGTGGCCGAAGCTGAAGCTCAGAAAGAAATCGGCAGTAGTGGGTGGCCATATCCTGCACGGTACGATCTGATTAAATTCCCAAGCGGCTACGTTATTCCTAAGTTCGGAAGATTTGATGGAACGGGGAATGCAAATCAGCACGTCGCCCACTTCAAAGCATCATGCGGAAATACAGGGGGCAATGACGCGCTCCTTCTTCGTCAGTTTGTCAACAGCCTGACCAGCGTCGCCTTCGACTGGTATGCGAGTATACCGGACGGGTCCGTCATTACCTTTGCCCAAATAGAATCCCTGTTTCGGCAAAGGTTCATGAGTGTCAGTGATAAAATCTCCATTGCCGACCTTGTGAGGACCAAGCCGGGGAAGAATGAAAGCAACACCGACTTTATTGCCCGATGGCGTAATCTCACAGTCAAGTGCGAATCGCCGCTGGAGCAGGACCAGTCAGTCAGCCTTCTTATTGGGAACCTCAGCAATTGGATGGTCCCATTCTTGTGTACGGCGGGCCTCAAGACATTCCAGGAGCTAACCAAGAAAGTCCAAATGCTGGAACGCTCGAAGCAAGAGTTCCCGCCGGATTCTCAGAAAGAGAAAACTTGGAAAAGCAAGCAGGACGACAACCGTAAAAGCGGGAGTTCCAGCAGTACCAATGTCTTCAATACGTCCGACAATGAAGAAAAGCGAAGGGCGGCCGAATCCAAAACTAACCGGTCTCGAAAGCCATTGCTGGGAGGAGATGGGCCTTCCCTAGAGGAGAAAAAGAACAAGATTTACTCTTTCAGAAGGGACAAGGTCCGCAAGATATTTAAAGATGCCTTGAACAACGGCCTACAATTGCCAGAGTCGAAAACACCCCAAGAAGCAAAAATGACCGACAATCCTCTGTATTGCCCGTACCACCGAGTAGTGAGCCATGCGATCGAGGATTGCTATATCTTCAAGGACTGGGTCGAGAAGCAATACAAGGCTGGAGAGATCGAGCTGTCCAAAAGCGTGTTGGTGAACAATCAAGTTGCAACAGACAGAAGTTGAAGCCTTCTGGGAGCAGACAGCTGAACCTGCTGCCCTGACAAACGAAACTGACTCATCGCAGCCTCCATGGAGTACGCACATATCTAATAAGACGAAGAAGATGATAAAGCTACTTCGGAAAGAACCCAGGACGGAATGGGAAGGGCAGAAGAAGCCTACCAGTCCAGCTGCCAACGCGGCTCCATCAGGCTCAAAATCCAAGAAGCTCAAGAAGAAGAAAAGTGCAGCTCGGCGCGAAAAAGAGTCTGCAGGGAGATCAACCATTCAAAAATATATCGATTCCCTCGAAGAATATGAACAAAAGGAAAGAACATTGATTCAATTGAAGGAGTTCTTCCCTGTACAAGCGGCTGAAATTCTGGAGGAGTTAGAAGAAGACTCCAATGAAGAGATCCCAGTAGTGACCTGCTACGCTATCCATCTTGGCAGCGACTCCGAAGATGGGCTCTGTTTTCCCGAAGAAGATGAGGAGCTCGCCACAAAGGCCAATCAAATCCAGCTCAGAAGCGGCAGGGCTCTACCGCCAAATCAGGGCAACGCCCCAAAAGGGAAGGAAAAACATGTGGCTAATGATGAAGACGGCAGAGAACCGGCTGATGAAAACATAAGTCCTTCCTCGGTGGACTATAATGTCTTGGCACATCTCCGGAAGCTTCCGTCTCTCCTGAGCATCTACGACGCCTTGGTCCTATCTAAGGAGCTTAGAGATGTTCTCATTCACGCTCTACAAAACCCCGAGCGGTATCAGGCTCACTTTGCGGAAATTAATATGAAAGAAGCCCATCACGCTTTGCATGCCGCCGCAGTCACATTTAAGGATGAAGACTTGCTACTGGGAACGACTGAGCATAATCGGCCGCTTTACGTGACCGGGTATAGCGACGGAGATCGAATTAATCGCATATTGATTGATCCGGGGTCCTCAGTGAACATCATGAACTTGCGAACTCTGAAGGGTTTGTCAATGGACATCCGACACCTGTCAAGGGGAAGGATTGTCATTCAAGGCTTCAACCAAAATTGCCAGCAAGTTCTGGGGTCTATAGCTTTGCCAATCAAATTTGGGGATCTGCAAACTGAAGCTAAGATATATGTGATCGACGCCGACACATCTTATAAGATTCTCTTGGGGAGGCCGTGGCTCCACGATTACGGCATCATTCCGTCAACTCTCCATCAATGCATGAAGTATACTAAAAATGGCGAAGAAAGACGCATTGACAGAGACATCCAGCCGTTCGGTGTGCATGAAGTCCGATATGAAGATTCTCGGTACTTTATGAACTACCAAAATGCTAAGCCACAACTGACTGAGGATAGACCGGCCCCAAGACTCAAAAGCAAATCTGAGCCGGCTATCACTTTCAAAAGCAAAAACGCCCAAGTTCGCCCCCGTTTTGGTAGCGACACTGATGAGTCCGATGCTGGAAGCCCGTCCTTCCGTAAAACTCGCCCTCATTTTGGCAGCGATACGGACGAATCTGTTACTGAAGGCCCATCTAGCAGCAAAGTCTGCCCTCATCTTGGCAGTGACACTAAAGAGTCAGAAGAAGAGGACCTGCCGTGCAACAGCTGTACAGATTGGCCCCCCATGCAGCAAGCGAAACTACGAGAGACCTTCGAAGTCGTAGAAGGGTCCCTAGCCGTCACAAGGGTGCCGGAGCAGATGTGCAAAGAGCTCGACGCATTGTCAGTCTCTACCGTGGACCAGCTGAAAACTTTCTACGTGCCCGGGAGGAAAAATGGACAGAAGGGCATCTTGTTTTATGGGTCAAACCCCGTTGTGCACCCGGACGATTTGTCTGTCGCGTGCCTTCCATATGAGAGAGGCATAAGAGCCGTCCTCAATCCCAGATACTATGCGCCCGAGATGCGGGAATACTTTAAGAAGTGCGGATGCCGGTTATATCAAACGGAGTCCGAAGCAAAGTTTTACGAAGGGCTATGGCATCCACCCCAGGTCCGAGCACTCATCGATGGACGAATTCCAGACATACGGGGAATAGGTTACATTCAACCTGATTCCAGAGCGTGCTACATGATCCATGTTGGTGAAGCTGGCGAAAGATCAAATGATGATGATGAGATAGCCGAGCCAGAAGAAGCTCCTCAAGAGCTTGAAGATGGCGGACAAGCAACCTTTGACGAGCTAACCGAGATTGACTTAGGAACGCCCGATAATCCAAGGCCGACCTACATCGGCTCGCTCTTGTCAGAGGAAATGAAAGCGCAGATAATTGCCCTGCTGCATGAGTTCGTCGACTGCTTCGCGTGGACATACAAAGAAATGCCTGGCCTTTCCCCTGAAGTGGCCGTACATAAGTTGGTTATATCTCCTGATGCTAAGCCAGTCAAACAAGCTCCTCGAAGAATGAGAAGGGAACTAGAAGAAAAGGTCATCGAGAAAACTAAGAAGCTCATCGATGCCGGCTTCATCAGGGAAGAGAAATATGCGGACTGGATCGCATGTATAGTCCCAGTGAAAAAGAAAAATGGGCAGATCCGAGTTTGTGTCGATTTCAGGGACCTCAACAAGGCATGTCCTAAAGACGACTTCCCGCTACCGGTCATGGAAATGATGGTCGATGACACCTCAAATTACGAGCTGTTCACCTTTATGGATGGCTCGTCTGGATATAATCAGATCAAGATGTCGCCTGAGGATGAGAAGCACACAGCATTTCGAACCCCGATCGGAATATATTGCTACAAGGTAATGCCGTTCGGACTGAAGAACGCAGGTGCTACATATCAAAGGGCAATGACTAATATCTTTGATGACCTAATCCATAAAGTCGTCGAATGCTATGTTGATGATCTGGTCGTCAAGACTAAAGCCAAGGCCGATCATATCCAAGATCTTAGGGCCGTTCTCATCAGACTGAGGGAATATGACCTAAAGATGAATCCTTTGAAATGCGCTTTTGGCGTGTCGTCGGGAAAATTCCTGGGCTTCATAATCCGACATCGAGGGATCGAAGTTGACCCATCAAAGATAAAGGCCATCATGGAGATGCCCCCTCCGAAGAGTCTGACACAGCTAAGATCTTTTCAAGGCAAGCTCGCGTATATACGGAGGTTTATCTCAAATTTATCGGGAAGATGTAGGCCCTTCTCAAAGCTCATGAAGAAAGGAGCTCCTTTTATCTGGGATGCCGAATGTCAAGCAGCGTTCGAAAGCATCAAACAATACTTGTTGCACCCTCCAGTGCTGGCCGCTCCCATTCCAAATAAACCGCTGATTCTCTACACTGCCGCGCTAGATGAGTCACTCGATGCACTCCTTGCCCAGAGTAACGAGGAGGGAAAGGAACATACCCTCTACTATCTTAGTCGAACTCTAGTCGAGGCGGAACACAACTATTCCCCAATCGAAAAGCAATGCCTGGCTCTGATATTTGCTGTGAAGAAGCTGAGGCATTATCTGCTGGCTCACCGGGTTATGCTAATCTCCAAGGTCGACCCGCTCAAACACTTGATGACCAGAGCAAGCCTAGCCGGCAGAATGGCAAGATGGGCCGTCATGCTACTTGAGTTTGACATAGTATATACTCCTCAAAAAGCAGTAAACGGTCAAGCTCTTGCAGACTTTCTCGCTGCTCATCCTATACCAGAGGGGTCACCACTCAATTGCGAGTTGCCCGACGAACAAGTGCTGCACCTAGAGAATGATGAGCCATGTTGGGAGCTCTACTTCGATGGGGCCTCATCAATAAGAAGCTCCGGCCGATCAAGCATCCCGGAGGTAAAAGCGGGGATAGGATTGGTGTTCATCACGCCATCAATGGGAACCCTACGGCGTTCTTTCGCTCTCACCGAGCCTCGGACAAACAATGAAGCTGAGTATGAAGCCCTGATAGCTGGTTTGGAGCTCACCATAAAAATGGAAATCCTTCGGCTACGGGTTTACGGTGACTCCCAGCTTGTTGTCAACCAAGTAAGCGGCGACTATAAGATATACAAACCCGAGTTAGCTCGGTACAGAGGCCGAGCGGTGGAACTCATGAAATGGTTCACTCACATTGAACTAATGAGAATCCCTAGAGCATTGAACGGAAAAGCCGACATACTCGCTCGCCTAGCCAAGGAGCTGGCTGATCCTGACATGGACGAAATTCTGATCACAGTTAGGAGCCGACAAATTCTAACCCCATTCTCTCTACGAGAAGAGGAAAGCGCGGAACAGAAGAGCAGTCCTGCCGAAGAAGCTTCGATCATCCAAGACGAGCCCGATTGGAGAGAACCCTTCATAGAGTACTTCCGATACGACAAGCTGCCCGAAGAAAAATCTGCAAGGATTCAGCTGAAGAAAAGAGCTCTCCGATACGTGTTTGTAAATGACACGTTATACCGCAGGTCATATGACCAACTCTGGCTCAGGTGTCTGTCATTGGCCGAAGCCCAAAAGGTCATGAAAGATGTTCACTCGGGCGTTTGCGGTGCTCACCAATCTGGCCCCAAGATGCGACTTCAAATCAAATGGCTTGGGTATTACTGGCCCACCATGATACGGGATTGCGGAGAGCATGCAAAGAAATGTCAGATCTGCCAAATCTATGGTGATTTCATTCACAAGCATCCCAAAAATGTTGCATCCAACGGTGGCGTCGTGGCCCTTTGAAGTCTGGGGCACCGACATTGTTGGCCCAATTGATCCTCCGTCATCCAAAGGCCATCGGTTCATACTGGCCGCGACAGACTACTTCTCCAGATGGGCTGAAGCTGTCCCGCTAAAAAAAGTCAAGACAAAAGATATTCTGATATTCTTCCAGCATTATATTCTATACCGCTTCGGTACACCAAGAAGAATCATTTCTTACAACGGGCCTTCTTTCAAGAGCTTCAATGTCTCAAGGTTCGCTACTCGGCACAAGATAGGCTGGAGATATTCCTCCATCTATAATCCAAGAACCAATAGGCCAGCAGAAGCCTTCAATAAGACTCTATGCAAGCTCCTGAGGAAAAATGCTTCAGCCAACAAGAGAGACTGGAATCTCAAACTTCACGAGGCGTTGTGGGCATATCGTACCACGCACCGTACTCCAACTCAGTCCACTCCATACTCATTGCTCTTCGGAGTGGAGGCGGTCCTCCCCCTCGAAGTCGAAGTTCCAAGCTTAAGAATGGCCGTTCAGCACGAGTTGACGGAGGAGGAAAATGTGCTCCTTCGACTTGAAGAGCTCGATGCCCTCGAAGAAAAGAGGCTCGCGGTGCAGCAAAATCTGGAGCTATACCGAACCCAAATGTCACGGGCCTATGACAAGATAACCCGTCTCCGCGCTTTCAAGAAAGGTGAATTGGTGTTGGTACTCAAAAGACCGATCATCCCCAATCGACATGTCAAGGGAAAATTCGAGCCAAACTGGGAAGGACCATACGTCATTGAGAAAGTGTTCGGCGGAGGATCCTACCAACTGATAAATGCCGAGGGAGAAAGGCCCATGCCACCCATCAATGGCCGATATCTCAAGAAATACTACACGTGAATGCTCCAAGTCGCAGGCGAATTGAGCACATTAGCCCTACGGTCTGGATCATACATCCTGCAAAACCGTATACAATCCACGGGAGTAAATGACCCCCCCTCTCTCCCAAATCCTGCCGGTGAGATTACTTTTAAAGTCCCACCAGCGGCCAAAAAAAAGAAGAAAAAAAAAGGGAAAGAAAAAAAAATAAACGGTACGTCCACAAGCAAAACGGGCACGGATGAAAACCCGAAAGGGCTCCGTGAGTAAAACCAGCAGGACTACCGGCGAGTCTGTGAAAGCCCGAAAGGGCGCAAACTCGTGAAAAGAGATGAAATACACTCGCAAAGTCCCCTCGACCTTATGAGGAGAACCCCCTGCGTGAGATCCTTACGACTCACAAAGGAGCAACACACTTAGGAATCCTCACGATTCCTAAGGAGAAAATACACCTGCGGGATCCTTACGACACGTAGGGAGAAAATGCTTTTATGGGACCCTCACGGCCCATAAAATTGAAAAGCCTTAGGTGATAGGGACCCAAACCTGTTTCCTAAGCCATCGTTCCCCAACGGGCAACGGCAAATGTTCCCCAACGGGCAACGGCAAATGATGAGTCGCTCCTGGCATTTCGCTTCAGTGTTAGCGGTGCTGATGCCGACCAAAAACCCAAATCCCAAGTCCTCCCAAGGCAAATGATGAGTTGCTCCTGGCATTATTCCAGTGCAGCAATGCTGATGCTAAACAAGATCCAAATTCCAAGTCCCCAAACGGCGAATGATGAGTCGCTCCTGATACCATATTCCAGTGTAGCGATGCAGACGCCAACCAAAATCCGATTTCTCGAAATTCTCCGGCCCTACGGTGGGTCCCCAAGTTAACCATCGTATACAATCCACGGGCTCAAATAATTCTCATCATACCCATGCCCCACTGTAATCACCAGTTACGCGGCTGGTCTCCGCTTTGGGAATGATGCTCCATTGATAAGACCCACTCATGTGTCCTCACGATATATGAGGAGAACAAACCTTTATGGGATCCTTACGACTCATAAAGGAAAAACACACTTAGGAGTCCTCACGACTCCTAAGGAGAAAATACACCTGCGGGATCCTTACGACTCGTAGGGAGAAAATGCTTTTATGGGACCCTCACGGCCCATGAAATTGAAAAGCCTTAGGTGATAGGGATCTAAACCTGTCTCCTAAGCCATCGCTCCCTAATCCCCAAATAGCGAATGATGAGTCGCTCCTGGTACCATATTCCAGTGCAGCGATGCAGACGCTAACCAAATTCCAAATCCCATACCCCAACGGCGAATGATGAGTCGCTCCTGATACCATATTCCAGTGCAGCGATGCAGACGCCGACAAAGTCTCCGGCTCTACGGTCTGTATCATACATCCTGCAAAACCGTATACAATCCACTGGCGTAAAACATTCCCAACCTCTCCCAAGTCCTACCGGTGAGACCACCTTCAAAGTCCTACCAAAAAAAAAAACCAATTCCAAAATCCTCCCGGGGCAAATGATGAGTTGCTCCTGATATTGTTCCAGTGCAGCAATGCAGATGCCAAACAAAAACCAAAATCCCAAAATCCTCTCAATAACAGATGATGATTCGCTCCTGGTACCATATTCCAGTATAACGATGCTGATGTCAACCTAAATCAAAATCAACAAGTCAACTTTCACTCCGACACCGCAAAGAGCGGAGCAAGTCAGAATCCAATCTCGACACCGCAAGAAGCGGAGCAAGTCAAGTCTACCCCTGACACTGCAAGAAGCAGAGCAAGTCAAATCAAGAACCGACCGTCCACGTCGCTAAAAAGGCAGAGTCGACCGTCCAAGTCGCAAAAAGGGCAGAACCGACCATCCAAGTCGCAAAAAGGGCAGCACCGACCGTCCACGTCGCTAAAAGGGCAGCACCGACCGTCCATGTCGCAAAAAGGGCAGAACCGACCGTCCAAGTCGCTAAAAGGGCGGCACCGACCGTCCACGTCGCTAAAAGGGCAGCACCGACCATCCAAGTCGTTAAAAGGGCAGCACCGACCGTCCAAGTCGCAAAAAGGGCAGAATCGACCGTCCAAGTCGCAAAAAGGGCAGGACCGACCGTCCACGTCGCTAAAAGGGCAGAACCGACCGTCCACGTCGCTAAAAGGGCAGAGTCGACCGTCCAAGTCGCAAAAAGGGCAGAACCGACCGTCCAAGTCACAAAAAGGGCAGCACCGACCGTCCACGTCGCTAAAAGGGCAGCACCGACCGTCCAAGTCGCAAAAAGGGCAGCACCGACCGTCCATGTCGTAAAAACGGCAGTGCCAGCTTCCCAAAAGGTGGGAACCGAATCAAGTCGCCTCCACGAGAAAGAAGATCCATCAATTTCATGCACACGACCCACATATGTGGTGTGCATTTATTGATGGGGGGCAATTTGTTGGGGTAAAAATTTACACCCCGGTTGATCAAGTCAAAATCAAAGTCAACCCCAAGCCAAGTAGGCCCAAGCCCATATCCAGTGGGCCCATTCCCGGGTCGAGCCCGAACATGAAGCGGTCGGCCTCCCCCTATGCCGAGATAAAAATTTTGTAATAAATAATTTTGTTGCATTTCTTTTATTTTGTTTTATGGATAAATGTAAGAAAAATAGGCATAAAGCCAAATTTTTGTAAAGCCCATGGCTTATGTGCAAAAAGAAATGGCTCATGAGCCATGGGATAGGCAAAATGCCATTTTGTGAAGCCCAAGGGGCTATGTGTAAAGTGTATAGCCTATAAAGGCAAAGATAATGAAAATATCTCACAACTTTTTTCTCTCTCTCAAAATTTTCTTCAGATCTGAGATCGTTTCTCCTTCTTCAAGGTTCCAAAACCTTCCTTTTTTTCTTGAATTAAATCAAGAGTTTTACTCTTCTTTTTATAAAACAAATTAGTTTTTCACCACAAAACCCATAAAGGGGAACTCAGATCTTCTATTAGATCTCAAAAAGAAGAGATTTTTAGAAATCCCATATCTCTTGATCTTCAAGATCCAGCTAACAGAGAAGGAGGAAGAAGAACATCGTTCACTAAACCAAAAAAAAAACACACTCAGGAGTCCAACTCCTCTCTGATTTCTCTTCTGAGAAATTTTTTTAGGCTAAAAGCCTCTTTTTTTCGCCGGAGCTCAAGCGCAGAGCGCCCGCGTGCCGACACGTGGCGCGCTTGCGCTCCAGCGCAAGCGCTCGAGCGCAAGTCGCCCCCGTGCCGACACGTGGCGCGTTTGCGCTCCAGCGCAAGCGCTCGAGCGCAAGTCACCCCAGTGCCGACACGTGGCGCGCTTGCGCTCCAGCGCAGGTCTCCCCTGTGTCGACACGTGGCGCGTTTGCGCTCAAGCGCAAGTGCTCGAGCGCAAGTCGCCCCCGCGCCGACACGTGGCGCACTTGCGCCCAGCGCTCAAGCTCAGAGCTTCCACGTGCCGACACGTGGCACTCTAGCGCCTGAGCGCACAGCACCTAGGCGCACAGCGTCCAAGGTGCTGTCCCCACGCATCCTTTGGATGTCTTTTCCCCTTTATATATATATACATGTATATCTGTACATATGTATACATATTTACATACACACATACTCCACGACACTGTCCTTGTTAGGAAAAAATTTCTAATGGGCGCTGTCCCGCACCCCGCAAGGGGGCTGCTAGCCCCCTTGACCCCCAGCTCGCTATCCGGGTAGCGGGACCCCCGTAAAAACTCTGCGTGGCTCCCGATATATCCAAACCCCCCTCCAAAACAAAACACACGTACACTGCACATTGAGTTCGCATGACCAGTTTAACCCGTTAATCGGAGGTTCCCTCGCCCCAAAGGCGGGGGTAATTAACGGCAGCTTAGTCCGCGGCTGTCGGAGATTCGGATCCCCATAATCATTAAACCCCGGCCTATCCTAGGCAGGGGGAATCTGTAGTACGCCTGACAAGCGCGCGCGTATTCCCATCTCAATGGGGTGACGAAAAACACCGTACAGCTGGTGTCTAAGCGAATACGTCCGAGTTATCTCGGAGGAACCGGATCAGGCCTTCGCGGGTGTCCCCTGTCAAGAGAGATCCGATCTGGACTGTCCGGCCTTCGACTCCCTCTATGAGGGGAACTACTATCAGCTCTTCCACTGGGGCCCTCAAACTTCCTTTTGGTCGTCGCGTGTATCTAATGACCCTGGAAATCATGCGTGTCTTCAAAATCGTCGTCCTGCTCTCCTGCGGAGGATGTCGAGACGAGGCAAATTCTGGCGGTTTGCCGGTCCCCATAAGCCCGGCCTATCCCCCCATTATCCAAAGGGAATTTAAGCGTAAGGTGATAAGTCGGGATCTAAGCCCGGAAAGCGTTTAAGGTTGGGCGTCCCGAGAGGATGTTATAGGACGATGTGACCTTAGCAATGAGAAAGCTCATCGGTACGATTCATGTCTTGCCCGGTTCCCGAATGTTGATGAGGAGGGTGATTGATCCCTCAGCCCGGACGGAATGTTTGGTGAACCCCGAGAGGACGTGGGAGGTCGGCTGAAGGTTGGATGAACCTAACCCCATACGCTGGAAACAGTCGTAGAACAGGATATCCGCCAAACTCCCTGAATCGACTAATATTCTCTGGGCCCTGTAACGATGAACTCGGGCCGTTATCATAAGAGGGTCATTGTGAGTACGTGATATGCCGTGAAGGTCTTCATCGGTGAAGATGATCGGGTCATCCTTCCTGCACTTCTTATGGGTTGGATTGCTTACGCCCTCGACTGGCAGGAGGTGGCGGTCCCCCTACTTCCCAGAGCTGGATCCACCGAAACGACCATGATTTTCCTGATTGTTAACTCCTCGGGAGGGGTTTGGTCTTTTTGCTCCTGCTCCGTTTGTCGCTTGTCCCGTAGGTATTTCACCAGGTGACCGGAGCGGATCAGCTCCTAGATATAGTCGCGGAGTTGTTTGCAACTTTCGGTCGGGTGACCCTGCGACCTGTGATAGGCGCAGTACGGGCCGCAGATACGCTTGCCCGTTCTTTGGGTAGCTGGCGGGAGTTTAAAGAACCTCTCGCTTTTAGCTTCCTCCAACAGTTCGGTCTGGGAAATGTTCAGAGGGGTGTACTCCTGAAACCTTGGGGAATAAGGTTTCGGAAGATCGACTTTCTTTTTCTCTTCCATGTCCCTCTTCTTCCGGTCTGCTTAGTCGTCTCTGGGCAGGTTGGAGTTCACCTCTGACTTGAGTTGGATTTCTCGCTCGATCCATGCTTTCACTTCGGCCATGGTCTTAGGTTGCGCCAATGCAAAAGAGCGGAGCCACTCTTTGTCCCTTTCTTTGGCTTGGTCCTCAAGGTGACTTCGGTTCGCCAGTTCAGGCTTAACTCCTCGCATTACGTTAGCGGGGCTCGGTTCATCGAGGACCTCAAAACCAGTGCCTAAGATCCGATCTCATCGCGGTGATAACTGTTTCGTCGCGGTGCTTAGGAACCTTCAGGAGGGCATTGTAGAAGCAAGTGACACACCCTTTGAAGGATTTCTTGTCTCCGCTCTTGACGGTGGACAGGTAGTCGACCATCTTCTTCTGTCTTCGGTTACCGAAGAAATGACCGAGGAATTGGGTAGCCAGCTCGTCATAGGTCGAGATGGAGCACGACGCAAGCCCCCGAAACCAATCTCGACCAGCTCGGATAAGGGTGGTGGGGAAGGCCCTGCATTGAGCCGCATTCGAGTTGTCTTGGAAGCTCATGGCGGCTGTGAACGCGTCCAAGCGTTCTTTAGGATCAGACTACCCGTCAAATAAAGACACTTTGGGCGGCTTGTTCCTGGACGAGACGTGCTTGGCGAGAAGCCGCTCTGTGAAGGGTCTCGTGAGTGAATCAGCGGAGTACTTCGCTCCTTCGCTGGCCGCGTGGTCGTCTTGACGTATGTCAATTTTATTTTCGAGGGCCTCGATTCGTTGGTGGTACCCGATGATTCCCCATATTCGGAGCGCCGACCATCTCCGCTACGGGCTTGCGCGACAGTGCAGCTTCCGTTTCGCTCTATCACATTTCTTAAATTCTCGGGCAAGGCCCTTCTTGAGTAGTTCCGACGTTCACCGTTTGTGCGGCCCCGACGGGGGTAGGGGCATCGGTCGTACCTGGAACCAGGCGAGCTGTCCGACACCTCCTCGGGGGTGAGAGAATGCGGCGGATGTCGGAACGATGGTCCGGTCTCCCTTGTGATCGGGGCTTCGAACTGTCTGACGCCCATCGGGTCATTAAATCATTCCCCGTATACAGGTTGTAACTACCGGAATCGACGCGCCGGCGTTCGTTAACATCAGGGTGAGCGCGATTGAGGTCAAGGGCCAGAATGCGTGCTCCCGCCAGAATGCGTGTGTCGTCATTCCGGGGAAAGGGAACTGCGGTTTGGTGGCCGGCCGCTTAGACGCGGACGGGCACGTCCACCATCGCCGTGAGCTTGTCGATCCTAGCGGATAGGACGTTGACGATATTAGTAGGGGGAGTGAGACCGCTCCCGCCTCCGTTATGGGGAACGGGACGACTCGTGCTGGGATCGTCGCGGTTGTCGTTTGCCATCGGATCGAGGACGGAAGATCTACTTTATGGGTGGAGAAACTTTAAGTTCCCACAGACGATGCCAACTGATGGAGGTCGGAATCTCCCTCAGATGTCGTCCTCAGTCGATCTGGCTGGGAGCGGTTTTGAACGGTTGAGATTGGGTATGAGAATTGTTGTGTGGATCTCAATAAGTTGTCAGATGTTAACGCCGAGCTACCTGCAAGGGAAGTCTCGTGGTGGCACCGTAGAACCCTCCGATGATCAAATTAGTCCCGTGGAATAAGAGCAGGATAATGGCGTATTAGAATGAGTTCGAGTTACCTGAGTCGTTTGAAGGAGGGGTTTATATAGCGGTCATATGGAGTGAGCCGACGCGAGATCCTCGCCGTTCGTTACGCCCTTTCGTTACGTCCGTGACAATGGCGGGATACGTCCATTAATGGCGGGATACGCTCATTAATGGAGTGACGCGCCAGCATGGGACGCGGAATGTGGAACGGCGGATATCTTGCTTTAGCGAGATACACGGAACCATTACGGGGACGTTTGGACTCCGTGCTCTCGGTTGATCGGGGAAGCCGATGAAGCTCAGCTCGATGGATGGCCCGGAGACAAGCCGGGGGCCAAGAAAGCTCAGCCCTGCAACAGCTCGGAGACGAGCAAAAGGGGTGTAAGTTCGGCTGCTGGATGGCTCGGAGACGACGAGACCCCAAGGAAAATCCCTAAGGCACCACACTGATTCTACCTTCGCAGCCCCCAGAAGCCTAGTGGATTTACGTGGACGACACGTCATCTGCTACGTGTCATAATCCGGAGAATTCCCGTTCATGAGCCTTATCATAGGGTATTTAAGCGTAAACAAAGATCGCTTTTGGTAACCTATCGGTAAGTTTATGTATAGATATCATGTTTTGTTGCCTTTGGTTTTCGTGTATAGAGAGGATTACTCTTTATGGTTCACTAGCTAGTGTGATATTGTAAATAACAAATAGGAATCATTGCCTTCTCGGAATCAATAAATGCTGAGAAATTCTCAAAACCATGTCGCTAATTTTTTATGTAGTTAATGTTCATGAAGCAACCGAGTGTTTCGGTCGATCACAGGGTCATGTTATTTTTCTTTTGTGATTAATTTTATGAACCAAAATCATCGGAGGCAAGAGTATGTCAAGATTTCCAAAAGATCAAGTGGACGATGGTATGCATATGTCAAATAAACTACATATTTTAAACCTTTCAATTGTGAGGTTTGAATGAACCTGGTTTTATAAACCCTATTATGTATATACTATATACGCAAACACGGGTACTATACATATAACAAACAAGGGACGCATCAAACTTGTGTTAAAATATCAGACACAAATACATAACAGAATTAATTTCAGATAGCCATTATATATATATATATATATATATATATATATAGACACACACACACTCGTTATCATGTATGTATTATGACCTTTAAATCATATATCAGTGTCCAGCGAAGTTCTGTGACCCATTTATAGTTGGACACGACTGAAATGTGTCCGACACTCTCTCAGATGCATGTCGTGTTTGATATATGTTGGAGAAGGATACAACATACTCCCTTTGTCATATCGAAAACGATCCAAATATACAAATTGAGATGCAAACGACAAAGAAAAAAGAAGCGAATTAAGATAAAGGATAGAAATAAAAATTTATCACAACTTAGAAATCTGCTCACGCCGACTGGGGTATTCCAGACCACCGAAAGCTGTCGTAATCTAAATTCACCATGATCTAATTACCTATAAACATCAATAAATGAAAAGTCGCTATATGTGTTACGCGGTCGTCATACAGCACTTATATTCAGTAATAGAATCAAAGGAACCTTTAGGTACACATGATTATTTCTCTCCATTTGTAGATGTTTTTAAGTAAAATAAGTAGGGAAGGGTGAAACATAGTGGATCATCCTTTTAATTTGTCCATAATGCACTTATAATTAAAGGTGGGATCATATTAGTTAGTCATATGCCTGATAGCACCATTACATAAAGAGGGTGATGGTGAGGATGAACTATAAGAAGTATACTATCTAAGCTATTAAGTTGCTGCATGTGTGTATTTAAGATGACCCTTTTGCTAGTTCATGAGCCACATATCTAAGATTGGTTGCTTTTGAGGTGCTATCCACCAAAAGGGGTTGCCGACGCATCGATATGGGGTTAACAGTCTGTTGATATTCGAAAGTTTACGCTTCTCGTTGGGTCGACATTTGTTTCATGGCGAGGCCATGTCCACAATCACTTTAAAAATCATAAATCACTAGAAGTAATACAAGATTGAGATTAATGGGGCTGCGGTCGCTGGCAGCCATGAAAAGAGGAAAACAGGGGGCTAGTGGGGCCTGGGGTTAAGTTGGGTTGGGTCACGCGACTGCAGCCATGAGGCTGCGGTCGACCCTTGCCCCATTTTCTGTACAAGATCAGTGTATTACATATTATATTCGGGTTCTTAACTTTTAGTTGTCTGTGGTCGACCCTAGCCCCATTTTATGTTCAAGATTAGTGTATTACATGTTATATTCGGGTTCTTAACTTTTAGTTGATTTGGAGCAAATTGGTTCAACCGGCCTTGTAGATGCATATTCATTTACATACAAAGTTCTTCAATTTATTTTAAAAGTATCAATATAATGAAATTTGTGTGCCTGTCAAATGAGATTTGAACCCGAACTGATACCACTACCGTGGATTGTGAATTATATTTTCTTAAATTCTAACAGATTACACTTGCCCAGCTTGCTGACGATCATTGGGGCCGCCACCTCCGATAGTGGTCGTGGGCCCACGACCCCACGACGGCCTCCTAAAGAGTGAGATTTGTGTAGAAAGGTGAATCTCTTCGGGACTTGATTTACAAAATCAAATGTGTGGTGTACCTCGATCTTTGGCATTACTATTTAGATCACCACACCACTTGAGAGTATTAGTGGTCATGAAACTTTGTTGCATTTCATAATGTTCTCCACTTCAGTATTTTTGGTGGGAAACCCTTTTCAGGTGAAAGGGCCTATGGGATCATTGCTTATTGGTAATATGAGAAAATTTTCCCAAGGTTCAGGATAAAATTTGATTAGGCTTTGGTCTTCCAAAAACAGAGGGGGGTAATGTTGCATGGGATTGATGATTCTAGCCTAGCCCATGTTTTGCTTCTGACCTTGAACTTGTTGCATCCCTAGGATCATTATCTGTTTGCTATTTATATTGCATTCTACTATGTTGTGCCCTTAATGATTGTGAGCATTTTGTTAGAATTATACAATTTATAATGAAGCATAATATACATCTACTTTCCAATTTAATCTTGTGGTTCTTGCACACTTTGCTCATGGATCATCTATGGGTGAAATTAAAATGTGTTGCTGATTACTCAAAAATTTGAAATGAAAATTTCATTTTATCCTCATAAATGTGTCATATATGTTTTATGATGAAAGCTTTTATATTAAGAGGTAAATAACATTAGAAATGAGTTGGGTATTTCTTGGTTGGGTTATAGCGCAGCCTAGGGATGTAAATGGATACGGATAATCAGACTGGAATCCGTATTCGTATCTGATTTTTATCAATCGGATATTGATTTTCATTACCGTTGACTATCCGTATTTGTATCCAACAATGATAACCGAACACGGATATGGTATCACATATATTCCTTCCGTATCCGGATAGTGGTTTTCATTTTCCGTATCCATATTTGCATCCGCCAATGACAACCGAATACGGATAAGGTTACATCTATATCCGATCCGTTTACATCCCCTACTGTAGTCTCGTCACCTGCGCAACCAGAACGAAAACTTTGGGTTGGGGGTGGCGGGCTGCCCAACTTAAACTACGTGGGGCTCAGCCCTCCTGTTTTACCCTCTCCACGCACTGCATAACGCAGGTCGTGTTAAGGTATCAACTAGCTAAGATACAAAGCATTGTAGAATGGTTGTTAAAACAAATGAGATCCTGGGATGAAACATGGAATAAATTAGCCATTCCTTTTCATTAATGGGATGCCCAGGCTCGAATCGAACCAGGGTATTCCCCACAGGTTACTCCAAGCCCTTATGGTAGAATGGTTGTTGATTGTTGCATATTGTTGACTTTCTTTAAAATCCCAACTTAGCTGGAGACAAAACTATAACAAAACATCCTTTTCTTTTTCAAGACAAAATTGGGTTTCATGAGCTACCCACTCATTTTGCTTTTCTTCACTTACATTGCACCCACCATATATGATGAAGCAGAGGTGAAATCTCTTGGCTTGGAATCTTTAGAGGTCAGTATCAGTGACCAAATGGCTGAAACTCCTTTTCAAAATAACATCATATGCTCATCAAAACAGTAGGGTTTTGCTGGGGATGATGCTATGATGAAAGAGGGACAACATTACCCCAAACAACACCCAAGCATGGCTCTTAATTTCTTGAAGTCACTAACTCACCCACCATCGATCACAAGTGTCGCAAGTGTCTTTTGAGTGCATGTCCAAGTTGGTCCACCTTCTTACTATACATGGCAAAAGAAATCTATTAGCTGTAATGGGAAAGAAGATGGGAACCTTACGAGGATAAATTATTCGGTATGCCGGATGTAATACATCCGGACAGGAAAGAGAAAGAGCGGAGAATTTCAGGCATCCTTTGGACAGCTTGACGGGGTCCATGTTCTTATTTATTTCTCTCATGACCGGACACGCATGGCCGACCGACGCATCGAATAATTTCTCTTATAATGGCGAGTCATTAACTTCTTTCAATGTATATGAGAATGAGTGCCTTAAATGTATTTTTAGATATATATTATTATTTGTAGTGATCATGCATGAAAGCCTATTCTTGAAATGATTTATCAATATTATCAACTTTGCCCTCTTCAGATTCAACGGGAGCACTATAAAGGGGTATTGGGAATTTTTTTTTCTTGCTTAATTCCATCATATCATCACTATGAAAAGAATTGAGATCTATGTAAAGATTTGAATGGTAATGTTATTTATACCACTTATAGAGAATTGAGCTTGCCATTACATAGCAAATATAATCTTATTGCAACACTTGTCTTATTATGAGCGCATTTTCTCTCTTGTTTGTACATCATAATAATCTCCATCACTTATGCTTATGTTATTTGATTTGCATTTTTGCTTGGCTGGTTACAAGAGGGCCATAGATTTTATATTTTGGATTTTAGAAATGCATGGTCTTAGACCTGGGACCTTTTAGGACCTTTAGATCGATATGAAATATTATCTATAAATTCTAGAAACTTCTCAAGAATAATAAAGACGATGCATATGTTTCATATGTTTCGTGTGGCGAAATCTGAAGTATTTTAGAGAATTATTGCATTCTTGAAGTCTTATATATCTTTTTGCATTTGTTTTTGGCCAATATACTTGTCTTCTGAATATAGAAAGATGGATATGATTATGCTGGTAGAAAAACAGGTTTTTCTATGTGTAGCCATATGCTTGCTCTGGCATCATGAAAATCACTTCCAACTAACTCTAGAAACAAGCATCTCATCTATTATTAGATCAATTAATATTGGTTTTCAGCATCAAAGTATGTCATTGTACTGCTATTAGAAAAGATAATTGCCACTTGTTAGGTTTCATCTTTATATAATTGGCTTATGGTTTGTTGGTTGGATGAGAGCTATATATGCATATCTTGATCATACATAGAAGTTCACCTTTTTCTTAATTTTGTGTTAGAATTAGAACTTCCAACATCCACCTGTTTTGGGGAGGGAAGAGGGAAGAAGTCGATCCACGGAACAATGCTCGCGGCAAACCAAATCACGCAATAACAACCACCACGCAAGTAACAACGAAAGACAAATTAATAACGATGCAAGAATAAATAAATAAGAGTCAAACAAGGAACAAAAGAGATTTGTTAACGAGGTTTATCCACTGTATGGCTGGTTTTCGGCATAGCGGAGTCTGCAATGCCTGCTATAATCTTGAATCAAGTACATCACGCGCAAACATTATATGAGAGGTCTCTAACCGTATTCCGTCTCATCTCCTTTTGATTTAATTTGGCAGTACAATAGTCTGCCTCATCTCCTGTGTTAAATATTAACATACATCAAATATGGAAAACCATGTACTTAAAAGCAAAACCAAGGTAAAGTTCACATCTTTATCGAGATGATAAGAGTTTAGTGCGTAACTAATCAACCCATTACCTTAACAGAATAATGAAAGTGATCAATAAATTTTTATTGAACAAGTCATTGGGGTTGATTGCCCACCACCAAGACCTAGAGAAGAATTTTAACAAGGCACCTTGGAGAAGAACGTGATTGTACCTTGAGCCTTTTACAAAAAGCAATGTTAGTATCCAATAGAAAGACGACGGCTCATTAAAAATGGGAGGCAAATTATAATTAAACATGTTTAAGATATGATACGATGATTTGTATGTAAATTGAAGTGGACATTCATGAGAGAGCAATGGGAGAGGGATTAATTGGAGGAAAGTTGCAATTAAATTAATTTCTTCCTGCTAAACACTCACATTGAATGTAACTAGTAGTATCTCTCAATATCTTTTGTGGGCAAATAGCATAACACACATGCCTAATGTGTAATGTGTGTGTTGTGCGCGCGCGCAGAGAGAGAGAGAGTAGATCATTTAGTACTAATTTTTTTATGTAATATCTTAGTGTTAGGTCGAAAAATCGAGCTAGTTGAAAATAGTTTTAAGTCTTATATTTGAAATGGAAATCAGATTCTCGATGTTGATTAAAAATCAGTTAGATCAAAGACAAAGGGGGTCATGAAAAGGCCATGAAAGGATGATGATGAAGGGTAGGAATCAATAAATTAATACATTCTTGGAATGAATTTCATCTGCATGCGCATCGATGAAAATTTGTAAATGCAAATTAGTTGATGAATATATTGGATGAGCAAATAAGTTTAATTATACGATGGATGCTTGATTGCTCTAAGATCGATAGTACAACATCCAAATTAATTAGACAGTACTCTCTAGTTGCTTTTCAAGTGAAAATACACACACAAAAATATATAAAAATATGAGATTCCAAATATATTGGGTTTAATTAATCGGAACGGAACAATATTCTTTAAGTAGCGGTAAAAATAAGCGGTTCTGATTTAATTGACCGCTGTTTAAAAGATGAGTTAAAATATTTAACCGCTGCTTAGAGTAACGGTTCAAATTATATAAAAGAGGAAACCGTCCCAACAGTTTTAGCGGTTTAGGATTTTGAGATCGAAATTGGACGATTTTTGCTATAATTTGAACTGCGATTCTTGCTGGTATATTCTCTTGATTCTTGGATCGATTTCATAAAGTAAATTAATTACTTTAATTAGTATATGATTTGTTATTTTTTGAGGGATATTTGTTAGGGTTTTCAGATGTAAATTAGGGCTTTTTTCTATGATTTGAATTGCAATTGTTACTGGGTATTCTTATGTTTCTTGGATCGATTTTATAACATAAATCAATAAGTTCTATTGTTTATTCGTCTGTTTTCACTACTATTCCTCTTTCTTTCATCCAATGTTGATATTAACCGGTACTTTAAGTAGCGATTCTGATTTGTTGGATTCTTTTTTATTTTAATCGCTACTTAAAGTAGCGGTTCTGATTTGTTGGATTATTTTTTCATCCAACGTTGATATTAACCGCTACTTTAAGTAGCAGTACTGATTTGCGGTTCTGATTTGCCGGATTCTTTTTTCATCCAATGTTGATGTTAAGTAGCGGTTCTGATTTGTTGGATTCTTTTTTATTTTAACCACTGCTTTAAGTATAGGTTAAATATAAATCGTTAGATTTATAAACGGTTCTAATTTGTTGTATAATATTTTATCCAACATTGATATTAACCGCTATTTTAACTAGCGGTTCTGATTTATTGAATTCTTTTTTATTTTAACCACTGGTATGGATTAATTATAATCTGTTAGATTTATAAACGGTTCTGATTTGTTGTATAATTTTTTATCCAATGTTGATGTTAGCAGCTGCTTAAAATAACGGTTAACATCAACGTTGGATGACAAAAAAGAATCCAACAAATCAGAACCGCTATTTTAAGTTGCGGTAAAAATCAAAAAGAATTCAACAAAACAGAACCACTACTTTTAGTAAAGTAGCTGTTCAATGTTGGATGAAAAAAGAAAAGGAAGAATGAATTGTAGTGGGAACAGACAAAGAAACAATAGAATCCATTGATTTATGTCATAAAATCAATCCAAGAAATATTAGAATACCCAGCATCAATTACAATTCAAATCACAGGAAAAATTCTCAATTTACATCTGAAAACCCTAACAAAAATCCCTAAAAAAATAACAAACCCTATATTAATTAATTTACTTTATGAAATTGATCCAAGAATAAAGAGAATACCCAGTAAGAATCGCAGTTCAAATCATAGCAAAAATCGCCCAATTTCATTAACAAAATTCTTAATCGCTGAAACGGTTAGGATGGTTTCCTCTTTTATATAATTTGAACCGCTACTGTAAGTAGCGGTTGAATATTTTAAGCTATTTTTTAAGTAACGGTTAAATCTAAACCGTTTATTTTAACCGCTAGTTAAACTAGCGGTTAAAATAACATAAATGGTTCAGATTCGTTGGATACGGACGGAGCTAGAATTATGAGATTCCAACTATTGGGTTTAATATGTATTTAATTTGTTGTGTCCTACAGTGTATCTTAGTAGTGGGGAACAGCTCAAGATCCAAGATATATACCACTATCTATATATATTCCCTAGCTTCTTCTTCCAATGGATCGCATGCATATATGCATGCATTGGGGGGCACGTGCATGCTGACGCATGAACGCGTGCGTCCTGATGCCGACGGTGCATTTCGACGTCACCATCCATCCGCATATGCATGCACGATACAGTTATTAACCAAACTGCATAATTAGGGAATTTGAGAGTTGGATCCTCGATCACGTGTCATACATTATATCACTAATATAACCATGGATTGTCCTTACGGTTCAGAAAACCCCTGGACATCCCTATGGTTTCCACCGTAAGAACATTAATTGTCTACAGAAAGAATTGCAAATTTAAGCAGCCTTTATAGGGCCGTAAGAGAAATCCTTACTGTGGGAACCGTATGGACATGTCTTGGTTTTTTTTTATAAATAAAACAGAAATAGCTGCTTCATATTCTCCCCAATAGCCACGAGATCTCGTGGTTATCCCCCAGAAAACAAAACAAAACCCTAAGTCGCCGCCGCCTCATCATGGTCGACGCCGCCGCATCTCGTAGTCGCTGCATCATCATCGATCGTTGTCGCGGCCGCCTCCTGGGACACCTCCGCCTACGCCTACACCATCTGCGCCAGCCTCCGCCTGCGTCGTGGTCGACTACGTTTGCATCATCATCATGGTCGCCTACGCCTCATTCGCCTCCTATCAGTGACAAATGCCCAAAACAACCCCAGACGTCACTCCAAATAACATAGCGAAATCAGATGTCTGAAGTAGAAAATTCAGACATCTAGCATTTAGTCTTAAACAAATACAAAGTACACACAGACGTCTGAACAATGCGAGTTAGACGTCTGCTCATCACGAATGCAACTGTCGCGGTTCTCAATCATGCGAATCTTTCCACAACTTCTAAATTGGTTGTAATAAGCTTAGGAAATATTTTATTTGATTCCATCATGTAAATTGTCACGCCCTGCTTCCCAGTAGACGGATACGGTGACGTGGCAGGCCGCAACGTATTTACTAAGAAATAAATACGTTAAGCATAATTAAGCAATATATAAAATGTACAAGAATGACAAGAGTATTAAAATAAAACAGCAACTTTATTTACATTCAACTTTATATACACATGTTTGAAAAGAAAAAATACAATGATATAAAGTAGTGCCTAAACAATAACATACAAAATGAAAGTAAATATAAGGAACTAGAAATCTGGCTGAGCCGCAAGCTGATCCAAGTTCTCCTAGTTAGGCTCGATCTCCTGAGAGTCCCGTTCTCCTGACGAACATTCCAAAGAAGAAATAAAAAGAAATGTCGTCAGCGAACTAGCGCTCGATAAGTCCCAAAGAAGAAAGAGGATATAACAAGTAATGTGAAAAGAACATATTAGTTGTGTATAATTACTGGTATGTCATGATTATTATAATTTGGTTGTTTGTAGCTTAACACAGAAGGTATTCATGTATACGAGAGGAGTCCATCTTACCCCATGGACTATGGTAACATGTACTACAAGGCCCCGTCATAACCCACGGGACAACGACACAAGAATTCATGTAGGTGTCTTTTAAGTGACCTCTCGTGCCACGATATACGTTCCGTACCAATCTATCCCTTTATCCCCGCGTAATGTTTTGTATAGCTTATAATTATCAGACTTACCAAAACCATGGATACAAGTTGTTCAAGTTTTTATGTTCAGGATGTAATCAAGTAATCAAGTCAAGTTATAAGCATGGTTCAGTCAAGTGAGGTCAAATATACATGTTTGATATTGATCTTTGATTCAAGTATTCTTGTTCATGTTCAAGTATTCATGTTTGATATTGGATTCAGATTTGAATTGGACTCAGACTGAGTTAGACACTTGTAACAGATTTAGCTCTTGAATTAGATTCATGAGTTATCGGTAACTGCTGCATATGGACGACAGGATTTGTGTCTTTTTCCAAGACAATTACCATTGATAACTCCGTTAAGTTTTCTACCTTAAATAGACAAGTACTCACTTTCTCCGGCTCCCTGGGGCTTAAGAGAATTGATCCCGTTTAAACCTATATTTACTAAAATCCTTAAATATTGTTTTTATAGAACTCGAGAGGGTTTTATGAAAATATTTTAATATAGTTTAAAAATAAAATCTCGAGGGTGATTAGTATTATTTGAGATTGTCATGAGTATGAATTTTAAGTATTTTGAGTTTTTTTAGTGATAATTACTTAGCTTGGAAAGTTCATGGTATTTTACTGTAAAACTTGCCCTTTTGGTATCTTGATGGTATTTTTTTGATATTTGTTAATATTTTCATTTTTGAAAAACATAGGTTTATTATATTTTGAAAATATAGATTTATAATTCTATATAATTTTAGTTTTAAAAATAATTTTTTATTTTATTTAAAAAATTCGTATTTTTTAAAAACCGTATTTAAATCTTTTCGAGATCAAATGCTCCGTGAGGAGGTCTGTATCTCGTTCTACTAGCCCAAGAATGTGCGATAATCCGCACCATCCGTTAGCAGGTCCCCTAAAGAGAGTTGTAGATGTGTAATCACAAAGGATAGGAAATATCGCTTTTAAAGAAATCCGGTTTTTAAAGTTATGTGGTATATTATCGTAATATTATCTTTGTAACAAATATCTATATGAAAGAGACATCGTGTTATGAATTCAAGTGTGCGTGTGGGGTAGGTCGTTACCCCGTGAAGTTTTCCTAAGATATTGTTTAACAAATACTAAAGGAGGTGATATCAAAATTCATGGTATTTTAATGAAAAAGTTCAAGTATGAATGTTTCACATGAGATTCTTGGTTAAAATTAATTCTAAATATTAGTATTTAGGGTTACAAGTATTATGTAGAAGTGGTTTGACCCAAATGATAAAAGAAAATGGAGTTATAGGTTTTATAAAAGAAGATATCGGTATAACTTCACTTTTACCGATATTGGATTCAAAGTGAAAAACAATGAAAAAAGAGGAAGATTGGGAGGGATTTACGGTTTAGAGAGTTTAAAGAAGGGTTGGAGAAGAGGGGGGGTGAGCTTTGTAGCGTCGCGGAAGCGCTGGAATTGACTTCGATCTTCGCCGGAAGTTGCTTGCTTGCTAACTCCTCTTTATTCCACTTGTACTTAGGAACTTTTTGAGAGAATTTTGCTATAATTTTCAGAATGGTGTTGAGCCAAAGTAGGGGATGGTATTTATAGTGGAGAATTAGGGTTTTGGAATTAAAATGGTGGATTAAAAAGCATTAAAGTTATGATAAATTGTGAAATGAAGGGTCTCTTTTTGATTGCAGTGAAATCAAATAGTGCAGAGGAGTTAGGGGCAGCTGAAAGGACTAGTGTGCAAAGCCCGGGCCTCATTGGGCTCCATCCGATCGTCGGTGCCGGCCTTAATAGGCATTCCACCGGTCGATCCAGGGCATTGAGACTCTAAATTTGTGCCACGTGTATTGTTCAGAGTTTACTCCATTTTGTGCATGTTTGATTTTTTTGAACTTTTCATTTCCCTGTGTATTGCACGTGCAAACTTTTGGGCTTCTAAAAATTAAAAAGAAAAATTCAGAAAAAATAATGTGTCTAATGGGATTCAAACACACAAGCTACGTCACAGCAGTGTAAAGGCTTTACCAGTATGCTACAAATTGTTTCTTGCTATTTTTTAACAAAAGTAACTTATAACTCAAACTCAGACTGTAAAATTCATTTCTTGTATATTAAAAGTAAAATTTCCGTACAAGATTTTAGAGTCGTTACATTCTACCCTCCTTATAAAAATTTCATCCTCGAAATTTACATTTACATATGGACTAATTTTCAAAGAGGTAAGGACATCTTGCACGCATGTCTTCTTCCCGTTCCCATGTTGATTCTCCTGGCGAATCTTTTCTCCATATTACTCGGACCAAGTTTACTTTCTTATTCCGCAGTGTCTTCACCTTTCGGTCCAGGATCTCAACGGGTTGTTGCTCGCAAGTTAGATCAGTCTGTACTGTGAGCTCTGAGTGATCAAGTATGTGGCTGGGGTCACTCACATATCGCCGTAGCTGAGATATGTGGAACACGTTATGTACTCCTTTTAATGAGGGTGGTAGTGCTAAACGGTATGCCACTTCTCCAACTCGTTCGAGTATGTCGAACGGTCCTATGTATCTTGGAATTAGCTTACCCCTCTTACCAAAGCGGATCACTCTTCTGTTTGGAGAGATATTTAGGAAAACATGGTCGCCAGGTTAGAACTTCAGATGTCGCCGCTTAGTATCTGTCCAATGCTTCTGTCGGTCTTGGGCTATGCGCATTCTTTCCCTGATCGTGCGAACTACGTCCATAGTTGCCACGATCATCTCGGGTCCAAGGAGTTCACGATCTCCGATGTCGTCCCAACTTAGTGGTGAACGACACTTCCGTCTGTAGAGTGCTGCGAATGGTGCCATTCCAATACTTACTTGATAGCTGTTGTTGTATGAAAACTACACAAGGTGTAGGTGATCTTCCCACGAAGCTCTGAAGTTTAACATACAAGCTCTTAGCATGTTCTCGAGAATCTGAATTGTTTGCTCGGACTGTCCGTCCGTTTGTGGATGATAAGTCGTGCTGAAATTCAGACTCGTTCCCAGGTTAGTTTGCGGACTCTGCCAAAACTGTGATCGGAATCTGGTATCACGATCGGAGACAAACAGGTACTCCATGTAATCTCACGATCTCCTGCATGAGTTCATGGGTATCAAATATAGTACACTTTGAAGGTTTAAATCTTACTTTAGATTTATGCTTACCTCAATGTACTTCTTTAATAAACGTCTCAGTAGATTGGCCAACTTGAAATGGAATAAAGTGAGCCGACTTGGTGAGTCGATCCATAATAACCTATATTGCGTCGTTACCCTTCGTGCTGCGAGGAAGGGCAGTCACAAAGTCCATGGTAATGCGCTGCCATTTCCATTCTGGGTTGGTAATGGCTGAAATAGACCAGCAGTTCTATGATATTTAACCTTCACTTGCTGACTTACGAAACACTTGGCTGCGCTTCTAGTTACTTCGCGCTTCATTCCATGCCACCAGTAGTGTTGCCGTAGATCCTTATACATTTTCGTACCACCGGGGTGTGTAGGGTTAACCTAGCACCCTATGAAAAGATTGGAAGCATCACATGTACCAAAGATTAGATTTTTAGGGTGCTAAGTAAGCATACAAAGGATCTATCCTAGAAAATTAGGGTTTCTAAAACAACACTACATCACAAGTAGATTAAGCTAGGGTTTTGAGAGTACAACCTTTGTAGCTCCCTACGCTAGACTCCTCGGCTATTTGGGGTTTGGAAAAAGTCCGCTTGAACTCCTCTAGGTCCACGATGATCCACCCGGAGTCCGCTTTGTCCAAGCTTGCAACTTCACTTTATCAAGAGAATGAAATGAAGCTAACACTCTAAACAAGTGGGCAAGACTTGTATAGAATGGTGTTGTGGTTCTTTTTCTCACTTCAAAATCCTAACTTGATGAGTATTTTGCTCACTACAAAAGTCTAGAGAGCAAATGAAGAAGGAGGAAGAAGATGATGGCCTTTTAGAACAAGAGTGAAAGAATAACTCATAAAAAGAAAATGAAAATATATGTATATATATTTATCACTTCTCGTCTCAAACCATGGTTAAATCATATGGATATTATTTCACTTGAGTTAAAACATAAAAGAAAAGATTAACTCATGGTTAGAAGGTAGGTGAGCATGGTTAGGTCAAGAAGAGTGTAGAACTCATCCATGAATTATCCTTTTCTTTTTCCTTTGTTTTAAAACAAATGAAATAATAACACACATATATATAAAATCATGGTGTGAGTCTTATATTGCCACCATTTTCCATGTATATGCAATCATGAAGAATGATGTATGTATGTATGTGTGCATGCACATCCATATGTGCATGAATCATGAAAGAATGCATACATGCATGCATACATAAAAAATACAAGAAAGATTTCTAGTGAGAAAATAATGGTTAAATGATAAATCAACACTTGATTTATCAATCCGGTCATATCACATACGACCCAATCAAAAGCAAGCCGCCCGATTAATATACGGTATCTTATACGCATATTTTAACCGGGTCCATGCGCATATCACATACGCGCACCACAACGTTTCGCCTGGACCAGGTAACTCCTTTGTGGGACTCTAAGACTCGTCAATACGCCGGCAGTGGGTGATGATCATATCAAGCACCCCCAAGCCGCAAGCGGTCAGCTAAACGTAATGGCCACCCGGGTATTGAGCGATCAGAAGAAAACAAGCGAACCTGCTACAACTCCCGTCGAGCCAACCGGCAACACTACCCGTGCAGTCCGGTCTCCTCGTCTGATATGTCGCATATCAAGTCTAGGGGTGGTAAACGTCAGACCCCAATAACCGATAAGTCGTGCCGATGTGAGGCTCATAACGTATCGGGTAATACTTACCAGTAAATCTCTAATCAGCCCTGGCCAGGGACTTCCCTGTTACGGCCAATCGAGCACAGCGCAACATCAACCCCCAATACCGGGAGAGACGAAACCCCTCCTATCGCTCATTGCCTCCATGTGACTCGGGACTGTACCCAAAAACCACCATTTTGCACGCCCTCATGGACGTGGTAAGGTGGAAATCAAAGCACAGTGGGAATCACACAAGACTCTATGACGATCTCGGGTCTACAGACTAACCTGCACAAGTGTCACCTGAGAACTGCCATCTGATGTGAGGTATAATACCATCTGAGAGTTCTCGGTGAGTCCGTCCAGTGTACCCAGTCTCCACTGAGCACCCGTATACCATCTCTGATGTCAAACACCAATGGATATGGGATCATCCATCGCCCATCTCATGGGTCGAGAAGCGTATACGATAGTCTATACCGGTATATCGATGCCCCGTCTCGATACACCTACGACTAGGGACCTTGAAGGATATACTTATGGACTACCATGTCCCCACTAGTATGATCCGCATCATAGTCCAGGTAGTCAAGTACACATCCTAAGGGCTTTACCAACATGTAACTATAAGACAGTATAAAGAGACAAGTATACATGTTAAGATAAAGAGCAACCAGATAGCATACTATCATATCAAGCAAGAAAGTCATCTCCATATATGTCCAAGCATCCAATATAATATACATCATCTGTACAATACTGGCCTCTAAGGCATACATACAACTAACAGGGTGTACAGAATAAGAAGAGCTGTGAGCTTCTTTCATCAACTCTTCTTGAACTGGGCCGTTTGGTACACATAATCGACTTCCATATCTCAAGGATCCATCTTGGTGGATGATGAAGTCAGTTCGAAGTCCACTTTCTACTTGTTCTCGGATCTTTTATAGCTTGGCATCATTTGCTTGAGCTGCCTTGATCTGATTGACAAGAGTAGACTGGACTTGTAAGTTCATCAAATCTGAAGTGTTACCTGGCATAACTAGTTCGATCGCCAATCCGTGCAATTCCTGCTGTAGCTTCCACTGAGCGGTGAGATTCATTGCTAATGGATGGCGGCTAAGTGTATCAGGAACTATATTCACCTTCCCAGGATGATATTGTAGATTGATGTCTAAGTCTGCCATGAGTTCTAGCTATCTTCTCTGCCGCATGTTTAATTCTTTCTGAGTATATACATACTTCAGACTCTTGTGGTCAGTGTATATATCCACTCGTTCTCCCAAAAGGTAGTGGCGCCAAATCTTAAGTGCAAATATGACGGCTGCCAACTCTAGATCACGTGTTGGATAGTTGCGCTAATGAACTTTCATCTGTCTTGATGCAAAAGCTACAACTTTTCCATGCTGGTGTAGAAAACATCCTAATCCTTTACCGGATGCATCGCAATGCATAACAAATCCTCCAGATTGATCCGGTATTACGAGAATGGGAGCAGAAGTTAATCTTGACTTGAGTTCTACAAAAGCATTTTCACACGCTTCTGACTACACGAGTGCTTCATCTTTACGTGTGAGCTTAGTCAGGGGTGCTGTAATCGAAAAGCTTTCAATGAATCTTCGGTAGTATCCTGCTAATCCCAAGAAACTTCGTATATCTTTCACCGTCTTTGGTGTCGGCCATTCTCTGACAGCTGATACCTTAGCTGGATCTACTGAGATTCCTTCTCCTGAAACAATATGTCCGAGAAATCCGACTTGTTCTAACCAAAATTCACATTTGCTGTATTTGGCGTAGAGTTGATATTTTCGCAATGTCTCCAGGACAATCCGTAGGTGCTCGGCGTGTTCTTTTCGATTCTTTGAATACACCAGGATGTCGTCGATGAAGATGACAACGAACCTGTCTAAGTACTCTCGGAAAACTTGGTTCATCAGGTTCACGAAGATAGCAGGTGCATTGGTCACTCCAAATGACATTATTAGATACTCATAATGACCATATCGAGTCTTAAATGCCGTCTTCAGAATATCAGACTCTTTGACCTTTACCTGATGATAACCCGAACGAAGATCTAGATTCGAAAATACACAAGACGCACTTAGCTGATCGAAAAGATCATCGATGCGCGGCAGTGGATACTTGTTCTTGATCGTCACTTCATTCAGAGATCGATAATCTACAGACATCCTGTATGAACTTTCTTTCTTCTTCACAAGTAATACTAGAGATCCCCAACTTGAAGTACTGGGACAAATCCAACCTTTCTTTAGGAGTTCGTCCAACTCAATGCAGATCTCCTTCAATCCTTCTGGACTTAACCGGTACGGAGCTTTGATTACAGGCTGCACACCAGGTAGTAAATCGATGCTGAATTCAAGAGCTCGATCGGAAGGCAAATCTGATATATCTTCTGGAAATACATCCTCGAACTCTTGAACTACTTCTGGCTTCGATTCTTCCGCTTGCAATGCTGCAACCACTGCCTTCTTTGGTTTTGCTTTGTAGATGCTAGGTTCCAAGGTACAGTCTCCACTCTTGAAATAGAACACTGATGATCTGGTATTTCGAACACTACCCTCCTTTGTCAACAGTCGATGGTAGCGAAGAAAGTTCCCAGCCAGTCCATTCCCAAGACTACGTCGAAGTTCAGTATGTCCAGCATCTTGAAGTCCACATAAAATTCTCTACTGCAGACGATCACTGGACACAGATCGTATCCCAAAGTTTCTTTTAGAACGTCGTTCCCTGAACTGACATTCCCGCTGGATACGAGCGGTTTAACTAGAATCGCAAGAGTTCGGACGATCCGTTGCGACATAAAGCAATGTGATGCTCCAGTGTCGAAGAACGCTAGAGCAGGTAGGGAGGCTACTAGATAGTACCCAAGTAGTGTGAGATTAGGTTTAGATATATGAAAATTTATAGAGATATATAAGGATTGAAAAGGTTTGAAAGGATTGAGAGTTACCAGTGATGACTTGTCCTGTGGCTTCGGCCTCCTCGACCGTCATTGTAAAAGCCTAACGTCGGGGTATATTCCTCCTTACCGGAGGCACATTCTTTTGTCCTTGGGTCATGTTTCTCTACCCTTGAGGCATATTTCTCTGTTCCTGATGGAACTAACGTTGAGGCTGTGCAGGAGGTCCATGCGGAGGTGGTGCAGGGAGAGCTAAACGAGGTGCAAGAGCCTGAATGGATGGCCGCTGCGGGATCGTGATTTCTTGTCGGGGTGCTGGAGCTTAGTTGAAACGGTATGGACATGCTCTTATGGCATGAGTGGAAGCGCCACAAACCAAGCACAGGCCATTTGCACCCCTGTAGTCTTTCGCCAGGTGTCCTGTCCTTTTGCAGTAAAAACAAAAGTCTGGACTGGGCCGGTTAAACGTTCCTCCCGGTCTCTTAGGTGCAAATGTTGACCTAGAAGAGGCTCCTCCGGTCATCTGAGTGACAGGGTGTTTCATGCCGGCAGTCTGCGGTCTGCCCTTCTTGTTCACAAGTGCCTCATAGCATCGGGTAGCCTTCAAACCAAGCTCATGGGTTGGGAAATCCCCTGTAGCAAATGTAGCTTGGATTTCCGGGTCTAACCCTTGCTGAAATCGTCATGCCCGGATCTCAGCAGTAGGAATCAGATGTGCAGCAAACCTGTTTCGACTTTGTGTTAGCAGTGTAATGAGTGAGATCAAGAATTTGAATTTGAGACAATATCTTACCTGCTAAGCATGGTAAACTCGGTATCGTATTCATCCACAGACTTGACCTATATCGAGCCTTGTTGCAGATGAATGAACTGCTGCTCCATGTCGAAATGGGCAGTCTCAGGGAAGTACTTCATATCGAACAGATGGCGAAATGTCTTCCACTCGATCGGTTGGGTGAGACGGTTTTCTTCAGCCTTCCACCAGACTCTGGCATTATCTGTCAGTTGCAGCTCCGCAACTCTCACCCAGGCATTATCTGGCACTTGAGTTGCTGCCAGATCATCTTCGATAGATTGAGCCCATTCTTCTGCCTCCAGTGGGCTCTCTTTTCCTGAGAAGTGCTTCGGATGCAGTGCCCGGAATTGTTTGACTCCGGGTGCCTCGTCTTCTGGACGGTGCATGAGGATAGCAGTCTGCTGCTGCTGACCCTCCAAGAGGCTCTTGAAAGACTCAAGCAGTACTGTTTTGTCACGCCTCGCTTCCCAGTATACGGGCAAGGAGGCGCGACGAGGTCTGCTACGCATTTACTCAGAAGTAAACACGCTAAGCGTATCTAAGCAATATAAAGTACAATACACAAGAGACAAGATGTAAATGAACTGCAACTCTATTTATTAACATTCTTTTACAGGTACAACTGAAAATGTAAATACATGGAATGAAAGCAATGCCTAAACAATGGCATAACAGAAATAAAAATGGAATAAGTACACGTGGCTACAGCTCTGGATCTTCGGTGTACTGCTCAGGGGCCAGCTCCAAATGCTCCTGACTGGTCTCGTACTTCTCAGCGTCGGGTCCTCCTGACAACATTCCAAAGAAGAATAGAAATAGGAATATCGTCAGCGAATAATCGCTCGGTAAGTCCCAAAGATGTGGGAGAAGTAGAATAGACAGAGATAGAGTATAATTTTATAATGTTTTATTATAATGTTAGCGCAGTTGTTTGTAGCTTGGTATAGAAAATGCCAGTGTATATGAGAGGAGTCCCACTTACACCGGAGATTTTGGTAACCCGTAGTACAAGGCTCCGTCGATAATACCACGGAACAACGGTATGGATGTAATTACGTCTTAAATGACCACATCGTGCCACCTTTAACATGTTCCGTATCAGTCTACCCCTTTATAACCCCGTAGTGTGTATGTATTGGCTGTATGGATTGTATTGTCTTGTCTTGTATTATAAATTGTATAGATGGATGACTTGCCGAAACCATGATATCAGTAAATGGAACGGATATAATGGATGAACATGTAGATAGAGTATATCCATGGTTCGGTTCAGTCAAGATAGATTGATATAAATTGAATATATGGATTCATGAATTCATGTTGAATTATAGTTTTATACTTGAATCTCATTCAAGCCAGATTGATTATATTGAGACTCAGTCTGAGTTAGACACTTTTAAAAAGAACTTGAATTAGTTTTGATGTTATCGGTAACTGCTGCACATGGACGGCAGGATTTGTGTTTTTTCCAAGACAATTACCGTGTTGATAACACCGTTTGTTAGATTATCTAGCTTAAATAGTCTGAGTTAGACCCGTAGTATATTTTATAATGTAAAATTTCTAGTGAGTAGAACCTAATTTCATAGTATATGGCATTTTATTGAAATATTGTACTTGTGTTGTATTTGGATGGTATTTTCATGTAATAGTGATTCCTTTGATTTTTTTAGAAAACTTAGAATATTTATAAAAATAGATATTTTGATAATATATATATATATATATAATGAAAATAATTTATTTATTTTCTTGTAGAAATCTCATTTTTCTAAAGAAAAATGTATAAAAATTCCATCGAGATCGAATGCTCCTTGCAGAGGTCTGCATCTCGCTCTACTAAACCCGAGGATGTACGATAATCCGCACCATCCCGAACGGGTTCTTCAAAATGGGTTGTAGAGACGTAATTGCATGGAAATGTTTAATATATCTTTCTATAGAAAACGGTTTTGTAAGTTTAGGGCATTTATTTGTAAAGTCGTATTTTCCCGTATTCTATTGTTCCAAACTTCAATCGTGCTATGATAGAGATGTGTGTTATGATGAAGTAGGTCATTACCTCATGAACTTTCGGTATAGCAAGGAATAAAGGTTATTGTTCTCCGCCGAAAGACGCGACCGGGACGTTGGGACGTTCGGCCTGAATTTTGGGGGCAGATGCTATTTGGTGCTATCCGTCCACCTCTCCGAAGATGCCAAGTTGATTTATGACACCATATATCGAAGGTTTAAACGGATGCGGCCGATGCAGCAGATTTCGTTAGATTCCCCCTCGTTGAGGGGTTTTTGATTGTGGGGACGCTCTTCCCTGCAGGAGCAAGCCCCTGTAGTTAATTACGATACTGCATCGCGGTAACCACTTTCTCCTTTTCCAGATGGTCAATTCGTGTCATGTGTGTTTGTTTTGTTTTTGGTTGCCCGTGGATTGTGTACGGAGACTAATTTATGTTGTCGCCCGTAGGGCGTGGATTAGTCCAAATCCGTATTTCCTTAGATTTGGGTTTGGGTTGGGTTTAAGGATCGTTAATCTCATTTGAGACTAAGATCAACTTAAACATTTGTTGAGAACACGTTAATCTAATTTTAGACTAAGATCTACTCAACGGGATCATTTAGATCCAACAAGAGAGCATTTGGGCTCTATTGTTTAGTTTAGGGACAATGCGGTCCAGAAGTTTAAGGACATCATAGTCCATGGAGTTTAAGGACAGTATAGTCCATAGTTTAAAGACGTCATAGTCTGTAAAGTTTAAAGACATCATAGTCTATGAGTTTAAGGACCTCACAGTTCATGGTAGTTTAGAGACATCATAGTCTGTAAAGTTTAAGGATATCAAAGTCCATGAGTTTAAGGACCCCACAGTCCGTAAAGTTTAAGGACGTCATAGTCCATGAGTTTAAGGACCCCACAGTCCATGGAATGTTTGGTTGTCGGGACCCGTCACCTCTCTGAAGACGTTGAAAGATTACAACGACACATATCAGAGGAGTGAAGAGATGTACCCTTGAACCAATATTGGTTGGGAGATCTGTAGTCCAATTTGGAACTAAGATCAAAGATTTATGAGCATATGGGCTCAATTAATCTGAATTAGGGATCTGTGGCCAACTTGGGCTCGGCCCATTCAGTTAAAATGTTGGACATTTAATTAGGCTCAGTCCTTTTTCATTTAACAATACTGAGCATTGGTTTGGCTTCTGACAATTGTTTTTGTCTTTTATTGAGTGTTGAGCACTCATTATGGCTATGGGGTTTTATTTAAAGAACAGTTTATATTCCCTCAGCGCACACGTGATAAGCACGTGGCGCGCTTGGCGCTGTGCACCAGTCAAATGAGCGTAGAGCGCTTCTTGTGAAATAGGGCACATGTGAGGAGCACGTGGTGCGCTTGGTGCTGAGCGCTAGACAATGAGCGCAGAGCGCTTCTTGTGAAATAGCGCACACGTGAGGAGCACGTGGCACGCTTGGCGCTATACGCCAGTCAATGAGCGCTGAGGTGCTTCTTTAAGTAGCACACACGTGAGGAGCACGTGGCGCGCTTGGCGTTGAGCGCCAGTCAATGAGCGCTGAGGTGCTTCTGATAAGTAGTGCACACGTGAGGAGTACGTGGCGCGCTTGGCGCTATGCGCCAATCAATGAGCGCAGAGCGCTTCTGATAAGTAGCGCACACATGAGGAGCACGTGGCGCGCTTGGCGCTGAGCGCCAGTCTTGGAGCGCTGAGGCGCTTCTTTTTAATTTGGAGCGCTAAGGCTCTTTTTTAGACAACTTTGATCAGTTCTGCGCTCTGAGAATTAAACTCTCATTCATAGGAGACTTTGTCTCATAGATCTAAAACAAAGTTCTTATTTTATAAGAGATATTTCAATCTCTTATGTTTTTGGTGAAAGGCTTTGCCTTTTTGGATCTGTGATCCTAAGAGAATTGAATTATTCTCTCCCTTTTTTATAATGAGATGTTATGATCTCTTTGTGAAAGACATTTTCCTTATAGATTTATGATCTAGCATAAGAACTAAGTTCTTTTTCTGATGAGATACTTTGATCTCTTTATTTTACCTTGAAGAAAATTTTCTTCTGCCGAGAGCTTGCTCTTCTCTCTGAACTTTCTCAAAGTTTGTGGGGGGGGGTCCTCTGTATTTGGAAAGAGAGATCATTGGTCGTTGGGACCCATCACCTCTCCGACGACGCTGAGGGATTACAGCGCCATATATCGAAGGTGTGGAGGGATGTACCCTTTGAATTATGTCCCACTTATCAGGAGGAAGTGTAAGTTGATGTGCAACACCCCACGACTTGCGGGGAGGCGGAAATATGAAAAACGATCTTGTTCTTTGCTTAAATATCGACTAACCGCAAGAATCGGTGCTAAACGATAACTAACAAGTATCATAGAGGTTAACAACTACTATGAAAAGTGATTATACCTAATGAACCGTGTCCTTCGTCTTTTCGTTCTTCACCTCCTCCTCGGCCTTCTCCAAGTAGTAGACGATCCACCCGAGAGCTTTACTTCAAGCTTCACCTCAAACTAGAGGTAACTAGGTTTCTTAAAGTGCTAATCTAAGTAACCTAGGTGATATAGAGAAGGGTTATGAATTAAGTAGTCTAATCTAATACTTGATCTCAACACATGAGAGGGAAGGAATAGGGTTTGAAGAGAGAGAGCTTGAGGAGAGAGAAGGTGAGCATGAGAAGTGAATGAGATAATGATCTATCATAATATATATCAAGCATTATCATTTATCCAATAAAAGAAAATAAAGGATTTACAACCATGCTTCATAAATATCAAAGGGTGATTCATCTCCATGAGTCATTAAGCATTTATGATGCATTAATGACATGGATGAATCACTCATATGACTCACTAATCTCATTTAATGCATATGCCACCTAAACCCCCAAGTCACCATCTTCTAGAAACTTCTCGTGAAATTACGAGAACGCCCCTCCTATCCGTGAAAACACGGAAAAACTTTAGACTGTATAAATCCAATATCCCGATACTAGAATCTGGCTTAAACCAAAGCCGACTAGTAAAAACTGTCCGAAAGTCGTACGTGCGTAAACACACGTATGCGTCCGAACCCTTGTCGTAAAACCATACGACCTCTATATCGTTTCGCCTGGAGTAGGGAAACTCTCTGTGTGGGACTCTAATGATTCGACTACTACGCTGGCAGTGGGTTTAACCACAGACCGCAAGCGGCACTAGCTGTACGTAACGGTCCCCAGGTAGATGTCGATAAGAAGGCCGATGAGGAAACCCATCCGAACTCCTACTGAGCCTGATGTGACAATCTCCGTATAGTCTGGTCTGTTCGTCTAAGACTATCGCATATCGGGCCTAGGGGGCGGCAAGCGTCAGTCCCCTAATAGCGGTATAAGTCGTGTCAGAGTGAAGCCCATTACACCCTGAGAAACTACTGGAACCTACTAGTAAATCTCGCTTGCCCTGACCAGGGACTTTGCGTAATGGCTCTCTGACACAGCGCGATATCAACTCCCAATACCGGGAGAGACGAATCCTGTCTAACCGCCACTGCCTCCAAGTGCTCGGGACTGCACCCAACTGCTACCTGTTTGCACGACTCCTTTGAGTCGTGGTAGGGTAGCAATCTAAGAACAGTGGGACACACTTGAGGCGAAGTAGCAGTGTCAAGTCTGCGGACTATGCTGTACTCATGTCACCTAGGAACTGTTAACTGACGACTGGTATAAAAACCCAACCAACAGTTCACCGCGAGTCCTGTCCGGTGTACCTGTAACCCAACGAGCACCTGTATACTATCACTAGTACTTCGTACTGACGGCTGTGGGACAGACCATCTCCCCAACTGGGATGAGAAGCGTACACACTAGTCTACTCCGGAGTATCGATGCCCTGTCTCGATAATCTTACGACTAGGGACCTGAATAAGGATGTGCTTGTAGACTACCTAGCCCCCACTAGTGTGACTGCCATCACAACGCTGGTAGTCAAGCAAGATCCTAAGAGCTCTATCAATACGTATACTCACATATTAAGATAGAATAACCAAGTAGCATACTACCATATTTAACAAGACTGTTATATACATGTGAATATCCCAAGATTCCATTAAGTAATATACAAACTAGTATGATATAATAATGGCCCCTAGGGCATATACACTAACAATCTCCTACTTGCACTAGGGCCATGTACTGGCGTATCGAAGACCGATGATCTCGAGTAGCCTCTCGAACTGAATCTGAGGTAGGGCCTTCGTGAATGGATCAGCAATGTTATCCTCTGATTTTACTCTCTTTACCTCGATCTCCTGGCGATCTACGATCTCCCTGATCAGGTGATACCGCCTTAAGATGTGTTTGGACTTCTGATGGGACCTGGGTTCCTTCGCTAAAGCTATAGCGCCGTTGTTGTCGCAATACAGAGATATTGGACCAACACTGGTAGGAACCACCTGAAGTTCTGTGAGGAACTTCTTCGTCCAGACAGCTTCTTTTGCGGCATCTCAAGCAGCTATGTACTCCGCTTCCATCGTTGAGTCAGCAACGGTCTCCTGCTTGGAACTCTTCCAACAGACCGTCCCTCCATTGAGGGTAAAGACATAACCCGACATGGACTTGGAGTCATCCTTGTCACTCTGGAAGCCGGAGTCAGCAAAGGCCTCGATCTGGAGGTCTTTTCCACCATACACCAAGAATATTTCCTTAGTCCTTCTCAGGTACTTGAGAATGTTCTTTACTGCTATCCAGTGATTCTCCCCTGGGTTTGCCTGATACCGGCTTACAACACTCAATGCGTATGCTACATCTGGTCTGGTACATAACATCGCATACATTATAGAGCCTACCGCAGAAGCGTAGGGTATAATCGACATGCGATCCCTTTTCAAATCAGTCTTGGGAGACATCTCTTTGGAGAGGGTGATTCCGTGACAAGCCGGTAGGTTACCGCGCTTAGAATCTTCCATACTGAATCTTTTCAATATGGTGTCTATGTACCTGGACTGTGAAAGTCCCAACATCCTCTTTGATCTATCACGATAGATCTGGATCCCCAGAATGTAGGTGGCATCACCCAGGTCCTTCATGGAGAATTTCTGTGACAAGAATCCTTTGACTGACTGTAGCATAGGAATATCATTTCCTATTAGGAGAATGTCATCCACGTACAAGACGAGGAATACAACAACTCTCCCTACAATCTTACTGTATATCATAGTTCACCTGGATTCTTGATAAAGTCGAATTCTTTGACAGTATCATCAAAACAGATGTTCCAACTCCGCGATACTTGTTTTAGTCCATAAATGGACTTAAGCAACTTGCACACTTTACCGCTGCTCCCACTTTGAATGAATCCCTCTAGCTGATCCATATAGATGCACTCTTCCAAATTTCCATTTAGAAGGGCCGTCTTTACGTCCATCTGTCAGATCTCATAATCGTGGAAGGCAGCAATGGTAAGAAGGACTCGAATAGATTTGAGCATAGCCACTGGAGAAAATGTTTCGTCATAGTCCAAACCAGGTCTTTGACGGAAACCCTTTGCAACAAGTCTAGCCTTATAGGTTTTAACCTGTCCATCTACACCAATCTTCTTCCTGAAGATCCACTTGCATCCTATGGGTTTCACCCCATCTGGAGCAATGTCCAAAGTCCATACTTTGTTAGTGTACATGGACTCCATTTCGGTCCACATTGCATCCAGCCATTTTACCGATTCGTCGCTCTGAATGGCTTGCTGGAAGCTAGTAGGGTCATCATTATCAATGACGCAATCTTCTCGATCCCCGTCTATGAGAAAACCGTAGTATCTCTCGGGCGGATGAGACTGCCTACTACTTCTGCGGATAGGCGCTGGTATGTCCCTTTCTTCTGAAATTTCTTGTTCTACCAAATTTTCAGTAACAGCTTGTGGTTCTGGAATTTCTTCCAGTTCTACTGCGCTCCCACTCTTCTGATTTTCTAAAAATTCAGCTTCTAAGAAGTGGGCATGACGAGAAACAAAAACCTTTTGTTCCTCTGCGTAATAGAAATAATATCTGTCACGCCCCGCATCCCAAAATACGGAATACGAGGTATGACTAGGCCAGCCATGTTCCTACGGTCAAAGGATCGTCCCGCCGTAGTCACACTTCGGCTTCTAGCACTACATGGTAATCAGTAATAAAGCACAGTATTAAAGGAATCACATCACTAATTTATTACATTAAAATTTCATTGTTCACAGAGTACAGATAATAAAAACGATAACTAACCAAGTTCAATCTCACAATCTCTTTTATGGAAAGAAGTAAACGAAGTAGATACACCAACTATATCTCCGTGAACTCGAAGGATAGATCCGTCTCCGGTGCCGGTCCTCGCGCGGAATCTGAGCATGCATACTCAGGTCGTCAGAGCGACACAAATAATAATATTATTATAAGCAGATGAAACAGGTAAATGAGGTATTACTGGTATGAGAATAATGCAAGTAAACACTATGTCACAGTATGATGCAGAATATGTTATGTGTCCCTATCGGTCTCTAGGTCATGTTTGAAATCACATAGTGGAAGGAGAATCATGTTTAACAGGAGTCTCGTACATACCCGAGACAACGGCCCACATGCCCGGGACATAACCCTGTCAGCCGGATCGCTAGATCCTGTCCTACACGTATAAGTATCACAGTTCGAATGATCATCCTCTAAACACGGTCCTGCTAAATACGATACTCTTTCCACTTTGATTTCCCTTTTTCCCCCAGGTTACACTATTTATGATATTGGTCTAGTTGTGTACGAGTATACCAATGACACGGTTTCACCACTATCCACTGTATCAATCACTGTCACGAATGTTCACTTTCCATTGGTGTACTCGTCACTCCTAAATCAACATCTATCACTCACGATAATGCAATGTCCACACGCACTAACACTGTGTAAATGACAAGGATATGATATATGTATTGTAAACTACCAAATAAGCTCGGTATGTTATGAATTAATATGCATGTCACGAACCAAAATGAATTACACAAATTAATATGTTACGAATTCAGCAAATATGATGTAGGTAAGATATATAGAAAAATCAGTCAGGAATTCATCAAATTTTGTTTCAGTTCGATCGGAGTTTCGGTTTTCAAGATATAACCGTTTCAGTTTAAGTGTTCGCGACTGGAATTTCAATTTCAGAACTGAACGTTTGTTTCGCGACACGAATTACACACAGTTGGGCTCAGAATTTAGCGATGTCACAGTTAGATGAAATTTAGGGTTTTCGATAAAGTATTCAACGCAACAGACGGATCCTCAATCGCATCTGTACGTTGAAAGTTATATACAGTTCAATCTCAAATGTCATTTCAGAAATTGTTCTGAACAGCTTTACGTTCTGCCCTTTTTAATATAGTTTAAAATAACAAACTGCGATGAATCGGAATGAAACCACTTGTTCCGTATCACTAACAGGAATATCTTATAACTACTGTAAGGTTCCGTATCACACGATTTCAAGAAACACGGGGACGCAGGACTTTAGACAGAACACACTAATCAGAAACGCTCTGGACTGCAGTCCAGAGTCGTGTTCCGACCCAGTTATCATCATGATTACAGAACAGGATTCATTAGGATTTTCCATAGGGTTAAAGTTCATCGAGTCGGCTTCGATTTAAGCCCTCGAACGTCTCAATCCAGTATACATATGATTTATGGTGATTTTATTCGTTTTCAGGCACGAGAAAATTCCAGTTTTAACGGCATATTTGGGGGTATCAGTTTTCGTTACAAACATTCGTATTTTCCAGCGAGATTCATACACTATATTTAACATTATATGGGCCAACAGAAGGTATCGGTTTCCGTCAAATTTGACATTTTTTTCTATTAGTAATTAACATCGAGCACTTATGTTTTAACACGTATAGGAAATCGGAAAGCTTGTAAACTACATGATCTAGGTGGGTTACACTATTATTATAGCATGAAGCAAGTAAACACTTGCCTGGAGAACGCCTCGGGGTCGTACGGCAACAGTGTCGTCGCGAACGCGCGATATACGCCACGTTCCGAATTCCCGCGAGCCTAGTTCGAAACACGAGTTTCGCGTCGGAGTTTTCCCGGAGTCGTCTAGCGTGCGCTGGAAGCTTAGGGGTGCTCTCTGGTCCCTCTGAGAAGTGTTGGGGTTTCCGAAGGTTGACGGCGTCGCTCCGGTGATGGGTACCGTGGAGTTAACAGTGAGGAAAACTGTTTGCAATTGGGTTTGGAGTTGCAGGGGGTTGCTTGGCAGGGGCTCGGGCTGACGAATGTGGAGTCGTAGAGGGAGGGAGTGGGTGGAGGGTGATCGAGGGTTGTCGAAGAGGTAGGTGATCTCCGTCGGTGGGATGCAGTGAGGCCGAGGGAAGTTTTGGGTGCTCGGGTTTTTGGGGCTTAGGTTTTTGGGCTGTGAAGTCGTAGAGGGTGAAGGAGGGAGGCTGAGAGAGGGTCGTCGATGGTTGTCGAGGTGTTGTCGAGGTGTGGTCGCCGTCGATGGGGCGACGAGTGGTCGGGCAAAATGGGTTCGAGAGGGATTTGGGTGCTCGGTGGATTTGAAGAGTGATGAGAGTCAAGAATTTTCCAATAAGAAAGAGAAGAGAGAGGTGAGGTTGTGATATGGAACGGCGGCAACGGTACTGCGTGGGCGTGGGCGTGAGCGACGGCGGAGGAGGCGGGTCGCGCGCGCAGTTAAGGGGGTAGCCGTTGGAAATTTGAAGAGGGAAGAAGAACAGTGAGGGTCGGGTCGGGTCTTGAAGAGGAGAAACGGGCACGGGCTGTAGGGAGTGGGCCGCCCAAAGAATTCATTTTCCTTTAAAAAAATCTCGTGGGCTTCAGAAAGAAACGGGCCGGTTAATAAAAATAAAAACAATTAATTCCCAAAGAAGTGGGCTGGTGGGCAGCGGGCCGGGGGCTGAATTTTAAAGGGTTTATTATAAAAAACAAGAGTGGGCTTAGAAAGAAATATTTATTAAGGTATTTTTTAAAATGTGGGCTTGGAAAATGCGTTTAGGTTCTAAATTTTAAGTGGGGATTTCCAAATTAGTTTTAAATCTTGGGTTTTAACTTTTAGGGTTTGGAAAGATATAATTATTAGGTTTAAACAATCAATCCAAAATATGAAGGGAAAGGAAGCCACAGGAATTTCAGAAAATAAGAAACTTTTTATTTAAGCGGAAACGGGGATTTACAATATCCCTTGGAGTTCTTTGGATATCCCACAAGCTTACACTGTACTGAGCGTGCCTCGACCTTGTCCGGATGCTGCTTTTTTACAAAAGCTGGACATCCCCATGTCCTAAAATGTTTTAGACAGGTTTCTTCCCACTCCACATCTGATATGGTGTGGTAGGCACAGTTTTGGTTGGAACCTGGTTCAAAAGATATGCAGCTGATTCTAGTGCAAAACCCCAGAAACATCGCGGTAACTCAGCCTTACTCATCATGGAACGAACCATATCCAATAGGGTTCGATTCCTCCTTTCCGATACACCGTTGTGTTGTGGTGTGTATGGAGGAGTAAGCTGAGAGAGAATACCATTCTCTTTTAAGTATCCCAGGAACTCAGCACTTAAGTATTCACCACCTCGATCAGATCTCAGTGTCTTGATACTTTTGCCCTTCTGTTTTTCCACTTCATTCCTGTATTCTCGGAATTTCTCAAAGGCCTCGGATTTATGCTTCATTAAGAAGATATATCCATACCTAGAAAAATCATCCGTAAAAGTAATGAAGTAGGAATAACCACCTCGCGCATGTGTAGACATTGGACCGCACACGTCACTATGTACGAGTCCCAAGAGCTCGCTTGCTCATACTCCGTGTCCAGTAAACGGAGTCTTTGTCATCTTTCCAATGAGACAAGATTCACAAGTAGCATAAGATTGATATTCGAACGGATTCAAATATCCTTCTCTATGTAACTTCGTCAACCGTGTTTCATTGATGTGACTTAGTCTACAATGCCATAAGAAAGCCTGATTTATTTCTGGAGACTTTTTTTTAAGTGTGTTCTGGACATTGAAAACCTGAGCTTGACTCAATACGTATATACCGTTATCTAATGTACCGGACCCAATCTGAACTTGATTTAGGTGGATGTGAACTACATCGCTTACGAATGTAAAATCGTATCCCTCTCTCGAAAGTGAGGACACTGATATGATATTACAAGTCAAACTAGGTACATACAAACAATTACGTAGAATCAATATCTGCCCACTTATCAAACCTAGGTGATATTCTCCCACGGATTTAGCGTCCACGCTCATTCCGTTTGCAACTCTGAGAGACAAATCACCTACCCTTATAACTCTACGGTTTCTCAAAGCCTGTAATGAATTACAGATATGAGATCCTGCTCCGGTATCAAGTACTCAGGAAGTAGAGTTAATTGACAAACAGTTCTCAATTACAAACACACTTGAGGCCGAAACCACAACATGCTTCGTATCCTGGTTACTGGCTTCCAAAGCCCTGCAATCCTTCAGCCAATGCCCGTTCCCATAACAATAGGAATATCTCTCCTTACCAAGTCCCGAAACTTTTGCTCTTCCCTTTCCTCTTACTTTACTGACGCCGTATATCGGCTTTATAGAGGTCTTCTTCTTTTCACCCTTTGCTTTCGCCTTGGATGTAGAAGAAGAAGGTCCCCCATTAAGCAGAGCTTGTGTCTCCCTGGTTTCTTTCAGGGTGTAAGTAGAGGGTAGGGACTGTGGAAATAAGTCAGCGTATGACCTGTTTCCCAACGTGGTCTCCAGGTCCTTGAGCTCATCAATATAGCTAGTCATTATAAGGACGTCGTTCCCTACAGATGACCCGACAGCCAACCTCGCTTGAATAAATTCGTTCGAGGTCTCATATCTTGCGATATGAGATTGCTCTCCATATAAATCTTTGTTATGGAGAAAGATGGAAACTGAGTCCATCTTCTCGTGCTGCTTCTGGTATACACCATCATCTGAAGCCAACACGAGGCACTTGGCTTTTGCTTTATCCTTTTCCCTTGTCTGACGGATATCCATATCCGCGACGGTGGAAACTGGACCTGGGACGGCGGTATCTTGAGTAGTAATAGGGTGGTCCTGCTTGTCATAGGCAATTGACATCTGGACAGACCTTTGCCAGTCAAATAAGTTAGATTCAGTCAACTTGTTATCTAGATGTAACCTAGTCATGGTCACAAGGTCGCTGCAATGAGAGAGAGAGAAGAAAACACTTTAGCATGATGCTCTTGCAAATTTAGAGTGGTTTTTAATTTATCTAAACTGGATGGCTCCCACTGTTTCTCGAATCCTTCCTCAAACTATAAAAGAAGAATTAGCCAGGACCATTCTCACCGTACAATACTTGCTTAACCGTTCGGCCAGGCCAGTGTCGATACTTCGAGGGAGATTTTCCAACCCTTTCGCGAAGTTCCTTAATTAAATAACCTCTTTTCTCTGGGGACGTAACCCCGCTGACACCTTTCTAGGCACCTACTTGGTTTATAGCATTGATCGTTAAGTGACGAATCTCCTGATAAGTAGCATATACTCATAGTAGGATCGGGATCCAAATATCATCGTATGATAATGTTGAAGGAATCCTACCAACATTCATCAAACTCTAAATGGTATGCAACACTAGCAAGTTTCAGTTTCTTTAGAAACTCCCGATGTGGATTTTTGCCCCATGTTCTTATGACCTTGACTAAGGGCCAACAAATCATAAGTCACACGTCAAGTTCTACCCATCATTATCTTGTTAATTTGAACCCACCCGTATATACTCTTGACTAAGGGCCAAACAAAGTAATACGACCGTCCCAAACCAACTCATCTATCTATGCAACAAATGAATACCCCAGCAGCTACCAAACACTATGTCTTGACTAAGGGCCAAACAAACATAGCTTGAATACTACTGACCATCCATAAGAAATGATGGAGGGCTACGACTGGTTTTGGCGAAACCGTGAACGTAGTGAACTTGATATAACCGAAGGAACCTGATAGCTTTTAAAAGGAGTGGTTAAAGCTCCGCAATTAAAAAAAAAATCTTCTGTTTAAAAATAACCGAGTGGTTTCTTTTAAATTGTTCCAACGATTAAACTTTGGTTTATTTTCTTTGCATTAATAATAATGCGTCCCATCATTAATCTATCATTGCAGAAAACAACGAAAATACAACGTACTCTTATGCCAGCCGCATTCGCTTCTGGGTCCCGTCATCATCCGTTAGGTTACTTAACTAACGACAGAGCGGGGGCTGGGCTAGTGCGGGTGTAAAACATAAGTGACGTCTAAATAGCTATCATATATAGATATTGTACATTCGTCAGACGCAATAATAGGCATTCCAGATCTCAGATGAACATTATTGGATATACAAGCAATCCGTGTTTGTTTTGAGCCTGCAACAAAAGACGGATTACACAGTTGTGATGAATAGCCACTACCCCACCCTAGACCCCTACGGGCACGGCAAACTACCCGCCAAGTACCCGAAGTGAAGCGGTCTCCCTCAACAAAGTGAGTAGGCCACTAAACACTTCAAAGTACCCGGTAGTTTGTGTACCCCACCTTGGGTCTGTCCTAGGATCAAAAACAGTAAAATGAAATAATACAACGGTGGCTACAACCGCAACCTGGATGCGCCCTGCAAAATAATATTACAACATATTACATTTACATTGAATGAATTAATACAATAACCCATCACAAAACCCCGGCTAATCATCACAACAATCCAATACAGTTCATAATCACAAACAGTAAAATCCATTACAGAAATGTGCAACTCCCTGCTAACCGACATATTAGCAGTTAGGGGAGGTTTACGAACACATTATACAAACACAGATATAATCAAATTAGCAAACATCGTACAATTTTGATCGTGCAAACATATCAGATTCTACTCGCAAAGCTTCTCTGTGCAACTGAGACTTGAGCAGAAAATAAACATTCCAGAAAATACAAAAATATCACAGAAGAATAACTGGGGAAAACTGGGTCGAATCGGAGCCAACTCGGCCGCGGATCCGCGGCGGATCGATGCGTTTGGCCGCGGTTCCGCGGCTCTATGGCCGATTCACTAACCCATTTTTCTCCAGTGTTCTTAACTTTCTATGCTTGTTATTCTGCAGCAACCTGAAAATTTTTTAGAGCCTGTTTTAAAATCGACAGAAACATGTGATATCGATGTGTTTTTCCGGTTCGTTTTGCGTTCGAAATTCATACGACTTTGTTAATTAGTTAATTATTATTTAGCGAGGCTCTGATACCAATGTAAGTCGATGTGCAACACCCCACGACTTGCGGGGAGGCGGAAGTATGAAAAACGATCTTATTCTTTGCTTAAACATCGACTAACCGCAAGAATCGGTGCTAAACGATAACTAACAAGTATCATAGAGGTTAACAACTACTATGAAAAGTGATTATACCTAATGAACCATGTCCTTCGTCTTTTCGTTCACCACCTCCTCCTCTGCTGATTGGTTGGAAAAAGTGTGTTTGTAGTTAACCGCAATCAATAACGGTGTCGCGTGTAGCTAGACCGAGATGAGTACGGGTCGTCCTCTGGGAAACGTTGAATCTTTTATTCTTACTTTAGATGTGTTGAGAAAGAGAGAAGGGATAAAGAATTTTATAGAATGGTTTCTAGATCTACGTTAAACAAGAATGTAAAATATAGATCTAGATTATTGATTGTTTCGTGAGAGTGTTTGTTTTTGTAGTTTAACCGCAATCAATAACGGTGTCGCACGTAGCTAGACCGAGATGAGTACGGGTCGTCCTCTGGGAAACGTGGAACCTTTTACTTTTACTTTAGATGTGTTGAGAAAGAGAGGAGGGATAAAGAATTTTATAGAAAGATTTCTAGATCTACGTTAAACAAGAAGGTAAAATATAGATCTAGATTATTTTAAAGATGTAATTAATATAATAAGAGGGCTTGTAGGGTTCGTTAGGATTTAGTAGTTATGGACGATTAATTAAAAGTTACCCTTTTTATCCATTAATAGATTTAGAACTAGAACGACGGTGATGCGTTTAGATTAGGGTTTCTGGAGGGAAAAAGGAATCCCACTCTTAACCCTTATCTCGACACGGAACTCCGTTCATATCTAGCCTTTACCAAAACAATCATTAATCTAATCTCTAATCGCGGTCGGAACTAGCAAAGAATTGCTAGCGCGCCCGATTAGGATGTTAATGATTCTTTTGATAAAGTTCCTAAACTTTATAGGACTTAAAAAGGGTTTAATTATTTTCATCGTCCATTAGCCTACCCTAATCCTACGAACCCTAACAAGCGGAGAACTACTCGCGCATGTTGGGAGAAGAAGATGAAAAGAAAGAGAGGGAAAACATAATGTAAAATGCAAAAGAATTAAATAAAATAACTTCCTTTATTAATCAACTGAACAATCTACACTTTTATTCCGTAGAAAATGATTACAAAGACTAATTTGCTTCTCGATCTCTTCCAAGGAGGTAGATGAACAGTTGATGATCAGCCTGGATGCGTGAGCCGTCTTGGACTTCGTGATCTCTTCGGCTTGATAGCTTTTCCAAGAGGCTCTCGGTGCCTTTTTATAGTGCAAAGCCACAATCTTTTACTTCAAAAGTTGGTAAAATATAGCAGAGATTTAAGCCACAAAATCTTAGCAAATGATCCTTCTAGATTGCCGCGGATCCGCGGCCAACAGAGGGGTTTGGCCGCGGTTCCGCGGCCAATGGTGAGGATCTCTTCACCAATTTTCTTGGGCTCTCTGATTTTGACATTTGGCAATCCTAGGCATCTTTAGAATTCAGAAATCTTCTCTCGGTTGCTTCCATACTTGGTCTCCAAGTTTTGCTTCTTAATTTGGCAAGTTTTCTTCAACAAATTGATTTGTTTGATAAATTCTTCATAACAACTTGGAAATATTCTGCACAACAACTCAAATAAGATTTTAGTAGACTTTGTTCTACTAGGATTAGGTCAATAATATTATTTGCATACATTTTCCTACCAAATGATAATTAAAATATATTAACACATGGAAAATAATGTTTTTACACATAAACCCTCATATGTATAATATATTATAATAAAGTCCTTTTTTAATATGAAAATGGTAGGAAAAATGTAATACAAATGTGCAGTTTTATCAACTGAACAAATACCCCCAAACTTATCTTTGATCGTCCCGAGCAAACTAGTTTATTCAAGAGGAGAAAAAGAAAGGAGAAAACTAAGCACACTTTCGTAGGCAAACACGATTGCACTGAGCACGTGCAACAAGCCGTTAAACCTCTAGGTGTCCCTAGTAGGAGGAGTATTGTCTCCTGAGGGTTTTCAGCGGATTACACCCACAAAATCCTATAACAAAAGAGAGATGGTGAAATTTACATATAAAGATAAGAACCATAAAAGAAAGACTTTGAAAAGAAGAGTTTCCAACTACACTAGCTTTTCAGTTGTCATGAGCCCTATCTTAATAGTCATGAAAAAATGTTAGAAATCATATCATCCCTCAATAAAACATCGTCTTTATTCTTCATTCCTATCTTTCTTCCAAACATTGATCATATACCCCTACGTGTGTGTATAGAACATCCCTACACTCGGAGAATTCAATTCAAGCTATCATACTCTTGTCCATCTACCTTAGTACTTTTTAATTTGATGAATACTTAGGTTTGCTCACACATTTTCATGCGACCGTTAATACTTCTTGAGGTACTAACCGACCGATTACTCATGTGCTTGCTGATTAGGTGATAATATTTTCCTCGTCTTGCATCACCTAAGACTTAACAGTGACTCCCAGACCAGTTGGCCTTAGGGCACTAGGTGAAGAGGCACCCTCGCTATATTTTTTTATTGCTGCCTTGGCGATACAAAACCAGTGTTCATTTTTTTCTTTTCACCATTTTTATATTTTCTTCATTTTCTTCATTTCCTTCATACTTTGGCTTTTAGACAAGAGCATTTCAAGGTATCCTCTACCATCCCGAGTTTCAAGACGTGTGTAAGTGCATATAGTAGGGTATCAACATTCAAATGTTTGGCTTCCAGAATAGAAACTATTTTTTAGACTTATTTTTATCCTCAGATTAGTGACTTCCTTCATCTTACTAACCTTTGGGACAACAGCTCATAACTACTTATTACCAATTCGTTTAAGAAAACTTCTAATTTTCTTGGTTTTCTTAAACTATCCCTATCTTTTGGATGTAATTTTTCACTTTCTACTCTTTTGTTATAAAAGAATTTTTTTTTTATAAATTTTTTGAAAAATATTGTGCTTATGCAAAGTATGATGCAAATTGATGTGTAAATAAGCACAAACCTCCCCCAAACCTGTTTACAGCAGTGTCCTCACTGATGTCATCCGCTAAGCTCAAAAACCTGTAGACTTGGGAGGAAATTATTAATGGGAGCAAGAATATATGAAAGTGAAAATCCTCCCCCAAACTTATTTTTGGCTCACAATGTTGTAAAAATCATTTTCTTTCAAGAGCCAAAATATACCCTCCCCCCAAACCTGAGTTAAACAATGTTAATCTTTTAAAATCATTGGGGGGTAAAGTTATTGGTCAAAGTAAAGCCTTATAAAGACCAAAAGTTAACACCAACCATTCAAAAATTTTATCGATGAAGCACCAAGGTTGGTGGAAGAACATGTCACCTTTCGATGTGAAGAAGTGGGGAGGTGATAAGAGGTGTGATGGAAAATGATTGCGTCTCAATTTGGAGAGACGACACAGTGATAGTAATGATGGATTACTCGCATTATCATAATTGTCCAAAAGAGGGGGTGGAGGTCCAGTTTCTGCATTTTCGAGTTGATTTATCTCAACACCCGTATCTTTTAAAAATGCGAGTTCATCAGCGAAAATTTCCTCAAAGCTTTCATCGATACCCCGAAGAATAATGTCATCAGAAAAAATGGGGTGATCGTCCGACTCTATAAAAAGTTCCTCATCAGCGTTAGATGTTGACCCGGACAACTCGGTGGAAGAGTCCGTGTCAAGCAACAACATATGAAAAGAGTCAGTATCATGAGGTTGATCGAATTCGCTGCTGTCGACATCCATTAATTCGACAGAACACACATGAGCATAGGGTTCAGAGGGTTCACTTCCCAACTTGTAAATATTAAGCTCAATTGACTTCTTTCCAAAGGATAGGGTCATAGAGCCGTTTCTACAATTGATTACTGCGTTGGAAGTGGCCAAAAAGGGTCGACCGAGTATCACCGGGATTTGATTGCGTGGGTTTGCTATAGGTTGTGTATCTATAACGATAAAGTCCACAGGGAATATGAATTCCCCGACTTTGATTAACACATCCTCTAGCTCACCCCTTGGTTGGGTGATAGATCGATCGACCATCTGAAGAGTGCAATGCGCAGGTTTTAACTCTCTGATTTCTAATTGCTCATAAACAGAATACGGAAGCAAGTTAACACTAGCACCTAAATCGAGTAGAGCACGATTGATATTTTTACCCCCAATAGAAATTGAAATTGTAGGACTTCCGGGGTCCTTTCGTTTCTTGGGTAGTTGTTGTGTAAAAGCTGTGCTCACATTACTAGCAAGGAAAACTTTTTTAGGTACTTGAACTTTTCTCTTCCTAGTGCACAAGTCCTTTAGGATTTTCGCATATGACGGAACTTGTTGAATAGCATCTAGGAGAGGAATGTTTACACTAACTTGCTTAAACATTTCCACAATCTTCTCCGTTTGCGGGTTAGGTCGGTTGGCCCTTAATCGGTTTGGAAATGGAGCTCGATCAATAAGTTTTGGGTCCAACGTTTGTGGAGAAGACTGTGGAGACGGATTCGATCCCAAAATTGGAGTGGGCATCGACTTAGATAGATTTGGCGAAATGTTTGAGCCTTGGGGAAAACGGAGAATAGGCTCGGATGAAGGTGGAAGACTAGACGAGTTAGGGGAAGAAGAAGAAGAAGGGGTATCAAATGTGTCACTATCATCAAATTGCTCACCCACTCGGTTATTCAGCACTCTCCCCGATCTCAACGTAGTGACGGCATTCACATTATGACTTTGTGAATGGCCAGGATTCGGTAGGGGTTGAGATGGGAGTTTTCCTTTCTCTCTCGCACTTATTGCGGCGTTTAATTGTGCGATTTGGTTTTCTATTGATTTGATACTCTCACCATGGGAGGAGGAGTTTTTCGTTAGGGCATCAATAGAAGACCTCATCTCAGCCGAATTTTGCATGGATTGTTTCATGAACATATCCAAAGTTTGTGCAAGTGAGTTGTCAGTACCGGCCACTTGTGGTGTAGAAATGTTGGACGGATTTTGGAAATTCTGTGACTGAAAGGGGGGCTGATTCTGTGGTTGTGGTTGCTGTGGAGGAGGTCTTTGATAATTGCTTTGTTGGTTTTGATTCCAAGCAAAGTTAGGATGATTCCTCCATCCTTGATTGTACGTGGAAGAATAAGGGTCGTTTCTAGGTCGCTGCTGAAAAGCAGCATTAGTTTGAAACGATGCATTCATAGGACATTCTTCCGTTAAGTGTGAAGGATCCGAACAGCAACCACAGACAGTCTTGGGAAGCGTGACCTGATTTAGGGAGACTGATGAAAGTTTGTTCTCAATAGAATCGAGTTTCTTCTGCATCGCTGCCATTTCGGCTTTTACTGCGATGGAAACGTCGAGCTGGTGAATACCTCCCTTAGTTGTAGGTGGTCTTACGCTTTCCCACTGCAACGTGTGTTCAGCGAGATCTTCCAAATATTTCCATGCTTCACCATCATCTTTAGACATGAAATTGCATTGACACATTGTTTCAAGCATCTGCTTTGTCGCTGGATTAATGCCCTCATATATAATCCGACATAAATCCCATCTTTGTATTCCGTGATGGGGGCATTGGACAAGCAGATCTTTGAAACGTTCAAAGCACTTCCAAAATGGTTCATTGGGAAGCTGGGTGAACTGGTTGATCTCGCTCCTAATGTGGGCAGTCTTATGGTTTGGGTAAAACTTCTTAAGAAATGCTATGACAAATTCATCCCAATTAGTGATGGAGTGTGCGGCAGTATTGTAAAGCCATTTTTCTGCCAAGTCGCACAGTGTGAATGGGAGAAGACGTAAGCGCATAGCATCTAAAGTCAATTGTGAAGTACCCATCATTGCGCATACGTTTTCGAATTTGGTGATGAAAACGTACGCGTCTTCCGACTCAAGCCCGTGAAATTTGGGCAGCAGATTGATGTAGTGGGGTTTAATTTCGAAATTATCCCCGTTCGGTGGTGGAAGAGATAGACAAGTAGGAAGGGGACCACGAATAGAATAGCATCTCTCTTGGAGAGAGATGCGCGGTGGATTCTGCTCACCTGCGGGCGGTGGCAGCGTGGTGTTATAATTAGATGGAGTGCCGTCCATCACGGTTGATGTGGTGTGTGGTGGGGGAAAAGAAGATGAAGAAGTACCGACTTCGGCGTCGATAGCAGGAACGCGGACAAGACGGGCACTAGGATCCCATGTCCAGTCGAGCATGCAGTAAGCGGGTTTAGTGCAAGTGGCAGCGTGTGTGTGATTTTAAAATTGGCTTGTTTTTGAAAAAGTGGGACTCAAGACAAATCTCCCTAAGATGCACAAGCAACCCTAGAACTAAGGTCACCTAGGTCCAGTCTCTAGACCGCTCCTAGACTTCCAAAGGACAAGCCGCAGGATAAATCCTCTACCGCCCCCGTACTACCCTTGTAGCCAGGTAAGTGCCAGGTAAGTGGGAAGGAACCACGTCGTGGGCCTAATTAAAAACCACTAGCCTTTGTCACACTTGCCTAGGCACTACAAAAGTAATGCGGATAAACGATAGATTACCCACGACCTTCCTCTGTCCTTGTTGAGCGCGACAGTCCTTAGAGTCTGGTCTAGATATTTTTTAAATTAATGAAGGGTTGATCTATATGCTCAGTTTGTGATTTGTGGGGCTTAGGAAGGGTGATGAAATCCCCACCTAATCTTGATTTGGTCTTTGCCCCTTAAAGTCCGTATTAAATATGCAAAACAAAACCAATCACAAAACTTTTGCAAAAAGATTTTTTAGCGGCGCAATTTTGCAAAGAATCCTGCAGAAAATAGATTTTATTGGATTTGAGAGGAGAGAGAAGGAGCTAAGAAAGATACCAGAGAGTGTTTTAGCCCTAACTCCTCTAAACCGCCGCGTTTCCGCTGCAGGAAGTACCTTTGTGCCGCGGTTCCGCCGCGAGGTGGAGGGAACAGTTGATGAAAATTTTTCTGTGGCCCTCTGTGCTCCTCTGGATCTTGATTAATATCTCTGTCTTCTGTTTTCCTCAATTCTGTGACTCCAGATTCCCTCGCAAAATTCACACAATAATCGTTAAATATGCAATTTGCAGTTTTGTGTTAATAATGATATGAATCGTCTAAGAATTCAACACAAATAGTAAAAATAAAAAATTACGCACGTATCCCCGGCAACGGCGCCATTTGATTGTTTCGTGAGAGTGTTTGTTTTTGTAGTTTAACCGCAATCAATAACGGTGTCGCACGTAGCTAGACCGAGATGAGTACGGGTCGTCCTCTGGGAAACGTGGAACCTTTTACTTTTACTTTAGATGTGTTGAGAAAGAGAGGAGGGATAAAGAATTTTATAGAAAGATTTCTAGATCTACGTTAAACAAGAAGGTAAAATATAGATCTAGATTATTTTAAAGATGTAATTAATATAATAAGAGGGCTTGTAGGGTTCGTTAGGATTTAGTAGTTATGGACGATTAATTAAAAGTTACCCTTTTTATTCATTAATAGATTTAGAACTAGAACGACGGTGATGCGTGTAGATTAGGGTTTCTGGAGGGAAAAAGGAATCCCACTCTTAACCCTTATCTCGACACGGAACTCCGTTCATATCTAGCCTTTACCAAAACAATCATTAATCTAATCTCTAATCACGGTCGGAACTAGTAAAGAATTGCTAGCGCGCCCGATTAGGATGTTAATGATTCTTTTGATAAAGTTCCTAAACTTTATAGGACTTAAAAAGGGTTTAATTATTTTCATCGTCCATTAGCCTACCCTAATCCTACGAACCATAACAAGCGGAGAACTACTCGCGCATGTTGGGAGAAGAAGATGAAAAGAAAGAGAGGGAAAACATAATGTAAAATGCAAAAGAATTAAATAAAATAACTACCTTTATTAATCAACTGAACAATCTACACTTTTATTCCGTAGAAAATGATTACAAAGACTAATTTGCTTCTCGATCTCTTCCAAGGAGGTAGATGAACAGTTGATGATCAGCCTGGATGCGTGAGCCGTCTTGGACTTCGTGATCTCTTCGGCTTGATAGCTTTTCCAAGAGGCTCTCGGTGCCTTTTTATAGTGGAAAGCCACAATCTTTTACTTCAAAAGTTGGTAAAATATAGCAGAGATTTAAGCCACAAAATCTTAGCAAATGATCCTTCTAGATTGCCGCGGATCCGCGGCCAACAGAGGGGTTTGGCCGCGGTTCCGCGGCCGATGGTGAGGATCTCTTCACCAATTTTCTTGGGCTCTCTGATTTTGACATTTTGCAATCCTAGGCATCTTTAGAATTCAGAAATCTTCTCTCGGTTGCTTCCAGACTTGGTCTCCAAGTTTTTCTTCTTAATTTGGCAAGTTTTCTTCAACAAATTGATTTGTTTGATAAATTCTTCATAACAACTTGGAAATATTCTGCGCAACAACTCAAATAAGATTTTAGTAGACTTTGTTCTACTAGGATTAGGTCAATAATATTATTTGCATACATTTTCCTACCAAATGATAATTAAAATATATTAACACATGGAAAATAATGTTTTTACATATAAACCCTCATATGTATAATATATTATAATAAAGTCCCTTTTTAATATGAAAATGGTAGGAAAAATGTAATACAAATGTGCAGTTTTGTCAACTGAACAATTATTTTAGAGACTTAGATAATATAATAAGAAAGCGTGTAGGGTTCGTTAGGATTTAGTAGTTATGGACGATTAATTAAAAGTTACCCTTTTTATCTATTAATAGTTTTAGAACTAGAACGACGGTGATGCGTGTAGATTAGGGTTTCTGGAGGGAAAATGAATCCCACTCTTAACCCTTATCTCGACACGGAACTCCGTTCATATCTAGCCTTTACCAAAACAATCATTAATCTAATCTCTAATCGCGGTCGGAACTAGCAAAGAATTGCTAGCGCGCCGGATTAGGATGTTAATGATTCTTTTGATAAAGTTCCTAAACTTTATAGGACTTAAAAAAGGTTTAATTATTTTCATCGTCCATTAGCCTACCCTAATCCTACGAACCCTAACAAGCGGAGAATTACTCGCGCATGTTGGGATAAGAAGATGAAAAGACAAAGAGGGAAAACATAATGTAAAATGCAAAAACAATTAAATAAAATAACTACCTTTATTAATCGACTTGAACAAACTACACTTTAATCCGTAGTAAATGATTACAAATTAGTTGCTTCTCGATCTTTCCTAAGGAGGTAGTCGAACAGTCGATGATCAGCCTGGATGCGTGAGCATCGGGAGTTTCGTGATCTCTTCGGCTTGATCGCTTTTCCAAGAGGCCCTCGGTGCCCTTTTATAGTGCAAAGCCAGAATCTTTTAGTTGGAAACTTGGTAAAATTCAGCAGAGATTTACTCCACAAAATTTTAGCACACAATCTCTCTAGATTGCCGCGGATCCGCGGCCAACAGGGGGGTTTGGCCGCTGTTCCGCGGCCAATGGTGAGGATCTCTTCACCAATTTTCTTGGGCTCTCTGATTTTGACATTTGGCAATCCTAGGCATCTTTAGAATTCAGAAATCTTCTCTCGGTTGCTTCCAGACTTGGTCTCCAAGTTTTGCTTCTTAATTTGGCAAGTTTTCTTCAACAAATTGATTTGTTTGATAAATTCTTCATAACAACTTGGAAATATTCTGCACAACAACTCAAATAAGATTTTAGTAGACTTTGTTCTACTAGGATTAGGTCAATAATATTTGCATACATTTTCCTACCAAATGATAATTAAAATATATTAACACATGGAAAATAATGTTTTTACACATAAACCCTCATATGTATAATATATTATAATAAAGTCCTTTTTTAATATGAAAATGGTAGGAAAAATGTAATACAAATGTGCAGTTTTATCAACTGAACATCGGCCTTCTCCAAGTAGTAGACAATCCACCCGAGAGCTTTACTTCAAGCTTCACCTCAAACTAGAGGTAACTAGGTTTCTTAAAGTGCTAATCTAAGTAACCTAGGTGATATAGAGAAGGGTTATGGATTAAGTAGTCTAATCTAATCTTTGATCTCAACACATGAGATGGGAGGATTAGGGTTTGAAGAGAGAGAGCTTGAGGAGAGAGAAGGTGTGCATGAGAAGTGAATGAGATAATGATCTATCATAATATATATCAAGCATTATCATTTATCCAATAAAAGAAAATAAAGGATTTACAACCATGCTTCATAAATATCAAAGGGTGATTCATCTCCATGAGTCATTAAGCATTTATGATGCATTAATGATATGGATGAATCACTCATATGACTTACTAATCTCATTTAATGCATATGCCACCTAAACCCCCAAGTCACCATCTTCTAGAAACTTCTCGTGAAATTACGAGAACGCCCCTCCTATCCGTGAAAACACGGAAAAACTTTAGACTGTATAAATCCAATATCCCAATACTAGAATCTGGCTTAAACCAAAGCCGACTAGTAAAAACTTTCCGAAAGTCGTACGTGCGTAAACACACGTATGCGTCCGAACCCTTGTCGTAAAACCATACGACCTCTATATCGTTTCACCTGGAGTAGGGAAACTCTCTGTGTGAGACTCTAATGATTCGACTACTACGCTGGCAGTGGGTTTAACCACAGACCGCAAGCGGCACTAGCTGTACGTAACGGTCCCCAGGTAGATGTCGATAAGAAGGCCGATGAGGAAACCCATCCGAACTCCTACTGAGCCTGATATGACAATCTCCGTACAGTCTGGTCTGTTCGTCTAAGACTATCGCATATCCGGCCTAGGGGGCGGCAAGCGTCAGTCCCCTAATAGCGGTATAAGTCATGTCGGAGTGAAGCCCATTACACCCTGAGAAACTACTGGAACCTACCAGTAAATCTTGCTTGCCCTGGCCAGGGACTTTGCGTAATGGCTCTCTGACACAGCGCGATATCAACTCCCAATACCGGGAGAGACGAATCCTGTCTAACCGCCACTGCCTCCAAGTGCTCGGGACTGCACCCAACTGCTACCTGTTTGCACGACTCCTTTGAGCCGTGGTAGGGTAGCAATCTAAGAACAGTAGGACACACTTGAGGCGAAGTAGCAGTGTCAAGTCTGCGGACTATGCTGTACTCATGTCACCTGGGAACTGTTAACTGACGAATGGTATAAAAACCCAACCAACAGTTCCCCGCGAGTCCTGTCCGGTGTACCTGTAATCCAACGAGCACCTGTATACTATCTCCAGTACTACGTACTGACGGCTGTGGGACAGACCATCTCCCCAACTGGGATGAGAAGCGTACACACTAGTCTACTCCGGAGTATCGATGCCCTGTCTCGATAATCCTATGACTAGGGACCTGAATAAGGATGTGCTTGTAGACTACCCAGTCCCCACTAGTGTGACTGCCATCACAACGCTGGTAGTCAAGCAAGATCCTAAGAGCTCTATCAATACGTATACTCACATATTAAGATAGAATAACCAAGTAGCATACTACCATGTTTAGCAAGACTGTTATATACATGTGAATATCCCAAGCTTCCATTAAATAATATACAAACTAGTATGATACAATAATGGCCCCTAGGGCATATACACTAACAGGAAGAATATGTTGAAGCTTAAACTCCTAACAGCTGAAAAAGGACTCTTTGCGTTCGAGCACGTGCGTCGCACGTGGCGGGCGCACGTGCGTCGCACGTGGCGCTTGCACATCATGGGGGGGCAGCTAAGGCCTTAAATGGAGAACTAAGCTCCTTTGAGAATTGAATTCTTCCACGTGCGTTGCACGTGTTTGGCTCACGTGCGCTGCACGTGGCGTGCATGTGTCGGGCGCACGTGCATTGCACGTGGAGCACATGGCGCTTGCGCATTATGGGGAGAGCAAGCTCCTATGGAGAACTAATCTCCTTTGAGAATTGAATTCTCTCACGTGCGTTGCACGTGTTTGGCTCACGTGCGTTGCACGTGGCGCGCATGTGGCGGGCGTACGTGCATTGCACGCGACACACATGGCGCGTGCGCATATGCGCATTATGGGGGGAGCAAGCTCCTAGGGAGAACTACTCTCCTTTGAGAATTGAATTCTCTGCCTTTTCTAAGAGATATCCCCTCTTATTTATATGGGAGTGGTAGAGAAGGGATCTCTTTTTTTCCCAATGTGGGACTAAAAATGCATCCCCCATGTAGTAGAGCATTACATTAGATTACACGTGCGTAGCACATTGCTCATAAATTTTGATCCCGGATGAATTATGAGGCCCATAATATATCAAATCAAAGGATTTTTCCAGACACTTTCGATACCATCAGAATTTAGCTGTTTCTCATTCGGGAGTTTGTCAAAATACAGCCCGGAAAATACTGGTTCGCATTTTCTTTCTTAGACTATACGTGCATAGCACATTTGCTCATAATTTTTGATCCCAGATGAATAATAAGGCCCATAATATATCAAATCGAAAGTATTTTCGAGACGCTTTCGATACCATCATAATTTAGCTGTTTCTCATTCGGGAGTTTGTAAAAATACAGCCCGGAAAATACTGGTTCACATTTTCTTAAGCGTATCGCTGCCATTTGATATCTTCGGGTTTTTTGCGCAGAAATTTTTGGTGGGAACAAATGTCCCCCACTACTTTGCCCACGTAAGTATGTACGTGGGTGAAGTAGTGCATAGTTATACATAGCGTATGACCAGTTTCAGGTTGGTATATAACTTTCAGAATCTTGATCTGAGAAGATAACGAGCGGACACAAGCGTCGTCATTTATCATTGACACAAATCTCGACTCTTAAGGGATATAGTTCCAAACCCTCAGCCCCATGAGCCGCACCTTTCTATTTCTTTATATCTTACTCTGGCGTGAAGTAGTTTATATGCTCATGAGTAACTTCTCCATTTAAGTGGCATGTAGCTTTGGCAAGTGTGGCCCCATAGATGGTGGATAACAGTTCATCTTGAACTCTTTATAGGGTAGTGATGGCTTAGGAAACAGGTTTAAATCTGCCGCCTAAGACTTTTCAATTTTATGAGCTATGAGGGTCTCATAAAGATTTTTTTCCCTACGAGTCGTGAGGATCTCGTAGGTTTATTTTCTCCTTAGGAATCGTAAGAATTCTTAAGTGTGCTTTCTCTTGAGAGTCGTAAGGATCTCAGAAGAGAAGTTTCTTCCTTACGAGTCGAGAGGACCCGTAAGTGATTGATGAGTTGACCTACTCCCGAGTCAAAGCATTGCTTCAACAGGGAGGTCGAGGGTTGACTTTGGCCGTTTTCCACGGGGTCAGGATTGACTTTAGCCGTGTTCCACGGGGTCAGGGGTTGACTTTGGCCATATGGGGTTAAAATTGACTTTAGCCATACGGGGTCAGGATTGACTTTAGCTATACGGAGTCAGGATTGACTTTCGGTTGTCTGTGCACCGCCGAGCCATGGAACTGGGAACTTTTCCGTGGCTCCACTTTGCTGATGTTGCGTCTGCTGTAATGAGACGAATGTCGAGGTGGTCTCTAGGTTTTCTGTGAACCGTTGAGATTTGGAACTAGGGACTTTGCCATGGCTCCAAGTTGATTGTCGCGTCTGAATCCTGCTGGAATGAGGAGGAACGCTGTTGTGGGTCTCCAGGCTGTAGATATGGCCATCGAGACTTGGAACTAGGGACTCTGCCGTGGCTCCGAGATTGATTGTCGCGTCCGAATCCTGCTGGAATGAAGAGGAACGCTGTTGTGGGTCTCCAGGCTGTAGATGTGGCCGTCGAGACTTGAAACTAGGGACTCTGCCGTGGCTCCGAGATAGTCTCTGGGCTGTCTGTGAACCTTTGAGATTTGGAACTAGGGGATTTGCCATAGCTCCATTTTGCTGACGTTGCGTCTGCTTCTTGCTGGAGGAAGAACGCTGTTGGTGATCTCTAGGCTGTAGATATTGCCGTCGAGACTTGGAACTAGGGACTCTGCCATAGCTCCGAGGTAGTCTCTAGGTTGTCTGTGAACCGTAGAGTCTTGGAACTAGACTTTGCCGTGGCTCCGTTTGTTGACGTCGTATATTCCTGCAAAGACACTGCTTTCTCTGCGGGTCGACGCGAATCGAGATACTCTCATCAAGGACGCTGATTTCCCTAAATATAGGTTTTTGCCAAGGACACTGATTTCCTCGGAGTAGAGAAGAATCGAGAGATTCCTGCAAAGACACTGATTTCCTTGCGGGTCGATGCGAATCGAGATGCTCTCGTTAAGGACGCTGATTTTCCTGAATCGAGGTATTTGCCAAGGACACTAATTTCCTCGGAGTTGAGGCGAATCGAGGTATTCCTGCAAAGACACTGATTTCCTTGCGAGTCGACACGAATCGAGATGCTCTCGCCAAGGACGCTGATTTCCCTAAATCGAGGTTTTGCCAAGGACACCGATTTTCTCGGAGTTGAGACGAATCGAGGTATTCCTACAAAGACACTGAATTTGCGGGTCGATGCGAATCGAGATGCTCTCGTCAAGGACGCTGATTTCCCTGAATCGAGGTATTTGCCAAGGACATTGATTTCCCCGGGGTTAAGACGAATCAAGGTATTCCTGCAAAGACACTGATTTCCTTGCGGGTCGACGCGAATCGAGATGCTCTCGCCAAGGACGCTGATTTTCCTGAATCGAGGTATTTGCCAAGGACACCGATTTCCTCGGAGTTGAGACGAATCGAGGTATTCCCGCAAAGACACCGATTTCCTTGCGGGTCGACGCGAATCGAGATGCTCTCGCCAAGGACGCTGATTTCCCTGAATCGAGGTTTTGCCAAGGACACTGATTTCCCTGGGGTTGAGACGAATCGAGGTATTCCTGCAAAGACACTGATTTCTTTGCGGGTCGACGCGAATCGAGATGCTCTCGCCAAGGACGTTGATTTCCCTGAATCGAGATATTTGCCAAGGACACTGATTTCCTCGAAGTTGAGATGAATCGAGGTATTCCTGCAAAGACACCGATTTCCTTGTGGGTCGACGCGAATCGAGATGCTCTCGCCAAGGATGCTGATTTCCCTGAATCAAGGTTTTGCCAAGGACACTGATTTCCTCGGAGTTGAGACGAATCGAGGTATTCCTGCAAAGACACCGATTTCCTTGCGGGTCGACACGAATCGAGATGCTCTCGCCAAAGACGCTGATTTCCCTGAATCGAGGTTTTTCTAAGGACACTGATTTCCTCGGAGTTGAGACGAATCGAGGTATTCCTGCAAAGACACTGATTTCCTTGTGGGTCGACACGAATCGAGATGCTCTTATCAAGGACGTTGATTTCCCTGAATCGAGGTATTTGCCAAGGACACTGATTTCCCTGGGGTTGAGACGAATCAAGATATTCCTGCAAAGACACTGATTTCCTTGCGGGTCGACGCGAATCGAGATACTCTCGCCAAGGACGCTGATTTCTCTGAATCGAGGTTTTGCAAAGGACACTGATATCCTTGGAGTTGAGACGAATCGAGGTATTCCTGCAAAGATACTGATTTCCTTGCGGGTCGACGCGAATCGAGATGCTCTCGTCAAGGACGCTGATTTCCCTGAATCGAGGTATTTGCCAAGGACACTGATTTCCTCGGAGTTGAGACGAATCGAGGTATTCCTGCAAAGGCACTGATTTCCTTGCTGGTCGACGCGAATCGAAATGCTCTCGTCAAGGACGCTGATTTCCCTGAATCGAGGTATTTTCCAAGGACACTGATTTCTTTGGGGTTGGTTGACTTGTTTCCGAGACGGAGCGTTGATCCGGCGGAGAGGTCATTGGTTGATTCTAGGTTGTCTGTGGACTGTAGAGTCTTGGAACTAGGGACTTTGCCTTGGCTCCGTTTGTTGACGTCGTATCTGCTTTCGGTTAGGACGAGAAGGAACGCCGTTGTTGATCTCTTGAGATGCAGATGTTGCCATCGAGACTTGACTCTCTTTCTGATGAAGCCTGGTGGGATGATATGGTTCCCTCTTTGTTTGTACCCCTGGATTGTATACAGGAATCGATGTGATATCACCTGTAGGGCAAAAAGTTTCATTTCATTTTTTTTAATTTCTTTCCGCGATGCTCTATCATTTCAGCTTTTTATATCACGAAGTCGCGATTACCCAATTATTTTGGCTATTTTTCGCGGTGCCCAATTATTTCGGCTATTTTTCTTTTTACTCGCTGCTTTTTATTGCGAGTTACCTAATCATTTCGGTTGTTTTGAATGCATATATTTTACTTGCTGATTTCGTTGCAAGTTGCCCCATCATTTCGGCTATTTCATATGCTTTTTTTTTGGCTCGCTGATTTTTAATCGCGAGTATGTGACTTGGGATCTGATACCGATTTAGGTATCAACATCGCTGCGGCTGGAATATTGCCAGGAGCGAATCATCATCTGCCTTCGTCGGTTCAAACAAAGATGGCTTAGCAAACAGGGTTAAGATCCTATCGACTAAGGCTTTTGACTTCATGAGCCGTAAGGGTCTCATAAATGTGTTTCTCCCTACGAGTCGTGAGGATCTCGTAAGTGTCTTTTCTCCTCAGGAATCGTGAGAATTCCTAAGTGTATGTTCTCTTGTAAGTCGTAAGAATCTTGCAAGAGTGTTTTCTCCTTGTAAATCGAGAGGACCTACAAGTGTTTATTCATCAAATGAGGGTATTCCTCATCGTTGGTGGGACTCGGCAAGGAAATGATTATTTATGCCCGTGGATTATATACAAGGGTCAGTATTGAACCGATTGTAGGGCAATATGGGGAATGTGATGGCTTAAGAACAGGTTCAGATCCCTGTAACTTAAGGCTTTTGAGTCCTATGAGCCGTGTGGGTCTCATAAGAGGGTTCTCCTTACGAGTCGTGAGGATCTCGTAAGTGTAATTTCTCCTTAGGAATCATGGAGATCCCTAAGTTTGTCGCTCCTTTGTGACTCGTAAGGATCTCACGCAGGTAGTTTGCTCCTTACAAGGTCGAGAGGACCTCGCAAGTGTCTTTTAACGAGATTGCGCTCTTTCGGGTTTTCGCAAACTCGCCGGTAGCCCTGCTGTTTTTACTCACGGAGCCCTTTCGGGTTTTCATCCATGCCCATTTTGCTTGTGGACATACCTTTTTTTTAACGAGATTGCGCACTTCCGGGTTTTCACAAGCTCACCGGCAGTCCTGCTGTTTTTACTCACGGAGCCCTTTCGGGTTTTCATCCGTGCCCATTTTGCTTGTGGACATACCGTTTTTTTTAACGGGGCATTCCACTAGATTGTGGGACTTGTTTGTAGGCCCCTTAATATTCTTTTTGTCCTTTGAGAAGAAAGGCCCATTCTACATAGAGATTCTTCCGCCAGTGAGAAATATGCCCCCTGCATATATCCGGGGGGGGGAACGAGTACCCATGCCGTCGCTATTTTGGCGACAGGTTGCTTCAGAGCTGCTTATTTTGTTGAGAGTAGGCGACAAACGCCATCTTGCCTCCGCTTTTCACTCGTCATCATCGGATGAGAAAGAGTCTTGACCCATTTGATCCAATCAAGCCATTTTATCCATGAGCTCTTGGAAGGCTGTCGGCTTGAAGAGGGCCATATACGAAGATGTCTTTGAATTTGGGGGTGGCTATGAGCATTCCCATGGCTGCAACTTCATCGATGCGTTGCTTGTATTTGACCAGAGATTTCGCCATCGGGTAACACATTGAACCCAAGTCTCATTTGGTCTAACCCTTTCGTTGACCAGTGCCGTCACGGTAGTGCGTTTATTCACACTAGCGAATCTCTGACAGAAGGGCATCTCCATTTCGTCGAAGGTATTCACGGAGTCATTCGGGAGTTTCGCATACCATTCGAAGGAAATGCCCGCCAGACAGCCGATGAACTGTCAAAGGAGAAGTATATCAATATTGCCGCATATGGGTTCAAATCGCACAATGTGCCGGCGAGAATTCTTAGTTCCTTTGTACATGTGGCATGTTTGAAGTGTGTACTCTGGCTGGTACTGTATTTGATTGTGCCATGTCGGATACGGTCGACCAATCTTGATTGATCTATTTGCGGCTTCACCGGCGCAGTGAGCGATATATGTGTCCAGCTTTTCTTTTAGGAATCATTTCCTTCTCAACTGTTGATGAGGTTTGTAGAGCATTTGAAATGTCATCTTTATTTTTAAGACCGACTACCGGCGAGTCATCTGCCAGTGGTTCTGATTGAACCATCTTTCCAGCCATATTCTAAATAAGAAGGACCATCTGGTTCATTTTAATGGACATTTCTGCTGCTTCTTCATCTCTTTTTTTCAGAGCGCGCTTTAGGAAATCATTATCCGACTCCTTCTTTTTTCTTTCTTCGGGTGCGCCCTTGGGATTTGCCTTAGATGATAGATTAGCGTTTGCCGCCGCCTGAGCGAGCATCTGCTGCAGCTTTTCACGTTGCAGTTGAACTTTTGTCAGGGACCGAGTTTGAGGTCGGTGATTACATCTTTGGAATTTACCACGTAGACTATGTGAACTACCATGCCTCCAGGCTTGGGGTGTTTGTAGTCTTGACCTTTGGAGTTTGCTTCGGGCACTTGAACTTTATTAAGCCTCTTTTTTTTTAAAAGCCGCTTTGGTTTTGAGGGGAACCGCTGTATCAGGATCCGTCTTGGGGTGAGTCCCCTTCACCTGCTTCCACACCTTATATATAGATGAGGAAAGTTATCTCAGGGAGCGAACTTGTTTATGCTCTCGTGGGATCTCCATGGGATGCGGAGACTTCTTCAGTATTGCGGTAGGAGAATTTTGTCTGACCCTTCACAACAGTTCGAAGCTGTTCCCAGTTGGAACAACAACATTCACCACTGGGGTTGAAACAGAACCATATGGAGAACTGACCCCAGCTCATTTTGTATGATGCCGATATCGACGTCGACCATTTCTTACGGCCGGGATTTGATTAGCCTCAGGATTTTGCCGAGCCTGCCCCTATTTCCTTTAGGAGCTTGAATATTCTGCCCCCTGCGTCGACCTTGGTCCTTGGCAGGTGCCAGTTGTTTGAGGACTGATTCCGTCGGCAAAGTTGCAGCTTGGGGAACCAGCCTGTGGAAGACAGACGTCCTTTGGGCTTCCTCTATCGGCGTTAAGGCACCGAGGGTGGGAGGCGGGAGCATCGGCCTAAAGAGAAGCCGTTGATTTCTTAAAGAGCCGGATTGTAGAGATTTGAGCCTGCAAGTGGCCCGTACTTGACTCCATCAGATATGACAGAGCCTGAGTTGCTAAGGTGGGAGCAAAACGCCATTCTTCATAGAGACAAATCGCCGGCTTCAGTATCCCCTCCCTAAGGGCAACCACAAACATATATACCGCGATTATTTGATCGCGGAAAAACACGATACACGAAATATGGAGTGGAAAGAGGAAAAGGTCCCACCGAGCGTGCCAGAATCTGTTCTCCGCCGAAAGACACGACCGGGACGTTAGGACGTCCGGCCTGAATTTTGGGGGCAGATGCTATATGGTGCTATCTGTTCACCTCTCCGAAGATGCCAAGTTGATTTATGACACCATGTATCGAAGGTTTAAACGGATGTGGCCGATGTAGCAGACTTCGTCAGATTCCCCCTCATTGAGGGGTTTCTGATTGTGGGGACGCTCATCCCTACAGGCGAAAGCCCCTGCAGTTAATTAAGCTACCGCATCACAGTAACCACTTTCTCCTTCTTCAGATGGTCAATTCGTGTCGTGTGTGTTTGTTTTGTTTTTGGTTGCCCGTGGATTGTGTACAGAGACTAATTTATGTTGTCGCCCGTAGGGCGTGGATTAGTCCAAATACGTATTTCCTTAGATTTGGGATTGGGTTGGGTTTAAGGATCGTTAATCTCATTTGAGACTAAGATCTACTCAACGGGATCATTTAGATCCAACAAGAGAGCATTTGGGCTCTATTGTTTAGTTTATGGACATTGCGGTCCAGAAGTTTAAGGACATCATAGTCCATGGAGTTTAAGGACATCATAGTCCATAGTTTAAAGACGTCGTAGTCTGTAAAGTTTAAAAACATCATAGTCTATGAGTTTAAGGACCTCACAGTCCATGGTAGTTTAGAGACATCATAGTCTGTAAAGTTTAAGGATATCATAGTCCATGAGTTTAAGGACCCCACAGTCTATAAAGTTTAAGGACGTCATAGTCCATGAGTTTAAGGACCCCACAGTCCGTGGAATGTTTGGTTGTCGAGACCCGTCACCTCTCTGAAGACGTTGAAAGATTACAACGACACATATCAGAGGAGTGAAGAGATGTACCCTTGAACCAATATTGGTTGGGAGATCTGTAGTCCAATTTGGGACTAAGATCAAAGATTTATGAGCATATGGGCTCAATTAATCTGAATTAGGGATCTGTGGTCAACTTGGGCTCGGCCCATTCAGTTAAAATGTTAGAAATTTAATTAGGCTCAGTCCTTTTTCATTTAACAATGCTGAGCATTGGTTTGGCTTCTGACAATTGTTTTTGTCTTTTATTGAGTGCTGAGCACTCATTATGGCTCTGGGGTTTTATTTAAAGAACAGTTTATGTTCCCTTAACGCACACGTGATGAGTACGTGGCGCGCTTGGCGCTGTGCACCAGTCAATGAGCGCAGAGCGCTTCTTATGAAATAGCGCACACGTGAGGAGCACGTGGTGCGCTTGGTGCAGAGCGCTAGACAATGAGCGCAGAGCTCTTCTTGTGAAATAGCGCACACGTGAGGAGCACGTGGTGCGCTTGGTGCTATGCGCCAGTCAATGAGCGCTGAGGTGCTTCTTTAAGTAGCGCACACGTGAGGAGCACGTGGCGCGCTTGGCGTAGCGCCAGTCAATGAGCGCTGAGGTGCTTCTGATAAGTAGCGCACACGTGAGGAGCACGTGGCACGCTTGGCGCTATGCGCCAGTCAATGAGCGCAGAGCGCTTCTGATAAGTAGCGCATACATGAGGAGCACGTGGCGCGTTTGGCGCTGAGTGCCGGTCTTGGAGCGCTGAGGCGCTTCTTTTTAATTTGGAGCGCTAAGGCTCTTTTTTAGACAACTTTGATCAGTTCTGCGCCCTGAGAATTAAACTCTCATTCATAGGAGACTTTGTCTCATAGATCTAAGAACAAAGTTCTTATTTTATAGGAGATATTTCAATCTCTTATGTTTTTGGTGAAAGGCTTTGCCTTTATGGATCTGTGATCCTAAGAGAATTGAATTATTCTCTCCCTTTTTTATAATGAGATGTTATGATCTCTTTGTGAAAGACATTTTCCTTATAGATCTATGATCTAGCATAAGAACTAAATTCTTTTTCTGATAAGATGCTTTGATCTCTTTATTTTACCTTGAAGAAATTTTTCTTCTGCCGAGAGCTTGCTCTTCTCTCTGAACTTTCTCAAAGTTTGTGGGGGGTTCCTCTATATTTGGAAAGAGAGATCATTGGTCGTTGGGACCCATAACCTCTCCGACGACGCTGAGAGATTACGGCACCATATATCGAAGGTGTGGAGGGATGTACCCTTTGAACCATATCCTACTTATCAGGAGGAAGAATATGTTGAAGCTTAAACTCCTAACTGCTGAAAAAGGGCTTTTTGCGTTCGCGCACGTGCGTCGCACGTGTTGGGCGCACGTGGCGAGCGCAAGTGAGTCGCATGAGGCGCTTGGACATCATAAGGGGCAGCTAAGGCCCTAACATGGAGAACTAAGCTCCTTTGAGAATTGAATTCTCCCACGTGCGTTGCACTTGTTTGGCTCACGTGCGTTGCACGTGGCGCGCATGTGGCGGGCGCACGTGCATTGCATGTGGCGCACATGGTGCTTGCGCATTATGGGGGGAGCAAGCTCCTATGGAGAACTAATCTTCTTTGAGAATTGAATTTTCTCACGTGCGTTGCACGTGGCGCGCATATGGCGGGCGTACGTGCATTGCACGTGACGCACATGGCGCTTGCGCATATGCGCATTATGGGAGGAGCAAGCTCCTATGGAGAACTAATCTCCTTTGAGAATTGAATTCTCTGCCTTTTCTAAGAGGTATCCTCTTTTATTAATATGGGAGTGGTAGAGAAGGGATCTCTCTTTTTCCCGATGTGGGACTAAAAATGCATCCCCATGTAGTAGAGCATTACATTAGATTACACGTGCGTAGCACATTTGCTCATAACTTTTGATCCCGGATGAATTATGAGGCCCATAATATATCGAATCGAAGGATTTTTCGAGACACTTTTGATACCATCAGAATTTAGCTATTTCTCATTCGGGAATTTATCAAAATACAGCCCGGAAAATACCGGTTCACATTTTCTTTCTTAGATTACACGTGCAAAGCACATTTGCTCATAACTTTTGATCCCGGATGAATAATGAGGCCCATAATATATCAAATCGAAGGTGTTTTTGAAACGCTTTCGATACCATCAGAATTTAGTTGTTTCTCATTTGGGAGTTTGTCAAAATACAATCCGGAAAATACTGGTTCACATTTTCTTAAGCGTATCGCTGCCATTTGATACTTTGGGCTCTTTTGCGCAGAAATTTTTAGTGGGAACAGTTATAATGTCGAAATAAATAGTTTGTGATATTTTTATGTAAAAATGCGATAAAAGTCACAAAAATGATTATTTTGATGTGAAATTTATTTTATTGAGTTTGTTAATGTTTATTAATTAACATATGAGACTATGGTTTTATCTTGTGAAGGAAAAGTGTGGTTTTTAAAGAAAACCGAATCGGAAGTCGGACTAACTCCGCTTCTGTCGGGTTTTAGAAATGGAATTTTTTAAAGATGAAAATGAGAGAGAAAATGGGACTTACCGGCTTGTTGGACTAGAGGAGAGAGAGGGGGTCCTAAAGAAGGTTTCGGGGCGTTGATTCGTCGTCGGAATCTCCTCGGAAAATCGTTGGAGTTTCGCCCTTCGCTAACTCCACTTGTACACTAAAAGACTTGGGATTTTGGTATAGTATTTGTAAGAGAATTCTGAGTGAGAGGGGTGTATAATGGAGTGGGTATTTATAGGGGAAATTAGGGTTTAAGGGGTGATGAATAATGCATTAAAATTTGCATTAAAATAGAAATTGAAGGGGTTTTATTATTCTTTGTAAATGTGTAGAGTAAATAAGCAATACTGGAGTTAAGGGGGGAGTCCAAGGGTCTAGGGTAAAAGAAAAAATTTGGGTTTGGACTATGTTGGACCGGCGGCGCCGGCCTATGAGTGAGTTTCGTCGGTCGGATCCGAGGGGCTAGAGTCTGGATTGGGGCCACGTGTCCATGACGCTTCAACTAGCCTATTGCACGTATTTGATTATTCTGTAACTTACCCTATTCCGTGTAGTGCACGTGAAAACTCTTGGACTTCTAAAAGGTTAAAAGAAAATTAAATAAAACGATAATGTGGCTGATGGGATTTGAACTCGGGTGCTATGTCTCAGCAGTGCAAGGTCTTACCAATGAGCTACAAGCTCTTTATTGCCGTTCAAAAGCAAAACAAACTTATAACTCGTGCTCAGGCTTAAGTATTCCTTTCTGTATTTTGAAAAAAAATTCGTACAGAAAGTTTGGGTTGTTACATTCTACCCTCATTATAAAAATTTCGTCCTCGAAATTTATAAAAGGAAAGTGTAACAGATTCAAGGAAAGTTTGGTGATAGAAGTACTGATAGTGTATGAAAAATAACAAAGTGGTACAAGGGTTTGAAAAGGTTGAAGAGTATTACCAGTGTTACCTTGGTCTACAGCCTCTGCTTCTACGGCTGCTAGTGTGAAAGCCTGACGCCGGGGTACATTCCTCCTAACCGGAGGCACATTCCTCTGTCCTTAGGGCATGTTTCTCTGCCCTCGAGGAATGTTTCTCATTGTCTGATGGAATTGGCGATTAGGCTGTGCAAGAGGTGAAGCTGGGAGTGCCAGCTGAGGTGCAGGAGCCTGGATAGCTGGCCGCTGCGGATAGTTGGTGGGTGGGTGAGCTGAGTTGCATGTATAGGGACAGGTTCTAATTCCGTGATTGGATGCGCCACAAACTAAGCACAGGCCTTTTGTGCGCCTACAGTTCTTCCACAGGTGTCCATCTCTCTTGCAATAGAAGCAAAAATCTGGACTAGGCTGGTTATTGGTTTCATCCGGTATCCTGGGTTCAACAGTTGGCCTTGAAGAGGCTCCTCTTGCCATCTGAGTGGCAGTGCTCTTCATCCCGGCAGATTGAGGTCTGCCCTTCCTCTTTCCTACTGCCTCGTATCTTCGGGCCGCTTTCAGAGCCAATTCACGAGTCGGGAAATCCCCTGTAGCTAACGCGGCTTGGATCTCCGGATCTAACCCTTGTTGGAATCGTCGGGCTCTGATCTTATCTGTCGGTATTAGGTGTGTCGTAAATCTGTTGCGGTCTAGTGTTAGCTGTGCAGTATGTGATATATTGAAAATTGAACTATTGAGACATAACTTACCGATCGAGAATGCTAAACTCAGCATCGTACTCATCCACTGATTTGGTCCACATTGAACCCTGTTGTAGGTGGATGAACTGCTGTTCCATGTCGAATCTGGCAGTCTCGGGGAAGTACTTTGCGTCGAACATATCGCGGAAAGTCCTCCATTTGATAGCTTGGTCAAGGCGGCTTTCTTCCGCCTTCTACCAAACTTGTGCATTGTCGGTGAGCTGCATCTTTGCAACTCGAACCCAAGCTATCTCTGGCACTTGTGCCGCTGCCAGATCATCTTCAATATTTTGAGCCCATTCCTCGGCTTCTAGAGGGCTCTCTTTTCTTGAGAACTGCTTGGGGTGTAAGGCCCTGAATTGCTTCACCCCAGGTGCTTCTGCCTCGGGACAGTTCATCAAGATAGCAGTCTGCTGCTGCTGTCCCTCCAGGAGGCTGCGGATCGCCTCAAGCAGTACCGTCTGCTTATTGATCGGAGTAGGTACGACAGGTGTAATTGGTAGGGGTGGTGGAGTGTTGTTGAAGTTAGTGTTGGTGTTATTTAGGGAATCCATAACCTTGAAAGAAAAATTTGGGTTAGGACAGATATGAAATTGGAAGATTCAAGGAATTTGAATTGTAAAGAATGTTTTTAGTGGCTGGTTCTTGTGTTATATTGCTTAGGTTGTCCATGCAGAGCTGACATGCATGTCCATACAGAGATGACCTGTATGTCTACACAGAGCTGACCTGCATGGTAGGGTTCCATACAATGCTGTCCTGCATGGTAGGGTTCCATATAGTGCAGACCTGCATGGGCCACCAACAAAACCTGTCACGCCCCGCTTCCCAGTATACGGGCAAGGAGGCGCGACGGGGTCCGCTACGCATTTACTCAGAAGTAAACACGCTAAGCGTATCTAAGCAAAATAAAGTACAATACACAAGAGACAAAATGTAAATGAACAGCAACCCTATTTATTAACATTCTTTTATAGGTACAACTGAAAATGTAAATACATGGAATGAAAGCAATACCTAAATAATGGCATAACAGAAATAAAAATGGAATAAGTACAAGTGGCTACAGCTCTGGGTCTTCGGTGTACTGCTCAGGAGCCTGCTCCAAATGCTCATGACTGGTCTCGTACTCCTTAGCGTCGGGTCCTCCTAACAACATTCCAAAGAAGAAAAGAAATATGAATGTTGTCAGCGAACAATCGCTCGGTAAGTCCCAAAGATGAGGGAGAAGTAGAATATACAGAGGGAGAGTATAGTTTTTGTTGGCTATAGTGCCATCAAGGCAATTATCATAGTCGCAGGCATGTGATTATGATGATTGAGGGAGGACCTATACCGGTAGAACAGTCTTACTCGAGATGATAGTATGCTATTTGGTTTGTCTTTATTATCATGTACAGTATTAGGTGGCATTACAGATCACTATTACATGTTGATAGAGCCCATAGGATTCTTGCTTGACTACCAGCATTATGATGGCGATCATATACGTGGGAGCTGGGTGGTCTATAAGCACATCCTTAAATGTTCCTAGTCGTGGGAGTATCGAGACTGGGCATCAGTACTCCGGAGTAGACTAGTGTATACTTATCCAGACCCTGACGAGGGGCGGTGGCCGGTCTCAGAAGCCATTGGTGTCAGTTAGTCACCTAAGATAGTATACAGGTGCTCATTGGGTTATAAGTACACTGGACGGACCCGCCGGGAACCTGCTAGTTGGTACTATACCTATTGTCAGATAGTAGTTCCCAGGTGACATGTGTGCAGGGTAGTCTGTCGACCTGAGATCGTCATTTGTCTCGTGTGAGTTCCCAATGTGCTTTGATTACTACCCTACCACGGCTCAAAGAAGTCGTGTAAACAGGTTTTAGTTGAATACAGTCCCGAGCCATATGGAGACAGTGTACGGGTGGCCATCACCCGAAATCCTTAGCCAATGTAGTCGAGAATTACTGATCTAGGATCAGTAATTTCTCAGGTGGTGATGGGTTTCATACCGACATGAATTATCGCGTTATTAAGGGTCTGACTTTATCCACCCCCTAGACTCGATATGTGATACTCTTAAATAAACATACCGGAATGTACGGAGATTGTCACTGTCAGGCTCAGTAGGGGTACGGATGAGTTTGCTCGTCGGCCTTCCTTTCGCTCAATACCTGGGTAGCCGTTACGTACAGCTAGTGCCGCTGACGTGCTTGCGGTTAAAGCCACTGCCAGCATATTGACGAGTTTTTAGAGTCCCACACAGAGGGTTTTCACGGTTCAGGCGATATGGTGTAGATGACGTATGTTGGTACATACAGGTGTCCGATTAAATATGTGTACAGTCTGCACAGACTTTAATCGGACGGTTGATAATACTAGCGACTTAGGATTAAACCGGATTATTAAATCAGGTTTTGATTTAATAATTTATATATGTATTTATATATATGTATTCTAGTATTATTTTTCACTATTCATTTTCTCTTTTGGCTATTCGTATTTTTGTACGAATACGCGTATATGTATTTCGATACATGTACCGGGTTATATTTCATATTTATATGGAATTACTTGTAGAAGTGGACACCTCATTTGTATGATTTTCCTTTTTGGAAATTCATTTGTTTTACAAATGAGGTGGAGGAGTGAGGTGGCATGAACATTGTTAAGCATGTAGAGAGGTATGGCATGGTTTTATTTTATTGCAAAAATGAGTGGAGATATTTTTTGTGTGCATGATTGAGAGAGAGAGGGGCAGCCACCATTCTACACATGGCTTGCTCATTTCTTTTTCCTCACTTACTTCATTCTCATTCTCACTTGGAGAAACACTTAGCCATTTTTCTTTAGTTGCTCATGCCACATGTTTTCTCACCTCCTCTTTATCTTCTTGAGTTGCTCTTGGAGCATTTTAATGAGAGAAAAATTATAGTGAGATAATTCTACATCTCCACTCTCCATTGCTAGCAACCTTGGAGCGTCGGTTGCCTTGCTAGGCAAGGCTGAAGCTTGCGCCGTTTCCCTCGAGTGGATCATCGTAGATGGAGGATGACCGGCAACCAAATTCGATCCGCAACACCTCAAGGAGCTTAGAAATGGTAGAAGACCGAAGGACACGATCCGTTTGGTATAACCATCTAACTCCTAGTTTACATATTGCTAGTATAGGTTTTAGGGAAGATCCGGGCATCGGGTTGTGGTTGCGCCAGTTTTTGTAAATTTTTGTTCCGCATTTGGCCACGGTTTGATTGCCGGGGCGCTGCCGTAACCCAATATGGTATCAGATCCAACCCGTAAACCTATTACTAGCAGTTTAGACACTATTAAAGTATCGAAACCGAAACAACTCCGAAACAATACCCGTGTTATTCCAGTTTATGTCGTTTTTTTAGAGTCTTCAAATTTTTTTTTAAGCAATCGCAGAAGGCTATTTGTGAGACATCTAGAACACCCTACAAAAACGAGCCCAAACCACCGGATTCGACCCGGCGAGACTTGAAAAAATACGGGTGTCGCCGGTTTTTTATTGGAATTGGGACTTAAATTTTGTATGGTTGTCTAGTCTCTTGAATATTGGTTCAATAGTATTGTTTGTTTTGCCCTGTTTGGATATTATGTTATCTTTTGTTCAGGGGCAATTCGGGGTGCTTCGAAGTCGATATTTCAGCACTGTTTAAATGTTTACAGTACATACATTACTATCTGCGACCGTGAATGTCATTAGAGTGGTACAACTCGTCTAATTGCTATATGTCCTTTTAGACGAGTTTGCGAACATGACATTCACGTTGATGTTCTATGTTGTGCTGTGTTGTGGCTGGATCGTCGTGGATGATAGCTTGGGTGCAATGTTAGTACAGTTTAGATTCATTTGTACATTTGATATTGCGGGGCGAGCGTCCGACATGTGGATTGCCGTCACTACCATTTTGTATATTATTTGTTTGGGGCACGATTGGGTTGAGGTCGATGTCACCCTTGTACTTATTTTCTTTTCTGTACTAGGATTACCCTGCGGTGGAGTGCACGAATAGCCGGGTTCCAGAGGGCAACGGGCTCGCATCTCATGGCGTTGAGACGGAGGCGGCCTCACTCTATAATTGACGGGCTATTCGCCGCACTCGTAGGGGATATAGGTTGACCCACGGAGGGGTGCCCAAGTTACCGGATTCCGTGAAGTGCTGGGTGGCCCATTCACATTGTTGATTGGGGTTGCCTCACTTCTGGGATTGGCGGGTAACTTGCCGCACTCATAGGGGTCTAGGTTTTCATTGCACAGGCTATCCACACGACAGGGGAACGTCGGGTCTCATTTGCGGCTCAAGTGAAACCCGGCGCTCCAGGATTATCCACCACTATGTGTTGCTTGGCTGAGATTCTGTGATGTTGCTATATAACATACCTGGGATGATTGTTATATATATATATATACTAGTAGATATTGTATATGTTTTGCACCCGCGCTAGTCTAGTCCACGCTCTGTCGATAGTTAAGTAACCTAACGGGTGATGACGGGGACCAGTGGCGAATGCAGATGGCAAATACATACATTTTATTTTTCGTTTTTTTCTAGTGTGATATGTTAATTGATGGGACTGCGTTGATTCTTATCAATGCAAAGATAAAACAAGCCTATATATGATGTTGTTGGAACCAAGTTTTTAAAAAACTGACATTACATACGTTCTTTTTTGCTTTGCATCGTGGTATTCGATTGGAAATATCCTGCACCTCATTCGACGAGGCAAGGGCCGAGATCCCTTCATCGGGAGTGACCCTTTGGGCAGAAGTTTGCGTCAGCGTAATAACTGCACTATAGTCGATTCTTTTGCTTTGCATCGTGGTATTCAGTTTGGGATATCCTGCACCTCATTCGATGAGGAAAGAACCGAGATCCCTTCACCGGGAGTGACCTCTTTAGCAAAGGTTTTCGCCACTATATTTGTAAAACCACTTGGATTCCTTCAACGATATCAAGTTCATTACGTTAAAGGTTTTTCGCCAAAAACCAGCCGTAGCTCTCCGTCATTTTAGATTAGTATTGCTTAGTATTCGTGCTACGTATGTTGACTGTGTCAAGGCGCGGTGTGCGGTAGCTCTGTAATGATTTCTGTCGCATGGATATGTGGATTGGTTAGTACAGTCGTACGGTCATGTTGACTGTGTCAAGGACTCGTACGGATGGGTTTAATACAATCAAGATAATTACGGGTTGAACTTGACTAGGACCCTTTGATATGTTGACTGTGTCAAGGTCACTTGGCTCCTAGGGGTAAAAATCACATCGGGAGTTTCAAACATACAGGATACTTGCCAGGCTTGTGCATACCTTCTGGAGTATGGTAACTTGAGTGGATTCCGTCAAATTATCATGCGATGATAGTTGGATCCCGATTCCCACTGATGAGTAAGATTACTCCTCGGGTGATTTTAGATGATCCTGACTAATTCTCCTTTTAGGTTTGGAGGAGAATTCGAGAAAACAGTGGGAGCCATCTTGATTAGATAAAGTGATTAACAATTCTGATTTAGGTTAGAGTGCACGCTGAGTGTTTCTTTTCTTTCTCTCTTTGGCAGCGACCATGGCCCGACCCTAACCTAAAACTCATGAACCAAGTTAACCGAACCTTCTTAAAACACTTTGGGTTTTGGATTGTCATTTAGTCGCATAAATCATTGCCGCTCCTTCTTTCCCTTTGCATTTCTCTAGAACACTCCGTATCACTACGAAGATCCACATTTCTTGGATATTCCATCGTATAGTTACATACGAACTCGAAGAAACTTGTTCCAGATTCGAGGATGGATTCTGGTTCAGGAGAAATGGAATAGGATTATTCGGTTTTATTTTCCCTTTACCTTCTCTCAGGTTGCGAGAGCTCCCGGTATTAGGAGAGTACACCTATTGCGCTTATTGGATAGTCTTCTTCCAAACCATAGGCAGGTGTCGAAAGGTAGGGAAAGAAGAAAACCAATTAAGCATACGTGTGGTGTACAGAAGGTAATAAGTAAAGACATATAAAGGGATTAGAATAAGGGCAAAAAGAAATTGCGACTACTATTATTCACGACAAAACCGCGTATACCCCTGCCACTCCCACATCCACTTTGGTTTTCTCCAGAACACTTCGTATCACTACGAACGTTCATAATGCTTAAATACGCCATCGTATAGTTACATACGAACTCGAAGGAACTTGTTCCAGATTCGAGGATGGTTTCCAGTTCAGGAGAAATAGAATAGGATTATTCAGTTGTCTTTTCCCTTTACCTTCTCTCAGATTGCGAGGGCTCCTAGGATTAGGAGAGTACACATATTACGCTTATTGGATAGTCTTCTTCCAAATCTTAGGCTGGTGCCGAAGGATAGGGAAGGAAGAAAACCATTTGGCTTAAGTGTGGTGTACAGAAGATAATAAGTAAAGACATATAAAGGGATTGGAGTGTGAGCATGGAAATATACGGTTACAGTCATAAATCTGGATTGTGGAAGTGGCATTACTAGGAATACCCGGCTACCCCTTCGAAACATTTTCATGTTTCAGTTTGTCTGTGCAATATTAATTGAAAACTGTTTTCCCAATTGGATTCTAACTCTAGAGTATGTATTTACCAGGTTTGATTCTCACATCTGTATAGTATTACAGATGGTGAGTGGGAGTAATATATTGGGAATTAAGTGATTATATTCTCAAATTATCGGAATTCTTTGTAATTGGTGAAATTTGAGGAAATCACCTGGGTTTTGCCCGACGGCAAATATTTGGTTTTGAATATCCGTAGTTATGCACCAATTTCAAACTGATATATCTGTATGTTTATTTTATAAAGTGAGATATAACTTTTTGATATTATATCTATGACATTTACCTATATCAGTTGGTGATTAGGTAAGGTGCATTCAACAGCGGTGTAATTCTTCTTAACCATGGTACAGTTTTCAACCTACGACGCACAGGGTTTGAGTTATTAAACTCAGTGGACTTATACAGAGTATTGTATGTTGTTCTATGTCCATTAGGATAGAGGGGTTGGTACTCGTACTATATTTTGTTTACTCATGACTTCTCTAGTTTTAGACAAATATTTCGTTGAAATACAAGGTCCGGATTTTGAGAAGTTATAGGTATAAGAATAAAGTAGAGAACCATGTGTTGCAAGTATCAGGATTCTTCAAAGTGATCGAAAATGTAGATACTTGTGTAAGGTATTCCGTTGTAAGTAATGGTTTTGAGAACTTGCTTCTCTTTCAGATTACTCATATGTGGATGCACTCCTAAATGAGTAATGTTGCTTGGCCTCCTTCCATTTAGTCGATATGCACTGGAAACAGCTGCATGATTTGAATCTGGTTCCAATTAAATTAGTACCTTTGTTTCTATATGGTATATAGAATGGTTTCGTATCTTAACGATGTTAAGGTATATGGAGTTGTCCGGCTTATGCTTAAAACCAGACTCTGGATAAACTCAAGGCACGTTTCAGTAATGGCTGTTCGTGGGTTATCCCAGTCTATGTCGAGGGTTAACTTTCTACCATCTGGAAGATCAATAGACATATTGTTCTTGACTCGCCACAGTTTTAGTAAAATGGATTCTTTTCAGAAAACACAAGTGGGAGTATGGTAGAACTAGAAGTAATTCCAGAACCACAAACGATTACTGAAAATTTAATAGAACATAAAGATTCAATTGGTATTGACATTCCATTAGCCACTCCGCAGATTTGGTGGGTAACCTCAGGCACCCGAGAGGTACTTCGGTCTTCTCAGAGACGGTGACAGGGAGGTTCTTGTTTACCCAGACTTGCCATTGCTGCTGTTCTAGACTATAAGACCCGGCAGGAGGATGAGTATAGCGTCGTTCTAAACTAGCTTTAGATATGCACGTGTATATGACTCTTCCAGAGGGTTGTTGTAGTCAGTAGGAGCAACAGAAGCATAGCGGGCAAGTAGCTTATGTCTATTTATAGATTAAAGTAGGTATAGCGGAAACAGATCATCTATTTTTGATGTGACAGTCATAGGTTTTGACCTCATCAGAATAGGAGATGGATCTGGTAAGAAGGTAGTAGGGTGTGATGTCCTGGTATTTGGATGACATGCACTTTATATGAAGTGATATTCCTATACCACGATCGGTTATACTGTGGTTGTTACAAAGTTGTTTCTCCACATAGGATATGGATATAATATCAGGTTTTCTGGTTACTAGATCTATGGTTTTAGATCTAGATTTGGAAAGTGTCCCAATTCGGATACTTTGACACTATTCTAAAGGTATTTTAGAATATATGACTCCTGGTATGGTGGTGTACCTGCAGGTGATGGAGTCACCCTCTCTAAAGGATGTCTTTCAGACTATAAGGGGAGAGAGATTTGCATGATTGGCATATCACTTGCTTAGGCAATTGAGTCAATCATGAAATGTCAAGTACAACACCAGATATTGCTTTTGCACTAGCTGCAATAAGCATATATATTAATCTAATCCTGGAGAAACATTGGGAATCATTTTATGAACATAAGTGGATGTTCTAGGATATGGTAACGGCAGCCTCTTTCGGGAGACGGATATCATTTCAGGCTTCTAAGGTGACCTGGATGACAGAGTGACTGTCTGAGTTATAGTTTTTCCCTCTTTTGAGGGATAGTATGTTGGACAGGTGGTCCAAGCAGATACTGTGGAAGGCGTGGCGCAGGATACTGATTGAATTCAGTGGATTATACAGTCTAAGAAGTTTGTTGGATTTGGAGTTCATTTGTGAACTGGGTCCCATCAGATATCCAGACAAATTCTAAGATAGGTATTGCTCATTTCGGGAGATAGTTTTTCTCTGCGAAGTTGAGATATAGAGAGATAAAGATAGAAATATTGGAGCGGATCTTTTCACTGAGGCTATTTCTGGAACGCAATAGTTTCACAAACGGTCTTTGCGAGACTGATTAGTAGAGAAGTTGGGTGTTCGGTATCATACGGGCTGTGAGTATGCGACACTGCAATAATTAGCCTTAAGTGCAAGTGAGAGATTGTTGGCTATAGTGCCCTCAAGTCAATTATTGAATCGCAGGCACGCGATTGTGATGATTGAGGGAGGACCTATACCGGTAGAACAGTCTTACTCGAGATGATAGAATGCTATCCGGTTTGTCTTTATCATCATGTACAACATTAGGTGGCATTACAGATCACTATTACATGTTGATAGAGCCCATAGGATTCTTGCTTGACTACCAGCATTATGATGGTGATCATATACGTAGGAGCTTGGTGGTCTATAAGCACATCCTTAAATGTCCCTAGTCGTGGGAGTATCAAGAATGGGCATTAGTACTCCGGAGAAGACTAGTGTATACTTATATAGACCCTGACGAGGGGCGGTGGGCGGTCTCAGAAGCCATTGGTGTCAGTTAGTCACCTAAGATAGTATACATGTGAACATTGGGTTATGAGTACACTGGACGGACTCGCCGGGAACCTGCTAGTTGGTACTATACCTATTGTTAGATAGCAGTTCCTAGGTGACATGTGTGCAGGGTAGTCTGTCGATCTGAGATCGTCATTTTTCTCGTGTGAGTTCCCACTGTGCTTTGATTACTACCCTACCACGGCTAAAAGAAGTCGTGCAAACAGGTTTCAGTTAGGTACAGTCCCGAGCCACATAGAGGCAGTGAGCGGATCGTCGGGGATTCGTCTTTCCCGGTATTGGGAGTTGATGTCGCGTAGTGCACGGGTGGCCATCACCAGAAATCCTTGGCTAAGGTAGTCGAGAATTTCTGATTTAGGATCAGTAGTTTCTCAGGTAGTGATGGATTTCATACCGACACGAATTATCGCGTTATTAGGGGTCTGACTTTATCCACCCCCCTAAACTCGATATGCAATACTCTTAGACGAACATACCGGACTGTACGGAGATTGTCACTGTCAGGCTCAGTAGGGGTACGGATGAGTTTGCTCATCGGCCTTCCTTTCGCTCAATACCTAGGTAGCCGTTACGTACAGCTAGTACCGCTGACATACTTGTGATTAAACCCACTGCTAGCGTATTGACGAGTCTTTAGAGTCCCATATAGAGGGTTTTCACGGTTCAGGCGATATGGTGTAGATGACGTATGTCGGTACATACATGTGGCCGATTAAATATGTGTACAGGCTGCACAGACTTTAATCGGACCGTTGATAATACTAGCGGCTTAGGATTAAGCCGGATTATTAAATCAGGTTTTGATTTAATAATTTATATATGTATTTATATATATGTATTCTAGTATTATTATTCACTATTCATTTTCTCTTTTTGCTATTCGTATTTTTGTATGAATACGCGTATATGTATTTCGATACATGTACCAGATTGTATTATGTATTTATACGGAATGGCTTCTAGAAGTGGACACCTCATTTGTATGATTTTCCTTTTTGGAAATTCATTTGTTTTACAAATGAGGTGGAGGAGTGAGGTGGCATGAACATTGTTAAGCATGTAGAGAGGTATGGCATGGTTTTATTTTATTGCAAAAATGAGTGGAGATATTTTTGTGTGCATGATTGAGAGAGAGAGGGACAGCCACCATTCTACACATGGCTTGCTCATTTCTTTTTCCTCACTTACTTCATTCTCATTCTCACTTGGAGAAACACTTAGCCATTTTTCTTTAGTTGCTCATGCCACATGTTTCCTCACCTCTTCTTCATCTTCTTGAGTTGCTCTTGGAGTATTTTGATGAGAGAAAAATTATAGTGAGATAATCCTACACCTCCACTGTCCATTGCTAGAAATCTTGGAGCGTCGGTTGCCTTGCTATGCAAGGCTGAAGCTTGCGTCGTTTCCCTCGGGTGGATCATCGTAGATGGAGGAAGACCGGCAACCAAATTCGATCCGCAACACCTCAAGGATCTTGGAAATGGTAGAAGACCGAAGGACACGATCCGTTTGGTATAACCATCTAACTCCTAGTTTACATATTGCTAGTATAGGGTTTAGGGAAGATCCGGGTATCGAGTTGTGGTAGCGCCAGATTTTGTAAATTTTTGTTCCGCATTTGGCCACGGTTTGATGGCCGGGACGCTGCCGTAACCCAACAGTTTTATAATGTTTTATTATAATATTAGCACAGTTGTTTGTACCTTGGTACAAAAAATGCCAGTGTATACGAGACACACCGGAGACTTTGGTAACCCGTAGTACAAGACTCTGTCGATAATACCACAGAATAACGACATGGATGTAATTACGTCTTAAGTGACCACCTCGTGCCACTTTTAACATGTTCCGTACCAGTCTAACCCTTTATAACCCCGTAGTGTTTATGTATTGATTGTATTGATTGTATGGATTGTATTGTCTTGTCTTGTATTATAAATTGTATAGATGGATGATTTGTCGAAATCATGATATCAGTAAATGGAACGTATATAATGGATGAACATGTAGATGGAGTATATCCATAGTTCGGTTCGGTCAAGATAAATTAATATAAATTGAATATATGGATTCATGGATTCATGTTGAATTGTAGTTTTATACTTGAATATCATTCAAGTCAGACCGATTATATTGAGACTCGGTCTGAGTCGGACACTTTTAAAAAGAACTTGAATTAGTTTTGATGTTATCGGTAACTGCTGCATATGGACGGCATGATTTGTGTCTTTTTCCAAGACAATTACCGTGTTGATAACACCGTTTGTTATATTGTCTACCTTAAATAGGCAAGCACCCATATCTCCGGCTCCCTGAGGCTCAAGAGACTGGTCCTGCTTAAACCTATGTTTACCAGAGTCCTTATTGTAATTTATTTTAACTTGAGGGGTTTTATGTAAAAATAGTTTTGGTATAATTTCAAAATACTCCTCAAGTATTTAATTATCGTCTTTAGGGTTTTCATATATGTATATTTTATAATGTGAAATTTCTAGTGAGTAGAACATAATTTCATAGTATATGGTATTTTATTGAAATATTGTACTTGTGTTGTATTTGGATGGTATTTTCATGTAATAGTGATTCCTTTGATTTTTTTTAGAAAACTTAGAATATTTATAAAAATAGATATTTTGATAATAGGTGTATATATATATATATTTAATTAAAATAATCTATTTATTTTCTTGTAGAAATCTCATTTTTCTAAAGAAAAATGTATAAAAATTCCATCGAGATCGAATGCTCCTTGCGGATGTCTGCATCTCGCTCTACTAAGCCCCGAGGATGTGCGATAATCCGCACCATCCCGAACGGGTTCCCCAAAATGGGTTGTAGAGGCGTAATTTCATGGAAATGTTTAATACAACTTTTTATATAAAACGGTTTTGTAAGTTTAGGGCATTTATTTATAAAGCTGTATTTTCCCGTATTCTATTGTTCCAAACTTCAATCATGCTATGATAGAGATGTGTGTTGTGATGAGGTAGGTCATTACTTCGTGAACTATCTAAAGGTATAGCAAGGAATAAAGTTTATAATGTCGAAATGAATAGTTTGTGATATTTTTATGTAAAAATGCGATAAATGTCACAAAAATGATTATTTTGATGTGAAACTTCTTTCATTGAGTTTTTTAATGTTTATTAATCAACATATGAGAATATGGTTTTATCTTGGTTAGGAAAAGTGTAGTTTTTAAAGAAAACCGAATCGGAAATCGGACTAACTCCGATTCCGTCGGGTTTTAGAAATGGAACCTTTTAAAGATGAAAATGAGAGGGGAAATGGGACTTACCGGCTTGTTAGACTAGAGGAGAGAGAGGGGTCCTAAAGAAGGCTTCGGGAAGTCGATTCGTTGCCGGAATCTCCTCGGAAGTTCGTTGGAGCTTCGCCCATCACTAATTCCACTTGTACACTAAAAAGACTTGGGATTTTGTTATAGTTTTTGTAAGAGAATTCTGAGTGAGAGGGGTGTAGAATGGAGTGGATATTTATAGGGGAAATTAGGGTTTAGGGGGTGATGAATAATGCATTAAAATGGGTTTTATTATTCTTTGTAAATGTGCAGAGTAAATAAGCAATACTAAAGTTAAGGGGGGAGTCCAAGGGTCTAGGGTAAAAGAAAATTTTCGGTTTGGACCATGTTGGACCAGCGACGCCGGCCTATGAGTGAGTTTCGCCGGTCGGATCCGAGGTGATAGGGTCTGGATTTGGGCCACGTGTCCATGACGCTTCAACTAGCCTATTGCACGTGTTTGATTATTTTGTAACTTACCCTATTACGTGTAGTGCACGTGCAAACTCTTGGGCTTCTAAAATGTTAAAAGAAAATTAAATAAAAAGATAATGTGGCTGATGGGATTTGAACTCGGGTGCTATGTCTCAGCAGTGCAAGGTCTTACCAATGAGCTACAAACTCCTTCTTACTGTTCAAAAGCAAAACAAACTTATAACTCGTGCTCTGGCTTAAGTATTCCTTTCTGTATTTTTGGAAAAAAAAACTCGTACAGAAAGTTTGGGTTGTTACACATTTGCTCATTGATAGGAGCTGCAACGGTAGATGGTGGTGGTAGAGTAGGCGGTGGGGTGTTGCCATTGACATTCGTGCTGGTGTTGTTCGGTGAATCCATGACCTTGATAGAAAATGAATGGTTAGGATAGATTCAAGAAATTTGAAATGTAAGGAATGTATAGTTGCTGATTCTTATAATTCTTGTAATATATTGCTTAAGATTCCATGCAGAACTAACCTGCATGGGCCGCCAACAAAACCTGCCACGCCCCGCTTTCCAATAGACGGATACGGTGACGTGGCAGGCCGCAACGTATTTACTAAGAAATAAATACGTTAATCATAATTAAACAATATATAAAATGTACAAGAATGACAAGAGTATTAAAATAAAACAACAACTTTATTTGCATTCAAGTTTACATATAAATGTTTGAAAAGAAAAGATACAATGATATAAAGCAGTGCCTAAACAATGACATACAAAATGAAAGTAAGTACAAGGAACTAGAAGTCTGGCTGTACCGCAAGCTGATCCAAGTCCCCCTGGCTAGGCTCGATCTCCTGAGAGTCCTGTCCTCCTGACGAACATTCCAAAGAAGAAATAGAAAGGAATGTCGTCAGCGAACTAGCGCTCGGTAAGTCCCAAATAAGAAAGAGATTATAACAAGTAATGTGAAAAGTACAGATAAGTTGTGTATGATTGATTGATTACCAGTATGTGATGAATATTATAACGTGGTTGTTTGTAGCTTGACACAGATGGTATTCATGTATACGAGAGGAGTCCATCTTACCCCGTGGACTATGGTAACATGTAGTACAAGGCCTCATCATAACTCACGGGGCAACGGCATGCGAATTCATGTAGGTGTTGTTTCCACAATATTTAAGCTAATAAATAGCAAAGCATTGTTGGAACTTAATGAGGCAGCGCCTCACGTGCTCTCCATGAGGGTGCCAGCGTCAGAGCCAGTCTTATAGGATAAAACCTATAAGAGCCCGCACGTACACCTAACGTGGGCGCCAATGTCCAAAGCACAGAAGCATTCTCTGAATAAAGAGTCAAACTCTTGGAAGGCGCCGCACGCGTTACTCACGCGGGCGCCAATGTTTAAAGCACAGAAGTACTCATCTTAAGAATTAAATTCTTAAGCGGCACCCACATGAACAACGTGTGAGCGCCAGCGCCTAAGTTAATATCTGTAGAATTAAATTCTACATTTTTCTAACAAAGATTGGGATTTTCTCTGTTAAACTGAGTCGTTGGATCAAAGATCCAATGGAGGAAATATCTCCCAAATCTTTCTAAATAAGACAGATACTCTCGGTTGGATCAATGATCCAACAATAGAATAAAATTCTATTTTTTGGGAATATATGCCTCCTCAGTTTTACGAAGAACAATCTTTTCGTTTGGAATTTTAACAAACTAATTCAAAGATCCAATGGTGATTAAAAATCACCATTTTGCAGAATAAATTATGTATCTTGTTAAAAACAAGAAAATATGTTCTATAAAAATAGAAACTCTTGGATCAAAGATCCAGTGGTGGGTGAAATTCTCCAAATCAATTGGGATCTCTTAATGAGAGATTTCTTCAAAACTAATTAACAAACTTGTCTCCACTATATAAAAGACCGAAAACTTCAAGTTTGATAGAGTGGACCGCCCATAAGCTTCCAAAAACAAAATTAGAAAGCTTCAAAAAAGAACAGAGAATTAAATTCTCAAGAAAGAAGATCTCCCTCCTTAAAAACTCTAGGTAAACAAAAAATATATAAAGATAAAAATATCTCATTTACAGATCAAAAGGGTTTAACTTTTCTCAAAGAACTTAGTTCTTTCTCTGGATTTGGCATCTACAAGACAAGTCTCCCACAAGATGAGAATTTAATTCTCATCGGGAGGAACTTGTTCTTGAGAATCAAACATTCAGAAAAGAACTAGGAATTGAATTCCTCAAAACAAAGCATATAAGAGAAACCTAGTTCTCGTAAATGAACTTGGTTCTTAAAAATGAAGTTTGATCCTAGATCTATAAAATAAAGATCCTATTGATCATTAATGGGCAAAAATGCAATCAGCAGAGGAGAAAAGTGTCCAGCGCCCAGCGCCGCACGTGTTCCTCACGTGGGCGCCACAGAAGAGAAGAGTGCTTAGCACTCACTGGGCAGCGCCCAGCGCCGCACGTGTTCCTCACGTGGACGCCACAGAAGAGAAGAGTGCTTAGCACTCACTAGGTAGCGCCCAGCGCCTTACGTGCTCCCCATGTGTGCTCCGCAAAAGGAAAAAAAAGGGTGCTTAGCACTCCACAAGCAGTCCAAAATGGTTGAGTGTTCAACACTCATTAGGCAGCGCCCAGCGCCTCACGCGCTCCCCCACGTGGACGCCATAAAGAGTGCCTAGCACTCCATATAAAGACAAAAGGGGTAAAGGGTTCAACACTTATTGAGCAATCCCCATGACTGAAAGCTCCACATGATCATATGTAGGCGTCAGAACTCATATAAGTGCTCAGCACTTTCTGCATAAAAAAGGAACTGATTAAACAGAGCCCGAATAAATGCTTAGAACTTTTTTCAAAAAAAAAGATAGTGTAGACTAAGCAGACTAAAGCCCAAATTGGCTAAGTTGCTAAAGTCTTGCAAATGAGTCCAAATGCTCTGTTGCTGGGTCTTAAATAAACAAGATCCTAAAATATTATTAAGTGGATCTTATCTCAAATTGGACTGGCGTATCCTTAACAAAAATTCTTAAGGCCACAATAACCCCCATTTTCCCTCAAATGCGGGATTTGGTCTAAGGGTACATCTCTCCACATCTCTGATATATGTCGTTGTAATTCTTCAACGTCTTCGGAGAGGTGGTGAGTTCCGATAATGAATAACTCCTTTCTTGTCCCAACTTGATATAAAACTTCATCAAGACTGGGAATGATACATCCCACGTTGATATACTTCCAAATTGACGCGCACAACTCAAATAGGATCGCACCCCAATAAGGGTACATTCCATATCACCATTATTCGCTTCGTCACGTAACAAATACACGTGTGTGCAAGATGGATAAAGAACCGAGAAGTCCCTACCGAGAAGTCCAAAATAGCGATAATGGACCGAGATGTCCCTGAACTAACAACGGACCGAAATGTCCCTAAACTAATATTCGCCTCCAAAATGGCGATAACGGACCGAAATGTTCTTAAACTAATATCCGCCTCCAAAATGGCGATAATGGACCGAAACGTTCTTAAAATAAAATAATAGAGCACAAACGCTCTTTTGTTGGATCATAAGTAAAAATGATCCTGAAACCTCGTTAAGTGGATTTTTGTCTCAAATTGGACTAATGTATCCTTAACAAAAATAAATCGAGCCCCAAATGCTCATATACATTTAAGTCGATCTTAATCTCAAAATAGATTAACGGTCCTTAAATAAAAACCCCAAATCTAAAATATATGAATTTGGACTAATCCATGCCCTGCGGGCGACAACATAAAGTAGTCTCCGTATACAATCCACGGGCAACCTAAACAAACAAAAAAACACACGACACGAAGTGAACTTCCGGAGCAGGAGAAAGTGGTTATCGCAATACGGTAACGTAATTAACTGCAGGGCCTTGCACCTGCAGTGAAGAGCGTCCCCATAATCAAAAACCCCTCGCAAACGAGGGGGAATCTGATGAAGTCTGCTTCAACGGTCGCATTCGTTCAAACCTCCGATATATGGTGCCATAAATCAACTTGACATCTTCGGAGAGGTGGACGGATAAATCCAAATAGTATATGCCCCCAAATTCAGGTAAGACGATCCATCCCGGTTCGTCTCTATTTTCGGTGGTAAACAGATTCTGGTACGCCCGGTGGGACCTTTTCCTCTTTCCACTCCACATTTCGTGTGTCGTGTTTCGCGAACAAAACCGTGGTTCGCTATAGTTGCCCTTGGATTTGAGGTACTAAGATTTTGTGTCTTGTTCCTGTGTAGGAAGAAGAAGAAAAATCAATGGCTTCCAGCTGCTCAACTTGCAACAGCAACTCCCGCTCCGCCCCAACTGGAGGAGTGAATTATGGGCCTAACGCGGCCTCCATTTTTTCAATGCCGGTAGGGCAAGTAACAGAAGCCACTAGTGGATTGTTCTTCGGGTCCATTCTCCCATCAATGAGCGTCGGTGCCCCAACGCCGCAATCCGATGTTCCCAAGAAGTCGGTCTTCCACCGACTGACGACCGCAACGGCTCCTCTCAACAAGCCGTCCAAAAAGGGGGTCTCGGACTTTAATAGGCTGAGCCAAAGCTCAAGCGGGCCCGCAAAGAAGCCCATGATTCCTGAAGGGGCTAATGAAGCCGTCAAAAGTTCTTCACAAGTCAGACGATCGGTTTTCGAGAGGCTGACCGTCTCCAATCAAATCTTGCCAAGAACGTCGGTCTTTAACAGGGTGACAACTACTGGAGCTCCTCAACAAAACCAGGGGCAAGCCACAGCTGCTTCCCAAATTGAGGCGGTCCCGTCTGCAAGACACGCTCGACGTCGCCACTGGCGCCGAGTGAGAAAAGATGTGGGCAACTCTCCCTCTGGGTTCACTCCGCCGGCTCCAATGGTGGAAGTTGACGCTAATGTTCCAACTGGGAACAACTTTGATATGCTTAGGAAGGTGCGAAAAAACTCTCCAACCGCGGTGCTGAAGAAATCTCCCCCGCCTTCAGAAGCCATAATACAGACAAAACCGGAGCAGTCCCACCAATGGATCTCCTCCCAAATTCACAAGGTCTGGCGGAAAGTCCAAGACTCTGTAATCGAAAAAAACTACTCTCGCCGACTGAAGAAAATGAAGGTCCGGCAAAAGAAAGACCATCCCTCCATCATACAGCGAGGGATGTCTTCCACACGGGTTCCTGTTACAATGGCTCCTTTAATTTCGACCTCCCACAAAAGGATGAGGCCGGAGAAATTCCCACCGCCGACGGCAAATTCCAAAGGCACTGGACCCAAACGCCCCAAGTATGGGGGCATGATCATACACACGGTTTACATGGCTTCCGGAAAGTAGGAAAGCCGTGCTTCCGTGGCTCATCGACCGCAAATAAGGTCGTTAACAAAAGCTCAGGAGCAACAACAAAAGCTTTAGGAAATGCTGAGCAAAATGTCAGCACTCACCGGATAGAAAGAAAGTCCGGAACCAACATCTGAACCGCGCCAAGAGCAGGAGACCGATACAGAGTTCCTGTGAAGGGTGCTTGAAAGAAAAGACAAGGAAGCTGTTGAGCAGGCTGCTAACATAAAGCAGATGGCTCTTTTGTTCCAGAACATGGTTGGAATGATGATCCAGCCAGAAACTCCCAGCCGAGAATCCGCCGATAGTTATCGAGGATGATAGAGGGGAAACATCAAACCCGCTTCCGGTTTTATCAACTGCTAAGGAGGAAACTGTTGGAGATAGTGCCCTCAGAGTCAATTATTGGATCACAGGCACGTGATTGCAATGATTGAGGGAGGACCTATCCCGGTACGACAGTCTTACTCGAGATGATAGTATGCTATCTGGTTTACCTTTATCATCGTGTACTGCTTTAGGTGACCTGACAGGTCGCTATTACACGTTGATAGAGCCCCTAGGATTCTTGCTTGACTGCCAGCAGTATGAGGGCGATCATATAAGTGAGAGCTGGAGTCTATAAGCGCATCCTTAAAAGGTCCCTAGTCGTGGGAGTTTCGAGACAGGGCATCGATACTCCAGAGTAGACTAGTGTATACAGTCGAGACCCCGACGAGGGGCGGTGGCCGGTCTCACAGGCCACTGGTGTCAGTTGGTTCACCTAAGATGTATACAGGTGCTCATTGGGTTATGAGTACACCGGACAGGACTCGCCGGGAACATGCTAGTTGGTCTTATACCTGACGTCAGATAGCAGTTCCCAGGTGACATGTGTACAGGTTAGTTCATCGACCTGGGGATCGTCATTTGTCTCGTGTGAGTTCCCACTGTGCTTTGATTACTACCCTACCACGGCTCAAAGGAGTCGTGCAAACAGGTTTTAGTTGGGTACAGTCCCGAGCCACATGGAGGCAGTGAGCGGATCTTCAGGGGTTCGTCTCTCCCGGTATTGGGGGTGAGGTCGCGCTGTGTCTAGGAGAGCCATTACACGAAGTCCTTGGCCAGGGCAGGAGATTTACTGGTAGGTATTCCAGTAGTATCTCAGGGTGTTCTGGGCTACACTCCGACACGACTTGTACCGCTTTTGGGGGTCTGACTTTTACCAACCCCCTAGGCCCGACATGCGATGCTCATAGACGAACGGACCGGACTGTACGGATATTGTCACTGACAGGCTCAGTAGGGTGTCAGGATGAGTTCGCTCATCGACGTCCCTTTTAGTCAATAGCTGGTGGCCCGTTAAGTATTGGCTTATACCTCTGACGTGCTAGTGGTTAAATCCACAGCCATAGTATTGACGAGTCTTTAGAGTCCACCACACCTTCAGTTACTCAAGCTTTCGGGCGAAACGCTGTAGAGGCCGTATGGAGATATGGCAGGGTCCGATCAGATACGTGCGGTATCGCACGGATCAGGATCGGACGGTTTGTACTAGAGGCCGTATAGATATATGGCAGGGATCGATCAGATACGTGCGGTATTGCACGAATCAGGATCGGACGGATATTACTAGCCGGCTTTGGTTTAAGCCGGATCCTAGTATAGTACAGTGTAGATTTTGTCTTTCTGCATTTGTATCCGGACGGAATACAGATGCGGGTGTGTATGCACAGTATTGGGGTTTTCCTGTAATTTATTACGGGACCAGTTTTCTGGAGTTGCCGGTTTGCATTCCGTTCCGGCCGGTTTTCGTTTGTTCTTTCCCGGCCGGACTTTTCCGATGGAGGGGGTTATTTGCATTTATGCAAATAACATTTGTGGAAGGGGTTTCTTGCATATGTATTCATTATGATAGCATCATATCTTTTCCACCATCATTTTGATTCTCTTGCATTAATTGTGATTAATGAGAGGGTATGGGTTTAAAGTGAGAAGTATGGTTGATGTTTTCTTGTCTTTGGATGTGGTCACCCTCTTTTCTTCTCCTACCATCACCTCCCTTCATGTCTTGATTTATCCCTCCACCCTTCTCCATTTTTGATGGCCGGCCACAATATTGAGAGAGGAGGAAAAATGAGAGGGTTTCATTTTGGTGTGGGAAATTAATCATCCATCTCATTTTCATTGCTACCATAAAACCCCAAGTTGATATCTTGTTGATTCCTCCGTCTATGGCAACCAACCCCAAAGAGACATACTCTACACTACATTCTACAGCACTTCTTGGGCATGTCGACTTGCCAGCTTCATGCCCGAGTTGCCTCGGTATTGAGGTGGGAGCCCGTAAAAGATGCAGGCGATGTGGTGCCCTTCCGGCGAGGAGGCGACGACCGAAGTTTCCGCGAGGAGATCGGAGTGGAGATGAAGACCGGAGGACTCGGATCAGTCGGTATATCTCTAACCCGTCTTGTTGTTAGCTAGATCTAGTTTAATGGCCCGATCCGGAGTTTAGTGCGCGGTGGTGCCGGTTTGCAAAGTTCGCAAAATTAAAGTTTATCACCGTTTCCGCATTTGGCCGTCGAATGGACGACCGGGGCGCCGCCGTGCACTTACAGTGATATCAGAGACTCGCCATTAACTTCGTCTAGCTTCGTTTGATGTGTTTTGCATTTCCGATCGACCAAAATTCCAAAATCTATATTTTTGTTCACATCAGTTTTCTGTCGAATTTTTTTTGGTCTCTAAAAATTTTTCAGGTTGTAGAAAATTGATGTACTAGAAGTTCTAAGAGTTCTGGAAAAATTTGAGACATTGATCCTTCAGAAGGAGCGCGGAACCGCGGCAAAACCCCCCTTGTTGCCGCGGTTCCGCCGCAGGTTAGAATGGTCAATGTGTCAAACTTCTCCAGTGGGCTTCTGGGCTAAATTTAGGGGTTTTGGAATATTAAAATTGGGCCCAGAATTTCTGTGAGTGCTACAGTATTGCTTGGGGGCCCACTTGTTAATTTTTTGATTGATCGGATATTTTAAACACATTTTTTTTCACAGTATTTACATTATATCTGCGACCGTGAATGTCACTCGATCGGTAAATCCGGTCTAACTGCTATAGCCCGGTTAGACGGATTTGCGAACTTGACTTTCACGTTGATGTTCTGTGTTTTGCTGTGATGTTGCGGATCGGTCGGTGGGGATAGCCTGGATGCAATGCTAGTACAGTTGTTGTTGTATTATGTACATTTGATATTGCGGGGCGAGCGTCCAACATTTGGACTGCCGTCACTGCCTGTTTGTATTATTATTTTGGGGCACGACCAGGTTGCGGTCGATGTACCCGGTGTATGTATATTTTACTTTCTGTACTAGGTTTACCCCGCGGAGGGGTGCACGGATAGCCGGGTTCTAGAAGGCAACAAGCCCGCATCTCATAGCATTGGGACGGAAGGGGCGTCACTCCAGGATTGGCTGGCTATTCGCCGCACTCGTAGGGGGTATAGGATTTCATTGCACAGGCTATCCACACGACCAGGGGAACGTCGGGTTTTCAGTAGTGGCTCTGTGAAACCCGGAGATCCCAGATATCTGTATTGTTCTGTGATGCTGTACATTTCTGTGATGTTGCATTTTATTCACGCCTTGAGCGAATATAATATATTGGTATATATATTAGTAGATGTTGTATATGTTTTTCATCCGCGCTAGTCCAGTCCCCGCTCTGCCGTTAGTTAGCTAACCTAACGGGTGATGACGGGACCCAGTGGCGAATGCGGATGGCATATACGTACGTCAGTATATTTTCGTTCTTTGTGGTGTGATCAATTGATGGGACTGCATTGATTCGGATCAATGCAAGATAAACAAACCTAATCTGATGTTGTTGGAACACTTTTCAAAAAGCTGTTATTGCAAGGACGTTCACTTTTGTTTTGCATCGTGGTATTCATTTGGAATATCCTGCTCCTCAGTCGACGAGGCAAGGGCCAAGATCCCTTCACCGGGAGTGACCCCTTGGATAGAAGTTTGCGTCAGGGCTTTAACTTCACTATAGCCGATTACTTTTGCTTTGCATCGTGGTGTTCATTTGGAATATCCTGCACCCCATTCTACGGGGAAAGAGCCGAGATCCCTTCACCGGGAGTGACCTCTTTAGTAAAGGTTTTCGTCACTATATTTTCTAAAAAAAAACTATCCGTTCCTTCAACGATATCAAGTTCATTACGTTAAAGGTTTTCGCCAGAAACCATTCGTAGCCCTCCGTCGTTTCATATGGGTAGTCAATAGTATTCAAGCTGTGTTTGTTGGCCAAAGTCAAGGCACAGTGTTTGGTAGCTGTTGGTTATTCATATGCAGCATAGATAGATGCGTTGGTTTGGGGCAGTCGTATAGCCTTGTTGGCCAAAGTCAAGGGCTTGTACGGGTGGGCTCAAATTAACCTGGAGAATGACGGGCAGAACTTGACATGTGACTTATGATTTGTTGGCCAAAGTCAAGGTCATAAGAGCATGGGGTAAAAATCACATCGGGAGTTTCAAAAGTACTGAAACTTTCCAGATATGCGCATACCTTCTGGAGTGTGATAGAGTGAGCGGATTCCGTCACGTTATCATGCGATGATAGTTGGATCCCGATTCCCACTGATGAGTTAGTTTACTCCTCGGGTATTCCCGACTAATTCTTCTTATAGGTTTGGAGGAGAATTTGAGGTACAGTGGGAGGTTTCCAGATTAGATAAATTGGTAACCATTCTGATCTAGGTTAGAGTGCACGCTGAGTGTTTCTTTTCTCTCTCTCTTTGACAGCGACCATTGACCCGACCCAAGACTATGACTCAGAGACCAAGTTGACCGAACCTTCTTAACACAGGCTTTTGGATTGTCAGAGTTGCAGACCTCATTGCCACTCCTACTTTTACCCTTTTCTCCAGGACACCCCGTATTTCTGCGAACGTCCACTTCCATTGGACAAAGCCATCGTATGGTTAGATACGAACTCGAAGAAATTCGAGGATGGTTTCTGGTTCTGGAGAAAGCGGATAGGATTATTCAGTTGTCTTTTCCTTTTACCTTCTCTCAGGTTGCGAGTACTCCTTGGTTTAGGGGATAGTACACCTATTACGCAAATTGGATAGTCTTCTTCCAAACCTTAGGCTGGTGCCGACCGGTAGGGAATGAAGAAAACCAATTAGCATAACGATGGTGTGCAGAAGGTATTAAGATTAAGACAAAGCAAGGGATTAGTAAGAGGGCAAAGTAAATTGCGACTGATATTCACGACAAAACCAAGTATTTCATTACCACTCCCACATCACCTTTGTATTTCTCCAGGACACTCCGTATCACTACGAAGATCCACAGTTATTTGGATATTCCATCGTAAGGTTATATACGAACTCGAAAGGAACTTGTTCCAGTTCGGGGATGGATTCTGGTCCAGGAGAAATAGGAATAAGGTTTATTCGGTTGTCTTTTATCTTCACCTTCTCTCGCATTGCGAGTGTTCCTAGGATTAGGACAGTACACCCATTATGTTTATTGGATAGTCTTCTTCCAAACCATAGGCTGGTGCCGAACGGTAGGGAAGGAAGAAAACCATTTGGCCTAAGGGGTGTGCAGAAGGTAATGACTAAAGACATATAAAGGGATTTGGAGAGGTGGCAAAGAATTATGCGGTTATAGTTGTGAATCTGGATAATAGTATAGGCATTACTAGGAATACCAGGATACCCCATCGAAACATTTCAATGTTTCAGTTCAACTGTGCACTGTTAAAAGAAAACTGATTTCCCGATTAGATACTTGCTCCAGGGTATGTATTTACCAGGTTTGATTCTCACATCTGTATGGTTTTACAGATGATGAGTGGGAGTAAGTTATTGGGAATTGGGTGATCATCCTCATTATATCGAGATTCGTTGTAATCGGTGATATTTGAGGAGATCACCTGGGCTGTTTGCCGGTCGGCAAATATTTGGTTTTGAATATCCGCTGTTGTGCACCAATTTCAAATTGATATATCTGTACGTCTATTTTCATAGAGTGAGATATACCTTTTGATATTATGTCGATGACATTTACCTATATCAGTGGATGGTTAGGTAAGGAGCATTAAACAACGGTGTAATTCTTCTTAACCATAAGTACAGTTTTTAACCTACGACACACAGTGAAAGAGTTGTTAGACTCAGTGGACTTATACAGAGTATTGTATGTTGTCCAGTGTCCATTAGGACAGAAGGGTTGGTCCTCATACTATATTCTGTTTACTTTTAACTTCTCTAGTTCTTAGACATGTGTTTCGTAGAAACACAGGGTCTAAGTTTTGAGGAGTTATAGGTATTTGAATAGAGTAGAGAACCAGGTATAGCAAGTATCGGGATTCTTCAAAGTGATCGAAGATGTAGATACTTGTGTATGGTATTCAGTTGATAGTAATGATAAAGAGAAATTGCTTCTCTTTCAGGTTGCTCATAATTGGAAGCATTCCTAAGTTGAGTAACGCTGATCGGCCTCCTTCCATTTAGTTGACATGCACTGGTGACAGCTGCATGATTTGAATCTGGTTCAATTAAATCAGTGCCTCTGGTTCTATATTGGATATAGTACAGTTCATATCTTAACATTGTTAAGGTACGGGGAGTTGTCCGGTTTATGATTAAAACCAGACTCTGGATAACTCAAGGCACGTTTCTGTAATGGCTGTTTGTGGGTTGACCCAGGCTATGACGAGGGTTGACTTTCTACCATAAGAAAGATCGATAGTGATATTGTTCTTGACTCGCCACAGTTTTAATAAAAATGGATTTTTTCAAAAACAGTAGTGGGAGTATGGTAGAACTGGAAGTGATTCCAGAACCGCAAACGATTACTGAAGATTTGATAAGGAACCTAAAGATTCAATCTGTTTTGACATTCCATTGGCCACTCCGCAGATAAGGTGGGTAACTTCAGGCACCCGAGAGGTACTCCGGTAGCCTCAAGGACGGTGACACGGAAGTTCTTGTTTACCCACACTTGCCATTGTTGTTCCAGGCTGCGAGACCCGGCAGGAGGATGAGTATAGCGTCGTTCTAAACTAGCTTTAGAAGTGCACGTCTATATGACTCTGCCAGAGGGTTGTCGTAGTCAGTGGGAGCAGCGGAAGCATTGGTGGACATCAGGCTTATGTCTATTTATAGACTAAAGCAGATATAGCGGAGATAGATCATCTATTTCTGATGTGACAGTCATAGGTTTGACGTCATCAGAATAGGGGATGGATCTGTTGAGAAGGTAGTAGGGTGTGATATCCTGGTATTGGATGACATACACAAAGTAAGAAGTGATATTCCTATACTACGATCGGTTATACTTTGGTCGTCACACAGTGGTTTCTCCACAAAGGAAATGGATTTTGTATCAGACATACTGGCTACTAGATCTATGGTTTTAAATCTAGATTTGGGTGGTTTCCCAATCAGGGTACTTAGACAGCATTCTAAGAGTATTTAGAATGGGCGACTCCTGGCACGGTAGTGTACCTGCAGGTGATGGAGTCACCCTCTCTAAATGTGTCTTATAGACTAAAGTAGAGAGGGATGTGCATGATTGGCAGATCACTTGCTTAGGCAATTGAGTCAATCATGAGATGTCAAGTACCACACCAGATGTTGTTCTTGTACTAAATGCAATAAGTTGACATTGATCCAATCCTGGAGAAACAGTCGGAAGCAGTTTTAGAACATAAGTGGATGTTCTAGGGATATGATAACGACAGCCTCATTTGGGAGACAGTTATCATTCCAGGCTTCCAAGGTGACATGGACGACAAGGAGGTTGTCAGAGTTATAGTTTTCCCTCTGACGAGGGGCAGTATTTTGGACAGGTGATCCAAGGCAATACTGAGGGAGGCATGGCGCAGGATACTGATTAAGTTCAGTTGACGATACAGTCTAAGAAGTTTGGATTTGGAGTTCATTTATGAGCTAGGTCCCATCAGACATCCAGACATTCTAAGACAGGTATTGCTCATTTCGGGAGATGGCTTTCTCCCCGAACTTGAGATATAGAGAGAGACATAGAAAGAAACTTCAGAGCGGATCCACTCGCTGAGGCTATTCCTCGAACGCAATAGTCTCGCAAACGAGCTTTGTGAGACTGACTTGTAGAGGAGTTGGGTGTTCGGTATCACACGGGCTGTGAGTATGCGACATCGCAATAATTAGCCTTGAGTGCAAGTGGGAGATTGTTGGAGATAGTGCCCTCAGAGTCAATTATTGGATCACAGGCACGTGATTGCAATGATTGAGGGAGGACCTATCCCGGTACGACAGTCTTACTCGAGATGATAGTATGCTATCTGGTTTACCTTTATCATCGTGTACTGCTTTAGGTGACCTGACAGGTCGCTATTACACGTTGATAGAGCCCCTAGGATTCTTGCTTGACTGCCAGCAGTATGAGGGCGATCATATAAGTGAGAGCTGGAGTCTATAAGCGCATCCTTAAAAGGTCCCTAGTCGTGGGAGTTTCGAGACAGGGCATCGATACTCCAGAGTAGACTAGTGTATACAGTCGAGACCCCGACGAGGGGCGGTGGCCGGTCTCACAGGCCACTGGTGTCAGTTGGTTCACCTAAGATGTATACAGGTGCTCATTGGGTTATGAGTACACCGGACAGGACTCGCCGGGAACATGCTAGTTGGTCTTATACCTGACGTCAGATAGCAGTTCCCAGGTGACATGTGTACAGGTTAGTTCATCGACCTGGGGATCGTCATTTGTCTCGTGTGAGTTCCCACTGTGCTTTGATTACTACCCTACCACGGCTCAAAGGAGTCGTGCAAACAGGTTTTAGTTGGGTACAGTCCCGAGCCACATGGAGGCAGTGAGCGGATCTTCAAGGGTTCGTCTCTCCCGGTATTGGGGGTGAGGTCGCGCTGTGTCTAGGAGAGCCATTACACGAAGTCCTTGGCCAAGGCAGGAGATTTACTGGTAGGTATTCCAGTAGTATCTCAGGGTGTTCTGGGCTACACTCCGACACGACTTGTACCGCTTTTGGGGGTCTGACTTTTACCAACCCCCTAGGCCCGACATGCGATGCTCATAGACGAACGGACCGGACTGTACGGATATTGTCACTGACAGGCTCAGTAGGGTGTCAGGATGAGTTCGCTCATCGACGTCCCTTTTAGTCAATAGCTGGTGGCCCGTTAAGTATTGGCTTATACCTCTGACGTGCTAGTGGTTAAATCCACAGCCATAGTATTGACGAGTCTTTAGAGTCCACCACACCTTCAGTTACTCAAGCTTTCGGGCGAAACGCTGTAGAGGCCGTATGGAGATATGGCAGGGTCCGATCAGATACGTGCGGTATTGCACGGATCAGGATCGGACGGTTTGTACTAGAGGCCGTATAGATATATGGCAGGGATCGATCAGATACGTGCGGTATTGCACGAATCAGGATCGGACGGATATTACTAGCCGGCTTTGGTTTAAGCCGGATCCTAGTATAGTACAGTGTAGATTTTGTCTTTCTGCATTTGTATCCGGACGGAATACAGATGCAGGTGTGTATGCATAGTATTGGGGTTTTCCTGTAATTTATTACGGGACCAGTTTTCTGGAGTTGCCGGTTTGCATTCCGTTCCGGCCGGTTTTCGTTTGTTCTTTCCCGGCCGGACTTTTCCGATGGAGGGGGTTATTTGCATTTGTGCAAATAACATTTGTGGAAGGGGTTTCTTGCATATGTATTCATTATGATAGCATCATATCTTTTCCACCATCATTTTGATTCTCTTGCATTAATTGTGATTAATGAGAGGGTATGGGTTTAAAGTGAGAAGTATGGTTGATGTTTTCTTGTCTTTGGATGTGGTCACCCTCTTTTCTTCTCCTACCATCACCTCCCTTCATGTCTTGATTTATCCCTCCACCCTTCTCCATTTTTGATGGCCGGCCACAATATTGAGAGAGGAGGAAAAATGAGAGGGTTTCATTTTGGTGTGGGAAATTAATCATCCATCTCATTTTCATTGCTACCATAAAACCTCAAGTTGATATCTTGTTGATTCCTCCGTCTATGGCAACCAACCCCAAAGAGACATACTCTACACTACATTCTACAGCACTTCTTGGGCATGTCGACTTGCCAGCTTCATGCCCGAGTTGCCTCGGTATTGAGGTGGGAGCCCGTAAAAGATGCAGGCGATGTGGTGCCCTTCCGGCGAGGAGGCGACGACCGAAGTTTCCGCGAGGAGATCGGAGTGGAGATGAAGACCGGAGGACTCGGATCAGTCGGTATATCTCTAAACCGTCTTGTTGTTAGCTAGATCTAGTTTAATGGCCCGATCCGGAGTTTAGTGCGCGGTGGTGCCGGTTTGCAAAGTTCGCAAAATTAAAGTTTATCACCGTTTCTGCATTTGGCCGTCGGATGGACGACCGGGGCGCCGCCGTGCACTTACAGAAACGATCTCCAAGGCTTCTCTTGATGTCTATATAGCTCAAAAAATATGAGCTCATCAAGCGAATGAAGTGGCTGGCCAAATCGGCAAAACTGGGCGACCATATTCAGGCTGGTATGATCAAATCAAGTACCCGCCGGGATATACGATCCCTAAATTCCATATATACAAGGGGACAGGCAATCCACACCAGCACGTCGCTCGGTTCAGAGCTTTGTGCAGCAACACTGGAGGCAGCGACAAACTTTTGCTTCACCAGTTCGTTGGCAGCCTGTTAGAAACGGCTTTTGAATGGTACCCGGAGTTCCGAAATGACTCCGTAAGAACATTCACAGAAATGGAACTGCTGTTCACACAGCGGTTTGCCAGCGCAAGCGAGTGTACCCTGATCACGGCTTTAATCAAATGCCAAGGTAAAGCCAGGAGAAACCTGGGTCCAATACGCGATCCGGTGGCAGAACCTATGGTTAATGTGCGAACAACGCATCGAAGAATCCCCTGCCGTGGGCATGTTCATCGGGACCCTAGATCCGCAAACGACTATGTCCCAGTTCATGACATTCTTTAAGCTGACTACCTTCCAGGCCCTGATCGACAAGCTGGCCTAAATGGACCGGATGGGCCATGGGCCTTCCTCCTAAAAAATGGACCCTCAAAATGCCAAGGGTAAAGGGAAAGCGGCTTTCGTTGCCAACACTCAACAGCAACCGAGTGACCCAAAACCGGTTGCTCGCCAAAACAACACGCGTCCGCGCATATCCCTGGAAGAAAGGTTAGGACGCGCTTAGTCGTTTCCCCGTGACAAAACGAGGAGACTGTTCGAGCTGGTAATGCGCAACAAACTCATTATATTGCGAGACCCATGACGTCCACCGCAACCCGGCGACGTCAACAACCCCAACTACTGCTCCTATCACAGAATGGTGAGCCAACCAATTGAGGATTGCTACGTCTTCAAAAACTGAGTCGAGAATCAGTATCAACAGGGAAAGTTCGCACTGTCTGAGAACTGGAGGGTGAATCCACTACAGAAGCACGCTCCTAAAAAGATGGATACGCTAGGGGCATCATGCTCGCTCGTAGAAGAAGCTCCATTGGAAGTCGTTATTTCAGCTAAAACTAAAAGAATGTTGAAGGATCTCCAGGCATGTCCGGCAATCATGTGGAAGAGCCCGCTTGAACTGGAAATCATCGAAGGGATGCTGAAACCGCGTCCCGTCTCGAAAACTGTCGACAAAGGGCAAAATCCCCAAGTCGAGCCTTCAAAATTTTCGAAGAAAAAGAAGAAGACTAAGAACCCTGTGTAACCTGCCGAGTATGATGACGAACGCACAGACCTACAAAGGTACATTGACATGCTGGAGGAGTACAACTAGAAGGCGCGGACACCGATCACCCTCGAAGAGTTCCTCAAGCATATTCTTGAGAACGAAGAGAGTGACAACGATGAGGAAAATGACTCATAAGAAACCGAAGACTATGTAGTAAGTTGCCACATGGTTTTACATTCGTCGTTAAATGACGAAGAAGACCCTTCAGCGTTAGAAAACAACGCAGAGGAACTGGAGGCAGGATCGGCGCCAAAATCCCCGGAACTGTCGGAAGACCCAATCGATAGGCTGTTAAACGAAGCCTTTCGAAAAAGCAAAGCTGACCGAGAACGCGAAATAGCTATATACGAAAAGGCTAAGCGTCAGCGTCAGAATGAACAAGCTACGGTAAGGAGGAGTCGTAAATTACTCCAACCAAACCGAAGCACACCTGCCGCAAATAAAAGCATGATCAAAGAAGAGAAGCGGTTCACCAAAGCCCTGTCAGTGGGAATGAAGATGCCACCTCTGGTAGGAAACACTTTCGTGGTCATATGTCTCGACGGAGAGGATTCATATCCAAACTACTGCCTATATTATCGGAGGATTGCCCACCCCACCGAAGAATGCAGTGCCTTCAAGAAGTGGTGGCAATGATATGTTGCCCATTAAAAACACTTCAAGAGGATGAAGCGCGAAGCTCGTCGACAGCAAAAATGTGTGACAAGTACGCGTGAAAAAATGACTGGAAACTGTCATATGGTTGATACTAGTCCAGAAAGGAAAAAACCCCAAGTTCTTACCTTCGGGAGCGATTCTGAGCACGAAATGATCATCAACCCTCTCTTCAAAGACTCCACCTCTGAAAAAAAGAAGAGGGGGAGAAGAACTGTGAGAACATTCAGCTGCGTATATGCACGCTGCCTGAAAAGAAGCTCGGACCTACAAACAAGGGTTCGAGCAAAAAAGATAAAGGGAAAGAAAAAATCCCTAAGGAAATTGCCCTCGACGAAACCCGCCTTATAGCACAGCAAAACCTGGAGGCTTATAAGGCAAGGATGACATGGTCATATGAAAAACTGACCAGGCCGAGAACATTCCGCCAAGGCGAACTCGTTCTAATCGTCAAAAGTCCTATGATCCCCAATCGTGCAAAACGGGGACAGTTCGAGCCAAACTATGAAGGCCCGTACATCATAGACAAATTCTACCAAGGTGGAGCCTACCTGCTCATGGATATGCATGGCGAAAGACCCTTCAGGCCAATAAACAGTCGATTCCTATAAAAATACTATGCTTGACGAGTCATGACTTAGGTCAATGATAGATGACGACGCTTGTGTCCGCTCGCTATCTTCCTGATTCAAAAAACTCTGAATAGTATGTAAATAAAACCGGTCGCCTCAAATATGGCGACATCGGACCGAGAAGTTCTTAAACTAGAACTTCGTCCCAAAATGGCGATAATGGACCGGAATCTCCCTAAACTAGCATGTCGTCTCCAAAACGGCAATCTCCACCTTTGAGATCTACATTGTAATCGAAGCCCCAACAGCAAAGACTGCAACTTAAGTCCCACTAGCTACACAGATACTCCAGCGGTGAAGTCACCCCTAAGTCCCGTTAGCAAACAGATGGGTAAAAAAAAAGGTATGTCCACAAGCAAAATAAGCACGGATGAAAACCTGAAAGGGCACCGTGAGTAAAAACAGCAGGGCTACAGGCGAGTTTGTGAAAACCCGTAAGGGCGCCATCTCGTTAAAAAATTTTTTTAAAAAAAAGGTATGTCCAAAAGCAAAATAGGCATGGATGAAAACCCGAAAGGGCACCGTGAGTAAAAACAGAATGGCTACCGGCGAGTTTGTGAAAACCCGAAAGGGCGCGATCTCGTTAAAAAAAACGATATGTCCACAAGCAAAATGGACATGGATGAAAACCCGAAAGGGCGCCGTGAGTAAAAATAGCAGGGCTATCGGCGAGTTTGTGAAAACTCGGAAGGGCGCAATCTCGTAAAATTTTCACTTACGAGATCCTCTCGACTCGTAAGGAGAACTCCCCCTATGAGACCCTCACGGCTCATAGGATTCAAAAGCCTTAAGCTACAGGGATCCAAAAATGTTCTTAAGCCATTACATTCTCCAAATTGCCCTACAGGCTGTCCAATATTGGCCCTTGTATACAATCCACGGGCACAAATAAATATAGCCCTCACCCAGTTCCACCAATGGCGCAAAATGTCCTCATATGGTGAACGACACTTGTAATCCTCTCAACTTATAAGGAGAAAACACTCATACAAGATCCTTATGACTTTCAAGGGAGAACACACACTTAGGAGTCCCCACGATTCCTAAGGAGAAAATACACCTACGAGTGTTCCTCACGTGGGCGCCATAAAAGAGAAAAGTGCTTAGCACTCACTGGGCAGCGCCCAGCGCTGCACGTGTTCCTCATGTGGGCGCCACAGAAGGGAAGAGTGCTTAGCACTCACTAAGTAGCCCCCAGCGCCTCACGTGCTCCCCACGTGTGCGCCGCAAAAGAAAAAAAAGAGTGCTTAGCACTCCACAAGCAGTCCAAAATGGCTGAGTGTTCAACACTCATTGGGCAGCGCCCAGTGCCTCACGCGCTCCCCACGTGGACACCATAAAGAGTGCCTAGCACTCCATATAAAGACAAAAAGCGTAAAGTGTTCAACACTTATTGAGCAATCCCCATGAATGAAAGCTCCACATGATCATATGTGGGTGTCAGAACTCATATAAGTGCTCAAAACTTTCTGCATAAAAAATGGACTGATTAAACAGAGCCCAAATAAGCGCTTAGCACTTTTTTCAAAAAAAGAGAGGGGAGATTAAGCAGACTAAAGCCCAAATTGGCTAAGTTGTTAAAGTCTTGCAAATGAGTCCAAATGCTCTGTTGCTGGGTCTTAAATAAAAAAGATCCTAAAAAGTTGTTAAATGGATCTTAGTCTCAAATTGGACTAACGTATCCTTAACAAAAATTCTTAAGGCCACATTAACCCTCTTTTCCCCTCAAATACGGGATTTGGTTTAAGGGTACATCTCTCCACACCTCTGATATATGTCGTTGTAATTCTTCAACGTCTTCGGAGAGATGACGGGGAATGATACAATAACTCTCGACAACCAATAACTCCTTTCTTATCCCAACTTGATATAAAACTTCATCAAGACTGGAAATGATACATTCTACGTTGATGCACTTCCAAATTGACACGCACACCTCAAATCGGATCGCACCCCAAATTGGATGCATTCCATATCACTATTATTCACTTCGTCACGTAACAAATACACGTGTGCGCAAGATGGATAAAGGATCGAGAAGTCCCTAAACTAATATTCACCTCCAAAATAGCGATAATGGACCGAGATGTCCCTAAACTAACAACGGACCGAAATATCCTTAAACTGATATTCGCCTCCAAAATGGCGATAACGGACCGAAATGTCCTTAAACTAATATCCGCCTCCAAAATGGCGATAATGGACCGAAACGTCGTTAAACTAAAATAACAGAGCCCAAACGCTCTTTAGTTGGATCCTAAATAAAAATGATCCTGAAACCTCGTTAAGTGGATTTTAGTCTCAAATTGGACATATGTATCCTTAACAAAAACGAATCGAGCCCTAATGCTTACATACATTTATGTCGATCTAATCTCAAAATAAATTAACGATCCTTAAATAAAAACCCCAAATCTAAAATATACGGATTTGGACTAATCCACGCCCTACGGGCGACAACATAAATTAGTCTCCGTATACAATCCACAGGCAACCTAAACAAACAAAAACACACACGATACGAAGTAAACTTCCAGAGCAGGAGAAAGTGGTTATCGTGATACGGTAACGTAATTAACTGCAGGGGCTTGCGCCTGCAGGGAAGAGCGTCCTCACAATCAAAAACCCCTCGCAAACGAGGGGGAATCTGATGAAGTCTGCTACAACGGTCGCATTTGTCCAAACCTCCGATATATTGTTAGTTATATGTATGTCCTAGAGGCCATTATTATACATGTGATGTATATTATAGTGGATGGTTGGACATATATAGGGAGAACTTTCTTGCTCGACGTGATAGTATGCTATCTGGTTGCTCTTTATCTTAACATGTACACTTATTGTCTCTCTATTACATATTGATAAAGCCCTTAGAATGAGTACTTGACTACCAGGATTATGATACAGATCATACTAGTGGGGCAAGGGTAGTGGGTAAGTACATCCTTCAAATGTTCCTAGTCGTGGGAGTATCGAGACGGGGCATCGATATTCCAGAGTAGACTAGGGTATACGCTTCTCGACCCATATGATGGGCGATAGATGATCTCATATCCATTGGTGTTCGATATCAGAGATGGTATACGGGTGCTCAGTGGAGACTGGGTACACTGGACGGACTCACCGAGAACTCCTAGATGGTATTATACCTATCGTCAGATAGCAGTTCTCTGGTGACACTGGTACAGGTTAGTCTGCCGACCCGAGATCGTCATAAAGTCTTATGTGATTCCCACTGTGCTTTGATTTCTACCTTACCACGTTCAAGAGATCGTGCAAAATAGTGGTTTTTGGGTACAGTTTCGAGTCACATGGAGGCAATGAGCGATAGGAGGGGATTTCGTCTCTCCCGATATTGGGGGTTGATGTTGCGCTATGCTTGATAGGCCATAACAGGAAATCTCTGGCCAGGATTGCTGAGATCTACTGGTAAGTGTTTGTAGGGTTCCTAGGCACACTAATGAAGTCTCACAAGGCATCAAACATGGCTAATTCAAATTTTTCCTTGTGCCTACAAACCCTAATACAGATCGTTAACTAGATATATAGGCGATGCAAGCATGTAAACGAATTAAATGCTAAAGGAAAGTGACTACAACCTTTGTAGATCCGGTCCTCCACGTCCTAGGCTCCGTGATGAGGTCCCTCCGCTGTCCAAATCAAATCCATGACTCTAGCGTCGGCTTCATCGGAGAAATGGGCGGGCTTGGTCATCGGTTCGATGTCGAAGATGATCTACGTCGAGGCATCACAAGATCAAGCTCCAACTTCACCAAGCCTTGAAAACTTGTGAAGGAAACACCCTATACTACTTGGCAAGAGGTAGAGGATGAAGAAATAGGAAGTGGGTTCACTTTAGAATTGGATTTCTCACTCATTTTCACTAGTTGCCATTGAAGCTATCAAGCTTTCTCTTCTTTAAGAAGAAGAAGAAGATGATGATATATGATAAGTTATTTAAAAGGAAAATAAAAAGAATACTTATCATGTCTTCAACCATGGTTTAGTGTAGAGATTTAACTAAGGTTAGATGAGTGGTTAGGGTTAGAGAAGAGACAAGAATGGTGGACTTGTTCAAAGCTTCAAGAAGCTTCAAAGAAAAACAAAACTAGCAACCATTCTTTTCTCTTTATCTTTTCTAAATGAAATAAATAAAATAAATAAATAGATAAATGAATAAGTAAGTGAAATGAAACCCTAACCACTGACTAACCATGGTTTAATTCTTTACACAAAACCAAGCTAGAATGTATCATCAAACATGATACAATCATGTGCACAAAAAATATATCACATATACAATGTGCATTTCAAGTGAGAAAATCCATTTAAAGTGAACCAATACTAGTTAATGCAAAGTAATATATCAAATATACAATTATGCATTAAATCATTAAATCAATACTTGATTTAACGATCCGGTCATATCGCATATAACCGACTAATATCCAATGTATCGGCTTATCGAATCAAGCCTTGATTCGATAACTAGGTTATATCGCATACAACCATTCGACACATACATCGCGAGAATGAAATACGGTATCACATACACGCATTATTCTCGGTCCCGCACATATCCTATATGTGCTCCTATTTCGTTTCGCTTGAGCCAGGAAACCTCTATGTAGGACTCTAAAGACTCGTCAATACGCCGGCAGCAGATGATGATCATATCAAGCATCCACAAGCCGCAAGCGGTCTGCTAAACGTAACGGCCACCCGGGTATTGAGCGATCAGAAGATCGACGAGCAAGCCCGCTCACACTCCTGTGAATCCAACCAGTAACACTTACCGTACAGTCCGGTCTGTTCGTCTGATATGTCGCATATCTCACCTAGGGGTGGTAAACGTCAGACCCCAGTAGCTCGATAAGTCATGCCGACGTGAAGTCCATGATATGTGTGAAACTACTGATAACACTTACCAGTAGGTCACTGCAACCCTGGCCAGGGATTTCCTGTTATGGCCAGTCGAGCATAGCGCAACATCAACCCCCAATACCGGAAGAGACGAATCCCCTCCTATCGCTCATTGCCTCCATGTGAATCGGGACTGTACCCAAAAACCACCTGTTTGCACGACTCAGTAGAGCCGTGGTAGGGTGGAAATCAAAGCACAGTGGGAGACACACAAGACTCTATGACGATCTCGGGTCAACAGACTAAGATGTACCAGTGTCACCAGAGAACTGCCATCTGACGTGAGGTATAATACCATCTGGGAGTTCTCGGCGAGTCCGTTCAGTGTACCCAGTCTCCATTGAGCACCCGTATACCATCTCTGATGTCAAACACCAATGGATATGGGATCATCCATCGCCCATCACATGGGTCGAGAAGATATACGCTAGTCTACTCTGGAATATCGATGCCCCGTCTCGATATTCCCACGACTAGGAACATTGAAGGATGTACTCATTGACTACCCAGGCCCCACTAGTATGATCTGCATCATATTCCTGGAAGTCGAGTACACATCCTAAGGGCTTTATCAACATGTAATCAGAGAGACAGAAAGCATATATGTTAAGATAAAGAGCAACCAGATAGCGTACTATCATGTCGAGCAAGAAAGTCCTACCTATATATGTCCCAGCATTCACTACAATATACATCCAATGTACAGTAATGGCCTCTAGGGCATACATATAACTAACAATCTCCCACTTGCACTAGGGCCATCTGTAGCAGTGGTTGCAGTATCACATACTCAACCATCCCCTGAAAGTCTCTCTCTGGGAAAAGGCCTTTGTGAGTGGATCCGCCATGTTGTCCTCTGAGTCTACTCTCCTAATCTCGATCACCCTAGAGATCATCTATCTCCATGATCAGGTGATGCTGCCTCAGAATATGTCTGGGTCACTGATGGGACCAGGGTTCCTAGGCCAAAGCCACAGTTCCATTGTCATACAATGGTAGGAACCTAGTTCATCTTATGAACCAATATACACCCAAACCACCTCTTTGGTAGTATCTTAAATAGCAATGTTACCAGCCTTTATCGTCTAGTTTGCCACGGTATCTAGCTTGGAACTCTTCTAACATACCGTCCCTTTACTGAGGGTAAAGACAATACCTGTGACTGACATTCAGTCGTCTTTATCACCCTGGAACTCTTCCAGTGATTCTCCCCAGGATCGATTGATACCATCCCACTACATCTAGTGAGAATCCTAGCATCCAATTACATCTATCTCATAGATGAAAACTCAGGATTTAGGAGGTATCACTTTGATCCTTTTGCAGAATCCTTGTGATAAGCGGAGATTGACCGAGCGTAATGTAGGAAATCCCATTCCTATCAAGAGTATGTCATCCACGTACTCTACGAGGATCGTCACCATACTCCCTACTACCTTTTTGTATATACTTGGTTCATCTACCATTTTGATGATGTCAAACTGTTTGACTAACTCATCAAAACAGATGTTCCAACTCCGCGATGCCTGCTTCATTATGTAAAGCAACTTGCGCACGTTTCCGCTGCTCCCACTGTTTACGAAGCCCTCTGGCTGTGTTCTTATAGACGTTCTCTTCTAAATCAATATTTAGAAAAGTAGTCATGGCACCCAACCACCAGATATCGTAGTCATGGTATGTAGCAATGGCAAGTAGGATCTAGATGGACTTAAGCATAGTCCCCAGAAAAGGTTTCATCATTATCCACACCTGGTTGATGACTAAAACCTTTAACAAGTCTAGCTTTGAAAGTCTCAACTTTTCCATCTACACCAAGTAATCTTCTTAAGATATACTTTCTCCTGATGGGGATTTAACCCTTCAGATATAGCAACCAAAGTCCATACTTTGTTGGTGTATATGGATTCCATCTCAGACCGCTAAGCATCCAGCCATTCTTACAGAGTCCCTACTCTTGATGGCCTGCTCGAATCTAGTTGGGTCATCATCTCATGATGCAATCCTTGCTCCCACCGTCATCGAGAAACCAAGGTATCTCTCAGGCGGATGAGGAACCCTACCAGATCGGCGGAGAGGCTGAGGTTCGTCGGGGACCATTGAATCCTTTGGTTCTGTCAAATCAGCTGCAGTTTTGTATAGCTGGAACATTTCCAGTTCTACAGAACTGACCTTGCCTCGATCTTGTCCGGATTTTGCTTTTGACATAGGCCGGACAATCCCAAATCTTAACTAACTTAAGATATGGGCTCTTCCCTTTCCATATCACATATGAAGTGGTAGGCAACTGATTTGATTTGAACCCAATTCAATAGGTATGCAGCTTCTCAAGTGCACAACCCAAAAAGGAAATAGGTAACTCAGTAATACTCATCATAGAGCACATGATATCTAACATTGTGCGATTGCTCCGCCCCGATACACCGTTGTGCTGTGGTGTATTCAGAGGAGTAGTACGGAGAGAGAATCTCATTTTCCTTTAGAATAGTCCAGGAATTCCGTGCTCAAGTATTCTCCTCCCTGATCACATCAAAGGACATAATATTTATACCCGTTTTGGTTCTCTACTTCTAACTTATATTCTGTGAATATCTCAAAAGGTTCAGACTTGTGTTTCAACAGGAACATAGGTCTGAATCTTGAGAGATCATCAGAGAATGTAATGAAGTACAAGGAACCGGTCCTGGCATGTGTAGACAGGGGACCTTACATACATCATCATGTATCAGTCCCAAGAGTTTGCTAACTCTTTCTCTGTTTCCAATGAACAGAGTTATGGTCATCTAATCTTTGTGACATGACTGGCAAGTTTCACAAGATGTAAATTCAAACTGATTTAAATATACATCTAAATGTAACTTCAGCCAGTCGGGTCGCATTGATATGACCTAGTCTACAATGCCTTAAGAAGGATCCGTTCATTTCTGAACTCTTCCTCTTGTGTGTGTTCTGTATACTAGGAACTGTAGTTTGATTTAGAACGTCAATGCTTTTAGATAACGTGCCTGAACCGATCAACTTTTGATATAGGAAATGTTCAAAACATTATCCATCAATACAAAATTTTAACATTTCTTTACTAAATAAAGAGAGTGATATGATTTTGTATATCAGGTTCGGTATCTAATAGCATTTGTTCAGAATCAATGTATTGGTAATACAGGGTGACAGTGACCAACAGACTTGGCTGCAACACTTGCCCCGTTTTCTGTCTCATGAAACTTATCACCCGTTCTCAGTTCTTCTACCCTTTTGTAGCCCTATGTAACAGATATTCTTCTCTCTTAAGCCTGAGATCTTCTCTCTTAAGCCTGAGATCTTCTCTTGAGCCTTGGATCTTTTCCAAAGTGCGATTTTCAGAGATGGGTCTCCTTCTTCTTCCTCTTTGTTGGCCGGTTCTTGAAGAACAAGAGGGGTGAGATTTTAAAAATCTCCCATTTTTGAGATCTAATGGAAGATCTGAGCTCCCCTTTGTGGGTTTTGTGGTGAAAAACTATTTAGTTTTGGAAAAGGAAGAGTAAAACTCTTGATTTAATTCATAAGAAAGAAGAAGATTTAGAACCTTAAGGAAAGAGAAGGAGGCACAGACCTTTATTTTTTTTTAGAGAGATGAAAAAGATCTTGAGATATTTTCATTATCTTTGCCTTTATAGGCTATATACTTTACACATAGCCCCTTGGGCTTTACAAAATGGCATTTTGCTCATCCCATGCCTCATTTGCTATTTCTTTTTACACATAAGCCATGGGCTTTACAAAAATTTGGCTTTATGCCCATTTCCTTACATTTATTCATAGAAATAAAAAAAAAGAAAATACACCAAAAATTTAAAAAAAATATTTATTACAAAATTTTTATTTTGGCATGGGGGGAGGCCAGCCGCTTCATGTTCGGGCTCGACCCGGGCATTGGCCCACTTGGCTTGGGGTTGACTTTGATTTTGACTTGGTCAACCGGGGTGTAAATTTTGACCCCAACAGTGTTGATTTAATAATTTAATGTATATTTATATATTTGATATATTGAATTACATTAACTTATATTAGCTCACTTAAACATTTCTTTTTCTCACTAGTGTACACTTAGTATATATGTGATATATATTAATGTACAACTTTTGTGTCATGTTTGATACCACATGCTACATAGGTGTATGAGACTCACACCATACTTGATATAATGAAGGGTTTTATTTATTTAAAGTTAATCAAAATTAGATGGAAATTGATTTAATGGTTGAAGCTTGGAGAAACTTGTGGAACCATTGACTAAGTCCACTAATTTGTTAAGATATTTATTAACCTAACCATTATCCTTAGCCATAGTTTAGTCTCTACATGAGTTAGTATATGATACAAACTCACCCATGGTTGCTATTCTCACCTCATGAGTTTCATTCTCATCCCCACTTCATCTTCTTCTTCATCAAGAGAAAGCTTTCTAGCTTTTCTCAAGGTGATGAAATATTGTGAGAAAAATAAATCTAAAATGAGCATAATTCCTACTTCATCATCCTCTACTATACTAGCCATTTAGTTTAGGGTGTTTGCTTCACTAATTGCATATTAGTGAATAGGTAGCTTGAGTTGGTGTCTTCTCGACGTAGATTATTTTCGGTCTCGAAGACTTCAAACAAGCCTGTTCCGTTCATCTTGTGGAGCCTTTCTAGAGTCCGGGAGTTCACTACTTTGAGCGAAGAGACTACTACACGGAGCTATTGAAGTGAAGGACCGGTCTACAAAGGTTGTATTCCTTGTTCACTTAGATGTAAATATATTTACATGTTGTATTTTTTAATTCTCTAGTTAAGATTCTAGGGTTAGGGTTGTTTAGCATGGCAATTTTTTGAAAATGGCATGGACGATGCCTCCCGAAACCTTATTGTCGTGCTGAATATCCCTACATATATTGTGCCATAAATCAACTTGGCATCTTCGGAGAAGTGGACGGATAAATCCAAATAGCACCTGCCCCCAAATTCAGGCAAGATGATCAATCCCGGTTCGTCTCTGTTTTCGGCGGTAAACATGTGTCATTTAAGTGACCTCCTGTGCCACGATATACGTTCCGTAGCAATCTATCCCTTTATCCCCGCGTAATATTGTATAGCTTATAATTATCGGACTTGCTGAAACCATGGTGTAACGACCTTAAATTTTATGTACAAAATTTTTCTTCTTAAAGTACAGAAAGGAATTTGCAAGCCTGAGCATAATCTAAATGTTATTCTTGTTTAAGAACAGCAAGAAATAGCTTGTATCTCATTGGCAAAGCCTTGCACTGCTGTGACGTAACCCCTTTGTTCGAATCCCCTCAGCCACATATTATTTTTACTGATTTTTTTTCAAACTTTTTGGAAGCTCAAAAGTTTACACGTGCTCTGCACACAAAATGAAAAGTCACAGAAAATCAAACATATGCTAAATGTTGTATGAACAGAAAGGGACACATGGCAGAGATCCAACGGCCCAACTCCAATATTTGGCCGGCGAGATCGGGCCCCAGAACGGTGCCGACTGTTCCCCCATAGGGGATGGTCTCCGTGTTTTGCCCACAACACCCCTTGGCCTACCCCACTACCCCTGTTCTGTTTGATTTTCCTGAAAATTAACAGAGAATTAAAATGAAGTTTTAAATCCAATTCTAAATGCTTTTTAATTCTTTCTTCAATTCCAAAACCCAACCCCATTGTAATACCCAATTCCTTTTAAATAATTTCCATATTTTTAAAACCAAAAAAAAATTACAAATTTTTATTTAATTAAATATTTCTTTTCTTAAACCTAAACCCTAACCTTTTATTTTTCCCAATTCCTATTTTCCTACCCCAATGCTCAAGCCCATGAATCCCACTTCAAGCCCCGGCCCAATTCAACTAAACCCAAAACCATTCCCTCTACCTTACCCCGGACCCGAACCCGACCCGACCCGTTACACCCCTACTCCCTTCTTCTTCTTCTCATCTTCTTTTCTCTTTCCCACTATTTTCCTCGCCTCCGCGTAACGAGCCCCACTCCCGCGAGACCCGCTGTCCAACGGCCACGACGATCGCGCCCATCACACCGGCGTCCCTACGAGATCTCCTCCCCCGAATCCTCACCCGCTCCTCCACACGACTTCGTCCTCGTCTCCACGTTTTTGCCCACGTCTTTCCCCTCCCTCGCACTCCCCCGAGATCCCCGCAACCGCCTCCGATCCCTTCGCCCCCCTCGCCCCCCTATTCTCACTGAAAGTGTTTACTAGCACCACGGTAGGGTTAAAACGGGCATCACACATGCTATTTTCAAATTTTAGAGGTGCTCATCAACATCAAACAAGGATCTAACTAGATAATTAGGGTTAACTGTGATGATATCAATAAAATCTAAGTTAAGGATAGAATTAACAACCTTTGTTGATCGAGTCCTTCGCTTAAAATGCTCCGGGTAGTAGTCCCTACGACTCCACTAGGCTCTACTTGAAGAATGAACAAGCTTCCTTCGATGACCTTCGTGCCGAAGATGATCCACCCGAAGCTCCGCTAATCCAAGCTACCTCTTCACTAAATTCTTTAATGAAGGAAACACACTACACTTGAGTGCTAATTAAGTGTAGGATAGTGAAGTAGGTGTTAGTTATATGTATGTCCTAGAGGCCATTACTGTACATACGATTTATATTGTAGTGGATGCTTGGACATATATAGGTAGGACTTTCTTGCTCGACATGATAGTATGCTATCTGGTTGCTCTTTATCTTAACATGTACTCTGATTGTCTCTATGTTACATGTTGATAAAGCCCTTAGGATGTGTACTTGACTACCAGGACTATGATGCGGATCATACTAGTGGGGATAGTGTAGTCGCTAAGTACATCCTTCAAATGTTCCTAGTCGTAGGTGTATCGAGACAGGGCATCGATATACCAGAGTAGACTAGCGTATGCGCTTCTTGACCCATATGATAGGTGATGGATGATCCCATATCCATTGGTGTTTGACATCAGAGAAGGTATACGGGTGCTCAGTGGAGACTGGGTACACTGGACGGGCTCGCTGAGAACTCCCAGATGGTATTATACCTCATGTAAGATGGCAGTTCTCTGGTGACACTGGTACAGGTTAGTCTGTAGACCCGAGATCGTCATACAGTCTTGTGTGATTCCCACTGTGCTTTGATTTCCATCATACCACGTCCAAGAAGGCGTGCAAAACGGTGGCTTTTGGATACAGTCCCGAATCACATGGAGGCAATGAGCGATAGGAGGGGATTCGTCTCTCCCGGTATAGGGAGTTGATGTTGCGCTGTGTTCGATTGGCTATAACTAGAAATCCCTGGCCAGGGTTGCTTAGATTTACCGGAAAGTGTTATCAGTAGTTTCTCGAACTGTTAAAGACCTCATATCGACACGATTTATCAAGCTACTGGGGTTTGACGTTTACCACCCCTAGGCGAGATATGCGACATATCAGACGAAGAGACCGGACTGTACGGGAGTGTTACTGATTGGATTCGCAGGAGAATGTACAGGCTTGCTTGTTGATCTTCTGATCGCTCAATACCTGGGTGGCTCTTACGTTTAGCTGACCGCTTGCAGCTTGTGGGTGTTTGATATGATCATCACCTACTGCCGGCGTATTGACGATTCTTTAGAGTCCTACACAGAGGTTTCCTGGCTCAGGCAAAACGGAGTAGGAGCACATATGTGATATGTGCGGGACCGAGAACAATACGAGTATGCGATACCGTAGTAAATTCTCGCGATATATGATATTGGTCGGGTATATGTAATATAGCCGGGTCATCGGATCAAGTGTTGATTCGATGAACTGATACAGATTATATTAGTCGGTTATTTATGAAATAGCCGGATTATCGGATCAAGTGTTGATTCGATAATTTAATGTATAATTATATATTTGATATATTATATTACATTAACTAATATTAGCTCACTTAAAGATTCTTTTTCTCACTTGGATAATACATTGATATATATGTGATATATGTTAATTGTATTATTTTATTTAGTTACAATAAATATTGTATATGTGATATATAATATTGTAACAAGTTAGGGTTACAAATGCAACATGTTTTGTGGAGTTTAAATATGGTTAGGGTTTGGATTAGGGTTAATCTTGGATGGGGCTTTCATGAAGTTTCATGAAGCTTTGACTTTGACTTATGATATTTTGTGTAGATACTTCTTAACCCAACCCAAACCCTTTACCATAGTTAATTCTCTACAAGGGTTAAGTCTTCATTCTTAACCCATGGTTGCAATTCTAACCTCACACATGATTTCATTATTCATCACAAATGAATTTCTTCTTCTTCTTGCTCTTGAAAAAGCTTTCTAGCTTTTTGATATGTGATGATAATGAGTGAGAAATTGAAAACAAAAGAGAGCTAAATTCCTACTTCATCATCCTCATCTATTCTAGCCACATAGATTAGGGTGTTTGCTTTGCTAATACTTGATTAGTGAAGCAAGAGCTTGGGTTTGAGTTTCTTCAAGGTAGATCATTGTAGTTGTTGAAGATCGGAAGTAAGCATGCATCTTTCTCTTCATGGAGCCTCTCTAGAGTCCGGGTACTTAATGATCGCAGCGAAGGGACCTCAACACGGAGCTTATGAAGTGAAGGAACGGACTACAAAGGTTGTAATCTCTAACTCTTAGAAGTAAAGTTGTTTACTTGCTCATTGTTTTTCCTAATCTCTAGTCTAAGATCAAGGTTAGGGTTGTTCGGCACTTGAAAAATTTGATTTTGGCATGGTTGATACCTTGTAGAACCTTTTCCTAGTGCCTAATAACCCTACAGTGGTATCATAGCCAAGCTAGAGTTTTAGGCGTTGTTTAGACGAAGTTTAAAGTCCGATCGAACCCCGATATGAACCCCTTCTCTGGAAATTTTTTCAAAAGTTGAAATTTTTCATATTAAAAATACTCAGAAAATCATGCAGGGAATTCTAAGAATTACTGTGAAGTACGAAGCAGTAACTTTCTCAAGGGACCGCGGAACCGCGGCCAAACCATGCGTTTGGCGGCGGTTCCGCGACCAACCTTATGAGTTAGGGGCTAATACTTCAGGGTATTATTCTTGGGTACTTTTTCATACTTCTAGGAATTTTTAATTCTACTCAAATATTGAGCTTTCTGGGAGATATTGGGAACTCGTTGATTCGATCGGAAGGTTTAATTTCGTTTAAGTTTTTCCGGGTAATTTAGAACGTGTTAAAAAGTTCGAACGGATATCAATAACTCACTTTTTCCTCTGTCGGAAAACTTTCAAGTGTTGGATTTTTTCACGAATTTGAAACTTTCGGAAAATCCTGCAAGCGTATTTGTGGACCCTCTAGACGAACGTAACATTAACTCGATTATGTGACCGTCAAAACTGCCACTGAACCCTAGGGTTTGTGGTAGTTTAGCGTTGCCACATATGAGGCGTTGGTTTGACCCTTCTATGGCTGGTTCATTGGGGCTGTGACATGTTCTGGGATTTTTTTAACTCCGCTCAAGTGTTGAGCTATTTGGGAAATTTTGGGTGTTTGATTATTCGATCGGAAAGTTTAACATTGTCTATTTATCTGGAATGTGATACAATATTTGGAATGCATAAGTAGTTATGAGATAACTAATTTGAATGTTATAAATCTAGCAGTTTAGTCTCAGATGATCGGTTGCCACGGGATTTTGATGCGATCAAAAGTCCGTCGCAATCACGTAGAGTACGCGGATACTCGCCGGGTAAACTTAATAGACAGCCACGCCCCATAGCCCCGACCAAATGACTGTAGGAGAACCCCGTCGCCAAAAGCATCCGTTCGGGTGCTCGCGGCAGCGGTGTTCCGCCTTAGTGCACTTCGTCGACGGCATCGGGGGTGCGGCCGTCTACTAAAGTTTTCGACGAGCATTCGATCAGGTTGTCGGGAATCTTGTTGAATTGCCCGACTAGATATTGAAAAGTGTTTTCGATATTGAGACTAAAATGCGGGGTTTATAATTGTTAGGAATGAGATGTCTAAGGAATTTATTTGGTTAGGCATGCGATGTCTAAGTAGGTTGCGGATTTCAACTGTTGTAGTTTTACACTTTCTTTTCTGCGACCGTAAGTGTAATATGTGGTGTATCGCCGGTTTCGTTGCTATACATCAACGACAATTGGGATACACATATTTACTTACGTTGATGACATGTGATGTTATGTGTTGCTGTAATATGTTATATTGGATCGTCGTGTTTTGAATAGCCGGGGGTTTTATGTGAGAAGAGAGTTTTTCATTTTCATTCATGTAAAATTCATTGTATGTAATATTCTTTTATTGGGACACTTCCAGGTTGAGGATGATGTCACCATTGTATATTATTTACTTTTCCGCATTAGGATAGACCCGAGGAGGGGAGCACAAGTAACCAGGTTCTAGGGTCCAGTGGGAGACCATCTCGAGGAGTCGAGACCGGGACTCCTAACTCTAGAACTGGCAAGATTGCTTGCCTCTCTCGTAGGGGTCTAGGGATGTGGGTTTGGCTATTCATCACGACTGTGGAATCCGTGTTTTATACAGGCTCGTATTAAAATACGGACCTCTTAGTATATCCAATATTTCATATATGTTCTTCTGCTGCAATATTCTGTGATGAGATCATATTACTGTCTGAGACGAATATTTATATTATATGTATGAGATATATGTTATATTGCTGATTTCGTTTCAAATGTGATGCTTGTGAAGTATAATAAAATGGGACTTCATTAATGAGATTAATGAAATAAAAGAAACCTAAAGATGTTGTAGAAACTTGTTTAAAAACTGGTAACTCTAGTTCTTGCTCTGCATAATGGTATTTGTGAAATATTCTGCACCTTATTCGATAAGGAAAGAGCCGAGATCTCTTCACCGGGAGTGACCTCTTTAGCAAAACTAGTGAAAACCTAAAAAACACTCCATTCAAAAAATCACTCGATTCTACAACGATATCAAGTACATTACGCAAAGGGTTTTCTTAAAAACCTGTCGTAGCCCTCCATCATTTCAGATAAGTATTACTTAGTATTCGTGCTGCGTTTGTTGGCCTTTGTCAAGGCGTAGTGTACGGTAGCTGACTAGTGCTTATCTGTTTAAGCATATGATGTGATTGGATTAGGGTAGTCGTGCGACCTTGTTGGCCTTTTTCAAGGGTCATGCGGGTGGGTTTAATTCAATCAGGAAATGACGGGTTGAACTTGACGAGCATCCTATGCTTTGTTGGGCTTTGTCAAGGTCATAGGAGGCTTGAGGCAAAAGATTATCAGGAATTTCAAGTGTTGAAATTTGCAATGAGATTGCATACCTTCTATGAGATAGTTGGATCCCGATACCTGCTACGAGTAAGATTTACTCCTGGGAGAGTTTTACACATTACAATTAGCCCATCAAGTAGGTGTCTAGAAAGGTGTCAACGGGGTTACGCCCCTGGGAAAATGAGGTTTATTTTAATTAGGTCCGTGCGAAAGCACGAGGAACCTCCTTCAAAGTACTGGCACTGGCCTGGCTGAAAGATTGGCGAACTTGGAGGGTGTAATTAATCCCGGCTAGTCTTTCCTTTCAGGGTTTGAAGGAAGATTTGACTAAAACAGTGGGAGACATCCTGATTAGATATATTAATAACCAATCTAATCTTGCAAGAGCATACACTGAGTATTTTCTTCTCTCTCTCTCCAGGTAGCGACCATGTCACGCCTTAATCAAGATAATAATAATACGGATATATTGACCGAACCCGCTTGTTATACTGCGCTAGGAAACGTTGGTTCCGCTCCAACTTATAAATGTTATAAGACCAAGCAGGAAATAGGGGATTACCAGAATTCCCGTGCCACCCAAACGAAGAAAGTGCATGCTGATGCATCTTCTTCGGGTGTGTTCATTACAGAGAACTGTATCTCAGTATCATTTACGTCCTGGGTATGAGATACCGGATCAGGATCCCGCATATGTAATTTGTTACATAGGCTAAAGATAGGTAGAGAACTGAGAACGGGTGATAAGTTTCAAGAGTTGGAAACGGTGCAATTGTTGCAAGCCAAGTCTGTTGGCAGTTATCACCCTGTATTACCAGAATACATTGATTCTGAACGAATGTTATTAGATACCGAACCTGATATACAACATCATATCAGTCTCTTTATTAGTAAAAAAGGATATAATTTTGTATTGTTGGATAATGTTTTGAACATTTTCTATATCAAGAGTTGATCGGTTCAGGCACGTTATCTAAAAACATATACGTTCTAAATCAAACCACAGTTCTTAAAGTACAGAACACACACAAGAGGAAGAGTTCAGAAATGAACGAATTCTTCTTGAGGAATTGCAGACTAGGTCATATCAATGCGACCCGACTAGCTAAGTTACATTTAGATGCGTATTTAAATTTGTTTGAATTTACATCTTGTAAAACTTGCCGGTCATGTCACAAAGATAAGATGACCATAGCTCTGTTTATTGGAAACAGAGAAAGAGTTCGTGAACTCTTGGGATAGATATATGATGATATATGTAGGGTCCCCTGTCTACACATGCCAGGACTGGTTCTTTGTACTTTATTATATTCACTGATGGTCTCTCAAGGTTCGGACATATGATCCTGTTGAAACACAAGTCTGAACCTTTTGAAAAATTCAATGAATATGAGTTAGAAGTAGAGAACCAAAACGGATCTAAGTATTATGTCCTTTGATGTGATCAAGGAGGAGAATACTTGAGCACGGAATTCCTGGACTATTCTAAAGGAGAATAAGATTCTCTCTCAGTATTACTCCTCCGTATACACCACAGCACGTCGGTGTATCGGGGCGGAGCAATCTCACCCTATTAGATATGGTGCGCTCTATGATGAGTACTACTGAGTTTTCTATTTCCTTTTGGGAGTTATGCACTTGAGAAGCTGCATACCTATTGAATAGGGTTCCAATCAAGTCAGATGCCTACCATTCCATATGTGATATGGTATGGGAATAGCCCATCTCTTAAGGAAGTTAAGATTTAGGGTTGTCCGGCCTATGTCTAAAAGCATAATCCAGACAAGCTCGAGGCAAGGTTAGTTCTGTGGAACTTTGTTGGATATCCCAAGCATTAGCAAGGGAATATCTTCTACCACATCAAGGAACAAAAGATGTTTTGTTTCTCAGCATGCCACCTTTGTGAAATGGAATTTCTTGTGAAGAAATTAGTGGACATGAGGTAGAACTGGAAAGAGTTCCAGCTATACAAACTGCAGCAGATGATTTGGTAAACCCGAAAGATTCAATAGTTTCCAACGAACCTCAGCCTCTCCGCCGATCTAGTAGGGTTCCTCACCCACCTGAGAGATACTTCGGTTTTCTCTATGACAGTGGGAGCGAGGATTGCATCATGAGATGATGACCCAACTTGTTTCGAGCAGGCCATCAAAAGTGGGGACTCTGTAAGAATAGCTGGATGCTTAGTGATCTGAGATGGAATCCATATACACCAACAAAGTATGGACTTTGGTTGCTTTATCTGAAGGGTTAAATCCCCATCAAAAGCAAGTATATCTTGAGAAGATTACTTGGTGTGCATGGAAAAGTTAAGACTTTCAACGCTATGCTTAAGTCCATCCAGATCCTACTTGCAATTGCTACATACCATGATTACGATATCTGGCGGTTGGGTGTCATGACTGCTTTTCTAAATAAGGATTTAGAAGAGAGCATCTATAAGTACACAGCCAGAGGGCTTCGTAGACAGTGGGAGCAGCAGAAACGTATGCAAGTTGCTTTATAGAATAAAGCAGGCATCGCGGAGTTGGAACGTCTGTTTTGATGTGGTAGTCAAAGTGTTTGACTTCATCAAAATGGTAGATGAACCTTGTATATACAAAAATGGTAGTAGGGAGTATGGTGGTGATCCTCGTATTATACGTGGATGACATACTCTTGATAGAGAAGGAGTTTCCAATGCTTTGCTCGGTCAATCTCCTCTTATCACAAGGATTCTCCATATATGATCAAAGTGATACCTCCTAAATCCTAGGTTTTTTATCTATGAGATAGATCTAATTGGATATTAGGATTCTCACTAGATGTAGTGAGATGGTATCAATCGATTCTGGGGAGAATCACTGGAAAGGTTCCAAGGTGATAAGGTCGACTGAATGTCAGTCACAGCCATTGTCTTTACCCTCAGTGGAGGGACGGTATGTTGGAAGAGTTCCAAGCTAGATACCGTGACATACTAGACGATAAAGGCAGGATAAATCACTACCAAGGATGCTACCAAAGAAATAGTCTGGATGTACACTAGTTCATGAGATGAATTTCGTTCCTACCATTGTGTGACAATGGAGTTGTGGCTTTTGCCAAGGAAACCCCGTCCCATCAGTGATCCAGACATATTCTAAGGCAGTATCACCTGATCAAGGAGATGGTTGATCTCCAGGGAGATCTAGGTTAGGAGAGTAGACACAGAGGATAACAGCGCGGATCCACTCACAAAGGCCTATTTCTCAGTAGAGACTTTTATGGGATGGTTGAGTATGAGATACTTGAACCACAGCTGATTGTTGGGTATGCGATACCACAACAGATGGCCCTAGTGCAAGTGGGAGATTGTTACTTATATGTATGCCCTAGAGGCCATTACTGTACATACGATATATATTGTAGTGGATGCTTGGACATATATAGGTAGGACTTTCTTGCTCGACATGATAGTATGTTATCCGGTTGCTCTTTATCTTAACATGTACTCTGATTGTCTCTATGTTACATGTTGATAAAGCCCTTAGGATGTGTACTTGACTACCAGGACTATGATGTGGATCATACTAGTGGGGACAGTGTAGTCGCTAAGTACATCCTTCAAATGTTCCTAGTCGTAGGTGTATCGAGACAGGGCATCGATATACCAGAGTAGACTAGCGTATGCGCTTCTTGACCCATATGATGGGCGATGGATGATCCCGTATCCATTGGTGTTTGACATCAGAGAAGGTATACGGGTGCTCAGTGGAGACTGGGTACACTGGACGGACTCGCCGAGAACTCCCAGATGGTATTATACCTCACGTTAGATGGCAGTTCTCTGGTGACACTGGTACAGGTTAGTCTGTAGACCAGAGATCGTCATAGAGTCTTGTGTGATTCCCACTGTGCTTTGATTTCCATCATACCACGTCCAAGAGGGCGTGCAAAACGGTGGCTTTTGGGTACAGTCCCGAATCACATGGAGGCAATGAGCGATAGGAGGGGATTCGTCTCTCCCAGTATAGGGAGTTGATGTTACTCTGTGTTTGATTGGCTATAACTAGAAATCCCTGGCCAGGATTGCTGAGATTTACAGGTAATTGTTATCAGTAGTTTCTCGAACTGTTATGGATCTCATATCGACACGACTTATCAAGCTACTGGGGTCTGACGTTTACCACCTCTAGGCGAGATATGCGACATATCAGACGAAGAGACCGGACTGTACGGGAGTGTTACTGATTGGATTCGCAGGAGAATGTACAGGCTTGCTTGTTGATCTTCTGATCGCTCAATACCTGGATGGCTGTTACGTTTAGCTGACCGCTTGCATCTTGTGGGTGTTTAATTTGATCATCACTTACTGCCGGCGTATTGACGAATCTTTAAAGTCCTACACAGAGGTTTCCTGGCTCAGGTAAAACGGAGTAGGAGCACATATGTGATATGTGCGGGACCGAGAATCATATGTGTATGCGATACCGTATTAGATTCTCGCTATATGTGATATCGGCCGGGTATATGTGATATAGCTGGGTCATCAGATCAAGTGTTGATTCGATGAACTGATACAGATTATATTAGTCGGTTATTTGTGAAATAGCCGGATTATCGGATCAAGTGTTGATTCGATAATTTAATGGATAATTATATATTTGATATATTATATTACATTAACTAATATTAGCTCACTTAAAGATTCTTTTTCTCACTTGGATAATACATTGATATATATATATATGTGATATATGTTAATTGTATTATTTTATTTTGTTACAATAAATATTGTATATGTGATATATAATATTGTAACAAGTTAGAGTTACAAATGCAACATGTTTTGTGGAGTTTAAATATGGTTAGGGTTTGGATTAGGGTTAATCTTGGATGGAGCTTTCATGAAGCTTCATGAAGCTTTGACTTTGACTTATGATATTTTGTGTAGATATTTCTTAACCCAACCCAAACCCTTTACCATAGTTAATTCTCTACAAGGGTTAAGTCTTCATTCTTAACCCATGGTTGCAATTCTAACCTCACACATTATTTCATTATTCATCACAAATGAATTTCTTCTTCTTCTTGCTCTTGAAAAAGCTTTCTAGCTTTTTGATATGTGATGATAATGAGTGAGAAATTGAAAACAAAAGAGAGCTAAATTCTTACTTCATCATCCTCATCTATTCTAGCCACTTAGATTAGGGTGTTTGCTTTGCTAATACTTGATTAGTGAAGCAAGAGCTTGGGTTTGAGTTTCTTCAAGGTAGATCATCTTAGTTGTTGAAGATCGGAAGCAAGTATGCATCTTTCTCTTCATGGAGCCTCTCTAGAGTCCGGGTACTTGATGATCACAGCGAAGGGACCTCAACACGGAGCTTATGAAGTGAAGGAACGGACTACAAAGGTTGTAATCCCTAACTCTTAGAAGTAAAGTTGTTTACTTGCTCATTGTTTTGCCTAATATCTAGTCTAAGATCAATGTTAGGGTTGTTCGGCACTTGAAAAATTTGATTTTGGCATGGTTGATGCCTTGTAGAACCTTGTTCTAGTGCCTAATAACCCTACAGTGGTATCATAGCCAAGCTAGAGCTTTAGGCGTTGTTGAGACGAAGTTTAAAGTCTGATCGAACCCCGAAACCCCGATATGAACCCCTTCTCTGGAAATTTTTTCAAAAGTTAAAATTTTTCATATTAAAAATACTCAGAAAATCATGCAGGGAATTCTAAGAATTATTGTGAAGTACGAAGCAGTAACTCCCTCAAGGGACCGCGGAACCGCGGCCAAACCATGCGTTTGGCGGCGGTTCCGCGACCAACCTTGGGAGTTAGGGGCTAATACTTCAGGGTATTATTCTTGGGTACTTTTTCATGCTTCTGAAAATTTTTAATTCTACTCAAATGTTGAACTTTCTGGGAGATATTGGGAACTCGTTGATTCGATCGGAAGGTTTAACTTCGTTTAAGTTTTTCCGGGTAATTTAGATCGTGTTAAAAAGTTCGAACATATATCAATAACTCACTTTATCCCCTATCGGAAAACTTTCAAGTGTTGGATTTTTTCACGAATTTGAAACTTTCGGAAAATCATGCATGCGTGTTTGTGGACCCTCTAGAAGAACGTAACCTTAACTCGATTATGTGACCGTCAAAACTGCCACTGAACTCTAGGGTTTGTGGTAGTTTAGCGTTGCCACATATGAGGCGTTGGTTTGACCCTTCTACGGCTGGTTCATTGGGGCTGTGACATGTTCTGAGATTTTTTAACTCCGCTCAAGTGTTGAGCTATTTGGGAAATCTTGGGTGTTTGATTATTCGATCGGAAAGTTTAACATTGTCTATTTATCTGGAATGTGATACAATATTTGGAATCCATAAGTAGTTATGAGATAAATAATTTGAATGTTATAAATCTAGCAGTTTAGTCTCAGATGATCGGTTGCCACGGGATTTTGATGCGATCAAAAGTCCGTCGCAATCACGTAGAGTACGCGGATACTCGCCGGGTAAACTTAATAGACAGCCACGCCCCATAACCCCGACCAAGTGACTGTAGGAGAACCCCGTCGCCAAAAGCATCCGTTCGGGTGCTCGCGGCATCGGTGTTCCGCCTTAGTGCATTTCGTCGACAGCATCGGGGGTGCGGCCGTCTACTAAAGTTTTCGACGAGCATTCAATCAGGTTGTCAGGAATCTTGTTGAATTGCCCGACTAGATATTGAAAAGTGTTTTCGATATTGAGACTAAAATGCGGGGTTTATAATTGTTAGGCATGAGATGTCTAGGGAATTCATTTGGTTAGGCATGCGATGTCTAAGTAGGTTGCGGATTTCAACTGTTGTAGTTTTACATTTTCTTTTCTACGACCGTAAGTGTAATATGTGGTGTATCGCCGGTTTCGTTGCTATATATCAACGACAATTAGGATACGCATACTTACGTTGATGACATGTGATGTTATGTGTTGCTGTGATATGTTATATTAGATCGTCGTGTTTGAATAGCCGGGGGTTTTATGTGAGATGAGAGTTTTTCTTTTTAATTCATGTAAAATTCATTGTATGTAATATTCTTTTATTGGGGCACTTCCAGGTTGAGGATGATGTCAACATTGCATATTATTTACTTTTCCGCATTAGGATAGACCCGAGGAGGGGAGCATAAGTAACCGGGTTCTAAGGTCCAGCGGGAGACCATCTCGAGGAGTCGAGACCGGGACTCCTAACTCTAGAACTGCTAAGATTGCTTGCCTCTTTCGTAGGGGTCTAGGGATGTGGGTTTGGCTATTCATCATGACTGTGGAATCCATGTTTTATACAGGCTCGTATTAAAATACGGACCTCCTAATATATCCAATATTTCAAATATGTTCTTCTGCTGCAATGTTCTGTGATGAGATCATATTACTGCCTGAGACGAATGTTTATATTATATATATGAGATATATGTTATATTGCTGATTTCGTTTCAAATGTGATGCTTGTGAAGCATAATAAAATGGGACTTCATTAATGAGATTAATGAAATAAAAAAAACCTAAAAATATTGTAGAAACTTGTTTAAAAACTGGTAGCTCTAGTTCTTGCTCTGCATAGAGGTATTTGTGAAATATCCTGCACCTTATTCGATAAGGAAAGAGCCGAGATCCCTTCACCGGGAGTGACCTCTTTAGCAAAACTAGTGAAAGCCTAAAAAACACTCCATTCAAAAAATCACTCGATTCTACAACGATATCAAGTTCATTACGCAAAGGGTTTTCTTAAAAACCTGTCGTAGCCCTCCGTCATTTCAGATAAGTATTACTTAGTATTCGTACTGCGTTTGTTGGCCTTTGTCAAGGCGTAGTGTGCGGTAGCTGTAACAACTCCAATTTTGTATACCAAAAATTTGCTTTAAATATAGTGTATACTTGGAGTATTGATGTTGCTGGAAACACTTTAAGTATCTAATTCCTTACAATAATTACAAGAAGGAGCTTGTAGCTCATTGGTAACACCTTGCACTGCTGAACCAAGCCACCAGAGTTCGAATCCCATGCCCCACATAATTTTTATATCATTTTGTTTTAATTTTTTTTTTAGAAGTCAAATGGTCAAACATCCATAACTCACAATTTATTGCGAATTATAAAAAATAAAGTACACCAAAACCTCCCCCAGACCACACCCGACCCGACGCCACCTGACTCGGCCGAGTCGGCCGGCGACTCGGCCGGTCGGCCGAGTCGTCAACACGAAAAAGTTTCGTGTTGACTTGGTCTCTTCACCTGCATAGTCTAAATTTTCTATACTGTTACACATTTCTCATTAATCTCCTTTTAAGACCAAAATTAATGAATTTTTAATGATTTTTACATTTTTTTAAAATATTTTTTAATCCAAACCCTAACCCTAGCCTAGCCCTATATAAAGACCCCTACCTTCTACCATTTCACCTCACCACTCTGAGTCTACTCTCTCAAATTCTCGAGAACTCGGTATGAAGAGCGAGAAGCGAAGCGCTGCCGAAATCGACGACGGATTCCGGCGATCGGATCAGAACCTTCGCGACGCTTTCGACGAATCGACAACCACCACATCCCTTAGCTTCCTTAGCTTGTCCAAACCGTAAGTCCCATCCCTTCTATCTCTCTTTTCTATAATTGTAAAAATACGACTTTTTGGAACCCGACGGAAATCGGATAAACCGATTTCCGATTCGGTTTTTCTATAAATTTCCACTTGTCACTTAATACATAATATCTACCCATATTCATGTTGACTATTAATCACCCATAAACCAATTTAAACAAACTTTTTCACATGAAATGATAGCTTCTTTGCAAAACCGTATTCTTTTCATAAAAATACCATGAAGTTCATTTTTCTTAGTTTAATCAATTACCACACTCCTAAATATGTTTATCTTGATCACAAAACTTGTAGAACTCAATTTGAATGAATTTTCACACATGAAATGATAACGTTTTCAAATACCGTATTCTTGCGCTTTAATACCTTTAAGTTTAATATGTCATGTTTTACCTTTAAACTTCACCAAAACTTAAAATAAGTCACGAGGTAATGACCTAGCTCTACACACACACAAATATAACCCTAATTAATATATGTCAAAATATAGAATACGAAATTACAGGACTTTTCATTAAAATACCCTAATCTTTATAACCTTTATGGAAAGCTTTAAGTTGTAAACATTTCTAAATAAAATCTTTTAATAAAATGAAAGCACGATTGGTCATGGACATCGATCGTTTATCTAAACTGTCTTGTGGTGCCTAGGCAAGTGTGTCTAAGGCTAGTGGTTTTTAATTAAGCCCACGACTGTGGTTCCTTCCCACTTACCTGGCACTTACTTGGCCGCAATTGACGGTGAAGAGGCGATTTGAGGCTTCTAATGACTCATCGTTTAGACCTTAGAAATAGGCTAGTTGGCTTAGGAAACCCTAACAACTAAAATACGGAAAACTAAACTCTTTTGCAAATAAATACCTTATATTTATAAAACCGTTTTCCTAAATGAGAAGTGTTTATAAAACCCAAGCAAAGTGCCGCTACAACCCACTTTTGGGGAACCTGTTAGAGATAGTACGGTTCATCGTGCACCCGCAGGCTAGTAGTGCGAGATTCAGACCTCCGCAAGGAGCATTCGGTCTCTAAAGGTTTAAAATACGATATTTAAGGAAAATGAGACTTTCTATAAATAAAATAATTATATAAAATTATTCATGTGTTAATATATATATAATTAACATTTAAACACCTATTTTATCATAATCTAAAGTTTCCACTTTTTCCTAAAATTAAAAGATTAAAAGTTACATTTAAATACCATGAATTTCAAATAAAACAATTAATACTTTTATTAGGATATATTCACTAGAATAACACAAATAAAATTCACATTCATTATAACAATAAAGACGATTATTAAATACTTAAGGTGTATTTTGAAAACTATACAAAAGTACTTTTTACAGAAAACCCCCTCAAGTTTTACAAATTACAAAAAGGCCCCTAACTAATATTGGACTTCAAATTATCTTTCTTTTAGTCTGACTCGGGTTAGAGTCTGACTATTCCTGACTTGAATATAATTCAAGTCAATCTATATTCTTTTATACTCCAACACAATTTGAATACATGAAACCCTGAATCCAGTTAACAATATATTCCTTTTGACTGAATCAAACCATGGATATTCATCCATTACCCTGATATTCCATTTACCTGATTATACAGTTACATCATGATTACTGATATCATGGTTTTGGTCAGTCACCCAACTTACATATTCCAATACTACAATACTATTAAAACACTACGGGGTTTAAGGGGTAGATTGGTACGGAAGGTGTTAAAGGTGGCACGAAGTGGTCAGATTAAGACACCTAACCTGAATCCTATTGCTGTTGTACCGTAGCATAACGGTTCCTTGTACTTTCTTTTGCCCTGATCTCTAGCATATAGAGATCCCCCTCGTATGCACTAGCATCCTTCTGTACCAAGCTACAAACAACGGCGTTAAACAATGTTCCATAATATTCAATAATATAATACTTTAGAAAATACTGCTACTCTGTCATTCTCATTCTTCTTTTTCTTTGGGACTTACCGAGCGACTTGTTCGCTGACGACATTCTATTTCTTTCTTCTTTGAATGTCGTCAGGTGCGTTGGACCAAGCTGAGATCGAGCCCACCGGTGAAGATTTGGAGCAGTTCCAGGAAGATCCAGAGCTCTAGATACTGTACCTTGTTCTTTTCAGTTTATTTCATTTTCTGTTATGCCACTGTTTAGGCATTGCTTTTCATTCCAGTTATATTTTCTTTTCATGCATTGTACAAAGAATGTTATTAATAAAAGTTGTTGTTATTTCTATATTTTCGTTTCTTGTGAATTACTTTATATTGCTTAGTTACGCTTAGCGTATGTACTTCTGATGTATATACGTAGCGGGCCTTGTCGCATCCACTTCGCTGTACACTGGGAAGCGGGGCGTGACAGTAGCTGACTAATGCTTATCTGTTTAAGCATATGATGTGATTGGATTAGGGTAGTCGTGCGACCTTGTTGGCCTTTGTCAAGGGTCGTGCGGGTGGGTTTAATTCAATCAGGAAATGACGGGTTGAACTTGACTAGCATCCTATACTTTGTTGGCCTTTGTCAAGGTCATAGGAGGCTTGGGGCAAAAGATTATTAGGAATTTCAAGTGTTGAAATTTGCAATGAGATTGCAAACTTTCTATGAGATAGTTGGATCCCGATACCCGCTGCGAGTAAGAGTTACTCCTGAGAGAGTTTTACACATTACAATTAGCCAATCAAGTAGGTGTCTAGAAAGGTGTCAACGGGGTTACGCCCCTGGGAAAATGAGGTTTATTTTAATTAGGTCCGTGCGAAAGCACAAGGAACCTCCCTCAACGTACCGGCACTGGCCTGGCTGAAAGATTGGCGAACTTATAGGGTGTAATTAATCCCGGCTAGTCTTTCCTTTTAGGGTTTGAAGGAAAATTTGACTAAAACAGTGGGAGACATCCTGATTAGATATATTAATAACCAATCTAATCTTGCAAGATCATACGCTAAGTATTTTCTTTTCTCTCTCTCCAGGTAGCGACCATGTCACGCCTTAATCAAGATAATAATAATACAGATATATTGACCGAACCCGCTTGTTTTACTGCGCTAGGAAACGTTGGTCCCGCTCCAACTTATAAATGTTATAAAACCGAGCAGGAAATAAGGGATTACCAGAATTCCCGTGCCACCCAAACGAAAAAAGTGCATGCTGATGCATCTTCTTCGGGTGTGTTCATTACAGAGAACTGTATCTCAGTATCCTTTACGTCCTGGGTATGAGATACCGGATCAGGATCCCGCATATGTAATCTGTTACATAGGCTAAAGATAGGTAGAGAACAGAGAACGGGTAATAAGTTTCAAGAGTTGGAAACGGTGCAATTGTTGCAAGCCAAGTCTGTTGGCAGTTATCACCCTGTATTACCAGAATACATTGATTCTGAACGAATGTTATTAGATACCGAACCTGATATACAACATCATATCAGTCTCTTTATTAGTAAAGAAGGATATAATTTTGTATTGTTGAATAATGTTTTAAACATTTCCTATATCAAGAGTTGATCGGTTCAGGCACGTTATCTAAAAACATATACGTTCTAAATCAAACCACAGTTCTTAAAGTACAGAACACACACAAGAGGAAGAGTTCAGAAATGAACGAATTCTTCTTGAGGAATTGTAGACTAGGTCATATCAATGCGACCCGACTAGCTAAGTTACATTTAGATGCGTATTTAAATTTGTTTGAATTTACATCTTGTGAAACTTGCCGGTCATGTCACAAAGATAAGATGACCATAGCTCTGTTTATTGGAAACAGAGAAAGAGTTTGTGAACTCTTGGGATAGATACATGATGATGTATGTAAGGTCCCCTGTCTACACATTCCAGGACTGGTTCTTTGTACTTTATTATATTCACTGATGGTCTCTCAAGGTTCGGACATATGTTCCTGTTGAAACACAAGTCTGAACCTTTTGAGAAATTCAATGAATATGAGTAAGAAGTAGAGAACCAAAATGGGTCTAAGTATTATGTCCTTTGATGTGATCAAGGAGGACAATACTTGAGCACGGAATTGCTGGACTATTCTAAAGGAGAATAAGATTCTCTCTCAGCATTACTCCTCCGTATACACCACAGCACGTCGGTGTATCGGGGCGGAGCAATCTCACCCTATTCGATATGGTGCGCTCTATGATGAGTACTACTGAGTTTCTTATTTCCTTTTGGGAGTTATGCACTTAAGAAGCTGCATACCTATTGAATAGGGTTCCAATCAAATCAGATGACTACCACTTCATATGTGATATGGTATGGGAAGAGCCCATCTCTTAAGGAAGTTAAGATTTGGGGTTGTCCGGCCTATGTCTAAAAGCATAATCCAGACAAGCTCGAGGCAAGGTCAGTTCTGTGGAAGTTTGTTGGATATCCCAAGCATTAGCAAGGGAATATCTTCTACCATATCGAGGAACAAAAGATGTTTTGTTTCTCAGCGTGCCACCTTTGTGAAAGAGAATTTCTTGTGAAGAATTTAGTGGTCATGAGGTAGAACTGGAAAGAGTTTCAGCTATACAAACTGCAGCTGATGATTTGGTAAACCCGAAGGATTCAATAGTTTCCAACGAACCTCAGCCTCTCCGCCGATCTAGTAGGGTTCCTCACCCACCTGAGAGATACTTCGGTTTTCTCTATGACAGTGGAAGCGAGGATTGTATCATGAGATGATGACCCAACTTGTTTTGAGCAGGCCATCAAAAGTGGGGACTCTGTAAGAATGACTGGATGCTTAGTGATCTGAGATGGAATCCATATACACCAACAAAGTATGGACTTTGGTTGCTTTATTTGAAGGGTTAAATCCCTATCAGAAGCAAGTATATCTTGAGAAGATTACTTGGTGTGCATGGAAAAGTTAAGACTTTCAACGCTATGCTTATGTCCATCCAGATCCTACTTGCAATTGCTACATACCATGAATACGATATCTGACGGTTGGGTGTCATGACTGCTTTTCTAAATAATGATTTAGAAGAGAGCGTCTATAAGTACACAGCCAGAGGGCTTCGTAGACAGTGGGAGCAGCGGAAATGTGTACAAGTTGCATTATAGAATAAAGTAGGCATCGCGGAGTTGGAACGTCTGTTTTGATATGGTAGTCAAAGAGTTTGACTTCATCAAAATGGTAGATGAATCTTGTATATACAAAAATGGTAGTAGGGAGTATGGTGGTGATCCTCGTATTATACGTGGATGACATACTCTTGATAGGGAAGGAGTTTCCAATGCTATGCTCGGTCAATCTCCTCTTATCACAAGGATTCTCCATATATGATCAAAGTGATACCTCCTAAATCCTCGGTTTTTTATCTATGAGATAGATCTAATTGGATGTTATCACTAGATGTAGTAAGATGGTATCAATCGATCCTGGGGAGAATCACTGGAAAGGTTCCAAGGTGATAAGGTCGACTTAATGTCAGTCACAGCCATTGTCTTTACCCTCAGTGGGGGGACGGTATGTTGGAAGAGTTCCAAGCTAGATACCGTGACATACTAGACGATAAAGGCAGGATAAATCACTACTAAGGATGCTACCAAAGAAATAGTCTGGATGTACACTAGTTCATGAGATGAATTTCGTTCCTACCATTGTGTGACAATGGAGTTGTGGCTTTTGCCAAGGAAACCCCATCCCATCTGTGATCCAGACATATTCTAAGGCAGTATCACCTGATCAAGGAGATGGTTGATCTCCAGGGAGATCTAGGTTAGGAGAGTAGACACAGAGGATAACAGCGCGGATCCACTCACAAAGGCCTATTTCCAAGTAGAGACTTTTATGGGATGGTTGAGTATGGGATACTTCAACCATAGCTGATTGTTGGGTATGCGATACCACAACAGATGGCCCTAGTGCAAGTGGGAGATTGTTAGTTATATGTATGCCCTAGAGGCCATTACTGTACATACGATGTATATTGTAGTGGATGCTTGGACATATATATGTAGGACTTTCTTGCTCGATATGATAGTATGTTATCTGGTTGCTCTTTATCTTAACATGTACTCTGATTGTCTCTATGTTACATGTTGATAAAGCCCTTAGGATGTGTACTTGACTACCAGGACTATGATGCAGATCATACTAGTGAGGACAGTGTAGTCGCTAAGTACATCCTTCAAATATTTCTAGTCGTAGGTGTATCGAGACAGAGCATCGATATACCAGAGTAGACTAGCGTATGCGCTTCTTGACCCATATGATGGGCGATGGATGATCCCATATCCATTGGTGTTTGATATCAGAGAAGGTATACGGGTGCTCAGTGGAGACTGGGTACACTGGACGGACTCGCCGAGAACTCCCAGATGGTATTATACCTCACGTCAGATATCAGTTCTCTGGTGACACTGGTACAGGTTAGTCTGTAGACCCGAGATCGTCATACAGTCTTGTGTGATTCCCACTGTGCTTTGATTTCCATCAAACCACGTCCAAGAGGGCGTGCAAAACGGTGGCTTTTGGGTACAGTCCCGAATCACATGGAGGCAATGAGCGATAGGAGGGGATTCGTCTCTCCCGGTATAGGGAGTTAATGTTGCTCTGTGTTTGATTGACTATAACTAGAAATCTCTGGCCAGAATTGCTGAGATTTACTGGTAATTGTTATCAGTCGTTTCTCGAACTGTTATGGACCTCATATCTACACGACTTATCAAGCTACTGTGGTCTGACGTTTACCACCCCTAGGCGAGATATGCGACATATCAGACGAAGAGACCGGACTGTACGGGAGTGTTACTGATTGGATTCGCAGGAGAATGTACAGGCTTGCTCGTTGATCTTCTGATCGCTCAATACTGGGTGGCTGTTACGTTTAGCTGACCGCTTGCATCTTGTGGGTGTTTAATATGATCATCACTTACCGTCGGCATATTGACGATTCTTTAGAGTCCTACACAGAGGTTTCCTGGCTCAGGCATAACGGAGTAGGAGCAAATATGTGATAAGTGCGGGACCGAGAATCATACGTGTATGCGATACCGTATTAGATTCTCGCGATATGTGATATCGGCCGGGTATATGTGATATAGCTGGGTCATCAGATCAAGTGTTGATTCGATGAACTGATACAGATTATATTAGTCGGTTATTTATGAAATAGCCGGATTATCGGATCAAGTGTTGATTCGATAATTTAATGTATAATTATATATTTGATATATTATATTACATTAACTAATATTAGCTCACTTAAAGATTCTTTTTCTCACTTGGATAATACATTGATATATATATATATGTGATATATGTTAATTGTATTATTTTATTTTGTCACAATAAATATTTTATATGTGATATATAATATTGTAACAAGTTAGGATTGCAAATGCAACATGTTTTGTGGAGTTTAAATATGGTTAGGGTTTGGATTAGGGTTAATCTTGGATGGAGCTTTCATGAAGCTTCATGAAGCTTTGACTTTGACTTATGATATTTTGTGTAGACATTTCTTAACCCAACCCAAACCCTTTACCATAGTTAATTCTCTACAAGGATTAAGTCTTCATTCTTAACCCATGGTTGTAATTCTAACCTCACACATGATTTCATTATTCATCACAAATGAATTTCTTCTTCTTCTTGCACTTGAAAAAGCTTTCTAGCTTTTTGATATGTGATGATAATGAGTGAGAAATTGAAAACAAAAGAGTGCTAAATTCCTACTTCATCATCCTCATCTATTCTAGCCACTTAGATTAGGGTGTTTGCTTTGCTAATACTTGATTAGTGAAGCAAGAGCTTGGGTTTGAGTTTCTTCAAGGTAGATCATCTTAGTTGTTGAAGATCGGAAGCAAGCATGCATCTTTCTCTTCATGGAGCCTCTCTAGAATCCGGGTACTTGATGATCGCAGCGAAGGGACTTCAACACGGAGCTTATGAAGTGAAGGAACGGACTACAAAGGTTGTAATCCCTAACTCTTAAAAGTAAAGTTGTTTACTTGCTCATTGTTTTTCCTAATCTCTAGTCTAAGATCAAGGTTAGGGTTGTTCGGCACTTGAAAATTTTGATTTTGGCATGGTTGATGCCTTGTAGAACCTTATTCTAGTGCCTAATAACCCTACAGTAGGGGTTTTGTTTGCTCACTTAGGATCTCAAGCTCTAGGATTCACAACACATGTGAGAGTTTAGAGCTTGAAGCATGAATGAGGAAGAAGAAGGAAAATGGAGAGAGTTGGAGAGGAGAACTCATCACATATGCCCAACTCAAGAAAATTGCTAAGTGTTGAATGAAGTCAAAAATGGCTCTCTCTTGACATCACTTATTCAAGCATGGAATTATTTGCAATAATAAATTGCAACCATGCTTGAATAGTGAGTCAAAACTAATAAACAATAAATAAAAGCCATGCTTTGCCCATTCCTCCAAAGTCTCCCCATTTATCATTTCATTTTCTATTTTCACAAAATAGAAAATCCTACCATGCTATATATATATATATATATATATATATATATATTATGAAGAAAATAATTAGTGAGCTAATAATATTAGTTAATATATAATTATATCAAATATAAATATATATCATATTATTAAATCAACACTTGATTTAATAATCCGGTTATATCATATATAACCGACTAATATCATTTATCTGTATATCACATTATCAAATCAACACATGATTCAATAATCCGGTTATATCACATATAACCTAACTGATAACAAATAACTGCCAGATTAAAATACAGTATCACATACTCGTATTTAATCAGGCCCCCGCACATATCAACATATGTGCCATACTTTGTTTCGCTTGAACCAGGAAACTTCTATGTATGACTCTAAAGACTCGTCAATACGCCAGCAGTAGGTGATGATCACATCAGTCACCTATAAGTCGTCAGCGGTACTAGCTAAACGTAACAGCTACCCAGGTATTGAGCAAATAGAAGATCAACAAGTAAGCTTGTCCAAACTCCTATGAAGCCTATAGGTAACACTTACCGTACAGTCCGATCTCTTTGTCTGATATGTCGCATATCGAGTCTAGGGGTGAAATCGTCAAACCCCAATAACTTGATAAGTCATGCCGATGTGTAGACTATAATGGTACGAAAAACTACTGATAACTCTTACCTATAAATCTCATCAACAACCATGGCTAGGGACTTCCTGTTATAGCCAATCGAGCATAGCGCAACATCAACTCCCTATACCGGGAGAGACGAAACCCCTCCTATCGCTCATTGCCTCCATGTGACTCAGGACTGTACCCAAAATCCACCTGTTTGCATGACTCCTTTGAGCCGTGGTAGGGAGGAAATCAAAGCATGGTGGGAACCACACAAGACTCTATGACGATCTCGGGTCTACAAACTAACTTGTACCAGTGTTACCAGAGAACTACTATCTGACGATAGGTATAGTACTATCTAGGAGTTCTCGGCGAGTCATGTTCGGTGTACCCATTCTCTAATGAGCACATGTGTACAATCTTTGATGTCAAACACCAATGGATATAGGATGAACCATCCCCCCCTACAGGGTCAAGAAACGTGCACAATAGTCTACTCTGGAATATCGATGCCCTGTCTCGATACTCCCTCGATTAGGAACTGTTAAAAGATGCGCTTGTAGACTACACAAGTCCCAGTAGTATGATATGCATCATAGTCCTGGTAGTCAAGCTAACATCCTAAGGGCTTTATCAACATGTATATAAGAGACAGTATAATAATACCATGTGTACATGTTAAGATAAAGAGTAACCAGCTAGTATACTATCATGTCGAGCAAGAAAGTCCTCTATATATATGTCCAAGCATCCACTATAATATACATATCAATGTACAATAATGGCCTCTAGGGCATACATATTCCTAACAATCTCCCACTTGCACTAAGCCCAGTTGTTGTAGTATCTCATACCCAACATCCCAAATAGTCTCTCGAATTGCGTCTGGGGGAGGGCCTTCGTGAGTGGATCCGCTGTGTTTTCCTCCGTTTCAACTCTCCTAATCTCGATCTCCCGGCGATCAACTATCTCCCGGATCAGGTGATACCGTCTAAGAATATGTCTGGATCTCTGATGGGACCGGGGTTCCTTGGCCAAAACCACAGCTCCATTGTTATCACAATACACAGGTATTGGATGCTCAATAGATCGAACCACACCAAGTTTAGGTATGAACTTCTTCATCCAGACAACCTCTTTGGCAGCATCGTTGGCAGTGATGTATTCAGCCTCCATCATCGAGTCTGCTACGGTATCTTGCTTGGAACTCTTCCAACATACCGCCCCTCCATTGAGGGTGAAGACAAAACCCGAGACCGACTTACTGTCGTTCTTATCACTCTGGAAGCTCGAATCGGTAAAGGACTCCACCTGGAGTTCACCATTACAATACACCAAGAACATTTCTTTAGTCCTTCTCAAGTACTTAAGAATGGTCTTCACAGCTGTCCACTGTTTCTCCCCAGGATCTGATTGATACCAACTCACTACACCTAGCGAGTAAGCTACATCCAGTCTGGTACACAACATCTCACACATGATTAACCCGACTGCCGAAGCATAGGGTATCCCTTGCATGCGAGCCCTCTCCAAATCAGTCATCTCTTTGGAGAGAGTGATTCCTGAACAAGTAGGTAAATTACCACGCTTAGAATTTTCCATACTAAACCTCTTTAGTATGGTGTTTATTTACCTGGATTGGGACAATCCCAACATCCGTCTAGAACTATCTCTATAAATCTTAATCCGCAGGATGTAGGAGGCATCAACTAGATCTTTCAAGGAGAACCTTTGTGATAAGAAGAGCTTTACCGAGTGTAGCATAGAAACATCGTTTCCTATCAAGAGTATGTCATCCACGTACAATACGAGGAAGACAACCTTACTCTCTGCAACCTTCTTGTATATACATGGTTCATCTACATTTTTGATGAAGTCAAACAGTTTGATAGCTTCATCAAAACAGATGTTCCAGCTCCACGATACCTGCTTTAATCTGTAAATTGATTTAAGCAGCTTGCACACCTTTCCGTTGCTCCCACTGTCTACGAAGCCCTCTGGCTGTGTCATGTACACGCTCTCTTCTAAATCACCATTTAGAAAAGCGGTCTTGACGTCCAACTGCCAGATTTCGTAGTTATAGTATGCAGCAATGGCAAGTAGGATCCTGATGGACTTAAGTATAGCCACTGGAGAAAATGTTTCATCATAGTCGACACCTGATCGTTGACGAAAACCTTTTGCTACAAGTCTAGCTTTGAAGGTCTCAACCTTTCCATCTACACCAATTTTCTTCTTAAAGATCCACTTGCTCACGATGGGTTTTACCCCTTCAGGAGCAACTTCCAAAGTCCATACTTTGTTGGTGTATATGGATTCCATCTCAGATCGTATAGCATCCAGCCATTTAACAGAGTCTCCACTTGTGATGGCCTGCTCGAAACTAGTTGGGTCATCATCTTCCATGATGCAATCCTCGCTCCCACCGTCTACTAGAAAACCGCAGTATCTCTCAGGCGGATGAGGAACCCTAGTAGATCTGCAGAGTGGCTGGGGTTTGTCGGGGACTATTGAATCCTCCGGTTCTACCAAATTGTCAGTTATGGTTTGTGTAGCTGGAACTTCTTCCAGTTTTACCTCATTTACACTAATTTCTTTCACAAGAAATTCCTTTTCTAAAAAGATTGTGTATTGAGAAACAAACACATTTTGTTCCTCGGTGTGGTAGAAGATATATCCATATGAATCCTTTGGATATCCCACAAACTTGCACAAAACAGACCTTGCCTCGAGCTTGTCCGGATTCTGCTTTTTAACATAGGCCGGACAACCCCATATCTTAACTCGTTTAAGAGATGGTCTCTTCTCATTCCATATCTCATATGGAGTGGTGGACATGGATTTGGTCGGAACCCTATTCAATAAGTATGCAGCTGTCTCAAGTGCATATTTCCAAAAGGAAATAGGTAACTCAGCAATGCTCATCATAGTGCGCACCATATCTAATAGGATGTGATTCCTCCGCTCCGAAACTCCATTGTGTTGTGGTGTATACGGAGGAGTAAGCTGAGAGAGAATCCCATTCTATTTCAAGTAGCCTCTGAATTCCGTGCTCAAGTATTCTCCTCCCCGATCAGATCGAAGAATTTTAATACTTTTACCCGTCTGATTCTCAACTTCGTACTTATATTTCTTTAATTTCTCAAAAGGTTCAGACTTGTATTTCAACAAGAACACATGTCCGAATCTAGAGAGATCATTGGTGAATGTAATAAAGTACGAGGAACCATTCCTGGTATGAGTAGACATAGGACCGCATACATCACTATGTATCAGTCCCAAGAGTTCAGTAGCTCTTTCTCCGTATTCAGTAAACGGAGTTTTGGTTATCTTGCCTTTGAGACATGACTCGCAAGTTTCATAAGATATAAATTCAAACGGATTCAAATATCCATCTTTATGCAACTTAGCTAGTCTTGTCGCATTGATATGACCTAGTTTACAATGCCACAAGTAGGCTTCGTTCATTTCTGAACTTTTCCTTTTGTGTGTGTTCTGTATATTTATAACTGTGGTTAGATTCAGAACGTGTATACCGTTACACAATGTACCAAACCCAATCAACACTTGATTTTGGAAAATGTTCATAACATTATCCTCCAATGCAAAGTTATATCCTTTTTTTTGCAAAAATGAAACTGATATAATATTGCACATCATTTTTGGTACATAATAACGGTCGTTCAGAATCATTGTATTACCATTTGGTAATACAAGGTGATATTCGCCAACTGCTTTGGCTGCAAAAATTGCTTCATTCCCTACTTTTAGAGACATAGCATCCCTTCCCAGTTCTCTACCTTTCTTTAGCCCATGTAACAAATTATATACGTGGAATCTTGATCCGGTATCCAATACCCAAGACGTAGAGCAAACTGAGAAACAATTCTCGGTTACGAACACACCCGAAGAAGATGCATCAGTATGCTCCTTCTTCGTTCGGGTGGAGTGGAAATCCGGGTATTCCCCTATTCCATGCTCAGACTTATGACAGTCATAAGATAGAGCGGAACCTAGCCCAGTATGATAAGTGGGTTCAGTCAGTACATCTATATTATTATCTTGATTAAGGCGTGTCATTGGTCGCTACCTGGAGAGAGAAAGAAAGAAACACTTTAGCGTGCGCTCTTGTAAGATTAGATTAGTTATTATCTTATCTAATCAGGATGGCTCCCACTGTTTTTATCAAATCTTCCTTCAAACCCTAAAAGATAAGATTAGCCGGGATTAATTGCGCCCTACAAGTTCGCCAATCGTTCGGCCAGGCAGGTATTGGTACTCCGAGGGAGTCCCCCAATACGTTGATAAAGCCCTTAGGATATTGGCTTGACTACCAGGACTATGATGCAGATCATACTACTGGGACTTGTATAGTCTACAAGCACATCCTTTAACAGTTCCTAGTCAAGGGAGTATCGAGACAGGGCATCGATATTCCAGAGTAGACTAGTGTGTACATTTCTTGACCCTGTAGGGGCGATGGTTGATCCCATATCCATTGGTGTTTGACATCAAAGATTATACACAGGTGCTCATTAGAGAATGGGTACACCGAACAGGACTCACCGAGAACTCCTAGATGGTACTATATCTATCGTCATAAAGCAGTTCTCTGATGACACTGGTACAGGTTAGTCTGTAGACCCGAGATCGTCATAGAGTCTTGTGTAGTTCACATTGTGCTTTGATTTCCTCCCTACCACGGCTCAAAGGAGTCATGCAAACAGGTGGATTTTGGATACAATCTCTTCGTCTGATATGTCGCATATCGAGTCTGGGGGTGGAATCGTCAGATCCCAATAAATTGATAAGTCATACCGATGTGTGGCCTATAACGGTAACCACCCTCGATCCCTTCGCCTGCCTCGCCCTCCTCTTCTCAGAACCGACCTCCTCTCTCTTCATCTCTCTCTTTCTCGTTCCCTCACTCCCGCTCTCTCTCTCTCTCTTCTCTCCCTCGCACCACCATCGCCTTCGCCGCCTCCAGCCCGAGCACCCATATCCGCCCACTGCACCCTCGCTGACGAGCTCCGCTCACCTCCACCTCACCGCCACTGACCATCGACCACGACTCCACCTCCGTTGAGCAAGCCCCGCGACTCAACCCCACAGCACCTGCTGCCACCTCCATCGTCTCCATCTTCTTCCTCCTTCCTCAAAGCCCATCATTGGCGCACCAACCTCGAACCCGAGCACCTTTCCGTGACCTCCACCATCACAGTCATCACCACGGCTCCATGACTCCACCACCGAGCTCCACCTCGACACTCACCCCGCTTCCTCAACTCCCTACCTCACCCCAGCATCTCATCTCCTCCTTCGCCGTCGAGATCACCAGTGAGCCACCACCTCGCGGATGCAACTGCACCCTCGTCTCCTCCCTGAGCTTTCACCTCATCACCACTACCCACTACACGCACTTTCTTCCCTTCACCCTCGACTCCTCTCACCGATAAACCCATCTCCGCCTGAGAACCACCGACGAGCTCCTCTCGCCGCCAACCTCTGCTCACCGCCACAACCACCTACATGTCGTCTCCAACACCATAACCCGAGCCCCTGCCGTCGTCTTCACCTTGCCTCGACCCCTCTTTCTACCGCCGCCGGAGCTTCCCCAAACAACCACGACCTCCATCAACAAGCAGCCCCACAACTCTTCCTTCACCGCCGGCCGTCTCGTCGCTGCCTCGCGTCGTCGCCAGAGCCGAGCCCAAGCTAGTGTTGTTGTCGCTGCTGCTGCTGCTTGCGTTGCGTCGTTGAGCTGTGATCATGCCGTTGCTGTCAGCGTCGTCATCACGGTCGTGTCTCCGATCATCTTCAGGCAAGTTAAACACTTGCTTTACATGCTATCTATACTAATATATATATATATATATATATACACACACACACAATCGAAGCTTAATTATTTTTCTTGGAGTCTGACAAACGTGGAGACCCGTATTCGTGCGTTGCACGGCAAACTGAACAAATGATGAGTCTAATATCCGTGGTTGATATATATAGTTCACAGGGATCGAATCCGTTCATGTATGTGGGATAAACCAAATCCGCTATAGTTTTGAAATGAGGTATTAAGTGCTCGATGTAAACCTTATGCGAAAATAAAATCTAAAATGGCGGAACTCATGATGTTTAGATCCTAATATGGTTAACATGTTAGTTATATGTATGCCCTAGAGGCCATTACTATACATAGGATGTATATTGTAGTGGATGCTTGGACATATATAGGGAGGACTTTCTTGCTCGACATGATAGTATGCTATCTGGTTGCTCTTTACCTTAACGTGTACACTGATTGTCTCTCTGTTACATGTTGGTAAAGCCCTAAGGATGTGTACTTGACTATCTGGACTATGATGCGGATCATACTAGTGGGGACATGGTAGTACATAAGTACATCCTTCAAAGTCCCTAGTCGTGGGTGTATCGAGACGGGGCATCGATATACCAGAGTAGACTAGCGTGTACCTTCTCGACCCATACAGATGGGCGATGGATGATCCCATATCCATTGGTGTTTGACATCAGAGATGATATACGGGTGCTCAGTGGAGACTGGGTACACTGGACGGACTCGCCGAGAACTCCCAGATGGTATTATACCTCACGTCAGATGGCAGTTCTCTGGTGACACTGGTACAGAGTAGTCTGTTGACCCGAGATCATCATAGAGTCTTGTGTGATTCCCACTGTGCTTTGATTTCCACCTTACCACGTCCAAGAGGGCATGCAAAACGGTGGTTTTTGGGTACAGTCCCGAATCATATGGAGGCAATGAGCGATAGGAGGGGATTCGTCTCTCCCGGTATAGGGAGTTGATGTTGCGCTTTGTTCGATTGGCTATAACCGGAAATCCCTAGCCAGGGTTGCTGAGATTTACTGGTAAGTGTTACCAGTAGTTTCTCGAACTGTTATAGACCTCATATCGACACGACTTATCGAGCTGCTGGGGTCTGACGTTTACCACCCCTAGGCAAGATATGCGACATATCAGACGAACAGACCGGACTGTACGGTAAGTGTTGCTGGTTGGATTCACAGGAGTGTGAGCGGGCTTGCTCGTTTATCTTCTGATCGCTCAATACCCGGGTGGCCGTTACGTTTAGCAGAACGCTTGCGGCTTGTGGGTGTTTGATATGATCATCACCTGCTGCCGGCGTATTGACGAGTCTTTAGAGTCCTACACAGAGGTTTCCTGGCTCAAGCGAAACGAAATAGGAGCACATATGAGATATGTGCGGGACCGAGAATAATGCATGTATGTGATACCGTATTCTATTCTCGCGATGAATGTATCGATTGGTTGTATGCGATATAACTTAGTTATCGAATCGAGGATGATTCGATAAGTCGATACATTGGATATTAGTCGGTCATATGCGATATGACCGGATTGTTAAATCAAGTGTTGATTTAATGATTTAATGTATAATTATATATTTAATATATTACTTTATATTAACTAGTATTGGTTCACTTAGGATTATTTTCTCACTTGATTGTGCACATTGTGTATATGATACATGTTTGTGCACTAGTTTGTATCATGCTTGATGATACATGCAAACTTGGGTGTGTGTTTACTTTAAACTATGATTAGGTTAATGGTTAGGGTTTGATTTACTCATTTATTTACTTTGTTCTTTTTTGGCAAAAGAAAATAAAATGGTGGCCTTTTGTTTTACACTTGAAGCCGACGACCTAGCCTGATCATTTCTTCGACGAAACCATCGCTAGAGTCCGGGATCCGATGATCGCAGCGGAGGGACGTCATCACGGAGCTAAGGAAGTGGAGGACCGGATCTACAAAGGTTGTATTTTCCGTTCACTCTTAGTTAAGTTGTTAACTTGCCATTCTTTTGCCTAATCTCTAGTAACGATCTAGTTTAGGGTTTCTTTGGCACATGAAAAATTAGAATTTGGCATGGTTGATACCTTGTGGAACCTCATGGGTGTGCCTAGAAACCCTACAGTGGTATCAGAGCCTAGAAAGAGCCTTAGGCGAAGTGTAGACGATGTTAGAAGTCCGATCGAACCCGAAACCCTAGTTTAAAACCCTTCTCTGTATATTTTTTCAAAACTGGTTTTTTTCCAAATTAAAAATATCCAAAAAATTCAGCAGGGAATTGTATGAGTTACTGTGCAGCACGTGACCCTAACTCGATCAAAGCGCCGCGGAACCGCGGCCCCACCCCTGCTTGTGCAGCGGTTCCACGGCCATACTGGTGAGTTAGGCCACGTAGTTTGCACAGTAATTTGTTTCTGGAGGTGCTATATTTTATGGGGATTTTTAATATTTACTCAAGAGTTGAGTTTTCTGGATTGTATTAGGAGTTCGTAGATTCGATCGGATTGTCTAATTTTTTCTATGTGTTTTTCCGGATAATTTTAGAACATATTAAAAAGTTCGACCGGATATAAATACCCAATTTTTCCCCTGCCGGGAAATTTCCAAGTGTTGGATTTTTCCGTAGTTTGAAAACGTTCTAAGTTGTGCAAGTAACGCGATGGACCCTCTAGAAGACAACAAACCTTAACTCGATTATGTGACCGTCTTGAACTGCCCTTTGAACCTTAGGGTTTGGGGCAGTATGGCGTGCCACATGTGAGGCGTTGGCTTGACCCTTCTACGGCTGGACCGTTGGTACTGTGGCATGAAGTGAATGTTCTTAAACTTATTTCATGTATTGAGCTGTTTCGGGAAAACTTGGGTGTTTGATTGTTCGATCGGAAAGTTTAACATTTTCTATTTATCCGGAATGTGATACAATATTTGGAATTCACAAGTAGTTATGAGATGACTAATATGAATGTTATAAACATAGCACTTTAGTCTCACTTGATCGGTTGCCACGGAATTTTGATGTGATCAAAAGTCCGTCGCAATCACGTAGCGTACGCGGATACTCGCCGGATAAACTTAATAGACAGCTACACCCCATTGCCCCGACCAAGTGACTGTAGGAGAACCCCGTCGCCGAAAGCATCCGTTTGGGTGCTCCCGGTAGCGGTGTTCCGCCTTGGTGCACTTCGTCGACGGTATCGGGGGTGCTGCCGTCTACTGAAGTTTGCGACGAGCATTCGATCAGGATGTCGGGAATCTTGTTGAATTGCCCGACTTGATATTGAAAAGTGTTTTCGATTTTGAGACTAAAATGCGGGGTTTATAATTGTTAGACATGCGATGTCTAAGGAATTCATTTGATTAGGCATGCGATGTCTATGCAGGTTGCGGATTCCAACTGTTGTAGTTTTACACTTTCTTTTCTGTGACCGTAAGTGTAATATGTGATATCGCCGGTTTCGTTGCTATATGTCAACGACAATTGGGATGCACTTATTTACTTACGTTGATGACATGTGATGTTATGTGTTGCTGGATATGTTATATTGGATCGTCGTGTTTGAATAGCCGGGGGTTTTATGTGAGATGAGTGTTTTTCATTTTCATTCATGTAAAAACTTGTATGTAATATTCTTTTATTGGGGCACTTCCAGGTTGCGGAAGATGTCACCTTTTGTATATTATTTACTTTTCCGCACTAGGATAGACCCAAGGAGGAGGGCACAAGTAACCGGGTTCTGGAGTCCAGTAGGAGACCAACTCGAGGAGTCGAGTCCAGGTCTCCTAACTCTAGAATTGGTAGGGTTGCTTGCCGCTCTCGTAGGGGTCTAGGGGTGTGGTTTTGGCTATTCATCGCGACTGTGGAATCCGTGTTTTATACTGGCTCGTATTGAAAACACGGACGTCCTAGTATATCCAATATTTCATATGATATTTTCTGCTGCGTTATCTGTGATGTGATCATTTGATATATTCATATAGATATTATATATAGTATATATGATATATTATATAGACATTGCTTATGTTTTACACCCGCGCTAGCCCTGCCTCGCTCTGGCGTTAGTTACCTAACCTAACGGTGTAGACGGGACATCGAGGCGAATGCGGCTGGCATAAGCGTACATTATATTTATCTGTGATGTTTAGGTGCTTAAATGATGGGACTTCATTAATATGATTAATGGAAGAAAAGAAACCTAAAGATGTTGAGGAATCGAATTTCAAAAATAAAACAGGTAGCTACAGTTCTTGCTTTGCACAGCGGTATATATGATATATCCTGCACCTTATTCGATGAGGAAAGGGCCGACGATCTCTTCACCGGGAGTGACCCCTTTAGCAATAACTGGCGGATGCTATAACTCACGGTTTGTCTTTTGAATGCTTCTATAGTTTCTGCTTTGCACAGTGATATATATGATATATCCCGCACCTCATTCGACGAGGAAAGGGCCGACGATCCTTTCACCGGGAGTGACCCCTTTAGCAAAATTAGAAAAGCCTCAAAAACACTCCATTTCAAAATCATTTGATTCTACAACGATATCAAGTTCATTACGCAATAGGTTTTCAGAAAAACCTGTCGTAGCCCTCCGTCATTTCAGATAAGTAGTAGCTAGTATTCGTGCTGCGTTTGTTGGCGTTTGTCAAGGCGTAGTGTGCGGTAGCTAACTAGTGCTTATCTGCTTATGCATATGATGCAGATTGGGTTAAGGTAATCGTACGACCTTGTTGGCCTTTGTCAAGGGTCATGCGGGTGGGTTTAATTCAATCAAGAAATGACGGGTTGAACTTGACTGGCATCCTATGGTTTGTTGGCCTTTGTCAAGGTCATAGAAGGTTAGGGGCAAAATTATCGGGAATTTCAAGTGTTGAAATTTGCAATGAGATTGCATACCTTTTATGAGATAGTTGGATCCCGATACCCGCTGCGAGTAAGAGTTACTCCTGGGAGAGTTTTACACATTACAATTAGCCGATCTAGTAGGTGTCTAGAAAGGTGTCAACGTGGTTATGCCTCTAGGAAAACGAGGTTTACATTAATTAGGTTCGTGCGAAAGCACGGGGGACCTCCCTCAAAGTACCGACACTGGCCTGGCTGAAAGATTGGCGAACTTGTAGCATGTAATTAATCCCGGCTAGTCTTTCCTTTTAGGGTTTGAAAGAAGATTTGATAAAAACAGTGGGAGCCATCCTGATTAGATAAAATATAATAACCAATCTGATCTTGCAAGAGCATACGCTGAGTGTTTTCTTCTCTCTCTCTCGAGGTAGCGACCATATTACGCCTTAATCAAGATAATAATACGGATTATTGACCGAACCCGCTTGTTATACTGAGCTGGGGAGCGTTGGTCCCGCTCCAGCTTATAACTGTTATAAGACAGAGCAGGAAATTGGGGAATACCAGATTTCCCGTGCCGCCCAAACGAAGAAAGTGCATATGATGCATCTCCTTCGGGTGTGTTCATTACAAAGAACTGTTTCTCTGTATCCTCTACGTCCTGGGTATTAGATACCGGATCAGGATCCCAGATATGTAATCTGATACATAGGGCTACAGAAAGGTAGAGAACTGAGAACGGGTGATAAGTTTCATGAGACAGAAAACAGTGTAAGTGTTGCAGCCAAGTCTGTTGGTCACTGTCACCCTGTATTCCAAATACATTGATTCTGAACGAATGTTATTAAATACCGAACCTGATATACAAAATCATATCAGTCTCTTTATTAGAAAAGAAATGATAAAATTTTGTATTGTTGGATAATATTTTGAACATTTCCTATATCAAAAGTTGAACGGTTCAGGCACGTTATCTAAAAGTATTGATGTTCTAAATCAAACTACAGTTCTTAGCATACGGAACACACACAAGAGGAAGAGTTCAGAAATGAACAAATCCTTCTTGAGGTATTGTAGACTGGGTCATATCAATGCGACCCGACTAGCTGAAGTTACATATAGATGCATATTTAAATTAGTTTGAATTTACATCTTGTGAAACTTGCCAGTCATGTCACAGAGATAAGATGACCACAGCTCTGTTTATTGGAAACAGAGAAAGAGTTAGTAAACTCTTGGGATTGATACATGTTGATGTATGCAAGGTCCCCCGTCTACACATGCCAGGACCGGTTCTTTGTACTTCATTACATTCTCTGATGATCTCTCAAGATTCTGTCATATGTTCCTGTTGAAACACAAGTCCGAACCTTTTGAGATATTCACAGAATATAAGTTAGAAGTAGAGAACCAATATGGGTATAAGTATTATGTCCTTTGATGAGATCAAGGAGGAGAATACTTGTGCATAGAATTCCTGGACTATTCTTAAGGAGAATGAGATTCTCTCTCAGCATTACTCCTCCGTATACACCATAGCACGATGGTATATCGGGGTGGAGCAATAGCACCCTATGTGATATGGTGTGCTCTATGATGAGTACTACTGAGTTTCCTATTTCCTTTTGGGAGTTATGCACTTGAGAAGCTGCATACCTATTGAATAGAGTTCAAATCAAATCAGTTGCCTACTATTTCATATGTGATATGGAAAGGGAAGAGCCCATATCTTAAGTTGGTTAAGATTTGGGGTTGTCCAGCCTATGTCTAAAAGCAAAATCCGGACAAGCTCGAGGCCAGGTCTGTTATGTAGAACTGGAAAGGTTCCAGCTATACAAACTACAGCAGATGATTTGATAGAACCAAAGGATTCAATAGTAACCAACGAACCTCAGCCTCTCCGCCGATCTAGTAGGGTTCCTCACCCACCTGAGAGATACTTCGGTTTCTCTATAACAATGGGAGCGAGGATTGCATCATGAGATGATGACCCAACTAGTTTCGAGTTGGCCATCAGGAGTGGGACTCTATAAGAATGGCTGGATGCTTAGCGATCTGAGATGGAATCCTTATACACCAACAAAGTATGGACTTTGGTTGCTATATCTGAAGGGTTAAATCCCCATCAGGAGCAAGTATATCTTGAGAAGATTACTTGGTGTACATGGAAAAGTTGAGACTTTCAAAGCTAGACTTGTTAAAGGTTTGCATCATTGACCAGGTATGGATTATGTTGAAAACTTTTCTAAGGATCTATGTTTAAGTCCATCCAGATCCTACTTGCCACGGCTACTTACCATGACTACGATATCTGGTGGTTGGGTGTCATGACTGCTTTTCTAAATGATGTTTTGGAAGAGAGCGTCTATAAGTGCACAGCCAGAAGGCCTCGTAGACAGTGGGAGCAGCAGAAACGTGTGTAAGATGTTTTATGTGATAAAATAGGTATCGCGGAGTTGAAACATCTGTTTTGATGAGTTAGTCAAAGAGTTTGACATCATCAAAATGGTAGATGAACCTTGTATATACAAAAAGGTAGTAGAGAGTATGGTGGTGATTCTTGTAGAGTACGTGGATGACATACTCTTGATAGGGAAGTAGTTTCCTATGCTACGCTCGATCAATCTCCGCTTATCACAAGGATTCTCCATATAGGATCAAAATGATACCTCCTAATCCCTGAGTTTTCATCTATGAGATAGATGTAATTGGATGTTAGGATTCTCACTAGATGTAGTGAGATGGTATCAATCGATCCTGGGGAGAATCACTGGAAGTGTTCCAGGGTGATAAGGACGATTGAATATCAGTCACAGGCATTGTCTTTACCCTCTATGGAGGGACGGTATGTTGGAAGAGTTCCAAGCTAGATACCGTGACATACTAGACGATTAAAGGCAAGATACATCGCTACTTAAGATGCTACCAAAGAGGCAGTCTGAATGTATGTTAGTTCATGAGATGAACTTTGTTCCCTCCATTGTGTGACAATGGAGTTGTGGCTTATGCCGAGGAACGCCCGTCCCATCAGTGATCCAGACATATTCTAAGGCAAGTGTCACCTGATCATGGAGATAGTTGATCTCCAGGGTGATCGAGGTTAGGAGAGTAGACTCAGAGGACAACACGGCGGATCCACTCACAAAGGCCTTTTCCCAGAGAGAGACTTTTATGGGATGGTTGAGTATGAGATACTACAACCACTGCTATCAGATGGCCCTAATGCAAGTGGGAGATTGTTAGTTATATGTATGCCCTAGAGGCCATTACTATACATAGGATGTATATTGTAGTGGATGCTTGGACATATATAGGGAGGACTTTCTTGCTCGACATGATAGTATGCTATCTGGTTGCTCTTTACCTTAACGTGTACACTGATTGTCTCTCTGTTACATGTTGGTAAAGCCCTTAGGATGTGTACTTGACTACCTGGACTATGATGCGGATCATACTAGTGGGGACATGGTAGTACATAAGTACATCCTTCAAAGTCCCTAGTCGTGGGTGTATCGAGACGGGGCATCGATATACCAGAGTAGACTAGCGTGTACCTTCTCGACCCATACAGATGGGCGATAGATGATCCCATATCCATTGGTGTTTGACATCAGAGATGATATACGGGTGCTCAGTGGAGACTGGGTACACTGGACGGACTCGCCGAGAACTCCCAGATGGTATTATACCTCACGTCAGATGGCAGTTCTCTGGTGACACTGGTACAGAGTAGTCTGTTGACCCGAGATTGTCATAGAGTCTTGTGTGATTCCCACTGTGCTTTGATTTCCACCTTACCACGTCCAAGAGGGCGTGCAAAACGGTGGTTTTTGGGTACAGTCCCGAATCACATGGAGGCAATGAGCGATAGGAGGGGATTCGTCTCTCCCGGTATAGGGAGTTGATGTTGCGCTGTGTTCGATTGGCTATAACCGGAAATCCCTGGCCAGAGTTGTTGAGATTTACTGGTAAGTGTTACCAGTAGTTTCTCGAACTGTTATAGATCTCATATCGACACGACTTATCGAGCTGCTGGGGTCTGACGTTTACCACCCCTAGGCAAGATATGCGACATATCAGACGAACAGACCGGACTGTACGGTAAGTGTTGCTGGTTGGATTCACAGGAGTGTGAGCGGGCTTGCTCGTTTATCTTCTGATCGCTCAATACCCGGGTGGCCGTTATGTTTAGCAGACCGCTTGCGGCTTGTGGGTGTTTGATATGATCATCACCTGCTGCCGGCGTATTGACGAGTCTTTAGAGTCCTACACAGAGGTTTCCTGGCTCAAGCGAAACGAAATAGGAGCGCATATGAGATATGTGCGGGACCGAGAATAATGCGTGTATGTGATACCGTATTCTATTCTCATGATGAATGTATCGATTGGTTGTATGCGATATAACCTAGTTATCGAATCGAGGATGATTCGATAAGTCGATACATTGGATATTAGTCGGTCATATGCGATATGACCGGATTGTTAAATCAAGTGTTGATTTAATGATTTAATGTATAATTATATATTTGATATATTACTTTACATTAACTAGTATTGGTTCACTTAGGATTATTTTCTCACTTGATTGTGCACATTGTGTATATGATACATGTTTGTGCACTAGTTTGTATCATGCTTGATGATACATGCAAACTTGGGTGTGTGTTTACTTTAAACTATGATTAGGTTAATGGTTAGGGTTTGATTTACTCATTTATTTACTTTGTTCTTTTTTGGCAAAAGAAAATAAAATGGTGGCCTTTTGTTTTACACTTGAAGCTTCATGAAGCTTTGAAAAGTCATGACCATTTTGTTTCTTTCCTTAACCTAACCATTATACCTAACCCTAGTTTAGTCTCTACACTTGTTAGGCTCACCCATGGTTGCATTATGATAGATATCACTTGGATTTTCTTTTTCAAAAAACAATTCTTTTTCTTTCATCTTCTTCATGAAGAGAAAAAACCTAGCTAGAAAATTCTAAGTGATGAATCCAAGTGAGAAATCAAAATCCAAAGTGAACCTACTTCCTATTTCTTCATCCTCTACCACTTGCCATGTAGTATAGGGTATTTTCTTCACAAGTTTCATGACTTGGTGAAGGTGGAGCTTGATCTTGAGTTGCCTCGACGTAGATCATCTTCGGCATCGAAGTCGACGACCTAGCCTGATCATTTCTTCGATGAAACCATCGCTAAAGTCCGGGATCCGATGATCGCAGCGGAGGGAAGTCATCACGGAGCTAAGGAAGTGGAGGACCGGATCTACAAAGGTTGTATTTTCCGTTCACTCTTAGTTAAGTTGTTAACTTGCCATTCTTTCGCCTAATCTCTAGTAACGGTCTAGTTTAGGGTTTCTTTGGCACATGAAAAATTAGAATTTGGCATGGTTGATACCTTGTGGAACCTCATGGGTGTGCCTAGGAACCCTACATAACAAACACTCTGTAGAAATTTGGTGGTAAATCGATGTCGTTTTCACACATAAAGTGACGCCTTAACTTCAATACCGAAACTTGCGTTTTGCCGAATACTTGACACTGTTAAATTCATAATTAATTCCCAAAAAATCCAATCACAGCGTGCCTGGGTTCTTTCCGAAGGGTACTGCATAATATTTAACACTACGTTTAGGTTTAATGTTAGACATATCCTCTGAACATCGAAAACAAAGAAGACCTTGGACTGCAGTCCAGAGCAGGAACTTACCCTTGACATGCTTTTATACACCTGAAACCGTAATGTTTAATTGTGATAATGTGCGTAGCCAATTACCGCTGCTTAGAAAATTGTTTTATCTTTCCAATGGTACCAGTTTCACTAAATTCCAGTATCATTTGGTGTTTAAATCATATTTTAAACGGATGACATGTACAGCAGTTTTCTGTCAATTCAGTTTGCACCCTTCATCAGTAATCTGATCATAACTCCTAAACAAAGATGACTATTGATGATCTGTCTCCTGCACTGTAAATTTAACTCATAGCCCTACAATTAGTTGAACAGTAGCGTCGCCTAATTACGCTCTCAACAGGGAGTAAAACGTGTTACGAAACGGATTTCCAGTTTAGAAATTGGATTTCCAGCAGTAAACACTAAAAATGAAATGACCGTAACTCGTACACCTGAACCCCGTTTGACTTGAAACCAATTTTAATAATTTTATAAACAAGTATACTTCATATGCCTTTTATATTGTTTCGCCAAATTATGCACGTGTGATGTTATATGAATTTTCTAATCCAACCGACACCGGTTGCTCATATGTTTTTAGCAGTGCATTTACTGTATTCCTATCTTGTTGCATGACCGATACACCCTTGTAAATAGTGTTCATTTGCATCGACATCCTAGTGACCGTGTTACTTTACCAAGTGATAAGTGTTAGTGATTGGATTGTGGTAAGTACGTTAGTGTAAAAGCGTGATTGAATAAGTGAAGTGATACGTACTTGTACACAATCAGTGGAACCAATTAGTTATTGCATTGTCGACGCCTATGGGACATATATAAGTGTAATTATAACTGGTATGGGACGTTTATTGAAGCACTTATATTAGAGTCATAGGTAAGACATCGAGCACTATCCATTTATCTTGGATACCAGTTGAGACATGCTTGATGGAAACCCTGTCTCCAGTTCTCGCGTAGACTTATCATAGAACGACTAGTATTTGGATTCATGGTCGGTATTTGATGTAGACCGCGGGTGTGGGGTAGTTTGAGTGTGAGTTCGGTCAACGGAATCTCAGGAGTCCCACTGCCGCCATATGTAGTGATTTCGGGAGTCATATGGATGGTGTTTCAGATTATTAGCGAGCGGGATTCGGGCCCGTATTCCCTTTCCCCTGGGGCCTACTCTTGGGTTGGGGATACTTCTGCGGTGGTTGATGCTCACATTTAGACTGACGATAAGTTTAGTGACCTGATCATTGAGACTTATAGACTGATAGCTTTAGTGATATGGACATTGCGTTGACTACTGATATGATACACTTGCTTTATCGTTATATGTACCGATTATTTCATGCTCGCGTCATTACTCTATATTACTGCTTCATGTTTATTATCATTGCACATATTACATATTCATATATATTGCTATTGCGTCGCTCTGAAGACTTGAGTATGCATGCTCAGAGTGAGGAGTGGATTTAGCTCGGATCAGGACATGCCTTACCTCGAGGATATTGCGGACATTTAGATCAGCGACGTAAGCGCTATCATGTCTTTTAACTTTATATGGTTAGTTTTACATCTGTTTGATAGAATTAGTGACTGTATTTCTCATTACATGTGCTATAATTACTAATTACCGCGTATTGCTAGAAGCCGAAGTATGGCTACGGCAGGATATTTCCTTGACCGTAGGACCATGGCTGGCCTTGTCGCCCCTCGTATTCCGTATTTTGGAAAGCGGGACGTGACACCCATACCCTAGCCCTCTTCATTCTGAAATCTATTGCCAAAATTCTCAAAAAAATCTAAGTCTAAGAGGAGTACAAGTGGAGTTAGCCCTAGGTCAAATTCCGACGAGAATTCGAGACGTTTCCGGCGACCCTACAACTTCACGAAGGCTACTACCCTCATCCTCTACCTCCCCTCTCTCTTTTAAACTTGTAAGTCCCATCTCCCCTCTTCTCTTTCTATTATAAAATTCTTCTTTTCAAAACTTATCGGTAAGTGGAGCTATACCGACATTCGATTCTATAATCTTTAAAATTATAATTTCTTCTTAAGAATCACTTGTACTCATGTATATACCTTACTTGTAATCATTTAACTAATATTTAGAAACCAATTTCACTCTAAAACTCCACGTTAAATAACTTTAATTAAGTTTTTACGTTTTAATACCATGAAGTTTACATACGACATCTTTTAATTCTTTTGCTTAATATTACCTTTAGAAAACCTCACGAGATAATGACCTACCTCTCGCATACACACATCTTGACATAGCACGATTCTCTTGAACAATATTTTTGTGGCAAAATACGACTTTTCATCAAAAAACCTTAAACTATTAAAAACCCGGATTTCTTTAAATTGTGTTACTTAATTTTTTGCGATTATGCCTCTACAACCCATTTTAGGGAACCCGGTTTGGATGGTGCGGATTATCGCACATCCTCGGGACTAATAGGGCGAGATGCAGACCTCCTCACGGAGCATACGATCTTGATGGAATTTTAATACAATTTTTTAAGAAAAACGAGGATTTCTATTTAATAATAAAAATTTATTTTTACTAATTATATAAATATTATCAAACCACATATTTTTAAAATATTATTAAATTCCATGTTTGCTAAACAAAATAAACGAATGACAAGTTTCACTGAGATACCATCAAGAATCAATACAGGTCAAACTTTACACTAAAATGCCTTGAACTATTCAAGCTATGTATATGTTCACTAATATACCTCATTCTCTAAAAATTCACATTCATGACAATTCTAAATAATATAAATAATTACTCGAGGTTTATTTTGAAAGCATACTAAAAATATTTTTCATAAAAACCTCTCGTGTTATATAAAATTACAGTAAGAACCTTAGTAAATATAGCTTTAAACGGGACCAATTCTCTTGAGTCTCAGGGAGCCGGAGAAAGTGGGTCCTTGCCTATTTAAAGTAGAAAACTAAAATGGAATTATCAAAGGTAATTATCTTGGAAAAAGACATAAATCCCGTCGTCCATGTGCAGCAGTTACCGATAATTCCCAAACCTAATTCAGGATCCAATTCTGTTTAAAGTGTCTGACTCAAGTCTGAGTCTAAATCAATCTAAACCCAATACAAATATGAATCCAAGTGAACATGAATCTAAACATGAATACCAGAATAATATCAAACATGCAACATAACTTAATTTGACCGAACCATGGCTATATCTTGAACTTGACTACATGACTACCGTTTACATCCTAAATCAGTTTACATGAACAACTTATACCTTGGTCTCGGCAAGTCTGATAACCCTAACTCAATACAATATACACTACGGGATTTTAACGGGGTAGATTGGTACGGAATGTGTTAAAAGTGGCACGATGATGGTCACTAAAAGACACCTACATGAACATCTTGTGCCGGTATTGACGGGGCCTTGTACTATGGGTTACCATAGTCCATGGGAAAAATTGGACTCCTCTCGTATACATCGATACATTCTGTACCAATCTACAAACAACTACGTTAGCATAGCAAACAGATAATTTACCAGTTCTATTCTCTTTACTTGTCTATTTCATTATATTTTTTGGGACTTACCGCTGACGACATTCATGTCTCTTCTTTCTTTAGAATGTTCATCATGAGGACCCGACTCTCAGAAGACCGAGCCCAATCAGGACGATTTGAAGCAGTTCGCAGAGGAACCAGACTTCTAGGCTTTTACTTATACTTATTTTCTTTTCAGTTCATATGCCAATATTTAGGTATCGCTTTCTATCATTGTACTTTTATTTTCAGTTGTATGTAAAGTAAAGAAAGTTAATAAAAATTAATGTTATTATTAAATCTCTTATCATTCTTGTGCTTTACATTTATATTGCTTATTTACGTTTAACGTGTTTACTTCTGAGTAAATACGTCACGGCTCGCCACGTTTCCTTCCCCGTACACTGGGAAGCGGGGCGTGACACATGGATACAAGTTGTTCAAGTATTCATGTTTAGGATGTAATCAAGTAGTCAAGTTATAACCATAGTTCGGTCAAGTCAGGTCAAGTATACATATTTGATATTGATGTTTGATTTAATTATTCATGTTCATGTTCAAGTATTCATGTTTGATATTGGATTCAGATTTGAATTGGACTCAAACTGAGTCAGACACTTGTAACAGATTTAGCTCTTGAATTAAGTTCAAGAGTCATTGGTAACTGCTGCACATGGATGGCAGGATTTGGTTTTTTTCAAGACAATTACCATTGATAGCACCGTTGAGTTTTCTACCTTAAATAGGCAACCACTCACTTTCTCCGGCTCTCTGGGGCTCAAGAGAATTGATCCCGCTTAAACATATATTTACTAAAATCCTTAAATATTGTTTTTATATAACTCGAGGGGTTTTTATGAAAATATTTTAATATAATTTAAAAATAAAATATCGAGGGTGATTAGTATTATTTGAGGTTTTCATGAGCATGGATTTTAAGTATTTGGGTTATTTTTAGTGATAATTTCTTAGTTTCGAAAGCTCATGGTATTTTACTGTAAAACTTGCCTTTTTGGTATTTTGATTGTATTTTTTTGATATTTGTTAATATTTTCATTTTTGAAAAACACGGGTTTATTATATTTTGAAAATATAAATTTATAATTCTATATAATTTTAGTTTTAAAAATAATTTTTTATTTTATTTAGAAAATTCGTATTTCTTAAAAACCGTATTTAAATCCTTTCGAGATCGAATGCTCCGTGAGGAGGTCTGCATCTCGTTCTACTAGTCCAAGGATGTAAGATAATCTGCACCATCCGTTAGCAGGTCCCGTAAAGAGGGTTGTAGATGCGTAATCGCAAAGGATAGGAAATACCGCTTTTAAAGAAATCCGGTTTTTAAAGTTATGTGGTATTTTATCGTAATATTATCTTTGTAACAAATATCCATATAAAAGAGACATCGTGCTATGGATCCTAATGTGCGTGTGGGGTAGGTCGTTACCCCGTGAAGTTTTCTTAAGGTATTGTTTTAACAAATACTAAAAGAGGTGATATCAAAGTTCATGGTATTTTAATGAAAAAGTTTAAGTATGAATATTTCACATGAGATTCTTAGTTAAAACTAATTCTAAACATTAGTATTTAGGATTACAAGTATTGTGTAGAAGTGGTTTGACCCAAATGATAAAAGGAAATGGAGTTATATGTTTTATAAAAGAAGATATCGGTATAACTCCACTTTTACCGATATTGGATTTAAAGTGAAAAAGCAATGAAAAAGGAGGAGGATTGGGAGGAACTTACGGTTTAGAGAGTTTAAAAAGGGGTTGAAGAAGAGGGGGTGATCTTCGTAGTCGCGGAAGCGCCGGAATTGATTTTGATTTTTGCTGGAAATTACTTGCTTGCTAACTCATCTTTACTCCACTTGTATTTAGGAACTTTTTGAGAGAATTTTGCTATAATTTTCAGAATAGTGTTGAGCCAAGATAGGGGATAATATTTATAGTGGAGAATTAGGGTTTTGGAATTAAAATGGTGGATTAAAAAACATTAAAATTGTGATAAATTATGAAATGAAGGGTTTCTGTTTGATTGCAGTGAAATCAAACAGTGTAGAGGAGTTATGGGTAGCTGAAAGTGTGTTTCAGAATGTGCTGAGCCAAGATAGGGGATGATATTTATAGTGGAGAATTAGGGTTTTGGAATTAAAATGGTGGATTAAAATGCATGAAAATTGTGATAAATTATGAAATGAAGGGTTTCTGTTTGATTGCAGTGAAATCAAACAGTGCAGCGGAGTTAGGGGTAGCTGAAAGTGTGTGCAAAGCCCGGGCCTCATTGGGCTCCATCCGACCATCGGTGACGGCCTTAATGGGCATTCCATTGGTCGATCTAGAGCATTGAGTCTCTAAATTTGTGTCACGTGTATTGTTCAGAGTTTACTCAATTTTGTGCATGTTTGATTTTTCTGAACTTTTCATTTCCCTGTGTATTACACGTGCAAACTTTTGGGCTTCTAAAAATTAAAAAGGAAAATTCAAAAAAAATAATGTGTCTGATGGGATTTGAACACATAGGCTATGTCACAGTAATGCAAAGGCTTTACCAGTGAGCTACAAATTGTTTCTTGTTGTTTTTAACAAAAGTAACTTATAACTCAAACTCAGGCTGTAAAACTCATTTCTTGTATATTAACAGTAAAATTTCCGTACAAGATTTTAGAGTCGTTACATAAATTGTAATATATATACACATCCTTGATATTCAATACAATTACCAAGTCGAAAACCCTAAAAGCCATCTTCTCCAAGATCTTATACCTCCGTCACCTCCGCCTACGCCTGCATTATCATCGTGGTCACCTCTGTCTACGCCGCCGTCTCCACCCCCGAGCTGCCTCCTCCAATTCCAAATCGTTGTCGTCACCGCCTCCTCCAATCCTTTGGTCGCTGAATTTCATCGATTTAGGTACTTTCCTTAATTTTGTCCTAGTTTTCAATTTTTCAATTTTAATCGATTTGTACGTGAATTCATGGTTGATAGGGACTACGAGGTTGTGTTGGTTTTGTGGAAGTGATTGGGATAGAAATTTTGGAAGATTTGGGGTTTTGTGATGCATTTTGGGAACACACGTTAATTTTAAGGAACTCGGAGAAGAAGGTGATGATGTGATGGGTTTTGTTAGGTTTTGGTGATTGTTTTCTACAAGTTGGTGATGGTGGTGATGGTGAATTGGTAGTGGGTTGGCTTGATAAGTTTTGACTCGATTTACCATTTTCCGAAAACTTAGATTTTGAAAATACGATATAGTTTTGAAATCAAATTTTCGTTTGTGTATTTGGCATTAATTGTGAACGTTCGTGTCGCGGGCGGAATCATTATAGGTAATTTGCCACACGAGTCAATTTATGGTGGGATATTGCCGAAACTTTCAGGAATTTCGGAGTATCGGACAAGAATCGAGAATGTATGTGATATGGGCGCGACATCTCAATAGGTTTATGTTGCAAAGTAATACCATATATTTCATTGCTTCAATGTAAACTTTAATCGATATACATATAATTAATATATATACATTCTCTACTATAATTAATACGATCTTAAACACGTATGCTTTCAAATACTATGTCAAGAGTATTTTTTTTGAAGCAGCTCACTCACGTAGGTATCATCTACTAACATCTAGATCAATAGATAATCAAAACAGAACTCAAGGAGGTGTTGGTGGCAAAATTTGATTTTGTTTGATTTGGAAATGGGAAGTTTTGATTTTGGGTTTATTAGGAGAGCAAAAAATGAAAAATTAAGTGATTGGTTTTTTTTTTATGGATCTCCTTTTGTTTATGTAGTTAGAACATAACCTGCGTGCAAAATGAGCACAAGTTTCTTTTGTTAAAATTATTCGTGCCAATACATTTTTCATTACGAACATACTTCGCTCAATGTAGGCAAGAGTTAAAAATCAAGTGTTTATTATTATTGTTAATATTATTCTGCTTGATCTCAATCATATATAAGCTTGAAGACAAAGCGTGCCAATTAAAATTCATGAATTCTGCAATGATTTCTCTTTGCACTATGCCTCCGTAGCCTCTTAATTAAAAACTTGTGATAACTTCAACTATCAAACACTTGCAATCCAGCAAATGGACAAATTTACGTCGAGCGGCTTACAATTGTAAATGCACTGTATTCCAATTAAATGCAAGCAAACTTCTAGGATAATAATTGGACATAGTTTATAAATGTTAATCCCGTGAAGAAAAAAAAACATTGTTTTGGGTAAGAACAAACTTCTTCCATTCACAATCCTTCTATTAACCTGGATTCAATCTTCACAGTAAAATGCTTACCGTACTTTTCTTGTTTAGATGTGTGTGTGTGTCTGAGAGAGGGACTCTGAGAGAGGGAGAAAGAAAGAACGTCGTACCAGGTGCCATAAAAGAGAATTTTTTCCTCCGATGGCCCAAAAAGTCCACTTTACACATTTTAGTTCAATGATCAATACCATGCATGACTTGAAAAGATATAGAAGTGAGAAGTGTCTGACATTTTCCTGTTGAGATGTGTGTATTAGTTGTATGTATGCCCTAGAGGCCAGTATTGTACAGATGATGTATATTATATTGGATGCTTGGACATATATAGAGATGACTTTCTTGCTCGATATGATAGTATGCTATCTGGTTGCTCTTTATCTTAACATGTACACTAGTCTCTTTAAACTGTCTTATAGTTACATGTTGATAAAGCCCTTAGGATGTGTACTTGACTACCTGGACTATGATGAAGATCATACTAGTGGGGACATGGTAGTCCATAAGTACATCCTTCAAGGTCCCTAATCGTGGGTGTATCGAGACAGGGCATCAATATACCAGTGTAGACTGGCGTATACGCTTCTCGACCCATGAGATGGGCGATGGATGATCCAATATCCATTGGTGTTTGACATCAGAGATGGTATACGGGTGCTCAGTGGAGACTGGGTACACTGGACGGACTCGCCGAGAACTCCCAGATAGTATTATACCTTACGTCAGATGGCAGTTCTCAGGTGACACTTGTGCAGGTTAGTCTATAGACCCGAGATCGTCATAAAGTCTTGTGTGATTCCCACTGTGCTTTGATCTCCACCTTACCACGTCCATGAGGGCGTGCAAAACGGTGGTTTTTGGGTACAGTCCCGAGTCACATGGAGGCAATGAGCGATAGGAGGGGTTTCGTCTCTGCCGGTATTGGGGGTTGATGTTGCGCAGTGCTCGATTGGCCGTAACAGGGAAGTCCCTGGCCAGAGCTGATCAGAGATTTGCTGGTAAGTGTTACCAGTAGTTTCTCGACCCGTTATGAGCCTCACATCGACACGACTTATCGGTTATTGGGGTCTGACGTTTACCACCCCTAGACTTGATATGCGACATATCAGACGAACAGACCGGACTGTACGGTAAGTGTTACTGGTTGGATTCACAGGAGTGTGAGCGGGCTAACTCGTCGATCTTCTGATCGCTCAATACCCGGGTGACCGTTACGTTTAGCAGACCGCTTGCGGCTTGTGGGTGATTGATATGATCATCATCTGCTGCCGGCGTATTGACGAGTCTTTAGAGTCCTACACAGAGGTTTCCTGGCTCAAGCGAAACGAAATAGGGGCGCATATGAGATATGTGCGGGACCGAGAATGATGCGTGTATGTGATACCGTATTTCATTCTCGCGATGAATGTTTCGATTGGTTATATGCGATATAACCAAGTTATCGAATCAAAGATTGATTCGATAAGTCGATTCATAGGATACTAGTCGGTTATGTGCGACATGACCGGATCATTGAATCAAGTGTTGATTTAATGATTCAATGTATAATTATATATTTGATATATTACTTTGCATTAACTAGTATTGGTTCACTTTAAAAGGATTTTCTCACTTGAAGTTCACAAGTTGTATATGTGATATACTTTTGTGCACTTGATTGTATCATGTTTGATGATACATATACACTTGGATTTGTGTAAAGACTTAAACCATGTTTAGTGAATGGTTAGGGTTTCATATTTTCACTTAATTATTTATCTTTTCTTTTTTGAGAAATAGATAAAAGAAAACAAAATGGTTTCTTTTTATCATGAAGCTTGTTGAAGCTTCATGAAGCTTTGACCAAGTGACCACTTTGTCTTCTTCTCCAAACCCTAACCACTCATCTAAACTATAGTTAACTCTCTACACTTGAACAAGGTTAGGATATGATAAGTATTCATTTTTCATTATTCTTTTGATATAACACTTATCATATTCTATCTTCTTCTTCATCTTCTTCTTCAAGAAAAAGCTTGCCACCAATAATGGCATCTTGAGCAAAAGTGTGAGAAATCCAATTCTAAAGTGAACCCACCTCCTATTTCTTCACCCTCTACCTCTTGCCAAGTAGTATAGGGTGTTTTCTTCATAAGTTTCACAACTTGGTGAAGTTGGAGCTTGATCTTGTGTAACCTCGACGTAGATTATCTTCGGCATCGTAGCCGACGACTTGTCCGCTCATTTCTCCGATGAAGCCGATGCTAGAGTCCAAGATCCGACTAGGAAAGCGAGAGGACGTCTACGTGGAGCTAAGAAAGTGGAGAACCGGATCTACAAAGGTTGTAGCTTCTCACTTTTAGTTAAGATGTTAACTAGCTTAATATTTCGCCTAAAATTCTAGTTAACGATCCGTATTAGGGTTTCTCGGCACCGGAAAAATTTGAAATTGGCATGGTTGATACCTTGTGAGACTTCATTAGCGTGCCTAGGAACCCTACAGTGGTATCAGAGCCTAGCTAGAGCCTTAGGCGATGCGTAGACGAAGTTTGAAACCCGAACGAACCCGAAACCCTAAAATTTCACCCTCTCTGGACATTTTTACAAAACTGGGTTTTTTCCAGATTAAAAATCCTTAAAAAATTCAGCAAGGAATTATAAGAATTACGGTGCAAAATTTGACCAATGATACCTCAAACCTGCGGCGGAACCGCGGCAGAAGCCTAGCTTATGCGGCGGTTCCGCGGCCCTCTGATGACGTCAGCCCTCCAAATTTGCACAATAATTCCTCTTTCACAGTGCTGAGTTTTATGGGAATTTTTAATATTTATTCAAGAGTTGAATTTTCTGGGATTGTTTTGGGGATTCGAAGATTCGATCGGATTATCATATTTTGTCTATGTGGATTCCGGATAATTTTCGAATATGTTAAAAAGTTCGACCGGATATAAATACCCAACTTTTCCCCTGCCGGAAAATTTTCAAGTGTTGGATTTTTCCGTGGTTTAAAGACGTTCTAAGTAGTGCAAGTAACGCGATGGTCCCTCTAAAAGACAACAAACCTTAACTCGATTATGTGACCGTCTTGAACTGCCCTTTGAACCTTCGGGTTTGGGGCAGTACGGCGTGCCACATGTGAGGCGTTGGCTTGACCCTTCTACGGCTGGACCGTTGGTACTGAGGCATGAAATGAATGTCTTTGAACTTATTTCATGTGTTGAACGGTTTCGGGAAAACTTGGGTGTTCGAATGTTCGATCGGAAAGTTTAATATTTTCTATTTATCCGGAATGGGATACAATAATTGGAATTCACAAACAGTTATAAGATAACTGAATGAATGTTATAAATCTAGCGGTTTAGTCTCACTTTATATTAAAAAGAGTTTTCGATAATGGGACTAAAATGCGGGGTTTATAATTGTTAGGCATGTGATGTCTAAGTATTTCATTTGATTAGGCATGCGATGTCTAAAGAGGTTGCGAATTCCAACTGTTGTAGTTTTACACTTTCTTTTCTGTGACCGTAAGTGTAGTATGTAGTGGTATTGCCGATTGTCGTTGCTATACGTCGACGACAATCGGTGTATGCATACTTACTTACGTTGATGACATGTGATGTTATGTGTTGCTGGATATGTTATATTGGATCGTCGTGTTTGAATAGCCGGGGGTTTTTATGTGAGATGAGTGTTTTTCATTTTCATTCATGTAAAAACTTGTATGTAATATTCTTTTATTTGGGGCACTTCCAGGTTGCGGAAGTTGTCACCTTTTGTATATTATTTACTTTTCCGCACTAGGATAGACCCAAGGAGGGGAGCACAAGTAACCGGGTTCTAGGGTCCAGTGGGAGACCATCTCGAGGAGTCGAGTCCGGGTCTCCTAACCCTAGAATTGGTAGGGTTGCTTTCCGCTCTCGTAGGGGTCTAGGGGTGTGGGATTGGCTATTCATCACGACCGTGGAATCCGTGTTTTATACTGGCTCGTATTGAAAACACGGACGTCCTAGTATATCCAATGTTTCATTTGTTTCTTCTGCTGCGATATCTGTGATGTGATCATGTGATGTTCTGTGATAGATACAGTATATAGTATATATGATATATTATATAGACGTTACTTATGTTTTGCACCCGCACTAGCCCTGCCCTGCTCTGTCGTTAGTTACCTAACCTAACGGTGCACGAGGGGACATCGAGGCGAATGCGGATGGCATAAGTGTACGTCGTATTTATCTGTGATGTTTAGATGACTTAAATGATGGGACTTCATTAATGTGATTAATGAATGAAAAGAAACCTAAGATGTTGTAGAATCAAATTTTAAATAAAAAGAGTAGCTACAGTTTTGCTTTGCATAGCGGTATATATGATATACCCTGCACCTTATTCGATGAGAAAAGGACCGAGATCCCTTCACCGGGAGTGACTCCTTTAGCAATAACTGGCAGATGCTACACACTCGGTTTGACTTTTGATTGCTTCTATAGTTTTACTTTGCACAGCGATATATATGATATATCCCGCACCTCATTCGACGAGGAAAGGGCCGACGATCCCTTCACCGGGAGTGACCCCTTTAGCAAAACTAGAAAAGCCTCAAAATCACTCCATTTCAAAACTGTATTTGATTCTACAACGATATCAAGTTCATTACGCAATAGGTTTTCAGAAAAACCTGTCGTAGCCCTCCGTCATTTCAGATAAGTACTAGTTAGTATTCGTGCTACGTTTGTTGACTATGTTAAGGCGTAGTGTGCGGTAGCTGATTGGTGCTTATCTGTATAAGCATATGATGCGATTGGATTAGGATAGTCGTGCGACTTTGTTGACTATGTTAAGGGTCTTGCGGGTGGGTTTAATTCAATCAGGAAATGACGGGTTGAACTTGACTAGCACTTACGATTTGTTGACTATGTTAAGGTCATATAGCTGCTAGGGGCAAAATATTATCGGAAATTTCAAGTGTTGAAATTTGCAATGAGATTGCATACCTTCTATGAGATAGTTGGATCCCGATACCCACTGCGAGTAAGAGTTACTCCTGGGAGAGTTTTACACATTGCAATTAGCTGATCAAGTAGGTGCCTAGAAAGGTGTCGACGGGGTTACGCCTCTGGGAAAACGAGGTTTACATTAATTAGGTTCGTGCGAAAGCACGGGGGACCTCCCTCAAAGTACCGACACTGGCCTGGCTGAAAGATTGGCGAACTTGTAGTGTGTAATTAATCCCGGCTAGTCTTTCCTTTTAAGGTTTCAAGGAAGATTTGATAAAAACCAGTGGGAGCCATCCTGATTAGATAAGATAATAACCAATCTGATCTTGCACGAGCATACGCTAAAGTGTTTTCTTCTCTCTCTCTCCAGGTAGCGACCATGTCAGGCCCTAATCAAGATAATAATATGGATGTATTGACCGAACCCGCATGTTATACTGTGCTGGGGAACGTTGGTTCCGTTCTTTCCTATAAGAGTTATAGGACTGAACATGATATAGGGAAATACCAGGATTCCCATACCACCCAAATGAAGAAAGTACATGTTGATGCATTTTCTTCGGGTGTGTTCGTTACAGAGAACTGTTTCTCCATTTGCTCTACGTCCTGGGTATTAGATACCGGGTCAGGATCTCATATATGTAATCAGTTACATGGGCTAAGGAAAGGTAGAGAACTTGGAGAAGGTGATAAAGACATTAGAGTTGGAAATGGTGCAATTATTGCAGCTAAGACTGTCGGGGAATATCACCTTGTATTACCAACTGGTAATACATTGGTTCTGAACGAATGCTATTACATGCCGAACCTGATATGCAACATTATATCGATTTCTTTGTTGAGTAAAGAGGGATATAATTTTGTATTACAGGATAATGTTATGAACATTTTCCGTAACCAAAGTTGGTTGGATCAGGCACGTTGTGTAATGGCATTTATGTTCTAAATCAATCAACAGTTCTGAGCATAACAAACACACACAAGAGGAAGAGTTCAGCACTGAACGAATCCTTCTTGTGGCATTGTAGACTGGGTCACATCAATGCGACACGACTGGCTAAGTTGCATAAGGATGGATATTTGAAACCATTCGAATTTTCATCTTATGACACTTGCCAGTCATGTCTCAAAGGAAAGATGACCAAAACTCCGTTTACGGGACACGGAGAAAGAGTTACCGAACTCTTGGGACTGATACATAGTGATGTATGCGGTCCTATGTCTACACATGCCAGGGATGGTTCTTCATACTTCATTACATTCACTGACGATCTTTCTAGGTTCGGGTATGTGTTTCTGATGAAACACAAATCAGAAGCTTTTGAGAAACTTAGAGAATATAAACAAGAAGTTGAGAACCAAACCGGAAAAAGTATTAAAATCCTACGATCTGATCGAGGAAGTGAATACTTGAGCAATGAATTCCTGGACTTCCTAAAAGAGAATGAGATTCTCTCTCAGCTGACTCCTCCATATACACCACAGCACAACGGTGTATCAGAACGGAGGAACCGCACCCTATTAGATATGGTGCGCTCTATGATGAGCACAGCTGAGTTACCTATTTCCTTCTGGGGATATGCGCTGGAAACAGCAACATACCTATTGAATCAAGTTCCATCTAAATCTGTACCTACCACACCATATGAGATATGGAGTGGGAAGAGACCATATTTTAAACGAGTTAAGATATGGGGTTGTCCGGCCTATGTCAAGAGGCAAAATCCAGACAAACTCGAGGCACGGTCAGTTCTTTGCAAGTTTGTGGGATATCCTAAGAATTCACAAGGATATTTTTTCTACCATGCTGAAGAACAAAAGGTGTTTGTTTCTCAATATGCCACCTTTTTAGAAAAGGAATTCCTTGAAAAAGAAATTAGTGGCAAAGTGGTAGAGCTGGAAGAAGTTCCAGATACACAAACCGTAACTGAAGATTTAGTGGAACCAGAAGATTCAGTAGCTCCCAATGAACCTCAGCCTCTCCGCCGATCTAGTAGGGTTCCTCGCCAACCTGAGAGATACTACGGTTTTCTCATGGATGGTGGGAGCGAGGATTGCATCATGGAGGATGATGACCCAACTAGCTTCGAGCAGGCCATCACGAGTAGGGACTCAGTGAAATGGCTGGATGCTATGCGGTCCGAGATGGAATCTATGTACACCAACAAAGTATGGACTTTGGAAGTTGCTCCTGAAGGGGTAAAACCCATTGGGAGCAAGTGGATCTTCAAGAAGAAACTTGGTGTAGATGGGAAAGTGGAGACTTTCAAAGCTAGACTTGTTGCAAAGGGCTTTCGTCAAAGACCAGGTGTGGATTATGACGAAACCTTTTCTCCAGTGGCTATGCTTAAATCCATTCGGATCATGCTTGCCATCGCTGCATATCATGACTACGAAATCTGGCAAATGGATGTTAAGACCGCCTTTCTAAATAGTGATTTAGAAGAGTGCATGTACATGACTCAGCCAGAGGGCTTCGTAGACAGTGGGAACAGCGGGAAGGTGTGCAAGCTGCTTAAATCCATTTATGGATTAAAGCAAGCATCGCGGAGTTGGAACATCTGCTTTGACGTCGTTATCAAAGAGTTTGATTTCGTCAAAAACCCAGATGAACCTTGTATCTACAAGAAGGTGGCAGAGAGTAAGGTTGTCTTCCTCGTATTGTACGTGGACGACATACTCTTGATAAGAAATGATATTCCTATGCTGCAATCGGTCAAGCTCTTCTTATCACAAAGATTCTCAATGAAAGATCTTGGTGATGCCTCCTGCATATTGGGAATTAGGATCTATAGAGATAGATCCAAACGGATATTGGGATTGTCCCAATCCAGGTACATTGACACCATACTAAAGAGGTTTAGTATGGAAGAATCCAAGCGTGGGAACTTTCCCACGATCTCTGGAGTCATTCTCTCCAAAGAGATGTCTCCCAAGACTGATTTGGAGAGAGCTCGCATGCAAGGGATACCCTATGCTTCGGCTGTAGGCTCTATCATGTACGCGATGCTATGTACCAGACCCGATGTTGCATACTCACTAAGTGTAGTGAGCAGGTATCAAGCTGATCCTGGAGAGAGTCACTGGACAGCTGTGAAGAGCATTCTCAAGTACTTGCGAAGGACTAAAGAGATGCTCTTGGTGTATGGTAACGGAGAACTCCAAGTGGAGTCCTTTACCGATTCGAGCTTCCAGAGTGATAAGGACGACTCTAAGTCGCAGTCGGGATTTGTCTTTACCCTTTACGGAGGGGCGGTTAGCTGGAAGAGTTCCAAGCAGGAAACCGTGGCAGACTCGACGATAGAGGCTGAATACATCGCTGCCAACGATGCTGCTAAAGAGGCTGTCTGGATCAAGAAGTTCATTACCGAACTTGGAGTGGTTCCATCCATTGAGCATCCAATACCTTTGTATTGCGATAACAATGGAGCGGTGGCTTTGGCCAAGGAACCCAGGTCCCATCAGCGATCCAGGCATATTCTGAGGCGGTATCACCTGATCCGGGAGATTGTTGATCGCCGGGAGATCGAGGTCAGAAGAGTTGACACGAAGAACAACACGGCGGATCCACTCACGAAGGTCATTCCCCAGATACAGTTTGAGAGACTCTTCGGGATGCTCGGTATGCGATACTACAGCAGCTGGCCCTAGTGCAAGTGGGAGATTGTTAGTTGTATGTATGCCCTAGAGGCCAGTATTGTACAGATGATGTATATTATATTGGATGCTTGGACATATATAGAGATGACTTTCTTGCTCGATATGATAGTATGCTATCTGGTTGCTCTTTATCTTAACATGTACACTAGTCTCTTTAAATTGTCTTATAGTTACATGTTGATAAAGCCCTTAGGATGTGTACTTGACTACCTGGACTATGATGCAGATCATACTAGTGGGGACATGGTAGTCCATAAGTACATCCTTCAAGGTCCCTAGTCGTGGGTGTATCGAGACGGGGCATCGATATACCAGTGTAGACTGGCGTATACGCTTCTCGACCCATGAGATGGGCGATGGATGATCCCATATCCATTGGTGTTTGACATCAGAGATAGTATACGGGTGCTCAGTGGAGACTGGGTACACTGGACGGACTCGCCGAGAACTCCCAGATGGTATTATACCTTACGTCAGATGGCAGTTCTCAGGTGACACTTGTGCAGGTTAGTCTGTAGACCCGAGATCGTCATAGAGTCTTGTGTGATTCCCACTGTGCTTTGATCTCCACCTTACCACGTCCATGAGGGCGTGCAAAACGGTGGTTTTTGGGTACAGTCCCGAGTCACATGGAGGCAATGAGCGATAGGAGGGGTTTCGTCTCTGCCGGTATTGGGGGTTGATGTTGCGCAATGCTCGATTGGCCGTAACAGGGAAGTCCCTGGCCAGGGCTGATCAGAGATTTGCTGGTAAGTGTTACCAGTAGTTTCTCGACCCGTTATGAGCCTCACATCGGCACGACTTATCGGTTATTGGGGTCTGACGTTTACCACCCCTAGACTTGATATGCGACATATCAGACGAACAGACCGGACTGTACGGTAAGTGTTACTGGTTGGATTCACAGGAGTGTGAGCGGGCTAGCTCGTCGATCTTCTGATCGCTCAATACCCGGGTGGCCGTTACGTTTAGCAGACCGCTTGCGGCTTGTGGGTGATTGATATGATCATCATCTGCTGCCGGCGTATTGATGAGTCTTTAGAGTCCTACACAGAGGTTTCCTGGCTCAAGCGAAACGAAATAGGGGCGCATATGAGATATGTGCGGGACCGAGAATGATGCGTGTATGTGATACCGTATTTCATTCTCGCGATGAATGTTTCGATTGGTTATATGCGATATAACCTAGTTATCGAATCAAAGATTGATTCGATAAGTCGATTCATAGGATACTAGTCGGTTATGTGCGACATGACCGGATCATTGAATCAAGTGTTGATTTAATGATTCAATGTATAATTATATATTTGATATATTACTTTGCATTAACTAGTATTGGTTCACTTTAAAAGGATTTTCTCACTTGAAGTTCACAAGTTGTATATGTGATATACTTTTGTGCACTTGATTGTATCATGTTTGATGATACATATACACTTGGATTTGTGTAAAGACTTAAACCATGTTTAGTGAATGGTTAGGGTTTCATATTTTCACTTAATTATTTATCTTTTCTTTTTTGAGAAATAGATAAAAGAAAACAAAATGGTTTCTTTTTATCATGAAGCTTGTTGAAGCTTCATGAAGCTTTGATCAAGTGACCACTTTGTCTTCTTCTCCAAACCCTAATCACTCATCTAAACTATAGTTAACTCTCTACACTTGACCAAGGTTAGGATATGATAAGTATTCATTTTTCATTATTCTTTTGATATAACACTTATCATATTCTATCTTCTTCTTCATCTTCTTCTTCAAGAAAAAGCTTGCCACCAATAATGGCATCTTGAGCAAAAGTGTGAGAAATCCAATTCTAAAGTGAACCCACCTCCTATTTCTTCACCCTCTACCTCTTGCCAAGTAGTATAGGGTGTTTTCTTCACAAGTTTCACAACTTGGTGGAGTTGGAGCTTGATCTTGTGTAACCTCGACGTAGATCATCTTCGGCATCGTAGCCGACGACTTGTCCGCTCATTTCTCCGATGAAGCCGATGCTAGAGTCCGAGATCCGACTAGGACAGCGAGAGGACGTCTACATGGAGCTAAGGAAGTGGAGAACCGATCTACAAAGGTTGTAGCTTCTCACTTTTAGTTAAGATGTTAACTAGCTTAATGTTTCGCCTAAAATTCTAGTTAACGATCCGTATTAGGGTTTCTCGGCACCGGAAAAATTTGAAATTGGCAGGGTTGATGCCTTGTGAGACTTCATTAGCGTGCCTAGGAACCCTACAGTATGCGCGCGCGTGCGTTTCTAGACTTGCGAATTGAAAAGATATAGAAGTGAAAAAAATCCGACATTGATACAAATCCGACACGAATCCTATAGATCAATAACACATCATTGCATTTCACAAGACTCGATTTCCAGTCTTATAATTTCACAACAAGACATATAGACTAAATCTATTACACCGTTCCTTATTCTTTTATTACACGGACTTAAAAACTTTACAGCTTTATTCTTCCATTTGTCCTGACCTGGTTTTTAGTATATCGTCGACGGCTCCGCAGGCCACTCTTTCGGTTACGGCTTTGCAGGACGCTCCTCTAGGTTCTTCTGCTCCAGCTCCAGCTACTTCAGCTCTAGCTGCTCCAGCTTTAGGTAGTACTCCAGCATCAGTTTTGTAGTATTTGAGGCGCATGTGCTACAGCGCGGGCCGGCTTCACCAAATGCGTCAGATACTTGGAGATGGAGCAACTAGATCGAGCCAACAGTGATTTTTTAATATTTTTGAGATTTTTATAGGATGTCTGTATTATATTTGCGACGTGTATATTTTGGATATCGGTTGTTGTATATGATGATTATGATCATGATTTTAGAGTGATTTTGTATTGTGTTTGTTTGTTTTGTGTTTTTTTATATATTATGCGTGGGATGTTATTAATATATATTTTTGTAGTTGGGTATATAATATGGTGTGTGATATATTATTGTGTAAAAAGCGGACAAAAAATAGTAGGCTATATTTTTTTTAAACAAAATTTAAAGTTTGCATCTATGGTTTCCACCATAGGGGAAAAACATAGTTGATGATGCTCAATATTGGCGGCCTCCAAGATCTGGACACGTGGCAGATGACGTGTCCCAAAACTCAGAAGGAAGGGCCACACGGGCCGACCAGGCAACCTCTGTACCCGACCCACAAGCACAAGCTGTCCTTCCCCGGGGCCCTCTGTAAGTCGGCCTCCTCGACCCCCCAGCTCATCCCGAGCGGCCACAGGACCAGGACTGCTCGGCCCTCTTACTCATCTCCGAGCTCCCTAGGCGAGGCCGTCTTCCTCGGTCCCTCCGACGAGATCCACCGCTTACAGGCGTAACCGCCGCTCCACGAATCTCGCCATGCGCGGATTCTCCGCCAGCAACATCCCACGTTCCACGCCTCCGCGATCCCCACTAACAGGCGATCCGCTCTCTACGCGGGCGTGACGTCGGCAGCGCAATTGGTGGCGAGATTCTCGTGCCTGCTGCTGCATGCCATCACCGCTATATAAACCCCCACCACAGAGGGGTCAAGTAAACCATTTTTATTCCACTTAGCCGTTACTCTGCTCGGATCTAGTACTAACTTGATCGTCGGAGGGTCCTCGGTGGTACCAAACCACCCCGGGACTTCTTTGCAGGTACTCGGCGTTAAACCCCTCAAATCACCAATCTTCTCAAACCCATTGAGATCCACACGCAACAGGAGATCACCTCCAAAATCCACCAGGAGATCGACGGAAGACAACATCTGGCGGAGACCCGAAAAGGACCTCCATCAGTTGGCGCCGTCTGTGGGAAACTGCTCCATAAAACACAAAGTTGGCCTTCCAATCTCCGCCCATATGGCAACCGATCCCCCTGAAGATCCAAACACCCGTTGTCGCCTCCCTCACAACGGAGGCGCGGGCGAGCCCTCACCAAACGTCATCGGCTCCTCCGCTGTCACGCCCCGCTTCCCAGAGTACGGCGAAGTGGACGCGACGAGGCCCGCTACGTATGTACTCAGAAGTACATACGCTAAGCGTAACTAAGCAATATAAAGTAAATCACAAGAGACAAAAGATGTACAAATAATAGCAACTTTTTATTAATAACATTCTTTGTACAATGCATGAAAAGAAAATACAACTGGAATGAAAAACAATGCCTAAACAGTGGCATAACAGAAAATGAAATAAACTGAAAAGAACAAGGTACAGTATCTAGAGCTCTGGATCTTCCTGGAACTGCTCCAAATCTTCACCGGTGGGCTCGATCTCAGCTTGGTCCAACGCACCTGACGACATTCAAAGAAGAAAGGAATAGAATGTCGTCAGCGAACAGATCGCTCGATAAGTCCCAAAGAATAAGAAGAATGAGAATGACAGAGTAACAGTAGTTTCTAAAGTATTATATTGTTGAATATTATGGAACATTGTGTAACGTTGTTGTTTGTAGCTTGGTACAGAAGGATGCCAGTGTATACGAGGGGGATCTCCATATGCTAGAGATCAGGGCAAAAAGAAAGTACAAGGAACCATTATGCCACGGTACAACAGCAATAGGATTCAGGTTAGGTGTCTTAATCTGACCACCTCGTGCCACCTTTAACACCTTCCGTACCAATCTACCCCTTAAACCCCGTAGTGTTTTAACAGTATTGTAGTATTGGAATATGCAAGTTGGGTGACTGACCAAAACCATGATATCAGTAAACATGATGTAACTGTATAATCAGGTAAATGGAATATCAGGATAATGGATGAATATCCATGGTTTGATTCAGTCAAAAGGAATATATTGTTAACTGGATTCAGGGTTTCATGTATTCAAATTGTGTTGGAGTATAAAAGAATCTAGATTGACTTGAATCATATTCGAGTCAGGAATAGTCAGACTCTAACCCGAGTCGGACTAAAAGAAAGATAATTTGAAGTCCAATATTTAGTTAGGGGCCTTTTTTTTGTGATTTGCAAAACTTGAGGGGGTTTTCTGTAAAAAGTACTTTTGTATAGTTTCCAAAATACACCTCAAGTTTTTTAATAATCGTCTTTATTGTTATAATGAATGTGAATTTTATTTGTGTCATTCTAGTGAATATATCCTAATAAAAATATTAATTGTTTTATTTGAAATTCATGGTATTTTAATGTAGCTTTTAATCTTTTAATTTTAGGAAAAGTGGAAACTTTAGTTTATGATAAAATAGGTGTTTAAATGTTAATTATATATATATTAACACATGAATAATTTTATATAAATATTTTATTTTTCCAAAATCACATTTTTCTTAAATGCCGTATTTTAAATCTTTCGAGACCGAATGCTCCTTGCGGAGGTCTGAATCTCGCACTACTAGCCTGCGGGTGCACGATGAACCGTACTATCCCTAACAGGTTCCCCAAAAGTGGGTTGTAGCGGCACTTTGCTTAGGTTTTATAAACAATTCTCATTTAGGAAAACGGTTTTATAAATATAAGGTATTTATTTGCAAAAGAGTTTAGTTTTCCGTATTTTAGTTGTTAGGGTTGTTCCCGCCGAAAATTTCAGCGCGAAAGAGCCCAAGGTATCAGATGGCGGCGATACGCTTAAGAAAATGGGAACCAGTATCTTCCGGGCTGTTTTTTGATAAACTCCCGAATGAGAAACAGATAAATTCTGATGGTATCGAAAGCGGCTCGAAAAACCCTTCGATTTGATATATTATGGGCCTCGTAATTCATCCGGGATCAAAAGTTATGAGGAATTACGTGTCCACACGTGATGGGCTTTTAAAAACCCGCTGGAGGAGTTAAAAAATATAATAAAAACTCAGAAAAGACCCCAATGGGGCATCACGTGCTCACACGTGACCATGGGTCACGTGCAGACACGTGATGGGCTTTTAAAGCCTCTAAAATAATGAATAGAATTTAATTCTAAAAGTCAGAAAATACCTCAACGAGGTATCACGTGCTTACACGTGACCAATGGTCACGTGTTGACACGTGATGGTTAAAACAACAACATAAACAAGCGGCTGTTAAAGGAACCAATTTGGGGGTCACGTGCTCACACGTGACCAAGGGTCACGTGTCAGCACGTGACTGGCTTCGAAAGCCTTACAGTTAATAGAATTAAATTCTAAAAGCTTCCAAATCTTTCCAAATGGAAAAGGTCTATGGGGACCGTTGGATTAAAAATCCAAGGGTGATTAAAAATCACCAATTTATGGAAAAATCTTGGACTTGGAAATATTTCCCCCCTAAATCTGACCGAGATAACAAATAGAATATCTTTGGATTTAAAATCCAATGGTGAATAAAATTCACTTAACAATCTAAAGGCCCAGATTAATGATGAATGCAAATCAAATCTCTCAACATACAAATCAAATCTCTTAATGAGAGATTTGTTAAACAAATTGATTCTCTTCCTTCTCCTATAACTAGGAGCCAAGAAGAGAAGAGAGGGGGGATCTACTTTTTTGAGAGAAAAACAGAGAGAGGAGAATTTAATTCTCAAGAGGGAAGAAAAGAAAGGAGAATTTAATTCTCAACAAAGAAAACCCTAGGTAAGAAAAGGGAAAAAGATAAACTTCAAACAGAGAATTTAATTCTCAAAATCCAAGAGTTTAACTCTTATACAAAAAGAACTTAGTTCTTCTTCTGGTTGAAGATCTGCACAGAGCACATCTCCCCATAACTTGAGAATTTAATTCTCATCGGGTCGAGATCCTGCCATGCAGATCCTAAACTTAGAAGGGGAATTGAGTTTTGAGAATTAATTCTCCTAAAACAAAACTAGGGTTTAACCCTAATCAAGAATTTAATTCTTTTACATATCTGGGAATTTAATTCCTTTGAAAAGAAATCAGGGTTTCATCCTAAATAAGAATTCAATTCTTAAAAGATCTCTGTTCATGAAAAGAACTAGGGTCACGTGCCCCCACGTGACCCTTGAAAAGATCCCCTGCAAAGAACTTTGAAGCATCACCCCACGTGCTCCCACGTGACCCTCATTATATATGGAACAAAAATAAAGGCAGAAACAATTCTGGGCGCTCTCACGTGTTACCACGTGACCCCTAATAAATGTTCTAATAAATCAGGGCATGATTATACATCACGTGCCCACACGTGTGTTCCCCTCCGAACGGCGGCCTGCGACGTTGGGACGTCACGTAACCTGGGGTTCGGGGCAGATGCTATTTGGTTTTTATCCGTCCACCTCTCCGAAGATGCCAAGTTGATTTATGGCACCGTGTATCGAAGGTTTAGACGGATGCGGCCGATGTAGCAGACTTTGTCAGATTCCCCCTCAGGGTGAGGGGTTTTTGATTGTGGGGACGCTCTTCCCTGCAGGCGCAAGCCCCTGCAGTTAATTACGCTACCGCTTTGCGGTAACAACTTTCTCCTTCTCCAGAATTTCACTTCGTGTCGTGTGTGTTTGTTTTATTTGTGGTTGCCCGTGGATTGTATACGGAGACTTAGTGATGTCGTCGCCCGTAGGACGTGGATTAGTCCAAATCCGTGTTTGCTTAGATTTGAGTTTGGTGTTTTTAGTTTAAGGATGCATTGGTCGCGTTGCGACTAAGATCAACTTAAACGTTCATCGAGGATACGCTAGTCCTGTTTTGGACTGAGATCGACCTGACGTAGTGATTGATTTAATTATCCGGCCGTCGGGACTCGTCACCTCTCTGACGTCATTGAGGGATTACAACGACATACGTCTGAGGGGTTCCGAGATGTACCCTTGAACCAAAGTTGGTTTGGGATTTCATTGTTTATTTAGATGTCTAAGGACACGTTAACCGTATTTGGGGTTAAGATCAACTTAGGCGGGACCGTTTAGATCCGACAAAAGAGCGTTTGGGCCCTATTATGTCAGTTTAGGGATGTAGCGGTCCATATTCCAATTTAGGGACGTGGTGGTCCATTATTAGTTTAGGGACGTTTCGGTCCGATTTTAGTTTAGGGACGTTTCGGTCCGATATTAGTTTAGGGACGTTTCGGTCCGTCGCCAGTTTAGGGACGTAGTGGTCCGTCATTAGTTTAGGGACGTTTCGGTCCGATATTAGTTTAGGGACGTTTCGGTCCGTCGTTAGTTTAGGGGACGTTTCGGTCCGTCATTAGTTTAGGGACGTTTCGGTCCGATATTAGTTTAGGGACGTTTCGGTCCGTCGTTAGTTTAGGGGACGTTTCGGTCCGATATTAGTTTAGGGACGTTTCGGTCCGATATTAGATGAGTGGTCGTTGGGACTCGTTACCTCTCTGACGTCGCTGAGGAATTACAACGACAGATGTCAGAGGAGTTCGGAGATGTACCCTCGAACCGGTCGTGACTTGGTTTATGAGGAGCATTTAATTTAAGAACTTACAGCCAGGATTGGGTTAAGTCCAATTTTTATTTTAGGCTCTGCCCGATTAGAAGAATCAATCTAAACAAGGCTCTGCCCCCTTTTATTATTTTGCAAGTCTGATTTTGGGCCAGGCCCTTTTGAATAATGAGTTACAAAAAAACTCAGGAATTCTCCACACAGGGCCTTGCCCTTTTATTTATTCTGCAATTGGGCTAGGCCCTTTTAAATAATGAGTTTCAGAAACTCAATAATTTTCTTGAGTTCGGCCAGGCCCTTTTAAATGATGAGTTGCAGGAACTCAAGAGATGTTCTGTAATTTAATTTGGGCCAGGCCCTTTTAATGAGTTTGCAGAAACTCAGGAATTTTCCCAACAGGGCCTTGCCCTTTTATTTATTCTGCAATTTAATTTGGGCCAGGCCCAAAACAAGGGGTTGCAGAAACCCTAGAAACCTTTAGGTTTAAGAACACAAGTGCATGGCACTTTTGATTTGAATTTGGATCTAAGAAAAACAAGTTCTTGTTTTTTCCTGATCATACAGAACCAAGGGTTCATATCAAGCGCAAGGCACTATTATTTTTTTTATTCTCTTATTATTTTATTATTTTTTTTTTTTAGAACCAGGGGTTCATATCAAGTGCAAGGCACTATTTATTGTTCTTTTTATTTTTCTTATTTCTTTTCTCTTTTCAGAAATTCTACCTCTTTTCTTTGTTTCTTCTTCTCTGTTCTTAATCTTCACCAGCTCTCTTTTTTCTCAGAAGTTGATGCCTTTTTAATGAGGTCGGGGGTCTTATTTATAGTGTCCGCAAAGTTGTTGGATTTGTTAACAAAATCTTTCCTGAATTATTTTGGGAATTTTCCCACCATTGGATCAGAGATCCAAGGGTCCCTGTTTTACAGGAGAACAGAAAAGATCCACTTAAATTTTCATTCAGTTGCTGCGCAACTCACCAGCGCGTGACACGTGTCACGCATCTGTGCGCTTGCGCAGTTGCGGTTGCGCAACTGCGCAGACACGTGTCGTGCATCTGAGCGCTTGCGCAGTTGAGATTGCGCAACTGCGCAGACACGTGTCACGCATCGGTGCGCTTGCGCAGTTGCGATTGCGCAACTGCGCAGACACGTGTCACGCATCTGTGCGCTTGCGCAGACACGTGTCATGTATCTGTGCGCTTGCGCAGTTGCGATTGCGCAACTGCGCAGACACGTGTCCCGCATCTGTGCGCTTGCGCAGACACGTGTCACGTATCTGTGCGCTTGCGCAGTTGCGATTGTGCAACTGCGCAGACACGTGTCACGCATCTGTGCGCTTGCGCAAACACGTGTCACGCATCTGTGCGCTTGCGCAGTTGCGATTGCGCAACTGCGCAGACACGTGTCACGCATCTGTGCGCTTGCGCAAACACGTGTCGCGCTGCCATGCATTTGCGCAGTTTAAGCCTTAATTTTGTTTTCTGACGAGCCTTGCTCTGATGGGACGCACTGTCTCGGGCGTTACGCCGCCGAATCACCTTCTGCCACGTGGCAAATTGCGCGCTGCGCACGGAAACCGAAGCGTTGCTTCAAATTTTGAATTTTCAAAATTCAGTAGAGCCTTGCTCTGATTGGGGGAAACAGATGCCCCCCCACCGTTGCGCTCACGTGGCGCGCACGTGAGTGCAGCGGTGGCAAGATCCTGACCATCGGATCGACGGGTCAGGTGAACAGGCGCAGGCGCCTATAAATAGGACCCTTGGTCGTTGGTAATTTTTACCATTCTCAAGAATTTTTACCCAGAGCCTTGCTCTTGTTTAAAACTTCAGAGCCTTGCTCTTGTGATTTCCTTAAGAACTTCTAAGTTCTAACTTCAGAACCATTTTAGGTAAATTAATTTAATTTAAATCAAATTTAAATAATCAGAGCCTTGCTCTTATAGATCTCTGATCTAAAGGAAACCCCTTTGGGGTTTCTTCAACAGAGCCTTGCTCTTATAGATCTTTGATCTAAAGGAAACCCCTTTGGGGTTTTTATTTACGGAGCCTTGCTCTCAAAAATTTGCAGAGATTCTGTTCTTAGGGTTTAACCCATGAACAGAGCCCTGCTCATAGGTCAATTAAAAAACTTTTTAAAAGTTTCCATGGATCTTCAAGATCCCAAAATTTTAATCCTTGGTTATAAATTTTTTATTACTGCTACAGAGCTAGGCTCTCTTTTTTTTTTTTTTAAGAAGTTTTATTCTTTTGAAACAGGAGTTTGACAAGTGTCACTCTGTGACAGAGCTTTGCTCTGAAAAGAGGAGATTTTCTCCTTGTCTCTAGAGATCCCCCAGTGAGGATATTCTTTTGGGGGTCCTTTTTATTAACTGACAGTCTCATCCAATGATGGGACTGTCTTATCAAATGATGCGCCGTCATCTTGATTTTGTGGGTCCCCCTTTGGTCCCCAACCCACTGCATTGCAGTGTGATGTATGCCTTTGATATGTGAAGCATTGGAACACTAACAGTTGTTATTATTATTTTTTTTTTATCTACAGGAAACATGTCTGAAGATTTGTCTTTCCCCTTTGTTCGCTCAGAAGGAGGGTTCCCACATGCACCAGTGGACCGGGTGGTGTTTGCTCTGATCAAAGATCACGATCCTGAGTGCAAACATCTCCACCTATGGGGAAGGTGGTATAGCCAAATCATCCAGGGTCGTCGCAGTTTTAGTTCCGCCTCGCCCTCCGAACCTATAGTTACGATCCCCTATGCGGATAAACCCCCGGTGGAGTATGCCGTGGAGGTTAAAAATTGGAATTCGGACGACCTTCTCCAGCCTGCAATCGGCGCTATTCCGGTACAGCCGCCGCCGGCCATAGATATCTTAGGAAGGCGAATCTGTCAGGGTGAAGCACGCCCTTGGGGACAGGCTTACAATATTGGATTAAATCCGCGACCGCTTGCTGGATACCTGCCATGGGCCCGGTACATTTTAGCGGCGAAAAGAGCTCACCTGACGAAGATAGGTTTATATTCCGTCGTCTACGTCTCGCTTTTCGAGTATCCTACTCCTCCAACGTGGTGGACAAAGGCCTTCATCGAACAATGGAATATCCCCACGCATACTTTCCTGGCAGCGGATAGGGAAGTTTCAATTTCTCTAGAGGAATTCGTTGAGCTTTCTGGTTTACCGGCGAGGGGGGAGCACTACGAAGAGTTGCTTCCTCCTGATGAGTACGTCTTTGCCACCAAGCAAGTGGTACTCGACTTGACTCCGGAAAATGCCATCCAGCATCAGCATCCGGGCCTGGTGAGGGTGTTGGAGATTTACGAGGAGCTTCATTTGGAATTGGGCGACCGAGGAGTTAGTTTTGCGGACTTCATTGCTCGTTTTATTCGCCCGGAATTTTTATCAGAGCAAGGTGAGAAGTTCGCCCAACTTGCTGATCCTTTTGGTTTCGGCCTGGACCGCCGACCTTCATCGGAAATTGATCAGCGAAGTTTTTACCTTCCCGGTACTGCTAGCGTTCCTTTCTCAGAGATCGCCGTTCCTGGCATGGATGAGGAGACCTTCTTCATCGGGTTCTTAGGTCTGTGGCTGTGCAGCTTCGCGCTTCCCATGCACCCACGCCTCATGAGGTCTTCTGTCTTTTACCCGGCGCATCAAATGGTGGCCGGTCTACAGTTATCAGTGGGGATCGCCGGGTTGGCTCACCTCTATAATGGACTTAGCGTAGCGGCGGACGCTAATGAACCTGGGGTGCAGCCTGCTAACTTCCCGATGCATTACTTCACATCTTGGATGGAGCTGCATGTTCGAGAAGTGTTTGGCGCCCACAAAACTCCTCCATTCTTTGAGAGATTCATATTTCCAAGAATCATACGATTGATCGGGGCTTCCATCGTGTTTGCACCTCCGCGGGAGTCTAGGGGACTGCTTCTGCGTTCGCATCTAGTCGGGGCGAAGACCTCTTTTGTGGATAAGGTCATCACCATGGGTTCCGAGACCACTAAGTCGGTGGTGCCGCTGCGTGATGACTTTAAGGGTGGTGTCTCCGTGTTGAAGGCTCGGGAAATCCTCCACCTTTATTCCATTCGGCCGGGTTACTTGGTATTTAGGCAGAATGAAACGGCCCTCTTCATGAGGTATAACCCGCATCGATTTGCCCGGCAATCGAGTTATAACCAAGGAGTCCCGTTGGAAGCCTTCTTGGGAACACCTGCAGTCGGTCCAGAGGGAGTACGGAATGCGATGCATCACTTCATCCGGCTCAATACAGGCTCCTACTTTTTCATCAGTGAGCCCAGCTGTACCCCCAAGATACTCAATTCGTATGTGGCTTGGTACGCGCACGCGATGGGCCCAATTATCTTGATGGAGAAACGTCTACTGGTCGATCGTAAGGCTGCGCCTCCCGGCGGCAATCGCAAGGCTCCATTGCAGCCTAGGGTCCAGGTTATCCCTCCGACGAAAGAGGCCGGAGCAGATCGACCACGCGTGTTGGCCCCTCCGCGTGGACTGCCACTGCCTACTACGGTGGATGCCCCAACGGCACCCCGTGCTCCGACAGAGACGGTTAAAGCGGCATCGCCGGAGTCGGGTGCAGGAGCGGACATCGGGACTCGCCGCCCGAAAGTGACTGCCAAAACTGGCAAGCGCAAAGCTGCTCCGGGTGGATCCAAGGCTGGTGAACAAAAGAAGAAGAAGTCCACCTTATCCCTCGATGCGATTCTTAACTTGGAGCCCGTGGCTCATCCTGCCGAGACTATATGTGAGTACGGCAGCAACGAGGGTTTCGTGGTGGATCCTGAGGACACCAACCTAGCCGCCGCCATTGCAGAATCAGAGCGATCAGCGAGGCTCGAAGCGATGCTGAGCAAACTCGCCGAGTCCGGTAATCATCAGACGCCTTATTTGTTATCTCATTGCACTCTATATTGTTACATTTAACTAACTTTTGCTCTCTTTTTTAACAGGTATCTCCACTGAAGATGCTATCGCTGCATCCTTGAAGACCTTCCAAGAGGAGGAGAAGAAACGTGCCCTGGCAAGCGTCGGTATGTTCTATCCCTTTCTCTTTTATAAGGAAAGTTTGTTGTCTTTTTATGATAGCCGACCTGACCTTCTCTTGTTTCTTTACAGGGGTGGTATTAATTGGCGCCAGGACCCTTCCCAAGCCCGTCATCGAAGTCCCAGCTCCGTCGAAGCTGCCGCAAGAGCCTCGGCTTGATGCAACAACGAGGGATGCTCTGAAAAATCTGGAGGCATCCCTCTACACGGATGAGGAGGCTTCGCTCAAGGAAGCTCTGATGGCATCTGTCTCATCGGCTCAAGAGGAGCGGAAGCGGTCCAGACGCGAAGCTAAGGCGCGCAGAGCTGTTCTGGCCGCAGGAGCGGGCCCTAGCACTGTTCCTCACGCCAGTACTCCTTCTGAAGAGCCCCCTGTGGCTCTGTCTACCGCTCATCAGCAAGTTGCACGCGCGGTTCGGAACGCTAATGATAAATCCGCTTCAGGTAGTACTCCTTTCAGAGCCTTGTTGTATGACTTGTAAAACTATTGGCTTATACATATCTCATCTTGCAGGGTCAAGTCCAACTGAGGGGGAGGCGGAGACGACCGTCGAACCCAAGGGAGCGGAAGAAGCGGTATTCGCCGAACCCGAACCGACAATGGACAACTTTGTCGAGGCCATGGAGCCTGGAGCCGAGATTGAGGAACCTACCGCGGAGAAAGTCATTGATGCCGTACCCGAAGTGGCGGCAGATGAGATGATTGTCTCGACCGAGCCGAAGGCGGTAGAGGGCGAGTTACTTGAGGCTGGGGACCTCGTAGTGCCGATGGACGGGGCAGCTGTAATCGCTGATCCTGAGGGAGCAGCAGGTGAGGCGGCCATGATTCCTGAGGACGAGCTAGGCGCTCCTTCTCAGGAATCTGGCAATGTTCCTATCTTGGCCCTCCCTGTCTATGGTTCCCCACCGCCTGCAGAGCTTGAGAGCATAACAACGGTTCCCCTTGAGTCAGGTGATGAAGCTACAGGCGGTGGTCTTCCGTCAGTGGAGGAGGGGACCGCCTCAGTTTCTGCTGGCAGCTCGTCAGGTAAAAATTTTATCACCAGCATTCCCCCCCCTTTTTTTTTGTATATATCTTGTGATCTCTTCTAACGAATTTGTTCTTGCAGGTGCGGCCAGTACCGATGCTCCACTGCTCGAGGGGGCACCGTCAACTACTGCTTTGGCAGTAGTCACCTCTCCGTCTTCCCTTGTGCCGTCACGGATGTTGGGAGGTATGGATTTACGATTCATGCATTAATCTTTCAAAAATGCAGCTTTTGTACTAACGTTACACCATTGTGCCTTTGCAGGAGTGCTTTTTGATCACTTGTATCAAGTGTTGCTCCCGCACTTTTCTTTCCCGTCCGAACTCGCTTCTCCTTCTAGTGGCGCCGGTAATATCTTTATTTACTTCTTTTTTCTAGCAATGGGATGATTTCTGACTTTTCCTTTTCTTTATTGTAGTTCCACAAATCGAAGGAGGGGATGTAAGCCCCGTCGCGCTACCGGCCCTTCCGGCTCTGCCGTCCGTTGCTGCTGGTATAGTAGATCTCCTTTTTGGTAATCCTTTAACATCTTTTGAACCATCGCTTAACCCTGTTTGTTTTGCAGCTATTGTTCCGGTTCCGGTCCCCTTCGAGGCTCGCGTCCTTTTACCGGCAGGCCCCTTTCTGAGACGTCCGTCTTCAAAGGGTGCGGTGATGAGTCTAGGCATGCTGAGCGGGTATATTGAAGAGCTCAGCATGGACGCTCTCCCTTCTGCTGTCGATTTCGCTGCGGATGTTAACCCAATGTTAGCGGCGCTCGTAACTTTTCATGACGAGGGCGTCGTTGAATCTTGGGTTAACCACTGCAGGGAGATCGAGGCCTGCTTGTATCGGCTGGAGTTGACGCGTCCTGCTCCCGAAGTTTTAGCTCTGAGCGCCCAACGCACAACTTGGCTCGAGCAAAGCACTTCGCACTCCCGCCACTTGGAGCAAGAAGCAGCTCGGAGACTAAGGGAATGCCAAAAGACCTCAAACGAAACGGCCCATCTGCGCGCTGAGGTTGAGGCAAATGCTGCCCAAGTGAAGACTATCTTTGAGGGTCTCTTGGGGCGCATCTCCCACGGGCTAAACTTAAAGCGGAAGCTTGACGTGGCTGAGCGCAATGTCCCCAGTCGGGAGGCCGCTTATCAGGGCGTGAGAGAGCAGCTTGCAGTGGTCTTGCGGCAACGAGCCCAAGTGGAGGCAGAGCTGGCGGTGGTAGCCGATCAAGAGAAGGCATGGAAGGACGTCTGCGAGCGATTGCTGCACCTATGCAAGACGCCTCCTTCCCAATAACTGCCATTGTATCAATATACTTGTAATTTTCTTTTTTTAAATAAGATGTATACATTCTTTATTCTTTTATACGATTCGCCATGTACTTGATTGAGTTAATAAATAAAGATACACATTTTTTGCAATGTCTTGTATTATTTCTTTGCTTTCTCCCTTCTCTTATTATCAGCATGCTGTCTTGATAAACATGTTTGACAGGTAACAGAGTAAGCATTTTGGTTTCTTCAAGATATAACGATGGCTTAGGCCGCAGGTTCAGATCTGCCGCCTAAGACTTTTCAATTCTATGAGCCGTGAGGGTCTCATAGAGATTTTTCTCCCTACGGATCGAGAGGATCTCATAGGTGGATTTTCTCCTTAGGAATCGTGAGGATTCCTAAGTGTGGTTTTCTCTCATAGGTCGAAAGGATCTTATGAGAGAATTTCTCCCTCTTACGAGTCGAGAGGGCTCGTAAGCGGTTGTTTCCCTCTTTATCGAGAATCGACTTCAGAGAGTGAGACCCGTGAATAGTATGCAAGAGACCATTTAGGATTGACTTGCAGGGTTCCATTGTTCAGGAAGCAAGTTTTTGAATCCTTACTGCCCGAGATGTGAGTCAGAAAAGCTCTCGTCACGGAGTGTTTGTATCCGTGAGTTGAGAAGTTTTGCGAGGGATTATTTGTTTCCCAAGCGCCAAGGATTATTTGTGTCCTTGGGGTTTGAAACGAGTCGATGGTTCCCACGGAGGCGCTGGTGGCTCTGCGAGTCGACGTGGATCAGAAGGCTCTCGTCAAGGAGTGTTTGTATCCGTGAGTCGAGGAAATTGCTGGGATTATTTGTTTCCCAAGCGCCAAGGATTATTTGTGTCCTTGGGGTTTGAAACGAGTCTATGGTTCCCACGGAGGCGCTGGTGGCTCTGCGAGTCGACGTGGATCAGAAGGCTCTCGTCAAGGAGTGTTTGTATCCGTGAGTTGAGAAGTTTTGCGAGGGATTATTTGTTTCCCAAGCGCCAAGGATTATTTGTGTCCCTGGGGTTTGAAACGAGTCGATGGTTCCCACGGAGGCGCTGGTGGCTCTGCGAGTCGACGCGGATCAGAAGGCTCTCGTCAAGGAGTGTTTTTATCCGTGAGTTGAGAAGTTTTGCGAGGGATTATTTATTTCCCAAGCGCCAAGGATTATTTGTGTCCTTGGGGTTTGAAACGAGTCGATGGTTCCCACGGAGGCGCTGGTGGCTCTGCGAGTCGACGCGGATCAGAAGGCTCTCGTCAAGGAGTGTTTGTATCCGTGAGTTGAGAAGTTTTGCGAGGGATTATTTGTTTCCCAAGCGCCAAGGATTATTTGTGTCCTTGGGGTTTGAAACGAGTCGATGGTTCCCACGGAGGCGCTGGTGGCTCTGCGAGTCGACGCGGATCAGAAGGCTCTCGTCAAGGAGTGTTTGTATCCGTGAGTTGAGAAGTTTTGCGAGGGATTATTTGTTTCCCCAGCGCCAAGGATTATTTGTGTCCTTGGGGTTTGAAACGAGTCTATGGTTCCCACGGAGGCGCTGGTGGCTCTGCGAGTCGACGTGGATCAGAAGGCTCTCGTCAAGGAGTGTTTGTATCCGTGAGTTGAGAAATTTGCTGGCTTCTTCGGTTGAAATGAACCGTTGAGGTTTGGCTTCGTCATTCGACGGAATCCGTTGGGGAAGTATGGTTTCCTCTTTGTTTGCGCCCTTGGATTGTATACAGGGATCGATGTGATCTTAACTGTAGGGCCGAAGTTTCATCATTTCTTATTTTTGTTTTCTTTTATTTCCGCGATGCTCTATCATTTCAGCTTTTATATCGCGAAGGTCGCGATTGCCCAATCATTTCGGCTATTTTTCGCGGTGCCCAATCATTTCGGCTTTTTTATTTTATCTTTACTCGTTGCTTTTTATTACGAGTTGCCCGATCATTTCGGCTATTTTGCATGCATACATTTTACTTGCTGCTTTTTATTGCAAGTTGCCTTATCATTTCGGCTATTTTGTATGCATGAGCGGCCTACTGGCTTTCTCCATAAACCTGAAATTGGGCACCGACTTCGGCATCAGCACCGCTGCAACTGGAATATTGCCAGGAGCGAATCATCATTTGCCTCTGTCGTTGTCGAGCAAAGGAGGCTTAGCGACCAGGGTTAGGGTCCTGTCGGCTAAGGCTTTTGACTTCATGAGCCGTAAGGGTTTCACGAAGTTATTTCTCCCTACAAGTCGTGAGGATCTTGTAGGTGTATTTTCTTCTTAGGACTCGTGAGGATTCCTAAGTGTTCGTTTCCTCTGTAAGTCGTAAGGATCCTACAGGAGGGTTTTCTCCTTGTAAGTCGAGAGGACTTATAAGGGTTGTTCATCATGCGAACATATCCCCAGTCTCGGATGAGACTTGATTAGGGAAATGTTTATTCGCGCCCGTGGATTGTATACAAGGGTCAATATTGAGCCACTTGTAGGGCAATATTGGAAGTTTGTGGGGGCTTGCTTAAGCACAGGTTTAGGTTTCTGTAACTTAAGACTTTCAAATCTCATGAGCCGTGAGGGTCCCATAAGAGAGTTCTCCCTACGAGTCGTGAGGATCTCGCAAGCGTATTTTCTCCTTAGGAATCATGGGGATCCCTAAGTGTGTTGCTCCCTTGTGAGTCGTAAGGATCTCACGCGGGTAGTTTCTCCTTACAGGGTCGAGAGGACCCTATAAGTGTCTTTTAACGAGGTTGCGCCCTTTCGGGTTTTCACAAACACTCGCCGGTAGCCCTGCTGTTTTTACTCACGGAGCCCTTTCGGGTTTTCATCCGTGCCTATTTTGCTTATGGACATACCGTTTTTTTTTTTTTTTTTTTTTTTTTTTTTTTTTTTTTAACGAGGTCTCGCCCTTTCGGGTTTTCACGAACACTCGCCGGTAGCCCTGCTGTTTTTACTCACGGAGCTCTTTCGGGTTTTCATCCGTGCCCTTTTTGCTTATGGACATACCGTTTTATTTTATTTTATTTTTTTTTATATTTTTTTTTTTTACGTCTCGTCAGCCTAGAGGTGCTGCGCTAGTAGTTTCAAGACGTCTCGGTCTGCTATTAGTTTAAGGACATTTCGGTCCGCCGTTGAGAGGGCTGGCTACTGTTTATAAAGCCTGAGCTTAGGAAGATAGCGAGCGGACATAGTCGTCGTCATCTATCATTGACCTAAACTAAGGCTCGTTAAGCGTAGTATTTCTTTAGGAAGCGACCGTTTATTGGCCTGAAAGGCCTTTCACCGTGCATGTCCATGAGTAGATAGGCTCCGCCCTGGTAGACCTTATCGATGATGTACGGTCCTTCATAATTTGGCTCAAATTTTCCCCGCTTGGCGCGATTGGGGACCATGGGCCTTTTGACGACTAGCACGAGTTCGCCTTGGTGGAATGTCCTCGGGCGGCTCAATCTTTCATATGAGCGCGTCATCTTTGCTTTATAAGCTTCCAAATTTTGCTGTGCTAGAAGCCGGATTTCATCAAGGGCGTCAAGCTCTTCAAACCGAAGGTGAGCATTTTCTTCGTCCGTCAACTCGTAATGGACTGCCACTCGTAGAGAGGGTAATTCTATCTCGAGGGGGAGTACTGCTTCCGTCCCAAATACCAACGCGTACGGCGTTGTGTTTGTGGCCGTTTTAAATGTAGTTCGATACGCCCAAAGCGCCTCTTGCAATCTTTCGTGCCAATCTCTCTTATTTCGTGACACCGTTTTCTTCATGATCTTCGTCAAGGTCTTGTTGAAGGCCTCAGCTAGACCGTTAGCTCGGGGGTTATAAACTGAGGAATATCTCCAGTCTATATTGTGCTGTTGTGCGAAGCGGCTAATCTTATGACTTCGGTAGGCTGGCCCATTGTCAGAGATGATCCTTCTTGGGGTTCCAAACCGGTATATGACATGCGTTTTGAAGAAATGGAGGATGTTCTCCATTTTTACTTCCCTCAACGGTACCGCTTCTGCCCATTTGGAGAAGTAATCAGTCGTCGCCAAGATGAAACGATGTCCCTTTGACGATGCTGGTTCGATGGGACCGACTATGTCAGTTCCCCACATTTCAAATGGCCAACTAGCCACTGTTGGATGCAGTGGATTGGGATGCTGATGGATGAAGTCTCCATGAATTTGGCATGAATGACATTGCCTCGCGTATTCTAGGCAATCCTGCATCATCGTGGGCCAGTAGTAGCCCATCCGCTTTATCTTTAACTTCATCTTAGGGCCTGCTTGGTGGGAACCGCAGAGTCCGTCGTGAACTTCTTGGATGACCCTTCTCGCTTCATCAGGTCCTAAGCATCTCAACCACAGAGAATCGAATGACCTCTTGTACAGAGTATCATTGACGAAGGCGAAAGACAGAGCTCGTTTCGTGAGCTGATGTCTTGTGGACGCTTCTTCAGGTATTCGGTGGAACTTGAAGTAATCTATGAAGACTTCTCTCCAGTCCCCGGTATTTTCCCAGTCTTTTACTTGCAGGGTTGTCTCCTCTTTCGCTCCTTTTTCTTCAGACGATTCCGGAGATATTTCTGTTGGGGCGAGCACTCGACGGCTTTGCACCACGATTCTAACGTCGTCGAGGTTCTCGTCAGCCAGTTCTTTAGCAAGTTTGGCTAGTGCGTCTGCTTTGCTGTTTTCCGCGCGCGGTATGCTTTCCAACGTGTAAGAGGGAATTTGGGTTAGCAGTTGTTGCACTTTTTCACCGTATTTTACCAATTCCGGTTTACATGTTTGGTAATCGCCGTTTACTTGACTGACGACCAGTTGGGAGTCCCCGTATATGAGGAGGCTCTCAATTCCCATATCAATGGCGATCTCAAGGCCTGCTATCAGAGCTTCATATTCAGCTTCATTATTCGTCCTCGGCTCCGTTAAGGAGAAGGCGAAGCGCATTATTCCTCCTTGGGGAGTCACAAAGATGAGTCCCACCCCCGATTTGATCGTTGGCGTACTTTGTTTGTGCTTTTTCATAGAAGACGCTCCATCGAAGTAAAGCTCCCAACGGGTATCACCACTGTCGATTGCGTCAAATGCATGTCTGTCTGGCAAATCGCAGTTTAAAGGAGAGTCGGCAGGTATGGGATGCTCAGCAAGGAAGTCAGCGATGGCCTGGCCTTTTACTGCCTTGAGAGGTTGATATGTTATGGAAAATTCCATCAAGAGCAGGGCCCATTTAGCGAGTCGTCCTGTCAATATGGCTTTTGACATTAAATATTTGAGAGGGTCCACTTTTGAAAACAGACGGACCTCGTGCGCCAACGCATAGTGCCTCAGCTTTGTTATTGCGAAGATCAATGCCAGGCAGTGTTTTTCAATGGGAGAATAGTTGCTTTCTGCCCCCAGCAGCACTCGACTTAAGTAGTAGAGCGCCCTTTCTTTCCCTTGATCGTTCTCTTGTGCCCATAATGCGCCTAAGGAACCTTCGAGGGCGGTTGTATAAAGAATAAGAGGCTTCCCCTTAACTGGAGCAGCCAACACCGGCGGGTTCTGCAGGTACTGCTTGATCTCGTCTAGTGCGCCCTGGCATTTTTGATCCCAAACGAATGGGGTTCCTTTCTTCATCAGGTGACTATATGGCCGGCATTTTCCTGAGAGGTTGGCTATAAATCGCCGTATGTATGCGAGTTTCCCTTGGAGAGACCGCAGCTGTTTGAGAGTCCTCGGCGGAGGCATTTCCATGATTGCTTTAATCTTTGACGGATCTATTTCAATACCTCGGTGTCGAACAACGAATCCCAGGAATTTGCCCGAGGAGACCCCAAACGCACATTTAAGAGGATTCATCTTCAGGTTGTACTGCCGAAGGCGTTGAAATACAGTCTTCAGATGCTCGAGATGTTCCCCGTATGATTTGCTTTTAACCACGAGATCGTCGATATAGCATTCAACGATTTCGTGTATAAGGTCGTCGAAGATCTTTGTCATGGCCCTCTGATAAGTAGCACCGGCGTTCTTCAAACCGAAGGGCATCACTTTATAACAAAATATACCAAGAGGAGTCCTGAAGGCTGTGTGCTTCTGGTCTTCGGGATGCATTTTTATCTGGTTATACCCCGACGAGCCGTCCATGAAGGAGAAAACCTCATGAGTGGATGTATTGTCTATCATAAGTTCAGTGACTGGCACTGGGAAATCATCTTTTGGGCAGGCTTTATTAAGATCCCGAAAGTCTACGCATATGCGCACTGTCCCATTTTTCTTCATTACTGGGACGATGTTGGCAATCCATTCAGGGTATTGAACTTCCTGAATGAAGCCAGAGTCGATTAACTTTTTGACTTCGGTGTTTATGCTCATCTCAAGCTCGAGTCGCATTCTTCTCGGCGCCTGTTTGATCGGCTTGACGTCTGGGGATATTGCTAGTCTTTGTACAGCAACTTCTGGATCTAGTCCCGGCATCTCGGAATAGTTCCATGCGAAGCAATCTTTATGCTGCACAAGGACGTCTTTTAACGCAGCCACCCTCTCTTCAGACAGCAGCTCGCTGATGAAAGTCGGTCGTGGATCATCTACTGTCCCCAACTCGATTTTCCTGAGGTTATCTGCGGTGGTATGAATTCCATCCTCCAGTTCTTTCGGAGCTGGGGGAAATTCTGAGATTACCTCATCGCTGCTGTTTTCAAAGCACCAAGGGAAGTCGTTCATGTCCTCGGAGTCTTCTTTTAATATTGTTACCACGTGGCAAGTGCGAATTTTCTGCCAATCCCAATGCGGAGTTGGTTTTTCTTTTGCAGCCTCGGGTTCGTGCTTCTGTGGTGGTGCTACCCTCCAGTTGTCAGAAAGCGCGAATTTGCCTAACTGATATTGGTCCTCAACCCAATTCTTAAAGGTGAAACAATCTTCAAGCGGATGCCCTACTACTCGATGGTAAGAGCAATAATTTGGGTTGGAGACTTCGCCTGCTTGCTCAGGGTGTTTAGACTCTGGCAGAGTAAGCATTTGATGTTTTAGAGCAAGATCAAGTATTTTCCTTGTTTTGTTCCGAGGAAACGAGTATGCTCGACCCATTTTCTTCATAAGGGCTAGGTCAATAACGCTCGCCTCTCGTATGCGTGGCTTCTTAGCTCTGTCTTGTGGTTGTCGAGCACCTTTTCGGCCCCTCGACTTGTTTTTGCTTTCGCGTCGAACCCTTTTTGTAGCAGGCTGACGTGGGGTAACATCTTCGTTCTTTACTGCCTGTCGAAGGAGACGCTGTGTCTTGGCTTTCTCATAGATTGCCATTTCACGATCGTGATCATCTCGGGTTTTTTGACTCGCATCCTTTATAAATTTGTTCACTGGGTCTTTAGACGATGGACTGGGCGGCTTTGTGTCAGGAACTTTTGCTGATTCGGGATTAGCGTCCTCCCATTGAGCGTCCGCTTCTTCATCAAAGTCATACATGGCATAACAGCTGTTTATTAACTCCCGTTTCTTTGGCCGGATGTACCCGAGCCCTTTTGTTTCCGTTCTCCCGTTAGGCAGTTTGCATTGAGTTCCGGGAACGTTCCAGACCTTGTCATAGAATTTGGCTTTTCTGATGGTCTGTGTGAAGGACATCCCCTGGCGTTTCAGCAGTTTCTTCAAACCTTCGGTATAATATCTGGGAAGACGGATAGGCTGAAGCTTGTTGAGCGTGGGATCCGCGCCCTGCCAAATTTCTTTTTCCACCTTGTTTTCTTCAGAACGGTAGAATAGGATTGCCTTCTCGCCTTTTCTTCCGGGAGGGATATAGAATGTCTGCAATTCTTCTACGCTGTTGGTGTCGAGTGCATCCAGTTCTTTGTAATGTTCAAGCGGCACCATGGTTATCTGCAGACTTCGCTCTTCATCAGTGGAAATCTGTATTGAGGGCCGAGCGGGGAATACAGCATGAACTTCATCCTCTGAGTCACTACCGAAGATCAATGAAGGAACAGATGGTCCTGGCCTGGTGGACTGGGACGGACCTGAATAAATTATATCCTCCTCCTCCTCGGTGTCACTGCCGAAGACAGGGATGGTAGCGTTAGTTTTGTTCTCTGGTTTGTGACACCTTTCCGTGTCTTCGAAACTTGGTAAGAAGTACTTGGCATCTTCATACTTGCGAACTTCGTTCACGGAAAACGGATTCAACTCTCCCGCCACAGTGTACTCAAGGCCATCCCTAGAATACTTCATGCACTGATGCTGTGTAGAAGGGATGATATTGTACTCGTGTAGCCATGGTCGGCCGAGCAGAGCATTGTAGCACGTCTTGGCGTCTATAACATGGAATTTGATGTCTGTGACGAGCAACCCGAAGCGTAGCGTCAATATCACAGATCCAAGAGTCTTTGAGGATTGAGAGTCGAAACCGGAGATGGTGATTTTGTCTCGGGCGAGGTGTTGGACACTCATGCAAATCTCCTTTAACACTCGCACATTGAGTAAATTGACAGACGATCCGTTATCGACCAAGATTTTGCCTATCTTTATGTCATGGCAGTATCCTGAGACATAAAGGGGGCGATTGTGTTCACACGTCCCGAGGAGAAGGTCTTCATCACTAAAAGCAACGTCGGCTGTGTGCACCTCTTCCAATTCATCCTTCATCTTTTGTTCGGCTAGAAAGGCTTGGAACTGGTCCGGATCTTGTAGGGCCTTAATCAAAGAATCCCTCGCCTCTTTTGATAGTAATAGGGCATCGAGAATGCTGAGTTGTGAGGGTAGCTTTCTCAGATGCGCCAAGACATTGTAATCCACTTTACTCCTCTTTGGCGGGTTCTTGGCGGTTAACTCTTCCGCAACTTGGTCATCCAAAGCGATGTCTTCAGAGACCTTCTCTTTCCCTTTGTTTTTCTTATTCAAGGGTCCGAGGTTCTTTTCGGGTAATGTTCGATTGCGCAGCTGTATATTCTCGCAGGCCTTTGGTTCTTTTTCTTTTCCCGAAATGGATTCTTCGAAGAGGGGACCAAGCTCTAGCTCTTCATCGGAGTCGCTCCCAAACGTAGGCACTTGTGACCCGGTAGTGTTAACCATGTGACAATTGCCGGCAGTTCTTTCAAGTTCTTTAGTCGTATTTCTTCGCTCTCGGCGAATTTTACGTTTTTCCCGTTTAAATCGTTGTCGATTAGCGACGTATCCTTGCCACCATCCATTGAAAGCTTTGCAATCTTGGGTGGAATGCGAGACCTCCTGATGGTATAAGCAATAAGAAGGGTGCATTTCTACCGTGCCAGTAACTTCTTCTTCAGAGGGTGGTAGCTTCATGCCCATCGATATGGCCTTAGCAAATTTCTTTTTTATCTTGAATTGGCTTTTGTCAGTGGTGGAGGCATTTTGCTCCAACGGGATCATTTCAGCTCCTTCCTCAAGTCGCTGACGCTTGGCCCTTTCGAATATAGCCGTCTCGCGTTCTCGATCAGCCTTACTTTTCAACCGAGCTTCATTAAGAAACGCGCTAATCATTTCAACTGGTAACCCTGGGGTTTTTGATTCGGCATTTGCCCCCAGCGTTTCAGTGCCAGAAGTTCCTTCATCGTTCGTGGTCGAATGGGAGATCATATGACAGCTTGCCACATATTCGTCAGACTCATCCGATGAACTTTCTCCTTCATCTTCTTTTTGGAAGACGTGATCAAGGAAATCTTGGAGCGTAATGGGAGTTCGCGCCTTTTGGTTATATTCATCCAGCGCGTCGATTCGCTTTTGTAAGTCCGTGCGCTTGTCATCAGGCTTCACGGGCTTCTTAGATTTCTTCTTCTTCTTTTTCGAAGATTTTGACGGCTGGCTATGAACGCTTGAACTACCACCATCGGTCTTCGGAGTCGGTCGTGGCTTCAACATCCCCTCAATAACCTGCGGTTCCAAGGGGTTCTTCCACTTGACCGCTGGGCAGGTTTGAAGATCATTTAGCATTCTCCTCGTTTTGGCCGATAATACAACCTCCCAGGGAGCCTCTTCAATAACGGAGCATGTTGCCCCCGGCGTATTCGTCCCCTTATAGGTGTGGGGCTGCGGAGGGTTCACCTTCCATTTGTCAGACAGCGCAAATTTGCCCTGACGGTATTGATTCTCAAGCCAATTTTTGAAAACGTAACAGTCTTCGATTGGATGTCCCAACACTCTGTGATAAGGGCAGTAATTAGGATCGTTGACGTCATTCGGTTGTGACGGACGTTTTGGATCTGGCAGATTTATGAGCCTGTTGCGCAACGCCAGCTCGAATAGCCTCCTTGTTTTATCACGGGGGAAGGAGTAAGCACGTCCCATCCTGTCCTCAAGGGGTACATATGGGCGTGTATTGTTTGGACGAGCAGCCGGCTTCGAGTCGCTCGGTTGTTGTTGGGCATTGGCGACGATGATCGCTTTTCCCTTTCCTTTATCGTTTCGGGAATCCGGCTTCGGGAGAGGGGGTTTATGGCCCATCTGGTCCATCTGCGCCAATTTGTCGATCAAAGCCTGGAAGGAAGTCGGCTTGAAGAACATCATAAATTGTGAAATAGTTGCTTGTGGATCAAGGGTTCCAACAAACATTCCCACTGCAGGGGCTTCTTCTATGCGCTGTTCACATTTAGACCATAGATTACGCCACCGTATAGCGTACTGAACCCACGTCTCGCCGGGTTTTACCCTGGCATTGATCAGTGCCGTCATCGGGGTACGCTCGCTGGCACTTGCAAAACGTTGGGTGAAGAGCAGCTCCATCTCCGCAAAGGTTTTAATAGAGTCGTTGGGGAGCTCGGAATACCATTCGAAAGCCGTGTCTGATAAGCTTCCAACGAATTGGCGCAGCAAGAGTTTGTCGTCGCCTCCAGTGTTACCACACAGCGCCCTGAACTGGGCAACGTGTTGATGGGGGTTGCCGGTCCCCTTGTAGACATGAAACTTAGGAATTGTGTAACCTGGCGGGTACTTAATTTGATCATACCAGCCCGGATATGGCCGCCCCGTTTTCACGATCTGACCGGCTGCTTCAACCGCCTGATGCGCCCGTATTTGTTGAGCAATATATTCATCCAAATCAGCTTTTGATATGGTATCCTCTTTAGCTGCGGATAGAGCCGGTGGAGGATTCGATGTCTCTCCCCTATCATCTTCAAGAATGATCGGGGAATCTCCAGCAGGTGGATCTGGTTGAATCATCATACCCACCACATCCTGGAACAGGAGGGCCATTTTCTTTATGTTGGCCGCCTGTTCCGCAGCCTCTTTGTCTCTCTTTTCCAGTATTCGGCGGAGGAACTCCGCGTCGGTCTCCTCCTCTTGGCGTTCATCTAAGGACGTCTCAGGATTCTCTTTTGGCCCCGTGAGTGCAGCCATTGTAGTCATCATCTCCTGGAGCTTTTGTTGCTGCTCCTGAGACCTGGTCACTGACCGGGTAAGCGGTCGGTGACCCGTAGAAGTACGACTTTCTTCTTTTCCTGAAGCCATATAGACCGTATGAACTGTTATGCCCCCTGACTTGGGGCGTTTAGGTTCACCATTGTTAACTCTTGCTGCTGTTGCGGGAGCTTTCTCTGGCCTCCTTCTTTTGTAGACCTTTGAGGTTGAAGGAGCCGTTGAAGTGGGCATTCTAGCATTTGTTGCCCCCTGCTGTTTAATGGGGCAGTTTTTGTTATTCTCCACCTTCGCCTTTTTCTGGTGACGCAAGTGGTCCGGATCGATCACAGAGTTTCGAACCCTGCGCCATACTTTATAAATTCTGGACGACAGCCGTTGAGAGGGCTGTTCTTGTTTTGCCTCCGGAGCTTTCTCCACGGGTGGAGGAGATCTTTTCAACACGGCGATTGGGGAGTTCTTTCTCACTTTTCTCAGTAATTCAAAGCTGTTCCCAGTTGGAACAGCAGCGTTGACCTCCGCCATCGGAGCAGGCGGGGTTAGCCCTGAAGGGGAGTTACCTCCTGCTTTCCTTATTCGTTGCCAATGACGACGTCGCGCACGACGAGCCATTGGGACTGGCTCGGAAATCGGGATAGTTTCTTGTTGCCCCCTGTTTGGGTGTGGGGTAACTGCCGGTGTCAGCCTATCAAAGACTGATGCTTTTTGACCAGCTGAAGGAGGAGTAGGAACCGTCAATCTTGTGAAGACTGACTTTCTGATAGGAGAAGCCGCTTCAACGACTTCCGAAGCTGTGGCCGTTGCCCTCTTTGGGACAGCCACTTTATGATCCTGACCTAGCCTGGTGAAAACAGAGGCTGTCAGCTTAGTAGCGGGCGACCCTTTGACAGGGGTCGTGGTAGCAGTGAGCCGGTCGAATACCGACTTCTTGTTCGCTTCTGGTGCGGATATCGGCATAGAGAAGCTTGCAGGGGGGACCATGGTCCCGAAAAACAGGCCGGTGGTGGCCTGGGTCACCTGGCCTACCGGCAGAGTAAGGAAAGACGCCGCTTGGGGCCCATACGTCACCCCTCCTGGTGAAGTGGAGCGTTTGTTGCAGTGGCATCTCGAGCAGCTGGTGCAATTGGAGGCCATTGAATCTCGAATTCTGCGCCAGATAAAAGACCAAATCTTAGCAACTTGAAATCCGAGGACAACCATTTAACAAACCGCGATTGATTCGCGAAGACGACACACGAAGTGTGGAGTGGAAAGAGGAAAAGGTCCCACCGGGCGTGCCAGAATCTGTTCCCCTCCGAACGGCGGCCTGCGACGTTGGGACGTCACGTAACCTGGGGTTCGGGGCAGATGCTATTTGGTTTTTATCCGTCCACCTCTCCGAAGATGCCAAGTTGATTTATGGCACCGTGTATCGAAGGTTTAGACGGATGCGGCCGATGTAGCAGACTTTGTCAGATTCCCCCCCAGGGTGAGGGGTTTTTGATTGTGGGGACGCTCTTCCCTGCAGGCGCAAGCCCCTGCAGTTAATTACGCTACCGCTTTGCGGTAACAACTTTCTCCTTCTCCAGAATTTCACTTCGTGTCGTGTGTGTTTGTTTTATTTGTGGTTGCCCGTGGATTGTATACGGAGACTTAGTGATGTCGTCGCCCGTAGGACGTGGATTAGTCCAAATCCGTGTTTGCTTAGATTTGAGTTTGGTGTTTTTAGTTTAAGGATGCATTGGTCGCGTTGCAACTAAGATCAACTTAAACGTTCATCGAGGATACGCTAGTCCTGTTTTGGACTGAGATCGACCTGACGTAGTGATTGATTTAATTATCCGGCCGTCGGGACTCGTCACCTCTCTGACGTCATTGAGGGATTACAACGACATACGTCTGAGGGGTTCCGAGATGTACCCTTGAACCAAAGTTGGTTTGGGATTTCATTGTTTATTTAGATGTCTAAGGACACGTTAACCGTATTTGGGGTTAAGATCAACTTAGGCGGGACCGTTTAGATCCGACAAAAGAGCGTTTGGGCCCTATTATGTCAGTTTAGGGATGTAGCGGTCCATATTCCAATTTAGGGACGTGGTGGTCCATTATTAGTTTAGGGACGTTTCGGTCCGATTTTAGTTTAGGGACGTTTCGGTCCGATATTAGTTTAGGGACGTTTCGGTCCGTCGCCAGTTTAGGGACGTAGTGGTCCGTCATTAGTTTAGGGACGTTTCGGTCCGATATTAGTTTAGGGACGTTTCGGTCCGTCGTTAGTTTAGGGGACGTTTCGGTCCGTCATTAGTTTAGGGACGTTTCGGTCCGATATTAGTTTAGGGACGTTTCGGTCCGTCGTTAGTTTAGGGGACGTTTCGGTCCGATATTAGTTTAGGGACGTTTCGGTCCGATATTAGATGAGTGGTCGTTGGGACTCGTTACCTCTCTGACGTCGCTGAGGAATTACAACGACAGATGTCAGAGGAGTTCGGAGATGTACCCTCGAACCGGTCGTGACTTGGTTTATGAGGAGCATTTAATTTAAGAACTTACAGCCAGGATTGGGTTAAGTCCAATTTTTATTTTAGGCTCTGCCCGATTAGAAGAATCAATCTAAACAAGGCTCTGCCCCCTTTTATTATTTTGCAAGTCTGATTTTGGGCCAGGCCCTTTTGAATAATGAGTTACAAAAAAACTCAGGAATTCTCCACACAGGGCCTTGCCCTTTTATTTATTCTGCAATTGGGCTAGGCCCTTTTAAATAATGAGTTTCAGAAACTCAATAATTTTCTTGAGTTCGGCCAGGCCCTTTTAAATGATGAGTTGCAGGAACTCAAGAGATGTTCTGTAATTTAATTTGGGCCAGGCCCTTTTAATGAGTTTGCAGAAACTCAGGAATTTTCCCAACAGGGCCTTGCCCTTTTATTTATTCTGCAATTTAATTTGGGCCAGGCCCAAAACAAGGGGTTGCAGAAACCCTAGAAACCTTTAGGTTTAAGAACACAAGTGCATGGCACTTTTGATTTGAATTTGGATCTAAGAAAAACAAGTTCTTGTTTTTTCCTGATCATACAGAACCAAGGGTTCATATCAAGCGCAAGGCACTATTATTTTTTTTATTCTCTTATTATTTTATTAATTTTTTTTTTTTAGAACCAGGGGTTCATATCAAGTGCAAGGCACTATTTATTGTTCTTTTTATTTTTCTTATTTCTTTTCTCTTTTCAGAAATTCTACCTCTTTTCTTTGTTTCTTCTTCTCTGTTCTTAATCTTCACCAGCTCTCTTTTTTCTCAGAAGTTGATGCCTTTTTAATGAGGTCGGGGGTCTTATTTATAGTGTCCGCAAAGTTGTTGGATTTGTTAACAAAATCTTTCCTGAATTATTTTGGGAATTTTCCCACCATTGGATCAGAGATCCAAGGGTCCCTGTTTTACAGGAGAACAGAAAAGATCCACTTAAATTTTCATTCAGTTGCTGCGCAACTCACCAGCGCGTGACACGTGTCACGCATCTGTGCGCTTGCGCAGTTGCGGTTGCGCAACTGCGCAGACACGTGTCGTGCATCCGAGCGCTTGCGCAGTTGAGATTGCGCAACTGCGCAGACACGTGTCACGCATCGGTGCGCTTGCGCAGTTGCGATTGCGCAACTGCGCAGACACGTGTCACGCATCTGTGCGCTTGCGCAGACACGTGTCATGTATCTGTGCGCTTGCGCAGTTGCGATTGCGCAACTGCGCAGACACGTGTCCCGCATCTGTGCGCTTGCGCAGACACGTGTCACGTATCTGTGCGCTTGCGCAGTTGCGATTGCGCAACTGCGCAGACACGTGTCACGCATCTGTGCGCTTGCGCAGACACGTGTCACGCATCTGTGCGCTTGCGCAGACACGTGTCGCGCTGCCATGCATTTGCGCAGTTTAAGCCTTAATTTTGTTTTCTGACGAGCCTTGCTCTGATGGGACGCACTGTCTCGGGCGTTACGCCGCCGAATCACCTTCTGCCACGTGGCAAATTGCGCGCTGCGCACGGAAACCGAAGCGTTGCTTCAAATTTTGAATTTTCAAAATTCAGTAGAGCCTTGCTCTGATTGGGGGAAACAACGTGATGGCTATGAAAATTAAAAGTGTTTAACACTTGTTTGCAGAACAAAATAAAGGGGATCTGGCCCCACTTTTTGATGCCATCACGTGCTCCCACGTGACTCTCAAAACGCAGAAAGAAAGATCAATGGGAATGAAGGCTTTGGGCGCTCTCACGTGTTTACCACGTGACCCCTTAGCAAACGTTCTAACAGTCAGCGCATAAATCCCCATCACGTGTCAACACGTGATGCTCGAAATAAAAAGGAAAAGTGTTTAACACTTATTCACAGATTTGAGGATAAAACAAAGGAGATGTGGCTCCGCATTTAGGGCGCCCTCACGTGTCACCACGTGACCCCTAATGAGCATTCCAACAGACCAGAGCGGGGGCCTCCATCACGTGCTCACACGTGATGGCCGTCAGAATTAAAAGAGTTAAAACACTGATCTACAGAATAAAATAAGGGAAATCAGGGCGCTCTCACGTGTCCACACGTGACCCCTCCCTCCTTAGTGTTTAACACTAATTGGAAGACTCTATTTGCAGTGTTTAACACTGATTTTCTTAGTGTTTAACACTAATTTGGAAAACTTTATTCCCAGTGTTTAACACTGATTTGCTTAGTGTTTAACACTAATTTGAAAACTCTGTTCCCAGTGTTTAACACTGATTATCTTTTAGTGTTTAACACTAACTTGCTAATCTTATTCCCAGTGTTCAACACTGTTGGTCTTTAGTGTTTAACACTACCTTTAGCCCAATTGGCTAAGTTTCTAGAGGCAAAGCCTCTCCTTCAATGGACCAACAGAGGGCCAATGTTTCAAACATAATTGGACTTAGCCCAAACTGGCCATAAGTCCTCAAATCATCTTGAACTGAGCATATCTGCTCTTTCAACCAACTCATTGGTTCGAGGGTACATCTCTGAACTCCTCTGACACCTGTCGTTGTAATCCTTCAACGTCGTCAGAGAGGTGACAGGTCCCGACAACCACACAACAATACGGACTGTAGGGTCCTTAAACTCATGGACTTATGCGTCCTTAAACTCATGGACTGTGGGGTCCTTAAACTCATGGACTTATGCGTCCTTAAACTCATGGACTTATGCGTCCTTAAACATACAATGAACCACCACGTCCCTAAACTGGAACTTAGACCACTATGTCCCTAAACTGGAACAATAGAGCCCAAATGCTCTTTTGTCGGATCTAAACGATCCCGTTAAGTCGATCTTAGTCCCAAACTGGACTAACGTATCCTTAACAACCGTTAAGTCGATCTTAGTCCCAAACTGGACTAACGTATCCTTAACAACCGTTTAAGTTGATCTTAGCCTCAAATATGGCTAACGTATCCTTAAACCTTCAAACAGACTCTAGTCCCAAATCGGACTATAAACCCCCTAATCAACTCTGGCTCAAGGGTACATCTCTGAACTCCTCTGACATTTGTCATTGTAATCCTTCAACGTCGTCAGAGAGGTGATGGGTCCCGACGGCCATACATTTAATGGACCACCACGTCCCTAAACTGGAACTTGGACCACTATGTCCCTAAACTGGAACAATAGAGCCCAAATGCTCTTTTGTCGGATCTAAACGATTCCGTTAAGTTGATCTTAGTCTCAAATTGGACTAACGTATCCTTAACAAACGTTTGAGTTGATCTTAGCCTCAAATATGGCTAACGTATCCTCAAACCAAAACCCCAAACCCAAATCTAAGAAAATACGGATTTGGACTAATCCGCGTCCTACGGGCGACGACATAAATTAGTCTCCGTATACAATCCACGGGCAACCATAAACAAAACAAACACCCACGACACGAAGTGACCAGCTGGAGAAGGAGAAAGTTGTTACCGCAATGCGGTAGCGTAATTAACTGCAGGGGCTTGCGCCTGCAGGGAAGAGCGTCCCCACAATCAAAAACCCCTCAGACGAGGGGGAATCTGACGAAGTCTGCTACATCGGCCGCATCCGTCTAAACCTCCGATACACGGTGCCATAAATCAACTTGGCATCTTCAGAGATGTGGACGGATAGCACCAATTAGCATCTGCCCCGAACCTCAGACGAGACGTCCCGCGTCCCGGCCGCCGTTCGGAGGGGAACAGATTCTGGCACGCCCGGTGGGACCTTTTTCTCTTTCCACTCCACACTTCGTGTGTCGTGTTCGCGAACGAATCGTGGTTTGATGTGGTTGCTTGTGGATTCGAGATACTAAGATTTGGTGTCTTGCTCCGTGCAGAAAACAGAAAATCGATGGCTTCGAACTGCACCGCCCGCAGCGATAACTCTCGCTCCGTCATTGCTGGAGGAGTGACTTATGGGCCCCAAGCGGCCTCCCTTTTCAAAATGCCGGTGGAGCAGGTGGCTCAAGCCACCACTGGACTATTTTTTTGGGACCATGCTCCCACCAATGAGCTTCAACGCACCAAAGAAGTCGGTCTTCGATCGACTTACCACTGTCGCGACCCCTCTCAACGGGTCGTCCAACTCCACTGCTTCAGTTTTTAACGGATTAGGCCAGAGCTCTAACAGGCTCATGAAGAAGCCCGCCATACCAGAAGGCGTTATCCCGAAGCGGATAGCCATTCTAACTCCCGTTCCTGGCAAAATCACCATGGTTGCTTCCCATGTTCAGAAGTCCGCTTCTGACAAGTTGGCCGTCCCCGTTCAACGGACGTCGATCTTTAAAAAGCTGGTACTAGTATATTCTGACCAACACAGGGGGCATAAGGAGATCAACCCTATAGTGGAAACAACCCCATCAGCACGACATGCCCGACGTCGCCACTGGCGTCGAGTAAGGAAGGCTGGCGGCAACTCCCCCTCTGGGATAACTCCGTCAGCTCCGATGGTGAGGATCGATGCTGCTGTTCCAACCAAGAACAGCTTTGAACTGCTCAACAAGGTGCGCAGAAACTCTCCTACTGCGATGTCGAAACGAACTCCTTCACCTGTGGAGAATACTCCGGAGAAGAAGTTAGAGCAGCCCCTCAACGGCTGTCCTCTAAAATTTACAAAGTCTGGCGACAGGTCCAAGAGTCGGTGATCGATCAAGACTGCCTCCGACGACAGAAAAAGATGAAGGTTCGGCAGGGGAAGGATTACTCTGTCAAACCACAAAAAGCAAAAGCTACTTGGGTGCCCACTACAACGGCTCCCTTAACTCCAATCACTCAAAAAAGGAGGCCACAAAAAGCCCCCGTGAACATGGCGAAGCATAAAAGCGCCGAACACAAACGCCCCAAGTCTGGGGGCATGGTGGTGCACACCGTTTATATGGCTTCTGGAAAGGAGGAAAGCCGCACTTCTACGGGCCACCGACCGCTCACCCGATCCGTGACGAAAGCCCAGGAGCAACAACAAAAGCTTCAGGAAATGATGACTACAATTGCTGCACTCACTGAGCCAAAAGAAAGCTCTGAAACGTCTTCGGATGAGCGTCAAGAACAAGAAACCGACGCTGACTTTTTACGCAGAGTCCTCGAAAAGAGGGACAAAGAAGCTGCAGAGCAAGCGGCTAACATAAAACAGATGGCGCTCCTCTTCCAAGATATGGTAGGGATGATGTTACAGCCAGAACCTCCTACTGAAGATCCTCCGATCGTCCTTGAAGACGACAGGGGAGAAGCATCAAATCCTCCGCCGGCTCTATCAACAGCCAAAGAGGAGGCAATCTCCAAAGCTGACCTGGACGAATATATAGCTCAGCAGATCCGGGTTCATCAGGTGAATGAAGCGACTGGGCAAATTGTTAGAACTGGACGACCGTATCCGAGCTGGTATGACCAAATCAGTTACCCGCCAGGATATACGATCCCTAAATTCCACGTATATAAAGGGACAGGGAATCCGCATCAGCATGTCGCTCAATTCAGGGCCTTATGCGGCAATACTGGAGGCGATGATAAATTGTTGCTACGTCAATTCGTCGGCAGCTTAGCAGAAACAGCCTTTGAATGGTATTCGGAGCTACCTAACGACTCTGTCAAAACATTTGCGGAGATGGAGCTGCTGTTTACACAAAGATTCGCAAGTGCTAGTGAACGCACCCCGATAACAGCACTGATAAATGCCGGGATAAGGCCAAGCGAAACGTGGGTCCAATACGCAACACGATGGCGGAACCTATGGTCGAAATACGAACAACGCATAGAAGAGGCACCTGCGGTAGGTATGTTTGTGGGCACTCTCGATCCGCAGGCGACCATCTCACAATTCATGATGTTCTTCAGGCCGACCACCTTCCAGGCCTTGATTGACAAATTAGCCCAAATGGACCAGATGGGCCATAGACCGTCTCCTCCAAAATCAGATTCCCGAGATGAGAAAGGAAAAGGGAAAGCGATCATCGTCGCCAATGCTCAACAACAGTCGAGCAACTCAAAGCCGTTCGTTCGCCAAAACAACGTGCGTCCACGCCCATCCCTCGAAGAGAGGCTAGGACGTCCTTACTCGTTTCCTCAGAATAAAACGAGAAGACTGTTTGAGCTGGCAGTGCGTAACAAACTCATCAATCTGCCGAGTCCAAAGCGTCTGTCGCAGCCAGGCGATCTTAATAATCCCAATTATTGCCCTTACCACCAAACGGTAAGTCACCCGATTGAGGATTGTTTCGTCTTTAAGAGATGGATCGAGGATCAATACCTGCAAGGCAAGTTCGCGCTGTCTGAAAGCTGGAAGGTAAACCCACCACAGCCGCACTCTCCAAAGAAGACGGACACGCCGGGGGCAGCTTGTTCTTTAGTCAAGGATGAAAACAATGGAGAAAACTCATCGAATGAATCCGAAGACTACGTAGTGACTTGTCATATGATTTCTCATTCACTGACGGATGATAAAGATGCTCCTTGCGCCGAGAAAACGAGGGCGGACCCTGAAACAGAAATTCCGCGGCCGTCAGACAAGTTGATCGATGCCTTCCTAAATGAAATTCGTCTGAAAGCAAAAGCCAATCAAGAGCATGAAATGGCAATACTAGAAAGAACCAAGGTATTCCCGTCAAATCAAAAGCCATACACTGCGGGTAAAAACAAATTCAAGACAAGGAAACGATTCGCCAAAGCCATATCAATGGGGATGAGGCCGCCCTCTTTCAGAGAAAATTCTCCTGGTGGTATACATTTTGATGAAACGGACGTACACTCTAACTTCTGCTTATATTATCAGAGGATCACACATCCTACTGAAGACTGCAACTCCTTTAAGTGTTGGTGGCAAGGGTACGTCGCTCACAGGCAACACTTCAACAGGACAAAGCGTGAAGCTCGTAAACAGCAGAAAAATGCAACAGATGAGCGTAAAAGAATTGCTGGCAATTGTCATAGGGTTGATCCCGAGGGACCGCGAGTTCTCACATTCGGGAGCAATTCCGTCGAAAAAGTAGCCCCCGGCCCTCTTTTCAAGGAGTCCATCTCTAAAACGAAAGAATTGGAGAGTTGCGAGAACGTTCAGCCGTACGATCTCACGCTATCCGGAAAGAATCTCGCACTCGCAAACAACGGAGCAAACGAAATAAGAAAGGAAAAGGAAAAAACGGCCTTTGTTGCCAACACTCAACAACAGCCGAGTAACCCGAAGCCGTTTTGTCGCCAAAACAACAAGCGGCAACCCCTCTATGAAAAGTTGAAACGTCCTTACTCGTTTTCCCGGGACAAAACAAGGAGACTGTTCGAACTAGCAGTGCGCGACGGACTTATCACTCTACAGGAGCCGAAATGCCAGCTACAACTGGATGAGGTCAACAATCCTAATTACTGCCCTTACCACCAAGTATTGGGCCATCCGATCGAAAATTGCTACATCTTCAAAAACTGGGTTGAAGACCAATACCAACAGGGCAAGTTCGCGCTGTCCGAAAACTGGAGAGTAAACCCGCCACAACAACATGCTCCGAAAAAGGTGGATATGCCGGAGGCATCATGCTCATTCACAGGGAAAGCCCCATAGACCGAAAAGTCAATACACTAGAGATGCGTCTCAAACACGACGACGGCGGACCGAAACGTCCTTAAACTAACGGCGGACTGCAATGTCCTAAAACTTGCAAATGACTGAAACGTCGTTAAACTACTCCCAACCCGCAGCATCTTCAGGCTGACGTGGTAAAAAAAAAAAACGGTACGTCCACAAGCAAAATGGGCACGGATGAAAACCCAAAAAGGCTCCGTGAGTAAAAACAGCAGGGCTACCGGCGAGTGTTCGTGAAAACCCGAAAGGGCGCGACCTCGTTTAAAAAAAAAAGGAATAAAAAAAAAGAATAAAAAAAAAACAAAAAATAACGGTATGTCTACAAGCAAAATGGGCACGGATGAAAACCCGAAAGGGCTCCGTGAGTAAAAACAGCAGGGCTACCGGCGAGTGTTTGTGAAAACCCGAAAGGGCGCAACCTCGTTAAAAGACACTTATAGGGTCCTCTCGACCTTGTAAGGAGAAACCACCTGCGTGAGATCCTTACGACTCATAGGGAAGCAACACACTTAGGGATCCTCACGATTCCTAAGGAGAAATAACACTTGCGAGATCCTCACGACTCGTAAGGAGAACTCTCTTATGGGACCCTCACGGCTCATAAGATTTGAAAGTCTTAAGTTACAGAGACCTGAACCTGTTCTTAAGCAACCCCCACAACCTTCGATATTGCCCTACAAGGGGCTCAATACTGACCCTTGTATACAATCCACGGGCGCGAATAAACATTTCCCTAACAAAGTCCCATCCGTGACTAGGGATATGCTTGTACAGCAAACAACACTTGTAAGTCCTCTCGACTTATAAGGAGAAAACCCTTTTGTAAGATCCTTACGACTTACAAGAGAACATACACTTAGGAATCCTCACGATTCCCAAGGAGAAAACACACCTACAAGATCCTCACGACTTGTAGGGAGAAATACCTTTGTGAGACCCTTACGGCTCATGAAGTCAAAAGCCTTAGCCGACAGGACCCTTAACCCTGTTTACTAAGCCACCTTTGTTCAACATCGACAGAGGCAAATGATGATTCGCTCCTGGCAATATCCCAGTTACAGCGATGCTGATGCCTAAATCGGTATCAAATTCCAAGTCCTTTCATGGCAAATGATGATTCGCTCCTGGCTATATTCCAGTCGCAGCGATGCTGATGCTGAGATTGACACCAGATTCCAAGTTCCACACTCCGGAGAAAAAATCAGCGAGCCAAAAAAAAAAAACGCATACGAAATAGCCGAAATGATGGGGCAACTTGCAAACAAAATCAGCAAGTAAAAATGTATGCATGAAAAATAGCCGAAATGATTGGGCAACTCGCAATAAAAAGCAGCGAGTAAAAAGAAAAATAGCCGAAATGATTGGGCACCGCGAAAAATAGCCAAAATGATTGGGCAATCGCGATTTTCGCGATATAAAAAGCTGAAATGATAGAGCATCGCGGAAAGAATAAAAAAATGTAAGAATGAAACTTTTTGCCCTACAGGTGAAATCACATCGATCCCTGTATACAATCCAGGGGCACAGATAAAAAGGGAACCATACCTTCCCAACAGGCTCCATCAGAAAGCGGAGCCAAATCTCGACGGTTAATAGACAACCTGGAGACAATCTCGACATTTATCGCAATATTGCAGACATAATGTCAACAAACGAAGCAAAAAGAAGATCCCGAGCTTCAGGGTCTCGACGTCAACATCGACAACTTAGAGATCACCAACGGCGTTTCTCCTCACTCCAGCCAGATGCAGACGTGACGTCAACAATCGACCTCAGAGTCGCAACGAAACGGAACCATGGAAAAGTCCTTGGTTCCAAATCTCAATGGCCACATCTACAGCCTGAAGACCAACAACGGCGTGCCTCCTCATTCCAGCAGGACACAGATGTTACACCATCAAGCGGAGCGATGGCAAAATCCCAACTCCACCTTAGCATTCGTCTCATTACAGCAGAAGCAATGTTAACAACGGCGTTCATTCACAGTCCAGCAGGATGTACATGCAAAGCTAATAAAAGACCCCATGGTCAGCAAAGCGGAGTGATGGCAAAATCCCAGCTCCACCTCAGCACTCGTCTCGTCACAACGGACACATCATCAAGCAAAGCGGAACAGCGGCAACTCCCAGTTCCATGACTCGACGATGTACTCCCACAGAGAGTCAAATCCCAACTCCGTGAAATGCGGATATAATCAACAAAATTCCTGGTCACGTGGAACGCGGATAACGTCACTCTTTGACCCCGTGGAAAACGTCCAGAGCGGATCCTGGTCCTCGCAAAGCACGGCAGTGAACCCGTGTGAAGCATCCAGAGCGGAGCCTAGTCCTCGCCTAACGCGGCAGTGAAACCGTGTGAAGCATCTAGTGCAAAATTCCTGGTCACGTGGAACGCGGATAACGTCACTCTTTGATCCCGTGGAAAACGTCCAGAGCGGATCCTGGTCCTCGCAGAGCACGGCAGTGAACCCGTGCGAAGCATCCAGAGCGGAGCCTAGTCCCGCCTAACACGGCAGTGAACCCGTATGAAGCATCTAGAGCAAAATTCCTGGTCACGTGGAACGCGGATAACGTCACTCTTTGACCCCGTGGAAAACGTCCAGAGCGGAGCCTAGTCCTCGCCTAACACGGCAGTGAACCCGTGTGAAGCATCTAGAGCAAAATTCCCGGTCACGTGGAACGCGGATAACGTCACTCTTTGACCCCGTGGAAAACGTCCAGAACGGATCCTGGTCCTCGCAGAGCACGGAAGTGAACCCGTGCGAAGCATCCAGAGCGGAGCCTAGTCCTCGCCTAACACGACAGTGAACCCGTGTGAAGCATCTAGAGCAAAATTCCTGGTCACGTGGAACGCGGACAACGTCACTCTTCGATCCCGTGGGAAACATCCAGAGCGGATCCTGGTCCTCACACCAACATGGAGTGATCACCACCGCGACATTCGTCTCGATACAGCAGACGCGATACCAGCAAATGAAGCGAAGGCCAAATTCCTAGCTTCAGGGTCTTGACGGCAAGTCATATAAAGCCTGAAAGACAATCGGAGATCATCCCACACCAGCACGGAGTGGTCACCACCTTGACGTTCGTTTCGATACAGCAGATGAAATGTCACCCCAGCGTTCTTCCCCCAGCAGGATTCGGACGCGACAAAGCAAACGAAGCGAAGGCCAAATTCCTAGCTTCAACGTCTTGACGGTAAGTCATATAAAACCGGAAAGACATTCAGAGATCATCTCATACCAACATGGAGTGATCACCACCTCGACGTTCGTCTCGACACAGCAGACGCAACATCACCGAAAGGAGTCACGGCAAAATCCCTGGTTCCAAACCTCGACGATTCACCAGCAACCTAGAGACAACCGCAACATTCGTCTCGATACAGAGGACGCAATGCCAGCAGACGAAGCGAAGGCCAAATTCCTAGCTTCAAGGTCTTAACGGCAAGTCATATAAAGCCTGAAAGACTACCGGAGATCATCCCACGTGGAGTGGTCACCACCTCGACGTTCGTCTCGATACAGCAGACGCAACATCACCAAAAGGAGCAACGGCAAAATCCCTAGTTCCAAACCTCGACGGTTCACCAGCAACCTAGAGACAACCACGACATTCGTCTCGATACAGAGGACGCAATGCCAGCAAACGAAGCAAAGGCCAAATTCCTAGCTTCAGGGTCTTAACGGCAAGTCATATAAAGCCTGAAAGACTATCGGAGATCATCCCACACCAGCGCGGAGTGGTTATGACTCATCGGGGCTCTCCAAAATGAGCCTAACCTCAAGTAAAAAGCGGCATGGCAAATTCCTAGCGCTTGCTCTTCCGACGGTCAAACTGCCAAGGAGGATTGCTTGAAGACGTCTTGTTCAGCCCCCGAAGGGATCAGAGACACGGCAGTCGCAGAGCTACTCGAACAGCACGATTGCCTATCGAGGAATACATCAGCTCATGCGACGGTACGACGGCCAAAACCCTAAGTACCACAGACCCTAACGGACTTCTGTCGTAAAGAGCAGAGGTTAACTGTGACGTTAGGATATTCTTGCGAGATCTGCTCGATTCGTTTCGACTCGTGAGGAAAATGATGTCTTTGCGAGAACTTCTCGATTCGTCTCGACTGGTGAGATAAAGCCTTAGGCAGTAGGGATTAAAAAACCTGTTTCCTAAGCACTGGGATCCTGCAAGTCGGCCCAAAATGGTCTCTTGCATACTATCCACGGGTCTCACTCTCCGAAGTCGAATTTCGACAAGGAGGGGAACAACCGCTTACGGGTCCTCTCGACTCGTAAGAGGAAAATTCTCTTATGAGATCCTTACGACTTTCAAGAGAAAACACACTTAGGAGTCCTCACGACCCCTAAGGAGAAAATACACCTGCGGGATCCTCTCGACTCGTAGGGAGAAAAGTCTTTATGAGACCCTCACGGCTCATAAAGTTGAAAAGTATTAGGTGGCAGATCCTAACCCTGTCTCCTAAGCCATCACCGCCCTGCAAAGAGGTCAAGATGGACCATCTATGAGCCACACTTGCCAAAGCTACATGCCACTAAAATGGAGAACTTACTCATGAGCATATAAACTACTTCACTCCAGAGTAAGATATAAAGAGATAGAAGGGTGCGGCTCATGGAGTTAAGGGTTTGGAACTATATCTCTTAAGAGTCGAGATTTGAGTCAATGATAAATGACGACGCTTGTGTCCGCTCGTTATCTTCTCAGATCAAGATTCTGAAAGTAATATACCAACCCGAAATTGGTCATACGCTATGCATTACTTTGCACTACTTCACCCACGTATATACTTACGTGGGCAAAGTAGTGGGGGGCATTTGTTCCCGCCGAAAATTTCTGCGCGAAAGAGCCCAAGGTATCAGATGGCGGCGATACGCTTAAGAAAATGGGAACCAGTATCTTTCGGGCTGTTTTTTGATAAACTCCCGAATGAGAAATAGATAAATTCTGATGGTATCGAAAGCAGATCGAAAAACCCTTCGATTTGATATATTATGGGCCTCGTAATTCATCCGGGATCAAAAGTTATGAGGAATTACGTGTCCACACGTGATGGGCTTTTAAAAACCCGCTGGAAGAGTTAAAAAATATAATAAAAACTCAGAAAAGACCCCAATGGGGCATCACGTGCTCACACGTGACCATGGGTCACGTGCAGACACGTGATGGGCTTTTAAAGCCTCTAAAATAATGAATAGAATTTAATTCTAAAAGTCAGAAAATACCTCAACGAGGTATCACGTGCTTACACGTGACCAATGGTCACGTGTTGACACGTGATGGTTAAAACAACAACATAAACAAGCGGCTGTTAAAGGAACCAATTTGGGGGTCACGTGCTCACACGTGACCAAGGGTCACGTGTCAGCACGTGACTGGCTTCGAAAGCCTTACAGTTAATAGAATTAAATTCTAAAAGCTTCCAAATCTTTCCAAATGGAAAAGGTCTATGGGGACCGTTGGATTAAAAATCCAAGGGTGATTAAAAATCACCAATTTATGGAAAAATCTTGGACTTGGAAAGATTTCCCCCCTAAATCTGACCGAGATAACAAATAGAATATCTTTGGATTTAAAATCCAATGGTGAATAAAATTCACTTAACAATCTAAAGGCCCAGATTAATGATGAATGCAAATCAAATCTCTCAACATACAAATCAAATCTCTTAATGAGAGATTTGTTAAACAAATTGATTCTCTTCCTTCTCCTATAACTAGGAGCCAAGAAGAGAAGAGAGGGGGGATCTACTTTTTTGAGAGAAAAACAGAGAGAGGAGAATTTAATTCTCAAGAGGGAAGAAAAGAAAGGAGAATTTAATTCTCAACAAAGAAAACCCTAGGTAAGAAAAGGGAAAAAGATAAACTTCAAACAGAGAATTTAATTCTCAAAATCCAAGAGTTTAACTCTTATACAAAAAGAACTTAGTTCTTCTTCTGGTTGAAGATCTGCACAGAGCACATCTCCCCATAACTTGAGAATTTAATTCTCATCGGGTCGAGATCCTGCCATGCAGATCCTAAACTTAGAAGGGGAATTGAGTTTTGAGAATTAATTCTCCTAAAACAAAACTAGGGTTTAACCCTAATCAAGAATTTAATTCTTTTACATATCTGGGAATTTAATTCCTTTGAAAAGAAATCAGGGTTTCATCCTAAATAAGAATTCAATTCTTAAAAGATCTCTGTTCATGAAAAGAACTAGGGTCACGTGCCCCCACGTGACCCTTGAAAAGATCCCCTGCAAAGAACTTTGAAGCATCACCCCACGTGCTCCCACGTGACCCTCATTATATATGGAACAAAAATAAAGGCAGAAACAATTATGGGCGCTCTCACGTGTTACCACGTGACCCCTAATAAATGTTCTAATAAATCAGGGCATGATTATACATCACGTGCCCACACGTGATGGCTATGAAAATTAAAAGTGTTTAACACTTGTTTGCAGAACAAAATAAAGGGGATCTGGCCCCACTTTTTGATGCCATCACGTGCTCCCACGTGACTCTCAAAACGCAGAAAGAAAGATCAATTGGAATGAAGGCTTTGGGCGCTCTCACGTGTTTACCACGTGACCCCTTAGCAAACGTTCTAACAGTCAGCGCATAAATCCCCATCACGTGTCAACACGTGATGCTCGAAATAAAAAGGAAAAGTGTTTAACACTTATTCACAGATTTAAGGATAAAACAAAGGAGATGTGGCTCCGCATTTAGGGCGCCCTCACGTGTCACCACGTGACCCCTAATGAGCATTCCAACAGACCAGAGCGGGGGCCTCCATCACGTGCTCACACGTGATGGCCGTCAGAATTAAAAGAGTTAAAACACTGATCTACAGAATAAAATAAGGGAAATCAGGGCGCTCTCACGTGTCCACACGTGACCCCTCCCTCCTTAGTGTTTAACACTAATTGGAAGACTCTATTTGCAGTGTTTAACACTGATTTTCTTAGTGTTTAACACTAATTTGGAAAACTTTATTCCCAGTGTTTAACACTGATTTGCTTAGTGTTTAACACTAATTTGAAAACTCTGTTCCCAGTGTTTAACACTGATTATCTTTTAGTGTTTAACACTAACTTGCTAATCTTATTCCCAGTGTTCAACACTGTTGGTCTTTAGTGTTTAACACTACCTTTAGCCCAATTGGCTAAGTTTCTAGAGGCAAAGCCTCTCCTTCAATGGACCAACAGAGGGCCAATGTTTCAAACATAATTGGACTTAGCCCAAACTGGCCATAAGTCCTCAAATCATCTTGAACTGAGCATATCTGCTCTTTCAACCAACTCATTGGTTCGAGGGTACATCTCTGAACTCCTCTGACACCTGTCGTTGTAATCCTTCAACGTCGTCAGAGAGGTGACGGGTCCCGACAACCACACAACAATACGGACTGTAGGGTCCTTAAACTCATGGACTTATGCGTCCTTAAACTCATGGACTGTGGGGTCCTTAAACTCATGGACTTATGCGTCCTTAAACTCATGGACTTATGCGTCCTTAAACATACAATGGACCACCACGTCCCTAAACTGGAACTTGGACCACTATGTCCCTAAACTGGAACAATAGAGCCCAAATGCTCTTTTGTCGGATCTAAACGATCCCGTTAAGTCGATCTTAGTCCCAAACTGGACTAACGTATCCTTAACAACCGTTAAGTCGATCTTAGTCCCAAACTGGACTAACGTATCCTTAACAACCGTTTAAGTTGATCTTAGCCTCAAATATGGCTAACGTATCCTTAAACCTTCAAACTGACTCTAGTCCCAAATTGGACTATAAACCCCCTAATCAACTCTGGCTCAAGGGTACATCTCTGAACTCCTCTGACATTTGTCGTTGTAATCCTTCAACGTCGTCAGAGAGGTGATGGGTCCCGACGGCCATACATTTAATGGACCACCACGTCCCTAAACTGGAACTTGGACCACTATGTCCCTAAACTGGAACAATAGAGCCCAAATGCTCTTTTGTCGGATCTAAACGATTCCGTTAAGTTGATCTTAGTCTCAAATTGGACTAACGTATCCTTAACAAACGTTTGAGTTGATCTTAGCCTCAAATATGGCTAACGTATCCTCAAACCAAAACCCCAAACCCAAATCTAAGAAAATACGGATTTGGACTAATCCGCGTCCTACGGGCGACGACATAAATTAGTCTCCGTATACAATCCACGGGCAACCATAAACAAAACAAACACCCACGACATGAAGTGACCAGCTGGAGAAGGAGAAAGTTGTTACCGCAATGCGGTAGCGTAATTAACTGCAGGGGCTTGCGCCTGCAGGGAAGAGCGTCCCCACAATCAAAAACCCCTCAGACGAGGGGGAATCTGACGAAGTCTGCTACATCGGCCGCATCCGTCTAAACCTCCGATACACGGTGCCATAAATCAACTTGGCATCTTCGGAGAGGTGGACGGATAGCACCAATTAGCATCTGCCCCGAACCTCAGGCGAGACGTCCCGCGTCCCGGCCGCCGTTCGGAGGGGAACAAGGGTTTCCTAACCCAACTAGCCTATTTCTAAGGTCTAAACGATGAGTCATTAGAAGCCTCAAATCGCCTCTTCACCGTCAATTGCGGCCAGGTAAGTGCCAAGTAAGTGGGAAGGAACCACAGTCGTGGGCCTAATTAAAAACCACTAGCCTTAGACACACTTACCTAGGCACCACAAGACAGTTTAGATAAACGATCGATGTCCATGACCAATCGTGCTTTCCTTTTTTTTTAAAAGATTTTATTTAGAAAAGTTTACAACTTAATGCTTTCAATAAAGATTATAAAGATTAGGGTATTTTAGTGAAAAGTCCTGTAATTTCGTATTCTGTGATTTGATATTTATCAATTAGGGTTATATTGAGTGTGTGTAGAGGTAGGTCATTACCTCGTGACTTATTTTAGGTTTTGGTGAAGTTTAAAGGTAAAACATGCTATGTTAAACTTAAAGGTATTATAGCGCAAGAATGCGGTATTAGAAAACGTTATCATTTTATGTGTGAAATTTCATTCAAATTGAGTTCTACAAGTTTTGTGATCAAGATAAACATATTTAGGAGTGAGGTAATTGATTAAACTTAGAAAAATGAACTTCATGGTATTTTTATGAAAATAATACGGTTTTGCAAAGAAGCTATCATTTCATGTGAAAAGTTTGATTAAATTGGTTTATGGGTGATTAATAGTCAACATGAATATGGGTAGATATTATGTATTAGGTGACAAGTGGAAATTTATAGAAAAACCGAATCGGAAATCGGTTTGTCCGATTTCCGTCGGGTTCCAAAAAGTCGTATTTTTACACTTATAGAAAAGAGAGATAGAAGGGATGGGACTTACGGTTTGGACAAGCTAATGAAGCTAAGGGATGTGGTGGTTGCCGATTCGTCGAAAGCGTCGCGAAGGTTCTGATCCGGTCGCCGGAATCCATCGTCGATTTCGGCAGCGCTTCGCTTCTCGCTCTTCGTACCGAGTTCTCGAGAATTTGAGAGAGTAGACTTAGAGTGGTGAGGTGAAAAGGTAGAGGGTAGGGGTCTTTATATAGGGCTAGGCTAGCGTTAGGGTTTGGATTAAAAATATTTTTTTAAAATGTAAAAATCATTAAAAATTCATTAATTTTGGTCTTAAAAGGGGATTAATGAGAAATGTGTAACAGTACAGAAAATTTAGACTATGCAGGTGGAGAGACCAAGTCAACATGAAACTTTTTCATGTTGACGACTCGACCGGCCGAGTCCGGCCGGCGGCGCCGGCCGATTCGGCCGAGTCGCCGGCCGATTCGGCCGAGTCGCCGGCCGACTCGGCCGAGTCAGGGCCGAGTCAGGTGGCGTCGGGTCGGGTGTGGTCTGTGGGAGGTTTTGGTGTACTTTAATTTTTGTGATTCGCAATAAATTGTGAGTTATGACTGTTTGACCGTTTGACTTCTAAAAAAAATTAAAACAAAATGATATAAAAAATATGTGGGGCATGGGATTCAAACTCTGGTGGCTTGGTTCAGCAGTGCAAGGTATTACCAATGAGCTACAAGCTCTTTCTTGCAATTATTGTAAGGAATTAGATACTTAAATTGTTTCCAGCAACATCAATACTCCAAGTATACACTATATTTAAAGCAAATTTTTGGTATACAAAATTGGAGTTGTTACAATCTACCCTCCTTACAAAAATTTCGTTCTCGAAATTTACAACTTTTATTTAAGGACTAGATTACAAAAAGGTGCGGATATCTTGCACGCATCTTATCTTCCCTTTCCCACGTGGATTCTCCTGGAGTGTCTTTCCTCCACATTACCCGGACCAAATTAACTTCTTTGTTTCGAAGTGTCTTCACTTTCCTGTCCAGGATTTCCACAGGTTGTTGCTCACAAGACAAATCAGGCTGTATCGTGAGCTCGGAATGATCTAGTACATGGCTGGGGTCACTCACATACCTTCTGAGTTGAGATATGTGAAACACGTTATGCACTCCTTCCAATGAGGGTGGAAGCGCTAAACGATATGCCACTTCACCGACTCGTTCGAGTATATCGAACGGTCCAATGTATCTTGGACTCAACTTTCCCCATCTTCCAAATCTGATCACTCCGCGGTTCGGAGAGATTTTCAGGAATACATGATCTCCTGGCTGGAACTCCAAGTGTCATCTCTTCGCATCTGCCCAGTGTTTCTGTCTATCTTGGGCTATGCGCATTCTTTCCCTGATAGTACGAACCACATCAACGGTTGCTACTATCATCTCTGGTCCAAGGAGTTCTCTATCTCCGATGTCGTCCCAACTTAATGGCGATCGGCACTTCCTTCCATATAAAGCTGCAAAAGGTGCCATTCCTATGCTTGCTTGGTAGCTGTTGTTGTACACAAACTCCACAAGATGCAGATGATCTTCCCAAGATCCCTTGAAGTCGAGCATACATGCTCTGAGCAAATCCTCCAAGATCTGAATAGTTCGTTCCGACTGACCAGCTGTTTGTGGATGATAAGCCGTGCTGAAGTTCAGACTTGTTCCCAAGCTTGCTTGCAGACTCTGCCAAAATTACGATCGGAACCTGGTGTCACGATCGGAGACAATGCAGACCGGTACTCCATGAAGTCTCACAATTTCCTGTATGAGTTCATGGGTATCAGGAATAGTACATTATGAAGAGTTTTTAAATCTAAATTAGATTATTACCTCCATGTACTTCTTCGCTAATGTCTCAGTTGATTGGCCAACTCGAAATGGGATGAAGTGAGCCGACTTTGTGAGTCGATCCACGATGACCCAAATCGCATCATTACCCTTTGTGCTGCGAGGAAGAGCAGTTACAAAGTCCATCGTGATGTGCTGCCACTTCCATTCTGGGATTGGTAACGGTTGAAGTAGTCCAGCTGTCCTGTGATGTTCAGCCTTTACCTGCTGACACACCAAACATTTTGCGACACTCCTGGCTACTTCACACTTCATTCCATGCCACCAATAATTCTGACGTAGATCTTTGTACATTTTGGTACCTCCAGGATGTACTGAATAGGGAGAGCTGTGAGCTTCTTTCATTAACTCTTCCCGAACAGGACCCTTTGGTACACACAATCTGCTGCCGTATCTCAAAGATCCGTCTTCATGGATGATGAAATCTGTTCTGAGTCCATTCTCCACTTGTTCTCTGATCTTTTGCAACTTAGCATCGCTGGCTTGAGCTGCTTTGATCTGATTGACAATAGTTGATTGAACTTGTAGATTCATCAAACTTGAAACATCACCTGGCATGACTAGTTCGATCTCCATCTGATGTAGGTCTTGCTGAAGCTTCCACTGGACGGTGAGATTCATTGCTAATGGTTGGCGACTAAGAGCATCAGGTACTACGTTCATCTTTCCTGGATGATATTGCAAATTGATGTCAAAGTCCACCATAAGTTCTAACCATCTTCTCTGCCGCATATTCAACTCCTTCTGAGTAAACACATACTTTAGACTTTTATGATCTGTGTAGATGTTCACTCGTTCACCAAGTAAGTAGTGGCGCCAAATCTTGAGAGCAAAAATAACAGCTGCCAACTCTAGATCATGCGTCGGATAATTGCGCTCATGAGTCTTCAATTGTCTTGAAGCATAAGCCACAACTTTACCGTGCTGATGTAGAACACATCCTAATCCCTTACCGGATGCATCGCAATGCACTTCGAATCCTCCAGACTGATCCGGTATGACGAGAATAGGTGCAGATGTCAGTCTTGACTTGAGTTCTACGAAAGCTTGCTCGCATGCTTCTGACCACACAAATTCTTCATCTTTTCGTGTGAGCTTGGTCAGGGGTGTTGCTATCTTCGAAAAGCCTTCAATGAATCTTCTGTAATATCCAGCTAAACCCAAGAAACTCCGAATATCCTTCACTGATTTTGGTGTAGGCCATTCGCTGACTGCTGAAACTTTTGCTGGATCCACAGAAATCCCTTCTCCTGATACGATGTGTCCAAGAAAACCAACTTGTTTTAGCCAAAACTCGCACTTACTGTACTTGGCATAAAGCTGATGTTGACGAAGAGTTTCTAGGACAATTCGTAAGTGCTCCGCATGCTCTTTCCGGTTCTTTGAATATACCAGGATGTCGTCGATGAAGATGACAACGAACCTGTCTAAATACTCCCGGAAAACTTAGTTCATAAGATTCATGAAGATTGCTGGTGCATTGGTCACTCCAAATGGCATTACTAGAAATTCGTAATGTCCATAGCGAGTTCTGAAAGCTGTTTTGTGAATATCAGCTTCCTTGACCTTCACTTGATGATAACCTGAACGAAGATCTAGTTTAGAGAAAACACAAGATCCACTTAGCTGATCGAATAAATCATCGATGCGCGGGAGTGGATACTTATTCTTTATAGTAACTTCGTTCAAGGCCCTATAGTCGATGCACATTCTGTATGAACCTTCCTTCTTCTTCACCAATAGTACAGGTGCTCCCCAACTTGAAGTGCTGGGATGAATCCATCCTTTCGCCAGTAATTCGTCCAACTGTGTTCGAACTTCCTTCAATCCTTCCGGACTTAGTCTATACGGTGCTTTGATCACTAGTTGTGCTCCTGGTACTAAGTCAATACTGAATTCAAGAGCTCGATCGGGAGGCAAACCTGATATATCGTCAGGGAATACATCATCGAACTCTCGAACTACCTCCGGTCTTGATTCTTCCTCTGCCTGAGCTGCTGCAACTACTGCTTCCCTTGGCTTTGCTTTGTAAGCACTTGGCTCCAGTGTATGATCTCCACTATTGAAATAGAAGACCGGATGATCGGGAATCTCAAATACTACCCTCCTTTGACGACAGTTGATGGTAGCATAAAAGGCTCCAAGCCAGTCCATTCCTAGAACCACATCGAAATTTGGTATATCCAGTACCTTGAAGTCAGCGAAAAACTCTCGACTGCAGACGACGACTGGACACATGCTGTATCCCATAGTTGCCTTTAGAACACCATTCCCAGAACTGACGTTCCAGCTGGATACAAGCGGTGAGACTGGAATCGCATGGGTTCGGACAAACTGTTGCGACATAAAGCAGTGGGATGCTCCAGTATCAAACAGTGCAAGTGCAGGTAGTGAAGCTACTAGAATTGTACCTAAGGTATTAGGGATAAGTTTTAGGTATAGGGAAAGTGTGTAGGTAAGCAAAACTAAAAGTTGAGTTTGAGAAAGAAAGTTTACCAGTAATGACTTGGCCAGTGGCCTCAGCTTCTTCCACAGACATCATGAAAGCCTAGCGCTTCGGCACAATCCTCCTGGCCTGAGGAGCATTTCTCCTGGCCTGAGGAGCATTCCTCTGAACTTTCCTTTGAGCTTGATGGAACTGTCGAGGAGGTGGTGCAGCTTGTGGTCCCCTAGATGGTGCAGGCAGTGCAAGTCTGGTAGCAGGTGCCTGAAGAGCGGGTCGCTGCTGATAAGTATTTGCTGGCCTGGATGCAGCAACTGAGTTCTGCCTTTAGGGACAAGATCCAATATCATGAGTGGCTGAACCGCAGACTAAGCAGAGGCGGTTGGCTCGACGACAGTCCTTCATCATATGTCCAGTTCTCTTGCAGTAAGTGCAAAAGGCTGGGCTAGGACGATGAGTTGGTACTCCGGGTCGTCTCGGCACGAAAGATGGTCTGGACGTGGCTCCACCTGCCATCTGGTTGGCAGGGCGCTTGACTCCTGCAGACTGAGGTCTGCCCCTCTCTTTTAGGACTGCCTCATAACTGCGGGCAGCTTCTAGGGCTTCCTCATGAGTCAAAAAATTTCCTATGGCTAGAGCAGCCTTGATCTCTGTGTCCAAACCTTGCTGAAAACGACGGGCTCTGATCTCGTCCGTCGGTATCAGGTGTGCCGCGAATCTGTTTAAAGATTGTGTTAGCTGTGTGATATGTGATAATTAAAATAGAACTATTGTGACATATCTTACCGGCTCAACATGGTGAATTCAGCATCGTATTCATCTACCGATTTGTCCCACATTGATCCTTGCTGTAGATGAATAAACTGCTGCTCCATTGCAAATCTGGCAGTCACAGGGAAATATTTCGCGTCGAACTTCTCGCGAAATGTCTTCCATTCAATCGGCTGCGCTAGACGGGTTTCTTCCGCCTTCCACCAATTGCGAGCATTATCCGTGAGCTGTAGTTTCGCTACACGGACCCAAGCGTGGTCTGGCACTTGAGCTGCGGCCAGATCGTCTTTGATACTTTGTGCCCATTCTTCCGCTTCAAGAGGGCTTCCTTTACCAGAGAACTGCTTTGGGTGCAAAGCCCTGAATTGCTTTACTCCCGGTGCATCTGTCTCAGGACAGCTCAAAAGTTGTTGCTGTCCCTCGAGAAGACTGTGGATCGCATCGAATAGCATTGTTTGCTCAGTGGGTGGTGCCGAAACAACTGGTTTGAGAGGTAGTGCTGGAGGGGTGTTGTTAACGTTGGTGCTGGTGTTGTTCGGGGAATCCATAACCTTGAAGAAAAATTTGGGTTAGGACAGATTCAAATATATGAAATGATAAGGTTCAAGGAATAGAAATTTGTAAGATTCAAGGGACATGAATTGTAAAGAATGTTTTAGTTGCTGGTTCTTGTGTTATATTGCTTAGGTTGTTCATGCAGACCAGAACTGCATGATAGGATTCATACAGCTCTGACCCGCATGGGCCACCAACAAAATCTGTCACGCCCCGCTTCCCAGTATACGGCGAAGTGGACGCGACGAGGCCCGCTACGTATGTACTCAGAAGTACATACGCTAAGCGTAACTAAGCAATATAAAGTAAATCACAAGAGACAAAAGATGTACAAATAATAGCAACTTTTTATTAATAACATTCTTTGTACAATGCATGAAAAGAAAATACAACTGGAATGAAAAACAATGCCTAAACAGTGGCATAACAGAAAATGAAATAAACTGAAAAGAACAAGGTACAGTATCTAGAGCTCTGGATCTTCCTGGAACTGCTCCAAATCTTCACCGGTAGGCTCGATCTCAGCTTGGTCCAACGCACCTGACGACATTCAAAGAAAAAAGGAATAGAATGTCGTCAGCGAACAGATCGCTCGATAAGTCCCAAAGAATAAGAAGAATGAGAATGACAGAGTAACAGTATTTTCTAAAGTATTATATTGTTGCATATTATGGAACATTGTGTAACGCTGTTGTTTGTAGCTTGGTACAGAAGGATGTCAGTGTATACGAGGGGGATCTCCATTTACTAGAGATCAGGGCAAAAAGAAAGTACAAGGAACCGTTATGCCACGGTACAACAGCAATAGGATTCAGGTTAGGTGTCTTAATCTGACCACCTCGTGCCACCTTTAACACCTTCCGTACCAATCTACCCCTTAAACCCCGTAGTGTTTTAACAGTATTGTAGTATTGGAATATGCAAGTTGGGTGACTGACCAAAACCATGATATCAGTAAACATGATGTAACTGTATAATCAGGTAAATGGAATATCAGGATAATGGATGAATATCCATGGTTTGATTCAGTCAAAAGGAATATATTGTTAACTGGATTCAGGGTTTCATGTATTCAAATTGTGTTGGAGTATAAAAGAATCTAGATTGACTTGAATCATATTCGAGTCAGGAATAGTCAGACTCTAACCCGAGTCGGACTAAAAGAAAGATAATTTGAAGTCCAATATTTAGTTAGGGGCCTTTTTTTTGTGATTTGCAAAACTTGAGGGGGTTTTCTGTAAAAAGTACTTTTGTATAGTTTCCAAAATACACCTCAAGTTTTTTAATAATCGTCTTTATTGTTATAATGAATGTGAATTTTATTTGTGTCATTCTAGTGAATATATCCTAATAAAAATATTAATTGTTTTATTTGAAATTCATGGTATTTTAATGTAGCTTTTAATCTTTTAATTTTAGGAAAAGTGGAAACTTTAGTTTATGATAAAATAGGTGTTTAAATGTTAATTATATATGTATTAACACATGAATAATTTTATATAAATATTTTATTTTTCCAAAATCACATTTTTCTTAAATGCCGTATTTTAAACCTTTCGAGACCGAATGCTCCTTGCGGAGGTCTGAATCTCGCACTACTAGCCTGCGGGTGCACGATGAACCGTACTATCCCTAACAGGTTCCCCAAAAGTGGGTTGTAGCGGCACTTTGCTTAGGTTTTATAAACACTTCTCATTTAGGAAAACGGTTTTATAAATATAAGGTATTTATTTGCAAAAGAGTTTAGTTTTCTGTATTTTAGTTGTTAGGGTTTCCTAACCCAACTAGCCTATTTCTAAGGTCTAAACGATGAGTCATTAGAAGCCTCAAATCGCCTCTTCACCGTCAATTGCGGCCAGGTAAGTGCCAGGTAAGTGGGAAGGAACCACGGTCGTGGGCCTAATTAAAAACCACTAGCCTTAGACACACTTGTCTAGGCACCACAAGACAGTTTAGATAAACGATCGATGTCCATGACCAATCGTGCTTTCCTTTTTTTTTTAAAAGATTTTATTTAGAAAAGTTTACAACTTAATGCTTTCAATAAAGATTATAAAGATTAGGGTATTTTAGTGAAAAGTCCTGTAATTTCGTATTCTGTGATTTGATATTTATCAATTAGGGTTATATTGAGTGTGTGTAGAGGTAGGTCATTACCTCGTGACTTATTTTAGGTTTTGGTGAAGTTTAAAGGTAAAACATGCTATGTTAAACTTAAAGGTATTATAGCGCAAGAATGCGGTATTCGAAAACGTTATCATTTTATGTGTGAAATTTCATTCAAATTAAGTTATACAAGTTTTGTGATCAAGATAAACATATTTAGGAGTGAGGTAATTGATTAAACTAAGAAAAATGAACTTCATGGTATTTTTATGAAAATAATACGGTTTTGCAAAGAAGCTATCATTTCATATGAAAAAGTTTGATTAAATTGGTTTATGGGTGATTAATAGTCAACATGAATATGGGTAGATATTATGTATTAGGTGACAAGTGGAAATTTATAGAAAAACCGAATCGGAAATCGGTTTGTCCGATTTCCGTCGGGTTCCAAAAAGTCGTATTTTACACTTATAGAAAAGAGAGATAGAAGGGATGGGACTTACGGTTTGGACAAGCTAATGAAGCTAAGGGATGTGGTGGTTGCCGATTCGTCGAAAGCGTCGCGAAGGTTCTGATCCGGTCGCCGGAATCCGTCGTCGATTTCGGCAGCTCTTCGCTTCTCGCTCTTCGTACCGAGTTCTCGAGAATTTGAGAGAGTAGACTTAGAGTGGTGAGGTGAAAAGGTAAAGGGTAGGGGTCTTTATATAGAGCTAGGCTAGGGTTAGGGTTTGGATTAAAAAATATTTTTAAAAAATGTAAAATTCATTAATTTTGGTCTTAAAAGGGGATTAATGAGAAATGTGTAACAGTACAGAAAATTTAGACTATGCAGGTGGAGAGACCAAGTCAACACGAAACTTTTTCGTGTTGACGACTCGGCCGACCGGCCGAGTCCGGCCGGCGGCGCCGGCCGATTCGGCCGAGTCGCCGGCCGACTCGGCCGAGTCAGGGCCGAGTCAGGTGGCGTCGGGTCGGGTGTGGTCTGGGGGAGGTTTTGGTGTACTTTAATTTTTGTGATTCGCAATAAATTGTGAGTTATGGCTGTTTGACCGTTTGACTTCTAAAAAAAATTAAAACAAAATGATATAAAAAATATGTGGGGCATGGGATTCGAACTCTGGTGGCTTGGTTCAGCAGTGCAAGGTATTACCAATGAGCTACAAGCTCTTTCTTGCAATTATTGTAAGGAATTAGATACTTAAATTGTTTCCAGCAACATCAATACTCCAAGTATACACTATATTTAAAGCAAATTTTTGGTATACAAAATTGGAGTTGTTACATCCGCTGGCTGCCGTTACACAGGCTCCGGCGACTGCCCGAGCAAAAGTGCTAGGGGCCGAGAGCCCATCACCTTTGGCGACGAGGATCTCCACGGCATATCTGTGCCCCATAATGACCCGCTGGTGATCACAGCCCAAATCCACCGGTACGAGGTCCACCGGATACTCGTCGATTCGGGCAGTTTGGCGGACATCCTCTTCCACGACTGCTTCCTGCGTATGGGGCTCCCCCCAGCAGACCCAAAACCGACTTCTCACGTCCTCTCAGGATTTACCAACCACTCCGTCCTGGCGCAAGGGATGGTCACCCTGCAGTTCACAATCGGGGAGCCCCGCCACACGCGCACACTGCCTGTGGACTTCATCGTAGCGAAAGTTCCGTCGGCCTACAACGTCCTCCTCGGCCGCCCGACGCTGAACTCCTTCCAGGCCCAGATCTCGACCTACCACCTGGCGATAAAATTCCCTCTCGATCGGGGCGGGATAGGTCGGGCGTACGGGAGCTAGCGGGTCGCAAAGATAGGCCTTACCGAAACTTCTTCGCCCGAGTAGCATGCCGACGGCGCCGAGGCTTGTGGCGACATCAAAGGTTCCCTGGACACCTGAGACGAGCGGAAGGAGGTCCGTGGAGCACCGGTCGAACCTCTGACTGAGGTGCCCCTAACAGAAGGAGACCAGGGAAAGACCGTCCAGGTCGGGTCGCTCCTGATGGGGACTCAGCGGGATGACCTGATCAAATTCCTCAGAAGCAACTCTGACGTCTTCGCCTGGGCGCCTGCTGACATGCCTGGGATCGACCCCAAAATCATCTCCCATAAGCTCGGGGTTGATCCTGCGGCCCGGCCCGTCAGCCAGAAGAAAAGAAGCTTCGTCCCGGTCAAACAGAAGGCTATCGAAGAGGAGGTTGATCGGCTCCTCGCCGCCAACTTCATCAGAAATGTGCCCTACTCGGAGTGGCAGGCAAACGTAGTTCTGGTCAAGAAGTCAAGCGGGAAGTGGCGTATGTGCGTCGACTTCACCGACCTCAATAAGGCCTGCCCCAAGGACAACTTTCCGCTCCCCCGCATAGACCAGCTCGTCGACGGCTCGGCCGGCCATGAGCTGTTGAGCTTCATGGACGCTTTCTCCGGCTACAACCAAATCCGTATGAATCCTGAAGACGAAGATCTGACCGCATTCACAATGGACCGGGGAGTGTGCTGCTACAAGGTGATGTCCTTCGGCCTCAAGAACGCCGGGTCCACATACAAAAGGCTGGTCAACCGCATATTCAAGCCACAGATCGGCAGGAATATGGAAGTCTACGTTGATGACATGCTAGTCAAGTCCATCTCGTCGGCCGACCATTCCAAAGACCTGGGCGAGGCTTTCGGAGTGCTCCGCAAATTCAACATGAAGCTAAACCCCGCCAAGTGCGCATTCGGAGTCACCGGGGGAAGGTTCCTCGGGTTCATGGTCACTCGTCGCGGAATCGAAGCTAACCCAGAGAAGATCGACGCTATCCTGAATATGGCCGCGCCCAAGACCAACGTCGAGATCATGCGGCTCACGGGGCGGGTCACCTCTCTGAGCCGTTTCATGTCCAGGTCGGGGGAGAAGTGCCTCCCGTTCTTTAAGGCGCTGAGGAAAATTCCGAGGTTCGAGTGGTCGGAGGAATGCCAAGCCGGCTTCAACCAATTAAAGAAGCACCTCGCAACACCGCCGCTGCTCACCCAGCTAGTGGAGGGGGACGAGCTGTCGCTGTATCTGGCAGTATCCGACCAAGCAGCAGGCTCGGTGCTCGTCCGGGAGGTCGAGGGGGCACAAAAGCCGGTGTACTATGTAAGCCACGTGTTTAAGGACGCGGAAACAAGGTACCCCGCCATAGAGAAGATTGTCTTAACCCTCGTGGTGACCTCGCGGAAGCTGCGGCACTACTTCCAAGCACACACCATCGTCGTCCTCACCAAGCGCCCGTTGGGAGCTATCCTAGCATCACTGGAATCCTCAAGCCGCCTAGAAAAATGGAGGTGGGAGCTATCTCAGTTCGACATAAGATATCGCCCGAGGAAAGCCATCAAGGCGCATGCCCTGGCCGATTTCATCGTTGAATGCACCATCCCTAGCAAGAAGCCGGAGTCCACGCCGCCACTCGCAACCCAGTGTCCCATCCTGGAAGACCCTGGCTCGGTTCCGGAGTGGGTCATCTACGTCGACGGGTCTTTTACCGAGGAAGGCTGCAGTGCCGGCCTCATTATCCAAGGCCCAAACGAAGCAGAGATGGAGTATTCTTTGAGGCTCGATTTCAAAGTATCGAACAACGCGGCAAAATACGAGGCCCTCCTGGCCGGACTGCGCATGGCCGTCGGGCTAGGGCTGAAGATAATTCAAATCCGCAGCGACTCGGCCCTTGTTGTCGGTCAAGTGACCGGCCGCTTCGAAGCTCAAGAGCCCCTGATGATGAAGTACCTAGACGAAGTGAGGAAACTCTGAAGAAACCTCGACGAAGTCCAAGTAGAACAAATACCCAGGCAGCTGAATGCCCAAGCAGACGCCCTGAGCAAGCTGGCTTCATCATACTCGGCCAACAATAGGCGGTCTATCCTCTTCGAAACCTTGCATCGACCCAGCGTGGAAAACGGAGCAACGACACTCCACGTGTATGCGGCGCAGGAGAGCGACCAGGATTGGAGGAAGCCCTTCATGGAGCCGCCCGCCGTCTCCGGGCCAAAGCCCGCCACTTCGTATGGAACAACGGGAATCTCTACAAGAAGGCCTTCACTCAGCCCCTGCTCCGGTGCGTTGACCCCCACGAAGCCGACTACGTCCTTCGGGAAATCTATGAAGGGGTGGGCGGTGCACACCAGGAGGCTCAAACCTTGATCCAAAAAGCGTTACTCCAAGGGTACTACTGGCCCACCATGCACGAGGATGCCCTGAAGCTGGTCAGAAGATGCAAGAGCTGCCAGCTCCACGGCAGCATTCCCCGCCTCCCGGCTACCGAGCTGACCGCCCTGACATCCCCATGGCCGTTCGCTCAGTGGGGGTTTGATATGATCGGTCATTTCCCTACCGGAACAGGCGGGCACAAATACGTCCTCGTTGCGGTGGACTACTTCACCAAGTGGATCGAGGCCGTCCCCATCAGGAAACCGGACGCCGCCGCAACCATCAAGTTCCTGCAAAACAACCTGATACTCCGGTTTGGCATCCCGAGATGCATCGTCACCGACCACGGGACGAACTTCGAGAACGAGAAAGTGAAGGACTTCTGCAAAGAGTACCATATCCTCATGAAGTTCGCCGCGGTCGCGCATCCCCAATGCAATGGACAGGCCGAGGTCGCTAACCGAGATGTCCTCCGAGGTCTCCGGACTCGCCTAGAAGGGAGACAAGGCAGTTGGGTCGAAGAACTGCCCCGGGTCTTATGGGCCCTGCGCACGTCAAAAAAAAAACTCCCACCAGGGAGACCCCCTTCAGCCTCTGCTACGGGACCGAAGTGATGGTCCCAGCGGAGATCGGGCTACCCAGTCACCGGGTCGAGCACTTCGACGATGACGCAAACACCTCGGCTCTACTGACCAACCTCGACATCTTGTTGGAAAAGAAGGATCGGGCTCAGATCATAGCTGCCGCCTATCAACAACGAACGGCCCGATACTACAACGCTCGGGTCAAACACCGCTCCTTCAATACCGGGAACCTGGTCCTGCGGCGGAACGAGTTCACCGACCAAGGCAGGCTTCACAAGTTCTCCCCAAAGTAGGAGGGTCCCTTCCTCGTCTCTGAGGCGCTCCCCGGTGGAGCCTACCGCCTACAAGACGCAAACAGACGAAAGCTTCCGCGGCCTTACAACGCCGAGAAGCTTAAGCTACACCAGTGAGGTCAAAGCCAGCGAGTGTATACCCCCCCTCTTTTTCCCTTTCACAAAGATGGTGTAAAGCGTTCTCTAAAATTCCTGTCCATACGAATAAAGAAACGTCCAATCATTCCGAGTAGAGTTCCATCTTTACAATCCAAGGCCCTCGCCAAGAGGCGGCCGTGCAACCCACTGCCCGGCTATCCTTAGTGGGCTTCCCGCAGCCCCCTGACGCTAAGGACCAAAAAGCCCTCTCAGAGGCAGTCGGGCCCGAGGATCCCTCGCTCGGCTGTCCCCAGCGGGCGGCTTCCCTGCCACAACGTCGGGGATCAAAAAGCCCTTCCAGAGGCAGTCGAGCCCGAGGATCCCTCGCTCGGCTATCCTTCAGGACAAAAGTGTAACGCCTTAGATTTCGGTTAGTGTTCGTTTAGACGTTAATGCGGGTTTACTGTAAAAAGTTTACCAATTCGGGTTCCTCACATTTTATAACATTTAATTAATAATTTATTATTATTTGTTATGAGCATGCACGCACGTGTGCACGTAAATGTGAGGTTTTGTTTGTGCTAATTTTGTATCTTAGCAACCTTGACACTTAACCCTAATCTAATCCCTTTGCTTTAATTCTTATCATTAACCCTAATTCCTTGATCTTTTGTGAGAAGAAGGGGAGATATTTGTTAGAGTGAGGAGGTAGCTTGATGAGTAGTATGAAGGTATTAAATGAAGAGTTAATGCATTGTTATACTCACCTCTCACCTCACCCTACACTCACCTCCCTCTCTCATATTCTCACACACTCTCTCATTTCTCTATCTCTTTTCTTTTTCTCTCTTCCTCTCTCATCAACTGAACACTCTCTCATTTCTTCACAAATCCATCACTAATCATTCACAAACTTCACAAAATCACATCTTTTTCCATCACTTGCCTCTTGGATGCCTAGGAGCATGCAAAGCTAGGATTTTTGAGTTCTTTTGTGTAGGTAATGTTCTTTTGCTGTTGTTTAAGTGTTTTTAGTGTTAGTTATATGTATGCCCTAGAGGCCATTGCTATACATAGGATGTATATTGTAGTGGATGCTGGGACATATATAGGGAGGACTTTCTTGCTCGACATGATAGTATGCTATCTGGTTGATCTTTACCTTAACGTGTTCACTGAAAGTCTCTCTGTAACATGTTGGTAAAGCCCTTAGGATGTGTGCTTGACTACCTGGACTATGATGCGGATCATACTAGTGGGGACATGGTAGTCCATAAGTACATCCTTCAAAGTCCCTAGTCGTGGGTATATCGAGACGGGGCATCGATATACCAGAGTAGACTAGCGTATACCTTCTCGACCCATACAGATGGGCGATGGATGATCCCATATCCATTGGTGTTTGACATCAGAGATGATATACGGGTGCTCAGTGGAGACTGGGTACACTGGACGGACTCGCCGAGAACTCCCAGATGGTATTATACCTTACGTCAGATGGCAGTTCTCTAGTGACACTGGTACAGAGTAGTCTGTTGACCCGAGATCGTCATAGAGTCTTGTGTGGTTCCCACTGTGCTTTGATTTCCACCTTACCACGTCCAAGAGGGCGTGCAAAACGGTGGCTTTTGGGTACAGTCCCGAATCACATGGAGGCAATGAGCGATAGGAGGGGATTCGTCTCTCCCGGTATAAGGAGTTGATGTTGCGCTGTGTTCGATTGGCTATAACCGGAAATCCCTGGCCAGGGTTGCTGAGATTTACTGGTAAGTGTTACCAGTAGTTTCTCGAATTGTTATAGACCTCATATCGACACGACTTATCGAGCTATTGGGGTCTGACGTTTACCACCCCTAGGCAAGATATGCGACATATCAGACGATCAGACCGGACTGTACGGTAAGTGTTACTGGTTGGATTCATAGGAGTGTGAGCGGGCTTGCTCGTCGATCTTCTGATCGCTCAATACCCGGGTGGCCGTTACGTTTAGCAGACCGCTTGCGGCTTGTGGGTGCTTGATATGATCATCATCTGCTACCGGCGTATTGACGAGTCTTTAGAGTCCTACACAGAGGTTTCCTGGCTCAAGCGAAACGAAATAGGAGCGCATATGAGATATGTGCGGGACCGAGAATAATGCGTGTATGTGATACCGTATTTCATTCTCGCGATGAATGTATCGATTGGTTGTATGCGATATAACCTAGTTATCGAATCAAGTATTGATTCGATAAGCCGATACATAGGATACTAGTCGGTTATATGCGATATGACCGGATCGTTAAATCAAGTGTTGATTTAATGATTTAATGTATAATTATATATTTGATATATTACTTTGCATTAACTAGTATCGGTTCACTTTAAATGGATATTCTCACTCGGATGTGCACATTGTATATATGATATACTTTTGTACACTAGTTTGTATCATATTTGATGATGCATGCTCATTAGGGTTTGTGTAAAGATTAAACCATGGTTGTGTAATGGTTAAGGATTTTCATTTTCTTTATGCTTTATTTAGTTATTCATTTTGAAAATGATATGCATAAAGAGAAAGAATGGTGGCTTTATTTGTAGTTTAGTTGAAGCTTCATGAAACTTTGACCTAGTCCACTATTCTTGTCTCTTGCTTAACCCTAACCATCATATCTAACCATGGTCTATTCTCTACACTAAACTAAGGTTAGTATTATGATAAGTATTCATTTTTCCTTTTCATTTTAATAACTTATCATAATATTATCATCTTCTTCTTCTTCTTCTTCAAGAAGAAAACCTAGACTTCATCAATGGTGACTTGATGAAATGAGTGAGAAATCCAATTCTAAAGTGAACCCACTTCCTATTTCTTCATCCTCTACCTCTTGCCAAGTAGTATAGGGTGTTTCCTTCACAAGTTTTCTTGACTTGGTGAAGTTGGAGCTTGATCTAGTGATGCCTCGACGTAGATCATCTTCGGCACGAAGCCGACGACCTTGCCCGCCCATTTCTCCGATGAAGCCGACGCTAGAGTCCGGGATTGCATTTGGACAGCGGAGAGGACTTCATCACGGAGCCGTGGAGGTGGAGGACCGGATCTACAAAGGTTGTATTTCCGTTCTTTTAGTTTAGATGTAAACTAGTTGCTTTGGTCGCCTAGATTTCTAGTTAACGATCCGTAGTCTAGGGTTTCTCGGCACCGTAAATTTTGAAATTGGCATGGTTGATGCCTTGTGAGACCTCTTGAGAGTGCCTAGGAACCCTACAGTGGTATCAGAGCCTAGCTAGAGCCTTAGGCGATGCGTGGACGCAGTTTGAAGTCCGATCGATCGAAATCCCTAACTCCAAATTGCTCTCTGTCCTTTTTTGAAAATTGTGGATTTTTGAGAATTAAAAATATGCAGAAAACTCAGCAGGAATTTCTAAGAGTTACTGTAAAATTCGAGTGTCCAACTCCACTATAGTGCGGCGGAACCGCGGCAATAGCATGACTAGTGCGGCGGAACCGCGGCAATAGCATGGCTATTGCGGCGGTTCCGCGGCCAATATGGCTCATTGTTCAAAAAGTTTTACACAGTAATTCTTACATAACAGTGCTGGTTTTTCTGGGAATTTTTAATATTTATTCAAGAGTTGAATTTTCTGGGGTTGCTTAGGGAATCGATTATTCGATCGGATTGTCTAACTTTGTCTGTGTGGCTTTCCGGGTATTTTTGAATATGTTAAAAAGTTCGACCGGATATAAATACCCAATTTTTCCCTTGTCGGGAAATTTTCAAGTGTTGGATCTTTCCGTTGTTTAACGACGTTCTAAGTAGTGCAAGTAACGCGATGGTCCCTCTAGAAGACAACAAACCTTAACTCGATTATGTGACCGTCTTGAACTGCCCTTTGAACCTTCGGGTTTGGGGCAGTACGGCGTGCCACATGTGAGGCGTTGGCTTGACCCTTCTACGGCTGGACCGTTGGTACGGAGGCATGAACTGAATGTTTCTAGACTTATTTCATGTGTTGAGCTATATCGGGAAAACTTGGGTGTTCGATTGTTCGATCGGAAAGTTTAACATTTTCTATTTTATCCGGAATGTGATACAATAATTGGAATTCACAAGTAGTTATGAGATAACTGAAAATCTTATAAACATAGCAGTTTAGTCTCACTTGATCGGTTGCCACGGAATTTTGATGTGATCAAAAGTCCGTCGCAATCACGTAGCGTACGCGGATACTCGCCGGATAAACTTAATAGACAGCTACACCCCATTGCCCCGACCAAGTGACTGTAGGAGAACCCCGTCGCCGAAAGCATCCGTTTGGGTGCTCCCGGTAGCGGTGTTCCGCCTTGGTGCACTTCGTCGACGGTATCGGGGGTGCTGCCGTCTACTGAAGTTTGCGACGAGCATTCGATCAGAATGTCGGGAATCTTGTTGAATTGCCCGACTTGATATTGAAAAGTGTTTTCGATTTTGAGACTAAAATGCGGGGTTTATAATTGTTAGACATGCGATGTCTAAGGAATTCATTTGATTAGGCATGCGATGTCTATGCAGGTTGCGGATTCCAACTGTTGTAGTTTTACACTTTCTTTTCTGTGACCGTAAGTGTAATATGTGATATCGCCGGTTTCGTTGCTATATGTCAACGACAATTGGGATGCGCATATTTACTTACGTTGATGACATGTGATGTTATGTGTTGCTGGATATGTTATATTGGATCGTCGTGTTTGAATAGCCGGGGGTTTTTATGTGAGATGAGTGTTTTTCATTTTCATTCATGTAAAAACTTGTATGTAATATTCTTTAATTGGGGCACTTCCAGGTTGCGGAAGTAGTCACCGTTGTTGTATATTATTTACTTTTCCGCACTAGGATAGACCCAAGGAGGGGAGCACAAGTAACCGGGTTCTGGAGTCCAGTGGGAGACCAACTCGAGGAGTCGAGTCCGGGTCTCCTAACTCTAGAATTGGTAGGGTTGCTTGCCGCTCTCGTAGGGGTCTAGGGGTGTGGGTTTGGCTATTCATCACGACCGTGGAATCCGTGTTTTATACTGGCTCGTATTGAAAACACGGACGTCCTAGTATATCCAATATTTCATATGATTCTTCTGCTGCGATATCTGTGATGTGATCATGTGATATGTTCTGTGATGGATACTTTATATAGTATATATGATATATTATATAGGCGTTACTTATGTTTTACACCCGTGCTAGCCCTGCCCCGCTCTGTCGTTAGTTACCTAACCTAACGGTGCACGAGGGGACATCGAGGCGAATGCGGATGGCATAAGTGTACGTCGTATTTATCTGTGATGTTTAGGTACTTATATGATGGGACTTCATTAATGTGATTAATAAAATAAAAGAAACCTAAGATGTTGTAGAATCGAATTTCAAAATATAACAGGTAGCTACAGTTCTTGCTTTGCACAGCGGTATATGTGATATATCCTGCACCTTATTCGATGAGGAAAGGACCGAAATCCCTTCACCGGGAGTGACTCCTTTAGCAATAACTGGCAGATGCTACACACTCGGTTTGTCTTTTGATTGCTTTTAAGAGTTTTTGCTTTGCACAGTGATATATATGATATATCCCGCACCTCATTCGACGAGGAAAGGACCGACGATCCCTTCACCGGGAGTGACCCCTTTAGCAAATCTAGAAAAGCCTCAAAAGCACTCCATTTCAAAATCATTTGATTCTACAACGATATCAAGTTCATTACGCAATAGGTTTTCAGAAAAACCTGTCGTAGCCCTCCGTCATTTCAGATAAGTCCTATTTAGTATTCGTGCTACGTTTGTTGACCTCCGTCAAGGCGTAGTGTGCGGTAGCTAACTAGTATTTATCTGCTTATGCATATGATGCAGATTGGATTAGGGTAGTCGTGCAGCCTTGTTGACCTTCGTCAAGGGTCGTGCGGGTGGGTTTAATTCGATCAAGAAATGACGGGTTGAACTTGACTAGTAGCCTATGGTTTGTTGACCTCCGTCAAGGTCATAGGGTGCTAGGGGCAAAATATTATCGGGAATTTCAAGTGTTGAAATTTGCAATGAGATTGCATACCTTCTATGAGATAGTTGGATCCCGATACCCACTGCGAGTAAGAGTTACTCCTGGGAGAGTTTTACACATTACAATTAGCCGATCAAGTAGGTGTCTAGAAAGGTGTTAACGAGGTTACGCCTCTGGGAAAATGAGGTTTACATTAATTAGGTTCGTGCGAAAGCACGGAGGACCTCCCTCAAAGTACCGACACTGGCCTGGCTGAAAGATTGGCGAACTTGTAGTGTGTAATTAATCCCGGCTAGTCTTTCCTTTTAGGGTTTGAAGGAAGATTTGATAAAAAGCAGTGGGAGCCATCCTGATTAGATAAAATAATAACCAATCTATTCTTACAAGAGCGCACGCTGAGTGTTTTCTTCTCTCTCTCTCCAGGTAGCGACCATATCACGCCTTAATCAAGATAATAATACGGAATATTGACCGAACCCGCTTGTTATACTGAGCTGGGGAACGTTGGTCCCGCTCCAACTTATAATTGTTATAAGACAGAGTAGGAAATTGGGGATTACCAGAATTCCCGTGCCGCCCAAACAAACAAAGTGCATATGATGCATCTCCTTCGGGTGTGTTCGTTACACAGAACTGTTTCTCTGTATCCTCTACGTCCTGGGTATGTGATACCAGATCAGGATCCCAGATATGTATTTTGTTACATAGGGCTACAGAAAGGTAGAGAACTGAGAACGGGTGATAAGTTTCATGAGGCAGAAAACGGGGCAAGTGTTGCAGCCAAGTCTGTTGGTCACTGTCACCCTGTATTACAAATACATTGATTCTGAACGAATGTTATTAGATACCGAACCTGATATACAAAATCGTATCTATCTTTTTATTAGTAAAGAAATGATAAAATTTTGTATTGTTGGATGATGTTTTGAACATTTCCTATATCAAAAGTTGATCGGTTCAGGCACGTTATCTAAAAGCATTGACGTTCTAAATCAAACCACAGTTCTTTAGTATACGGAACACACACAAGAGGAAGAGTTCAGAAATGAACGAATCCTTCTTGAGGCATTGTAGACTAGGTCATATCAATGTGACCCGACTAGCTGAAGTTACATGTAGATGCATATTTAAATCAGTTTGAATTTACATCTTGTGAAACTTGCCAGTCATGTCACAGAGATAAGATGACCATAGCTCCGTTTACTGGAAACAGAGAAAGAGTTAGTGAACTCTTGGGATGATACATGTTGATGTATGTAAGGTCCCCTGTCTACACTTGCCAAGACCGGTTCTTTATACTTCATTAAATTCTCTGATGATCTCTTTTGATTCAGACATATGTTCCTGTTGAAACACAAGTCCGAACCTTTTGAGATATTCACAGAATATAAGCAAGAAGTAGAGAACCAATATAGGTATAAGTATTATGTCCTTTGATGAGATCAAGGAGGAGAATACTTGAGCACGGAATTCCTGGACTTTTCTAAAGGAGAATGAGATTCTCTCTCAGCATTACTCCTCCGAATACACCACAGCACGATGGTATATCGGGGCGGAGCAATAGCACCCTATGAGATATGGTGTGCTCTATGATGAGTACTACTGAGTTACCTATTTCCTTTTGGGAGTTATGCACTTGAGAAGTTGCATACCAATTGAATTGGGTTCCAATCAAATCAGTTGTCTACCGCTTCATATGTGATATGGAAAGGGAAGAGCCCATATCTTAAGTTGGTTAAGATTTGGGGTTGTCCGGGCTATGTCTAAAAGCAAAATCCGGACAAGCTCGAGGCAAGGTCTGTAATGTAGAACTGGAAAGGTTCCAGCTATACAAACTACAGCAGATGATTTGAAAGAACCAAAAGATTCAATAGTTACCAACGAACCTCAGCCTCTCCGCCGATCTAGTAAGGTTCCTCACCCGCCTGAGAGATACTTCGGTTACTCTATGACAGTGGGAACGAGGATTGCATCATGAAATGATGACCCAACTAGTTTCGAACTGGCCATCAGGAGTGGGACTCTATAAGAATGGCTGGATGCTTACAGATCTGAGATGGAATCCATGTACACCGACAAAGTATGGACTTTGGTTGCTATATCTGAAGGGTTAAATCCCCATCAGGAGCAAGTATACCTTGAGAAGATTACTTGGTGTAAATGGAAAAGTTGAGACTTTCAAAGCTAGACTTGTTAAAGCTTTTCGTCATCGACCAGGCATGGATAATGATGAAACCTTTTCAAGTGGCTATGCTTAAGTCCATCCAGATCCTACTTGCCACGGCTACATACCATGACTACGATATCTGGTGGTTGGGTGTCATGACAGCTTTTCTAAATGATGTTTTAGAAGAGAACGTCTGTAAGTACACAGCCAGAGGGCTTCGTAGACAGTGGGAGCAGCGGAAACGTGTACAAGATGCTTTAAAGGCTAAAGCAGGTATCGCGGAGTTGGAACATTTGTTTTGATGTGTTAGTCAAAGAGTTTGACATCATCAAAATGGTAGATGAACCTTGTATAAACAAAAAGGTAGTAGGGAGTAAAGTGATGATCCTCGTAGAGTACGTGGATGACATACTCTTGATAGGGAAGGAATTTCCTATGCTACGCTCGGTCAATCTCCGCTTATCACAATGATTCTCCATAAAGGATCAAAGTGATACCTCCTAAATCCTGCGTTATGAATCTATGAGATAGATCTAATTGGATGTTAGGATTCTCACTAGTTGCAGTGAGATGGTATCAATCAATCCTGGGGAGAATCACTGGAAGGGTTCCAGGGTGATAAGGACGACTGAAAGTCAGTCGCAGGCATTGTCTTTGCCCTTAGTAAAGGGACGGTATGTTGGAAGAGTTCCAAGCTAGATACCGTGGCATACTAGACGATTAAGGCTGGATACATCGCTACTCAACATGCTACCAAAGAGACTGTCTGGGTGTATATTTGTTCATGAGATGAACTGAGTTCCTCCCATTGTGTGACAATGGAGTTGTGGCTTATGCCAAGGAACGTCCGTCCCATCAGTGATCCAGACATATTCTAAGGCAGTATCACCTGATCATGGAGATAGTTGATCTCCAGGGTGATCGAGGTTAGGAGAGTAGACTCAGAGGACAACACGGCGGATCCACTCACGAAGGCCTTTTCCCAGAGAGAGACTTTTATGGGATGGTTGAGTATGAGATACTGCAACCACTGCTATCAGATGGCCCTAGTGCAAGTGGGAGATTGTTAGTTATATGTATTGTCACGCCTCGCTTCCCAGAGTACGCAAGATTTGGGCACGTGACATAGCCAACCATGCTACCTGTGGGTAGGAAGTATCCATCCACAGTCACATTACGGTTGTAAGGATATCAAGAACAAGATAAAAAGCTAATCTAATACATGTCCAAATCCATAATAACAGGAATCAATAAACAATAAGTGCGGAAGCTAATGATCCAATACAATGAATAAACAGTACGTCCCATAATGCGGGCTCACATCTGGAAATGAAATGACATAAATGAACTAAACTCTAAAGAACTCACAGTTCAGCCTGCTGGCTGAAGTACTCCTGCTCGGTCGACGACAAAGGGACGGAATCTGGGCCATGCAAAACCCAGACGTCAGCGCGTCATGATATCAAGTATATAGCATAAACATGGTAATAAACAATGCAAGCATGAACATGAATAAAGCAGTAATAAGAAGTAATAAGCAGGGTAATGTGCAATGGCGACTAAACTGTCCTATCAGGTTTTCTACTCTACAGTCTTTGAAACCAATTGATGAATCGTCGATGTAACTCAATAGTATCCCGTACATACCCGGGATCACGGCCACAATATTCTCGGCTGAAACCGAGACATGCCGTAAGGCACAGAAAGGAAAGTATCAGTATCCCGTACATACCCGGGACCACGGCCACAATATTCTCGGCTGAAACCGAGACATGCCGTAAGGCACAGAAAGGAAAGTGTACACTCGGTATTACCCCGTACATACCCGGGATCACGGCCACAATATTCTCGGCGGCAGCCGAGACATGCCGTAGGGCACAGAAAGGAATGTGTACGCTCGAACGGTAGTGAACTGTCGAGTTACAAGTCAGGTTCATCTTTGATTTCCCCATACCCCCAAGCTATGTATGTCAGGTCAGGTATTCAGTAGTCAAGGACTAATGCCAACACAAGTCAAGTAAAGGTAGGTCTGTCTGGGTCGACAGCAGGAATGGTTAGGTTGTCGGCATTAGGCCTGAGATCAGGTAACAGGTCAGGTTACTTTCAACAGGTAGAGTCGATATGTACAGGGTGTCATGTCCGGTGTATCAGTACATGTGTCATGTGTATCAAGATCGGTCAATATGTAATGCAATCAGGTATATGATGATAACAGGTATAGTAACAAATAATGAACGGTAGCAGGAAACAAATATTATTCTATGTGAACACAGTGATGTTTGTATTTTCATATTAATCCGGTTCACGCCCCTTTGAGGTGCAAAAGCCACAAGATGAACAATATCGATAATATACGTAATGGAGTTACATGAATCTGAACTAAGCACAATAATTGTCTCATGAGTGATTTTAACAAATGAAGTGGGGATGATCTACTTGGTTTGATTTGTTAAGTATGAATTAATAACAGACCGGTTAATACGAGCAATGATTTCATTGATTTAAAGTTACGGATAATCGTGGCTAGCAATTCTAAGTTATAAAAGGTATCGATGTTATATTAGTTGTGTGGTTATAACATGATGATTAAGTTGTAGCATGTTAAGCAAGTATTCGGATACTTGCCTCGGCGGTTCCGCAAACCGAAACACGGATGCGATGTCGGCAGAAACTGCGATATGGAAGCACGGGCCACGGATCGAGTCCCAACAGAGGTCAACGGAAACACACGGACCAGGGGGCTTCGAGAGAAGAAACAGGGTGCAAACACGATGGCTCGACGGCACTGGGACGCCGGTGAGGCAGCGACGGCGAAGAACAGTGGCTGGAACAATCTTGAGTTCGCTGGAATGGGGTGCTGCAGCGAGTGCGAGGGTGGTAGTCGCCTCTGGTGGTCGAGAGGGAAGGGAGGTGGTCGGAGGTGGCGTCGATGAGGTCGCCGGCGCGCTTCTCCGGCGAACAGGGGAGGTGCAGGCGAAGGATGAAGGCTCGGGTTGCTGTTCCGGCGAGGGGAGGAGGGAAACGACGACGAGGTCTCGACGAGGAGGGTGAGAGGGAGTCGTGGGAGGCGTCGACGGTGAGGGGCGACGTCGACGGCGAGGTTTACGAGGGTGGAGGCGAGGTCGGGAATGGGTTGCAGGCGCGGGAGAGAGGAGGAAGGAAGGAGGAGGAAGGTGCGGCGGTCTGAGGGTGCCGACGGCGACGGCGAGGTTGCGGGGGAACTGGCGGTGAGATCGCGGCGAAGTCACAAGGAGGTTAGGGTTAGGGTTCTCTCGTGATGAAGATGGGTTGCGTGAAGGCGGCTGCATGCAGGGTGAATATATAGAGGAGAGAGAGAGAGAGATTTGAGAGAGATTGAGGGAGGAGAGAGAGAGAGATAGGGAAAAGGAGGCGGGGCCCACGCGGTGGGTTGGTGGCCTGTGATTGGCCACGAAATGATTTAAAAAAATGAAAGCGTAGGATCTGTGAGGGATTTGAGTTAAAGAAATTAGATTCGTATGTAATTATAGTTTTATATATTAAATTGAAACGGGCCCTTTTTGGCGCGAAATGAAACATTTCCAAACCGCGCCCGGGTTGCGCCCAAATGTTCCAAATTCAAATTATAAGATTTTAAGCGGGTTCCAAATTTTGAAAAGAGGTGTTTAGTGATTAAAATGCATGCCCCCAAGTCGGACACTTGCACGCGCGCGTAGTCGTCCCAACGTGCCCGTTTAGCCGAACGGGACGGAATCTCGACACGCGGACGCTACCACGCGACTAGTGGCGACGAGTAGGCCAACATGGACATCTTTAATTTCATTTTAGGAGTTAAAATTTGTTATGTGCCAAAATGACTTAACCGGTTAAAATTTAGCAAAAAGCACCAAACATTCAGGATAATTGGAAAGAGCAATATAAAAACCCTCAACTAGTAATATAAATAGTATTATTGGGCTCGGGTGTTACATGTATGCCCTAGAGGCCATTGCTATACATAGGATGTATATTGTAGTGGATGCTGGGACATATATAGGGAGGACTTTCTTGCTCGACATGATAGTATGCTATCTGGTTGATCTTTACCTTAACGTGTTCACTGAAAGTCTCTCTGTAACATGTTGGTAAAGCCCTTAGGATGTGTGCTTGAATACCTGGACTATGATGCGGATCATACTAGTGGGGACATGGTAGTCCATAAGTACATCCTTCAAAGTCCCTAGTCGTGGGTATATCGAGACGGGGCATCGATATACCAGAGTAGACTAGCGTATACCTTCTCGACCCATACAGATGGGCGATGGATGATCCCATATCCATTGGTGTTTGACATCAGAGATGATATACGGGTGCTCAGTGGAGACTGGGTACACTGGACGGACTCGCCGAGAACTCCCAGATGGTATTATACCTTACGTCAGATGGCAGTTCTCTGGTGACACTGGTACAGAGTAGTCTGTTGACCCGAGATCGTCATAGAGTCTTATGTGGTTCCCACTGTGCTTTGATTTCCACCTTACCACGTCCAAGAGGGCGTGCAAAACGGTGGCTTTTGGGTACAGTCCCGAATCACATGGAGGCAATGAGCGATAGGAGGGGATTCGTCTCTCCCGGTATAGGGAGTTGATGTTGCGCTGTGTTCGATTGGCTATAACCGGAAATCCCTGACCAGGGTTGCTGAGATTTACTGGTAAGTGTTACCAGTAGTTTCTCGAATTGTTATAGACCTCATATCGACACGACTTATCGAGCTATTGGGGTCTGACGTTTACCACCCCTAGGCAAGATATGCGACATATCAGACGATCAGACCGGACTGTACGGTAAGTGTTACTGGTTGGATTCACAGGAGTGTGAGCGGGCTTGCTCGTCGATCTTCTGATCGCTCAATACCCGGGTGGCCGTTATGTTTAGCAGACCGTTTGCGGCTTGTGGGTGCTTGATATGATCATCATCTGCTACCGGCGTATTGACGAGTCTTTAGAGTCCTACACAGAGGTTTCCTGGCTCAAGCGAAACGAAATAGGAGCGCATATGAGATATGTGCGGGACCGAGAATAATGCGTGTATGTGATACCGTATTTCATTCTCGCGATGAATGTATCGATTGGTTGTATGCGATATAACCTAGTTATCGAATCAAGTATTGATTCGATAAGCCGATACATAGGATACTAGTCGGTTATATGCGATATGACCGGATCGTTAAATCAAGTGTTGATTTAATGATTTAATGTATAATTATATATTTGATATATTACTTTGTATTAACTAGTATCGGTTCACTTTAAATGGATATTCTCACTCGGATGTGCACATTGTATATGTGATATACTTTTGTACACTAGTTTGTATCATATTTGATGATGCATGCTCATTAGGGTTTGTGTAAAGATTAAACCATGGTTGTGTAATGGTTAAGGATTTTCATTTTCTTTATGCTTTATTTAGTTATTCATTTTGAAAATGATATGCATAAAGAGAAAGAATGGTGGCTTTATTTGTAGTTTAGTTGAAGCTTCATGAAACTTTGACCTAGTCCACCATTCTTGTCTCTTGCTTAACCCTAACCATCATATCTAACCATGGTCTATTCTCTACACTAAACTAAGGTTAGTATTATGATAAGTATTCATTTTTCCTTTTCATTTTAATAACTTATCATAATATTATCATCTTCTTCTTCTTCTTCTTCAAGAAGAAAACCTAGACTTCATCAATGGTGACTTGATGAAATGAGTGAGAAATCCAATTCTAAAGTGAACCCACTTCCTATTTCTTCATCCTCTACCTCTTGCCAAGTAGTATAGGGTGTTTCCTTCACAAGTTTTCTTGACTTGGTGAAGTTGGAGCTTGATCTAGTGATGCCTCGACGTAGATCATCTTCGGCACGAAGCCGACGACCTTGCCCGTCCATTTCTCCGATGAAGCCGACGCTAGAGTCCGGGATTGCATTTGGACAGCGGAGAGGACTTCATCACGGAGCCGTGGAGGTGGAGGACCGGATCTACAAAGGTTTTATTTCCGTTCTTTTAGTTTAGATGTAAACTAGTTGCTTTGGTCGCCTAGATTTCTAGTTAACGATCCGTAGTCTAGGGTTTCTCGGCACCGTAAATTTTGAAATTGGCATGGTTGATGCCTTGTGAGACCTCTTGAGAGTGCCTAGGAACCCTACATTTAGTGTAACTTAGCTTGTTAGTTTCAGTTTAGAAATGTTAAAGTTTAGTTTAATACTTAATATCGTATTTTTAGTGTCGGTTTGTGACTTATGGGATCTGCTGTGACCCGGAAAGTGTACGAGAAAACCAAACAATGTAGTTTTGTAGTACCTGTGACCATAGGACCTCACTTGGAGCATGGACCCTTGGAGCTCGGACCCGGCCGACGACGTATGAAGGGGATTCCGGCGAGATCGGCCGTGGGTAAGAGTTAGGGTGTGGGTTTTTCTGGGTAGGTGTCTGCTGTGGTTTTGGTGTTTTTGGTCTTATTTGTTTGTTTAGTTTTCTCTGTATGCAAAATCTGGGATCACTTGGTAGGTTGTAGTGTTTTGTGTCCGCGCGATACGTTATACGACTCGGATCGTGCACTTGGTATGGTTTTGCTCTTGGGTTAGTTTCGTCGTGTCGCTGCGTACGTAGCCACAATACGAACCCTTGAGAGTATGTTTTGTGTTGTTGAGTCGGTCTAATGTAGTTTGTACGTGTTTTAGGGTTATTATTAATATACACTTGCTTTATTGTCTTAATGTTGCAGGTTTGCAAGCGGGGACTACGGACACTGCTACAAAGGGAAAAACAGGTGGTTGGCTTCACTTAACCAGGAGTGTTGGTGAGTAGATTTAATATCTACAGGGGAATCGCCCGCATGGCGTTATGCGTCTGGGCTAGAGATGTTAATTTTGTCGCATATTCTATGTCATATTTAGAATTGCGCATTCACCCTACTGCTTAGTTATTGTTGTGCTTGAACTAGTATCCTTAGGACACTGCACTTATTATTGACGGCTTACGTTGCACGAGTACTGATTGTATGCCACACACACCGTCAATAACTGCCATGTCACACACAACCCACTTATAGATATGATGTTGCTTGGTTAGGGACATTGTGATATTGATTCATATTTCTTATCGCATATGACATATAGCATACCTGTATATCTACATGCTTACACATATGCCTTCTTATTTTTACGTGCTAGATACCTGTATACCTAAAGGGTATCGTACCATTAGCGATAGGTACATACACTCCTAAGGACATAGCTACAGGTCTACCTTGCACACATACTTCACTTATACCCAGGGGGTATACTACATCATTACTTATAGGTAGATACATATATCTTGCTATACCTTTATGTTGCACATATATCTGGTTATAGCTACATGTTTACCTTTACTTGATGTTATTTTAGAATTGGAGAAATTAGGAACCGCATGATATTTATATTAACTTGTTACAGTTAATTTGCGGCTTTTCCTTTATACGCTTACATTACAGTTCTATGTTGCGTATACTTTATTCATGGATTTTCGCATTGAGATATGAATTTTTCATAATGTTTTCTGGATTTGGGGACCGTGGGAGTTCATGAAATTATGTATTATTTGAAAAACCCGGTTTTCCTTGATATGATATTTCAGCAGCCACCATGAGATTTATCGGTTCGGATATATATATATACCCCACGCGAGGAACGGAAAGGTCCGTGTGCGGGTACATGGTGGGGCCCGGAGGTACCCCGAGGCAAGAATGAGGTCGTGGTGCTAAACGATGAGTTGCATGGGAACCATACTTTCCGGTGACATTACCAATAACTCAGCGGTTATCATGGGGATACCGACGGGAGTCATGTACGTATAGATACGTCGAGAGGCGAGGGTCAGAGCTAGGCACTCGAGCTTTCGGGATAGCGTATGATACGTACCTATCAGGGTGCCAGTCATGGTGACAGCACCTGATAGACCTGCATTTCTGTGTCGATGCTTGACACGTTGGTTTCATGATATTTCTTTTTACACCTTTATATATATAACAGTAGAATGAGACGCTGTTATATATACCCTTACACCAATATTAGTGGAATGGGACGCTAATTTATGTGTATTGATATCAATTTATATACATCATCATATTTATGCATGCAATTACTTTTAGGGTGTTAGAATTTTACTTGATATTGGATTTGGGATATAGGTGATTTATTTGAGATTTGATATTGGATATATATGAGACTGCTGATTTGTACATTCAGGATATATGAGATTTATTCGATATTGTACATTCAGGATTTGTGAGACTTATTGATATGAGAGCCAAATTGGGGGCTGATTGGAGGATTTGGGATTTGGATTTGTCTTGATAGATTGTGATTCTACCACGATGTCAGGATTCCGTGGAAATGACATATTTCATTCCATACTTCACATTTATTGTTTATGCACTGCTTCATGTATTAGTAGTACCTGATAGAGTACCTTTCATGACTGTTGCATTTACATACTTATTTATATGCATTGCTTCATGTGTAGTTGTACCTGTTAGAGTACCTTTCATGATTGTTGCATATATACATTTCATATCATTATAGCATGATTGTTGCATACAGATTGTCATATTATTGCTTCATGTATTAGTTGTACCTGCTAGTGTACCTTCCATGATTATTGCATTCATATGACCTTTTATTGCTATTAATTGCATATGTTAGATTCGCGCTGTACGTGCATACTTGCGATTACCTGCTTATGTTATTTACTATTTACGAGTTGGCAGCTCACCCCCGTTGTGCCACAGTTGTTTTGCAGGGTGTTTCCCCAGAGTAGTCGAGGCAAGATATTCATCTATCATCTTTTGCTACGGATACCGCATCGGCTCACAGTGTGCTGTTTTGCTTAGGTAGGTTTTGTGGTTATTCGTGTTGTATTGTATATTCGTTGTTGTAGGGTGTTTTTCGTCACCCCATTGAGATGGGAATACGCGTACGCTTGTCAGGCGTACTACAGATTCCCCCTGCCTAGGGTAGGCCGGGGTTTATTGATTGTGGGGATCCGAATCTCCGGCAGCCGCGGACTAAGCTACCGTTAATTACCCCTCGCCTTTGGGGCGAGGGAACCTCCGATTAACGGGTTAAACTGGTCATGCGAACTCAATGTGCAGTATACGTGTGTTGTGTTTTGAAAGGGGGTTTTGGATATATCGGGAACCACGCAGAGTTTTTACGGGGGTCCCGTTACCCGGATAGCGGGCTGGGGGTCAATGGGGGCTAGCATCCCCCTTGCGGGGTGCGGGGCAGCGCCCCGTTAAAAAAAATTTCTAACAGGAACAGTGTCGTGGAGTATGTGTGTGTGTGTATGTATACATGTGTGTGTGTGTGTGTGTGTGTATGTAAAAAAAAAGGAGGGGGAAAAGGCATCCAAAGGATGCGTGGGCGCAAGCGCGCCACGTGTCGGCACGTGGGCGCATTGCGCTCGAGCGCTGGGCGCTTGGGCGCAAGCGTGCCACGTGTCGGCACGTGGGGGGCTTTTAGTCCCAGAAACAGAAGCTATGCTTCAGAAAGAAAATATTTATTACATATATATATATATATATGTAATAAATATTTTCTTTCTGAAGCATAGCTTCTGTTTCTGGGACTAAAAGCCCATGTATATGGAGTTAAACTCCTATGATGCTTTGATGCTGATAAAAGGGGTTCTTCTTCTTCCTCCTGTTGTTTGGCCGGATCTTGAAGATAGAGAGATGTGAGATTTTAAAAATCTCTTCTTTTTGAGATCTAATGACAGATCCAAGCTCCCCTTGGTGGGTTTTGGGGTGAAAAACTATTTAGTTTTGGAAAAGGGGGAGTAAAACTCCTGATTTAATTCAAAAAAAAGAAGAAAGCTTGGAACCTTCGGGAGAGGGAAAGAGGCACAAACCCTAGGTTTTTTTGAGAGAATGAAAAGTTCTTGGGATATTTTCATTATTTTGGTCTTTATAGGCTATACATTTTACATATAGCCCCTTGGACTTTACAAAAATGGCATTTTGGCCATCCCATGGCTCATGTGCCATTTCTTTTTGCACATAAGCCATGGGCTTACAAAAATTTGGCTTTATGCCCATTCATGCATAAAAAATTACATAAAAATTATTTATTACATGATTTTGTTGTTGGCGTGAGGGAGGCTGGCCGCGGGCTCGACTTGGGCATGGGCCCGCTTGACCTGGGCTTAGGCCCACCTAGCTTAGGGGTTGACCTTGACTTTGACTCGGTCAACAGAGGTGTAATTTTTACCCAAACAAATTGCCCCCCATCAATGAATGCACACCGCACATGTGGGTCGTGTGTATGAAATTGATGGATCTTCTTTTGCGTGGAGGCGACTTGCTTTGGTCCCCGCTTTTTGGGATGCACTGCCCTTTTTACGACGTGGACGGTCGGCGCTTAACGCGTCTCCGAGGCGGAGTGTCCGTGGTAGACGTTTCCCTAGCCCGGAGTGATTTAGTAGACGTGCCCCCGGCACGGAGTATCGCTGGTCGACGTTTCCCTGAGGCGGAGTGTCTGCTTGACGTTTCCCCGGCATGGAGTGTCTGCTTGACGTTTCCCCGGCACAGAGTGTCGCTATTGGACGTTTCCCTGATACGGAGTGTCGCTGGTTGACGTGTCCCCGAGACGGAGTGTCTGCTTGACGTTTCCCCGTTACGAAGTGTCGTTGTTGGACGTTTCCATGATGTGGAGTGTCTGTGTTGGACGTTTCCCCGACGCAGAGTGTCGCTGGTTGACGTGTCCCCGAGACGGAGTGTCTGCTTGACGTTTCCCCGTTACGGAGTGTCGTTGTTGGACGTCTCCCTGATGCGGAGTGTCTGTGTTGGACGTTTCCCCGATGCAGAGTGTCGCTGGTTGCCGTCTCCCCGAGACGGAGTGTCTGTTGTCGATGTGCCCCCGGCACGGAGTGTCTGCTTGACGTTTCCCTGTTACGGAGTATCGCTAGTTGACGTATCCCTGAGATGGAGTGTCTGTTGTCGATGTGCCCCCGGCACGGAGTGTCTGCTTAACGTTTCCCCGTTACGGAGTATCGCTGGTTGACGTATCCTCGAGACGGAGTGTCTGTTGTCGATGTGCCCCCGGCACGGAGTGTCTGCTTGACGTTTCCCCGTTACGGAGTATCGGCTGGTTGACGTATCCCCGAGATAGAGTGTCTGTTGTCGATGTGCCCCCGGCACGGAGTGTCTGCTTGACGTTTTCCCGAGGTAGAGTATCGGCTGGTTGACGTATCCCTGAGACGGAGTGTCTGTTGTCGATGTGCCCCCGGCACGAAGTGTCTGCTTGACGTTTCCCTGAGGCGGAGTATCGGCTGGTTGACGTATCCCCGAGACGGAGTGTCTGTTGTCGATGTGCCCCCGGCACGAAGTGTCTGCTTAACGTTTCCCCGAGGCGGAGTATCGGCTGGTTGATGTATCCCCGAGACGGAGTGTCTGTTGTCGATGTGCCCCCGGCACGGAGTGTCTGCTTGACGTTTCCCCGAGGCGGAGTATCGGCTGGTTGACGTTTCCCCGAGGCGGAGTATCGGCTGGTTGACGTATCCCCGAGACGGAGTGTCTGTTGTCCGACGCAGTGGTCGATGTTGGAATTGGTTGGTTTGATTTGTTTGACATCAGTTGACATCAGCATCGCTACACTGGAATGTGGTACCAGGAGCGAATCATCATTTGTCATGAGAGAATTTTGGGATTGGCATTTTTGTCGGCATCTGCATTGCTGCACTGGAATAATGCCAGGAGCAACTCATCATTTGCCCCGGAAGGATTTAGGAATTGGTGTTTGTTTGGCATCTGCATTGCTGCACTGGAATAATGCCAGGAGCAACTCATCATTTGCCCCGGAAGGATTTGGGAATTGGTGTTTGTTTGGCATCTGCATTGCTGCACTGGAATAATGCCAGGAGCAACTCATCATTTGCCCCGGAAGGATTTGGGAATTAGTTTTACGCCCGTGGATTGTATACGGTTTTGCAGGATGTATGATCCAGACCGTAGGGCCAGAAACATTTCGGGACTTTTGTTGGCGTCTGCATCGCTGCACTGGAATATGGTACCAGGAGCGACTCATCATTCGCCGCTTGGGAATTTGAGTTTGGAATTTGGTTGGCGTCTGCATCGCTGCACTGGAATATGGTACCAGGAGCGACTCATCATTCGCCACTTGGGGATTGGGGAGCGATGGCTTAAGAGACAGGTTTAGGTCCCTGTCACCTAAGGCTTTTCAATTTTATGGGCCGTGAGGGTCCCATAAAAGCATTTTCTCCCTACGAGTCGTAAGGATCCCACAGGGGTATTTTCTCCTTAGGAGTCGTGAGGACTCCCAAGTGTGTTTTTCCTTCGTGAGTCGTAAGGATCCCACAAAGGTTTGTTCTTCCTCATGTATCGTAAGGACACATGAGTGGATTTCCCTCGTTCCCAGTTTAATGACTTAGAGGTCGACTGTTTCCAGTTTAACGACTTAGAGGTCATCTGTTTTCAGTTTAACGACGTGGTGGTCATATGTTTCTAGTTTAACGACTTAGAGGTCTACTGTTTCCAGTTTAACGACTTAGAGGTCATCTGTTTCCAGTTTAACGACTTAGTGGTCATCTGTTTCCAGTTTAAAGACTTAGAGGTCTACTGTTTCCAGTTTAATGACTTAGAGGTCTATTGTCTCCAGTTTAACGACTTAGAGGTCATCTATTTCCAGTTTAAAGACTTAGAGGTCTACTGTTTCCAGTTTAACGACTTAGAGGTCATATGTCTCCAGTTTAACGACTTAGAGGTCTACTGTTTCCAGTTTAACGACTTAGAGGTCATCCGCTTCCAGTTTAAAGACTTAGGGGTCTATTGTGCCCAGTTTAACGACTTAGCGGTCATCTGTTTCTAGTTTAAAGACTTAGGGGTCTACTGTCTCCAGTTTAACGACTTAGAGGTCATCTTTTTCCAGTTTAACGACTTAGTGGTCATCTGTTTCCAGTTTAAAGACTTAGAGGTCTACGGATGGCGAGACTTAGTGGTCATCTGTTTCCAGTTTAAAGACTTAGAGGTCTACGGATGGCGAGCTTGGAATTTTGGGGTAGGGGCCGGCATCAGCGTTTCTAGCACTGAAGCAGAGGTGCCAGGACACATGAGTGGGTCTTCCCAATGGAGCATAATTCCAAGGGCGGAAACTATCCGCGTAACCGGTAGTTGTGGTGGTGAATGGGTATGCTGAGAATTATTTGAGCCCGTGGATTGTATACGGTAGCCAATTTGGGGAATAACCGTAGGGCTAGGAGAATTTCGGAAATTTAAATTTTTGTTGGCGTCTGCATCGCTGCACTGGAATATAGTACTAGGAGCGACTCATCATTCGCCTTTGTTTTGTTTGTTTTTTATTTTACCGCGATTGCTCTATCATTTCAGCTTTTATTGTTGCGAAAATCGCGATTGCCCTATCATTTCGGCTATTTATTCGTGGTTGCCCCATCATTTCGGCTTTATTTTCATCTTTATTTTTGCTCGCTGATTTTTTATTGCGAGTTGCCCCATCATTTCGGCTTTTATTTTTCTTTTATTTACACACATTTTTTTACATTCCCAGTTTAACGACTTAGAGATCGATTGTTCCCAGTTTAATGACGTGGTGGTCGGTTATTCCCAGTTTAATGACGTGGTGGTCGACTGTTTTCAGAGAAAGGCGGATGTCTGAGAGAATCAGTTTCACGAAGAACTTCGGCCTCCGTTTGTATGAAATTGGCGGTTGCAGCTTGATTGTTTGTTAACACGCCAGGGGACAATGATATTTCTCCCGCCTTGTATTGTTTCTCAACCCAATCCTTGAAGATGCAACAGTCTTCAATAGTGTGTCCCAGCACTCGGTGGTATGGGCAAAAGTTGGGATGATCAGTCTTGTTCGCTTCACTTAGCCTTTTCGGTTCTAGTAGCCGCAGGCCATTCTTCATAGCATCTTAAAAAAATTTGTGGACCTTGTCCCTTCGGAATGAGTAGACCTTATTTCTTCTTTCCTCCAAAATTGGCTCTCGAGACTGGTCAGTTTTTGCTCCGCCCGTTCTCTGCTTATTTAGAGAATCGGTGCTGTTAGAACTTCCGCCTTTTCGGTTGTCGTCCCTCCAAGGTTTTGGTCTGTTTGTGAACTGAAGATCCTGAGCGGACTCGGTCTTTGAGCGTTCCAACGTTTGGACCTTTTTGGTCAGCTCTTGGAATGTTTTGAGACCCGCGGTACATAGAAACGGGGCCATCCAGTGTTGAGATTTCCGACGAGGAGACTGACAGATTGGTCCTACTCTATCGGCGGCTCGCATTTGACGGAGAGATTGCGCCATCGGGTTATAAAATCCGTGCTGCTTTCGTTGTTCTTGGGCTTGGTCCTTACAAGCTCGGCGATGGTGATCTTATCGCTGACGCTCATGAACCTTTGTCGAAACAAAGATTCTATTTGGACGAAAGTAGTAACGGAGCCATCCGGTATGCTCGCGTACCAGTCGAAAGCAACATCGGTCAAGCTATTAACGAACTGGCGGAGGAGAAGCGCATCATTGGCCCCAGTATTCCCGCATGAGGCTTTGAAGTGGGCGATGTGCTGATTCGCATTTCCCGTCCCATCGAATCTTCCGAATTTAGGGATGACATAGCCGCTAGGAAATTCTACCAGATCATACTGAGCAGGATATGGTCTCCCACTACTGCTGATATCTTTTTGCGCTTCGGCTTCGGCCACCAATGTTTTGACTTTGCTGGCAACCAAATCCATGATTTGATCTTGAGTTAGCGGGCTACTGTCATCGGTAGCCAAGACATTTCCCGAGATAGGATGCGACTGATTTTCATGTAGTTCGCCCACTTTTGGATTTGAGGGAATAGGCGTCGGCTGCGTTGGGACACCGTTTCCCGGTTCACGAGCAGAGCTCTGCGCTTGATTGGGCGGCTGAGAGGCAAGTCGGGCCGTGAGCTGCAAGACAACGTTCGTCAAGTCATCAATTTTGGAGTAAAGTTTGGCCATCTCCTTGTCTTTGCTTCTGAGCTGTTTTCGGAGCTCTTGGAGAAGTTGCTGCTCTGCATTCTTGGGACGGAAGATTGGCTCCTCTTCACTTTCCGAGCCCGACTCCTCATGGACCGAAGGGTCTTTCTGCCTATCATCCTCATCGAGAGGGTTTTCATCATCCAGCGGAGGCGGCTGTTCTTGGGAAGCGGCAACCACATTCAAGCCAGATTGGATTTGAGATGTGGTGGCCCCGTCCTTGCTCTTGCTGCGTGTGCCCACTATGTAGACAGTGTGGACCACATATCCAGCCATTTCCTCGTCTTTGGCGGGGTAACCCTGTTCCTCGAACCTCATGAGGTTCAGCCTAGCAGGAGCCCTAGCCGTTTTATTGGCTCTATACCTAAGCCTTTTCTGCCTTAGCTTCTCAATTTTAAAGGCTTGGCGGGCATCTACTTCCTGGGAAGCCACCGTGAGTCGATTAGCGGGGAGCTTAGAGAAGACACCCGATCGAGCAGTTGTCAAAGGCACCGCCGGAGCTTGCTCGAGACGCCTTGTGGCCTTGTTGGTGTTGATGTCCTTGCCCCCAGCTTGGGCTAAGGAGAGTCGTTCAAACACCGACTTGCGTTTTAGTTGGGGCGCCTTCGAGACCACTACATTTGGCCTCTTGCCTTTCGAGACCGGTTTGTCTGCTTCCGGGGCTCGAGGAGCTGGGATGGCGTTAATTGACACGAACAGGATAGAGCCGAATGGTAGCGGCGGCTCCTCCCATTGTCGCCCGAGACTGGCCGGAAGGACCGTCCTGGCGTCCATCTTCATCGTGTAGGAGATGGGAGCCGTGCTGAGAACCGAGTTCATCTTTGGAGACATTGTTAGGAAGTGATTGCTTGAAGACCTGCATGAAAGAGCATGATTTTAGTATAATTATAGACATGTATATTGATTGAGTTCGCATGAACGTTTAACCCGAAATATGGGAGGAGAGATAAGTCCTACCGGGCATGCCAGAATCTGTAGGGTGTTTTTCGTCACCCCATTGAGATGGGAATACGCGTGCGCTTGTCAGGCGTACTACAGATTCCCCCTGCCTAGCGTAGGCCGGGGTTTATTGATTGTGGGGATCCGAATCTCCGGCAGCCGCGGACTAAGCTGCCGTTAATTACCCCTCGCCTTTGGGGCGAGGGAACCTCCGATTAACGGGTTAAACTGGTCATGCGAACTCAATGTGCAGTGTACGTGTGTTGTGTTTTGAAAGGGGGTTTTGGATATATCGGGAACCACGCAGAGATTTTACGGGGGTCCCGCTACCCGAATAGCGGGCTGGGGGTCAAGGGGGCTAGCATCCCCCTTGCGGGGTGCGGGGCAGCGCCCCGTTAGAAATTTTTTCTAACAAGGAAAGTGTCGTGGAGTATGTGTGTGTGTATATGTATACATGTGTGTGTGTGTGTGTGTAAAAAAGGAGGGGGAAAAGGCATCCAAAGGATGCGTGGGCGCAAGCGCGCCACGTGTCGGCACGTGGGCGCTTTGCGCTCGAGCGCTGGGCGCTTGGGCGCAAGCGCGCCACGTGTCGGCACGTGGGCGCATTGCGCTCGAGCGCTGGGCGCTTGGGCGCAAGCGCGCCACGTGTCGGCACGTGGGGGGCTTTTAGTCCCAGAAACAGAAGCTATGCTTCAGAAAGGAAATATTTATTACATATATATATAAGCGCTCGGGCGCAAGCGCGCCACGTGTCGGCACGTGGGCGCATTGCGCTCGAGCGCTGGGCGCTTGGGCGCAAGCGCGCCACGTGTCGGCACGTGGGGGGCTTTTAGTCCCAGAAACAGAAGCTATGCTTCAGAAAGGAAATATTTATTACATATATATATAAATATAAATATATATATATATATATGTATGTATATATATGGAGTTAAACTCCTATGATGCTTTGATGCTGATAAAGGGGGTTCTTCTTCTTCCTCCTGTTGTTTGGCCGGATCTTGAAGATAAAGAGATGTGAGATTTTAAAAATCTCTTCTTTTTGAGATCTAATGACAGATCCAAGCTCCTCTTGGTGGGTTTTGTGGTGAAAAACTATTTAGTTTTGGAAAAGGGAGAGTAAAACTCCTGATTTAATTCAAAAGAAAGAAGAAAGCTTGGAACCTTCAGGAGAGGGAAAGAGGCACAAACCCTAGGTTTTTTTGAGAGAATGAAAAGTTCTTGGGATACTTTCATTATTTTGGTCTTTATAGGCTATACATTTTACATATAGCCCCTTGGGCTTTACAAAAATGGCATTTTGGCCATCCCATGGCTCATGTGCCATTTCTTTTTGCACATAAGCCATGGGCTTACAAAAATTTGGCTTTATGCCCTTTCATGCATAAAAAATTACATAAAAATTATTTATTACATGATTTTGTTGTTGGCGTGAGGGAGACTGGCCGCGGGCTCGACTTGGGTATGGGCCCGCTTGACCTGGGTTTGGGCCCACCTAGCTTAGGGGTTGACCTTGACTTTGACTCGGTCAACAGAGGTGTAAATTTTTACCCAAACAGTTATATCCTTGTACTCTCAATCAACTATTTTCATGTTTGACTTAGAGACTTGTGTGAGGACGATGTTGTATATTCTTTTGTGACTTGTTGTCTTTTATACAGTTTCCTTTCTATCGTCTTTTATTTCTTCGCTACGGCGTCGTATATTTGTTGTGGTGGTTGTTTCCCGACTTTGGGCGTGTTTTTGCTCCCGTTTGGGGATGCTTTACTTTTATTTATGTTGTACCCATTTTTGGGGCCAGTTTTTACAAAGGAGGTGCTCCCAAAATTTTAAAGAAAGAAAGTTAGACTTTTAAAGAATTTGGGTTGTGATTTCAAAGACTTTTAAACAATGTTTCTTATCTTTTCTTATCTTTCATTGGTTTAGATTTCTGGGTTTTGGCTTTCTTTTACTACGTTACGCCTGTAAACGTTGCGTAGTATTAGGGCCGTCACGTGCCAATTTCGGGTCGTGACAAAAAGCCCTCGCCAAGAGGCACCGGGCAGTAACCCTGTCCGGCCAAGGGTCCTTGGTAGGCTTCTACAGCCCCTCCCGCGCTAAGAACCAAAGTCCTCCCAGAGGTAGTCGAGTCCTTGCTCGGCTATCCCTGGCTGGTAGCTTCCTACCACAACCGACAGGGATCAAAGTCCTCACCAAGAGGCACTGGGCAGTAACCCTGCTCGGTCCCCGTCCTGAAGGATCAAAGCCCTTGCAAAAGGCAACCGAGCAGCTACCCTGCTCGGCCATCTCCGGATGGTAGCTCCCTACCCCTGACGCCAGGGATCAAGCCCTCGCAAGAGGCATCCGAGCGGCTGCCCCGCTCGGTCATCCCAGGCTGGTAGTTGCCTACCTGCGACGCCAAAGATCAAAACCCTCGCCAAGAGGCAACCGCGCAGCTTCACTGTCCGGTCATCCTTAGTGGGCTTCCTGCAGCCCCTCCAACACTGAGGATCCAAGCCCTCATCAGAGGCGACCGAGCAGCTACCCTGCTCGGTCATCTCCGGCTGGTAGCTCCCTACCCATGACGCCAGAGATCAAAGCTCTCGCCAAGAGGCAACCGCGCAACTTAACTGCCCGGTCATCCTTAGCGGGCTTCCTGCAGCCCCTCCAACACTAAGGATCCAAGCCCTCACCAGAGGCGACCGAGCAGCTACCCTGCTCGGTCATCTCCGGCTGGTAGCTCCCTACCCATGACGCCAGGGATCGAAGCCCTCGCAAGAGACATCCGAGCGGCTGCCCCGCTCGGTCATCTCAGGCCGGTAGTTGCCTACCCGTGACGCCAGAGATCAAAGCCCTCGCAAAAAGGAGACCGTGCAGCTTCACCATCCGGTTATCCTTGGCGGGCTTCTTACAGCCCCACCAACGCTGAGGATCCGAGGCCCCAAAAAGGGGGCCACAAGTCCATCGAAGTCTAAGCGATCCCCCCTCGGCTCCGGAGCCATGGAGATACAAGGTCGGCAACGCTTAGCAAGTGATCGGAATCAACCCGACGGACGATCGCTAGACAGATAGCTAACCCAACAGTGCAAGCAGAAATATTGTGCAAACATTCTTCACACACAGAAGATGAAATGTAAACCGATGAAACAATAATTTTCTTTTATTATACCAAAGGCAAAGTTTTTACAAAGGGTATTCTGGGGCTCCCCAGCCCTACAAACTGCTCGGAGGCTTACTTCGATCCCCTCATCGCTGGCATCACGGCCTGCCGGGGGCTTTACCACCGGAGATTTCGCCACCAGGGGCGCGCCCTACTCCCCTCGCCATCTTCCACCGGAGGCCTCGCCACCGGAAGCGGAACCCGAGCGCGGAGCTCGCCATCGTCGAACTCGGGAAGCTGCTCCTTCACGGCGTTCAGGGCCTTGTTCCACGCGACGACAGAAAACTATCCGAGCTCGACGTAAAACTGCTCTGACGCCTTATAATCGGCCACAGCTTTCTTAGCCCGAGCCTCGGCAACCTGGGCCTCCGGGAGCACCGCCTCAGCATCTTCCCAGCTGGAGTCCCTCTTCTTCTCCATGGCCGCGAAGCGTTCGGCCAGATCTGCCAGCTTCCTATCAGCGACCCGGGGGGACGCACTCAGGTGATGATGGACACCCCGATTCGCTGAATTGGCAAATTCCGCAGCCTCCTCCCGGTCTTCCAGGACGTCGGCCCTTGCCCTCTCCAAGCGCAGGTCACGCCGCACAACCTCGACCTCCAAGGGAAACGCTTCTACTGGCCTCGGTGTGTGGAACGCCCCCTCGGCCTCCATGCGAGCGGCAAGGGCGCAGTGTTGAAGGACCTGACGGAAAGCAGATGAGAAACCAGGAGGCCCCCGAGCCAAAGAAAGGTATACCAGAAAGACTACACGTAGAGGGGTTCATACCTGGACCGCCCCCTGGGCCATGGCCTCCAGTTGGGCCCTCAGGAAGCCATGCGGAAGCTTTCCCCCAGCCGACTCCTCCATCCCGGCAAGCAGGCCAGCGGCAACGGAAAGCCCAGACGGAACCGTGAAGACGGCGCCCCCCTCCTGCACGGATATTCCCTCTGGGACCTTCGACGACGACGCGTGAGAAATCGTCCTCTTCCTCTTAAGAGGGGCCTCGTCCTCGCCCTCCCCTCTATCTCCCGTCTGGAGCTCGGATAACTGTGGACGTCTCTGGCCGCCGCCAGAACAACCATCAGGAGCCGTCAACGAAGCAGACGGCCCTATCGCCGGCAGAACATCCGGCGCAGGGCATGAGCCAGCCAGGGGCTCGGCCGCGCCACTGGCCTCCTTCCGGCGCGAGCAGCCCAAAGAGTGGGAGCGAACCATGTATTCAAAAAGAAGAAGAAGAACGCCGAGCAACCAGGACTTAAAAGAGGGAAAAATGAAAAAGTAGGGGGCCAAGGACGGGCCCCTCCCCTATTTATTGCTGCAAGCAGCCTCATCCAACGACGCCCGTCATCTCCCGCCAAAACGACTCCTCGCGTCCAGCGACTCCGATCGCCTCACATGTCGACCCTGCACTGGACCGCGTCCCATCAGACGCCGCAGGCCTGCATACGTCGCGTCGGCCAATCGACACTTAGCACGTGGACCGTCGCTTCAGTGGCATAGTGCACGAACCGGCGCACCTTCCTTAAAAATGGAGATCTCGCCCTGATTCGCTAGCAGAGAAGACAACTGACAGCCCGAGGACTCGTCCCAATAAAGCCTAGGAAGGAGCTCACCTCGGGAGGCCTAGCAGTCCACTCCTGACCCGACCCGCTAGCTGGTCGGGACAAGAGTGGGGGGCTAATGATGATGCTCAATATTGGCGGTCTCCAAGATCTGGACACGTGGCAGATGACGTGTCCTAAAACTCAGAAGGAAGGTCCACAGGGGCCGACCAGGCAACCTCTGTACCCGATCCACAAGCACAAGCTGGCCTTCCCCGGGGCCCTCTGCAAGTCGGCCTCCTCGACCCCCAGCTCGTCCCGAACTTCCACAGGACCACGACTCCTCGGCCCTCTTACTCATCTCCGAGCTCCCTAGCCGAGGCCGTCTTCCTCGATCCCTCCGACCAGATCCACCGCTCACAGGCGTAACCACCGCTCCGCGAATCTCGCCATGCGCGGATTCTCCGCCAGCAATATCCCACGTTCCACGCCTCCGCGATCCCCATTAATGGGCGATCCGCTCTCTACGCGGGCGTGACATCGGAAGCGCAACTGCTGGCGAGATTCTCGCGCCTGCTGCTGCGTGCCATCACCGCTATATAAACCCCTACCACAGAGAGGTCAAGTAAGCCATTTTTATTCCACTTAGCCGTTACTCTACATGGATCTAGTACTAACTTGATCGTCGGAGGGTCCTCGGTGGTATCAAACCACCCCGGGACTTCTTTGCAGATACTTGGCGTTAAACCCATCAAATCACTAATCTCCTCAAACCCATTGAGACCCACACGCAATAGGAGATCACCTCCAAAATCCACCAGAAGATCGACGGAAGACAACATCTGGCGGAGACCCGAAAAGGACCTCCATCAATAGTCCTTACGGGTTCCACCGCAGGGGCAAAGCATCAAGAAAAAAAACACTGATACTATACCCCTACAGTGGAAACCGTAGGTATAAGATATAATTATTTTTTTAAAAAAATTTAAAAAAAAATAATTGCTCCTACATTGGCATCCGTAGGGACAGTGACCTCTACGGGTTTCTCCATAGGGGCAAATTTATAACCGTAGAGGCATTTATCAGCCCTTACGTCTTTTGCCTCTCGGGATCATTTTTTGCCCCAACCATTTCAACCGTAAGGATAGCGGTTTGCCCCCGCGGTTTCAACCGCAGGGGGAAGCCATATTCCTAGTGGTGTACATTTTATTTTGTGACGGTGATTCAATTCTAAGAATGACTGTTGGGTAGCTTAAGAAAATTTAATTCAATCTTATTGCATAAGCAGAGTATGGAGATCATATATATTGGCTTAATGGTCTTGCTGTATGCTGCATGCATGGAGGCTTTCTGCGCCATAAAGAGAAACTAGAGATGAGGGTAAAAGGGAGCGACCCCCTTGTTTTAATTCGGCAGGGTCGTTTTTTCCCTTATATATTTGATAATTAGAATGAATTCTGTATACACATGGGTATGCGGATATAATGGGGATATAATGGTGTGAGGCTTTAGAAAAATTTCCAATAGCTGAGGACAAAAAATATTCAACGATTTGTCGACTTTTTAGATGATCGGCACCGGCTATATCAGTTTCCATGTCCTAACTATGCATGTACTAATTTTCATAGTGTTTGGATGCTTTTAGCCCGTTCATTTAGGGTTTTATGTTATTATAGTTGGTTTGGGCCATGATACCAAAGATCGATCCCCCACAAATGCTTTAGATGCATGCAAGCTGTGATCACAGATGGTAATTTCCCTTTTACATTTCCTAACAATAACACAGTAATTAATTATCAATAATTTTATTTTGTATAAATATAAATTTTTCGAATTATTGTGAGAGGTACGTGTACGTATATATAGTTCCTTATCATTGAAAATCTTCATCAAACCAAAATCTTTGAAGCCAGCATATATCTAGGTTGGTTCGTATGCCAACTTTGACTATCCTTATTAGCATCAATTATGAAGATATTCAAAAACTTTGGCTTGTTAGTAATTAATCACCACCGAATTTTGGAGATATTCCGAAAATAAAGACATGCATGGTTAATTATCTTTAATTTGATGGAGATGCTCAAGTGTAATTAAGAGTGTAAGAGGTTATGAGTTAACGCTGACGATAACAGCTTCTGGAAACATGATCATATATGCGATTCTAACTTTTTTCTCAATCAAAAGTTATATATGGGCAAAACAAGGGACATATGTCAGATTGGCTTGCTCTTATCATGACGATTCCTTATATATCGCTGTTATAGTGCAAAAGGTAAGGACCGGTTCTTCAATTTTGAAATTGATTTGGAGATTTGGCTATAGAAATTCATTAAAAAAAATACTACAGCTAACCCCATATACTTTTTCCAATAATCAACCTCACACTTGATATATCTCATTCGATGTTTGGTTAAAAAAAATTAAAATAAGAAAGAGAGAAATGAGACTTTTTTAAAAAATTAAATATTTAAATGAAGTACATTTCAGGAATAAATTAAAGTTGAAGGTTTTTTTTTAAAAGTTATGAATATATCCTCCTATCAAGACAAAATTAGAGGTATTTCCTATTGTTTAATTAACTAGCCTTTTTTATTATTTTTTAATAAAAAGGGAGAAGAAGAAGAAGAAGAAGAAGAAGAAGAAGAAGAAGAAGAAGAAGAAGAAGAAAGAAAGAAAGAAAGAACAAATACAAAGTAGAGCTTTTGTAACCTTAAATCTAGTTTTGGATTCTAGTATTGCAATTGGTTTGTAATGAGTAAAGTTCCGGTAGAATCGCCATTTGATGCAAAAGGATAGAGACCGCTTATCCACCGTCCATGATGTTATATGTGGCCAGGTGAGATTAAAACTTAAAACAGTCTTTGTCCCTCAAGTTAAAATGGTGTGGGAGCTTTATATATCACTCAAGTTAAAATTGTAAAGGCAAGAAAGTATTCAAGTGTCGAAATTGATAGATAATTTCAAGTACAAATTTGCTTTTTGTAATGTCTAAAAGCAAGAGCAAGTGAGTACCATAGTAGTATATATGTTTATCTTCCTCACTCTTTTTCTTCTTGATTCTATCACACCTTACAATTTTACCTTTTTAGATAATTATTTATTTTGATGAATTACAATTTTCTCCCATGCACATTAAGGTCCATTAAAAAAAAAAATTGTAAAACACTAGTTTGAATGGGTATCTACTTCAAAATATGCAACTACGTGTATAATCGAAAAATGTGATAAGTTGGTCAGGACATTAATGGCTAACAGAATAGTGCACAGTCGTCTTTCTAAGGCCAAGGGAATCACATTTTAGAAATGTTGCACATGATATGTACTCGTCCGATTAATCGATAGCTGCATCCATGATGAGAGGGAATAAAGAGCAAATTAAGGACAAAAAGTGTGCAATGATAGTTAGTGGAACATAACACACACGTAATGTCTCTTCCATAACGCATGCATGATTTGCTCTCAACTGATTTTGGAGTCCGATTTCAAAATAAAACAAAATGAAAGAAAGAAAAGAAAAGAAAAGAAAATGAGCTGCTTGCATAATCATTTCATTTTCCAAGGACAAAACCGTAATTTCCCCCTGCACCGCCGCAACACAAACACTAATAAAACTTCCGACAATAAACCAACTTAATTTCTAATTGATTGATTGATTAATCAAACATTTTCTTCCCTTTCCCTCTTCAAACAAATCGCTTTCCCACAGAACAATCCCCATTTCCAATATAGAATTCTAAACTTAACAGGCTAGGCCTATCGAATTATCAATTGAATCAACAAAATATGCACGAACCCTGCACAAGCCGAGCCTACGTGAGTCCAGCTTGAATACGAGCGAAATTCAGGCCTGTCCATATCCGTATTTGTTCATTTATTTTATTCCAGTCTAGATTTCTGTTCGGCTTATTTAATTATCAAACGGGCTAGGGCTCTGAGCTTCTTTAACGTCCCTAATCACCAACCAAGGACAAAACCGTAAATTCCACTTCATCCGCACTGACTCAACACAGAGACACTAAAAAATTTCCAACGTTAATGAACCAACTTTCTCATCAATGAAACCTTTTTTCCCTTCCCCCCCAAACAAATCCCTTTTTACAAACCCACCCCCATTTCCATCCACACTCTATATAAACATCTCTCTTCCCCCTCTCTCTCTTAAAAAAAATCAAAATTTCCTCAAACCCTAGAGAGAGAAAGTGGGAAATGGTGAAGTTTTCGAGGCAGCTCGATGCTCAACTGATCCCCGAATGGAAAGATGCCTTCGTCAACTACCGCCAATTGAAAAAGCACGTCAAAAAGATAAAGCTCTCGTTTTTACGCTCGTCGCCGCCGCTCTCCGATGGTTCCGATCCCGATTGGGTCGGTTTCTCCCTCCTCGACCCGATCCGCAACCTCGCCGGGTGCCGCCGCGGCCCCGCCCTCGACCGCAGCCCTTCGATTGAGGTTTGCATTTTGAAATTTTCGAAAAGTTTGAATCTTTTTTACTCGATTTGGTGATTTTGGGATAATTGGGGATTTTTTGCTTTTTTGGGATCACGAGAGCGTCGTGGGATCGTGATGCATTCTCCAAATGATAAAAAGCGCGCCTTTTCCCCCCAAATTTATGCAACTTTTCCGTTACGATTGTTTTATGCAATTTTTGGGTTTTTGTAGGGGGACGAAGAGAATTTGTATGGGTTGGAGCTGGTTCAATCGAGAGAAGAGGAGGTAATAATTTTTTGAATTATTTATTTTAAATTTTGGGAGTTCAAATTTTTATTTGTTTTTTGAAATTTTTGAATAGGTGAAGGGGTTTTTCGAAAAATTGGACAAGGAGTTGGAGAAAGTGGACGGTTTCTATAGGACCAAAGAGACTGAATTTTGCGAGCGAGCTGAAATTTTGAATAAACAGCTTCAAATTTTAATTGATTTGAAGAAAATCCTCGACGAGCATCGCCGCCGATGCCGCCTGCAGATGGCCAATGAGTCCCGGAACAGCGATCTCTTCTGTCGTCTCAGCAACTCTTCGTCCTTTTCGGGTATGTGAATATATATATATATATATATATATATATATATATATATATATATATATATATAACTTTGAATTAAAAATTGTTATCATGGAATTGATATAACCGATTTTATATGGATTTTTGCTAACAGATACCACTAGCCGTGACGAGACGCCGACTGAAAATCCGAACCCTCCCATTGCAGATGAGATAATCGCCGCACTGGAGAGGAACGGAGTCATCTTCGTCGGCTCCGTGCGGACGAAACCGAAAAAGGGGCTGAAACCAAAGACGACGACGATGAGGATCGACATCCCGGCCACGGACGCGACGAAAACGATCTCGGCCGTGACGTCGATGATATGGGAGGACATCGTCAACGGACTGAGGAAGGAGGGAGGCGGCGGAGGAGAAGGCGGAGATTATATTAATAGAAAAAAGATCCAATGCGCAGAGAAAATGATCAGGGGCGCTTTTCTTGAGCTTTACAAAGGGCTCAACCTTCTGAAAACGTACAGGTATGCGTTAGGGGTATAGTCGTCAATTTGCGTTTTTTTTTTGCATGCAAGCAACAACGTGTTTGCGCTGCTTTGCTAGTTTGAGATTACCATTCTGCCCCTCTTACTTGTATATATATACAAAATGTTTGTTTTTGCAGCACACTCAATATGGTGGCCTTTACAAAGATAATGAAGAAGTTTCACAAGGTAAAATTAATTTTAAAAAAAGAAAGAAAAAGAAATAGAAAGTTGATCCATATAAATATATGTTTATTAGAAGGTGCCAAGTATATCGTATATTTTCTGGCGAGATTGTGCATATCATGACACGCCTACATAATTATCCCAGCTTAAATTAATAGCAGAAGTCACTGAAAAGATTCCGGATTCGTCCTCTCACATGAGGGCATCGAAAACAGGCTAGGAAACAGATCGTATCCGAAATATTTGGGGATAAAGGCAAGCATGCGGCATCTTATGACTCAATGGTGGTTGATGAAAGAACTAGAAGCACTAGGATCCCTTTTCAACTTGGAATCGTTATATTTGCTGCCATGAGAGAGGGGTATTTAGGTAAAAGAAAGTGGAAAACAGCTGGGATTATTACTTCATTAATTTTTTTTTTGAAGAAATTTTACTTAATTAATTTAAATTTGCGTATAGTTAACGTACGTAAGCACTAAAACGAGGCCCCTTTTTTTAAGCGTAGTGGGCCACGTCACGTTTTATTGGAGAGTGGGGCCCACAGAAGTTAGACTGTTGTCTGAGATGCCTACTGTTGAGAGAAAATGGGGAGGAGCCAAAAAGAGTCGAGAGAGAGGTTGGAGTCTCATGCACCTTTCACGTGAGAGCCATGAAAATATGTTGGGAGTTTGTTAGCCAAAAAGTAAAAAAAGAGGGGGGGATGGATTTTAATTCCAATTTCCCTTCCTTCTCTTTTCCGAGCGCGGCATCGCAGTGCGGCGCCGGAGAGCAAAACGGGAGGACATCAACAGGCCCAATTCCCTGAGGCTGAGCCATGCGAGTGCAGCCATGCATGAGGATGCGGTTTACGTTAACCCCATTTTTCATATTAAAATTATGTATAAAAACTCTTTGCAGCGAGGGTAAGAGTTTTGTATATATATATGCATGAAAAATATGGTTCGCACCTGCAATGAATGTGCAACCTTGTAAGAGAAATATATAGATATTATATGACTTTAATACTCATAAGATGGATCAATAGAACATTTTATAGAATGTAAAAAAAGATTTAAGATAATTCAAGACAAATCATATATAATAGAAATTTTAAGTAAATAGTGTTTTGACATTATAATAGTAGATGCCAGAGAATTTTCTTAAGGACAATTGTATATTTTGATATCTTTATTTTTAATTTGCTAGATATAGCATAAAGGATAAACTAGTTTTAAATATTGTGAGGGTAAAGGGCGAGAGAATTTTGTAAGCCGCAGCCATATATATTTTGGTATCTTTAACTTTCGTTTATTAGATATTTTTAACATAAAGGATAAAGGAAATTGATTTCTTATTTGTGTTGATGTGAAGGTATCGAATCAACGAGACTCAGGGTCGTACTTAAAGAAAGTGAAGAGATCATATTTCGTTAGCTCCGATAAGGTATATATTCGCATCTATTCTCTCTCTCTCTTTCATGCAATCTTCAAGGAAATTAACTGAAATTGTATCTTTAGATATGAACTAGTTGGCAAAATAACAAAAAGAAAGAAGAAGAAGCTTAAGTGTAGTGTGTGTGTGTGTGATGCCAAAAAATATATTTGAAAAAAGGAGTTTAGAAAAAGAACAAAATAGAAATTTCCTGCACTAAATTTTTACAGAGACTTTAGTTTTAAAAAAAATAGAAACATATATATTAAGGATGATAAAAGATGAGGGAGGGAGGGAGGGCATCAAATAAAGCTTTCAACTTTTTGGGTTAAGTGAGGGCCTCCGATACATTGGGACCCACCTCCCATCGCTTTCGGTTGGATTGTGGAGGACAGCTCTTGTCTCCTCGATCTCAAGTTTTTTCTTTCTTTTGTTTCATAAAATTTCTTATTTATGTCTTATTTGATTGAAATTTGAGCATCTTTAAGATTCTTGTGGGTTTGAATATGAACCATTGAACCACTCCCAGCACAATCTCAGATCAAAGAATATGATACCAACACCATCACCATCACCATCCGAGGGGGGAAAAAAAGCTTATAATCAATTGTAATATGATCTCAATAAATCCTTAGTTTCTTTTTTATTTTTATTTTTATTTGTGACTCTAAGGTTGCGGTGGCACTCTGCACCACCTATCTCTTAGGGGCTGTTTGGTTGCAAGATTATGAAATTTGGATTCTAAAAGAGTATAATTGAAAATTTCTTAATTTGGTAATTTGTTGTTTGGTTGGTATTGGATTTGTAGATCCTTATAATTTTTGTTTACAAGAAAGTGGAATTTGGATTTGAGTATTCTAGAGAGAGAGATAGAGAGAGGATTATTAAATAAATAAAGTACGTCCCATCTAAAAGTAGAATGAATAGTGTCAAATCCTTGCAAATTCTATAAAATTTTTAGGATTCAAGGATTCTTGTTTTGTGGTGGGGCCTCCATAAAAAACAAAGGAATCCTACAAATCCAAATTCCACAACCAAACACAAAATTATGGAATCCTCTCAAATTTTTGGATTCCACAATCCAAATCTTTCATAATCCTACAACCGAACAGGCCCTTAGTTAGCATTAATATTTTAGTCAAAAGTAAATATTTTATTCCATCTTTCACAAGAATCGAAGCTAGATCATAAACATGTTGCATAATAACTATATTTAACTCGTACTTCCATATAAAATCAAGAACAAAAACTAGAATGATTGCCATGCACTTGAGAAATTTATGTAACAATGATTTATTTTTTTATTTATTCTTCTGTATTTGAAGGTGGTAAGACTGGTAGACGAGGTGGAATCCACATTCACAAAGTACTTTGCAAGCGATGACAGGAAAAAGGCAATGAAGTTTCTTAGGCCCCAACAGCCCAAGGATTCTCACATGATCACTTTCTTAGTTGGTATGCTACACTCATAAACATTTTACTCACCTATTATTCCATTTGCATTATTCTTTTATTCCTATGACGTAGAGGTTAATAAAAGCCTTCAATATGTTTTCACATGACAAAGTGATTGAGTTAGTTTATTTTTTAAAAATAATTAGAAAGATCCCAATCTGCATGATTTTCAATCAAATATACTAAAGACATGCTATTCAAGACTGGACCACAATGGCTAAAAGTTGATGAAAAGCCGGTGGTCATCTACATGCATTTCAAGTTTTAAGACTCCATTATGAGTCTGCTTTATCAAAATCACGACCATCACGAGCTACCGTAACTCAAATCATCAGGGTCTTATAACCTTGCAAAACCTTGCACGATTTTGAATTAATCAATTTGTAAAATCTCATAGGTTAGATCGCGGATCTAGATAGACCCGAAGTTGGATTTCGAGTTTTGTGAGTAAATCCATATTTACCATATTTATATATGTATGCTCTATTGGAAATTATTACTCCAATAAATAAAACTTAAGCGACTATAAAGAGCAATAATTAGTTTAATCATGTAGGTTAGCTTGAATGGATGATAAAACATTAATACCAAATTGTTGTAAGTTCGAATTCTTGAGGAGTTAATTTTTATTTTAATTTAAATATCCTTCTAGAAGATAATGGATTCCTTGCGTTTACAACTTTCTTTTTCCAAAAATCCCTTGCATTATTTACATGAATGTTGAAATTCATTCCAACAATAAAAGAATACTGCTAATATAAAGCAAATTGATTTTAGAGTTTTGCAATTATCACATGTTTTATCAACAAAAGCGATTAATACATGCTAGTTAAAGCTGCAACAAAAGAGATCTTGATGTTGACTCGATATAATATATTTTTGGGTCAAGCCACAATTGTTAACTAATCATCTAGTACACATATAAAAAGAATAACAATATCTAAACCAAATTCAAATCCTAATCTAATAGTTATGAAAGTTAGTTGTATGAATTATCTTTTTAATTACTGTACAAAACTTTTAGCCCTATAACAATCCAATCCTGGCTCCGCCAGTGGCTTTGATTGTATAATTTACAAAATGACAAGTTTATATTTTCACAAGAAAAAATATTTAATGCCCATCTTTTCTCAGCTATGCATGCGCATGGATACCAATCACCATCTCACCTGAATCTTTAATTGTCCCATGGTGGATTGATGAGGAACGCAATGTATGATTGTTGTTGGTCCCTTGCATGATTAAGACGCCCATCTGTCCCCATTCAGATCTTTTTCTGCTGCTTGAGATAGAACTTTTAATAGTTAGTACCACAACAATCTGAATGCAAGGAAAAATATATATTCTGAATAACTGGAACCATACCAATCAAATGGTAAACCCGATATAACTCGGTATGAACCGTAACGGTCATTTTTAGATCAGAATCAGCTATTTTGGATCGGGATCGACTGAGATTTTAAACCATGGTTGAATGTAGTTAAGACATCGTAACTACAACCAACCAAACATATTGTTCAATCTGTAAGTAGTTGGATGCAAATGCATTACCTCTTCAATTACTTGAGGGCTCGTCTTTCTTCAGGTTGTTGAAAGTTGAAACTAATTAGGAAAAGCATTCCTAAAATATCAAAACTTGGGTCTCTTTTCATATTATCATGCTTACCTAAGAATGGGTTATTTCTGTTGCAGGTCTGTTCACAGGCAGTTTTGTAGCATTGTTTAGTGTGTACGCAATCTTGGCTCACACGTCTGGCATCTTCTCAGACTCTTCTTCGACTCGATCTGCCTACATTGAAACTGTTTACCCTGTTTTCAGGTACAAAAATTTCATATAAATTCAAGGGAAACTCATTAATCTGAATGCTTAATTAACTTGAGTTTAATGCTGATAGAAACACTAGTAGGGCTTGCTTGTTCAATTTGACCTTCTCATGTCGCTACAAGCACAATTTTACAAGAAAAAAATATTTGTGCTTATCATTACAAGGAAAACCCATTAATATGAATGCTTAGGTTTGAGTTTAATGCTAACAAAAACACTGTCAAGCTTAGCTTGTGCAAGTTGGCCTTCTCATGCTAGAGCACCATCACATTAATTAAAGAAACCCCACTAAGATCATACTTTTATTAGAGTGTTGTTTCCCACTAACATCATGATAGGCTTCCAAGAAAGAAAGAAAGAATGAGAGGGTTTGCAACCAAGTGATATGACCGTGAGGCCACTTGTTAAGCAAGCACTAATGCACCTTTTAGCTTGAGGTGGCAATCATTATAGGGTAAAGGTGTTGTAAATATCATCGTAATGGGTAATTAAAAAATAAACTTTTTGTACTAAAACAACTAAGAGTAAATTAAACCTATACCCTAGAGGATAAATATTTGAAATGCTAATTTATCTTTTAAATTTAAGTTTAATGGAAGAGATAACTAATATTTGTACTCTAGAGGATAAAAATTGATAGTAGTCTAGACATGATACCATGAAGTATGAGATATAATATGGCACAAAGTAGTTAGTAGGATTATACATGATTGCAATATATCAGAATTAAAGGTGTAAAAGCATACAAAAGGTAGTTTGTAGGCAATTGATTTTAGAAATCGATACATGGTCACATGAACTAATTACTAATCTACATATCCTTTTAATAGTTATAAGTACCGCATATGATTATATAAAAGTATGTCTCCAAAATTATTGTACAAATTTTGGCCAGACGAGGGTACAAGAGTAGGAATGAACCTTTGAAAGAAAAAAAGAAGATTCAACAAAATTATGTTTGAATGCATGAGAAATGCACTTGGTACCTGATCCTAATCCATAGTGTTGCCTTCTTTTGTGCAGCATGTTTGCTCTTCTTAGCCTGCACATATTCTTATACGGCTGCAACCTGTTCATGTGGAAGAGCACAAGAATAAATCACAACTTCATATTTGAATTCTCGCCGACCACGGCCTTAAAGCACAGGGATGCATTCCTCGTATGTACCTCATTTATGACAACTGTCGTGGGAGCCATGGTCATCCAACTCGCGCTGAAATCTTCAGGGTGGATCTCCCAAGATCATGTCGATGCTCTCCCTGGAGTTCTCTTGCTGGTAACATTTAATCCTAGATCATCCCAAATTATTAATTGTTTAGAAGGCTAAATTGAATTTAAAAGATATCACCTCAAATTTAACCATCAGTAGCTGCACAAAACACTCCTAGAGATAATTTGGAAATGGAAAAAAGAAAAGAAAGAAATCTTAACGGCTATTAAATTTAGGGTTAAAATAGAGGTTTTTCAAAATTTACAGCGGTATCTCTATACATGCATTTTTTGCAGTTTAGCCGATTTACTGTTTAATAGGAACACAGACACAAGAATACACAAACAGAGGAAATTAATTCACTGAAACATGGTTAATTATAGATAAATCTTTACAAACACAAGTAATAGAAGAGCTTAAACATTATTATTTTTTGTACAATTCCTGTTACGCTCTAACTTTTTTGTTCTACTTTGTGTTTCAGCTTTTCATAGCAATCCTCATATGTCCGTTTAATGTTCTGTACCGCTCTACACGTTACTGCTTCTTGCGGGTGATGCGCAATATAGTCTTCTCTCCATTCTACAGAGTAAAACAATCGAAACTTAATAAGATTTCATAACCAATCCCTCATTTATCAATTTTGAAGGGTTGATCAAGCTTTTCTATTGTTTCCACAGGTATTGATGGTGGATTTCTTCATGGCTGATCAACTTACAAGTCAGGTGAGCCGCTCATTCGAGTATTATATAAGCTCAGAAACCTTGTGCTTGGTTAAGTTACATTCTCTCACTATCTCTTTTTCTGGATTGTTTGTAACAGATCCCACTGTTAAGGTATATGGAGTTCGCATCATGCTATTTTGTAGCGGGTTGGTTCAAGTCCGATCCGTATGAAACTTGCACACGCAGCCAGCAATACAAGCTCATGGCTTATGTTATCTCATTTCTTCCCTACTACTGGCGAGCCATGCAGGTATCCTTCCATATATACCATACATCAATATTTAAAAATAGGGTTTTTTTAATTAAAAATTTTCAAAGCATTCTGAACTTTCATTAGACTTATGGACATCTGATAGAACATTTCACAACACTTTAGAAATGCTCAAAGTGTCTTATAGGAACATTAAATATATCACATAACTACCCTGAAATTGTAGTTCTCGTCAATACAATACCGATTTCTTAAAAAATATGTAGCTTACTGCCAGTAATTGCTTTTGCCTTTAGAGTTCTATTACACCTTGGACACAAATTACACAAACTCTTATTTCTGTTTTAGTGCACTCCTATATCTTTAGTTATGATGCCACATTATTAGTCATATGCAAAAATCCATATGTGCATGCACACACATAAACATGGAGGTATACTAATCTTATTATGTTAATGGCTTCAAGTGTGTCAGAAGATACATAGAGGAAGGTTACGACCCTAACCACCTCGCAAACGCCGGCAAATATGTGTCTGCCATGCTGGCGGCTGCCGCCAGGTGGAAGTATGCTGTGGACCCCACACCATTCTGGCTCGCAGTCGTCATCATTGTGTCCACAATGGCCACAGTCTACCAACTGTATTGGGACTTTGTCAAGGACTGGGGGCTCTTCGACCTAAACTCCAAGAACTTATTGCTCAGAGATGACCTTATTCTAAAGAACAAGAGCACCTACTATGTATCTATTGTAAGTCTAAACACAAACACCTTATCAATCAATTTAATCACTTAGTGAACACATGAATTCTCACTTTCTATTGGGATGCAGGTCTTAAATTTTGTACTAAGGCTTGCATGGATAGAAACCATTTCTCACATCAGATTGGGCCCTATCGAGTATCGTTTGGTCGATTTCTTGCTTGCCTCATTGGAGATTATCCGACGAGGGCACTGGAATTACTATAGGTATCTTTTTCTTTTAACTCTACAACCGTGATTAATATTTGAAATCTAAACTACACTAAAATACCCTTATCTATTGCTATTTTTCCATTAAATTACCTCAACTCTTTTTTTATTACATTAGACCTCCTTTAAAGTGCTACATTTAAGGGAATAAGTGAACAAAAACTTCCCTGGAAACCAAAGTTTAAGGGAGTCAAGGATAGTTAAGGGTAAATTAGTGTAATTTAGCTATATTTGAAAGAGGGCTAATATGATATTGAAATGTCATTTAATCTAAAGGTTGGAGAATGAGCATCTGAACAATGCGGGCAAGTTTAGAGCGGTGAAGACGGTACCGCTCCCATTTCGTGACATGGAATCGGATGATTGAGAAGAAGTTTCCCTATAGCCAATGCATATAGATTAAAAAGGCTTAGGAGGAATTTGAATGGAGGCGAAAACTGAGGTTTTGAAGAAATAACAAAGTAACTACTAAATTAACCCACGGAGTTTTGAAGAGATTCTAGAAGATTCCTTCAGATTGACAATGTGAGGAGATTACGTGCATCCTTAAGGCTGGATCGCTTATAATCAAGATTCAGACAATTTGCATAAAAGAACAGGTGTACTGGACGTAGGTAGGCAGTGGGTGATTTCTAGTTCAAGAGGAGGTGATGTACTATTGTGAATCATATGTAAAGTAATCAGGCTTTTGATTGAAGAAACATTTACATAATTAATCGATAAAATCGATTTCTACAAATTTTCTAATATCTTGCAGATTGTTTTTGACTATTTCAGTTAGGAAAAGCCTACGATTGACTTATTTTATATGTAAGATCTAAACAAGTTATCATCAAGTAATATCTAAGAGGTAACCAACATGTACAGAACTTAATAAATGCAAAATTGCATTTTGGAAATTGTTTTAGATAAGGATAAAGAACATGGCCATCTTAGACATGTATTCACTGTTGCATCTTTGTAGTAAATTTCTAGGTATATTTATATATGAAAAAGCACAATATATGGATACTTGTAGGGTGTTTTTCGTCACCCCATTGAGATGGGAATACGCGCACGCTTGTCAGGCGCATTACAGATTCCCCCTGCCTAGGGTAGGCCGGGGTTTATTAATTGTGGGGATCCGAATCTCCGGCAGCTGCGGACTAAGCTACCGTTAATTACCCCTCGCATTTGGAGCGAAGGAACCTCTGATTTGACGGGTTAAACTGGTCATGCGAACTCAATTTGCCGTGTTGTGTTTTGAAGGGGTTTTGGAAATATCGAGGGCCCCGCAGAGTTTTTACGGGGGTCCCGCTATCCGGATAGCGGGCTGGGGGTCAAGGGGGCTAGCAGCCCCCTTGCGGGGTGCGGGGCAGCGCCCCGTTAGAAATTTTTTCTAACGGGGGAGACATATTTAATATGGAGTGCACAAAAAAAGAAGGGAAAAAGCGTCTTAAAGACGCGTATGTAGCATGTGGGCGCCTCAGCGCCCGGGGTCACGTGGCGCACACGTGACCGTTGGGCGCCTCAGCGCCCCGGGGTCACGTGGCGCACACGTGACCGATGGGCGCCTCAGCGCCCGGGGTCACGTGGGCACACGTGACCATTTGGGCGCCTCAGCGCCCGGGGTCACGTGGGCGCACGTGACCGTTGGGGGCCTCAGCGCCCGGGGTCACGTGGGCGCCTCAGCGCCCCGGGGTCACGTGGCGCACACATGACCTTTGGGCGCCTCAGCGCCCGGGGTCACGTGGGCGCACGTGACCACTGGAAAACACCCGCTGGAGGGGGGGCCTAGCCCCTAGGTTGGGGGAGTTGAACTCCCAAGGGATTTTTGGAGTTAAACTCCTGGCAGAAATTAATTTATGGAGTTAAACTCCAACGGATCTAGAAAGGAGTTAAACTCCTAGAAATCTTTTGCCCTTCTTCTGAGCCTTGGATCTGTCCAAAGTTAGATTCTTGGAGATGGGTCTCCTTCTTTTCTTTTGGCCGGACCTTGAAAATCAAGAGGTGTGAAATTTTAAAGATCTCTCTTTTTGGAGATCTAAGTTCCCCTTCGTAGGTTTTGTGGTGGAAAACTATTTATTTTGAGAAAAGAAAGAGTTAAACTCTTGATTTAATTCAAAAGAAAGAAGAAGGTTTTTAGAACCTTGAAGAAGGAGAAAGAGGCACAAGCCCTAGATTTTTTTGAGGGGAATGAAAAAGTATATGCTTTATTCATCATCATGTTGCCTTATATAGGCTTACATATTTACATATAGCCCCTTGGGCTTTACAAAAATGGCATTTTAGCCATCCCATGGCTCATGTGCCATTTCATTTTTGCACATAAGCCATGGGCTTACAAAATATTGGCTTTATGCCCATTTTGTTTACATTCATGCATAAACAATTACATAAAAATTATTTATTACATGATTTTGTTGTTGGCATGGGGAGGCTGGCTGCGGGCTCAACTTGGGCATGGGCCTGCTTGACCTGGGCTTGGGCCCACCTAGCTTGGGGGTTGACCTTGACTTTGACTCGGTCAACCGGGGTGTAAATTTTTACCCCAACAATACCTAATGAATGTGTTACAGTTAAACATATGCAATGTGTTTACTATATTTCCCTGTGTCATCTCATGTAAAATAAGAATCTAAGAGGTAGAATAAGAGCAGAGTAAAATGTGCAAGGGAGAGAGAAATTCAAGAAATTAAGCAGTCAAGAGTGGGCAAATTTTTCTCAATAATATGTCATCGTCTACATAAGAAACCTTAATATATAATATGCCTAAATTCATTAAGCAGTCAACAATCTACAAGTTGTTCTCCTTTAAATGGCAATTGTATGCTATGAACCATGTGTGAATGTTTAACGTTATTATTCATTGATCCTGGTATATCATAATGAGATACAATCTTCGGCTGACTCTAATCAAGCAGTTCTAATTCAGATTGCTTATGCCAGCATGTTCGATAATTTGATCTAAATTTGGCAATCAAGATTGCATCCATGTAGCAACCCATGTACTAACACAGATTGAAATCTTGTGAAATGTTTAAGTTCTAAGTTGAAATAACAATGGCATGCTTGCCCTGATGGCAAAAAGCCCCAGTGCAATACTAAATCTTCGGTGCTTATGTAAATGTAAAGCTAATCTTATTCATAAGCTTTCAGGATTTATTAAAATAAGATTATATATGTCAAAAGTTGCTCGGGCATATGCAATGAAACCAAACCTATGATTATTCACTTATGTAATGATCCACTATAACCATATTGCTACAAACATGCTTATCTTGAACCAATTGCTTTACTATATGACGGGTATTCAGAGGATTGCACCAAGCTCAAATGCATTGTGCATTATAAAGCACTAACTTCAAGCACACAAAATTTCCACCTATTGGCTAAAAGAACGGAATTGGGTTCTCTTTTTCTTTTTTAATATTTTTTTTTGAAGTTCAAGTTAAAAAAGAAAAATTATCTAAATCATTCAAACTCTTTAAAATTACCAAATGAGATTAGCTTGAGAAAAGAAAGAAAAAATAATATAAGATTTGGTAAGCTTTACAGAGGAAGTTAAGAAAGTAGTTATTGGGCAAAAAGCAGAAGTCTCTTTCATGATGCACAAAGGTTTCCTAACTTTTAACTTATCGCCTTGTTTTCTCACATGGCCATGATAGATCCCACTCCCCTCTAATCTTTTCTATAAATGAAGAAACCTGAACATGAAGTTTCCTATCAAAACTTATTCTCCAACTCTTTTTATGAGACTATGAACAAGGGAAGAGGCAGTTGCATTATTGCTAAGGTGGCAGTTTTTGCCTTTTTAGTCATTGTAACTTCTCCATCATGCATTCTGGCAGACAACCACATAGTTGGAGATTCACAGGGTTGGGGATTATCGGTTCGTATCCAGATTGGGCTAATGGCAAGACCTTTGCTGCTGGAGACACACTTGGTCTCTCCCTCTTGATATACCTCTCAACTCATTATACAATTTGCTAATCTTGATTTGGTGCCTTAAGATTTAGCGTTGTGATTCATTAACCAACACCATTTTAGTTAATGGTTTATTGGCCTAAAATGGAGATTGCTCAGTGCTCCAACTTACTAGGCAGTTAATTTTAGGCCACCTTGATCATGACCAAGCGAAACAAGAAGCGAAAAATTTAAGTGCATGCATTTTTTAGGCCTTTTGGCTTTGGAGACTAGATAAACATAGGAATATTTTAGCGGAGGAAGCTAAACTCACGTGGAGCTATAGGTTATGCAATTTAGAGTTTGCGCAGGTCTAGCTCCACTTATAAAATAAGTTCTCCGTATTGTTTGGTTTTGGTGTTATTTTAAATCTGAAAGTTATTTTCTACGGTATCTTCGGAGTAAAGATAAATGAGGCTCGAGTGGATTTTAGATAACTTTCAACCTTTAGATTTAGATAACTCCAAAACCATATCCAACCTGGGTGAAGCTAGGAATTGGGTGATGACTTTAGAAAGAAGTGAGGATTGGTAGGGCATGAAAATTATGGCAAGAATGTCACAAAAGTTCAAGGCATGCAACCAACAAAAGGATGAAGAGACCAGCCCTTGTTAGTTACAGGAGAAAGGTGTCTACATGACTCCAACTATACAATTCTTAAAATAAACTACAAAACTCCAGCACTTCTGTTATTCGAACTTATCTTCGAAGCCAAACAAAGCCTTACTTGTTGTGCCATTTGTAATATAACCTAATACATTTCGCATGCCAGATGGAAAGGTTTACAACATATTTATTAATAAACTCTTTTTCGTATGAATTTCACAGTTTTTAACTACCAAGCCGGTGTCTACAATGTGGTACCTGTTAGCATTGCCGGCTACAGAAGGTGCAAGGCAACAGGAACAGCATCAACAACGGGCAACGGCGCGTTTGCTGTGAAGAAAGGGGCAAACTATTTCATATGCAGCATTCCTGGTCACTGCCCTGCAGGAATGAAGATCCTAGTTAATGCTCAGCGAGAGAAAGCTCTGTCACAAAGGCTTCCAATATTAAACTTCAGTGCTTGAGGGGGTCACTCTTGTATGTAAGCTTAAATAATGATTAAACTTTAGTTCTGGATTGTTAGTCAGAAGCGTGTGATATGAATGTATGGCTGTGTGAGAAAATTTGGCCTTCAAAGCATAATAAGATCGTAACTTTTCCAGATAGTAAGAATCCTATAATTGTTGTGCGCTTACTCTTTTCATCGAATATAGTATAAGAGAGTTGTGAATACTAAACTCTAGGTTTCAATATCAATGACAATGTTGTAGTCCTATGTGACAGGAAACTAGGAAAGTCGTGCACTAATCGTTGAATGTGAGACCAAGGACGACAATATTTGTACTACTATCTTCAAACTTTATCAAGTAAAATACAAGTGTCCATTCTTATACAAACAACAACTGAGCCTTTTATCCCAAGCATATGGGGTAGCCTACATGAACCAACATGAGAATCACGCCGGGTCCAGCACATGAATCCTCTGCCTCCACTCACTCCTATCAAACAATATACTTTCATTGAGTCCTTTGGCAACCATATCGTTTCGTATCACCTCCATCCATGTTTTCTTCGGTCTCCCTTTTGCCCTTTTGCCATTGCCCATATCGAGAGTATCTATTCGTCGGACCGGTGCTTCCATAGGTCTGCGTCGCACATGACCAAACCATCTTAACCGGTTTTCCCGCATCTTCTCCTCCACAGGGGCGACACCAACTTTTGTACGGATATCCTCATTTCGCACCTTATCTTTTCTAGTGTTACCGCACATCCAACGAAGCATGCGCATCTCCGCTACGTGCATCTTCTATGTATGATGTTTCTTAGGAGCCCAGCATTCTGTACCATATAATAAGGCAGGCCGAATAGCGCTCCGATAAAACTTTCCTTTCAATTCTTATAAACAACAAAATAGTACAATATATACCATATTTCATCTGAATCCAGATGATAGTATCTCTATTTCCCTGTCACATACATATCTGAATTATTACTTCCTTAGTCATACGACATCAATATTGTAATGTATTACCAATGAGCAATAGCTCAGTTGGTATGGCACTTCCATCTCGGGGAGAGTGCAGGGTTCGATCCCCAGTGGGGGAGTGGCCACAATTTAACGTTTTCGGGGGCAAATTCGTGGGTCCCTTTGGGGTGTGTGTGATGTGGGTTGAGTGTGTTATATGCATAGGTTAGGGCTTACATGCAAAAAAAAATATTGTAATGTATTTGTACCGTGTCATTTTGATATGTGTGTCAGATCTTAAAGTTATTGTCTTAATTGCCCAAAAAAAACCACTAAAATTGTTAGAAAATTAATCCCAAACTCAAATCCTCCATCCTAACTCTACAATAATATTTAACCATATATGCCAATACAAACAACCTTTTATACCCGAATGCTCATTTAATCATCCAGCTATTCAGACTTCCAAAGAATTGAAAATTTTAAGAAATGGTAGAATGCTGTTGTACGGTGCATATATGAGATAGGAGAAGCTGTGTCAAGTATGCCGCTTACATGGAATCATCGTAGTGGAGATAAGAGATCAAAGATATTTTGCAATGACTGCCTTCATTGAGTGATGGTTCACAACTTCACAGTACTATCAAGCGAATCCGTGAATCAACCATGGAGAAATCCACAACCGACACCTTGAAAACATAGGGAAAGCTTGATCAGCACTTTTAGAGCTGTTAAAAGAGGGGCTGATAATAAAATTAGCAAGTGACGGTGCTTTACTTTGTAGAATGGTAATGCCTAAGACCGGGTTTCACATTCGTTGGGTGAGGTGATTACTGAGCTGGAAAAAATTGAAGATAGTCAAGAGGCGGTGATTAGATTGCAGACGTTACAGCAATAACTACCAGCATAATGGTAACTAAAATAGTTTCTTTGAGCTACTAGACCATAAAGGACTCTAATTTGAATATATCTCCTACTACATACAAACAGACACGTAAAAGTCAGCATGTCATATATTTGTTGTTTGCATGAAGATGCAATAAAGATTTACAGCACAGAATACAACACAGCACGTTTCAGCAATCTCCTTATACAATCATCTATGCAAATATCTTGTTGTGTGATCTAAGCCAGAAGGCCAAAAAAGAATTATCAGCTATTATTGAGAGACACTACAATGATAGCATTACCAACAATTTGCTGCGATTTGGCCTTGTTTAAATGCAGCACTACAAACCTGAAATTTCAATATCGGCTTATTCTCCAAGTCATTTCAGTGACAGTTTGGATATGAAATTCAATCAAGAGAAAGTTGCATCACTAAAGTGGCAAACTTGGCCATCTTGGTATTTTGTGTTCTACGTCATGCATCTTGCCGCAAAACACGTCAGATATTTGAACAGGTGGAGCTCTTCATTATCCTACATTAAGACAATAAATATGCCGTTCTTTCTGTTGCGGCTAAAAATATTGGGTTGCATTTTAAACCAACACCATTTTAATTGAAACCAAGGTTATACCCAAATATACAGTGATCGTTTTTTTTTATTGCTATTGATAGACTAGGCTTTGTTTGCTTAAGTTTGCTCAAAGTTAATTTTAGTGGTGTTGATGCAGGAATGACGAGGGAGAATGGATGATAAGAGATGGAACACGATCAAAAGATGTATCCAATGATCGCAAGGTGGAACTTGTTGCCATCAAATTAAAGAAGCATACATCTATTTGGTGGTAGTAACTCAAGAATCGGTGCCTTCATCTGAGCAAGCTGAAAATCTCATCATCGGAGAAAATGAGGAAAGTGCTCAAAAAGAAGTTCTTGCCAAAGAATTATTTGCAAGATACTTCTCTTAAGCTCCACCGTTTCAAACAAAATAAGCTTTTGGTTGAAGAATACATGAAGATCTTGATCGTTATATGTTGCGATGTAGCATACGTGAACCGGTGAAATAAACTAATGCTCATTCTCTTGGTAGTCTTTGGTCGGATATACATGATGTGGTCCAATTACAACCCTATTGGATGCATCAAGATATCTTCAAACTGCTTAAGAAAGTTGAGAAGCAAACTAAAGAGAAGGAGAAAAGATGGCCAAAAAGTCTTGGTGGTAATCGGCTTTTCGGTCGAGAGAAAACTTGCACCTCGGGTATTGATTTGCAAGTGTCTAAAACTCATGAATTAAAGGATCCTTCTGATCATGATAGTTTGGTTGAGTTGACGACACTCTCATTTATAGCAGCGGCCTAGCATATGAAATATATTCAGCTATTTTATGAAGTGCTAAGAAATGAAAAGCATTATGCTGATTTGAGGAAGGGCCTTTTAACAAATAACTTAATATTTTCGGGCTATGTTCTGTTGACCATAGGCCTCTTGGCAAAACCATCGAGAATTAAAGCTATTACTTCGTGGCCAAAACCTGTCTCAAGACATCCATACCCTTAATGGTCTTGTTTCTTTCTATGGGCGCCTCATCAAAGGGTCAATATTCATCACTGCTCCTATCGTCGAAAGCTTAAGTTATATTAATTTTAAATGACCTCATTCATGATGATGATCAATTAATCATTATAATAAGCATTGTTGAAGATTATTGAGGAAAGTCAGTATTCAACCACAATTCAGTTTGTTCCATCATCCATTAGACAAAGTAAAGGTGTTAATTGAAGCTTAAGTGATCTTCTGAGAAGCTTCATCAATAAGAACATTCGATAATGGGATCTTGCATTAGCACAAGCCGAATTTGTTTACAACCAATGTTTTGGCCGAACTACCGGCTTAAGTCCACTTAAAATAGTCCACGGATGAAACCTAATTAGTCCAACAGACGTAACCTCTTTTACTATTACTTGTCATTTCAATGGTCATGCCGAAACCCGCGCCAAACTACATGTACAAATTCAAGATCGTAATACCAAGCAAAACAAGAAATAACTAGAAGCTCCAAACAAGCATCGAAAGACACTAACTTTCCAAAAACGTGACTTGGTGTGGATTCATCTTCACAAGGAATGCTTTCCAATTGGTTGTCATTGCAAGCTCAACCCGAGAGTCGATGGTCCATTCAAAGTCCTTAACCGAATTGGGGGCACTCTATCAAAAATTGAACTTCCGAATGACTACAATGTATCACCGAAAAGTAATGCTGCACGCCTAGGAGTAGTTGCTAGATCAAGTACTAAGGAATTTGATGGTTAAGCTACCAGAGGGGATATCCCTTAAACATGATCGAGTTAAACAATTTTACTGTAAAGTGTGTGAGTTATTTCTATGTCCATTTCAATCCTTGTAATAATCCTCAACTATCGCCCTAAAAACTAAACCCTAACCCTCAAACCTTAACACTAACCCTAACTCCGAAAGCTAAGCCCTGGTACAAACAATACTGCCCGCAACCTCCAAAGCAGCTCAGTTATGAATCCCCTTTCATTGCCTTTTCTTTCTCGGATTCATTACTACTCAATCTACCATAAACCCTAATTTTCTCAAATTAATTACTTTGATTTCCTATAAAAGATAACAAAATGATAATCATAATATTCATTCATGCAGACAAAGAATTGAAAACTTATAAACCCTAATTTTGAATAAGTGTTTAAAAACCCCAAAAAAACTGATTTAATTATTCTTTTTATCTAATCAAATGGAATAATTAAAACTTAATTGCTGACCTTGATCGAGAAAGGGGAAAGCGATCATTGAGAGGATTGGAGCGCTGAGGCCTGTGAGAGAGAGAGAGGCGCGGAGTCGAAATTTGGGCGAAAATATCAGTTTTTATTCCCTTTTGTTTTTTTTATTAAAAAAAGACTTATTTACTACAAAAATTTAAAAATTCTGGTTATCATTGAAATTATCAAAAATCTATGTTGATAAACATTATTGTTCGTGTCAAATTACAATTTTACCATTTTCATCAATTTTACAATTTTCATTATATAATAAATTAATTATAAATATTGATGATCATTACCGACCAACTACATTAAACCTTCTGAAAATGCCATTCCATCAAACTCTACAAAACTATCCATCCCAACATTTACTAAAATGTTGGCACTAGCATTCACCTTTTCGCTTCGCAGACCACCAAATAATATTCCATGAATTTCAAAATTATCATATCTTCAATTACTATATAAATGAACACTGATGAGTCTCTTGGAAATTGGCAAATTTATATAAAAACGTTTGGAATTAAAATTCCCAAAACTGCAGACGTTTACTGATTCCCGTTGACATTTCTCGTCTCAATTTCTCTCAAACAAACAGAGAAAGATTCCATCTTTTTCACACCCCATGAAAAACCAAATCTACCCCTAAACGGATATCTTCATAGGCTTAAGGCGAAGACACATTTTATAGGATAAGAGGCTTGCTGATCATTATCGACTGCTACATCAAACTAATTTGCACACAGGCCTTAACAAAAATAAGTGTAAAATAGATAACTTAAAAAACTTATTTCCAATTCCAAACTCGGCATTACAAGTTTTTTCTTTCTTTTTAGCTCTTTTCCCCCTTCCCATTTCAACCATCATCTCTTTATGTACGGACATTCCGTTCATAAATCAGTTGGGGGAAACAACTTCAAACACCAAAGGCGAACACAAGAAATAAACTTAAACTTGAAGCCGGTGGCTTCGACAATATAATGTATATTTCCGCACAAATTACAAATCAACAAGAATCTCTCAAATACATAAGAATTCTGTGAACAACCATGGATGCATGAGCAACAACTTGCTGTGTTAAAATCTTCATAGCCATCCATAAGCTGTGGGCTCGAGCTTTTGTACTTCTTGATGGTTGTTTCTTACTCGTGCCACGCTTGCTTCTAACCTTCTTGGAAAAAGACTTAATTTTGCATCAGCAATATAATGTATAAAAGTCTGCGCAAATTACAAGGTACAAACAAACATGAAGCTCTCAGATGCACATAAAGTCCGTAGAAGCACGTTTAATTTAGAAAGCTGAATTACACTAAATTACCCTTGTTCACTAAACTACCATAAAGTTCTTTTGCCACAGTAAACTCATCTAAACTTTGGTTTTGAGGGATTTATTTTCCACAACAAATACCAATAAATGTAACACTTTTGGGGAGATTGCTATAATAATAATAATAAACTTTAAGGTAGTTTAATGATAAACAGCTATAGCTATAAGGGTATTTTTGTGTAATTTAGCCAAATTAGAAATAACTTACTGTGTTAACCTAGTCCTCAAACCCATCCATAAGCTGCGAGCCCTCTGAACTTCTCGATGATTGTTTCTTGCTCGCGCCTCGCTTGCTCTTGACCCTTTTGGCCTTCATCCTTCTCTTTTTCTCATTGGAATCAACCCAGGTGTAATCTGGTGGTATATGGAAAGGATCAACCTCGTCTTTTGAGCTTCGCAACTCAGGGCTATCGCTCGATTGGGCCCCACGACTCCCTTTGGCCCATGAATACCATGAGTTTGAGGATTCTGTGTCTTTTGCTTTAGCGTCTTGCAAATGGGTTGGGCTTGACGGAGGAGTCGAAAACTCATCTAGTGGTTGTAGGTCTTCGAATTTTGTGAAGGTTATGAGGACTCGGATCGTTGGGACTATGGGGATTGCTACCTGTAAATAATGGATCAGGAATACCGCTTTAGTATAGTGCTAATAATAATAAAAAGATGCATGGATCTATAAGCCAATTGCAACTAAAAAAATTGCGTGTTTGGAATCCTTAGTTATTGTTGCAATATAAAAATAAACCACGTCTTAACTTTGGAGTTGTGGTGTAGATGAAGGGACATTAAGAGTTCTAATAAGTTGATTTGGATAGACTAATTTTTAATTTAAAACGGCTATAAGTTTTACCACTCTTTAGAGAATATAAATGAGAACAAGATCACCATTGTTTTTCTGTTTGGGAAATGCATTAGGGTCCATTCAGTATGCAGTACGCAAGATTTTCAGGAACGACATTCCCAGAGATGTAATTCTCATGCATTATATTCCTGTGAATGTTACAGTGATCTGCAACTTGTGTTTATAATAATTTGACAATTGCCAAAACAACTTTTGGGAACTAACAATTTTCCATGTAACGCTAATTTATTTTCATATAACTTCCTATGATGGGTGGGAGTCAAATACCCTTCTGTTATTAGAGGGAATCAAGGTCTGACAAAAGGAGGACATGCATAATTTCTATAGTGTGGGTATGACAAACAGGGAAATTTGGTGAATGGTGGGGGTGTTTGGTCTCTTTTAAGAGGTCTCTCTAGGAGAAGACGTAAAGCCATGGGCTAGAGAAGGAAAACAGAGAAAAGAAGGGCTTCACTTCACCATGATCTGAAATTGCTACCTTTATTGCTAGGTTTTTCATCTGATCTTGTGTAGACTCTCACACCCTTTCATTCCCGTCTAAACTTTCCCCCAAATAACTCAATGATGATTCCCTCAAAAAGCAATTTAATAGCTATCTGATCCATTTTGACAATCACTTTTCCATACAGGAGTAATCCCTTAGTCACATATAACCTTTCTACAAAATGGTTCTCTAAAATTGTTAAAAGCGGTGAAAGTGGGCAAAAGATGATATATTTAAAATAATAAAGAAAAGAGGATAACTTGGGTATTAATGGATATAAACCTGCTTTTGATAGTGAAATTCATCTGACACCCATAGAATTCCAACTGTATTAGGGATGCAATTTGTTGAAACAAAAGGCACAGACATGTTACAAAACAACAACGGGGTAGCACATCAGTGCATTACAGTAAACAGAATAATCACCAAATTAATGGTTTATTTTGAACCAAGAAGTGCTTCGTAGAGTGGCTAAGATGAACCACATACATGAAGCCAAGGGCTCTGGGAGGAGCACTATAGTGCAACTTATTCCTCGAAATAGTGAAAGTTTGGAGAATCGATGAGAGACGGTATGAAATTATGGGCACATGCAGTACCCTGCGGGCGCGCATGTGTGTGTGTGTGTGTGTGTGTGTGTGTGTGTGAGAGAGAGAGAGAGAGAGAGAGAGAGAGTTGTGCAAATTTCTTGTTGAAGAGTCCAGAAAGAATCCTAATTTACCATGATTGACAGAATGCACCTGAGTTTATAGGATCTATGGTAATGAAAAATTACAAGATAGGGCGATCAAAAGCGGAGATGTGCATGTGCTCTCGAGGTTCTGTACTCAACGATAAGGTTGGTAACTTGGTATAGCTAGTGCTATAATGGTGAGCACTGAGATAACATTGAAAACAATATGCAGTTTAACAAGGTCAGGCTCTAAATGAGTAGAATAAAGTGCACGAGTGCCGATCAAGTAGCATGCACATGAAATGGAAATAGAGTGAAAATGTAGAGAGGAGAATAAGTATGTGAAGGACCATATAAGAAAAATGATGAATTTTGTGTTGATGAGTAGATAAAAGGGACTGAATTTCTATCTTGACAATATTGGAAATTGTTCATCCCCAAAGACCCCAATAGACAAACTAAAATATTTCAGAATTGGCTTAATGGTTAGGGCTATGCCAACGACGACAATACAGTTATTCTAAATTATTTAATATCTATCGTCTTCCCCTTTCTTTCAACCCCCACCCAAAAAAAAGAAAAACAACATAAAAAATAAAATAAAAGAACGAAAATTTGGGCTTACGAAGTCCCTGTCAAAGTATCCCAGCCATATTCAATTTGGGTAAGGCGTGTTCAGCAAGGAAAAGTACCTGCCACCTAATAGTTATGCATTACGATTAATAACAAGTAACCAACTAAATTCTCATGGAGTCAAGCTAAGATAACAGTTTCATTAGGCATTTGAGAAGAAAGATTCTGATGTCAGGTTATCGATTAAGATAACGATGATGGTAAGGTATGTGTTCATTAAGGAAAAAGCACCGGCACCTAATGGTTTAAGCATCATGATTAATAACAAGCAACCAACTAAATTCTCATGGGGTCCAGCTAGCTTACAGCTTCATAAGGAATTTGTGAAGAAAGATTCTGATGCCACGTTGTCAATGTAACACCAGTCAGTGACAAGCCAAACAATACATTTCGTACTACAAATGTGTCAAAAATTTTGGCAAATTATCAACTGAGTGTAGCAAATAACTGAATAATTCTTAGAAGTTAGGTTGGTGTGTATCTATTCCTTCAAAGTGCAATCTAAAAAAATGCCAAAAGAAATTAAATCATTTTGTATTAATTTAAATTGGTTGGTAATTCGAGAAGAGATTACATTGAGCACAAACACTACTGAGGTCAATGATTGGTCATCATTCATGACATGCGTCTTTAAGAAAGAGGCCGGCAATTTAGTCAAATTCAGAGAATTGTCACACATTTCTCAAACGTTCCGGTGTAATATTTGGTATTATATGGATACATGGGGCAAATATCAGGTCTTCGCTGTCCTGAGGGGAACTCAACAGAGAGCTATGCCTTTATTTTATAAAGGTTCTTGCAGATAAACTTTGCTTTTATTATTTAATAATGTTCTTATTTCACATCTTGCTTGTAGAAACCTAGCACTGCAACACAACGGTAATAGTCATTATTTTATGCCTTTTAGTGTCATTTTAGGACCCTTGTGTGTCCAAGAGTCAATGTTTTATATGTCATAATACCTAAAATTCGAGGTGTCTTGATAACAATAGTAAATATCGAAAATCACGCTCAAAGATGACGACAAAATAAAGGTCGTGAACAAGAATATTATGAACTTTTTTTGCCAGGAAGAACCAAAAGAAGGGCCCTTTACAAATTATATGGTGAATCTTTTAAAAAATCGGAACGAACAATCGATAAAGAGAACGCCAAGTGCCCAGCAAAGACCACATATCCAAAAGTTTGTCGTGACTGAGCACGGTTACAGAACATAAGGTTTGTGAAAAATACAACGGACATTAACAGGAGCAAAAGTGAAATTAGTATGGTGCAAAGGACAAAGTAATATCTGATGTAACTTACTAAATTCCATGAACATGACATGATAAAGATTCGTTTTCCAAGGGAACTCTCCCCAGCACGATTTTAATAAAAAAAAAGGAGAAAAAGGAATTTGGAGCAATGCATGGCTTATAAAATTCAGCATCGTCCAAGTTGGTGAACATTATAAACTTGCTCTTCTGCAAGAAAGGAATGTGATAGTTAATGATAAGCCTAACTCAGTTTGACGAATGGAGGGGATGAATATAGATCTCGATTGGCTTTGAGAAACTTTCCATGAAGCACGGATACTTGTAAATGCCTCATGACTCATCCACGATCGCGTATCGAAGTCCGAAACTCTCGGATTCTTTTGGATTCGCTCAGACTTGTAAATGTCTCACCGACCTTTCTCGAATCGACAATTCTCTCTCTCGAAAATTTGAAAGCACGTTGAAATATCTACCATAATGCCATTATTTATTTATATTATTATATATTTATATGTATATCTTAATAATTATTCATATTTATTTAATTAAAAATCAATATAAAAACACATCTAATATCCTAGGTTTTCGGAAAAATTGCAGATCCACGAATCCGTATTGTATCGTATCCCCTATCCGTACCCGTGCTACACAGGAAACTTAATATCCCCTATCCGTACCCGAACCTGTGCTACATAGGAAACTTTTGATTCTTAGAATAAAAAAGGGGTGGGAATAGAAGACTACGCAATAAGAACATATAGAGCATGCAACGATGCCTTACCAAGAAAGGTAGTCTAGCAATATATAGCTGTGAATAAATTAGAATTTTGGAAGGATGTTTCTTGTGTAAGATAAGAAAGTTCGCGTTTAAATGAGGGGATGAATATAATGATAGGCCTAACTCAGTTTGATGAATGGAGGGGATGAATATAGATCTTGATTGGCTTTGAAAAACTTTAGAATAAAAAAAGGGGTGGGAATAGAAGGCTGCTTAACAAGAACAAAAAGAACATGCAACGATGCCTTAACATGAAACGTAGTCCGGCAATGTATTGCAGTGATTAAATTAGGGTCTTGGAAGGATGTTTCTTGCATAAGATGGTTGGCATTTTAAGTGAGGCAACTCACCAGCCATGCAAACATATTGTCTTCCATTAGCAGATAACTCGCCAACCAAAAATGGTGTCCACATGTAGGAAAATTAATATTTCCTATTCACTACCAACTCAAATTCACTGTTGCAAAATTAGATCAATAAATGCATGCAATGCTCCAAAAAACATCTGCCGGTTGCATTAACCTAAACTCGACGGTATATAAAGCATAATCCAAGATAAGGGAAGAAACTCTTCTTAAAAGTGGTGTAAAGATGCCAAAGATGAAATAAGACGATTGTTCAAAAAGTAACCTTCCAGTCAAAGAAAACTTGTTATCTTATTATTTCCTAATTTTATTTTGGAACGGTGATCATTTTTTCACAACTCACAAGTTTGTAGTAATTGTGGGCATGTATGTAGTAGTTCTTTAATTAACTTTCGATAATTACGAATGAGGTCTCCTGATAGATATAAGCTTCCTGAGTGCAAAAATCCTTCTAAAACTAAAAGTAAGGCTATACATAACAACACACTGAAGGTTCCGTCATAATTATCTAACAGTAAATAGACAACTTAATCATAAACCATATGATAGCAAATAGAAAATCAAAACAAACATATGGATTACCTTCACTGGAAATGTGCCTTGAGGTAGCTTGGTTGTCAAAAGCTCTCTAAGCCTCCTCACAGCCTTGACTTTATTTGCCAAAACATCAAGCAATGGAAGAAGCTCCTCAGTTTTCAAAGGAAAGTCCGGGGTTAACCACAAAACTGGGCGTAACCCTTTTTTGTACTCACTCTCAAGCTTATTTGAATCACCCCCGGTGACACCGTTTTTCTTCTTCTTCCCACTAGTCTTCTCTTTCCCTTTCTTAACATCTCCCAGCTCCTCTTTGCCATTTTCAGATTTAGCATTGCCATTCTCCTTCTTAAGAGTTCTCACATCCTCAACATCCTGTCCATTACTCTTGGAAGCCTTTTTGTTATTCCAACCAAACCAACCCTTTTTCTCCTTTGCCGCACCATTCGATTCAAAACTATTCATCTCCTCTTCATCCCCGTCTTCAAAACTACCCGTCTTAAGCGCAGAATCCAACTGCTTTCTCTCTTCTTCGGTCAACACATCATCCAACCCTTGCTCATGATCCATGCCGTTTGCTATCCTCTCCTCGTTATCAACCGCAAACAACTCTTCATCGGTCATTGCACCAGGAACCCTCCTTGACTTCACACTCACCATCACATTAAGCATGTCATAAACCTTCGCCTTCCAATTCCCAACCATCTCAGACCTCTCCTGTCTCCTCCAATTCAAATGAGGAACCAGCTCGGCCTGCGTGACATCGATCCCGGGTCTATACATATTCGTTTGAGACATCAATGCCACCTCATGAGCAACCTCCGCCTCTGTCGGCTTCGCCCCGGCTCCTTCCAACGCATTAGTGATCTCCTTCTCCTTATGGGCAAGAACAATCAAAGATCCGGGGGCCAATTCTCCGACCCCTTCACCTAAAAACAGAAACGTCTGATCAGATCTCTGGATCTTAAACCCATCAAACCCGGCAAGGGTCATATCCGCCCTGAGATTCGGCCCCCGCTTCCAAATTCTATAAGTATCAGAAGGAGCAATCCTTCCAATAAAAGGAATCACCGAGCTCTCGAAATGGAAGGTGATCTCCATGTAAAAATCCCTAATCCTAGAGACCGACGATATAATTCTCGGCAGGCGACGGCACCACTTGGCCCAAGCCAGAGGCTGATAATGCCGAGCGATGATCATCGCTATGGACTCCTCGCGAGTGCACACCGCCTCCTGAAGCGCCGACCAGCCGTGGGCGTTCTGAAGCGACCAATCCGCGCCCGCCGACATCAAAATCTCGGCCGAGATCGGGTCCCGGAGGCGGACCGCGAGGTGGAGGGGGGTCTCCCGGTTGGGGACATCGCGGTGGTCGACGACGGCGGAGACGGTGTCGGCGGTCTTCTCGCCGGCGATGGAGTCCGCCTCTGTGGCGACGTCGCCGGCCTTGGGGAGGCGGGGGAGGGCGGATATGAGGCGGCGGAGCGCCAGGTGGTCGCGGCGGGCGACCGCAAGGTGAGCGGGGCTGTGCGAGTACTTCGAGAGGTCCTCCATCTCCGATCCGATCCCCCCAACGGCGAAAGCTGCAGCCGATCTAGGGTTTCAAAACCCTAGATCTCGTGCCTCGACCCATCGACACCCTCAGATCCGGGAAAAAATTAGGTTTCGAAAAGATTAGGGTTTGTGTCTACGATCGATCTCTGCACGATTCCGCCATTGATGCTGACATGAGACAGCAGAAACCAGGCCCGCTCGCTCTCTCTCTCCCCTCTCTCTCTCTCTCCACAGCATCTCCCCTTGTCCTTCGTTGGATGCCAGGAGAGAGGAACTAAAAGGGCTTGCTTTTGGGGGTTAATTACATTAGTGCCATCGGCTATTTTATGCTGGATCTAGGGGTTTGCCATTGGAGTTGAGTGGAATTACGAAAAAGCCATGGAGAGTAGACAAGATGATATGGTGGACCCAATGACATACATATGAATATAGAATATTAGAATATGATTAATGTTAGATTAGACTTGGGATTTTTGGGGACCCTAGGATTTTACGTTTTGTTTTTTTAGTGGGTCCACCAAATGAGATTTGATTATTTATTTTCCAAAAAAATTGCATACCAATGGCTGTAGAGTTTAATATACCAAAAAATGTAATTGCACTGTTGAGTTGAAAAATTACATGATGGTCTAAGTGGATATATTTGATTCTATCAATTAAAAAGAACATTGTTGGAAACATCTTTGACGTAGATTTGTTTTCATTGCTTGATTGAGACGGACTACTTTTGCATATGTCTCTTAATTACTCTATTAAAATGAAGTAATCCTGAATTTCTATCATGTAGTGTATACAAATCAGATGGCGACCTTTCTTGAAAATAAATTATTCGAGAAACACTAGACGTTCATAAATTTAGATTGCGAATTCTAATAAATTGATCTTTTTATTCCGATGTGAAGCTTTACGTGAAATTAAAGAAAGGTCGGTTAGGGAACTGCATTGTGCACTAATGAATGAGAGAATCAAAATAATTATATATGGACTATGTTCTTCATGTCATTCCATTGGTGTGTTTGGTAACTATTCTCACAAACTTCTTCCATGCCATCACCCAAAACTTTTATAAAAAAAAATTCACAAAATTAATAATATGTTGGATTGTTTATTTTTGTGCAAGTATAATTTGGGAATTAATTTGCTTATAGTACATTCCTTCAATTTATACTGTGTGACTTAGCATTTCATATCTTTTGTTTATTTGCCAAGAATCACTGAGAAGCTGTTAATGAGCAAATATTTCCTACCAACTTGCTCCTACTCACACCATGAGTCTAGTGCATGACATTAATATCTTGATGATGTGAGCCCCGTCCTTTTATCCCGTAGAAAAGTACGGAATGAATAAGAACGGGTAGGTAAGGTTTTGTTTATGGGTTTTTATTCGAAATAGGATGAATATATATTAAAATTATTAAAATAATATAATTTAAATTATATTTAGCAGAATAGGACGGTTCCCCGCCTTATCACACCTCACCCCACCCTCTTCATTGTGTGGGTGGGGGTTGTATGGGTGGGGGCCCGCCCCCACCCATACAATGAAGGGGACGGGTTCTAGGAACCCGCCCTCTTCATGGGCATGGTGAGGACCCGCCCTCTCCTTTAAGGAGAGTGCGGAACCCGTCTTTTAATTTTTAAAATTTTTAAAAATTAAAATAAATCAAAAAATAATTTTAAAAATCTCTTTTTAAAAAACCGAATAAATAATAAGATGAATGAATAATAAGATTGTTGTTTTTGTTACGTAGGTGGTGACAAGTAATTCAATATTTAGATCATGCTGTAAATATGAATCTTGTATACACTTCATTAACAAAATGAATCTATCAAAAGAATTGAACACTTTGATACTCATTTGTAAAAGTATACAATTATCGCTTTCCGTTTCCCTTTCCGTTTCCCAATCCGAGGAGGCTTGATATAAGCCTATACCTCTTAGGGTGACTGGACGACCCTCCCATGTCTTGGGTATATGGCGGCGGCGGCGGCGAATCTTCTGCTTCGTCTTGGACAAACTGTTGTTTCGCAAGTCCTGAATGTAGGACAGGCGTCGGATATGTGTTGCCTCCCAATAACTGTATGTAAAACGATAAATCCGTCTCTCAACTGGGCTGTTATTGCGAAGAACCTGTCCCGATTTCATGCAGCTGTTGTTGCACAAAACCTAGCCCCCAAGGCTGCGCAAAACCTGGCCCCCAAGATTGTTGTTGTTGCGCAAAACCTGACCCCCAAGACAGCTGTTGTTGCGCAAAACCTGTCCCCCAAGACAGTTGTTGCTCCGGTTGTTGCGCTTGTTCAATATGCCAGGGTTGCTGCTGACAGTATGGTGATCCAAACCACTGATCCCGCTGCTCTGGCTTTGCCTGATGCTGCGGCTCTGGTTCTGGCTCATGCTGTGGCTCTGGTGTCGGCTCATGCCGCGGCTCTAGCGATGGCGATAAATGTGGAAGCATATAATATGAACTGAATATACTGCCAATATATGAGTTTACAGCAGAAAATAAAGCCTGAGTATCTGGACCAGCATCCCAGATATGGATCCTGTATCAATGATTGCATATGATGCAACCCACTAGCCTGTCATTACATTAAAAATAAAATATAATTATTGACTCATACCGCCGGATGTAAAAAACTAATTTAATTTAAAAATTTTAACTCACCATTTCTCGTTCCACGTGGCCTCTAGGCTCATACTGCCGAATGTTTGGAAAGTCGTTAGGGAGAGCAAAAAGATATCTTATAGTTGTTCCCGCCAAAATCTTCGGCCAAGAGCTATTTGTTCATGTTTACACCGGTTTAAGTTTCGTTTACAGATATGTGTGAAATCGGGCTCATTCATATACGCACATGCACACATCAGAGAAAGAACAGGAGTTAGAAAGGGAGCACTTGGTGGTCAACGACAAAAAAAAAAGCATTTAATTGAACATTTTATTTTACAGGAAATAGATCACCAAACATGGGATCGAAAGTACAAGGATTCACAAAATTATGGATAAAATTCTCTAACTCCCTCTCCGCCTTCTCCACCATGTCAAAGCGGCGATCTTCACGAGGAGTCGCTTCCCATCGGTCAGCGCCGTGCCCATCAGCGAAGGCAGACATGATGGCCCGCTGAGCCCATATCTAGTTTAGCAGCTGAACAGAGCGATCCCTCAGAGCCGTGGTAATCAAAAGCGCCTCATGAAAGCACTCGATCTTGTCTTCCGCCGCGTCGAGTATCGTCGGAGTTATTTCTGCTGGATGAGGGGGAATGTCATCGAGCACGGACAAGAAGACCATCCGAAACCAAATGAAGCCGATGGGGAGAGGAGATCCTCTACGAGTCAAGAGCTCGTACATTACCGTGTCGCATTGGTCATCCGTAAGAGCAGGGTTCACCAAGCGTGCAGCAAAACGAGAAACAATTTCCTCAATAGGCACTTCCCATAGCTGCCGGCGAGCATGTGGACGATTGCAAGCCATAGTTCTTCTCTGTTAAAATGATTCTCTGAAAGTGAGAGAGAAAAGAAGTATTGCTTCAGATTATGAAGGGAGATATTTAAATCTAGGCACAGAAAATGTTGTGCATGATGGAATTATTTCCAAGCATTGGAAAAGAAAAGTTTGACCCAGGAAAAGCAAAGAAAGAAGGAGAAAAGACACCTTCAGTAAAGAGGCAGGGCCTCATGTACCTTGCACGAGGACGCCGGCGCCGAGAGCTAAAAACTCTGAGGCAGCGCCTCATGTGCCTTGCACGAGGGCACCGGCGCCCGATAGTTAACACTCTGAGGCAACGCCTCACGTGCCTTGCACGAAGGCCCCAACGCCCAAGAGTTAAAAACTCTGAGGCAGCGTCTCACGTGCCTCACACGAGGGCGCCAGCGCCAGGAGTTAAAAACTCTGAAGCAACGCCTCATGTGCCTTGCACGAGGGCGCCGGCGCCAGAACTAAAAGTTCTCTGCAATTAGATCAAGAATCCAACGGGGATAACAAATCATCAAAATGCAGAATTAAATTCTATTGAGGAAATATTCCTCAAATGGTGATTAAAAATCCAATGGTGATTAAAAATCACCAAGTTACAGAATAATCTCTGTATGGGAAAATATTTCCCCAATCTTTCTAAACGAGAAAGATTACTCTCTGTAAAACAGAGCACCGTTGGATTAAAAATCCAATGGTGATCAAACAATCACCAAGCCACAGAATAAACTCTATATGGGAAAATATTTCCCAATCTTGTTAAAAACAAGAAAGATATCTTCTGTAAAACAGAAGTTCTTGGATCAGAGATCCAACGGTGGATAAAATTCCCAAATCAATTAAAGATCTCTCAACGAGAGATTTCTTTAACTAAATCAACAAATCTGCCTCCACTATATAAAAGACCAAAGACTTCGAGTTTCAAGAGGAGGAACCCCTCATAAGCTTCAAGTTCAAAAAGAAAAGGAAGCAAAAAAGAAAGTTTTAAGAGAGAAGAAGGAAGAAGAACTTTCTTCAAGGTAAATAAAGATAATAGAGATCATAGTATCTCATCTGTATATCTAAAGGTTTAACCCTCATAAAGAACATAGTTCTTTCCCCTGGATCCGAGACCCATGAGACAAGTCTCGCACAAATGAGAATTTAATTCTCGTGGGGACAAATTTGTTCTTGGGGATCGAAGATCCAGGGAAGAACAGAAAATTAAACATCTTCAGAAAAATGCACAAAGAAAGAAACAACGCCAAGCGCCTTACGTGCCCCTCACGTGGGCGTCGCTCAAATAAAGAGTGCTTAGCACTCAATAGCTGGCGTTCAGTGCCAAGCGCCTCGCGTGCCCATCACGTGGACGCTGCTTAACATAAAGTGCTCTGCATTCATCAAACAGCACCTAGCGCTTAGCGCCGGGCGCCTTACGTGCTCCGCATGTGGGCGCCATAAAGAGTGTTTAACACTCCATCAAAAACAAAAAAGGGTGGTTAAAGTAAAAGGTGAGCGTTAGAACCCATATCAATGCTCAACATTATTTGCACAGAAAAAGGACGGGGCCTAAGCAAGTGTTTAACACTTTATTAAAAATGAAATTACAAAGACTAAGTGGACTGAGCCCAAGTTGGCCAAACTCTCAATCAACCGAGCCCATGTGTTCTTTATTGTCCAAATTGGTCGTAGCCCCAAACAAGACTACCAATCTTCTGGTGAATATTCATTGGTTCAATGGTACATCTCTCCATAGCTCTGATATATGTCGTTGTAATTCTTCAACGTCTTCAGAGAGGTGGAGGGTCCCGACAACCAACAACTCTTTGGTGCAATCCTAAGCCGATGAGAACATCTCTATGGACCGCAACGTTTTTAAACTAAGACAATAGAGCCCAAATGCTCTTTTGTTGGGTCTGAATGATCCCAAAAATCCTGTTGAGTATATCTTAGCCTAAAATTAGACTAACGTATCCTCAACAAATATTTAAGTTGATCTTAATCCCAAATGAGATTAACGATCCTTAAATCAAACCAAACCCAAATCTAAGAATATACGGATTTGGACTAATCCACGCCCTACGGGCGACAACATAAATTAGTTTCCGTATACAATCTACGGGCAACCAAAAATAAAACAAACACACACGACATGAATTGAACATCTGGAGCAGGAGAAAGTGGTTATCGCTACGCGGTAACGTAATTAACTACAGGGGCTTGCGCCTGCAGGGAAGAGTGTCCCCACAATCAAAACCCCCTCACAACGAAGGGTAATCTAACGAAATCCACTACAACGGCCGCATCCGTTCAGACCTCCGATACACGGTACCATAAATCAACTTGGCATCTTCGGAGAGGTAGACAGATAAATCCAAATAGCATCTGCCCCCAAATTTAAGCAAGACGTTTGTCTTCCCAGCTTTCGACGGTGAACAGATTCTGACACGCTCGGCAGGACCTTTTCCTCTTTCCACTCCACACTTCGTGTGTCGTGTTTTTCCGCGATCAGATAATCGTGGTGTATATGTTTGTGGTTGCCGTTGGGTGAAGGGATACTGAAGCCGGCATTTCGTCTTTATGAAGAATGGCGTTTGCTTGCAACTCAGGCTTTATCATATATGGTGGAGTCAAGTATGGGCCACTTGCAGTCTCAAATCTCTGCAATCCGGCTCTTCAAGAAATCAACGGGCTTCTCTTTGGGTCGATGCTCCCACCTCCCACACTCGGTGCCTCAACGCCGATGGAGGAAGCCTAGAAGAAGTCTGTCTTCCACAGGCTGGCTCCCCAAGATGCAGCTTTGACGATAAAATCAGTTCTCAAACAACTGGCACCTGCCAAGGACTAAGGTCGACGCAGGGGGCAGAATATTCAAAATCTCAAAGGAAACAGGGGGCAGGCTCAGCAAAATTCTGAGGCTAATCAAATCCCGGCCGTAAGAAACGGTCGACGTCGATATCGGCGTCATACAAAACGAGCCGGGGACAGTTCTCCATCAGCATTGACTCCATATGCTTCAACTCTGATGATGAATGCTGCTGTTCTAACCGGAAACAGTTTCGAACTGTTGCGAAGGGTCAGAAAAAATTCTCCTACAGAAATATTGAAGAAATCTCCGCAGCCCATGGAGATCCTACGAGAGCAGAAACCAGTTCGTTCCCTAAAACAACTTTCCTCATCTGTATATAAGGTGTGAAAGCAGGTGAAGGTGTAACACCCTAGTTCGTTATACCATACTTGATTTGATTAATTTATATATTGAATGGCTATTCTTGATTTATTGCTGTTTTGGGTGCGAATAGTATAATTGGTATTCGTGTTTGCATTCGACCCGACCCGCATGCTGGAAACCCGTCTTGATTCCTGTTTTGGATTTATCCCGGCTAGTTCTAAGGATCCGTGCACTTTCATATTGTTTATACTGTATACTGGCATTATATCTGGCATCTGCATTTTTTTAATAAAACATATAAAGTCAAATAAAATATTTTAAAAATATCTAGCATGGCATGCATGATACCCCTGACCCTGTGGTAGCATCCGTACATCGTGTTCTTGACCCGTTCAGTGAAACGGACTCGTTTGTATCGCTACGTGTATCCTTTTTTGGGGATATGCATTTTCGTTACCCGGATGTCTTATTTTGGTTTTGGTTGATATATATCCGTATTTTTAAACCGTAATTTTAGACCCAACCCGGACATATTTTGGAGTATTTTTGTATTAGCCAGAAAACTCAAAATTTTTAATATTATATCCTTATTATATATCAACTGTCATATATAAGTAAAGGTTTTACAAATATTTTGTATATATTTTCCTAATATCCTATCTTAACAACTCTCAGTGTCTCTTTCCTCATTTATTCTTTATATTTTTTTTTTATAAAATTAAAACCATATTTATAATCCAAGCCCCACGTTCTCTGCTTCTCCTCTTTTTCTTTTCCATTTTTTTCCCGTCGCCTTTGTCACGAACCCTAACCCAAGCTTCGACCGCGCCTTCACCTTCGCCCACATGTCGTCGTCCCCATCGCCTCGATAGCATCGCCTCCATCACCTCACCCTCTTCCACCTCACCTCCTCTTCTTTCCCCGACCAATCCCGAGCCTGCACATCCTCGAACTACCCAAGAACCCATCATCTCGTCTGCCACTGCCTTCGCCGACCTTGTCGCCGTCCCCATCACCCGGCCTCATCCCGACCTCTTCACCTTCTGTTAGTGTATATGCCCTAGAGGCCATTACTGTATCATACTAGTATGTATATTACTTGATGGAAGCTTGGGATATTCACAGTTGTACAGACAATCTTGCTCAATATAGTAGTATGCTACTTGGTTTGTCTCTGCTTTAATGTGTACATGTGTGTTTATTTATTATATCACCTATACGCATTAGTAGAGCCCTTAGGATCTTTGCTTGATTACCGGCGTTGTGATGGCGATCACACTCGTGGGGGCTGGGTAATCTACAAGCACATCCTTATACACGTCCCTGGTCGTGGGAGTATCGAGATAGGGCATCGATGCTCCGGAGTAGACTAGCGTATGCGCTTCTCATCCCAGCACGGGAGACGGTCTGTCCCACAGCCGTCAGTACGTCGTACTTGAGATAGTATGCGGGTGCTCGTTGGGTTACGAGTACACTGGACAGGACTCATCGGGAACTGATGGTTGGTATTATACCTATCGTCAGTTATCAGTTCCCAGGTGACATGAGTACAGCTTAGTCCGCTGACTTGACACTGTCACTTCGCCTCGAGTGTGTTCCCACTGTTCTTTGATTACTACCCTACCACGGCTCTACTGAGTCGTGCAAACAGGTAGTAGTTGGGAGCAGTCCCGAAGCACTTGGAGGCAGTGACGGTTAGACAGGATTCGTCTCTCCCGGTATTGGGGGTTGACATCGCGCTGTGTCTAGGAGAGCCATTACACAAGTAGTCCCTGGCCAGGGCAAGCGAGATGTACTGGTAGGTTCCAGTGTTATCTCAGGGTGTATTGGGCTTCACTCCGACACGACTTGTACCGCTATTAGGGGACTGACGTTTACCGCCCCCCTAGGCCCGCCATGCGATGTATCAGACGAACAGACCGGACTGTACGGAGAATGTCACATTCAGACTCAGTAGGAGTTCAGATGGGGTTTCACCTCGTCAGCCTTCTTGTCGGCATCTACCTGGGGACCGTTACGCACAGCTAGTGCCGCTTGCGGTCTGTGGTTAAACCCACTGCCAGCGTAGTGTCGAGTCTTTAGAGTCCCACACAGAGGGTATTCGCCTCTGGGCAAAACTGAGTAGAGGTCGCATGGTTTTGCGACAGGGTTCGTTCTCATCCGCGCACTTGTGCACGTTTGGAGTCCGGACGGATTATACTGGCAGGCTCTGGTTTGAGCCAGATACTGGTATATATATTTGGGGTTGCTTTTATATCTTGGTATTCTTGTTCCTCGGAACGAGAATGCAGGTGTGTATGCACAGTTGCTTGAGGCGGAGGATGAGGTATTTCATTAGGGTTTCGGAACGGGTGCGTATGCACAGTTGACAGTTATCATTTTCCAAACCCTAATGGATTTATGAATTATCTATTAATAATAGTAATTAAATGAGAATTATGTTATGGTTGTTTTTATTGACTTGTTGACCATGGTTGACTTGTTGACCATGGTTGAATGTTGACCACCATCATGCCTTAAAAAGTCATCCTTGATTCATGCTTACTTTTCACTAAATGAAGCATGGTAGTGGTCATTCCAAATTGCCATCAACTATTCTCATTTTGAATTATTATCATTTAGATAATTCTTTTTCTTTTTGATATGGTTGCAAAAAGAAAAAGAGAATTCATTCTTTCATATCCATTCTCTCTCCTCTCTTCATCTTCTTCTTCCTCAAGCTCAAGGTGATTCCTTCTCATGTGTTGAGAATCCTTCACCTTGAAAAGAAAACAACCCCTAAACACTCTCTACTCTCTCTAGGGTTCAAGGTTTAGCAAGCCGGAAACCCTAGTTCACTCAAAGATCGAGGAAGAGCCCAAAGGTCGAACCTTCGAGGTGGATCCATCTTCGACGGAAGAAGGCGACAAGAAGAGAACCATTCAAGCTACTACAAAGAACAAGAAAGAAGAACAACAACAAGAAGAGAAGGAGTTCAAGTTTAGGTATAACCATCTTCATAGTAGCTAACTCTCTTTAGCAAGTATGCTAGTTTAGTTTAGCAAAGATCCGGCTTTTACGGTCCATGTTACAAAGTTTAGAAAAATTTTGATTTACCGTTTCCGCTACCCCGAAAGTACCGGGAGAGGTAACGTGGACCTAACAGTGGTATCAGAGCCTAACTAAACATAAACTAGCTTGGTAGTAAAGTGCATCGAAGTTCAAAACGAAAAAAATCGAAAAAAACCAAGTTGTAAAAAATCTGAGTTTCTGTTAAAACTTTTTCTGGTCAAAACAAAATTTGTTATATCCCAAAAATTATCTCAGGCTTTTTAGAAGAAACCCACCAAAAACGAGACATCAACTCTTCCAGAGCGCGGCGCTTCCGCGGCAATAGTAAGCTATTGCCGCGGAAGCGCGGCCAACTAGGTGAGTTACTGTGTCGTCTTTGGTGCAGTGTGTTTCTGACATGGTTTTAGGATTTTTCAGATATATTATAAGTGCCCAGATTTTCCAGAATAGAAATTTGTTTTTGGGGGCCTATAATTCCGTATTTTTCCGAACTTCAATATACTTTGACTATAAAGGTTATATCTGTAATGTTTGCATGTATTGAACGTCGGCTAATCGCTATAAGTCGATTAGTCGGGGTTATACATGATCTGTGTTTGATATTGGATTGTGTATATGAACTCGTTGGATTGTCGCGGATGAATAGCCGGGGTGGATGTGAGATGAGAATTTCTTTTTCTTTCATTCATGTAATAAATTTGTAAATTGATGTAATATTATTTGTTTGGCCGCACAACCGGGTCGGGGTTGTAGCCGTCATTGTATAATTCTTTTTACTGTTTTTGCTCCTAGGATAGACCCATGGAGGGGGTGCACAAACTACCGGGTAGCTCGAAGTGCCGAGTGGCCTACTCATGGCATTGAGGGAGGTTGCTTCGCTTCGGGTACTTGGCGGGTAGTTTGCCGCACCCGTAGGGGTCTTGGGTGGGGTATTGGCTATTCATCGCGACTGTGTAATCCGTTTTTCGTTGCAGGCTCGAACGAATTGCGGATTCCTAGTATATCCAAAGTGTTCATCTGTGATCTGGATTGGCTATCATTGCTATATTGCTATATATTATAACTATTTAGGCGTTGCTTATGTTTTACAGCCGCGCTAGCCCAGCCCCCGCTCTGTCGTTAGTTAAGTAACCTAACGGGTGATGACGGGGCCCCGTGGCGAATGCGAATGGCATAAGCGTACGTCATATTTTGGTTGTTTTCTGCAATGGTAGGATTTAAATGATGGGACGCATTAAAAGAACTAATGCAAGAAAATAAACCTAAAAGACGTTGTTGGAACAAGTTTTTCAAAAAGCTGTTATTACAAGGACGTTCATCTTTTTGTTTTGCATCGAGGTATTCGGTTATGAATGCCCAGCACCTCAATCGATGAGGCAAGGGCCGAGATCCCCTCATCGGGAGTGACCCCTTGGACAAAAGGTTTGCGTCAGGGTAATAACTTCACCATAGTCGATTATTCTTGCTTTGCATCGAGGTATTCGGTTATGAATGCCCAGCACCTCACTCGACGAGGAAAGAGCCGAGATCCCTTCGCAGGGAGTGACCTTTTTAGCAAAAGTTTTCGCCACTATGATTTTCAAAAAAGGTGCAATCAGGTTCCTTCAACGATATCAAGTTCATTACGTTAACGGGTTTTTCGCCAAAAACCCAGCCGTAGCCCTCCGTCGTTTCGGATTAATATTATTCAGTATTCGTGCTGCGTTTGTTGACCTAGTCAAGACGTAGTGAACGGTAGCTAAATAATATTTTTCTGTGGATTGCAAATGTGATTGGTTAGGACAGTCGTGCGGCCTTGTTGACCTAGTCAAGGGCACGTACGGATGGGTCTAATGCAATCAGGATTATGACGGGTAGAACTTGTCTAACAGTTTGTGGCTTGTTGACCTAGTCAAGGTCATGAACAGTTAGGGGCAAAAACCACATCGGGAGTTTCAAAAGAACTGAAACTTGCAGATTTAGCATACCTTCTGGAGTGTGGTGACTAGAGTGGATTCCATCTAGGTTATCACACAATGACAGTTGGATCCCGATCCCACTGATGAGTTGGTTTACTCTCGGGAGATTATTTCACTTAACGATCAATGCTATAAACCTAGTAGGTGTCAAGAAAGGTGTTAGCGGGGTTACGCCCACAGGGAAAAGAGGTTCTTTAATTAAGGAACTTCGCGAAAGCGTTGGAAAACCTCCCTCGAAGTACCGACACTAGCCTGGCTGAAAGGTTAAGCAAGTATTGTGACGTGAATTAAAACCCGGCTAGTTCTTCTTTTAAAAAGGTTTTAAGAAGGATTTGAGGAAACAGTGGGAGACATCCTGGTTAGATAAATTAATAAACCAATCTAATCTTGCAAGAGCATACGCTGAGTGTTTCTTTTCTCTCTCTCCAGGCAGCAACCTTTTCACGCCCTAATCAAGATAATAAAATGTATCGCTTGACCGATCCGAATTTTTATTCGGGACTGGGGAAAGTTGGTTCAGCTCTAACTTGTGACAACAGTCATGAGTATGAGAATGGGAAAGAGGAAAGTATGGATTTCCAGGATACCCAGTTGAAGAAGAAGCATGGTTTTGCATCTACTTCAGGTGTTCTTGTAATTGAGAACTGTTTTACGGTCAGCCCTACCTCCTGGGTACTTGATACCGGATCAGGATCTCATATCTGTAATTTATTGCAGGGACTGAGAAAAAGTAGGAAAGTTGCACCGGGTGATATGTCGCTCAGAGTAGCGAACGGAGCACAAGTTAATGCGGCAGCCGTCGGTGAATATCACCTAGTATTGCCAAATGGCAAGACTATGATTTTGAACGATTGCTACTATGTACCCTCCATGGTTTGCAACATCATATCAGTTTCTTTACTTGATAAAGAAGGATATAACTTTGTTCTTGAAAAGAATATCATGAACATTTACCTTGATAAGGTACTGGTTGCAGAGGGTACACTGTTTAATGGTATCTACGTTCTAAATCAGAATACAGTTCTCAACATACAAAACACACGCAAGAGGAAGAATTCAGATATAAATGAATCCTACTTGTGGCATTGTAGACTTGGTCATATCGGAGAGAAAAGACTGAGTAAGTTGCATAAAGATGGACTCTTGAATGCGTTCGAGTTTTCATCTTATGGAACTTGTCAGTCTTGTCTCAAAGGAAAGATGACCAAATCTCCGTTCACCGGACATGGAGAAAGAGCAGCAGAGCTCTTGGGACTCGTACATAGTGATGTATGTGGTCCGATGTCTATACATGCAAGGGGTGGGTTCTCGTACTTCATCACATTCACTGACGATCTCTCTAGGTTCGGATATGTGTATCTGATGAAACACAAATCTGAAGCTTTTGAGAAATTCAAGGAATTCAGAAACGAAGTAGAGAACCAGACAGGCAAAAGTATCAAGATCCTCCGGTCTGACAGGGGAGGGGAGTACTTAAGCACCGAATTCCTAGATTACTTAAAAGAGAATGGTATTCTCTCTCAGCTTACTCCTCCTTATACACCACAGCACAACGGTGTTTCGGAGCGGAGGAATCGTACCCTATTGGATATGGTTCGCTCCATGATGAGTAGTGCTGAGTTGCCTCTTTCATTTTGGGGACATGCGCTTCAGACAGCGGCATATCTATTGAATGATGTTCCGTCTAAATCTGTGCCTAAAACTCCGTTCGAGATATGGAATGGAAAGAGGCCATATCTTAAAAGATCTAAGATATGGGGTTGTCCGGCTTATGTTAAAAAGCATAAACCGGATAAACTAGAGGCACGGTCAGTTTTATGTAAGTTTGTGGGATATCCAAAGAATGGTTATGGATATCTATTCTACCACACCGAGGAACAGAAGGTGTTTATTGCTCAGCATGCCGTTTTCTTGGAAACGGAGTTTCTTGCAAAAGAAATTAGTGGGAGCACGGTAGAATTGGAAGAAATTCAGCGACCACAAACTGAAACTGAAAGTTTGACAGAACCTCAGGATTCAATAACCCCAGACGAACCTCAGCCACTCCGCAGATCTGGTAGGATTTCTCATCCGCCCCAGAGATACTACGGTTTTCTCATAGACGGGGATCGAGAGGATTGCATCTTGGAAGAAGATGACCCTACCAGTTTCAGGCAGGCCATTATCAGTAGGGACTCTGATAAGTGGCAGGAAGCAATGCAATCCGAAATGGAGTCCATGTACGCCAATAAAGTGTGGACCTTGGATATTGCTCCACCTGGGGTAAAACCCGTTGGATGCAAATGGATCTACAAAAGGAAACTTGGTGTAGATGGGCAGGTGGAAACCTATAAAGCTAGACTCGTTGCAAAAGGTTTCCGTCAAAGACCTGGTTTGGACTATGACGAAACTTTTTCTCCGGTGGCTATGCTCAAATCCATTCGGATCTTACTTGCCATTGCTGCCTTCCATGACTATGAAATCTGGCAGATGGATGTGAAGACGGCTTTCCTAAACGGTTGTTTGGAAGAGTGCGTTTACATGGATCAACCAGAAGGTTTCATAGACAGTGGGAGCAGCGGAAAGGTGTGCAAGTTGCTTAAATCCATTTATGGATTAAAGCAGGCATCGCGGAGCTGGAACATCTGTTTTGATGAGGCAATCAAGGAATTTGATTTCATCAAGAACGAAGATGAACCCTGTGTTTATAAGAAGATTGTAGCACGAACTGTCGTATTCCTAGTCTTGTACGTGGACGACATTCTTTTGATAGGAAATGACATTCCTATGCTACAATCGGTCAAGCTGTTTTTGTCACAAAGGTTCTCCATGAAGGACCTGGGTGATGCCTCGTACATTCTGGGGATCAAGATCTATAGAGATAGATCCAAGAAACTATTGGGACTTTCGCAGTCCAGGTACATAGAGACCGTACTAAAGAGATTTAGTATGGAGGGTTCCAAGCGCGGTAACATACCCGCATTGCACGGAATTACCCTCTCCAAGAAGATGTCTCCTAAGACTGACGAGGAGAGGGTTCGCATGAGCACTATACCCTACGCTTCGGCGGTAGGATCTATAATGTATGCGATGCTATGTACAAGACCAGATATAGCTTACGCGTTGAGCACGGTAAGCCGGTATCAGTCAGACCCAGGGGAGGACCACTGGAAAGCAGTGAAGAACATTCTCAAGTACCTGAGAAGGACTAAGGAGATGTTCCTGGTTTACGGTAATGGAGACCTCAGGGTCGAGTCCTTTACCGATTCAAGCTTCCAGAGTGACAAAGATGACAGCAAGTCTGTCTCGGGTTTTGTGTTTACCCTCAACGGAGGGGCGGTATGTTGGAGGAGTTCCAAGCAGGATACCGTCGCAGACTCGACGATGGAGGCTGAATACATTGCTGCAAGTGATGCCGCAAAAGAGGCGGTCTGGATTAAGAAGTTCATTAGTGAACTTCAGGTGGTTCCGTCCATTGTTGACCCAATACCTTTGTATTGCGATAACAATGGGGCTATAGCTTTAGCGAAGGAACCAAGGTCCCATCAGAAATCCAGGCACATCTTAAGGCGGTATCACCTGATCAGGGAGATCATTGATCGACAGGAGATCGAGGTGCGGAGAGTGGATACAAAGGACAACACTGCGGACCCATTCACAAAGGCTTTACCCCAGACTCAGTTCGAGCGGCTGATCGAGATGATAGGTCTTCGATACGCCAGTACATGGCCTTAGTGCAAGTGGAAGATTGTTAGTGTATATGCCCTAGAGGCCATTACTGTATCATACTAGTATGTATATTACTTGATGGAAGCTTGGGATATTCACAGTTGTACAGACAATCTTGCTCAATATAGTAGTATGCTACTTGGTTTGTCTCTGCTTTAATGTGTACATGTGTGTTTATTTATTATATCACCTATACGCATTAGTAGAGCCCTTAGGATCTTTGCTTGATTACCGGCGTTGTGATGGCGATCACACTCGTGGGGGCTGGGTAATCTACAAGCACATCCTTATACACGTCCCTGGTCGTGGGAGTATCGAGATAGGGCATCGATGCTCCGGAGTAGACTAGCGTATGCGCTTCTCATCCCAGCACGGGAGACGGTCTGTCCCACAGCCGTCAGTACGTCGTACTTGAGATAGTATGCGGGTGCTCGTTGGGTTACGAGTACACTGGACAGGACTCATCGGGAACTGATGGTTGGTATTATACCTATCGTCAGTTATCAGTTCCCAGGTGACATGAGTACAGCTTAGTCCGCTGACTTGACACTGTCACTTCGCCTCGAGTGTGTTCCCACTGTTCTTTGATTACTACCCTACCACGGCTCTACTGAGTCGTGCAAACAGGTAGTAGTTGGGAGCAGTCCCGAAGCACTTGGAGGCAGTGACGGTTAGACAGGATTCGTCTCTCCCGGTATTGGGGGTTGACATCGCGCTGTGTCTAGGAGAGCCATTACACAAGTAGTCCCTGGCCAGGGCAAGCGAGATGTACTGGTAGGTTCCAGTGTTATCTCAGGGTGTATTGGGCTTCACTCCGACACGACTTGTACCGCTATTAGGGGACTGACGTTTACCGCCCCCCTAGGCCCGCCATGCGATGTATCAGACGAACAGACCGGACTGTACGGAGAATGTCACATTCAGACTCAGTAGGAGTTCAGATGGGGTTTCACCTCGTCAGCCTTCTTGTCGGCATCTACCTGGGGACCGTTACGCACAGCTAGTGCCGCTTGCGGTCTGTGGTTAAACCCACTGCCAGCGTAGTGTCGAGTCTTTAGAGTCCCACACAGAGGGTATTCGCCTCTGGGCAAAACTGAGTAGAGGTCGCATGGTTTTGCGACAGGGTTCGTTCTCATCCGCGCACTTGTGCACGTTTGGAGTCCGGACGGATTATACTGGCAGGCTCTGGTTTGAGCCAGATACTGGTATATATATTTGGGGTTGCTTTTATATCTTGGTATTCTTGTTCCTCGGAACGAGAATGCAGGTGTGTATGCACAGTTGCTTGAGGCGGAGGATGAGGTATTTCATTAGGGTTTCGGAACGGGTGCGTATGCACAGTTGACAGTTATCATTTTCCAAACCCTAATGGATTTATGAATTATCTATTAATAATAGTAATTAAATGAGAATTATGTTATGGTTGTTTTTATTGACTTGTTGACCATGGTTGACTTGTTGACCATGGTTGAATGTTGACCACCATCATGCCTTAAAAAGTCATCCTTGATTCATGCTTACTTTTCACTAAATGAAGCATGGTAGTGGTCATTCCAAATTGCCATCAACTATTCTCATTTTGAATTATTATCATTTAGATAATTCTTTTTCTTTTTGATATGGTTGCAAAAAGAAAAAGAGAATTCATTCTTTCATATCCATTCTCTCTCCTCTCTTCATCTTCTTCTTCCTCAAGCTCAAGGTGATTCCTTCTCATGTGTTGAGAATCCTTCACCTTGAAAAGAAAACAACCCCTAAACACTCTCTACTCTCTCTAGGGTTCAAGGTTTAGCAAGCCGGAAACCCTAGTTCACTCAAAGATCGAGGAAGAGCCCAAAGGTCGAACCTTCGAGGTGGATCCATCTTCGACGGAAGAAGGCGACAAGAAGAGAACCATTCAAGCTACTACAAAGAACAAGAAAGAAGAACAACAACAAGAAGAGAAGGAGTTCAAGTTTAGGTATAACCATCTTCATAGTAGCTAACTCTCTTTAGCAAGTATGCTAGTTTAGTTTAGCAAAGATCCGGCTTTTACGGTCCATGTTACAAAGTTTAGAAAAATTTTGATTTACCGTTTCCGCTACCCCGAAAGTACCGGGAGAGGTAACGTGGACCTAACACCTTCCTCATCCCTCTCTCCCGACCTCCTGACACCATCACCACCACCATCAACCCACAACCTAAGAATCCTGCTGCCTTGCCGTTACACCCCGACGCCGGCACCCCTCATCGCCGGAGATCATCCCGACCTCGTCATCTTCTCCTCTGTCCTAGAACCCAACCAAGCCGAGCCATACTCCATTCCTTCTCTTCTCTTCTTTCTTTCTTCTTCTTCTTCTCTTTCTCGATTCTTGGTTTTTTTCCCATCGATCGCCACAGGAGCCGTGCTCGTCGCTGACAATCCAGGCGACCCAGTGGACGTTCCCAGCCAGCGTGGTCGTGTTCTTGCTTTGATTAGTTCTGTTCTGTGCGTCGTGTGTGCATTGCAACGTTTACCCGACGCCGCGTCCGTGAGATCCGTTCAGGCAAGTTTATCTTGCTACATACTATGATACATATTTTGCATCCATATGAATAAAAATATCACATGTTTACTGCATTGTACATCCATATTACTGTTTTACTATTTTCGGATAGCCGTACGCATCCATATCATTAATTACATATCTGGTTGCATGCAAATTAGCTTGATACATGCTATATTATTATACTTGCATCTATATTAATAAAAATACTGCATATTTATTATATTGTGCATCCATGTTATAGTTTTACCGTTTTTCTGATATCCGTTCGCATCCGTATCATTTATTACATATCTAGCTGCATGCCATATCATATTATTTCATATTACTATTATATTAGCACCCCATGCTTGATAATATGCATCATACGTAGTCATGGAGTTGTAGATGTAATCCCTGATAGATATTTGTGCATCCGTGTTTTACTGTGCGTCCGTACTTTTATCGTGCATCCGTACTTGCTACAGTTTTATTATGAGCATCCGTTTGATATATGTGCACTACCTGTCATGACCTGATACACCACTACTTAACATGTTACCTGATCCTGTTTCTAATGCCGACAATCCTGACATGTTGTCCTGACGGACGTATCTTATTGTCTGCATAGACAAACCTATACCTGCTTGATCCTGTGTTGGCATTAGCTCCAGATTTATCAATGCCTGACTTGAACACATAACTTTAGGGGTATGGGGAAATCAAAAGTGTAACCGAGTGTAACTTAAAAGGGTATTACTTGATCCGTGGTCCCGGGGGGTAACGGGACAGAATCATTCGTGATTCTTCTTGATCCGTGGTCCCGGGAGGTAACGGGACAGAGTCATTCGTGACTCTTACAACTTGGTCCGTGATCCTGGGGGGTAACGGGACAGAACCATTCTTGGTTCACATATCCTGATCCGTGGTCCCGGGGGGTAATGGGACATACTCTTTGAGTTACATGAGAAGTACATCAATTGATTTCGAATAACTTTAGAATAAATAACCCAGTAGCAGAGTTTAGATTATTTACCGCACTTCACCCGCACGTATACACTTCACTGTTTCATACCCGTGTTACTTGTTATACACTCGTTACTGTTCATACTCATGCCTGCATATCTCGTGTATCCTGTTCATTTATTATTGTTTGATATTATGACGCACTGACGTCTGGGTTTTGCATGACCCAGATCCTTTATCTCTTTCGCAGGCTGATCAGGAGTATTTCAGCCGACATGCCGAGCAGTGAGAATCCTGTTAGTATTTAGCTTTGTTTAGTTTAGTTTTCTTTCAGCATTTTCATTTCCTGATGTGAGCCCATATTTGAAATGTACTTTCCAGATGTTATTGTTTATTGGGTATATTGCTTCCGCATATTATTTCTTGACTCGTTTATTCTGGCATATGGACATGTACTAAATAGTTTATTTTATTTTTATTGTTCTTGATATCTTATAGACAGCCGTAATGTGACCGTGGAGAGATGTTTCCTAGCCACATGTAGCATGGTTGGCTCTGTCACGTGCCGATCTTAGCGCACTCTGGAAAGCGGGGCGTGACAGAAGGTCTCTGTCATCAACAACGGCTCTTCCCTTAGACGTCAGCCAATTGACAAATCTCCTTTCAAATACAAGAGGATTCATCCCAAGACGGATCCTGATACAGCGGTTCCTCCCAAAACCAAAACGGCTTTTCATAATAAAAGAGATGCCTAATAAAGCTCAAGTGCCCGAGGCAAACTCCAAAGGCCAAAACTCCAAACACCTCAATCCTGGGGGCATGGTAGTTCACATAGTCTATGCGGTGAATTCTAAAGACGAAGTTCGAGCTTCTATTAGTCACCGACCTCAAACTCGGTCCCTGACAAAAGTTCAACTGCAACGTGAAAAGCTTCGGGAGATGCTCTCTTAGGCGGCAACAAACGCTAATCCATCGCCTAAGGAAAATCATGAGGACGCACCCGAAGAAAGACTAGAGAAAGAGTCGGATATTGATTTCCTAAAGCGCGCTCTGAAAAAGAGAGATGAAAAGGCATCAGAAATGTCTACTAAAATGAACCAGATGGCCGTTCTGATTCAAAATATAGCTGGAATGATGGTTCAATCGGAACCACTGACAAATAAACTGCCGGTAGTTGGTCTTAAAGATAAGGATGGCATTTCAAATTCTCTGCAAATCTCATCAACGACTCAGGAGGAAATGATTCCTAAAAGAAAAGCTGGAGACATATATCGCTCAGCGAATCAAAGATCACTACGCTAGTGAAGCCGCAAATAGATTAATCAAGACTGGTTACCATATCCGACGTGGTACGACCAAATACAGTACCCGCCAGAGCACACACTTCAAACGTTCCACATGTATAAAGGAACTAGGAATCCTCGCCAGCATATTACGCGATTTAAATCCATGTGAGGAAATACTGGAGGAAATGACATACTACTCCTCTGACAGTTCATCAGCAGTCTGGCGGGTATCACCTTCGAATGGTATGCGGAACTCCCAAATGATTTCGTGAAGAGCTTCGACGAAATGGATATGCTCTTCTGTCACGGATTCGCTAATGAGAACGAACGTACTACCGTGACGGCGCCGGTCAACGAAAAGGTTAGACCGAATGAGACTTGGGTTCAATATGTTACCCGATAGCGAAATCTCTGGTCAAATACGAGCAACGCATCGATGAAGTTGCAGCCATGGGAATGCTCATAGCCATACTTGACCCAAATTCAAAAGCGTTCCTGACCTTCCAAGAACTCATAGATAAAATGGCTCGATTGGATTAAATGGGTCAAGACTCTTTCTCTTCCGATGATGACGAGTGATGGCGTTTGTCGCCTATGCTCAACAAAAATAAGCGGCTCTGAAGCAACATGTCGCCAAAATAGCGACGGCGTGGGTACTCGTTCCCCCCGAGATATACACAGAGGACATATTTCTCACTAGCAGAAGAATCTCTATGTAGAATGGTCCTTTCTTCTCAAAGGACAGAAAGGATATTAAGGGGCCTGCAAACAGGTCCTACAATCTAGTGGAATACCCTGCTGAAAAAAATGGTATGTCCGCAAGCAAAATGGACACGGATGAAAATCCGAAAGGGCGCCGTGAGTAAAAACAGCAGGACTGCCGGCGAGCTTGTGAAAACCCGGAAGGGCGCAACCTCGTTAAAATAAATACACTTACGAGATCCTCACGACTTGTAAGGAGAATTTCCCCCATGAGACCCTCACGGCTCATAAGATTCAAAAGTCTTAAGTTACAGGGATCTGAACATGTTCTTAAGCCGTCATATCTCTCAAATTGCCCTACAGGCGGTCCATATTGATCCTTATATACAATCTATGGGCATGAATAAATATTTCTTTGCCAAGTTCTACAAATGGTAAGAAATGTCCCCATATGGTGAATAAGACTTGTAGGTCCTCATGACTTATAAGGAGAAAACACTCATGAAAGATCCTTACGACTTACAAGAGAAGATATCATTTAGGAATCCCCACGATTCTTAAGAAGAAAATACGCCAACGAGATCCTCACGACTCGTAGGGAGAAAACCATTTATGAGACCCTTACGGCCCATAAAGTCAAAAGTCTTAGTCGACAGGATCCTAAGCCTGTCTACCGAGCCACCTTTGTCCAAATCGACAAGAGCAAATGATGATTCGCTCCGGCACTATTCCAGTTGTAGCGATATTGATTCCTAAATCGGTATCAAATTCCGAGTCCTCTCAAGGCAAATGATGAGTCACTTCTGGCAATATCCCAGTTGTAACGATACAGATACCTAAACAGGTGTCAAACTCCAAAGTCAACCTCTCCGGCAAATGCCGCCCCTACAGCCATCTAATGAAGAAGAGGACCCCATTCGTTTGGGATCGTAAATGCCAAAGTGCATTGGACGAAATCAAGCAATATCTGCAGAATCCACCGGTGCCGACCGCTCCAGTCAAGGGAAAGCCCCTCATCCTGTACACAACAGCTCTTGAAGATTCTTTGTTACAACCCCAAATTTCCTATACAAGTTTTTACAAAAAATTTCAAAAAATCCTTAAAGGGGTATTTTAGCTTGAGCACAAGATATAAGTAATTATTTTGCTTTTTAATTACAAGTTAAAAGAATATAACAACTCCATTTTTAGTGTACAAAATTTGCTTTAAAATTAATGTATAATTGGGGTATTTACATTTTCTATTTAAATAGCTCCATAATTACAAAAAGGAGTTTGTAGCTCATTGGTAATATCTTGCACTGCTGAACCAAGCCACCAGAGTTCAAATCCCATACCTCACATTATTTTTAATATTTATTTATTTTAAATTTTATAGAAGCCCAACAGTCCACACAAGATAACTCCCATTTTTCCCACTACACCCACTAATGTAAAAGTACCGGAGGCCACACCTGACGACCTCCCATCCCCTGGCACCCCGACTCGGCCGGCGGACCGGCCAGACGGCCGAGTCACCAACACAAAAGTTGGGGCTCTTGGCATTCTATACCCCCCTGCATACTTTAAATTCCCAGATCGGTTCTAGAGAATTCAGAAAGCCCCATTTACTTCAATTTTTAATACATTTTTATATATTTTTACATTTTTTTCATTTTAACTCTTCATCTACCCTAACCTTAGCCTAACCCTATAAATACACCCTACTCCCTACCCTCTCACCCCAAATTCTGAGCCAACTCTCTAAAATTCTCAAGAACTCTTATGTGCAATCGATTTGAGTGAAAGGCGAAGCTCCGGCGAATTCTTCGGCGGAATTTCCGGCAACGACCGTAAGAACTTCCGGAGACGAAACGACACACCGGCGACTCCTCCCGATCCACCTTCCTCTTATCTTTGATCGAAACCCGTAAGTCCCTTTTCTATCTCTCTTTTCTATTCTAAAAATACGAAATTACAAAACCCGACGGAATCGGCACAAATCCGATTTCCGATTCGGTTTTCTTATAAACTTCACTTCTCGTTATTTCAATTATGTTTAAACACTCTTATGTTGACTATTAAACACTAATCAACTAAATTGATCAGGTTTAAATTCATAAAATGATAGCTATTTCCATTTATCGTATTTTTCACTTAAATACCACCTTGTTTCAATTATACATTTAACTCCATTAAATTTGTTATACCTTTAAGTAGATCACGAGATAACGACCTACCTCCTCACACACTCATATGCAAACATAACACGATACCTCGAGAACTTAGAATACGGGAAAACAAACATTTTCATTTAAATACTTAATAAAAACCAATTCTAAAAGATTTAGTATTGATACATCTTTATAAATAAATAACTTTTGAACTAATAAAAAATATTTAGACTCAGCCAATTAAGGACTGTCACATTCATTAGGACAGAGTAAGGTTGTGGGCGTTCAGTCGTTTATCTAAATCCGACTTTGTGGTGCCTAGGCTAGACAAGTGAGAAAGGTAACTTTAAAAGGCCCATCTCACGGTGATTCGCGAGTGGATCCCTCCTTTTTTCACTTGTACTTACCTGGCCACAATTGGCGTTGAAAAGGCGATCTTGAAGGATATCTCACAACTTTTCGCTTACTAGGAGCCGTCTAGAATATAGAATACGAGAAAAACGACCTTTTTCATTTAAATACCATAACTTAATAAAACTGTTTTTCTTTAAAGACTAGTATTCATACAAATCTTTGCAAAGCGCCGCTACAATCTATTTGGGGAACCCGTTCGGGATGATGCGGATTATCGCACATCCTCGGGTTTAGTAGTGCGAGATTCAGACCTCCGCAAGGAGCATTCGGTCTCGAAAAATTTAAAATACGACATCTTAAGAAAACGAGATTTCTAGAATATGATAAATATATACAAAAATTGTTTTTCATATAACTATATGTATATGTAACATGAACATATTTATTTTTAGTATTATAAATATTCTATCTTTTTCTAAAAACGTCACAAGATTCATTTTACACTAAAATACCATGAAAATCAATATTTCAAATAAATATCATTTATTATGAAAATAGGATATTTTCACTAGAAATATCACAAAATAAAATTTACGCTTATTACAACTCTAAAGACGATAATAATTACTTGGTGTTTATTTTGAAAGATATATAAAAGTATTTTTACATAAAACCCCCTCAAATTTTATAAATTACCCTAAGGACTTTAGTATATATAGGTTTAAGAAATAATCAGAACTTCGATTTACATTTCTAATTGTTTGACTCGGGTTTGAGTCTTATTATAATCTGACTTGAATATGATTCAAGTACAATCTATAATCTACAATTTACAATCCACAGTCTACAATCTACAATTTTCAATATTACAATTCAATATGAATCCATGAATCCATTATTCCATATATTCAATCATACAATTTGATTGAACCGAACCATGGATATACATTCTATTTACATGATTCTACAGTTATTCCATTTACATGATTATTCAGTCACATCCATTTACTGATATCATGGTTTCAGTCAGTCATCCAACTATACAATCTATATAGTTACAATACAAGACAAACGATACAATCAAAACACTGCAGGGTTTAAGGGGTAGATTGGTACGGAAGGTGTTAAAAGTGGCACGAGACGGTAAGATTAAGACACCTAACCTATATTCCGTTGCTGTTGTACTGTGGCCCAACGGTTCCTTGAGTTCCTGATACCTTAGTCTCCGGGGCAAGTGAGATTCCTCTCGTATACACTGGCATCCTTCTGTATCAAGCTACAAACAACAGCGTTAATACTAAATACAACAATATAACAATATAATACAACTGTAAAAGCTACTCTCTCTCTCTCTCTTACTCTCTGTCTATTCTATTTCTCCTCTTATCTTTAGGACTTACCGAGCGATCTGTTCGCTGACGACATTCTCTTTCTTTCTTTTTTGAATGTCATCAGGTGATTTGGACCACGTCAGAGATCGAGCCCACTACTGAAGACTTGGACCAGTTTAGTGAAGACCCCGAGCTCTAGTCATTATACACTTTCCATTCAGTACTTTCATTTCTGTTATGCTATTGTTTAGGCATTGCTTTTTATTCAGTTGTATTTACTTTTCATGTATTGTACAGAAAGAATGTGAATAAATAAAGTTGCTGTTTTATTACATCTTGTCTCTTGTGCTTTACTTTTATATTGCGTAGATACGCTTAGCGTATTTACTTCATAGTAAATACGTAGCGGACCAGTTACGTCCTCTGCCCGTATACTGGGAAGCGGGGCGTGACATTCTTTAGGCGCGCTATGGGCACAGGAGAATGACCAGGGGAAGGAGAGAGCTTTCTATTATTTGAGTCGAGTTCTCCTGGGGGAAGAAAACAACTACACCCCCATCGAAAAATATTGCCTGGTACTGATCTTCGTAATAGCGAAGCTTCGACATTATGCCCAGGCACATGAAGTCCATCTCATATCAAAGGTGGATCCTCTCAAGTATTTAATGTCAAGAGTCATATTAACAGGAAGGTTTGCCAAATGAGCTCTCCTCTTGATGGAGTTCTCGATAGTATATCGACCCCTCAAGGCAATAAAAGACCAGGCCATCGCCGACTTTCTCACTGAGCATCCGATACACGCCGACTCTCCTTAAACTGCGAATTGCCAGACGAACACGCGTTTGACACAATCGACGGGGAGAAAGAAGGGAGTGATACCCGATGAGAACTCTACTTCGATGGAGCGTCCTCCTTGAATAAGCGAAAGCAAAACACCCCCATGATTAAAGCCGGGGCAGGCCTTATCTTCGTGACTCCACAAGGAGGGATAATGCATTTTGCCCTTTCCTTAACGGAGCCGAGAACAAACAATGAGGCTGAGTATGAAACTTTGATAGTAGGTCTCGAGATCACCATTGACATGGGAATCGAGAATCTCCTCATATATGGAGACTCCCAACTGATCGTTAGCCAAGTAAATGGCGACTATCAGACGTGTAAGCCAGATCTGGTAAAATACGGCAAAAGAGTGCAGTAATTACTGACACAAATCCCCTCCTACACCCTGGAAAGCATACTCCGTGCGGAAAATAGCAAGGCGAATGCGTTAGCCAAGCTTGCTAAAGAACTGGCTGACGAAAACCTCGATAACGTAAGGATCATTGTGCAAAGCCGCCGGATTCTCACGCCAGCAGAAATATCTCCGAAGTTGTCTGAAAGAAAGGGAGCGACCGAACAAGCGGCATTCCAAATAGAGGACGAAGAAAAAGGCCAAGGATTAGAGAGAAGTCTTCATAGAATATTTCAAATCCCATCGAACACTCGAAAACGCATCTTCGAGATATCAGCTCATGAAACGAGCTCTGCCCTTTTCCTTCGTCAATGATACTCTATAGGAGATCGTTCGACAATTTGTGGCTAAGGTGCCCGGGACCAGAAGAAGCAAAAAGGATCGTCCAAGAAACTCATGATGGACTCTACGGGTCCTATCAAGCTGGGCCAAATATGAAGCTAAAGATCAAAAGAATGGGTTACTATTGGCCCACGATGATTCAGGACTGCCTCGAATATGCGACGCAGTGTCACTCGTGCCAAATTCACGGGGAATTCATCCACCAGCATCCGAATCCATTACACCCAACATTGGCTAGCTGGTCATTCGAAATGTGGGGAACGGATATAATTGGGCCTATTGAACCGGCATCATCGAAGGGACATCGGTTTATATTGGCAACGACCGATTACTTCTCCAAGTGGGCAGAAACAATACCGCTAAGAAAGGTGAAGACGGAGAACATCCTCCATTTCTTCAAGACACATGTCCTCTACCGGTTCGGTACTCCGCGACGGATCATCTCGGATAATGGGCTGGCCTACAAAAGCCATAAGATCAACCGCTTCGCACAGCAGCATAAAATAGATTGGAAATACTCTTCAGTCTATAATCCCCGAGCTAACGGTCTAGCTAAGGCTTTCAACAAAACCTTGACAAAGATCATAAAGAAAACGAAGTCCAGAAATAAAAAGGACTGGCATGAGAGATTGCATGAAGCTCTCTGGGCTTATCGAACTACGTTCAAGACGGCCACAAATACAACGCCATTCGCGTTGGTATTCGGCACGGAAGCAGTACTTCCCTTGAAGATAGAGCTACCTTCTCTACGGGTAGCAGTTCGATACGAGCTGACGGATGAAGAAAATGCCCATCTTCGGCTCGAGGAGCTTGATTCCCTCGATGAAACTCGTTTCATGGCGCAACAAAGCCTAAAAGCTTACAAAGCAAGGATGACGCGCTCATACGAAAAATTGACTAGGCCGAGAACATTTCGCCAAGGTGAACTCGTGGTAGTCGTAAGAAGACTTATGATCCCCAATCGTGCTAAACGAGAGAATTTGAGCCGAACGATGAGGGCCCGTACATCATAGACAAGGTCTACCAAGGTGGAGCCTACTTGCTCATGAATATGCATGGCGAAAGACCCTTTCGGCTAATAAACGGCCGGTTCCTTAAGAAATACTACGCTTGACAAGTCACGGCTGAGGTTAATGATGGATGACTATGCTCATGTCCGCTCGCTATCTTCCTGTGTCCGAACTCTATAAGTAGTATCCGGTGAAACCTCGCTTCAAAATCCCGATGGACCGAGATGTCCTTAAACTAACAATGGACCGTGATGTCCTTAAAATAAGTACGCCGCCTCAAAACATGGCGACAATGGAATCTAGGTCCACAAGTCCTAGCAGCGAGGATTGCGACTTAAGGCCCTTTGGCTACACAGTTACCCCGATCGGCGAAGTCCCGCCGTGATAAAAAAACGGTACGTCCAAAAGCAAAATGGGCACGGATGAAAACCCAAAAGGGCTCCTTGAGTAAAAACAACAGGGCTACCGGCGAGTTTATGAAAACCCGAAAGGGCACGATCACATTAAAATAAAAAACACCTGCAAGGTCCTCTCAACCTTGTAAGGAGAAAACACCTGCGTGAGATCCTTACGATTCACAAGAGAGCAACACACATAGAGATCCCCACGATTCCTAAGGAGAAATTACGCTTACAAGATCCTTACGACACGTAAGGAGAATTCCCCCTGTGAGACCCTCATGGCTCACAGGATTCAAAAGGCTTAAGTTATAGGGATCTGAAACTGTTCTTGTAATACCTAGCCCCTTTTTATACCAATATCCGTATTTCTCTTTAACTTATAAAATTTTCTATTTTATTTATAATTATTTATTTATTTTAAAACCCCATTAAACCCCAAACCCAAACATTTCCTTTTCTTTTTCCATTATCCCTAAGCCCGGCCCAGAACTCCATTTCGTTTTTAATTATTCCGTAATTATTCAGCCCATTCTTTTATTTAATTGTTATTTAAAATTTAACCCAAAGCATCACATTCTTTCCCAGCCCGGCCCTTTTTGTTTTGTTTTCTTTTTTATTTTCCAGCCCAACCCGTTCACTCCTCAGCCCAGTCTCCATAATCCTTTTTAAATATTTTCTAAAAACCGCCGGCCCAACCCATCTCATCCTAGCCCACGCCCAACTCCCTTCAGCCTTCACCCTACCCGCCCTTACCCGACCCGCTTCCGACCCGACCCGCCATCCTTTCTCCTTCTTCCCCAACGGCTCTTTCCCGTTTTCCCGCTCACTCGATCCACGATCTTCGCCGCTTCCTTTGCCAACGCTCGCGGCCACGACGCCCACGCTAGTGGGCCGTTACCCCCACGACGCGCAACCCTCACGATCCCCTCGTCTCCCCTATCTCTCTCCCCCTCACGTTCTCTCTCTCTCGCTTTCTCCCATTCTTTTCTCTTCCCGCTCCTTCTCTAGAACCCACGCCGCGCCCTCGCCTGCCTCACCGTCGCTCGCCTCCGCCCTCGTTCTCAACCCTCGTCGCACCCATCACCTCGCCTACACACCCGACCGCTGCCCTCCTCCTCCGAGCTTCGAGCTCCTTCCCGATGACCTAACTCCGACCATCGCCTCACCTTGCCCACCGCGAGCTCCTCCTTTGCCACTTCCCTCTCCCAAGCATTCACTGCAGCTCTCTCGAGGCCGCAATCCACTTCCTTCTCGCTCACAACCCTAATCCCTCGCCGCCTTCGCCGAAGCTCACCTCGTCGCCGTCGTTACACCGTCCCCTTCCTCCGACGAGCCCTGGCAACCTCTCCCATCGACCACGACTCCATACTACCACCTCCAGCACCACCAACCTAAGCCCTCACTACCCTTCACCACCGAGCTCTCTCAACCCACACCCAACCTCCACTACACCGATCCCCACCCGCAACCCATCTCACCGGCGAGCCCCACTGCACCTCATCGACTCCCCCGCACCCTCCTCGTCATCAGCACCATCACCGTCACCTCTAAGCCCCAAGCCCTCTCTCTGCAATTTCCTCTCTCTCTCTCTGGCTCCCTCTTTCTCTCTCTCTCTCTCTCTCTCTCTCTCCGGTTCTCTCTCCCCCTCTCTCTATATCTCTGTTCCTCTCTCTCTCTCTAATTCCCTCTCTCTCTCTCTCTCTCAAATTCTCTCTACCTCTCTCTCATTTTCTTTCTCCAAAACCCAAAGAAAAAAATACCAAAACCCAAGCTTGGACCCCGCTGTGCACATCGCCGGAGCGCCGCCGCCGCCTGTCTTTGACCCCAGCACATCCCAGGCCAACCACAGAGCACCACCTCCGCTTCCAGCAAGCACTTGACACCTCCGGGCAACTCCGACGTCAAATCCAAATCGCGAGCCGAGGCCGTGCATCCAATTCACGCCGTTCGTCGCGCGTTCGCGACGCTGCTGCTGCCGTGCATCCCCGAAACGTTTCCAGGCAAGTATTTTACTTGCTTACATGCTAATCTACTCGTGTTACTAATTCAAAAGTATAAGTTATGAATTTACAATTCCCGATAAAATTAAACGACATACCTGTTCGATGCATGATCCCAATGAAAATACTCACCTAATTTGACGGAACTGGATTGTTTATATTGGCCCATGTAGTGATGAATACCTTGTACAAATTTCACTGGAAAATACGACTGTTAATGACTAAAACGATTACCCCCAAATATACCTGTAAAACTAGAATTTTCCCGTATCTGAAAGCCGTTAAAATCATCATAAATTATGTACATACTGGAATGATGCGTTCGAGGGCTTAAATCGAAGCCGACTCGACGAGCTATAATTCTATGCAAGTTTCCAATGATTTCTGTACTAAAATTGTAACGATATTTGGATCGGAGTGCGACTCTGGACTGCAGTCCAGAGCGACTCTGATTATTGTTTGCTGTCCCGTAATGTGTACCACCTTATTTTCCTGAACTCGTATGTTGCGGAACCCTGCAGTTTATAAAATGTGAATCTATTAGTTAGATAACACAAGTGGTTTCATTCCGTTTCATCGTCGTTTTCTATTTAAATTGTAAATTAAAAGGGCAGGACGTATAACAGTCCAGAACAGATTCAGAAGTGGCAAACTAGTGATAAACAATGTGTAACTTTCGACGTACTGATGCGATTGAGAATCTGTCTATTGCGTTGAATACCCTACTGAAAACCCTAGATGTAATTCAACTGTAGAGTCGCTAAATTCTGATCCCTACTGGGGTTAAAATGCGTTGCGAAACGGACTTCCGATTCTGAAACCGGATTTCCAGCCGTGAACGCTTAAAATGAAATGGCCATATCTAGTAATCCTGAAACCCGATTGACGTGAAACTAAATTCGCTGAATAGATAATCAGATATACTACTTATCCCTGTTCATTTCTTCGCTAAATTTTGGCATATATTATTTATGATAAATTATGCAAGCGGTAGAATACCGATTTATAATATCTTAATCATGCTTTACATACTGTTTCCTAATCATATCATACATATGTCACTGCATTGATAATCTAGTGATCATGTGCATTACCCAGTATTAAGTATTAGCGGTGATTGTGGCAAGTACGTTAGTGTTTGTGCATGAGTGGATAAGTGAAAGTGACACGTACTTGTACACAATCAGTGAACCCTATTATTCTATTGCATTGTCGACGTCTGTGGGACGCGTGTAAGTGTGACTATAAGTGGTATGGGACACTTATGGAAGCTCTTGCATGGGTGTCACAGATAAGGCACCAGACACTGCCATTTATCTTGGGTATTAGTCGGGACGTGCTTGATGGAGATCCTGTCTTCAGTTCTCGCGCAGACTTGTCATGGACCGACCAGTATTTGAGGTTATGGTTGACGTTTGATGTAGACCACGGGGTGTGGGGTAGTTTGAGTGTGAGTTCAACAGAATCTCGGGAGTCCCATGCCGGCTTATATATATGGAGATATATGGAGATTTATAGGGTACATGATTATTACCGTGAGTTATATGTTGGGCCCGTGGTCCCTTGCCCTTGGGTCCTACCCTTGGGTGGAGGACACTCGCGAGTGGTTGACTCTCACACTTGGAATGACGATAGGCTCAGTGATCTGTACAGTGAGACTTAGAGACTGATAGGGATAGTGACATTGACAAGCATTACCTACTGTATTGACACATCTGACATACTATATTACTGCTTTACTGTTCTCCTGATCTATTAAACATTGCATTGATTACTCCATGTTCATATCTATACCGTCTTGATTTACTGTTATATATATCTATTATCACTGTTCGAGTTGTCACTTGCATCTATTTATTATATTTCTATTGTGTCGCTCTGACGACCTGAGTATGCATGCTCAGTGTGAGGAGTGGATCTAGCCGGGACCAGGACCAGACGTGCATCGCGTACATCTTGATCAGCTATCCAGAGCTATACTCTTTTTACTTCCATCAGGTCAGTTCTTTGCATTTGTATTGTTTCAGTTACTGCATTTCTCATTACTTGTGCGTTGTTTACTGATTACCACTTAAAGCTAGAAGCCGAAGTGTGACTACGGCAGGATATTTCCTTGACCGTAGGAGCATGTCTGGCCTTGTCAACCCCTCGTATTCCGTATTTTGGGAAGCGGGGCGTGACATGGTTTTGTTGGTATCAGAGCCAGGTTTTGCTTCGATTAGGATTGCAGTTTTCCGTGTAGAGCTTGACAATCTAAGACATTCCTCGGTCTAGGTTGTAAACTTGTCATTCTTGATCCATATTCACATTGTTTGTTCTGCTATTCCTTCGCTAGGGTTTCAGGTGACTTGGCGAAGTTACGTGGTTGTAATTGTGAAATACATCATAGTTACACTACCGTACTCTGTTTAAGTGACTTAGAGTCCTACAGTTGATTTCCACTTGTAATGAATTTCATCACACCCGATATTCTTGATTCCTTGCCCAATACATATTATATTTTAATCCTTATAGCTTGTGCCTTATATCGTCCTCAAAATTATTGTTTCAGGATCATGTCTTCCAACGACTCTTCCTCTATCTCCACTCCCCAGAATCAGACAGCTGAGATTCTGAGTGTACTACAAGGTCTGAAGGAGGCCCAGGAGCGAACAAACGACTTGTTAGCTGAAGGACTGAGAAGGCAGGTGAATCAGGCACCAGCGGGAGTCTCCAATCGTAAAGGGATCTCTGTTAGACGAGAAAAAGAGAAGAAAATGAAGCGCCCATTTGTTTCCCCGCGACAGAAGCAGCAGAAGACCCAATGTTGTGGGTACTGTAAGAGGCCAGGACATCTTCAGAGGGATTGTCGCCGCGCCCAAGGGAAATGTCTGATTTGCGGATCCAACGAACATCTTATCAACGGTTGCCCAAAAAGGAAGGAGCTACAAGGAGGAGACTCGTCCACACTCTCCACTTCTGCCAAGTGATGATTATTGCGTAGTTCGAACTTCAAGGATAAGGCGGACCCAGCGCAGGATTCAACTCGCGTGACGAGAATGCAGCGGCCTAGTAATCGAAGGAGAGTTATCACGTTTTCTGCTTTTAATAAAATGTTGTCATCCTCTTTTAAATATTTCTTTTCGTTTGAAATCTTGTATCCGTCGAACTTTTAGTTGAATACAATAAAAACTTTGAATCGTAATATATGTATCATTCTCTTGCTTTCCCCCTTATTTATACTATTCGTTACCATAGCATTTTTTATTCTGATTTTTCGGTTCCTGCTCACCGCATATTTTCCTATACTCCGTACTTTTAGCTATTTTCTCGATGTATCCCACTGTCAAATCATGACTCTTTCTTTTCAGGCCATGGCCCACCCTGGAGCAGCGCCGCATCTAGATGAGGAAGCGCAGTCATGCGTTTCCATAGACCGCACGCTGATGAGTTCTGACGATGAGATCAACGGCCCCCAGGTCATCTTCAGAAACAGCGATTCCGAGGACGAAGGAGTCGCCGCCCCAGATGTTGACATGATAGGCGATTCCGACGAAGAGGAAGGAGACCCTGAAGAGAACTCGATGGAGGAAGATCCCGAGGAAGGCCCGATAGAAGAAAATCCAGTGGAGGAAAATCCCATGGGAGAAGATCCAGAAGAAGAGAATCACATGGAAGCAGGCCTCGATGAAGAAGCTCCAGCTGAGGAAGAAGGATCAGAAGAACAAGACCCTACGGTGGAAGAACTCCCAATGGCGGTCCCTGCGAGGCGATATGGGAATGGACGTCCTTACCTGAGCGCGCGAGCCTACCGCAACCTGCTGAACCTCCACAACCGCGACTGACGGAATTTTTTAGATGTTGTCTTCTCTGGCCAAATAAATTTATGTATAGTTTAGGGCCATCTGTTACTTTTCGAAGGTGCTTTATTTCGAATTTTCTAGAATGAAATAAACTTTCTAAGTTCGCAAATCTTTTGTTTACTGGTTCACTTGATGCTTTGACTTTTCCCCTTATACCGTTTTTCTTCCTGAGACCCCTGACTGTCCACCACTATACCTTGTGCTGTTTCGACCCTCACTTAGATTAACAAGTACCGCACCCTGATCTTTTGAATGGACCACCCTTCATCCTTCGTCTATGCCTCGTTTGAGATCCTTCTGGAAGGGGAAATTGATAGTAAAATTTCCGAGTTGGCTGACCCTTCGAAATTTTTGATTCACATGATGTATCGACCGTTATCCTCCCCATACATTTTTCCCCTTGTAGTCCTTTGCTGCTCACCTTACTTCCTGTGCTGACCCGACCCCAATCTCGTTGACCTTCAGTCTAAAGCCGTCACACTCCGACCTTTTGTATGAGCCACACTCCATTGTAATCCCTACCCTAGCTAGCCCTATATATATTTGTGCTTTTCCCTGTTACCCTAACTATATTTAGGGACCTTGTTATTCGAAAATTTAGTTTTCATTATTTTGTATTTATCGAAGAGTACGTGTTATTGACTACTCCGTTTTATGTATTTTAAGTACACTACTACTTTTCTCATTTTTCGGTAGCGCGACCATACGTATTACGCATATTATTTTGGTGCTATGCTTCTTATTTCCACCATATGGTTTTCTAAGTTATATTAAAATGGTTTGATTGATACGTTATTCTAAAAATGTTTTAAACCAACGACAAGTCCTTCACCGCTTTATTATAATTATGCCTTATACTTATTATTTCTGCCGTGCTACTTTTGATATACCTATATGTGCACATATTTGGGTTTCGATTTTATCGAACACGCCTTGATTATTATTGTTCGTTATTGTTATCTATATTCTCGCATACATGTCGTTTATCTTTATAGTTGTTGCTGCCTTATACCTATTTAGACCTATTCTTTTGTATGTTATTCTTACATATATATACCTTCAAAATTCTATCCACCCGTTTTAAGTAAATCACTATGTATTAGTGTTCGATGTGGTAACTTTTCGCTTATTATTTTATAGCTTGTCGTTCTTTTAAATTTCGAGGACGAAATTTTTGTAAGGGTGGTATGATGTAATACCCAGCCCCTTTTTATACCAATATCCGTATTTCTCTTTAACTTATAAAATTTTCTATTTTATTTATAATTATTTATTTTTTTTAAAACCCCATTAAACCCCAAACCCAAACATTTCCTTTTCTTTTTCCATTATACCTAAGCCCGGCCCAGAACTCCATTTCGTTTTTAATTATTCCTTAATTATTCAGCCCATTCTTTTATTTAATTGTTATTTAAAATTTAACCCAAAGCATCACATTCTTTCCCAGCCCGGCCCCTTTCGTTTTCTTTTCTTTTTTATTTTCCAGCCCAGCCCGTTCACTCCTCAGCCCAGTCTTCATAATCCTTTTTAAATATTTTCTAAAAACCGCCGGCCCAACCCATCTCATCCTAGCCCACGCCCAACTCCCTTCAGCCTTCACCCTACCCGCCCTTACCCGACCCGCTTCCGACCCAACCCGCCATCCTTTCTCCTTCTTCCCCAACGGCTCTTTCCCGTTTTCCCGCTCACTCGATCCACGATCTTCGCCGCTTCCTTCACCAACGCTCGCGGCCACGATGCACACGCTCGTGTGCCGTTACCCCCACGACGCGCAACCCTCGCGATCCCCTCGTCTCCCCTATCTCTCTCCCCCTAACGTTCTCTCTCTCTCGCTTTCTCCCATTCTTTTCTCTTCCCGCTCCTTCTCTAGAACCCACACCGCGCCCTCGCCTACCTCACCGTCGCTCGCCTCCGCTCTCGTCCTCAACCCTCGTCGCACCCATCACCTCGCCTACACACCCGACCGCTGCCCTCCTCCTCCGAGCTTCGAGCTCCTTCCCGATGACCTAACTCCGACCATCGCCTCACCTTGCCCACCGCGAGCTCCTCCTTTGCCACTTCCCTCTCCCAAGCATTCACTGCAGCTCTCTCAAGGCCACAATCCACTTCCTTCTCGCTCACAATCCTAAGTTCTTGCCGCCTTCGCCGAAGCTCACCTCGTCGCCGTCGTTACACCGTCCCCTTCCTCCGACGAGCCCTGGCAACCTCTCCCATCGACCACGACTCCATACTACCACCTCCAGCACCACCAACCTAAGCCCTCACTACCCTTCACCACCGAGCTCTCTCAACCCACACCCAACCTCCACTACACCGATCCCCACCCGCAACCCATCTCACCGGCGAGCCCCACTGCACCTCGTCGACTCCCCCGCACCCTCCTCGTCATCAGCACCATCACCGTCACCTCCAAGCCCCAAGCCCTCTCTCTGCAATTTCCCCCCTCTCTCTTTGGCTCCTTCTTTCTCTCTCTCTCTCTCTCCGGTTCTCTCTCTCCCTCTCTCTATATCTCTGTTCCTCTCTCTCTCTCTAATTCCCTCTCTCTCTCTCTCTCTCAAATTCTCTCTACATCTCTCTCATTTTCTTTCTCCAAAACCCAAAGAAAAAAATACCATAACCCAAGCGTGGACCCCGCTGTGCACATCGCCGGAGCGCCGCCGCCGACCGTCGTCGACCCCAGCACATCCCAGGCCAACCACAGAGCACCACCTCCGCTTCCAGCAAGCACTTGACGCCTCCGGGCAACTCCGATGTCAAATCCAAATCGCGAGCCGAGGCCGTGCATCCAATTCACGCCGTTCGTCGCGCGTTCGCGACGCTGCTGCTGCCGTGCATCCCCGAAACGTTTCCAGGCAAGTACTTTACTTGCTTACATGCTAATCTACTCGTGTTACTAATTCAAAAGTATAAGTTATGAATTTACAATTCCCGATAAAATCAAACGACATACCTGTTCGATGCATTATCCCAATGAAAATACTCACCTAATTTGACAGAACTGGATTGTTTATGTTGGCCCATGTAGTGATGAATACCTTGTACAAATTTCACTGGAAAATATGACTGTTAATGACTAAAACGATTACCCCCAAATATACCTGTAAAACTGGAATTTTCCCGTATCTGAAAGCCGTTAAAATCATCATAAATTATGTACATACTGGAATGATACGTTAGATGGCTTAAATCAAAGACGACTCGACGAACTATAACCCTATGCAAGTTTCCAGTGATTTCTGTACTAAAATTGTAACGATATTTGGATCGGAGTGCGACTCTGGACTGCAGTCCAGAGCGACTCTGATTATTGTTTGCTGTCCCGTAATGTGTACCACCTTGTTTTCCTGAACTCGTATGTTGCGGAACCCTACAGTTTATAAAAGGTGAATCTATTAGTTAGATAACACAAGTAGTTTCATTCCGTTTCATAATTGTTTGCTATTTAAATTGTAAATTAAAAGGGCAGGACGTATAATAGTCCATAACAGATTCAGAAGTGGCAAACTAGTGATAAACAATGTGTAACTTTCGATGTACTGACGCGATTGAGAATCCATCTATTGCGTTAAATACCCTACTGAAAACCCTAGATATCATTCAACTGTAGAGTCGCTAAATTCTGATCTCTACTGGGGTTAAAATGCGTTGCGAAACGGACTTCCGATTCTGAAACCGGATTTCCAGTCGTGAACGCTTAAAATGAAATGGCCATATCTAGTAATCCTGAAACCCGATTGACGTGAAACTAAATTCGCTGAATAGATAATCAGATATACTACTTATCCCTGTTCATTGCTTTGCTAAATTTTGGCATATATTATTTATGATAAATTATGCAAGTGGTAGAATACCGATTTATAATATCTTAATCATGCTTTACATACTGTTTCCTCATCATATCATACATATGTCACTGCATTGATAACCTAGTAATCATGTGCATTACCCAGTGTTAAGTATTAGCGGTGATTGTGGCAAATACGTTAGTGATCCTGCATGAGTGGATAAGTGAAAGTGACACGTACTTATACACAATCAGTGAACCCTATTATTCTATTGCATTGTCGATGTCTGTGGGACGCGTGTAAGTTTGACTATAAGTGGTATGGGACACTTATGGAAGCTCTTGCATGGGTGTCACAGATAAGGCACCAGCCACTGCCATTTATCTTGGGTATTAGTCGGGACGTGCTTGATGGATCCTGTCTCCAGTTCTCGTGCAGACTTGTCATGGACCGACCAGTATTTGAGGTTATGGTTGGCGTTTGATGTAGACCACGGGGTGTGGGGGAGTTTGAGTGTGAGTTCAACAGAATCTCGGGAGTCCCATGCCGGCTTATATATATGGAGATATATGGAGATTTACAGGGTACATGATTATTACCGTGAGTTATATGTTGGGCCGGTGGTCCCTTACCCTTGGGTCCTACCCTTGGGTGGAGGACACTCGCGAGTGGTTGACTCTCACACTTGGACTGACGATAGGCTCATTGACCTGTACAGTGAGACTTAGAGACTGATAGGGATAGTGACATTGACAAGCATTACCTACCGTATTGACACATCTGACATACTATATTACTGATTTACTGTTCTCCTGATCTATTAAACATTGCATTGATTACTCCATGTTCATATCTATACCGTCTTGATTTACTGTTATATATATCTATTATCACTGTTCGAGTTGTCGCTTGCATCTATATATTATATTGCTATTGTGTCGCTCTGACGACCTGAGTATGCATGCTCAGTGTGAGGAGTGGATCTAGCCGGGACCAGGACCAGGACCAGACGTGCATTGCGTACATCTTGATCAGCTATCCAGAGCTATACTCTTTTTACTTCTATCAGGTCAGTTCTTTGCATTTGTATTGTTTCAGTTACTGCATTTCTCATTACCTGTACGTTGTTTACTGATTACCACTTAAAGCTAGAAGCCGAAGTATGACTACGGCAGGATATTTCCTTGACCGTAGGAGCATTGCTGGCCTTGTCAACCCCTCGTATTCCGTATTTTGGGAAGCGGGGCGTGACAGTTCTTAAACCATCACACTCTCCATGTTTCCCTACAAGCGGTTCGATATTGACCCTTACATACAATCTACAGGCACAAATAAACGTTCCCTCATCTAGTTCCACCAATGGCGCGAAATTTCCCCATTTGGTGAACAACACTTGTAGGTCCTCTCGACTTGCAAGGAGAAAATACTCTTGTGAGATCCTTACGAATTACAAGAAAAGATATCACTTTGGAATCCTTACGACTCCTAAGGGAAAAATACACCTACGAGATCCTCACGACTCATAGGGAGAAACACCTTTATGAGACCCTTACGGCTCGTAATGTCGAAAAGCCTTAGTCAACAGAATCCTTACCCTATTTACTAAGCCTCCTTTGTTCAAATCGACAAAGGCAAATGATGATTCGCTCCTGGCAATATCCCAGTTGTAGCGATGCTGATGCCTAAATCGGTATCAAATTCTAAGTCCTTTCACGGTAAATGATGATTCACTCCTGGCAATATTCTAGTCGCAGCGATACTGATGCTAAGATTGGTACCAGAACTTGAGTTCTATACTCGTAATAAGAATCAGTGAGCAAAATGTATGCATATAAAATAGCCGAAATGTTTGGGCAACTCGCAATAAAAAGCAGCGAGTAAAAAAGAAAAATAGCCGAAATGATTGGGCAATCACGACTTTCGCGATATAAAAAGCTGAAATGATAGAGCATTGCGGAAAGGAAAAAAATGAAATGAAACTTTTGCCATGCAGGTGAGATCACATTGACCCCTGTATACAATCCATGGGCACAAACGAAAAGGGAACCATGTTTCCCCACCGGGCTTCGTCAAAGGGAAGCCAAGTTTCGACGGCAACATCTACGGCCTAGAGATCAACAACAGCGTTCTTCCTCTCTCCAGCGAGATGCAGACGCGACATCAACAAACGGAGCCATGGCAAAGTCTCCTAGTTCCAAATCTCGACGGTTCACGGACAACCTAGAGACTACCTCGGAGCGATGGCAGAGTCCCTAGTTCCAAGTCTTGACGGCAGTATCCATAGCCTAGAGATCAACAACAACGTTCTTCCTCTCTCCAGCAGGATGCAGGCACGACATCAACAAACGGATCCATGGCAAAGTCCCCTAGTTCCAAATCTCGATGGTTCACAGAAAACCCAGAGACACCCTCGACATTCGTCGCAATATTGTAGACACGATGTCAACAAATGAAGCAAAGGAAGATCCCTAGCTTCAGGGTCTTGACGGCAACTCAAATCAGACCTGAAAAACCATCGGAGATCATTCCACTCCAGCGCGGAGTGGTCATGACTCATCGGTGCTCCCAAACCGAGCCTAACCTCAAGTAAAAAACGATATGGAATATCCCTAACGCTTGCTCTTTCGATGGTAATATCACCTGGAAGATTACTTGAAGACGTCTTGTCCAGCCCCCGAAGGGATTAGAGACACGATAGTCACGAGGCTACTCGAACAGCAAGATTGAGTATCGAGGAATACACCGGCCAACGCGACGGTACGACGGGTAAAAAACCCTAGTACCATAGACCCTAACGGACTTCTATTAGTAGGAGTTAACTGTGACGTTAGGACATCCTTGCGAGAACTTCTCGATTCGTCTCGACTCGTGGGGAAAATAATGTTCCTGCAAGAACTTATCGACTCGTCTCGATTCGTAGGGAAAAGCCTTAGACAATAGGGATAAGGACCTGTTTCCTAAGCACTGGGGCCCTGCAAGTCGGTCCAGGATGGACTATTGTATACTATTCATGGGCCACACTCCCCATAGTCGAATATCGACAAGGAGGGAAACAACCACCTACGAGTCCTCTTGACTTGTAAGGGGGAAAATTCTCTTGTGTGATCCTTACGACTCTCAAGAGAAAACGCGCTCAGGAGTCCTCACGACCCCTAAGGAGAAAATACACCTATGGGATCCTCTCGACTCGTAGGGAGAAAAATCTTTCTGAGGCCCTCACGGCTCATAAACTTGAAAAGACTTAGGCGGCAGATCTGAACCTGTTTCCTAAGCTATCACTGCTCTATAAGGAGATCAAGATGGACTATCCATGGGCCACATTCTCCAAAGTCGAATATCGACAAGGAGGGAAACAACCACTTACGAGTCCTCTCGACTTGTAAGAGGAAAAATTCTCTTGTAAGATCTTTACGACTCTCAAGAGAAAACGCACTTGTGAGTCATCACGACTCCTAAGGAGAAAATACATCTACGGGATCCTCTCGACTCGTAAAGAGAAATAACCTTCTTGAGACCCTTACGGCTTATGAAGATGAAAAAGTTTTAGAATATAAGGACCCTAAACTTGTCTCTTAAGCCCTCAATCTTATGGCCATGCATCACTCTGCACTGCTTCACCCACGTACATACTTACGTGGGCAAAGTAGTGGGGGGCATTTGTTCCCGCCAAAATCTTCGGCCAAGAGCTATTTGTTCATGTTTACACCGGTTTAAGTTTCGTATACAGATATGTGTGAAATCGGGCTCATTCATATACGCATATGCACACATCAGAGGAAGAACAGGAGTTAGAAAGGGAGCACTTGGTGGTCAACGACAAAAAGAAAGTATTTAATTGAACATTTTATTCTACAGGAAATAGATCACCAAACATGGGATCGAAAGTACAGAGATTTACAAAACTATGGATAAAATTCTTTAACTCCCTTTCTGCCTTATCCACCATGTCAAAGTGGCGATCTTTACGAGGAGTCATTTCCCATCGGTCAGCGCCGTGCCCATCAGCGAAGGCAGATATGATGGCCCGCTGAGCCGTATCTGGCTTAGCAGCTGAATAGAGCGATCCCTCAGAGACTTGGTAATCAAAAGCGCCTCATAAAAGCACTCGATCTTGTCTTCTGCTGCGTCGAGTATCGCCGGAGTCATCTCCGCTGGATAAGGGGGAATGTCATCGAGCACGGACAAGAAGACTATCCGGAGCCAAATGGAGCCGATGGGGAGAGGAGATCCTCTACGAGTCAAGAGCTTGTACATCACCGTATCGCATTGGTCATCCGTAAGAGCAGGGTTCAACAAGCGTGCAGCAAAACGAGAGACAATTTCCTCAATAGGCACCTCCCATGGCTGCCGGCGAGCATGTGGACGATTACAAGTCATAGCTCTTCTCTGTTAAAATGATTCTCTGAAAGTGAGAGAGAAGAGAAGTATTGCTTCAGATTATGAAGGGAGACATTTAAGTTTAGGCACAGAAAATATTGTGCATGATGAAACTATTTACAAGCATTAGAAAAGAAAAGTTTGACCCAGGAAAAGCAAAGAAAGAAGGTAAAAAGACACCTTCGGTAAAGAGGCAGCACCTCATGTGCCTTGCACGAGGGCGCCAGCGCCTAGAGCTAAAAATTCTGAGGCAGAGCCTTACGTGCCTTGCACGAGGGCGCTAGCGCCCAAAAGTTAACACTCTGAGGCAGCGCCTCACGTACCTTGCACGAGGGACCCAGCGCCCAAGAGTTAAAAACTCTGAGGCAGCGTCTCACGTGCCTCGCACGAGGGCGCCAGCGCCAGGAGTTAAAAACTCTGAGGCAGCGCCTCACGTGCCATGCACGAGAGCGCCGGCGCCAGAACTAAAAATGCTATACCATTAGATGAAGGATCCAACGGGGATGACAAATTATCAAAATGCAGAATTAAATTCTGTTGAGGAAATATTCCTCAAATCTTTCTAAATAAGAAAGATCACTCTCTGTACTATAGGGCACCATTGGATTAAAAATCCAATGGTGATTAAAAATCACCAAGCTACAGAATAAGCTCTGTATGGGGAAATATTTCCCCAATCTTTCTAAACGAGAAAGATTGCTCTCTGTAAAATAGAGCACCATTGGATTAAAAATCTAATGGTGATTAAACAATCACCAAGCCATAGAATAAACTCTGTATGGGAAAATATTTCCCAATCTTGTTAAAAACAAGAAAGATATCTTCTGTAAAACATAAGTCTTTGGATCAAAGATCCAACGGTGGATAAAATCCCCAAATCAATTAAAGATCTCTCAACGAGAGATTTCTTTAACTAAATCAACAAATCTGCCTCCACTATATAAAGGACCAAAGACTTCAAGTCTCAAGAAGAGGAACCCTCCCATAAACTTCAAGTTCAAAAAGAAGAGGAAGCAAAAAAGAAAGTTTTAAAAGAGAAGAAGGAAGAATAACTTTCTTCAAGGTAAATAAAAATAATAGAGATCATAGTATCTCATCTGCATATCCATGGTTTTAACCCTCATAAAGAATATAGTTCTTTCCCCTGGATCCGAGACCTATGAGACAAGTCTCCTACAAATGAGAATTTAATTCTTGTGGGGACGAATTTGTTCTTGGGGATCGAAAATACAGGGGAGAACAGAGAATTGAACATCTTCAGAAAAATGCACAAAGAAAGAAATAGCGCCAAGCGCCTCACGTTGCCCTCACATGGGCGCCGCTCAAGTAAAGAGTGCTTAGCACTCAATAGTTAGCGCTCAGCGCCAAGCGCCTCACGTGCCCATCACGTGGGCGTTGCTTAACATAAAGTGCTCTGCACTCATCAAACAGCGCCTAGCGCTTAGCGCCGGGCGCCTCACGTGCTCCGCACGTGGGCGCCATAAAGAGTGTTTAACACTCCATAAAAAACAAAAAAAGAGGGTTAAAGTAAAGGGTGAGCGTCAGAACCCATATCAATGCTCAGCATTATTTGCAGAGAAAAAGGACGGGGCCCAAGCAAGTGTTTCACACTTTATTAAAAATGAAATTACAAAGACTGAGTGGGCTGAGCCCAAGTTGGCCAAAATCCCAATCAACCGAGCCCATGTGTTCTTTATTGTCCAAATTGGTCTTAGCCCCAAACAAGACTACCAATCTTCTGGTGAATATTCATTGGTTCAAGGATACATCTCTCCATAGCTCTGATATATGTCGTTGTAATTCTTTAACGTCTTCAGAGAGGTGGAGGTCCCGACAACCAACAACTCTTTGGTGTAATCCCAAGCCGATGAGAACATCTCTATGGACCGCAATGTCCTTAAACTAACAACGGACCTCAACGTCCTTAAACTAACTATGGACCTCAACGTCCTTAAACTAACAACGGACCGCAGCGTTCTTAAACTAAGACAATAGAGCCCAAATGCCTTTTTGTTGGGTCTGAATGATCCCAAAAATCATGTTGCGTAGATCTTAGCCTAAAATTAGATTAACGTATTCTCAACAAATATTTAAGTTGATCTTAATCCCAAATGAGATTAACGATCCTTACATCAAACCAAACCCAAATCTAAGAATATACGGATTTGGACTAATCCACGCCCTACGGGCGACAACATAAATTAGTCTCCGTATACAATCTACGAGCAACCAAAAATAAAACAAACACACACGACACGAAGTGAACATCTAGAGCAAGAGAAAATGGTTATCACTACGCGGTAACATAATTAACTGCAAGGGCTTGCGCCTGCAGAGAAGAGCGTCCCCACAATCAAAAACCCCTCACAACGAGGGGGAATCTGACAAAGTCCGCTACAACGGCCGCATCCGTCCAGACCTCCGATACACGGTGCTATAAATCAACTTGGCATCTGCGGAGAGGTGGACGGATAAATCCAAATATCATCTTCCCCTAAATTCAGGCAAGACGTTTGTCTTCCCGGCTTTCGGCGGTAAACAACAGTGACACGCTTATACCATTGTAAATATGTTTATATAGCGTCGGTAGTTGTTTGGTCACCTATTTGCTGTAAGGCAATATTACGCTGCCTATCTTTCTATCTCAGCAAATATTGATGATGATACTCTCTCCAATCACGGTCTGCCTTTCCTCCTTGCATGTCTCCCTCTATTGTTATAGGTGCAGGCGGCGGAACATGAATATATTGCAATTTACTAAACTGTCGCAACACCCGGTCCGGTAGGTGCATGACCACGATATTAATGCATAGTAGTGGGCATCGAGTCCGCCAAACCGGCTCTCCTTCGATACAGATGCCGGGTAATCCTTGCAGACGATCTGCTGTATAAGGCGTCCACGTGAACCGCGCAAATAACATAGTACAAAAATTGTAATGAAGCTAATTTAAAAATTTTAAACAAAGTTAATTCCCTAATGTATGGTTATCTGAATCGCCTCCATGCGATCCAACTCATCTCTATAATACTTAAGTACTCGACGAGAAGCCTTATAAGATTTCTTACCACTCCACCAAGAGCCGAGAGGCTTTCCAGGAATATCCACGGCAGAAATATTAATGCGGGTCTTCTCATACACATGTGCTCTCATGACCAAATCTATATATAAAGTGTCATAATATTAGAAAGAACCAATATTGCAATTTTACAAATGCCAAGCTATTAAAAAATATTATGTACTTGAAGTAATGTAATACAGCCACAAATTTTATTCTTTGTAGGAGTACATGTCTTATCTAGTTCCTTATAAAGATAGGCCAAGACCCCTGCTCTCTAAGCATATTGGCCACACACATTAAAGTCCGTAAGAAACCCAATGTATAAAGGATCGACACGCGTTGCCGATTGGTCCGGTATCAACCAAGAACCGATCATGTACAGAATGTAGGCACGTGTATATCTATCCAAGATATCATCGGTAGCTTCATCGGGGATATTAGTAAATGTATCTTTGAGCCAGTTTAAACTGATCTTATACCCCTTAGTATACCCTCCTGGTACCTGAATTTTACAATTAATTGTTAATTAATATCACTGTAACATATTTAGACCTTTTGTTTAAAAAAATTACGAATTATACCTGTCCGAGAGCAGACTCAATATATGTATCCCAATATAGATGCTCAGTTTCTGGATCCACAATTGTAACTCCAATTAATCCAAGTCTATTCACCCGTAAACCGAGTAAAATACCAATATCATGGAGTGTGATAGTGGCCTCACCCCATCTAAGATGAAAAGTGTGGGTCTCTTTTCTCCAACGCTCAACAAGAGAGGTAACGAGACCGTGGTCGAGTTGGATATGACGAAATAATGAAGCATCGTAAAATCCGGCTCTTCGAATCCGCTCGATTATACGATAATTCGTAACTTGCCACTTGTCAGAACTATGATTGACCGCTGTAAGATTATCTCCACCCTGCAAGATTTATTCATATTATTTTCAAATATTAGAATTAAAAGAAATGGGCAATTGAAACAAATTTAATAAGTTTTGAATCTTTCCTCCCCGTGTAATATACTAAAAGATTTATGTTCGTTTTGATTTACGAGCAGTAATTTGTCGAATGGTTGATTATCCATTGAAATATTTTTGAAATTACAATTACTTGAAAAATTGGGAAAGTTGGTGGGTATAGAAAAGGGTTTGGACAGAGATAGTGAAAATTAGAGTGACGAAGGCGGGTTTTATAGGGCAAAGAGGACGTGTTCCAAGTATCCGCCCTCACCTTTGCCCACAGAAAGCTTTTGTTTTTTCTTATAACAAAATCTCATGTGTTGTCAAATCTTCTTTACTATTTAGAGATATGATCATGCTGGAGTTTTTTGTTTGTTTTAAAATAGAATCTATATCCATGTGTTGTCACATCTTCCATTTTGAAAAGGAGATGTGATAATATGAACCTTTGTTTGTTATAAAAAAAAGGAGATGTGCATGACGCTGGAGTTTTCGTTTGTTTTAAAATAGATAGGTTTTGTTTCTTTCCCAATCGTCAATAATTTTCTTGCCAGACACGCCCGTGACCCGTGACCCCGTCGAATCACTCGTATTTGCGAAAAAGTGATAGCGGGTTCCTAAAACCCTCCCTCTTAGTTAAAAATAAGAATTCTAAATAATTTTATTTAACCCAATAGCCCGTGGCTCTTAACCCAATAGCGCATGACTCTAACCCCTTATATTGTCAAATTGAATTTGTTAGAAGGGAATAGCGGGTTTCAAGAACCCGCCTTCTCATTTAAAAAGGAGATGGCAGGTTCTTGGAAAACGCCCTCCTTAATATTTTAAATAATTTTACTTAATTCAAGACAAGCTCGTGACCCCTTTATCTCCCTTTGTATTGTGAAATCACCCATTTATTCTCTCCCGCAGTGTGTTGTCAAGATGGGATAGCGGGTTTCAAGAACCCATGACCCTTTTACCACCAAATACCTATAAAAACCTGTCATACCTCCTCCCATTTGCTCTCCATTCTGTTCCGATTTGCATCTGCATCTCTTACAAAATCTCATCTGCACCCCTTCAAACGGAACCCGCCCTTTCATTTTCTCTATCCCTATAGCTCTATCTGTCGAAATTCAAATGTATGTAAATTTAATTTAACGTTTATTTAATTTTCAATGAATATAATCATTATATTAGTTGTTAACGTTTTTTTATTTATTTTTGGGTTGATATTGTTTGATGCAGATAATGACAAGCTCAAGTTTATTTGTTGTATGTAAATACGATGGCCAGATTGTGACAAGTGCACAATGTCCAGAGTATATGGGTGGGTGCGCAAGAATTATGCGATTAGAATTATCAATGGCTTATAATGAACTCGAGAATAAAGTGTTTAAAATCACAAAATACAATTCCCGTGAAATTAATTTTAGGTTAAGTTGTATATGGCCTCTGTTTAGTGGAAATGCATTGGTTGAAATTATAGACGATACTTCAATATCTTCGATGATAGATTTTGGTCTGGCAAACACCCAACATTCTTTTGAACTTTTAGTTCAGATGGAACAATTGGAAGTATCAGATGTCGCTCAAACAGGTAATTTTGATGGTAATGCTAGAGGTAGTTTCTGGGGATACGGTCTGATGGTTAACGATGATACCTTTAGTCTCAGTGGATACGAATATACACATAATTATTCAAACCTTCGAATTCAAGAGTAAACATTTTATAAATCGTCTTTTTGTAATACCAAAATACTAATATATTTTATATATTAAATACAGATTTTCCAAATCGTCTGCTGCAGTTGCATGCACACCTGAAGAACAATAAGGATTACCATATACAACCTTCCAAAGGTAAATCAATATGAAACAAGTAATGATTATGTTTATATTTTTCGTAATACGAAAATATTAAGCAAAAATTATATAAGAAAAATTTATATACTAAATGCAGATTTTCCCATACCTCCGCATCATTCCAACACGATCCAAATAGCGCATTCCAAGCATATCCGTCCACGTCTTTCCGGTCTTTTCACCTCGAACCATCCACATTATACCGATCTCAACCATCGTATATTGCACCCGAGCCTTATATTGCTACGGGTGACATTGATATTGGTGATAGTGATGATGATGAAACTGGTGAAGGTCATCAAGGGGAGAATAGCGTGGATTATGCCGCTGGATTGAATGAAGTAGTATTAATTGATGATATGGCTGCGAATAATGATTTTGTCGAACTGGAAGATCCCGGCCTCGATCCGCTAGAAGATGATAGTTGGGTAGACTTAGCCGTGGCAGAAGTAAATATTGAACCCTATTTGGAAGCGACTGTAGCAAGCGAAGATTGCGTCACTGTTGGAGATATGTTTCAGGAAAAAGAAGATCTTATTTGTAAGCTGAAGTCGTGGGTTATTCAAAAAAATGTTACATTTAAAACCGAAGAGTCAAATAAGATGTAATATACCGTGGTATGTACGAAAGCTCCTGAATGTAAGTGGACTTTGCATGCATGTTGTTCCAAAAAAGCCAAATCTTGAAAGGTCACGAAATACAACCAAGAACATACTTTTATCAATTCTATTATGTTAAAAGATCACAGGAATTGCACTTCATCTTACATTTGCTCACTAATCATACCACTAATCCGTACAGATGTGGCGATGACTCCCAGAGAGATGCGGCTCTATATCAGCGGAGAGCACAAAATTCATATTTCGTATGTGAAGACATAGGATGCTCGTAGAAAGGTATTATGCAAGATATTTAGGTATTGGGAAAGTTTATACAACTCACTAGTCCCTTTTATGGAAGCCATGAAAGTATCAAATCCGGGGTCCGTATACCGATTAAAAACCACATAAACAGATTTCGATGGCTGTATCAGGTTTCAAAGAATTTTCTGATGTTTTACTCCTTGTGCGGCTGGTTTCACACACTGTCGGCCGGTATTATGCGTGGATGAGACGTATCTATATGGTAAGTACAGAGATTGCATGTTAATTGCTACAGGCCTTGATGCTAATAACGGTATATATCCGTTGGGATTTTCTATTGTCGAGGATGAAAATACATCATCCTGGTCATAGTTTTTTCGTCAACTCAAAAGTATCCCATCTGTTATTGATAAAACAGATTTATACATCATATCTGATAAACATGTAGGAATACTAGCTGCAATGAGAGTTGTATTTCCGACGACCCCACATAGATTTTGCCTGCGGCACTTCAGACAAAATTTTGATAGAAAATTTAAAATTTCAGATCTACATAAGCTTATGTATAAAGTCGGTGAAGCATCTGACTCTAATGTTCATGACGAAAATTGGATAGATAAGTCAAGCAGCGAAAACGTGGTTAGATGAGTATCCAGTACGCATGTGGTCATAAGCACATGATAATAGATGCAGATATCTACTAATGATCACTAATATGTCTAAAAGTTTCAACAGAGTCTTTAAAGGTGTTAGAGGCTTACCGATATAGTGGTTGATTGTTCGAACTTTTCAGAGTGAATACTTACTTTGTGCAAAGAAGGGAAAAGTCTTTGGCGATAGAGACTCCACTCATCGTGATTTACGAAAATATATTGCGGAAAAGAGAGCGCAGATCACAATACTATAGATCTGAAAGGTTTGACACAGTGGAGTTTCAAGTTATGGGGTGTAATGTGAATCAATATACCGTAAATTTTAGAGATGAAGGGCTCTCTTCGTGCACATGCGTTGTTTTCCAACAACAATATTTACCTTGTGCCCACACAATTGCTGCTGCGAGCAGTATACATAACTCACATTACAATTTTGCTTCCCGTTACTATACAGTTTCCAATTATCAAGCCGCATACGATCCAAAATTTCATCCTATATCAGACAGTCGCTATTGACACTATTATACTGAGAACAGACAAACACCGACTGTATTACCGCCGGACAAAAATATAGGACCCGTAAGACCTAAGGTGCGTTGAGATCGAATGATAATGGATGCTGATTCTCAGTAAAGGCACGGCAGATGTAGCCTATGCAAACAACCAGGTCATTATAGGACTAGATGTCCAGAACAGTCAACAGGGACGAGACCTTCGAGATCGTGACAAGTGCACGGGAGGAAAATCAGTTAGCGCTTGGAAAGAAACTTGTATAATTTACATTTTAGTATGATATGATTTTTTTGTATTATTATTTTGATGGATTCATTTTGTTAATGAAGTGTATACAAAATTCATATTTATAGTATGATCTAAATATTGAATTACTTGTCACCACGTCCATAACAAAAACAACAATTTTATTATTTATTCATCTTATTATTTATTCGGTTTTTTAAAAGGAGATCTTTAAAATTATTTTTTGATTTATTTTAATTTTTAAAAATTTTAAAAATTAAAAGGCGGGTTCCTAGAACCCGCACCAGGCCCATGAAGAGGGCGGGTTCCTAGAACCCGCCCTCTTCATTGTATTAGTGGGGGCGGGTTCTAGAAACCCGCTCTCTGGGTGGGTGGGGCCCGATAAGACGGGGAACCGGCCTATTCTGCTAAATATAGTTTAAATTATATAATTTTAATATATATTCATCCAAAAAAAAACCTTTGTTTATTGATCAATTTCAAATGTGTTTTTTCACATGGCCTTTATCTTAAATTACTCTCCAAAGATGTCCTATGACAGTTGTAACTTGCTTCTCTTTGTATTCCCTTTAAAGCATCCTTTGGTCCCCATCCTCAATGCATGTGAGCTCAGATGTTTTCAGCTTAAAGCTCATCCTAGCAAAAGTTTAACAATGACTACACTCTCTCATAAATATCTCACTTTTTAAGCGATCTTTTGGAGAACATAATAGGTTCAATTATAGCTTTAGCAAGTTGATCATTGGATATCACTTAATTCGATGTAATTAAGTTGTTGGTGTTTGATGTGAAGATCCATGGACCATTTTGCATGTGGGTTGTTTTGTCTGAAAAAAGAGGAGAAATGAGTAGGGAATCCAACCATATTTTAGATGGATGAGAGTCACAGGTTTTATGGACAAATTAAGGTTTAAAATATGTTGCAGGTAGTTTTCTCAATCTTCACCATGCATGGTGTAAAGATGTTATGTTAAAAGAGTTGGTGTTAGGTTGAGATCGGATACAAGTTTCGCCGTATATTTTATTTAAGAGTTCGTCTTATGTCCGTGGAGAAAGAAACTAACACTTTTGAAAATCATATTCATGATAGAAAATATAAAATCACAAAAAAAACAACAACAATGTGCAATAAAATATCTTCTCAATTTACTTTAAAGATTTGGCACGGTAGAATCAACTTTAATATTATTTAACGTTTTTCGATGAACTGTTATCTTATAAAATTAATCCCCTAGAAAATTTTACATAAAACTATACAAACTAAATGCGGATGAAGGGACAAACATGTACAGCCAATGCCATAAAATAGAAGGAATCCAGCTATCGATTTGATAGATTCCACATAGGCTGCCGCATTGGTGATGGCGTAGATAGAGCCGTTTGCTTTCGGACTTGAAATCCTATCCCGGCTCGGATGTTAAGCTAGCTCACTAAATTTCCATCACGGGCATCTTGTTGGAGCCTTAGTAAGACTTTATTAAGAATAGAAAAGATATAGATTGCAAAATGTGAAACAAATGCCGGGTTGATATTCCCAAAGCACTTAGTTTTATTTATAACTTTCCTAGGAGCTATATATATTTAGATGCGATTTTTTTAAGGAAAGCTGGCATATGGAGGGAGCACCAGATGTTGTCACATACTAAGGTATTGACGTTTAAATAACTTAGCGAAATATGTAAGTGGCTCGGTTTGATACGGGCCGAGATCAATAACATATCGGCCATCTAAAAACAAAGATATGACTGGATAAACAGTTGATGATACATGGACATGACCAAGCCACACCCATTCGATACGATATGGGGGTGGGCCCAAAAACCCAATGTCACAAGATCTTATGTGGTATAGTTGGTAGTTGAGTACGAATCCCTTATTGGGTAGGCCCCAAGAAGAACTTGTAAGAGAACCGCCGTCTCAAACAACACTCTCCATTGTCCTCTAGAAACAAAATTTCATCGACCAAGCTCATCACTGCTACCAATTAGGGGAATTCTAAGATCTAGCTAGAACAAATAAAAACCGAGAGCCTTTGAGCTAAAATTCCTATCTTTCACATAAAATAGCATGAAAATCCTTCTAGATTACAATCATGGCCCCTTTATAAATTTGGGTTTTAGGATGTGGCCCATAACAGAACCTCATCACCAAGGCCCATTCTCAGCGATGCCAAGACACCAAAGAAGGAATGGGCCTTGCCCGGCTTAAACCATAGGGCCCGCTCCTCCTGTGTTTTACTCCCGTGCTATGTTCGTGCAGCAAACCTCTTAAATAAACTTTCAACGTATCTTATTTGTATCTTCCTCATATATGCTCCAATGTGCAACGGATCCAGAAAATTTGGTCAGATAGGACAGAAATTAAACAGTTTTAAAATATTATAAATAAGCTTCGAAATAAAAAAAAAGATCCTCTAACATAAATCGAAATTTTGGACAACATTTTCCGAACTATGTTTATTATTGCCAAAAATCTTTTTTCGATGATTAATAAAATGAAAAACTGAAGAGGCTTATGAACGGGAACATCCCAAAATGCGACATGTGGGAGATGACGTGCCGTCAGCGGATACCCTCTGGACCCATGGGGGCTACGACAGGGAATCAGTGCGACACATTACGAGTCTTCCTCGGGACCACGTGATGAGGTGGTACCCGACCTTTCAAGAGAGCCTTCCCGGAGCACCCATCTGTAACAACTCTGAATTTTCTGTACAGAGTTTTTTTAAAATACAGAAATGAACACCTAAGTCTGAACACAAGTTATAAATTTAAATTGTTTTTGAACAGTAAAAAACAACTTGTAGATCACTGGTAAAACCTTGCATTGTTGTCAAATCACTCAACCACATATTATTTTTTAATTGATTTTTCTTTTAAACTTTTAGAAACTCAAAAGTTTACACGTGCAACACATGTAAAACTGAAAAGTCACTTAAAAAAACATGTGGAATATGTTATTTATACAGACCATAACACGTGGCACAAATCTAGACCCAAACCACCCACACGTGGCCGGCGAGATAAGCCATGGTGCCGGCGCCGTCGGGCCTCCCTGTTCCAAATGCCATCAAATTTTAACCCTACAACCCTTGGACTCTTCCCACTAACCTTAATCTGTTTGTTTTCCCTGCACATTTCCAGAGAATTAAAATGAGACATTAATCCAAATTTTAATGCATATTTTTAATTCATTCTTCATTATTCTAAACCCTAATTTCTTCTATAAATACCACACTACACCATAACCTTCTCATTCAGAATTCTATTACCAAAACTCTCTAAAATTTCTAAGTCCAAGAAGTTGTGTAGGTGGAGTTAGCTCAAGGTAAAGTTCCGGCGACATTTCGGAACGAATCCAGTGACATTATGACTCCACGAGACCCTCAACTTGTTCATAGACATCTCCTCTTTCTTTACATCCAGTAAGTCCCCTCTTCCCTCTTCTCTCTCTATTAAAAAAATCCTATTTTCAAAACTCGTCGGAAGCGGAGTTAATCCGACTTCCGATTCTTTTTTCTTTAAAAATTCAATTTTTCCTTAAACAACAATTAACCACCTTTCATATATTGTTTAGTAACCATTAAACGACAATTGGACAAAGTTTTAATACAAAATATTATGTTAAACAAATTCTATTTCACTTTTACAGTAAAATACCCTTAAGTTTGCATACGGCATTACCTTATCTTTTTGCTCATATTACCTTTAAAAAACTCACGAAATAATGACCTATCTTATCACAACATTCATTCTTGACATAGCATGATAACTTTTAGAACATTAGTTCGTGGGATAAAATACGAAATTACATTTAAATACCATAAACTTTCAAAAACCGTTTTCTTTAAAAATATATTATTTAATTCCTTACAAATGCGCCTCTACAACCCATTTTGGGGACCCCGATCGGGATGGTGCGGGTTATCACACATTCTCGGGTCTAGTAGAGCGAGATACAGACCTCCTCACAGAGCATCCGATCTCGATGGAATTGTTAATGCAATTTCTAAGAAAAATGTGATTTCTATTTAATAAATAAATTCTATTTTTATAATTATATATATATATATATTTTATCAAAATATCTATTTTAAATATAATATATAATCCATGTTTTCTAATCAAAAGAAAAGAATCACAAAAGATCATGAAAGTACCATCACATTTCAATACAAGTCAAATTACAAGAAAATACCATAAACTATTCAAGTTAGATTTATATCCACTAGAATATTTCATTTTATAAAAAATACAAATATGAAAATCCTAAAAACGATAAACAAATACTTGAGGTTTATTTTGAAAATATATCAAAACTATTTTTCATAAAACCCCCTTAAATTATACTAATTTACAATAAGGACTCTAGTGAACATAGGTTTAAGCGGGACCAGCTCTCTTGAGCCTCAGGGAGCCGGAGAATATGGGTGCTTGCCTATTTAAGATAGGCAACTAAAAACGGTGTTATTAATACGGTAATTGTCTTGGAAAAAGACACAAATCCTGCCGTCCATGTGCAGCAGTTACCGATAATATCAAAACTAATTCAGGACTTCAATTTGTTTTAAATTTTCTGACTCAGACAGAGTCTCAGTTTAATCTGAATCAATCAATCAATCTATCTTTGAATATGATTCAAGTAAAACTCCTATTCAACATGAATCCGTTTATACCAGAATTCAATTTATATCAACATGACTCGACTGAATCGAACCGTGGATATACTCTGATTACATGACTATCCGTTTATATCCATTCCGTTTACATGATATCATGGTTTCGGCAAGTCCTACATCTATTAAACAAAATAATATATACAAATCAATACAAAATACATTACGGGGTTTTAGAGGGGTAGACTGGCACGGAATGTGTTAAAGGTGACATGAGATGGTCATTAAAAGACGTATCTATACATCCATTGCCGTTGTTCCGTGGTTTTATCAATGGAGCCTTATACTACGGGTTACCATAGTCCACGATGTAAGTTGGACTCCTCTCGTATACACTGGCATATTCTGTACCAAGCTATAAACAACTGCGTTAGCATAACAATCAAATATTATACCAGTTACATCTTATTATTTGTCTATTCTATTTCTACCTTTGTTTGGGACTTACCGAGTGATTATTCGCCGACGACATTCCCATTTCTCTTCTTTCTTTGGAATGTTGTTAGGAGGATCCGACCCTGGGGAGTTCGAGACCAGCCAGGAGAACTTGGAGTAGACCACTGAGCAGTACGGCCATAGGCTTTACTTGTACTCACTTTACTTTCAGTTCATGCTATTGTTTAGGCATTGCTTTCCATTCTTATATTTACATTTTTAATTGTATTGTAAAGAAATGTTTAATCAATAAAAGTTGCTGTTCATTTACATCTCTTTTCATTTTTTCTTGTGTACTTTATTATATTGCTTAGTTACGCTTAGCGTGTTTGCTTCTGAGTAAATACGTAGCGGGTCCAGTCACGCGTCCTTACCCGTACACTGGGAAGCGGGGCGTGACAGGTTTTATTGGTATCCCATATAGGTCAGTTCTGCATATACATACAGGTCAATTCTGCATGAAGTCCTAAGTAATATAACACAAGAATCAACAACTAAAAACATTCTTTACATTTCATATTCCTTGAATCTTAAAATTTTATATTCTTTAAATCTAACCTGACCCTAATTTTTCTTTCAAGATTATGGATTCTCCAAACATTACCAGCACAAACTTCAACAACACACCACCACCTCTTCCACTTACGCCTACCGTTATAACTCCGATCAACGAGCAGACGGTACTGCTCGAGACAATTAAGAACCTCCTGGAAGGACAGCAGCAGCAGACTGCTATCTTATTGAACCACCCAGAAGCGGAAGCAACCGGAGTGAAGCAATTCCGGGTATTGTACCCGAAGCAATTTTCTGGAAAAGAAAGCCCCTTGGAAGCTGAAGAATTGGCTCAGAGTATTGAATACGATCTGGCAGCAGCACAAGTGCCAAACATTGCTTGGGTACGAGTTGCAAAGCTACAACTCACCGATAACGCCCGAGTATGGTGCAAGGCGGAAGAAAGCCGTCTTGACCAGCCGATCGAATGGAAAGTTTTTCGCGACATGTTCGACGTGAAGTACTTTCTAGAGACTGCCCGATTTGACATGGAGCAGCAATTCATCCACCTGCAATAAGGTTCGATGTGAACAAAATTTGTGGATGAGTATGATGCTGAGTTTACCATGCTCGGTAGGTAAAATATGTCTCAATATTCGATTTTAAAATATTACATGTTACACAGCTAACACAAGACCATAACAGATTCGCGGCACACTTGATACCGACGGCTAAGATCAGAGCTAGACGATTTCAGCAAGGGTTGGACCAGGAAATCCAAGCTGCCTTAGCTACAGGGGATTTCCCAACCCACGACCTAGCACTGAAAGCTGCCCGTCAATACAAGGCAATAGTGAAGAAGAAGGCCAGATCTCAATTTGCCGGTGTGAAGCGCCCTGCCACCCAGATGGCAGGAAGAACCTCTTCAATACCAACTTTTGAACCAAGGAAACCGGAAGTAACGAATAACTGGCCAATTCCAGATTTTTGATTCTGCTGCAAGGGAGATGGATACTTGTGGAAGGACTGTAGGCGCGCAAAAGACCCGTGCTTAGTTTTTGGCATATCCACTCATGGAATTGGAGCATGTCCTTATAGACGCAACCCAGTTTCAACTCATAACATTTATCCGCAGCGGCCAGCTATCTAGACTCCTGCATCTCGTCTTGCTCTTCCAGCTCCACCTCCACGTGGACCTCCTGTACAGCCTAATCGCCAATTCCATCAGGCACTGAGGAACATACCTCGAGGGCAGAGGAACATGCTACAAGGACAGAGGAATATGCCTCCAGCTAGGAGGAATGTACCCCGGCGACAGGCTTTCACTTTAGCGGCCGTAGAAGCCGAGACTGTAGACCAAGATAACCCTGGTAATTCCCTTACATCTTTTTCAATCTTTCCAAAACTTTTTCATTCTTTCATTCTTCCAAATATTTTTCATGCACCATCAATAGTTCTATCACCATTATTATCATCAAACTTTTCTTGAATCTGTTATACTTTCCTTCTACAAATTTCGAGGACAAAATTTTTATAAGGAGGGTAGAATGTAACAACCCTGAACTTTCTGTACAGAATTTTTTTAAAATAAAGAAAGGAGCACCTAAGCCTGAGCACAAGTTATAAATTTAAATTGCTTTTGAACAATTAGAAAGTAAAGCCTTGCACTGCTGTGACGTAGGCTCTGTGTTCAAATCTCTCCAGCTACATATTATTTTTTAATTGATTTTTTTTTAAACTTTTAGAAGTTCAAAAGTTTACACGTACAATACACGTAAAACTGAAAAGTCACTTAAAACAAACATGCGGAATATGCTATTTATACAGACCATGACACGTGGCACAAATCTAGACCCAAACCACCCCCACATGGCCGGCGAGATACGCCATGGGGCCGGCGCCGCCGGCCCCCCCATTCCAAATGCCATCAAATTTTAACCCTACAACCCTTGGACTCGCTCCACTAATCCTAGTCTATTTGTTTTCCCTGCACATTTTCAAAGAATTAAAATGAGGCATTAATCCAAATTTTAATGCATATTTTTAATTCATTCTTCATTACCCTAAACCCTAATTTCTCCTATAAATACCACACTACACCATTGCCTCCTCATTCAGAATTCCATCGCCAAAACTCTTTAAAATTCCTAAGTCTAAAAAGTTGTGCAAGTGGAGTTAGCTCAAGGCAAAGTTCCGGCGACGTTTCGGGACGAATCCGGCGACACCACGACTCCACGAGACGCTCAACATGTTCATAGACCTCTCCTCTTTCTTTGCATCCAGTAAGTCCCCTTTTCCCTCTCTTCTCTCTATTAAAAATAATCCTATTTTCAAAACTCATCGGAAGCGGAGTTAATCCGACTTCCGATTCTCTTTTCTTTAAAAATTCAATTTTTTCTTAAACAATAATTAACCACATTTTCATATACTGTTTAGTAACCATTAAATAACAATTGAACAATATTTCAATTCAAAATATTATGTTAAACAAATTTTATTTCACTTTTATAGTAAAATACTCTTAAGTTTGCATACGACATCATCTTATCTTTTTTGCTGATATTACCTTTAGAAAACTCACGAGGTAATGACCTAGCTCATTACAACACTCATTCTTGACATAGCACGATGAATTTTGGAACATTAGTTTGTGGGATAAAATACGAAATTACATTTAAATACCATAAACTTTCAAAAACCGTTTTCTTTAAAAGTGTATTATTTAATTCCTTACAAATGCATCTCTACAACCCATTTTGGGGACCCTGATCGGGATGGTGCGGGTTATCGCACATCCTCGGGCCTAGTAGAGCGAGATGCAGACCTCCTCAAGGAGCATCCGATCTCGATGGAATTGTTAATGAAATTTTTAAGAAAAATGTGATTTCTATTTAATAAATAAATTCTATTTTTATAATTATATATATATATATTATCAAAATATCTATTTTAAATATAATATATAATCCATGTTTTCTAATCAAAAGAAAAGAATCACAAAAGATCATGAAAATACCATCACATTTCAATACAAGTCAAATTACAAGAAAATATCATCACATTTCAATACAAATCAAATTACAAGAAAATACCATATGCTATTCAAGTTAGGTTTATATCCACTAGAATATTTCATTTTATAAAATTTACAACTATGAAAACTCTAAAGACGATAAACAAATATTTGATATTTATTTTGAAAATATATCAAAATTATTTTTCATAAAACCCCCTTAAGTTATACTAATTTACAATAAGGACCCTAGTAAACATAGGTTTAAGCGGGACCAGTTCTCTTGAGCTTCAAGGAGCCGGAGAATATGGGTGCTTGCTTATCTAAGGTATAAAACTAAAAACGATGTTATTAATACGGTAATTGTTTTGGAAAAAAACACAAATCCTGCTGTCCATGTGCAGCAGTTACCGATAACATCAAAACTAATTAAGGACTTCAATTTGTTTTAAAGTGTCTGAATCAGACAGAGTCTCAGTCTAATCTGAATCAATCAATCAATCTATCCTTGAATATGATTCAAGTATAACTCCTATTCAACATGGATCCGTTTATACCAAAATTCAATCTATATCAACATGACTCGACTGAACTGAATCATGGATACACTCTGATTACATAACTATCCATTTATATCCATTCCGTTTACATGATATCATGGTTTCGGCAAGTCTTACATCTATTAAACAAAACAATATATACAAATCAATACAAAATACATTACAGGGTTTTAAAGGGGTAGAATGGCACGGAATGTGTTAAAAGTGGCATGAGATAGTCATTAAAAAACGTATCTATACATCCATTGCCGTTGTTCCGTGGTTTTATCGACGGGGCCTTGTACTACGAGTTACCATAGTCCACGGTGTAAGTTGGACTCCTCTCGTATACACTGGTATATTCTGTATCAAACTACAAACAACTGCGTTAGCATAACAATCAAACATTATACCAGTTACATCCTATTATCTATCTATTATATTTCTACCTTTCTTAGGGACTTACCAAGCGATTGTTCGCTGAAGACTTTCCTATTTCTCTTCTTTCTTTGGAATGTTGTCAGGAGGACCCGACCTTGGGGAGTTTGAGACCGGCCAAGAGCACTTGGAGCAGACCACTGAGTAGTACGACTATTAGGCTTTACTTGTTCCCACTTTACTTTCAGTTCATGCTATTGTTTAGGCATTGCTTTCCATTCTTATATTTACATTTTAAGTTGTATTGTAAAGAAATGTTTAATCAATAAAAGTTGCTGTTCATTTACATCTCTTATCATTTTTTCTTATGTACTTTATTATATTGCTTAGTTACGCTTAGTGTGTTTGCTTCTGAGTAAATATGTAGCGGGCCTCGTCGTGTCTCCTTACCCATGAAGCGGGGCGTGACAGGGCATGACACCACCACAGGCGCTCAGGCAGCTGAGACTCTCGGCCTCCTCGCTCGACTCCGAGCAGATACAAAGCTGAGCATCCTCGGCCTTCTCGCTCGACTCCGAGCTAGATACCGAGCTGAGATTCCTCGGCCTCCCTGTCCAATCAGGAGTACGGAGCCCAAGCGCCTCGCAACAGCCCCGCGTATCTCGTCAGAACGAGATTTCCGCCGCTCCACGTTCCGCATCCCACGCTGGCACGTTTCTCCGTTAACGAGTGTATCTCGCTATTAATGGTCGTGTTCCGCCATTAACACAAACCTGCCGTAAGGGCATAACGGACGGCGGGAATCTCGCGCCGGATCACCCCCATGCGACTGCTAAATAAACCCCCTCTTCCAGACGATTCAGGTAAGCCAAAATCAATTCCAATATGCCGCTACTCTGCCTTTATACCTCGGTACTTACTTGATCGTCGGAGGGTCTTACGGTGGTTGCCCACCCTCGGACTTCCCTTGCAGGCAGCTCGGCGTCAACACCAACCCATTGAGATCTACATATCCAATTTCCACTCTCAATCTTAACCGTTCAGGAAGACTTACAGCAAGGTCGACGGAGGACAACATCTAAGGGAGATTCCAACCTCCATCAGTGGATGCTGTCTGTGGGAATCTTGAAAGACTTTTTCACCACAAAAGTTGATCCCCCGCCTTCAATTCAATGGCAAGCGATGACGCGACGATCCCAGCACGAGCCGTCCCGCCTCCCATAACGGAGGCGGGAGCGGTCCTACTCCCCCTCCCAACGTCATCAACGTCTTATCCGCTAGGATCGACAGGCTCACGACGATGGTGGACGCGCCCGCCCGCGTTCAAGCGGCTGACCACGCCCACCAAACCGCAGTTCCCCTTCTCCGGGATGGGGACGTACGCATGCTGGCGGGTACGCGCACTCAGGTCCTCGACTCCAATCGCGCTCACCCTGATGTTAACGAATGCCGACGCGCCGATTCTGGCAATTACAACCCACAAGCGGGGAATGATTCAATGACCCGATAGGCGCCGGACAGTTCAACGCCCCAATCTCAGGGGAAACCAGGTCGCCGTTCTGACTCCCGCCACGTGCTCTCACCCTCCGAGGAGGTGTCCGTCAGTTCGCCTGCTTCCAGGCACGACCGACGCCCCCACTCCCGTCGAGGCCGCGGAAATGGCGAACATCGGGACTGCTCAAGAAGGCCCTCGCCGGAGGATTTAAGAAATGTGATAGAGCGAAACCGAAGCTGCACAGTCGCGCAAACCCGGAGCAAAGATAGCCGGCGCTCCGACTATGGAGAATCCTCAGGGTACCACCTACGGATCGAGGCCCTCGAGAAGAAGATTGAGGACATACGACAGGACGACCACACGGCCGGTGAAGGGGTGAAGTACTCCACTGATTCACTCATAAGACCGTTTACTGAGCGACTCCCAGCCGAACGTGTCTCATCCAGGAACAAACCGCCCAAGGTGCCCCTTTTTGATGGAAAGTCCAACCTGAAGGACTACTTGGACGCGTTCACGGCTGCCATGAGCTTCTAAGACAACTCGGATGCGGGTCAATGCAGGGCCTTCCCCACCACACTCATCCGAGCTGGTCGGGATTGGTTCCAAGGGCTTGCACCGTTCTCCATCTCGACCTTTGACGAGCTGGCTATCTAATTTCTCGGTCATTTCATCGGTAACCGACGACAGAAAAAGACGGTCGACCACCTGTTCACCATCAAGAGCGGAGATAAGGAATCCTTCAAGGGGTATGTCACTCGCTTCTACAACGCCTTCCTGGAGGTTCCCGAGCATCGCGATGAAACGGTTATCACCGTGCTGAGGTCGGGTCTTAGGTACAATGAGTGGCTCCGCTCTTTTGCATTGGCGCAACCTAAAACTATGGCCGAAGTGAAAGCATGGACCGAGCGAGAAATCCAACCCGAATCAGAGGTGAACTCCAACCTGCCCAGAGGCGACCAAACAGACCGAAAAAGACGGGACAAGGAAGAGAAAAAGGAAGTTGATTGCCCAAAACTTTATTCCCCGAGGTTCCAGGAGTACACTCCTCTGAGCATTTCCCAAACCGAGCTGTCAGATGAGGCTAAGGGCGAGAGGTTTTTGAAGCTCCCACCAGCTACCCAGAGGACGAGCAAGTGGCTTCGCGGCCCGTACTGCGCCTATCACAGGTCGCAGGGTCACCCGACCGAGAGCTGCAAGCAACTCCGTGACTATATCGAGGAATTGATCCGCTCTGGCCACCTGGCGAAATACCTACGACACAAGCGACAAACGGAGCGGGAGCAAAAAGACCAAACCCCACCCGGGGAGTTAACAATCGAGCAAATCATGGTTATTTTGATGGATCCAACCCCGGAAAGTGGGAGGAACCACCACCTCCTACCAGTCGGGGACATAAGTGATCCACCCCATAAGAAATGCAGGAAGAATGACCCAATCATCTTCACCGACGAAAACCTTCACGGCATATCACTTCCTCACAATGACCCTCTTGTGATAACAGCTCGGGTCCACCGTTACGAGGTCTAGAGAATACTGGTCGATACAGAGAGCTCAACAGATATCTTGTACTACGTCTGTTTCCTGCGTATGGGATTAGGTCCATCCGACCCTCAGCCGACCTCCCACGTTCTCTATGGGTTCACTGTCGGGACCCGGTTCTTGCTCACGGAACAAAGTGCCACACGGAACAAAGTGCCACGCCAAGTGTCATGTTTAAGTGGGCAGGGGCCACCTCTTGAATCCATGGGGGCCACCTCTTGAGTCCGTGGGACCCAGTATAGAATAATGGGGAATCTTCGGAATACATTCCGAAAGAGGGCAGATCTGTACTATAAATGGAATGATACCACTCTTCAATACAGAGGCGCCTTTTAAATGAACTGGCACTACATGAGTTTGAGAACTCCGTAGTTAAGCGTGCTCGGGCCAGGGAAGTCTTGGGATGGGTGACCTTCTGGGAAGTGGCCTCTGGTCAGGTCCGGTTCGCTCCGAAGGACAAAACCGTGCGGTTTCGGCCAGAACGGACAATACTCTCTGTATTGGGGGTGGGGCATGACAAAATGGTATCAAAGCCAGGTTCCTCAATAGTAGGTCTGTGGTTCGAGGACGAATCATTGTTCAAAGGTGGGGAGAATGTCGAGACCCGGTTCTTGCTCACGGAACAAAGTACCGCTCCAAGTGTCATGTTTAAGTGGGCGGGGCCACTTCTTGAATCCGTGGGGGCCACCTCTTGAGTCCGTGGGACCCACTGTAGAATAATGGGGAATCTTCGGGATACATTCCGAAAGAGGGCAGATCTGTAGTATAAATGGAATGACACCACTCTTCAATACTGAGGCGCCTTTTAAGTGAACTGGCACTACAAGAGTTTGCGAACTCCGTAGTTAAGCATGCTCGGTCCAGGGAAGTCCTGAGATGGGTGACCTCCTGGGAAGTGGTCCCTGGTCAGGTCCGGTTCGCTCCGAAGGACAAAACCATGCGGTTTCGGCCAGAACGGACAATACTCTCTGTATTGGGGGTGGGGCATGGCATTCACCAACCATTCCATTCCGGCCGAGAGATCGATCACCCTCCTCCTCAACATTGGGGAAGCGGGCAAGACGCGAACCGTACCGGCGAACTTCCTCGTTGCTAATCTTATAACTGTTCACCGTCGAAAGACCGGACCGAGATGTTGGGACGTCTATCTTGAATTTAGGGGAAGATACTATTTGGTCTTATCCATCCTCCTCTCCGAAGATACCAAGTTGATTTAAGGCGCCATATATCGGAGGTTTGGACAGACGCGACCGTTGTAGTGTAACTTCATCAGATTCCCCCTCATTTGTGAAAGGTTTTGATTGTGGGGACGCTCTTCCCTGCAGGCGCAAGCCCCTGTAGTTAATTACGTTACCGTGTTTTGATAACCACTTTCTCCTTCTCCGGAAGTTCACTTCGTGTCATGTCGTGTTTGTTTTATTTTGGGTTGCCCGTAGATTGTATACGGAGACTAATTTATGTCGTCGCCCGTAGGGCGTGGATTAGTCCAAATCCGTATATTTGAGATTTGGGTTTAGGTCAAGAATTTTGCTTGACGGGGTCCATATTGGTAGCTTGGTTTGCCAGCGAGAATGAACTTAGGACGCATACCTCATATTTGTGAGGTCCATCGGTTCATGAGATATTTGGGTTTGATCTAAAGATCATTAGCCATATTTGAGACTAAGATTGACTTATGAGCAATGAGCATATAGGCTCAACTGATCTTTAGATCATACATGAATTGCCTATGGATAGTATATGGTAGTCATTATGGAAACAGTCTGCAGGGCAAGGCATATTAGTTTAAGGACGCCGCGGTCCAACATTCCCTGTTTGGGACGAATGTTAGTTTAAGGATATTTCGATCCAACATTCAACTTGTGCGCACGTGTATTTGTTACGTGACGAGTGAACGATGGTGACATGGAATGCGCCCAATTTGGGGTGCGATCCGATTTGAAGTATGCACGTCAGTTTGGAAGTGCATCAATGTGGGGTGTATAATTCCATATCTTGATGAAATTTTACATCAACTTGGGACGAGAAGTTGTTGTCGGTTGTCGGGAACCAACACCTCTCTAAAAACGTTGAGGAATTACAACAACATATATCAGAGGTGTGGAAAGATGTACCCTTGAACCAAATCACGCATTTGAAGGAAAAAGGGGTTGTGGTGTACCTAACAATCGTTAGTCATATTTGAGATTAAGATTACCTTAGGAGATATGTGATGAATATCATTTTGGATATCATCAATGAGAAATCATTAGTCATGTTTGAGACTAAGATTAGTTTGGAAATCACGAACATATAAGCTCGGTTGATTTAAAGTCAAAGAGGTCTAATCTCAGGAAACTTAGTCAATTTGGCTGAGATTGGGTTTCTATGCTACCCAGTAGTGCTAAGCACTAAGATATATAGCGCTCACGTATGTTTCAGGTAGGGTGCTGGAATAGTGCTAAGCACTAATCATTTCTGGCGCTCACGTGCTTTTCATGTTAATCGCTGAGTTTTTAGCTTTGGATGCTCGCGTGCTTTTCACGTGAGGCGCTGAGTTTTTAGCCTTAGGCGCTCACGTGCAATAGTGCTAAGCATTAATTTTCTCTGGCGCTCGGTGCTATGTTTTTGGAGATTTAATCTCTATTGATATTTTTTAGAGAACTTAAATCTTTGTTAATGGTATTTTGACTATTAACGATCACCAAGATCATTATTTTGGAGATTTGGGATCAGGTTCTTTAAGAACTAAGTTTTTGTTTTGAAGGAACTAAGTTCCTGGAGTAATATGAACTCCATTTTCTCCACGTTCTTGTATCCACGTTCCCCTCTGAATTTTTGATTCTTAAGAACAAGGTCTTCCAGATAAGAATTAAATTCTCAACTTGTGAAAGACTTGTCTTGTGGATCTCAGATCCAGAGAAAAAACTAAGTTCTTTTAGAAGGGTTAAACCCTTAGATATGGTATGTTAGGTAAAAGAGATATTTTGATCTCTACCTTTTTCTTTACCTAGGGCTTTTAACAGGGAGATCTTCTTCTTTGAGAGAATTAAATTCTCTGTTGTTTTTTGAGCCTTCTGTATTTTTACAGAAGCTTATGAGGGGTTTCCTCTCCTTTTTTCCTCTCCCCTCCTGCTGATTAATCACTTTGCTCCTATTTATAGGAGAAGAGAAAAATCAATTTGTTGAGAAAATCTCTCATTGAGTGATCATGATTGATTTCATGATCAATCAAAATGATCTTTTAGATCAATCGGTGAATTTTATTCACCGTTGGATTTTTAATCAAAAGGCTCTCTGTTTAAAAGAGAAGATTTCTTATTTGTTTAACAAGATTAGGAAATATTTTTCTAAGATAGAATTTTATTCTATCATATGAATATCTTGTTAGCTTAACAAAATTAGAATTTTATTCCAACATAGAATTTAATTCTATCACATAGAATTTTATTCTATCATATGAATATCTTGTTGGTTTAATAAAATTAGAATTTTATTCCAACATGGAATTTAATTCTATCACATAGAATTTTATTCTATCATATGAATATCTTGTTAGTTTAACAAGATTAGGAATATATTTTCCTAATATAAAATTTAATTCTATCATATAGATATTTTGTTAGTTTAATGAGATTAGGAAGATATTTTCTTAATATAGAATTTAATTATATCATATGGATATCTTGTTAGTTTAACAAAATTAGAATTTTATTCCAATATAGAATTAAATTCTATCACATAGAATTTTATTCTATCATATGAATATTTTGTTAGTTTAAAAGATTTGAATTTTATTCTATCATATGAATATCTTGTTAGTTTAACAAAATTAGAAATATATTTTTCTAACATAGAATTTAATTCTGTTATATGAATATCTTGTTAGTTTAACAAGATTAGGAAAATATTTTTCTAAGATAGAATTTTATTCTAATAGATGATCGATGGGTGATTTTATAATCACCGTTGGATCTTTGATCCAAGGGTCCTCTATTTAACAGAGAAGATCTTTCTAGTTTGAGGAAGATCAGGGAAATATTTCCCACATTGAATTTAATTCTATCAGATGGTTTAATTGTTGATATTTTATCACCATTGGATTTTAAATCCAAGATTCTCTGTTAGAGAAAGATCTTTCAATATTAGAAAGATCAAGAAAAATATTTCCCAAATAGAATTTAATTCTATCAGATAGTTTAATTGGTGATATCTTGTCACCATTGGATTTTAAATCCAAAATTCTCTGTCTGAGAAAGATCTTTCTATGTTAGAAAGATCGGGGAAAATATTTCCCAAATAGAATTTAATTTTATTACATAGAATTTAATTCTATCAAATGAGAGCATTTTAAATTGGGCGCTCACATACTTTGCATATGAGTGCTGCCAAAGAAAGCGGCAAGAGAACCCACGTGTTTAACACGCGACCCCTAGTGTGGGTTTTAACCTGTTTATTTTTAGCGCTCATATGCTTTGCATATGCGCGCTCACGTGTTTAACACGTGAGGCATGTTTGGACTTTGGTTATTTATGTTCAGCATTCATATGCTTTGCATATGAGCGCTCATGTGTTTAACACGTGATGCCAGTTTGGCCTTTAGGTTAATTTTATTCAGCGCTCATATGTTTTGCATATGAGAGCCTACGTGTTTAACACGTGAGGCCAGTTTGGCCTTTAGTTATTTGTTTTTAGCTCTTATATGCTTTGCATATAAGCGCCCATGTGTTTAACACGTGATACCAAACTATAAGAGTTCTTTTCCTCTTTCTTCTCTTTTTTTAAGGGAACAAGTAGCTCTTAGCCAAAAAATTTGGTAGGAACAAATGCCTCCCACTACTTTGCCCACGTAAGTATGTACGTGGGTGAAGTAGTGCAAAGTTTACGGTCCTTGTAGCCTAAAACTTTTTTCATCTTCATGAGCCGTAAGGGTCTTAAGAAGGTTTTTCTCTCTATGAGTCGTGAGGATCTCATAGGTGCATATTCTCCTTAGAAGTCATGAGGATTCCTAAGTATTCATCGCCTCCGTGAGTCGTAAGAATCTCACTCGGGTTTTTCCTTACGAGTCGTGAGGACCCGTAAGTAGCTTCTTCATTTCATTGGCATGTAATTTTGGTGAATGTGGCCTGTGGATAGTATACAAGAGTCTATCTTGATCTCCTTGCAGGGCAACGATGGCTTAGGAAACAGGTTTAGATCTGTCGCCTAAGGCTTTTCAACTTTATGAGCCTTGAGGGTCTTATAAAGACTTTTGTCCCTACGAGTCGAGAGGATCTCATATGTGTATTTTCTCCTTAGAAGCCGTGAGGAATCCTAAGTGCGTTTTCTCTTGAGATTCGTAAGGATCTCACAAGAGAATTTTCCCCTTACGAGTCGAGAGGACTCATAAGTGGTTTCTCTTCCTCGTCGGTATGCGACTTTGGAGAATGTGGCCCGTGGATAGTGTACAAGAGTGTCACGACCCGAAATGGCACGTGACTGGCACTTGAATCATATGAAGTATATAGGACCCCATCTAATTCAAGTAAGCCAAAAAATCCCAGAAATCTAAACCATTTTAAAGAAGAAGTGAAGAAAACTTATTTTAAAGCAAGTGGTTTTGATAACATAAGCCGAATTATACATTTTTAAAACATCATATCTTTTCCGAAAATTTTGGCAGAGTTTCCTTTGTAAATACTGGCCCCAAAAAGGGTACAACATGCATAATATGAATAAAGGTATCCCCAAGCGGAAGCTAGCTCTTCATCAATTGACGGTCACAACCACGCAAGCAATATAATATACAACGCCAAGGGCGAGAATCAAAACTCAAAAGGAAACTCAAAATCAACATGAAAACCATAAATATACAACGCGCGGCTCTAAGGTCGAAAGAATAATACACCGGTCTTCTAATTCTAACAAATATACAAGTCTGGTTGATAGAGTTTACTAGATACAACTGAAATAAATAAAATACAATAGTGGTCACGATGCAAGTGAACCACCTACCAAAGCAATCACACAAAAGGAGCAGTGTGCCAGCAAAACCGCAACGAAATCTGTACGGCAAAACCTGTAAGAAACTGTGGCACAACGGGGGTGAGTTGCCAACTCGTGAGTAGAAAATATCACCGAGCAGAAATCGTATGTATGACTCAATCCTAGGTCAATACGATCATAAAAATATATCCTCAATATGATAAGGTCTGAAGCACGATAAAGTGGTAAGGGTAAATATCTATACATAAGTGTAATACCAAGTGCTCGTGTCAGTGCCTCGGGTAGTAACATATCATAAATATGAGGTATGAATGCATCGAAATGAAAACATAATGCATCATGAATGTGACAACTGTTTTCTTTATTTAGTGAGATTTCTGTATATTTAAAATGAGGTATCATCAATGAAATCAACATAAAACAGTGTCTAGTATCGACACAAAACATATATCCAAATATCTAATATCTCAGGCTCCGGCTATCCGGACTGACCCATATCATAAAATCTCAATACCTCAAATCTCAATATCTAGGGCTCCGGCTATCCGGACTGGCCCGACTCCGATCGGTATCCTCCGGATATCCGTCGAATCACACTAAAATCACCGGTCAGTAGTGCTCCCCTGTCTCAGGCTCAACGCCATCATCTGCGACCTTCTCGTCCCGGGGTACCGCACTGGGTCTACCATGCATCCACAGACGGTTCCTCCTCCTCCTCGAATCGGATGTATGATATCGCTCAAGAGCCGAGAAAACTCATGGTGGACATATCTCAAATCATATCAGGAGAAAACCGTAATTTTCTATCTTTTGAAAATGATAATCAGTTTATAAATCTTTGCGATTTCTCTAAATCCAGAAATCTCACGGGAATCCAAAATATCAATCATCAAAGTAAATAAACAATGAATTACAAAATATTGGGCTCCAACAATCCGGACTGGCCCTAATAATAATGCATGACAATGGATATATGATATGCATGAAAATCACAGTAATAAATGCAATGTCTAAGCTATCATATAAAAGTAAGCTCACTAGTACTATGTCAAAACTATCAGCTAATATTTTATACTAATGAAGTAGTATTTTCTAATGTGTACGTGACATGGCAATTACCGATGATGATGTGTGTGAGCCGGCAAGCAGGTGTACGTGGAGCATACACATCATCGGTAATGGTGCTGGTGTCTTGGCAGCATGGTTTCATAATCACTACAGTACACAATAAATATGCAATGCGATGATAACAACATGGATAAACGGAGAATGAATAATAAAAGCAGCAGTACTGAATATACAGTAATGAATAGTAAATGCAATAATAAGGAATCTATAATAATATATATGGGTCATACAGTTTTGCCGCTTAAAATAACACGAATCGTGATGTTTAGAAAATAGGGCTACAGTGTTTTTAAGAAAAGGTGCATCCTTTGAAATATCCGTAGAATTCCTTAGCCTGTTTTTAAAATATTCACAATTTGTTAGTTTGAAATAGGTATGACCCGAGTCTAGTCTAACATCTACAAGTAAACTACTGGACTAAACTAACAAACTGATCGAAAGAGTAAGGAAGACCACCTAAGTTTGAGTCGATATATAAATATATATATAATAGTCTGTGATCTCGCCTCAACAGTATCACATACGATACAATATATTTGATATGACATTCTCGAGTCAAGAGTGCGGATCTATCATCAATATATAGCTCGTACGGTAAATCTATCGTACGACATCCTAAATCTAAGTACGGGTCGAATATCACATTTATCTCATTATTCATCTGGTATCCTTATCATCAAATATCATGATCTGGGTACTGATCTAAGTCTAGTACATACTGATACCATCTACATATGTACATGCGTGTGAATGACAACACATCGCCTAAGGACCCACTATACTAATCATGTTGTATCTCATAATACGAACCATGTCATATCACCGATCTCATGGCCTCACGCCCAATCTCATCGACTCATCTCCAAATACCATGTACTATCCTCATATCCAAGTATATGTATACACACACACACACATACATACATATTCACATACCTATATGTATATATATATATATATGTATATATATATATGTATATATCCCTATATATGCACAAGTAATAAAAGTATGCAAGTGTGTGCGCGCGTGTATGCAATCACTACTCTAGGGTTCGCGACTAATAAACTAACTAAACACTATTTTACAAGTACACTATACTAACCCAAAGTCATTTCATATCACATCCATATATATATAATATAATTATAAAGCATTCGCGTTCTATACTACGAAACTGCAGGAGTGCTATACGCCATTCACCCGACTTCCCCCGTAGATATATATCTACTCACTTTGTTCTTCGCTTGCCGATGCCGATGTCGCCATACCCTTGCTTGTCATCTCGAGGTCCTCGTGGGGGTACCTACATATATAACACAATCGCAATGCGTATTAAAATTAAGGCGGAAAACCAAAACGGCACACGTTTCGCTCATAAGTCAAAACCTATAGCATCGCATGCAAAACACGATCAACAACCCCAGTCGTCGACGTTCAAACGCCACACGACGGAATACAATATCAAATACCAAAACTTTAAGTCATGAATACCAAGAAATGCAAGGCAGCAACTCAAGAAACTTGCTCCAGATTTTAGTTCAGATAAAAATTAGTTAAACAAACAGTACTAGGGTCTTGTATATAGGGTATATGACCTACAGAAGCAACCTGGGCACCCAATTCCCCAAAGTGGCCGGCAAGAAGCCCCAAATTTCCGGCCTCCTCGATTTTTGATGAAGGGATTGAGTTCGTATTGGTAGGGTGGCTTCGTAGTGGTCCATCTAGGCTTGTGGTCTTGTTTGCTTTTCTAGTAAAAGTCCTGGTTCACTCCAGATTCCCTGCACCCTCTATTTAATCACAAACCGACATTCGATATCTAAAGTTCTGTGTTTGGGTTCTAGCTCTGGTTTGGTCCAGGTTTTAGCACTATGGGAGCTTAAGGTCACTACTAGGCCTCAATTACACAACCACAACTCAAGAATCCCTCAACTCTCTTCTAGAAATTTTCTAAGTCATAAAACTACACTAAATCACCTCTAAACTACATTAGAAGTTAAAGTAAACAAATAACTACTCTAATGGTGCAAGAATTATCTCATTTGGCAACTCAAGAATTTTCTTGAGTTGCCCCAAGTGCTCAAAATATATCCTTTCTTGGTCTAAAGTGCTTTAGAGGAGCTTGTGCATGTTTTTGATGAAGTGGGGATGGAGTTTTGATGAGTTTTTTGGTGTTGTAATGTGGAGGTAGAGGAGGAAGGAGAGAGTGTGCTGCTATGGGAGAGGAGATGGGAAAAGATGATGAAGAAAAATGAAGGGGACAATGAGCCATGCCAAGGTTGACCCCTCACCCTCTCTCTCTCTTGCCCATGCCTCAATGTTTAGTATTTTCTTTTTCTTTTTCTTTTTCTTTTCCTTTCCTTTATCTATCCATTTTGAAATAGAAAACCCAAATGAAACCATGGTTACAAAAAAATGTAACAAGTATTTGTAAATGTGACATGGTGCATGTCATGTGCACAAAACCGGATTAATGCAAGATTAGCGATATCTAATCGCGATTAGCATTAAAATAGAGTATAATTAATTATAGAAATTTGTAATTTGCATAAGTCACATAAAACACCCTCATTTTAGTAATTCCCAAAATTTTCCAAATATTTTCTAATTTATCGGTATTTAATTATACCGTCATATTAAATATTCATTATATTTATTATTTAATTATAAAAATTCCCAAAAATAATATTTTATTTTTCTGAAATGTTACAAAGAGTCAATTTGGACCAACTTGTAGGGCCACGGTGCTTAGGAAATAGGTTGATATCCCCATCGCCTGAGGCTTTTCACCTTCATGAACTGCGAAGGTTTCATAAAGATGTTTTTCCGTACGAGTCGAGAGGATCTCGCAGGTGTATTCTAACGTGAAATATAGATAACCCCATTCTTTTACAATAGAGGTCCGTTAGGTTTGTGGTACTAGGGTTTTAGTCCGTGGTACCGTCGCGTTGGCTGATATATTCCTCGATATGCCGTTTTTAAGCCCCTGTTCGAGTAGCCCTGCGACTGTCGTGTCTCTGATCTCTTCAGGGGCTGGACAAGACATCTTCAAGTAATCTATTTAGGCAGTATTACAGTTAGAAGAGCAAGCGTTAGGAATTTGCCATGTTGTTTTTTACTTGAGGTTAGGCTCAATTTAGAGCCCCGATGAGTCATAACCGCACCCTTCTGGGGTGGGATAATCTCCAATGGTCTTTTGGGTTTTATATGAGTTGCCGTCAAGACCCGAAACTAGGAATATGCCGTCACTTCGTTTTTTCTTTGACGATGTCGCGCCGATTCTTTGCTGACGTAGGGTCTGTATGACCTCTATACTGTATGTATTGCAATTGAAGTCCGGAGCTAGGAATATGCCATTGCTCCAATTTTATTTGATATTTGCATCTGCATCATGCTAAAATGAGGGGGGAACGCCAAGATAGTCTCTAGGTTGTATATGTACCGTCAAGACTTGGAGCTAGGATTTTGCCGTGACTCCATTTCTATTTGACCCATGGGTCTTTGTTGACATCGTGTATGCACCCTGCTGGCATGAGAAGGAACGCCAGGATAGTCTCTAGGTTGTATATGCACCGTCAAGACTTGGAGCTAGGATTTTGCCATTACTCCATTTTTGCTTTAACCCTTGGGTCTTTTGTTGACGTTGCGTCTGCATCCTGCTGGAATGAGAAGAACATCGAGCCGATCTCTAGACTGTAGATGTTGCCGTCAAGATCCGGCTCTCCCTTTGACGGAGCCTGATGGGAAAATATGGTTCCCTTTTCATCTGTGCCCATGGATTGTATACAGGGGTCAGTGTGGACTCACCTGCAGGGCAGAGGAAATTTCAATTTATATATATATTTTTATTTTTCCGTGATGCTCTATCTTTTCAGTTTTTCATATCATGAAAATCGCGATTGCCCAATCATTTCGGCTATGTATTTATCGCGGTACCCCGTCATTTTGGCTATATATATTTTTTTATTTACCCGCTGCTTTTTTATTGCGAGTCAGGAACTTAAGATCTGATAACAATCTTGGCATCAGTATCGCTGCAACTGGAATATTGCCAGGAGCGAATCATCATTTACCATTGTCGATTTGAACAAGGATGGCTTAGCGAACAGGGTTAGGAACCCGATGACTAAGGCTCTTGACTTTATGATCCGTAAGGATCTCATAAAGGTGTTTCTCCCTACGAGTCATGAGGATCCCGTAGATGTATTTTCTCCTTAGGAATCGTAGAGATTCCTAAATGATATTCTCTCTTGTCAGTCGTAAGGATCTTCCAAGAGTGTTTTCTCCTCATAAGTTGAGAGGACTTACAAGTGTCGTTTACCATATGGGGACATTTCTCGTCATTGGTAGAATTTGGTAAGGGAATAGTTATTCGTGCCCGTGGATTGTATACAAGGGTCAATATGGACCGCCTGTAGGGCAACGTGGGGGATATGACGGCTTAAGAACAGGTTCGGATCCCTGTAGCTTAAGGATTTTGAATCCTATGAGCCGTGAGGGTCTCATAGGGGGGAATTTTCCTTACGAGTCGTGAGGATCTCGCAAGTGTACTTTCTTTTTACGAGGCTGTGCCCTTCCGGGTTTTCACAAGCTCGCCGGTAGTCCTGCTGCTTTTACTTACGACGCTCTTTTGGGTTTTCATCTGTGCCCATTTTACTTGTGGACATATCGTTTTTTTTAACGAGATTGCGCCTTTCCGGATTTTCATAACCTCGCCGATAGTCCTGCTGTTTTTGCTTACGGCGCCCTTTCGGGTTTTTATTCGTGCCCATTTCGCTTGTGGACATACCTTTTTTTTTGAACGATGTAACACCCGAGAGTAGTTTCGTCACATGTGACCCATCTGTTTGCCGGTGGGATTTGGGGATGGCTTCATCGCTGGAGTAGCTATGTAGCCAGTGGGATTTGAGTTGCAACCTTCGCCTTCAGGTCTTCGATTGCAATATAGATCTCAAGGGAATGTATCGCCATATTTGGGGTGATGCACTAGTGTATGGACATTCCGGTCCATTATCGCTATGTTTGAGGCGAAATTTTAGTTTAGGGACTTTTCAGTCCATTGTTGCCATGTTTGAGGCGGATAATTAGTTTAAGGACTTCTCGGTCCGATATCGCAATATTTGAGGCGAGGTTCTAGTTTAGGGACATCTCAGTCCGTTATCGCCATGTTTGAGGCGAAATTTTAGTTTAAGGACTTTTCGGTCTTTCATCACCATGTTTAAGGCGACGGAGCTTCTTTGCATACTGCTCTTAGAGTTCTGACTCAGGAAGATAGCGAGCGAACATGAGCTTCGTCATCTATTATTGACCTAAGTTGTGACTCGTTAAACGTAGTATTTTTTGAGGAATCGGCCATTTATTGGCTGGAAGGGTCTTTCGCCATGCATATCCATAAGCAGGTAGGCTCCACCTTGGTAGACTTAATCTATGATGTACGGGCCTTCATAGTTCGGCTCGAATTTCCCCCGATTTGCACGATTGGGGATCATGGGTCTTTTGACGACTAGCATGAGCTCGCCTTGGCGGAATGTTCTCGGCCTAGTCAGTTTTTCGTATGACCTTTTCATCCCTGCCTTATAAGCCTCCAAATTTTGATGTGCTTGTTGGGGTAAAAATTTGCACCCCGGTTGACCGAGTCAAAGTCAAGGTCAACCCCCAAGCTAGGTGGGCCCAAGCCCAGGTCAAGCGGGCCCATGCCCAAGTCGAGCCCACGGCCAGCCTCCCTATGCCAATAACAAAATCATGTAATAAATAATTTTTATGTAATTTTTTATACATGAATGTATGCAAAATGGGCATAAAGCCAATATTTTGTAAGCCCATGGCTTATATGCAAAAATGAAATGGCACATGAGCCATGAGATAGGCAAAATGCCATTTTGTGAAGCCCAAGGGGCTATATGTAAATATGTAAGCCTATAAAAGGCAACATGATGATGAATAAAGTAATACTTTTCATTCTCTCAAAAACCCAGGTTTTGTACCTCTTTCCCTTTTCTGAAGGTTTCAAGCCTTCTTCTTTCTTTTGAATTAAATCAAGAGTTTTACTCTTCCCTTTTCCAAAACTAAATAGTTTTTCACCATAAAACCCACAAAGGGGAACTCAGATCTGCCATCAGATCTCATAAAGGAGGGATTTTTAGAATCTCATATTTCTTGATCTTCAAGATCCGGCCAACAAAGGAAGAAGGAGACCCATCTCCAGAAACCCCACTTTGGGGAAGAACTAGGGCTCAAGGGGAGAAGCCTTTCATCAGCTTCAAAACATCTTAGGAGTTTAACTCCTCATATATATATATATATATATATATACACACACACACAAAATAATAAGTGCTTCTTTTTGGGAGTACAAGTCCCATTTCTGGGACCTGTCCCTTTTGCTGCTCGAGCGCCCACGTGCTGACACGTGATGCGCTAGTACTCGAGCGCCCACGTGCTGACACGTGGCGCGCTAGCGCTCGAGCGTCTACGTGTTCACACGTGGCGCGCTAGCGCTCAAAGCGCTAGCGCTCTTGCGCTCAGAGCGCTAGCGCCCGAGCGCCCACGTGCTGACACGTGGCGCGCTAGCGCTCGAGCGTCCACGTGTTCACACGTGGCGCGCTAGCGCTCAAAGCGCTAGCGCTCAAAGCGCTAGCGCTCTTGCGCTCAGAGCGCTAGCGCCCGAGTGCCCACGTGCTGACACGTAGCGCGCTAGCGCTCTTGCGCTTAGGACGCTAGCGCCCGAGCGCCCACGTGCTGACACGTGGCGCGCTAGCGCTCAGTGCGCTAGTGCCCGAGTGCCGACGTGCTGACACGTGGCGCGCTAGCGCTCGAGTGCCCACGTGCTGACACGTGGTGCGCTAGCGCTCAAAGCGCTAGTGCTCTTGTGCTCAAAGCGCTGGCGCTGGCCCCATGCATCCTTTGGATACCTTTTCCCCTTTTTATATATATACATATGTACACACACACATACTCCATGACACTGTCCCTTTTAGAAAAAAATTTCTAACGGGGCACTGCCCCGCACTCCGCAAGGGGGCTGCTAGCCCCTTGACCCCCAGCCCGCTATCCAGGTAGCGGGACCCCCGTAAAAACTCTGCGGGGCCCCAGATATATCCAAAACCCCTTCAAAACACAACACTGCACATTGAGTTCGCATAACCAGTTTAACCCGTCAATCGGAGGTTCCCTTGCTCCAAAGGCGAGGGGTAATTAACGGCAGCTTAGTCCGCGGCTGCCGGAGATTCGGATCCCCACAATCATTAAACCCCGACCTACCCTAGGCAGGGAGAATCTGTAATGCGCCTGATAAGCGCGCGCGTATTCCCATCTCAATGGGGTGACGAAAAATACCCTACAGATTCTGGCACGCCCGGTGGGACCTATCTCTCCTCCCATATTTCGAGTTAAATGTTCATGCGAACTCAATCAATATACATACCTATATTTATACTAAAATAATGCTCTTTCATGCAGGTTTTCAAGCAATCATTTTTCAACAATATCTCCAAAGATGAACCCAGCTCTCAGCACAGCTCCCGTCTCCTACACGATGAAGATAGACTCCAGGACGGTCCTTCCGGCCAGTCTTGGACGACAATGGGAAGAGCCGCTGCTACCATTCGGCTCTATTCTGTTCGTGTCAGCTAACGCCATCCCAGCTCCTCAAGCTCCGGTAACAGTCAAACCAGCCCCGAAAGGTAAGAGGCCAAATGTGGTGGTCTCGAGGGCGCCCCGACCCAAACGCAAATCTGTTTCCGAACGACTCTCCATCGCTCCAGCTGGGGGCAAGGCCATCAACGTCAACAAGGCAGCGGGGCATCTCAGGCAAGCTCCAGCGATACTCTCGACAACTGCTCGATCGAGTATCTTCTTTAAGCTCCCTATCAATCGACCACCACGTCATTAAACTGGAAACATTCGACCACCACGTCATTAAACTGGAAACATTCGACCTCTAAGTCGTTAAACTGGGAATATATATATATATATATATGTAAATAAACAAAAAAATGTGTAAATAAAAGAAAAATAAAGAAAAACCGAAATGATAGGGCAACTCGCAATAAAAATCAGCGAGTAAAAAAAAGATGAAAATAAAGCCGAAACGATTGGGCAACCGCGAATAAAAGCCAAAATGATAGGGCAATCGCGATCTTCGCGATAAGACAAGCTGAAATGATAGACCAATCGCGGTAAAACAAAAAAAACAACAAAACAACAAAAAAAAAAGCGGTGAATGATGAGTCGCTCCTGGTACCATATTCCAGTGCAGCGATGCAGACGCCAACCAAAATCTAATTTTTTAAAATTCTCCCAGCCTTACGGTTAGTCCCCAAATTGACTGCCGTATACAATCCACGGGCTCAAATAGTTCTTATCACCCTCATGCCCCACCGTAATCACCAGTTACGCGGCTGGTCTCCGCCTTTGGAATTATGCTCCATTGAGAAGACCCACTCATGTGTTCTCACGATACATGAGGAGAACAAACCTTTGTGGGATCCTTACGACTCACGAAGGAAAAACAAACTTAGGAGTCCCCTCGACTCCTAAGGAGAAAATACACCTGCGAGATCCTTACGACTCACAGGGAGAAAGTGCTTTTATGGGACCCTCACAGCCAATAAAATTAAGAAGTCTTAGGTGGTAGGGATCTAAACCTGTCCCCTAAGCCGTCGCTCCCCAACCCCTGGCGAATGATGAGTCGCTCCTGGTACCATATTCCAGTATAGCGACGCAGATGCCAACCAAATTCCAAATCCCATACCCCAATGGCGAATAATGAGTCACTCCTGGTACTATATTCCAGTGTAGCGATGCAGACGCCAACCAAATTCCAAATCCCATACCCCAGTGGTGAATGATGAGTCGCAGACGCCAATAAAGTCCCGAAATTTTTATGGCCCTGCGGTCTGGATCATACATCCTGCAAAACCGTATACAATCCACGGGCGTAAAACGATCCCAATCTCTCCCAAGTCCTACCGGCGAGACCACATTCAAAGTCCCACTGGCAGGGAAGATTCAAAAAAAAAGAAAAAAAGAGAAGAAGAAAAAAAGAAGGTATGTCCACAAGCAAAATGGGCACGAATGAAAACCCGAAAGGGCTCTGTGAGTAAAAACAGCAGGACTGCCGGCGAGTTTGTGAAAACCCAAAAGGACGCAAACTCGTGAAAAAGAGATGAAATGCACTCGCAAGGTCCTCTCGACTTTGTGAGGAGAAAATTCCCGCGTGAGAACCTTACGACTCACAAAGGAGCAACACACTTAGGAGTCCCCACGACTCCTAAGGAGAAAATACACCTACGGGATCCTTACGACCCGTAGGGAGAAAATGTTTTGTGAGACCCTTACGGCTCACAAAATTGAAAAGTCTTAGGTGATAGGGACCTAAAACCTGTCTCCTAAGCCATCGCTTCCTAATAAACAAGCGCAAATGATGATTCGCTCCTGGTACCATGTTCCAGTGTAGCGATACTGATGCCAAACAAAAACCAATTTCCAAATCCTTCCGGGGCAAATGATGAGTTACTCCTGGCATTATTCCAGTGCAGCAATGCAGATGCCGACAGAAAACCAATTCCCAAATCCTCCCGGGGCAAATGATGAGTTGCTCCTGGCATTATTCCAGAGCAGCAATGCAGATGCCGACAGAAAACCAATTCCCAAATCCTCTCGGAGCAAATGATGAGTTGCTCCTGGCATTATTCCAGTGCAGCAATGCAGATGCCAAACCAAAATCTCCAAACCTTCTCATGACAGATGATGATTCGCTCCTGGTACCATATTCCAGTGTAGCGATGCTGATGTCAACCCAAATCAAATCAAACCAACAACCTCTACGGCGGAATTATGCTCCATCCCAGAATTTACTCCGTGTCGAAATCATGCTTCGCCTCGGGATATCTACCTTCCCTGCCGGAATCATGCTCCGCCTCGGAATCAAGTCAGCCAACAAGCTCTGCGCCGGAATCGTGCTCCGTCTCAGAATATACCCCGTGTCGAAATCAATGCTTCGCCTCGGAACATTTGCCTTCCTTGTCGGAATTATACTTCGCCTAGGAATCTACCTCTACATCGAAATCATGCTTCGGTCAGAATGTCTGCCGCTCTTCGGAATGATGCTCCGATCCCTGGAATCATGCTCCGCCCATCGGAATGATGCTCCGATCCCTGGAATCATGCTCCGCTCTTCGGAATCATGCTCCGATCCCTGGAATGATGCTCCGCTCATCGGAATGATGCTCCGATCCCTGGAATCATGCTCCGCTCTTCGGAATCATGCTCCGATCCCTGGAATCATGCTCCGCTCTTCGGAATCATGCTCCGATCCCTGGAATGATGCTCCGCCCATCGGAATGATGCTCCGATCCCTGAAATCATGCTCCGCCCTTCGGAATGATGCTCCGATCCCTGGAATCATGCTCCGCTGTTCGTAATCATGCTCCGATCCCTGGAATGATGCTCTGCTCATCGGAATGATGCTCCGATCCCTGGAATCATGCTCCGTTCTTCGGAATAATGCTCCGATCTCTGGAATGATGCTCCGCTCATCGGAATGATGCTCTGATCCCTGGAATCATGCGCCGCTCTTCGGAATGATGCTCCGAATCCTGGAATCATGCTCTGCTCTTCGGAATGATGCTCCGAACCCTGGAATCATGCTCCGCTCATCGGAATGATGCTCCGATCCCTTGGAATCATGCTCCGCTCATCGGAATGATGCTCTGATCCCTGGAGTCATGCTCCGCTCTTCGGAATGATGCTCCGAACCCTGGAATCATGCTCCGCTCATCGGAATGATGCTCCGATCCCTTGGAATCATGCTCCGCTCATCGGAATGATGCTCTGATCCCTGGAGTCATGCTCCGCTCTTCAGAATGATGCTCTGAATCCTGGAATCATGCTCCATAAATCGGAATGATGCTCCGATCCCCGGGAATCACGCTCCTCGAGGGATACTTCGACCTTAGAATTATGCTCCGCGAATCAGAATGATGCTCCGATTCCCGGGAATCATACTCCCCAGGATGATGCTCCGCCCCGGAATGATGTTCCACCTCGAAGTCCAGCTTCAAGATCCATCAATTTCATGCACACAACCCAAATGTGCGGTGTGCATTTATTGATGGGGGGCAATTTGTTGGGGTAAAAATTTGCACCCCGGTTGACCGAGTCAAAGTCAAGGTCAACCCCCAAGCTAGGTGGGTCCAAGCCCAGGTCAAGCGGGCCCATGCTCAAGTCGAGCCCGCGGCCAGCCTCCTCATGCCAACAACAAAATCATGTAATAAATAATTTTTATGTAATTTTTTATACATGAATGTATGCAAAATGGGCATAAAGCCAACATTTTGTAAGCCCATGGCTTATGTGCAAAAATGAAATGGCACATGAGCCATTGGATAGGCAAAATGCCATTTTGTGAAGCCCAAGGGGCTATATGTAAATATGTAAGCCTATAAAAGACAACATGATGATGAATAAAGTAATACTTTTCATTCTCTCAAAAACCCAGGGTTTGTACCTCTTTCTCTTTTCTGAAGGTTTCAAACCTTCTTCTTTCTTTTGAATTAAATCAAGAGTTTTACCCTTCGTTTTTCCAAAACTAAATAGTTTTTCACCACAAAACCCACAAAGGGGAACTCAGATCTGCCATCAGATGTCAGAAAGGAGGGATTTTTAGAATCTCATATTCCTTGATCTTTAAAATCCGGCCAACAAAGGAAGAAGAAGGAGACCCATATCCAGAAACCCCACTTTGGGGAAGAACTAGGGCTCAAGGGGAGAAGCCCTTCATCAGCTTCAAAATATCTTAGGAGTTTAACTCCTCATATATATATATATACACAGAATAATAAGTGCTTCTTTTTGGGAGTACAAGTCCCATTGCAGGGACCAAGTCCCTTTTGCTGCTCGAGCGCCTACGTGCTGACACGTGATGCGCTAGCGCTCTTGCGCCCAGAGCGCTCGCGCTCGAGCGCCCAGAGCGCTAGCGCTCGAGCGCCCACGTGCTGACATGCTAGTGCTCGAGCGTCCACGTGTTGACACGTGGCGCGCTAGCGCTCAAAGCGCTAGCGCTCTTGCTCTCAGAGCGCTAGCGCCCGAGCGTCCATGTGCTGACATGTGGCGCGCTAGCGCTCTTGCGCTCAGGGCACTAGCGCCCGAGCGCCTACGTGCTGACACGTGGCGCGCTAGCGCTCTTGCGCTCAGGGCACTAGCGCCCGAGCGCCTACGTGCTGACACGTGGCACGCTAGCGCTCTTGCGCTCAGGGCACTAGCGCCCGAGCGCCGACGTGCTGACACGTGGCGCACTAGCTCTCAGTGCGCTAGCGCCCGAACGCCGACGTGCTGACACGTGGCGCGCTAGCGCTCAGTGCACTACCGCCCGAGCACCCACGTGCTGACACGTGGTGCGCTAGCGCTCAAAGCGCTAGTGCTCTTATGCTCAAAGCGCTGGCGCTGGCCCCACGCATCCTTTGGATGCCTTTTCCCCTTTTTATATATATACATATGTATACATATGTACACACACACATACTCCACGACACTGTCCCTTTTAGAAAAAAATTTCTAACGGGGCGCTGTCCCGCACCCTGCAAGGGGGCTGCTAGCCCCCTTGACCCCCAGCCCGCTATCCGGGTAGCGGGACCCCCGTAAAAACTCTGCGGGGCCCCAGATATATCCAAAACCCTTTCAAAACACAACACTATACATTGAGTTCGCATAACCAGTTTAACCCGTCAATTGTAGGTTCCCTTACTCCAAAGGCGAGGGGTAATTAACGGCAGCTTAGTCCGCGGCTGCCGGAGATTCGGATCCCCACAATCATTAAACCCCGGCCTACCCTAGGCAGGGGGAATCTGTAATGCGCCTGACAAGCGCGCGCGTATTTCCATCTCAATGGGGTGACAAAAAATACCCTACAGTGCTATAAGGCGTGTTTCGTCGAGGGTATCGAGCTCCTCAAGTCGAAAATGAGCATTTTCTTCATCTGTCAGCTTGTATCGAACCGCTACTCATAGAGAAGAGAGTTCTATTTCTAAGGGAAGCACTGCTTCCATGCCGAATACTAACGCGTACGGTGTGGTATTCGTGGCCGTTTTGAACGTTGTTCGGTACGCCCAGAGAGCTTCATGCGGCCTTTAATGCCAGTCTATTTTGTTTTTGGACACTGTTTTCTTTATAATCTTTGTCATGGTCTTGTTGAAGGTTTCAGTTAGACCGTTGGCATGAGGATTATAGACTGAAGAGTATCTCCAATATATCTTATGCTGTTGTGCAAAGCGGCTGATTTTATGGCTTTTATAAGCTGGCCCATTATCCGAGATAATTCGTCGCGGAGTGCTCAATCGATAGATGACTTGTGTCCTGAAGAAATGGAGGATATTCTCCGTCTTCACCTCCCTTAGTAGTACTGCTTTTGCCTACTTAGAAAAGTAGTTGGTCATTGCCAGTATGAACCGATGTCCTTTGGACGATGCTGGTTTAATGGGGCCAATTATATCGGTTCCCCACATTTCGAATGGCCAGCATGCCATTGTTGGGTGTAGCGGATTTGGATATTGGTGGATGAAGTCCCCATGAATTTGGCATGAGTGTCACTGCTTCACATATTCGAGACAGTCCTGAATCATTATGGGCCAATAGTAACCCATTATTTTGATCTTCAGCTTCATGTTTGGCCCATCTTGATGAGAGACGCAGAGTCTGTCGTGAGTTTCTTGGACGACTCTCTTCGCTTCTTCTGGTCCCAGGTATCTTAGCCATAGACAGTCAAATGATCTCTTATATAAAGTGTCATTGACGAAGGCGAAAGACAGAGCTCGTTTCATGAGCTGATGTCTGGACGACGCATTTTTGGGCGTTCGTTGGGATTTGAAGTAGTCAATGAAGACTTCCCTCCAATTGTTAACCTTTTCTTTGTCTCTTATTTAAAGGGTTACTTGTTCAGTCGTTCATTTTCCTTCGGATAGCTCTGTTAAGTCTTCCAAAGATATTTCTGTTGGCGCGAGAACCCTGCGGCTTTGCAAAATGATCCTTACATCCTCGAGGTCTTTGTCGACCAATTCCTTAGCCAATTTGGCAATGTATCCGCATTGCTGTTTTCTGCACACGGTATGATTTCCTGGATGTAGGAGGGGATTTGTGTTAGCAGTTGCTGCACTCTTTCGCCGTACTTTATCAGCTCTGGCTTGCACGTCTGATAGTTACCATTTACTTGGCTAACGATCATCTGGGAGTCTCCATATATGAGGAGGTCTTTGATTCCCATGTCGACAGCGATCTCAAAACTTGCTATCAAAGCTTCATATTTAGCTTCATTATTAGTCCTTGGCTACGTTAAGAAGAGGGCGTAACGCAATATCCCTCCTTGCGGAGTCACGAAGATAAGGCCCACCCCGGCTTTGATTATGGGGGTGTTTTGCTTTCGCCTCTTCATGGAAGATGCTCCATCGAAGTAGAGTTCTCATTGGGAATCATTTTCTTTTCTCTCTCCTTCGATTATGTCGAACGCATGTTCATCCGGCAACGCACAATTTAAGGGGGAGTCGGCTGGTATCGGATGCTCCGCGAGAAAGTCAGCAATGGCCCGACCTTTCACTATTTTGAGGGGTCGATACGTTATCGAGAACTCCATCAGGAGGAGAGCCTATTTGGCAAGCCTTCCTGTTAATATGGCCCTTGACATCAGATATTTGAGAGGATCCATCTTTGATATAGATTGACCTCATGTGCCAAGGCGTAATGTCTGAGCTTCGCTATCAGTGCCAGGTAATGCTTTTCGATAGGGGAGTAGTAGTTTTCTGCCTCCAGGAGAACTCGACTCAGATAGTACAAAGCTCTCTCCTTTCCCTGATCGTTCTCTTGTGCCCATAGCTCGTCTAGAGAACCCTCAAGGGTTGGTGTATATAGGATAATGGGTTTTCCTTAACCGGAGCAGTCAATACCGGTGGATTTTGCAGGTATTGCTTGATTTCGTCTAGTTCATTTTGGCACTTTTGATCCCAGACGGACGGGGTCCCTTTCTTCATTAAATGACTGTAGGGACGGCATTTTCCGGAGAGGTTGGTTATAAACCGCCGGATATAAGCGAGATTTCCTTGAAGAGACCGCAGTTGTTTGAGGGTTCTCGGCGTGGGCATTTTCATAATCGCCTTGATCTTTGTCAGGTCAATTTCGATACCTCGGTGCCGTATGATGAATCCTAGGAATTTTCCTGAGGAGACTCCAAACGTGCATTTTAGAGGATTCATCTTCAGATTATACTTCCGAAGACATCGGAACACTATTTTTAGATGTTCCCAATGTTCCTGATGAGATCTGCTTTTAATCACTAGGTCGTCGATGCAGAATTCTATGATCTCATAGATGTGGTCATCGAAGATCTTTGTCATGGACTTTTGGTAGGTAGCGCCAGCGTTCTTCAGACAGAAGGGCATCACCTTATAGCAGAATATGCCCAGTGGAGTCCGGAAGGCAGTATGCTTTTGATCTTCTGGATGCATTTTTATTTGATTGTATCCTGAAAATCCATCCATGAAGGATAAGACCTCATGGGTAGACGTGTTATTGATCATTAGCTCGGTAACAGGTACTGGGAAATCATTCTTCGCGAAAGCTTTGTTGAGGTCCCGAAAGTCCACGCAGATGCGCACCGTCCTATTTTTCTTCATCACCGGAACGATGTTAGAGATCCAGTCGGGATATTAAACTTCTTGGATAAAGCCAGAGTCAATTAATTTCTTAACTTCAGCGTTGATACTCATCTCGAGTTCGAGTCGCATCCTTCTCGGCGCCTGTTTGACTGGCTTTATGTCTGGCGATATGGCCAATTTATGTGCTGCCTCCTTTGGATCTAGATCCGGCATCTCGAAATAGTTCCATGCGAAGTAGTCTTTATATTGCATGAGCACGTCTTTTAACGTGGTTATCTATTTTTCAGATAGTAGCTCACTGACGAATATTGGCCTCGAATCATTTTCCGTCCCTAAGTCAATTTTTCTTATGTTGTCCGCCGTGGTGTGTATCCCATCTTCCAGCTCCTTTGGTGCTGGTGGAAACTCAGAGATCACCTCGTCCTTGTCTTCATTGCGAAGCACATGCGGAGGTCATCCATAGTCTCGTGCCCCCTCTCTTTTGAGAGCGTTATCATATGGCATGTACGAGTTCGCTTCCATTCTTGATGTTGAGCTGGTCCTATCCTCATTGTATAGGTTCTTTTTGGCTCATACTTTTGTGGCGGGGGTATCTTCCAGCTGTCGGATAAAGCGAATCTGTCTTGTTGATACTGGTCTTCTACCCAATGTTTGAAGGTGAAGCAGTCTTTGAGGAGATGACCTATTGATCGGTGGTAGGAGCAATAATCCGGATGATGGACTTCGTTTATTTGTTCAGGGTGCCGAGACTCCGGAAGCATCATCATTTGGTATTTCATAATAAGGTTGAATATTTTTCTCGTCTTGTCTTGGGGGAAAGAGTATTCCCGACCCATCTTCTTTATAAACGACGGGTTCCAACCGAGTTTTTCTTAATCGCGCGGCTTTTTGGATCCGCTTTGTTGTTTTCGAACGTTGTTTGCGATCTTTGCCTTGTTTTGCCTCTATTTCGGGATTTTCCCCTTTCGCGAGGACATACAGCGGGCCGGGGATGAAGAGTATTATAGTCTTTCTTCTCCGTAGATTGCTGATTGAGGCGCTGCATCCTGGCTTTTCATAGATAGCCATTTCGCGACTGTGGTTGTCCCGTCTCTTTTGACAAGCTTCTTTTATTAGCTTATCTATTTATTTTTCGAGCGACAGACTTAACGTTCTTAGAGCGGGACTTCGCCCTATTTCAACATCACGGCCATTTGGAAGAGTGTTTTCCTTTTTGCTAGAGTTGTTTATGATGCGGCAGCAGTGGAACTGCTCCCGTTTCTTGGACCGAACGTAACCGAGCCCGGTTGTCTACATTTTCCCGTTGGGCATTTTTCGCTGAGCCCGGGAATATCCCAAATCTTTTTAGTAGAATTGGGTTTGCCGAACAGTTTGTTCGAGGGGCACATCTTGGCATCTCAACAGCCTTTTTAATCCCTCCGAGTAGTATCTTTGCAGATGGATTGGCTGAAGCCTGTCAAGTGCAAAATCGGCACTATGCCAGACTTTTTTTCTACTTTGGTCTCCGTAGATTGGTAGAAGGGGATCGCCTTTTCATCTCTTCGCCTGGGAGGGACGTAGAAAGTCTGTAGTTCTTGTATGCTGTATGTATCGAGCGGATCAAGTTCTTTCTAATGCCGAGGCGAAGCCATTATGATTTGCAGACTCTAATCAGCTCCGGCGAGGGTTTGTGCAGAAGGGCGGATGGAGAACACTGCATTGGCCTCGTCCTCAGAGTCACTGCCAAACACCAAAATAGGAGTAGATGGTCCGGGCCTATTGTTTTCTTTTTAGATTGCCCTGGGTAGACTATTTCTTCATCTTTCTGGGAATCGCTCCCAAAGATCGGGATAGTGGCAATGGACTTATGTTTATCCTCCGACTTATGACACCTCTCCGTATCTTCGAAGTCTGGTAAGAAGTACTTTGCGTCTTCATATTTCTGGACTTCATTAACCGAGAATGAGTTTAGCTCTCCCGTGACGATATACTCTAGGCCATCTTTGAAATATTTCATACACTGATGTTGTGTAGAAGAAATAACGTTATACTCGTGTAACCAAGGCCTGCCGAGCAGAGCGTTATAGCATGTCTTTGCGTCAATGACATAAAATTTGATGTCAGTGATGAGCAGCCAGAAACGTAACGTCAGTATTACGGACCCAAGCGTTCGTGACGAATGTGAGTCGAACCCGAAGATGGTAATTTTGTTTCGGGCCAGGTGCTGAACGTTCATGTAAATTTCCTTCAGCACCCTCACGTTGAGAAGGTTGACGGATGATCCGTTGTCGACAAGGGGTTTTCCCTATCTTGATGTCATGGCAGTACCCGGTGACGTATAACGGGGGATTATATTCGCACGTACCGAGGAGGAGATCTTCATCGCTAAATGTAATGTCAGCCATGTGGACCTCTGCCAGCCCATCCTTCATCTTCTCTTCTGCAAGGAAAGCTTGAAACTGATCAGGGTCTTGTAATGCCTTGATCGGAGAATCCCATGCCTCTTTGGACAGGAGGAGAGCATCCAATATGCATAGTTATGAGGGTATTTTCCTCATATGTGCTACGACATTATAATCCATCTTGTTTTTCTTAGTTGGGTCCCTGGCTGTGAGCTCTTTGACAACTCCATCGTCAAGGGCAATTTCCTCAGGGATTTTTTCTTTCCTTTTGTCTCTTTTGCTCGAACATTTGTTTGTAGGTCTGAGATTCTTCTCAGGCAGCGTGCGGTTACGCAGCTGAATATTTTCGCAGTTCTTCTCCTCCTCTTCTTTTTCAGAGGTGGAGTCTTTGAAGAGAGGGCTAAGGGGTATTTCGTCCTCAGAGCCGCTCCCGAAAGTAAGAACTTGGGGTTTTTTCCCCTCCGGGCTGGTATCAACCATATAAAAGTTACCATTCGTTTTTTCATACGCATCTGTCGCACATTTTTGCCATTGACGAGCTTCACGCGTCATCCTCTTGAAGTGTTTTTGATGGGCAACGTATCCTTACCATCATTTCTTGAAGGCACTGCATTCCTCGGTGGGGTAGGCAACCCTCCAATGATATAGGCAGTAGTTTGGATGTGAATCCTCTCCGTTGAGGCATATGACCCTGGGAGTGTTTCCTACGAGAGGTGGTAACTTCATTCCCATTGACAGGGTTTTGGCGAACCACTTCTCTGTCTTAATCCTACTCTTATTTGTTGCAGGTATGCTTTGGTTTGATTGGAGTACTTTACGACTCATCTTTGCCGCACTTTCTTCATCCTGACGCTGACACTGACGCTTAGCCTTTTTGTATATGGCTGTTTCGCGTTCTCGGTCAGCTTTGTTTTTTCAAAAGGCTTCGTTTAACAGCCTATCGATCGGGTCTTTTGGCAGTTCCGGGGATTTTAGCGTCGATCATGCCCCCAGTTCCTTTGCATTGTTTTCTGACGCCGAGGGGGTTTCTTCCTCATTTGACGACGAATGGGAGACCATGTGGCAACTTGCTACATAGTCTTCGGTTTCTTCTGATGAGTCATTTTCTTCATCGTTGTCACTATCTTCGTTCAAGAATATGCTTGAGGAACTCTTCAAGCGTGACCGGTGTTCGCGCCTTCTAGTTGTACTTCTCCAGCGTGTCGATGTACTTTTGTAGGTCCATGCGCTTATCGTCATACTCGGCAGGCGGCACATGCTTCTTGGTCTTCTTCTTTTTCTTTGAGGACTTTGAAGGCTCGACTTAGGGGTTTTGCCTTTTGTCAACAACTTTCGGCGCAGGACGTGGTTTCATTATCCCGTCGATGATTTCGGGTTCAAGTGGGCTGTTCCCTCATATAAAAAAAGAAGAAAAAGCAAAAAAAAGAGAAGAAGGAAAAGGGGAAAATTCCTCACTGTTCAAGTCTCACGTGTTAAACACGTGAGCTCCTATATCCAAAGCATATGGGCGCTGCATAGGGCTCACGTGTTAAACACGTGAGCGCCTATATACAAAGCATATATGCGCTGCAATTAAAACAAATGGGCTAAAAGAGCCACACATGTTAAACACGTGAGCGCCTATATGTAAAGCATATAGGCGCTGCATTTAAATAATTGGCAGGCCAAGCAGGCGTCATGTGTTAAACACGCGAGTTTTCTTGCTGCATTCTAATGCAAGGTAGAATTAAATTCTATATGGAAATGTTTTCCTGATCTTTCTAATATGGAAAGATTTTTCTCTAACAGAGAATTTTGGATTTAAAATTCAATATCACCAAATGAACTATCTGATAGAATTAAATTCTATGTGGAAATATTTTCTCGATCTTTCTCAAACTAGAAAGATCCTCTCTGTTAAACAGAGGACCCTTGGATCAACGATCCAATGGTGATTATAAAATCACCTACCGACCATCTGATAGAATAAAATTCTATCCGAGGAAAAATATTTCCTAATCTTATTAAACAAATAAGAAAACTTCTCTGTTGAACAGAGAACCTTTGGATTAAAAATCCAACGGTGAATAAAATTCACCAGTTGATCCAAAAGATCACTTTGGATTGATCATGATCTCTCAATCAGAGATTCTCTTAACAAATTTTTTCTCTCTTCTCCTATAAATAGGAGTAAGGAGATTAAGGAAAAAAAGGAGAGAGAGTTCAAAAAAAGAAGAAGAAGAAGAGAGAGAGAGAGAACTTGACACAAGCTTCGGCAAAAAAGAGTACAGCGAGATCTTGAGAACAAGAGAATTTAATTCTCAAAGAAGAAGACTTTCCTCATTGAAACCAGAGGTAAAAAAAACAGAGATCATATTGTCTCTCCTTTACCTATCTAAGGGTTTAACCCTTCATTTAAGAACTCAGTTCTTTCCCCGGTTGAGATTTGCAGAAGCAAATCTCTCCATAAGTTGAGAATTTAATTCTCATCGGGGAGATTTTGCTCTGCAGATTCAAAACCTAGGAGAAAAGAATTAAGTTATAAAAAAAAGAGGAGAGAAGAAGAACGAGAACATATAGGAATTTAATTCCTCCAAAAATTAGGGTTTAACCCTATATATAAAGAACTTAGTTCTTCCATAAAAAAATAGTGATGATGATCCAAGATCTTCAAAACCAGAATCTTCAGTGCTTAGCACTATTTTGAAGCCTCACGTGTTTCCTACGTGAGCACTTCAAACGAACAAAGAGAACAATTAAAACTGCCTCACATGTTTCCCACGTGAATGTTAAAGCACCCCAATATAAAAAAAGGGGCAGTCACGTGTTTTGCACGAGAACGTTAGCCAAGTGCTTAGAACTTCTGTAAAAAAAGGGGGATAAAACCCAATGGGCAATGCCCATATTTGGATGCCTCACGTGTGTCACGTGAGCGCCATAAAACTCTAGTGTTTAACACTAATCCAGTGCCCACGTGAAACGTACGTGAGCACTATATGCCTTAGTGCTTAGCACTGTTGGGTAATTATGGAAACCCAATTTCAGCCCAAATTGGCTAAAGTTTCCTGAGGCTAAACCCCTGTGATTTTAAATCAACCGAGCTCATATTACTTATGGTTTCCCAAACCGACCTTAGTCTCAAAAATGATTAGTGGTCTCCCATTGATGATATCCCAAATGATACTCATCTTATATCTCCTAAGATAATTTTAGTCTCAAGCATGACTAACATTTCTTAGGTCTACAACAACCCCATTTCCCCCCCTCAAATATGGATTTGGTTTAAGGGTACATCTCTTCACACCTCTGATAGACGTCGTTATAATTCCTCAACATCTTCAGAGAGGTAGCGGGTCCCGACGACCAACAATTTCTTTCGTTGATGCACTTCCAAATTGACGTGCATGACCGCTCCAAATTGGGCGCATTCCATATCAACATCGCTCAGTCCGTCACGTTACAAATACACGTGCGCGCAAGTTGAACTTTGGACCGAAAAGTCCTTAAACTAAATATTCGCCTCAAACATGGCAACCCAATCCTGGCCCAAATTGGCTAAGCTTATGTTTGTGATATCCAAACTGATATCCAAACCGATCTTCATTCATATCTCCTAAGTTAATTTTAGTCTCAAATATGACTAACGATTCTTAGGTACATCACCATCTTTTCCCTCAAATACGGGATTCGGTTTAAGGGTACATCTTTTCACACCTCTGATATATGTCGCTGTAATTCCTCAATGTCTTCAGAGAGGTGGCGGGTCCCGACGACCAACAGCTCCTCTTAATGCACTTCTAAATTGACGTGCATACTTCAAATCGGATCGTGCCCCAAATTGGGCACATTCCATATCAACGTCATTCACTCCGTCACGTAACAAATACATGTGTGCACAAGACGAATGATGGACCGAAACGTCTTTAAACTAATATCCGCCCCCAAATACGGTGATAAAGGACCGAAATGTCCCTAAACTAAAAAATTCGCCTCAAATATGGCGATAATAGGACCGGGATGTCCTTAAACTAAAATAACCGAGCCCAAATGCTCGTATGTTTAAGTCGATCTTAATCACAAACCAGATTAACAGTCTTTAAATCAACCCAAACCCAAATCTAAAAATATACGGATTTGGACTAATCCACGCCTTACAGGCGACGACATAAATTAGTTTCCGTATACAATCCACGGGCAACCCAAAATAAAAACAAACAAACACACGACATGAAGTGAACCTCCTGAGCAGGAGAAAGTGGTTATCGCGATGCGGTAACATAATTAACTGCTGGGGTTTGCGCCTACAGGGAAGAGCGTCCCCACAATCAAATTCTGCTACAACGGTCGCATCCGTTCAAACCTCCGATATAGGGTGCCATAAATCAACTTGGCATTTTCGAAGAGGTGGATGGATAAGTTCAAATAGCATCCGCCCCTAAATTCTGGTCAGACGTCCCAACGTCTCGGTCCTGTCTTTCGGCGGTGAACATGGTTTTTCCACCTGACTGCCTGACATGCTTGTAGATCTTTCAGCATTCTTTTGGTTTTAGCTGAAAGAACGACTTCCCATGGAGTTTCTTCCATGAGTGAGCATGATGACCCCGGCACATCCATCTTTTTGGGAGTGTGCTTCTGTGGTGGGTTCACCCTCCAGTTCTCAGACAGCGCGAACTTCCCTTATTGATACTGGTCCTCGACCCAGTTCTTGAAGACGTAGCAATCCTTAATTGGGTAGCTCACCATTCTGTGATAGAAGCAGTAATTAGGGTTATTGACGTCGTCGGGTAGCATTAGACGCCGTGGGTCTGGCAATGCGATGAGTTTGTTGCGCACTGCCAATTCAAACAGTCTCCTCGTCTTGTCATGGGGAAACGATTAAGCGCGTCCTAATGTTTCCTCCAAGGATGGGCGCGGACGTGCGTTATTTTGGCGAGCAGCCGGCTTTGGGCCATTCAATTGTTATTGTGTGTTGGCAACGAAGGTCGTTTTCCTTTTACCCTTGTTATTTCGAGGGTCCTTATTTGAGGAGGAAGGCCTGTGGCCCATCTGGTCCATTTGGGCCAGTTTATCGATCTGAGCCTGAAAGGTGGTTGGCTTGAAGAATGTCATGAACTGGGACACAGTCGTTTGAGGATCTAGGGTCTCGATGAACATGCCACGGTGGGAGATTCTTCGATGCGCTATTCGCACTTTGATCATAGGTTCCGCCTCTGGATCGCGTATTGGACCCAGATTTCTCCTGGCCTTACCCTGGCATTGATTAATGCCGTGATCGGGGTGTGGTCGCTTGCGTTGGCGAACCATTGTGTGAACAGCAGTTCCATCTCTGTGAATGTTCTCACAGAGTCATTTGGGAGCTCCGAGTACTATTTAAAGGCCTTCTCTGACAGGCTGTCAACGAACTAGCGAAGCAACAGTTTGTCGTCGTCTCCAGTGTTGCCGCACAGAGCTCTGAACTGCACGACGTGCTGGTGTGGGTTGCCTATCCCTTTGTACACATGGATCTTGGGATCGTATATCCCGGCGGGTATTTAATTTGGTCATATCATCCTGGATACGGTCACCCAGTTCTGACTATTTGGCCTGCGGCTTCATTAGCTTGATGAGCTCGTATTTGTTGACCGATATAATCATTAAGAGCAGCCTTGGAGATTGTTTCCTCTTTGGCTGCCGATAAATCCGGAAGAGGGTTTGATGTTTCCCCTCTGTCATCCTCGATGATTATCAGTAGATTCTCGGTTAGGGGTTCTGGCTAGATCATCATTCCAACCATATCCTAGAACAAGAGAGCCATCTGCTTTATATTAGTAGCCTGTTCAGCAGCTTCCTTGTCGTTTCTATCAAGCACCCTTCGCAGGAACTCTGTATCGGTCTCCTGCTCCTGGCGCTGTTTGGCTGTTGTGTCCGGGCTTTCTTCTGCCCGGTAAGTGCTGCTATTTTGGTTAGCATCTCCTGGAGCTTTTGTTGTTGCTCCTGAGCTTTTGTCAGCGACCGAGTTTGCGGTCAATGTCCTACGGAAGTAGGGCTTTATTATTTCCCGGAAGCCATGTAGACCGTATGCACGATCATGCCCCCAAACTTGGGGCGTTTGGGTCCATCACCTTTGGAATTTGCTGCAGGCGGTGGGATTTTCTCCAGCCTCATCCTTTTGTGAGAGGTCGAAGTTGAAGGAGCCGTTATGACAGGCACCTGTATAGAAGAAGTCCCTCGCTGTATGACGGATGGATAGTTTTTCTCTTGCCGAGCCTTCGATTTCTTCGGTTGACGAGAATAGTCTTTGTTGATCACAGAGTCCTGGACTTTCCGCCAGACCTTGTGAATTTGCAAGGAGAGCCGTTGATGGGACCGCTCCGTCTTTTCCTGCACCGTGGTCTTTGCAGGTGGGGACGATTTCTTTAGCACCACCATTGGAGAGTTCTTGCGCACCTTCCTGAGTGGATCAAAGTTATTCCCGGTTGGAACAGCAGCGTCAACTTACACCCTTCAGCCGACCTCCCATGTTCTCTCTGGGTTCACCAACCATTCCGTCCTGACCGAGGGATTGGTCACCATCCTCCTCAACATTGGGGAAGCGGGCAAGATGCGAACCATACCGGTAAACCTCCTCGTTGGTAAGGTCCCGTCATCTTATAACTGTTCACCGCCGAAAGACCGGACCAAGACGTTGGGACGTCTGCCCTGAATTTGGGGGCAAATGTTATTTGGCTTTATCCATCCACCTCTTCGAACATACCAAGTTGATTTATGGCACCATATATCGTACGTTTAGACAGACGCGACCGTTGTAGCGTGACTTCATCAGATTCCACCTCATTTGTGAGGGATTTTGATTGTGGGGACGCTCATCCCTGCAGGCGCAAGCCCCTGCAGTTAATTACGTTACCGCGTTGTGGTAACCACTTTCTGCTGCTCCGGAAGTTCACTTCGTGTTGTATTGTGTTTGTTTTATTTTAGATTGCCCGTAGATTGTATACGGAGACTAATTTATGTCGTTGCCGGTAGGGCGCTGATTAGTCCAAATCCATATATCTGAGATTTGGGTTTAGGTCAAGAATTTTGCTTGACGGGGCTCACGTTGGTAGCTTGGTTTGCCAATGGAAATGAACTTAGGACGCAGATCTCACATTTGTGAGGTCCATCGGGTCATGGGATATTTGGGTTTGATCTAAGGATCATTAGCCATATTTGAGACTAAGATCGACTTATGAGCATGAGCATATGGGCTCAACTGATCATTAGATCATATATGAATAGCCCATGGATAGTATACGGTAGTCATTATGGATACAGTTCGTAGGGCAAGACATATTAGTTTAAGGACGTCGCGGTCCAACATTCCCTGTTTGGGATGAATGTTAGTTTAAGGACATTTCGATCCAACATTCAACTTGCACGCACGTGTATTTGTTACGTGGTGGAGTGAACGATGGTGGCATGGAATGCGCACAATTTGAGGTGCGATCCAATTTGTGGTGTGCATGTCAGTTTACAAGTGCATTAATATGGGGTGTATAATTCCCTATCTTGATGAAATTTTACATCAAGTTGGGACGAGGAGTTGTTATTGGTTGTCGGGACCCGCCGACTCTCTGAAGACGTTGAGGAATTACAATAACATATATTAGAGGCGTGGAAAGATGTACTCTTGAACCAAATCCCGTATTTGAGGGAAAAAGGGATTGTGGTGTACCTAAGAATCGTTAGTCATATTTGAGACTAAGATTACCTTAGGAGATATTTGATAAATATTATTTTGGATATCATCAATGAGAAATCATTAGTCATGTTTGAGACTAAAATTAGTTTGGAAATCACGAGCATATAAGCTCGGTTGATTTAAAATCAAAGAGGTTTAACCTCAGAAAACTTAGCCAATTTAGGCTGAGATTGGGTTTCTATACTACTCAGCAGTGCTAAGCACTAAGATATACAGTGCTCACGTGTGTTCACGTGGGGCACTGGAATAGTTCTAAGCACTAATATTTTCTGGTGCTCACGTGAGGCGCTGAGTTTTTAGCTTTGGGCGCTCGCGTGCTTTTCATGTGAGACGTTGAGTTTTTAGCCTTAGGCACTCACATGCAATAGTGCTAAGCACTAATTTTCTCCGGCTCTCACGTGTGTTTCATGTGAGGCGCTATATTTTTGGAGATTTAATCTCTGTTGATGTTTTTTAGAGAACTTAAATATCTGTTAATGGTATTTTGACCATTAACGATCACCAAGATCACTATTTTGGGGATCTGGGATCAGGTTCTTTAAGAACTAAGTTCTTATTTTGAAGGAACTAAGTTCCCGGATTATTATGGACTCCATTTTCTCTACTTGCTCGTATCCATGTTCCCCTATGAATCTTTGATTCTTAAGAACAAGATCTTCCCGATAAGAATTAAATTCTCAACATGATCTCAGATCTAGAGAAAGAACTAAATTCTTTTAAAAGGGTTAAACTCTTAGATATGGTATGTTAGGTAAATGAGATATTTTGATCTCTTCTTTTTTCTTTACCTGGGGCTTTTAGGAGAGAGATCTTTTTCTTTGAGAGAATTAAATTCTATGTTGTTTTTTGAGCCTTTTGTATTTTTACAGAAGCTTATGAGGGTCTCCTCTTCTTTTTTCCTTTCCCCTCCTTCTGATTAATCTCTTTGCTCTTATTTGTAGGAGAAGAGAAAAATCAATTTGTTGAGAAAATCTCTCATTGAGAGATCATGATTGACTTCATGATCAATCAAAATGATTTTTTCGATCAATCGGTGAATTTTATTCACCGTTGGATTTTTAATCCAAAACTCTCTGTTTAACAGAGAAGATTTCTTATTTGTTTAACAAGATTAGGAAATATTTTCCTAAGATAGAATTTTATTCTATCATATGAATATCTTGTTAGTTTAACAAAATTAGAATTTTATTTCAACATAAAATTTAAGTCTATCACATAGAATTTTATTCTATCATATGAATATTTTGTTGGTTTAACAAGATTATAATTTTATTCTATCATATGAATATCTTGTTAGTTTAATAAGATTAGGAATATATTTTCCTGATATAGAATTTAATTCTATCATATAGATATCTTGTTAGTTTAATAAGATTAGGAAGATATTTTCCTAATATAGAATTTAATTCTATCATATGGATATCTTGTTAGTTTAACAACAATAGAATTTTATTCCAGCATAGAATTTTATTCTATCATATGAATATCTTGTTAGTTTAAAAAGGTTAGGAATCTATTTTCATAACATAGAATTTAATTCTGTTATACGAATATCTTGTTAGTTTAACAAGATTAGGAAAATATTTTCCTAAGATCGAATTTTATTCTATCAGATGATCGATAAGTGATTTTATAATCACCGTTGGATCTTTGATCCAAGGGTCCTCTGTTTAACAGAGAAGATCTTTCTAGTTTGAGAAAGATCAGGGAAATATTTCCCATATAGAATTTAATTCTATCAGATGGTTTAATTGGTGATATTTTATCACCATTGGATTTTAAATCCATGATACTCTGTTAGAGAAAGATCTTTCAATATTAGAAAGATCAAGGAAAATATTTCCCAAATAGAATTTAATTCTATCACATAGAATTAATTCTATCAGATAGTTTAATTGGTGATATTTTATCACCATTGGATTTTAAATCCAAGATTCTCTATTAGAGAAAGATCTTTCCATATTAGAAAGACCAGGGAAAATATTTCCCAAATAGAATTTAATTCTATTATATAGAATTTAATTCTATCAGATGAGAGTATTTTAAATTGGGACGCTCACAAACTTTGCATGTGAGCGCTACCAAAGAAAGCGGCAAGTGAACTCACGTGTTTAACACGTGACCCCTAATATGGGTTTAGCCTGTTTATTTTTAGCGCTCATATGCTTTGCATATGCGCACTCATGTGTTTAACATATGAGGCCTATTTGCCTTTGGTTATTTATGTTCAGCGCTCATATGCTTTGCATATGAGCGCTCACGTGTTTAACACGTGGGGCCGGTTTTGCCTTTAGGTTCATTTTATTCCGGTCGCCATGTCTACGTGAGCCGAGAGGACTGTGGTTAGAGACACGGTCAGGATAGACTTGTCGGGGACGAGGACCGACCAGGGTGACATTCCGATGGTATAGAGACATGTCGTTTATTCATATTCGATCGAGTTCAAATGTAGAAGCGAGTTTCTTCGGGATCTGCACCAGATGGTCGATTCATTGCAGGAGATCAGCCGGACTTGAGGCGTGATGCTTTTCCCTCTCCGATGATCGTGGTGTTGTGTACTGTTCAGATAGCGGTACCAAACATTGCTAAGATTATCGAGGTGTTGCTTCCAGAGTGCAGGAAGTTGACGGTCGCCGATGTTTACAAGTGTAGCTGGATCAGAGGATTCGTAGTCATTCAAATGAGGGATGACTAGGACTTTTAATCCATTGTGGCACTCCGATGCGAGATTGGTGAAGTTGATTAGCTTCTTCCGATGGGTCTTGCTCAGACCTGGTGCAAGTCGCTCGAGAAAGAGATCAAGAGATCGTGTAGTAAGTTTTCCTCCGACGGATTGAGACGAGTTCTCGAAGGTGAGCTTAGCCAGATTCTTCTATAGAGTATGAGAGATGCCGGATTCGTGTTTTTGAGTTTTGTAAGTGTTTACCTCCGAAAGTCGGGAAAGACAGACGTCTTGCCTGAATTTGGAGGCAGATGCTATTTGGTTTTATCCGTCTACCTCTCCGAAGATGCCAAGTTGATTTATAGCACTGTGTATCAGAGGTTTGGACGGATGCGGCTGTTGTAGCAGACTTCATCAGATTCCCCTTCGTTGTGAGGGGTTTTTGATTGTGGGGACGCTCTTCCCTGCAGGCGCAAGCCCCTGCAGTTAATTACGTTATCGCATAGCGATAACCAATTTCTCCTGCTCCAGATGTTCACTTTGTGTCATGTGTGTTTGTTTTATTTTTGGTTGCCCGTGGATTGTATACGGAGACTAATTTATGTTGCCACCCGTAGGACGTGGATTAGTCCAAATCCATATATTCTTAGATTTGGGTTTGGGTTGATTTAAGGATCGTTAATCTCGTTTGAGATTAAGATCAATTTAAATGTTTGTTGGGGATACGTTAGTCTAATTTTAGGCTACGATCTACTCAACAGGATTTTGGCATCATTCAGACCTAACAAAAGAGCATTTGGGCTCTATTGCTTTAGTTTAAGAAAGTTTCGGTCCGTAGCTAGTTTAAGGACGTTGCGGTCCGTTGTAGTTTAAGGACGTTACGGTCCATAGATCACCAGTTGGCGGTGAGGTCGTAGTTTAAGGACATTGCGGTCCACATCTATTTTAAGGACATTGCGGTTCGTAGAGATGTGCTCATGGGTTTGAGAGTGACCAAAGAGCTGTTGGTTGTCGGGACTCTCCACCTCTTTGACGACGTTGAAGAATTACAACGATATATATCAAAGGTGTGGAGAGATGTACCCTTGAACCAATTTCCAGATCGAGGGGAGATGTGGGATGAACGTCATTTTAGATGCCATCTATTAGGAGATCATTAGTCATCTTTGGGACTATGATTGGTTTGGGGAGACCTGAGCATAGGAAGGCTCGGCTGATTGGTGGTCAAAAGGGTTTTGGCCTCGGGAGACTTGGCTAATCTGGGCTAAGGTTGGCCTCTCATAGTGTTAAACACTAACATTTGCTCGACGCTCATGTGCTCCCATGTGAGGTTCTAAAGCAGTGTTAAACACTGAAATTTGGAGCGCTCACGTGTGGCACATGAGGCGTCTGAGAATTGGGCACTGCTTCTTTGCGTTTATTCCCTTGTTTCTTTTATAAATGCTAAGTCCTATTGGGGGTTACGTGGGATCACGTGAGGCGCCCCAAAATAGGAACTGTCTTTGATTTATTCCCCTTTCTATTTCGTAAGTGCTAAGCACTATTGGGGGTCACGTGGGATCACGTAAGGCGATCTCAAAATGGGAACTGTCTTTGGTTTATTCCCCTTTTCCTTTTGAAAGTGCTAAGAACTATTAGGGGTCACATGGGAATTTTATTGACTCGATATCAGTCGTTCCTTTTTATTCCTCAGAGGTGCTCACGTGGGAACACGTGATCTGTTACGTAGCGTTGAACGCTAATGAATCATCAGGCTGTTCTTCTATGATTCTAAGGAATCAAGTTCTCCTTTTGTTCTTTGCAGGGATTAAATTCTTTTTAAAGGGTTAAACCCTAATTTCGGAGGAATTAAATTCCCATATGTTTTGTAAGAGTTAAACTCTTTTGAACTCAGTTCTTTTCTCTAGGTTTTGAATCTGCATGACAGAATCTCCCCGATGAAAATTAAATTCTCAACTTGTGGGGAGATATGCTTCCGCAGATCTTAACCAGAGGAAGAACTAAGTTCTTTGAGAAGAGTTAAACTCTTGGCTTGAGAATTAAATTCACTTTTTATTTTGTGGGAGCTTTTGGGCGGGGTTCCTCTTCTTTCTAGAGAATTAAACGCTCTCTCTATTTTTTCCCCTCTCCCCCTGTCTATCTATATGTGTATCTCTCCTTCTCTTTTTTTCTCTCCTTGCTCCTATTTATATAAGAAGAAAAAGAATCAATTTGTTAAGAAAATCCCTCATTGAGAGATCATGATTGATTCCATGATCTTTTAAATCAATCGGTGAATTTTATTCACCGTTGGATTTTTAATCCAAAAGCTCTCTGTTTAACAGAGAAGATTTCTTGTTTGTTTAGCAAGATTATGAATATCTTGTTAGTTTTAACAAGATCAGAGTTTTATTCTATCATATCTTTTAGTTTAACAAGATCAGAAATATATTTTCTTAATATAGAATTTAATTCTATCATATGGATATCTCGTTAGTTTAACATAGAATTTTATTCTTATCATATGAATATCTTGTTAGTTTAATAAGATTAGGAAAATATTTTCCTATGTTATTCTACCAGATGATCACCGTTGGATCTTTGATCCAAAGCTCATCTTTATAACAGAGAAGATCTTTCTACTCTGAGGAAGATGAGGAAAATATTTCCCAAATAGAATTTAATTCTAGCATTTTAAATTGGGACGCTCACATGCTTTGCATGTGAGTAGTAAGAGAACTCACGTGTTTAACACATGACCCCTACTGTGGGTTTTAACCCGTTCATTTTCAGCGTTCATATGCTTTAAATATGAGCACTCACGTGTTTTGCACGTGAGGCATATTTTGCCATTGGTGATTTATGTTCGGCGCTTATATACTTTGCATATGAGCGCTCACGTGTTTTACACGTGAGGCATGTTCGGCCCTTAGTTATCTTCTTTCAGTGCTCATATGCTTTACATATGAGCGCCCACGTGTTTAACACGTGAGGCCAAATTTTGAGGACTCTCCCCCATTTTTTATAAGGGAACAAGTAGCTCTTGGCCGAAAATTTTAGTGGGAACAGTAAAATTCCGAGCTTGGTCATAACCGAGTATAACTTGCAATTTTCATGGTTACTGCGATATGCTCTTTAATTGATATTGGAGAGTAATGGAATATGAGATTGGTGCGAAGTTTCAGTGGAAAGTTGTTCTTCACCGCCGATATTGAAGATTTGATGCATATGCAGAGTCGCGTACGACCAAACTTTCATAGGAAAATTTTAAGGAAATGGCAGTTGATACAAAAAAGAGAGTGGATTCAGAAATGAGTGCTAGTTCCGGGCAGGCTGGATAGCTGAGATCAGCAGGAGATTTGATGGGTTCTTTCTAGAAATTGATGATAAGTAAGATTTGACCGAGGATCAGTTGTTGGCGCACACACAGAGGTTAAAGATTTCCGTCATCAACATGTTGAGTTGCGAGAGACTGGACTACTGGCCAAGGAGATGTGGTGAGAGGTATCAGCAGAAGGACTGATTGTGTCGTTGTTCCTAACCAGACGATTGTATAAAGAGGCCATTGCATTAGAGATCCACAAGAAGAACCAGGATTCAGAGACAGAGAACGCTAGACCGTGGCAGATGGCAAGAGGAGATCCTTGCTATGCCAGTTCCGGGTGTATAAGCACCTTTTGACATTGAGGAAGACACACTTCAATGTCATTGTTTTCGATTTACGTTTTTATAATATGAAGATGTCGTTTTTAAACGTTAAAAAGGGGACAACTCAACATCCGTTTATTTTGATTTATGTATTTTGAGGATTTGAAGGTCACATAAATGTTTTGTGCACACCATGTGCACTTGTTGAGATTTTAGTGCATTATAATTGCACTTTGATTGTGTTTTGTGCGCACCAGGTTCCCTAGAATGATGTTTTGTGTGTATCAGTTGCACAAGACTAAGAGATTTTATGTATATATTGTGCGAATCGAGAATTTCTCGCAAGGACACTAATTTCCTTACGAGTCGAGACGAATCGAGAATTTCTCGCAAGGACACTAATTTCCTTACGAGTCGAAACGAATCGAGAAGTTCTCGCAAGGACACTATTTTCTTTACGAGTCGAAACGAATCGAGAAGTTCTCGGAAGGACATTATTTTCCTTATGAGTCGTGAGGATCTCATAGATGTATTTTCTCCTTAGGAGTCGTAAGGATTCCTAAGTGTGTGTTCTCTTATAAGTTATAAGGATCTTACAAGAGAATTTTCTCCCTTACAAGTCGAGAGGACTCGTAAGTGGTTGTTTCCCTCCATGTCTATATTCTATTTTGGAGAGTGTGGCCCGTAGAGAGTCCATCTTGGCCTCCTTGCAAGGCAGCGATGGCTTAGAAAATAGGTTCAGATCTGCCGCTTAAGACTTTTCAACATTATGAGCCGTGGGGGTCTCATAAAGACTTTTCTCCCAACGAATCGAGAGGATCTCGCAGGTGTGTTTTCTCCTTAGGAGTCGTGAGGATTCCTATTTGCGTTTTCTCTTGAGAGTCGTAAGGATCTCACAAGAGAATTTTCCCCCTTACAAGTCGAGAGGACTCGTAAGTGGTTGTTTCCCTCCTTATCGATATTTGACTTTAGAGAGTATGGCCCGTGGATAGTCCGTCTTGACCTCCTTGCAGGGCAGCGATAGCTTAGAAAACAGGTTCAGATCTGCCGCCTAAGACTTTTCAATTTTATGAGCCGTGAGGGTCTCATAAAGACTTTTCTTCCTACGAGTCGAGAGGATCCCACAGGTGTGTTTTCTCCTTAGGAGTCGTGAGGATTCCTAAGTGTGTTTTCTCGAGAGTCGTAAGGATCTCACAAGAGAATTTTCCCCCTTACAAGTCGAGAGGACTCGTAAGTGGTTCTTTCCCTACTTATCGATATTCGACTTTAGAGAGTGTGGCCCGTGAATAGTATGCAATAGTCCATCTTGGACCGACTTGCTAGGCCCCAGTGCTTCGGAAATAGGTCCTTATCCCGATTGCCTAAGGCTTTTCCCTACGAGTCGAGAAGTTCTCGCAGGAACATTATTTTCCCCACGAGTCGAGACAAATTGAGAAGTTCTCGCAAGGATGTCCTAACGTCATAGTTAACTCCTGCTAATAGAATCCATTAGGGTCTGTGGTACTAGGGTTTTTTACCCGTTGTACCGTCGCGTTGGCCGGTGTATTCCTTGATACGCAATCTTGCTGTTCGAGTAGCCCCACGACTGTCATGTCTCTAATCCCTTCGGGGTCTGGACAAGACGTTTTCAAGTAATCTTTCAGGTGATATTACCGTCGAAAGAGCAAGCGTTAGGGATATTTCATATCATTTTTTACTTGAGGTTAGGCTTAGTTTGGGAGCCCTGATGAGTCATGACCACTCCGTGCTGGAGTGGGATGATCTCCGATGGTCTTTCAGGTCTCATTTGAGTTGCCGTCAAGACCCTGAAGGTAGGGATCTTCCTTTGCTTCGTTTGTTGACATTGTGCCTGCAATATTGCGACGAACGTCAAGGATATCTCTGGGTTGTCGAGATTTGGAACCAGGGGACTTTGCCATGGCTCCGTTTGTTGATGTCGCGTCTGTATCCTGCTGGAGGGAAGAAGAATACTGTTGTTGATCTCTAGGCTATGGATGCTGCCGTCGAGATTTGGAACTAGGGACTCTGCTATGGCTCCGAGGTAGTCTCTATGTTGTCTGTGAACTGTCGAGATTTGGATTTAGGGGACTTTGCCGTGGCTCCGAGGTGGTCTCTAGGCTGTCTGTGAACCGTCGAGATTTGAAACTAGGGGACTTTGCCGTGGCTCCGAGGTAGTCTCTAGGCTGTCTGTGAACCGTCGAAATTTGGACCTAGAGGACTTTGCCATGGCTCCGTTTATTGATATTGCGTCTGTATCCTGCTGGAGAGAGGAAGAACGCTATTTGTTGATCTCTAGGCTGTGGATGCTACTGTCGAGACTTGGAACTAGGGACTTTGCCATGGCTCCGAGGTAGTCTCTAGGTTGTCTATGAACCGTCGAGATTTGGAACTAGGGGACTTCGCCGTGGCTCCGAAGTAGTCTCTAGGCTGTCTGTGAACCGTCGAGATTTGGAACTAGAGGACTTTGCCATGGCTCCGTTGTTTCGACTCTGGGGTCGATTGTTGACGTTGTGTCTGCATCCTGTTGGAGTGGAGAAGAAACATCATTGTTGATCTCTAGGCTGTGGATGCTGCCGTCGAGACTTGGAACTAGGGACTTTGCCATGGTTCCGAGGTAGTCTCTAGGTTGTTTGTGAACCGTCAAGATTTTGAACTAGGGACTTCGCCATGGCTCCATTGTTTCGACTCTGGGATTGGTTGTTGACGTTGCGTCTGCATCCTGTTGGAGTGGAGAAGAAACGTCGTTGTTGATCTCTAGGCTGTAGATGTTGCCGTCGAGACTTGGCTCTCTTTCTGATGGAGCCAGGTGGGGCAACATAGTTCCCTTTTCGTTTGTGCCCACGGATTGTATACAGGGGTCAATGTGATCTCACCTGCAGGGCAAAAGTTTTTTTTATTTTATTTCTTTCCGCGATACTCTATCATTTCAGCTTTTTATATCGTGAAAGTCGCGATTACCCAATCTGTCACGCCCCGCTTCCCGGTGTACGGCGAAGGGGACGCGATGAGGTCCGCTACGTATATACTTAGAAGTACATACGCTAAGCGTATCTAAGCAATATAAAAGTAAATCACAAGAGACAAGAGATATAGAAATAACAGCAACTTTATTAATAACATTCTTTTGTACAATGCATGAAAAGTAAATACAACTGAAATGAAAAGCGATGCGTAAACAATGGCATAACAGGAAATGAAAATACTGAATAGAACAAGGTACAATATCTAGAGCTCGGGGTCTTCGTGAAACTGATCAAAGTCTTCACTGGTGGCCTCGATCTCTGCTGGGTCCAAAGCACCTGACGACATTCAAAGAAGAAAGAAATAGAATGTCGTCAGCGAACAGGTCGCTCGGTAAGTCCCAAAGATAAAGAAGAATTAGAAAAGACAGAATAAGAGTATCTTCTAAAGAAGTTGTATAATATTGTAGAATATTGTGTTAACGCTGTTGTTTGTAGCTTGGTACAGAAGGATACCAGTGTATATGAGAGGGGTCTCTATATGCTAGAGACCAGGGCAAACGGAATGTATAAGGAACCGTTAAGCCACGGTACAACAGCAACGGAATATAGGTTAGGTGTCTTAATCTGACCACCTCGTGCCACCTTTAACACCTTCCGTACCAATCTACTCCTTAATCCCCGTAGTGTTCTGATTGTATTGTTGTATTGTATTGTGTAAGTTGGATGACTGACCAAAACCATGATATCAGTAAACATATTGTAACTGCGTAATCAGGTAAATGGTATAACGGGATAATGGATGTATAACCATGGTTTGATTCAGTCAAGTTGTATAGATTGTTAACTGGATTCTGGGATTCATGTATTCATATTGAATTGGAATATTAAGGAATATAGATTGACTTGAATCATATTCAAATCAGAAATAATCAGACTCAAACCCGAGTCAGACTAAAAGAAATGTAAAACGAAGTTCTATATTTGTTAGGGTCATTATTGTAATTTATAAAACTTGAGAGGGTTTTATGTAAAAATACTTTTGTATAGTTTTCAAGATACACCTCAAGTATTTATTATTCGTCTTTATAGTTATAATGAGTGTAATTTATTTTGTGATATTTTTAGTGAAAATATCCTAATTTCATAAATAAAGGTATTAATTTGTAATATTAATTTATTTGAAATTCATGGTATTTTAATGTAACTTTTAATCTTGTAATTTTTAGGAAAAGGTGGAAACTTTATCTTATAATAAAATAGGTGTTTAAATGTTAAATATACATATGTTTATACAAAAAATAAATTTTAATAAATATTTTATTTTCCAAAAATCGCATTTTTCTTAAATGTCGTATTTTAAATCTTTCGAGACCGAATGCTCCTTACGGAGGTCTGAATCTCGCACTACTAGCCCGCGGGTACACGATAAACCATACTATCCCTAACGGGTTCCCCAAAGGTGGGTTGTAGTGGCGCTTTGCAAAGATTTAATAAATACTAATCATTTAGAAAATGGTTTTTATAAAGATAAGGTATTTATTGTAAAAGGTGTAAATTTCCGTATTTTAGATTCTAGGGCTTCCTGATCCAACTAGCCTATTTCTAAATGGTCTAAACGACAAGTCATTAGAAGTCTCAAATCGCCTCTTCACCGCCAATTGCGGCAGGTAAGTGCCAGGTGAGTGGGAGGCTCTCCACTACAAGTAGTGGCCCTAATTAAGTAACCACTCGTCTTAGACACACTTGCCTTGACACCACAAAGTCAGGTTTAGATAAACGATCGATGTCCATAACTTATCGTATTTCCTATTAAAAGATATTGCATTAAAATTGTATACAACATAGAACTTTTAGAAAAGGTTTATAAAGAAAATGGTATTTTAATGTAAAATCTTGTTTTATCGTATTCTAAGTTTTCAAGGTAGCGTGTTATGATTACATATGAGTGTATGTGGAGGTAGGTCATTACCTCGTGATCTATTTTAAGGTATAGCAATGTTAAAGGGTTAAATGTGAAAACTAAACATGGTGGTATTTAAGTGAAAGAATACGATGTATTGCAAAAGCTATCATTTCATGTGTGAAAACTTGTTCAAATTAATTTTTAAGTGATTAGTAGTCAACATGAATATGTTTAAGCATTATGCAATTAGTGATAAGTGAGATTTGATAGAAAACCGAATCGGAAATCGGTTTGTTCCGATTTCCATCGGGTTTATAAATTCGTATTTTAATGAAAGGAAAGAAGGATAGAAAAGGGGGACTTACGGGTTTGGACAACGCTAGAGAGTGAGAGGGAGGTAGAGGGTTTACCGGCACGTCGAAACGTCGTCAAGAGCTCCTAGTACGATCACCGGAAAGTCACCGCTGATTTCGTCAGCGCTTCGCCTTTCGCTCGTTTTCTGACGTACCAAGTTCTCTTAGGATTTTGGGAGAGTGGACTTAAGAATTTAGGATGAGAGGGTAGAGGGTATGGGGGTTTATATAGGGTTAGGCTAGGGTTAGGGTTTTTAATAAAAAAAATATAAAAATATATAAAAAAATTAAAAATCATTAAATTTTTGGAGTAAAAGGGATTAATTGAGAATTTGATAACCGATCAAAAAATTTAAAGTATGCAGGTGAGAAGACCAGGTCAACACAGAATTTTTCCATGTTGACGACTCGGCCGTCCGGTCCGCCGACCGACTCGGCCGAGTCAGGCCGAGTCGGGGTACCGTTGGGTAGTGGGTCTCCTGGGGGGATTTATGGTATATTTATTTTTTTATGTTCAGTTCAAGTTTTGTGAGTTATGACGTTTTGACTGTTGACTTTCTAAAAATTTAAAACAAAATAATTATAAAAATAATGTGGGGCATGAGATTTGAACTCTGGTGGCTTGGTTCAGCAGTGCAAGGTGTTACCAATGAGCTACAAGCTCCTTCTTGTAATTATGGAGTGAAATAAATACTTAAAGAGATATCAGCCGCAATAAATACTCTAAGTATACATTGAATTTAAATTGATTCTTTGTACATTAAAAATGGAGTTGTTACACAATCATTTCGGTTATTTTTCGCGGTGCTCAATCATTTCGGCTGTTTTTCTTTTTACTCGCTGCTTTTTACTGCGAGTTGCCCAAACATTTCGGCTGTTTTGTATGCATTTATTTTGCTTCCTGATTTTTATTGCGAGTTGCCCTATCATTTCGGCTATTTTATATCCATTTTTTTGCTCGCTGGCTTTTGCGAGTATAGAACTTGAAATCTGATACCAATCTTAGCATCAGCATCGCTGCGACTGGAATATGGCCAGGAGCGAATCATCATTTGCCTTTGTCGACTCGAACAAAGGTGGCTTAGCAAACCAGGGTTAGGATCCCGTCGACTAAGACTTTTGACTTCATGAGCCGTAGGGGTCTCGTAAAGATGTTTCTCCCTATGAGCCGTGAGTATCTCGTAGGTGCGTTTTTTCCTTAGGAATCGTGAGCATTCTTAAGTGTGTGTTCTTTTATAAGTCGTAAGGATCTTACAAGAGTGTTTTCTGCTTATAAGTCGAGATGACTTACAAGTGTCGTTCACCAAATGGGGAAATTTTGCGCCATTACTGGAACTTAGTGGGGGAGACGTTTATTTTTTCCCGTGGATTGTATACAAGGGTCAATATTGAAACGCTTGTAAGGCAAACTGGGGGATGTGATGGCTTAAGAACAGCTTCAGATCCCTGTTGTTTAAGGCTTTTGAATCCTATGAGCCGTGAGGGTCTCATAAGGGAGATTCTCCTTACGAGTTGTGAGGATCCCGTAAGTGTAATTTCTCCGTAGGAATCGTAGGGATCCCTAAGTGTGTTGCTCCCTTGTGAGTCGTAAGGATCTCACGTAGGTATTTTCTCCTTACAAGGTGGAGAGGACCTTACAAGTGTGCATGAATTTTTTTTACGAGTCTGCGCCCTTTCGGGTTTTCACGAACTCGCCGGCAGTCCTGCTGTTTTTACTCACGGAGCCCTTTCGGGTTTTCATCCGCGCCCATTTCGCTTGTGGAAGTACCTTTTTTTTACGATGAAACTCTTGAGAATAGTTTCGGCGCATGTGATCCATCTGTTTGCCGGTGGGATTTGAGTTGCAGTCCTCACCGCTGGGACTTGTGGACTTGCATTCTACTATCGCCGCGTTTGAGGCGACGTTGTTAGTTTAGGGACATCTCGGTCCGTTGTTAGTTTAAAGACATCTCGGTCCATTATTAGTTTAAAGAAATCTCGGTCCAATATTAGTTTAAGGACATCTCGGTCCATTGTTAGTTTAAGGACATCTTGGTCCTTAGCTAGTTAGTTTAAGGACATCTCGGTCCGTAGCATTTTGAGGCAAGGTTTCGCTGGATACTATTTATAGAGTTTGGACTCAGGGAGATAGCGAGCGGACACGAGCGTCGTCATCCATTATTAACCTGAGCCGTGACTTGTTAGGCATAGTATTTCTTAAGGAACCGACCGTTTATTGGCTGGAAAGGTCTTTCGCCATGCATATCCATGAGCAAGTAGGCCTCACCTTGGTAGACCTTGTCTATGATGTACGGGCCCTCGTAGTTCGGCTCGATCCCCCGTTTAGCACGATTGGGGATCATAGGTCTTTTTACGACTAGCACGAGTTCGTCTTGGCGGAATGTTCTCGGCCTAGTCAATTTTTCGTAAGAGCACGTCATCCTTGCTTTGTAAGCTTCTAGGTTTTGCTGAGCCATGAGACGAGTTTCATCAAGGGCGTCTAGCTCCTCAAGCCGAAGATGGGCATTCTCTTCGTCCGTTAGTTCATACCGAACCGCCACTCGTAGAGAGGGCAGCTCTATCTCCAAGGGAAGTACCGCTTCCGTGCCGAATACTAACGCAAATGGCGTTGTGTTCGTGGTCGTCTTAAACGTAGTCTGATAGGCCCAGAGAGCTTCATGCAATCTTTTGTGCCAGTCCTTTTTATTTCTGGACACCATTTTCTTTATGATCTTTGTCAAGGTCTTGTTGAAAGCCTCAGCTAGACCGTTAGCTCGAGAATTATAGACCGAAGAGTATCTCTAATTTATTTTATGCTGCTGTGCGAAGCGGCAGATCTTATGGCTTCTGTAGGCCGACCCATTATCCGAGATGATCCGTCGTGGAGTGCTGAACCGGTAGATGACATGTGTCCTGAAGAAATGGAGAATGTTCTCCGTCTTCACCTTTCTTAGCGGTATTGCTTCTGCCCACTTGGAGAAGTAATCGGTCGTTGCCAATATGAACCGATGTCTTTTAGATGATACCGGTTCGATGGGCCCAATTATATCGGTTCCTCACATTTCGAATGGCCAGCTAGCCAGTGTTAGGTGTAGCGGATTCGGATGCTGGTGGATGAAGTCCCCATGAATTTGGCACGAGTGACACTGCTTCGCATATTCGAGGCAGTCCTGAATCATCGTGGGCCAATAGTAACTCATTCTTTTGATCTCCAGCTTCACCTTTGGCCTGGCTTGATGATAACCGCAGAGTCCATCATGAGTTTCTTGGACGACTCTCCTTGCTTCTTTTAGTCCTAGACATCTTAGCCAAAAACAATCGAACGATCTCTTATATAGAGTATCATTGACGAAGGTGAAAAATAGATCTCGCTTCATAAGCTGATGTCTTGATGATGCGTTTTCGGGCGTTCGATGGGATTTGAAGTAGTCTACAAAGACTTCTCTCGAATCCTTAGCCTTTTCTTCCTTTATTTGGAAGACCGCTTGTAACAACCGAGTTCAATTATACCAATTTCTGATGCCGTATGTGTTGTTTGTGGTGTTTATTTCATTTACCGTGTTTGGATGCGAATGGTAGTTTACTTTACGTTCGACCCGCTTGCTTGAGCTTGTTGTTTCATAGTTATAGAATAGCCTAGCATTACGTATTTTGCATATAACAATTTAAGTCACGTAAAATAATTTAAAAGTACATAACATAGCCTGCATGATACCTTTAACTCTGTGGTAGCGTCCGTGCATCTCGTTTTCGTCCCGTTTAGTGAAACAGACGTATTTGGATGGCTACGCGCACGTACGTGCGTCCGTTCTTGGGGGTACGCTTTTGTAAGTCCATATTGCGACCCCCGGTTCTTACGGGGAGGCGGAAACGGTATAAAAAACGAATTTTTATCGCAAGAGGCAACATGGACTAAACTATGGTCGGGATCGTTACCTAAACTAAAACTAGCATACTAAGCTAAAGATATTTAGCTACTCGGATAGAGATGGTTATACCTAGTTTGTCTTGAACTCCTTCGTCTTCAAGCTCCGGTGGTGATCCGATGGCTCCTTCTCGTCGTCTCCGTACGCCGAAGATAGATCCACTTGAAAGCTCCAACCTTTAGCTCCTTCTTCGGTCTTTGAAGAAACTAGCTCACTTGGTTTGCTAAACCTAGTGAACTAGAATGAGTAGAGATGATTTAGAATGGGATTTTATCTATGGTTCTTGATTCTCAACTCATGAGACAAGAGAACCATAGATCAAGAGAGGGAGCAAGAGGTTGAGGATGAGAGCAAGAGGAGAGCTCAAGAACAAGAGAGAGAATGAGCAAGAAAGAATGAGCAAGTATTTTTGTCTCTCACCCTCTCATAATCCAAAGCAATGATAACTCATCATATCAACAAAAGTCTTATGTGATGGTTGAAGTAACCATAACCTTATCATGTCATGCACTCATTTTACTCAAATGAACAAGCAAGAAAAAAGTCTTTGGCATGAAATGATAACCATGGTTATCATGATGGTCAACTAGTCAAGCCTAGTCAACCGGTCAACAAGTCAACAAAAGTCAACAAGTCACCAAAGTCAACAAGTCAACAAAAGTCAACAAGTCAACAACCATATCACCATAATACTTAATTAATATAATAGTTAATCACAAATCATATTCTCATTAGGGTTGAGCAAAAAGTCAAAAAGTCAACGGTCAACTGTCAACAACCCTAATGAGAATCCGCTGCCTCTGCCTCCCTGTCAACTGTGCATACACACCCGCATCCGCGTTCCGAGGAACACGAATGCAAACTGGATAAATCCAATCCCATAAGGTACACTAGGATCTGGCTTAAACCAAAGCCCGCTAGTGTAAACTGTCCGGACACTGTACGTGCACAAGTGCACGGATGTGACCGAACCCTGTCGCAAAACCATGCGACCTGTCGCAATACCATGCGACCTCTACTCTTTTGCCTAAAGGCGAAAAGCTTTCTGTGTGGGACTCTAAAGACTCAACACTACGCTGGCAGTGGGTTTAACCACAGACCGCAAGCGGCACTAGCTGTGCGTAACGGTCCCCAGGTAATGCCGACAAGAAGACCGACGAGGCGAAACCCATCTGAACTCCTACTGAGCCTGAGCGTGACATTCTCCGTACAGTCCGGTCTGTTCGTCTGATACATCGCATGGCGGGCCTAGGGGGCGGTAAACGTCAGTCCCCCAATAGCGGTACAAGTCGTGCCGGAGTGAAGCCCAATACACCCTGAGATAACACTGGAAACCTACCAGTATATCTCGTTTGCCCTGGCCAGGGACTACTCGTGTAATGGCTCTCCTAGACACAGCGCGATGTCAACCCCCAATACCGGGAGAGACGAATCCTGTCTAACCGTCACTGCCTCCAAGTGCTTCGGGACTGCACCCAACCACCACCTGTTTGCATGACTCCTTTGAGCCGTGGTAGGGTAGTGATCAAAGTACAGTGGGAACACACCCGAGGCGAAGTGACAGTGTCAAGTCAGCGGACTAAGCTGTACTCATGTCACCTGGGAACTGATAACTGACGATAGGTATAATACCAACTAGTCAGTTCCCTACGAGTCCTGTCCAGTGTACCCGTAACCTAACGAGCACCCGCATACTATCTCAAGTACGACGTACTGACGGCTGTGGGACAGACCGTGTCCCACACTGGGATGAGAAGCGCATGCGCTGGTCTACTCCGGAGTATCGATGCCCTGTCTCGATAGTCCTGCGACCAGGGACCTGAATAAGGATGTGCTTACAGATTACCCAGCCCCCACTAGTGTGACTGCCATCACAACGCTGGTAATCAAGCAAAGATCCTAAGGGCTCCACTAATGCGTATAAGTGATATACTGAAATAAACACAAGTACACATTGAAGTAGAAACAAACCAAGTAGCATACTACTATTTTGAGCAAGATTGTATATACAAGGTGAATATCCCAAGCATCCATTAAGTAATATACAAACTAGTATGATACAGTAATGGCCTCTAGGGCATATACACTAACAATCTCCCACTTGCACTAAGGCCATGTACTGGCGTATCGAAGACCTATCATCTCGATCAGCCGCTCGAACTGAGTCTGGGGCAAGGCCTTGGTGAATGGATCTGCAGTGTTGTCTTCTGAAGCGACTCTCCGAACCTCGATCTCCTGGCGATCTACGATCTCCCTGATCAGGTGATACCGCCTTAAGATGTGCCTGGATTTCTGATGGGACCTGGGTTCCTTCGCTAAAGCTATAGCCCCGTTGTTGTCGCAATACAGAGGTATTGGATCAACAATGGACGGAACCACCTGAAGTTCTTTCAAGAACTTCCTCATCCAGACAGCTTCTTTTGCGGCATCAGATGCAGCGATGTATTCCGCTTCCATCGTCGAGTCTGCAACGGTTTCCTGTTTGGAACTCTTCCAACACACCGCCCCTCCATTGAGGGTAAAGACAAAACCCGACATGGACTTGGAATCATCCTTGTCACTTTGGAAGCTGGAGTTAGCAAAGGCCTCGATCTGGAGGTCTTTTCCGCCATACACCAAGAACATCTCCTTAGTCCTTCTCAGGTACTTGAGAATGTTCTTTACCGCTATCCAGTGTTTCTCCCCTGGGTTAGACTGATACCGGCTTACCACACTCAGTGCATAAGCTACATCCGGTCTGGTACACAACATCGCATACATTATAGAGCCTACCGCAGAAGCGTAGGGTATAATAGACATGCGATCCCTCTCCAAATCAGTCTTGGGAGACATCTCTTTAGAGAGGGTGATCCCGTGACAAGCCGGTAGGTTACCGCGCTTGGAATCTTCCATACTGAACCTCTTCAGTATGGTGTCGATGTACCTGGACTGTGAAAGTCCTAATATCCTCTTGGATCTGTCACGGTAGATCCGGATACCCAGAATGTACGAGGCATCACCCAGGTCTTTCATGGAGAACCTGTGTGACAAGAACCCCTTGACAGATTGTAGCATAGGAATGTCATTTCCTATTAAGAGAATGTCATCCACGTATAAAACGAGGAATACTACAGTTCTCGCTACAAATCTACTATAGATGCATGGTTCATCTGGATTTTTGATAAAGCCAAATTCTTTGACCGTCTCATCAAAGCAGATGTTCCAACTCCGCGATGCCTGCTTTAGTCCATAGATGGACTTAAGCAACTTGCACACCTTTCCGCTGCTCCCACTCTGAATGAAACCCTCTGGCTGGTCCATATAGACACACTCCTCTAAATTTCCATTTAGAAAAGCTGTCTTTACGTCCATTTGCCAGATCTCATAATCGTGGAAGGCAGCAATGGCAAGAAGGATCCGAATGGATTTCAGCATGGCTACTGGAGAAAAGGTTTCGTCGTAGTCCAAGCCAGGTCTTTGACGAAAACCCTTTGCTACCAGCCTAGCTTTATAGGTCTCAACCTGTCCATCTACACCAATCTTCCTTTTGAAGATCCACTTGCATCCTACGGGTTTTACCCCGTCTGGAGCAATGTCCAACGTCCATACCTTGTTGGTGTACATGGACTCCATTTCGGTCCGCATTGCATCCAGCCATTTCACTGAGTCAACGCTCTGAACGGCCTGCTGGAAGCTAGTAGGCTCATCATAATCTATGATGCAATCCTCTCTATCCCCGTCTATGAGAAAACCGTAGTATCTCTCGGGCGGATGAGACTGCCTACTACTTCTGCGGAGCGGCGTAGGAATGTCCTGTTCTTCCGAACCTTCTGGTTCCACTAAACTTTCAGTAACAGTCCGTGGTTCTGGAATTTCTTCCAGTTCTACTGTGCTCCCACTTATCTGGTTTTCCAAAAACTCAGTTTCCAAGAAGTAGGCATGACGAGAAACAAGAACTTTTTGTTCCTCTTCACAGTAGAAGAAATATCCTTTTGAGTTCTTTGGATACCCCACAAACTTGCACTGTACTGAGCGTGCCTCGAGCTTGTCCGCATGCTGCTTTTTGACAAAAGCCGGACATCCCCATGTCTTAATGTGCTTAAGATAGGGTCTCTTCCCACACCACATTTCATATGGTGTGGAAGGCACAGTCTTAGTCGGAACTCGGTTCAAAAGGTACGCTGCTGATTCTAGCGCATACCCCCAGAATGATCGCGGTAACTCAGCATTACCCATCATGGACCGCACCATATCCAATAGGGTGCGGTTCCGTCTCTCCGATACACCGTTATGTTGCGGGGTGTATGGAGGAGTAAGCTGAGAGAGAATTCCGTTCTCTTTTAAATAGTCCAGGAACTCGGCACTTAAGTATTCTCCACCTCGATCCGATCTTAGAATCTTAATACTTTTGCCGGTCTGTTTCTCTACTTCATTCTTATACTCCTGGAATTTTCCAAAGGCCTCGGACTTATGTTTCATTAAGAAGACATAACCGTACCTTGAGAAGTCATCCGTAAAAGTAATGAAGTAAGAATGTCCGCTTCGGGCATGTGTAGACATTGGACCGCACACGTCACTGTGTACGAGTCCCAAGAGCTCGCTCGCTCTTACTCCATGTCCAGTAAACGGAGTCTTTGTCATCTTTCCCTTGAGACAGGATTGACAAGTGGCATACGACTGATATTCGAACGCATTCAAATACCCTTCTGTATGTAACTTCGTCAACCTTCTCTCATTGATGTGACCCAATCTACAATGCCATAAGAAAGTCTGATTTATTTCTGGAGACTTTCTTTTGTGTGTATTCTGGACATTAAAAATCTGTGGTTGGTTTAACACGTATATACCATTACTCAGAGTACCTGACCCAATCAATACTTGATTAAGGTGAATGTTTACAACATTACTTACAAACGCAAATTCATAACCTTCTTTAGAAACTAAAGATACAGAAATGATATTACAAGTTGCGTTGGGTACAAAAAAGCAATTACGCAAAACCAAAACATGTCCATCTGACATTCCCAGGTGATAGTCCCCCACGGCTTTAGCATCCATGCTAGCTCCGTTTGCAACTCTGAGGGTCATGTCACCTGCTTTCAAAACACTACGGTTTCTCAACGCCTGCAAAGAATTACAGATATGAGATCCTGATCCGGTATCCAATACCCAGGAAGTAGAGTTTATTGAAAGACAGTTTTCAATAACATACACACCTGAAGCTGAAGCTGCAACCTGCTTCAATTCCTGTGTTCTGGCCTTCCAGGCCCTGCAATCATTCTTCCAGTGTCCTTTCTTATGACAATAGAAGCATTCTTCCTTATCCACAAGCTTCCCCGCTATCTTTGTTGCTTTGCCTTTTCCCTTCGTATCCACTTTACCAACACCGCCCCTTGGTTTGGCGGGGGCCTTCTTCTTCTTTCCCTTGGCTTTCGCCTTGGACCTAGAAGAAGATGATCCTCCTACAAACAAAGTGGATGTTTCCCTACCTTTCTGTAGGGTGCCCTCTGCGCTCCTCAGCATGTTGAGGAGCTCTGATAGTTCAACCTCTTTTTCTTGTAGGTTGAAGTTCAGTATAAACTGGGCGTAAGTGGAAGGAAGGGACTGGAGAACTATATCCGTATATAGCTCACTCTCCAATGTGATCCCTAGGTCAGCGAGCTCCTCAATGAAGCCGATCATCTTTAGCACATGCTCGGCTACTGATGATCCGACGGCCATTCTTGTCGAAAATAACTTTTTCGACGCTTCGTATCTTGCGATACGTGATTGCTCTCCATACAGTTCTTTTGTATGGAGCAATATGGACTCCATGTCCATATTCTCATGCCTCCTCTGATGTTCGTTGTCCATCGAGGCAAGCAGGAGGCACTTGGCCTTCGCGCTATCAATCTCCCAAGTCTTGCGGATTTCCTTATCCGCGACACTGGAAGTTGGACCAGGGACAGGGGGAGCTTTGGTGGTAAGAAGATACCCCAGCTTGTCATAAGTGATTGCTATCGTGACATTCCTGAGCCAATCTTTGTAGTTTGGCCCTGTCAGTTTGTTTTTATCTAGGAGTAACTTAAGTCCAGTCATGTTGATTGGTCGCTGCAATTAGGAGAGAGAAGAAGAAACACTCAGCATGATGCTCTTGCAAGTTTAGAGTGGTTTTTAGTTTGTCTAAACAGGATGGCTCCCACTGTTTCTCGAATCCCTCCTCAAACCATAAAGGAAGAATTAGTCAGGATCAATCCCACCGTACAATACTTGCTTAACCGTTCAGCCAGGCCGGTGTCGGTACTTCGAGGGAGGTTTTCCAACGCTTTCGCGAAGTTCCTTAATTAGAGAACCTCTTTTCCCTGGGGGCGTAGCCCCGCTAACACCTTTCTAGGCACCTACTAGGTTTATAGCATTGATCGTTAAGTGAGAAATTTCCCGAGGAGTAGCATATACTCACAGTAGGATCGGGATCCAAATATCATCGCGTGACGAAACTGAAGGAATCCTACCAGAATCATCACACTCCAAATGGTATGCAAATCTAGCAAGTTTCAGTACTTATGAAACTCCCGATGTGGATTTTTGCCCCATGCTCTTATGACCTTGACTTTGGCCAACAAATCATAAGTCACATGTCAAGTTCTGCCCGTCGTTCTCCAGGTTAATTTGAATCCACCCGCACCTACCCTTGACTTTGGCCAACAAGGCAGTACGACTGTTCCAAACCAACGCATCTATCTATGCTGCACATGAATACCCAATAGCTACCAATCACTGTGCCTTGACTTTGGCCAACAAACACAGCTTGAATACTATTGACTATTCATGTGAAACGACGGAGGGCTACGGATGGTTTTGGCAAAACCGTGAACGTAGTGAACTTGATTTGGTCGATGGAACGAGATAGCTTTTAAAAGGAGTGGCTCAAGCTCCGTATTTAAAAGTTGTTTTGAAAAGAACCGAGTGGTTTTTCGAAAGTGTTCCAACGACTTTAACTTGGTTTATTATCTTGCATTAGTTCTTTTAATGCGTGATATTCTTGCATTAGTTCTTTTAATGCGTCCCATCATTTAATCCTACCATTGCAGAAAACAACCAAAATATGACGTACGCTTATGCCATTCGCATTCGCCACGGGGCCCCGTCATTACCCGTTAGGTTACTTAACTAACGACAGAGCGGGGGCTGGGCTAGCGCGTCTGTAAAACATAAGCAACGCCTAAATAGTAAGCAATGATAGACATTACAGATCACAGATGAATGCATTGGATATACTAGCAATCCGCAATCCTTTCGAGCCTGAAACGAAAAGCGGATAACACGGTCGCGGTGAATAGCCAAATACCCCACCCAAGACCCCTACGGGTGCGGCAAACTATCCGCCAAGTACTCGGTAGTTTGTGCACCCCTCCATGGGTCTATCCTAGGAGCAAAAACAGTAAAAAGAATTATACAATGACGGCTACAACCCCGACCCGGTTGTGCGGTCAAACAAATAATAATTATTACATCAATTTACATTTACAATGAATGAAAGAAAAACAAAAGCTCATCTCACATCCACCCCGGCTATTCACCCGCGACAGTCCAACACATTCATATACACATTCCAGCACATTACAGATCATGTATAACCCCGACTAATCGACTTATAGCGATTAGCCGACGTTCAATACATGCAAGCATCACAGATATAACCATCATAGTCAAAGTGCAGTGAAGTTCGGAAAAAATACGGAATTACAGGACCCCAAAAGGAAATTTCTTTTCTGGAAAATCTGGGCACATATAATATATTTTAAAAATCCCAAAACCAACACACAAACACACTGCACGAAAAACGATGCAGAGAAGACACCAAGTCGCGGCGGTTCCGCGGCGGCTAAGAAGGATCACGCGGCGGAAGCGCGGCACTTTAGGCGAATCACTGTATCGTTTTTCTTGGGTGTTCACACAAAACCCTGAGCCGAATTTACAAGTGTAAAGTTTTTCATTTTGAGCAGAAAAAATTTCAACAGAAACTCAGTTTTTGTGATTATCCGGTTTTGTGATTTTTTTCGGTTCCGAACTTCGTTACACTTCACTACTAAGCTAGTTTAAGTTTAGTTAGGCTCTGATACCACTGTAAGTCCATATTGCGACCCCCGGTTCTTACGGGGAGGCGGAAACGGTATAAAAAACGAATTTTTATCGCAAGAGGCAACATGGACTAAACTATGGTCGGGATCGTTACCTAAACTAAAACTAGCATACTAAGCTAAAGATATTTAGCTACTCGGATAGAGATGGTTATACCTAGTTTGTCTTGAACTCCTTCGTCTTCAAGCTCCGGTGGTGATCCGATGGCTCCTTCTCGTCGTCTCCGTACGCCGAAGATAGATCCACTTGAAAGCTCCAACCTTTAGCTCCTTCTTCGGTCTTTGAAGAAACTAGCTCACTTGGTTTGCTAAACCTAGTGAACTAGAATGAGTAGAGATGATTTAGAATGGGATTTTATCTATGGTTCTTGATTCTCAACTCATGAGACAAGAGAACCATAGATCAAGAGAGGGAGCAAGAGGTTGAGGATGAGAGCAAGAGGAGAGCTCAAGAACAAGAGAGTGAATGAGCAAGAAAGAATGAGCAAGTATTTTTGTCTCTCACCCTCTCATAATCCAAAGCAATGATAACTCATCATATCAACAAAAGTCTTATGTGATGGTTGAAGTAACCATAACCTTATCATGTCATGCACTCATTTTACTCAAATGAACAAGCAAGAAAAAAGTCTTTGGCATGAAATGATAACCATGGTTATCATGATGGTCAACTAGTCAAGCCTAGTCAACCGGTCAACAAGTCAACAAAAGTCAACAAGTCACCAAAGTCAACAAGTCAACAAAAGTCAACAAGTCAACAACCATATCACCATAATACTTAATTAATATAATAGTTAATCACAAATCATATTCTCATTAGGGTTGAGCAAAAAGTCAAAAAGTCAACGGTCAACTGTCAACAACCCTAATGAGAATCCGCTGCCTCTGCCTCCCTGTCAACTGTGCATACACACCCGCATCCGCGTTCCGAGGAACACGAATGCAAACTGGATAAATCCAATCCCATAAGGTACACTAGGATCTGGCTTAAACCAAAGCCCGCTAGTGTAAACTGTCCGGACACTGTACGTGCACAAGTGCACGGATGTGACCGAACCCTGTCGCAAAACCATGCGACCTGTCGCAATACCATGCGACCTCTACTCTTTTGCCTAAAGGCGAAAAGCTTTCTGTGTGGGACTCTAAAGACTCAACACTACGCTGGCAGTGGGTTTAACCACAGACCGCAAGCGGCACTAGCTGTGCGTAACGGTCCCCAGGTAATGCCGACAAGAAGACCGACGAGGCGAAACCCATCTGAACTCCTACTGAGCCTGAGCGTGACATTCTCCGTACAGTCCGGTCTGTTCGTCTGATACATCGCATGGCGGGCCTAGGGGGCGGTAAACGTCAGTCCCCCAATAGCGGTACAAGTCGTGCCGGAGTGAAGCCCAATACACCCTGAGATAACACTGGAAACCTACCAGTATATCTCGTTTGCCCTGGCCAGGGACTACTCGTGTAATGGCTCTCCTAGACACAGCGCGATGTCAACCCCCAATACCGGGAGAGACGAATCCTGTCTAACCGTCACTGCCTCCAAGTGCTTCGGGACTGCACCCAACCACCACCTGTTTGCACGACTCCTTTGAGCCGTGGTAGGGTAGTGATCAAAGTACAGTGGGAACACACCCGAGGCGAAGTGACAGTGTCAAGTCAGCGGACTAAGCTGTACTCATGTCACCTGGGAACTGATAACTGACGATAGGTATAATACCAACTAGTCAGTTCCCTACGAGTCCTGTCCAGTGTACCCGTAACCTAACGAGCACCCGCATACTATCTCAAGTACGACGTACTGACGGCTGTGGGACAGACCGTCTCCCACACTGGGATGAGAAGCGCATGCGCTGGTCTACTCCGGAGTATCGATGCCCTGTCTCGATAGTCCTGCGACCAGGGACCTGAATAAGGATGTGCTTACAGATTACCCAGCCCCCACTAGTGTGACTGCCATCACAACGCTGGTAATCAAGCAAAGATCCTAAGGGCTCCACTAATGCGTATAAGTGATATACTGAAATAAACACAAGTACACATTGAAGTAGAAACAAACCAAGTAGCATACTACTATTTTGAGCAAGATTGTATATACAAGGTGAATATCCCAAGCATCCATTAAGTAATATACAAACTAGTATGATACAGTAATGGCCTCTAGGGCATATACACTAACAGCTTTTTCGTTACATAATCTTTCATTTTAAATTTTGGAACTTGCATAAAATTTTCGTATTTCAAATCCAAAATTTTGGACCCGACCCGGGCGCATTTCTGAAATGTTTTGTATCCCGCCAAATTCTAATTATTTTTAAATTTCTTTAAATTCGTTTAATATAATTAACAGCTTAAAGATTTTAATACAGCTGACAAAAATATTTTTTAAACCATTAAAATCTTTTATGAATTTTTTTAACCCATTTTTCATCCCACGAGCCAATCAGAACTCTCCTTCTTTGCATCGGGCCCCACACGAATCCCTCTCTCTTCTTTCCCTTTCTCTTTCTCTCTGTAGGGTGTTTTTCGTCACCCCATTGAGATGGGAATGCGCGCGCGCTTGTCAGGCGCATTACAGATTCCCCTTGCCTAAGGTAGGCTTGGGTTTAATGATTGTGGGGATCCGAATCTCCGGCAGCCGCGGACTAAGCTGCCGTTAAATACCCCTCGCCTCTGGAGCGAGGGAACCTCCGATGGACGGGTTAAACTGGTCATGCGAACTCAACGTGCAGTGTGCGTGTGATGTGTTTTTGAAAGGGTTTTTTTGGATATGTCGGGAGCCACGCAGAGTTTTTTACGAGGGTCCTGCTATCCGGATAGCGGGCTGGGGGTCAAGGGGGCTAGCAACCCCCTTGCGGGGTGCGGGACAGTGCCCCGTTAGAATTTTTTTTCTAACAGGGACAGTGTCGTGGTGTATGTGTGTGTGCACATATGTATATATATGTATATATATAAGAAAAAAAGGGAAGAAAAGGCATCCAAAAGATGCGTGGGGGTAGCATCTTGCGCACACGCTCAGGCGCTAGAGTGCCACGTGTCGGCATGTGGGCGCGCTGCGCTTGAGCGCAAGCATGCCACGTGTCGGCACGTGGGTGCTTTGCGCTTCAGCACCTGACGCTCGAGCGCAAGTGCGCCACGTGTCGGCACGGGGGCGACTTGTGCTTGAGCGCTGGGCGCTTGAGCGCAAGTGCGCCACGTGTCGGCACAGGGGCGACTTGCGCGTGAGCGCAAGCGCGCCACGTGTCGGCACGGGGGCGACTTGCGATCGAGCGCTCGCGCTTGAGCGCAAGCGCGCTTGAGCGCAAGCGCGCCACGTGTCGGCACCGGGGCGACTTGCGCTCGAGCGCAAGCGCGCCACGTGTCGGCACGTGGGCGCTTTGCGCTTGAACGTTGCACGCAAGCGCGCCACGTGTCGGCACGCGAGCGTTCTGCGCTTGAGCGCAAAAAAATTTCTCGGAAGAGAAATCAGAGAGGAGTTAGACTCCTGAGTGTGTTTTTTTTTGGGGGTTTAGTGAAAGGGTTTTTCTTCTTCCTCCTCTGTCAGCTGAATCTTGAAGATCAAGAGATGTGAGATATCAAAATCTCTCCTTTTTGGGATCTAAAGACAGATCCAAGTTCCCCTTTGTGGGTTTGGTGGTGAAAAACTATTTTGTTTTTGAAAAGGAAGAGTAAAACTCTTAATTTTAATTCAGAAGAAAGAAGAAGGTTTGAGACCATCAGAAAAGGGAAAGAAATACAAACCCTAGGTTTTTGAGAGAATGAAAGTATTCTTCTTTTATTCATCATCATGTTGTCTTTTATAGGCTTACATATTTACATATAGCCCCTTGGGCTTCCCAAAATGGCATTTTGCCTATCTCATGGCTCATGTGCCATTTCATTTTTGCACATAAGCTATGGGCTTACAAAATATTGGCTTTATGCCCATTTTGCATACATTCATGTATAAAAAATTACATAAAAATTATTTATTACATGATTTTGTTGTTGGTATGGGGAGGCTGGCCGCAGGCTCGACTTGGGCATGGGCCCGCTTGACCTGGGCTTGGGCCCACCTAGCTTGGGGGTTGACCTTGACTTTGACTCGGTCAACCGGGGTGCAAATTTTTACCCCAACAAATTCCCCCCATCAATAAATGCACACCGCGCATTTGAGTTGTGTGCATGAAATTGATGGATCTTGAAGCTGAAATTCGAGGTGGAACATCATTCCGGGGGCGGAGCATCATCCCGGGGAGTATGATTCCCGGGAATCGGAGCATCATTCTGATTCGCGGAGCATAATTCTAAGGATCAGAGCATCGTTCCGAAGGGGGAGCATAATTCCAGGGTTCGGAGCATCGTTTCGAAGGGCGGAGCATAATTCCAGAGATCGGAGCATCGTTCCGAAGGGCGGAGCATGATTCCAGAGTTCGGAGCATCTTTCCGAAAAGCGGAGCATAATTCCAGGATTCGGAGCATCATTCCGAAGGGCTGAGCATGATTCCAGAGTTTGGAGCATCTTTCCGAAGAGCGGAGCATAATTCCAGGGTTCGGAGTATCATTCCGATGAGCGGAGCATGATTCCAGAGTTCGGAGCATCTTTCCGAAGAGCGGAGCATAATTCCAGAGATCGGAGCATCGTTCCGATGGGCGGAGCATAATTCCAGAGATCGGAGCATCATTCCGATGATCGGAGCATGATTCCAGGATTCGGAGCATCATTCCGAAGGGCAGAGCATAATTCCAGAGATCGGAGCATCGCTCCGAAGATCGGAGCATGATTCCAGGATTCGGAGCATCGTTCCGAAGGGCGGAGCATGATTCCAGAGTTCGGAGCATCTTTCTGAAGAGTGGAGCATAATTCCAGAGATCGAGGCATCGTTCCGATGGGCGGAGCATAATTCCAGAGATCGGAGCATCATTCCGATGATCAGAGTATGATTCCAGGATTCGGAGTATCTTTCCGAAGGGTGGAGCATAATTCCAGAGATCGGAGCATCTTTCCGAAGAGCGGAGTATGATTCCAGGATTCGGAGCATCATTCCGAAGGGCGGAGCATAATTCCAGAGATCGGAGCATCGTTCCGAAGATCGGAGCATAATTCCAGGATTCGGAGCATCATTCTGAAGGGCGGAGCATGATTCCAGGAATCCGGAGCATCATTCCGAAGGGCGGAGCATGATTCCAGGATTCGGAGCATCATTCCGAAGGGCGGAGCATAATTCCAGAGATCGGAGCATCGTTCCGAAGATCGGAGCATAATTCCAGGATTCGGAGCATCATTCCGAAGGGCGGAGCATGATTCCAAGAATCCGGAGCATCATTCCGAAGAGCGGAGCATAATTCCAGGATTCGGAGCATCATTCCGAAGGGTGGAGCATGATTCCAAGGATCGGAGCATCATTCCGAAGAGCGGAGCATGATTCCAAGATTCGGAGCATCATTTCGAAGAGGGCAGACATTCTGACCGAAACATGATTTCGATGCAGAGGTAGATTCCTAGGCGAAGTATAATTCTGACAAGGAAGGCAAATATTCCGAGGCGAAGCATTGATTTCGACATGGGGTATATTCTGAGACGGAGCATGATTCCGGCGCAGAGCTTGTTGGTGACTTGATTCCGAGACGGAGTATGATTCCGGCACAGAGCTTGTTGGTGACTTGATTCCGAGACGAAGCATAATTTCGACAGGGAAGGCAGGTACACCGAGGCGAAGCATCATTTCGACGCGGGGTGCATTCGGAGACGAAGTATAATTCCGACGCAGAGCTTGATGGTTGACTTGATTCCGAGGCGGAGCATAATTTCGACAGGGAAAGCAGGTACACCGAGGCGAAGCATCATTTCGACACGGGGTGCATTCTGAGACGAAGCATAATTCCGACGCAGAGCTTGCTGATTGGCTTGATTCCGAGGTGGAGCATAATTCCGATGAGGAGGTCATTGGTTGATTCCGAGCCGAAGTATAATTCCGACAGGGAAGGCAGATACACCGAGGCGAAGCATCATTTCGACACGGGGTGCATATTCTGAGACGAAGCATGATTCCGATGCAGAGCTTGTTGGTTGATTTGATTCCGAGGCGGAGCATAATTCCGGCAGGGAAGGTAGATATCTCGAGGCGAAGCATGATTTCTACACGGGGTGTATTCTGGGACAGAGCATGATTCCGCCGCAGAGGTTGTTGGTTTGATTTGATTTGGGTTGACATCAGTATCGCTACACTGGAATATGGTACCAAGAGCGAATCCTCATTTGTTATGAGAGGATTTAGGAATTGGTTTTATTTTTTTGGCATCAGCATCGCTACACTGGAATATGGTACCAGGAGCGAATCATCATTTGTGTTTGCTTATTAGGAAATGATGGCTTAGGAGACAGGTTTAGATCCCTATCACCTAAAACTTTTCAATTTTGTGAGCCGTAAGGGTCTCACAAAGCATTTTCTCCTTACGGGTCGTAAGGATCCCGTAAGTGTATTTTCTCCTTGGGAGTCGTGGGGACTCCCAAGTGTGTTACTCCTTTGTGAGTCGTAAGGATCTCACGCGGGAATTTTATCCTCAGAAAATCGAGAGGACTTTGTGAGTGCATTTCATCTCTTTCTCACGAGTTTGCGCGCCCTTTCGGGTTTTCACAAACTCGCCGACAGTCCTGCTGTTTTTACTCACGGAGCCCTTTCGGTTTTTCATCCGTGCCCATTTTGCTTGTGGACATACCTTTTTTTATTTTTATTTTATTATTTTTTTTGGAGAGATTGGGATTGTTTTACGCCCGTGGATTGTATACGGTTTTGCAGGATGTATGATCCAGACCGTAGGGCCATAAAATTTTTTGGGACTTTGTTGGCGTCTGCATCGCTGCACTGGAATATGGTACCAGGAGCGACTCATCATTCGCCGTTAGGGTATGGGATTTGGAATTTGGTTGGCGTCTGCATCGCTGCACTGGAATATGGTACCAGGAGCGACTCATCATTCGCCTTTGGGGTATGGGATTTGGAATTTGGTTGGCGTCTGCATCGCTGCACTGGAATATGGTACCAGGAGCGACTCATCATTCACCTTTGGGGTATGGGATTTGGAATTTGGTTGGCGTCTGCATCGCTGCACTGGAATATGGTACCAGGAGCGACTCATCATTCGCCGCTTGGGGATTGGGGAGCGATGGCTTAGGAGACAGGTTTAGATCCCTATCACCTAAGACTTTTCAATTTTATGGGCCGTGAGGGTCCCATAAAAGCATTTCTCCCTACGAGTCGTAAGGATCCCGCAGGTGCATTTTCTCCTTAGGAGTCGTGAGAACTCCCAAGTGTGTTTTTCCTTTGTGAGTCATAAGGATCCCACGAAGGTTTGTTCTTCTCATGCATCGTGAGGACACATGAGTGGGTCTTCTTAATGGAGCATAATTCCAAAGGCGGAGACCAGCCGCGTAACTGGTGATTACAGTGGGGCATGGGTATGATGAGAATTATTTGAGACCGTGGATTGTATACGATGGTCAACTTTGGGACCAACTGGTCGCACGCTTTTGGCGTGTCGGATGTTCAAAATTCTAAAGTTATAACCGCGATCAGGACGGTGTCGCTTTGCAGCTAGCCGGTTGAGCACGGGTCGATCCACAGGGAGATGGTTGTATGTCCGTTCGAGTTTTAGACGAGTCAATGAAGAATTTGTATGTTTTTGTTCAAACTAACCTATGTGTTTGTATTTATGTTCAAGTAAGCTTGTTAAAAAAAGATACGAAAGTGTAAGCTAAGGAAATCCGTACTCAAAACCTTTGAGCCGAGTCTTGACCAATTGAAGCTAGAGCAATCGGCAACAACATGGATTAGGGGATTTAAGCGCGGTATTCGTGGAATCCGGCTTATTTACCCTTGTCCTTCCATTCCTGTCTCTTGCTTTCGCCTCCGGCCAAACCGAACGCAACCGGTCGCGGTTAGGAATCACCGTTACCTTGGTAGGGTAGGGTGCCTAACGGAGCGCTTGCGTATCGTTTGGGCGGAGTTCAATGGAAAATAACGGGAAAAGGAAATGAGCAAAGAAACATTAACTTACAATATCGTATTTGTTCTTAACAACAATAATTACAACCATTCACAAAAAAAAAGAGAGAACAAAAAGAAAAGAACAAAGAAAAGAAAAGATTACAAGCAAGTAATTAAAGTGCATGGTAATAAATTGCAAGTAATAAAAGACAAGAAAAAATGCAAGAAAGAGATAAGCAAGAAAGTAACACTAAGAACCATAGAACTCAAGACAAGCCATGGGATCAATAGCCAACCCTTAAACTTGCAAGCTCAATCAAGAGGTTGCAAGATCAAGAGAAGGGTAAAGAACTCATGTGAAATGAAGCACAAAAGAGAGAACAAAATGATACAACCCTTTGAGATCAATGACCAAAACTTAAACTTGCAAGCTCACTTAAGAGGTTGCAAGATCAAGTTAAGGTAGAGAGCTCAAGGGGGAAGCTAAGCAAAATAAAGAATGATACAAAAACCCTCATCTTCATTTAACATCCACTCAATGCTCTCACTACATTTCCATGGAAGAAAGAATGAAGAAGAAGAAGAAGAAGACTAAAAACTAACAAAAAGAGGCAAAAGAATGGACACCTTGGTTTGGCTCAGTTCTGGAGTATTTATAGGCAGGGAACTGGAAACCTAGGGCAAGAATCTGGCTCCACATAGAGTTACCAAAATACCCCCAAAAAACGACACAGTGAAGAGCTTATATGGCCGCGGTTCCGCGGCCTAAGCGCGCTAATGCCGCGGAACCGCGGCGCTTTAGAGGAGTTAGGCCATAGGATTTTGTGGGGTTCCCTGGTTTGATGTCTTCTTCAGTGTGGTATAGTACTTTTCTCAGAAGTTCTTCACAATATTTCCAGAATTCCAGCATAACAAAAAGGTGATGTGATGTGGATCTTTTGCCATGATTTGCTCGAGCTCCGCGTAGATTTCTTGGATTTTGTGTTGCCATTGAGCTTTGTGCATGAAAATGACAATCGATTTGCCATTTTGTCCCTTAAACTGGTATGTGGCAACACACGGATAGAGAGCGGAGACCCGTGTTTTATCTGTTGTTGGCAGTAATCCGGAATTTATCGTACTTTTCCATGATATTCACTGTTTAGAGCTGAGACCAGTATCCTGCAATTATGTAGCAAACACTGATTAAAAGCACCTGCCTATAAACAAACGAACGTAAGAATGGGCGGTATAAAATGCAATATTCTGGTATGAACACCAACCGTAGGGCTGGGAGAATTTTGAAAAATTGGATTTTGGTTGGTGTCTGCATCACTGCACTGGAATATGGTACCAGGAGCGACTCATCACTCGCCTTTGTTTTGTTTTTTTTGTTTTGTTTTTGTTTTTTTTGTTTTACCGCGATTGCTCTATCATTTCATCTTTTCTTATCGCGAAGGTCGCGATTGCCCTATCATTTCGGCTATTTATTCGCGGTTGCCCCATCATTTCGGCTTTATTTTTATTTTTATTTTACTCGCTGATTTTTATTGCGAGTTGCCCCATCATTTTGGCTTTTCTTTATTTTTCTTTTACTTACACATTTTTTTGTTTATTTACATTTTTTTACATTCCCAGTTTAATGACTTAGAGGTCGATTGTTCCCAGTTTAATGACGTGGTGGTCGACTGTTCCCAGTTTAATGACGTGGTGGTCGATTGCTTTCAGAGAAAAGCAGATGTCTGAGAGAATTAGTTTCACGAAGAACTTCGGTCTCCGTTTGTATGAAATTGGCGGTCGCAGTTGGACTGTTTGTTAACACGCCTTTAGACAGTTCTATCTCTCCTGCCTTGTATTGTTTTTCGACCCAATCTTTGAAGATGAAGCAGTCCTCAATGGCATGACCTATCACTCTGTGATAGGGGCAGTATTTGGTGTCGTCGGTTCTATTCGCTTCCTGCGGTCTTTTTGACTCTGGCAGTTGTAGACCGTTCTTCAGGGCGTCTTTGAATATTTTACGGATTTTGTCCCTTCTGAAGGAATAGACCTTATCCAGCTTCTCTTTCAGTGGAGATTCTCCTCCCTCTCCGAACATTGGCTTCCGAGGCTGGTTGGCACTAGGCCCGCTCATCCCTTGCTTATTTCGATTAGCCGAAGTGTTGAAAGATTCAGAATCATCGGAGTTTTCGCCTTTGCGATTATCGTCCTTCCGGTTTCTCCAGGACCTATTGTTATTTTGGGAATCCGAGGAGGACTCCTTCTTTGAGCGCTCCAGCATCTGAACTTCCCTGGTCAGCTCTTGGAATGTTTTGAGACCCGCGGTGCATAGAAACGGGGCCATCCAATTGTTAAGATTTCCGACGAGGAGGCTGACAGATTGGTCCTGCTCTATCGGCGGTTCGCATTTAACGGAGAGATTGCGCCATCGGGTTATAAAATCCGTACTGCTTTCGTTGTTCTTGGGCTTGGTCCTTACGAGCTCGGCAATGGTGATCTTATCGCTGACGCTCATGAACCTTTGTCGAAACAAAGATTCCATTTGGATGAAAGTAGTAACGGAGCTTGCTTGCGTACCAGTCGAAAGCAACATCGGTCAAGCTATTAACGAACTGGCGGAAGAGAAGCGCATCATTGCCTCCAGTATTCCCGCATGAGGCTTTGAAGTGGGCGATGTGTTGATTCGTATTTCCCGTCCCATCGAATCTTCCGAATTTGGGGATGACATAGCCGCTAGGAAATTCTACCAGATCATACTGAGCAGGATATGGTCTCCCACTACTGTTGATATCTTTTTGTGCTTCGGCTTCGGCCACTAATGTTTTGACTTTGCTGGCAACCAAATCCATGATTTGATCTTGAGTTAGCGGGCTACTGTCATCAGTAGCCAAGACATTTCCCAATATAGAATGCGACTGATTTTCATGCGGTTCGCCCACTTTTGGATTTGAGGGAATAGGCGTCGGCTGCGTTAGGACACCGTTTCCCGGTTCACGAGCAGAGCCCTGCGCTTGATTGGGCGGCTGAGAGGAAAGTCGGGCCGTGAGCTGCAAGACGACGTTCGTCAAGTCGTCAATTTTGGAGTAAAGTTTGGTCATCTCCTTGTCTTTGCTTTTGAGCTGTTTTCGGAGCTCTTGGAGAAGTTGCTGCTCCGCATTCTTAGGCTGGAAAGTCGGCTCATCTTCGCTTTCCGAGCCCGACTCCTCTTGGACCGAAGGGTATTTCCGCCTATCATCCTCATCGAGAAGGTTTTCATCACCCAACGGGGGCAGCTGTTCTTGAGAAGCGGCAACCACATTCAAGCCAGATGGGATTTGAGATGTGGTGGCCCCGTCCTTGCTCTTGCTGCACGTGCCCACCATGTAGACAGTGTGGACCACATACCCAGCCATCTCCCCATCTTCATCGGGGTAACCCTGTTCTTCGAACCTCATGAGGTTCAGCCTAGCAGGAGCCCTAGCCCTTTTGTTGGCTCTATATCTGAGCCTTTTCTGTCTTAACTTTTCAATTTTAAGGGCTCGGCGGGCATCCATTTCCTGGGAGGCCACCGTGAGTCGATTAGCGGGGAGCTTAGAGAAAACACCCGATCGAGCATTTGTCAGGGGCACCGCCGGAGCTTGCTCGAGAGGCCCTGTTGCTTTGTTGGTGTTGATGGCCTTGCCCCCAGCTGGGGCCAGAGAGAGTCGTTCAAACACCGATTTGCGTTTGAGTTGGGGCGCCTTCGAGACCACCACATTTGGCCTCTTGCCTTTCGAGACCGATTTGTCTGTCACCGGGGCTTGAGGAGCTGGGATGGCGCCAACTGGCATGAACATAATAGAGCCAAATGGTAGCAGCGGCTCCTCCCATTGTCGCCCGAGACTGGCCGGAAGGACCGTCCTGGAGTCTATCTTCATTGTGTAGGAGATGGGAGCTGAGTTCATCATCGAAGACATCGTCGGAAGGTGATTGCTTGAAAACCTGCATGAAAAGCATTATTTTTAGTATAAATACAGGTATGTATATTGATTGAGTTGGCATGAACGCTTAACCCGAAATATGGGAGGAGAGATTGGTCCCACCGGGCGTGCCAGAATCTTAGAGTGTTTTTCGTCACCCCATTGAGATGGGAATGCGCGCGCGCTTGTCAGGCGCATTACAGATTCCCCATGCCTAAGGTAGGCTGGGGTTTAATGATTGTGGGGATCCGAATCTCCGGCAGCCGCGGACTAAGCTGTCGTTAATTACCCCTCGCCTTTGGAGCGAGGGAACCTCCGATGGACGGGTTAAACTGGTCATGCGAATTCAACGTGCAGTGTGCGTGTGATGTGTTTTTGAAAGGGGTTTTTTGGATATGTCGGGAGCCACGCAGAGTTTTTTATGGGGGTCCCGCTACCCGGATAGCGGGCTGAGGGTCAAGGGGGCTAGCAGCCCCCTTATGGGGTGCGGGGCAGCGCCCCGTTAGAAATTTTTTTTCTAACAGGGACAGTGTCGTGGTGTATGTGTGTGTGCACATAAGTATATATATGTATATATATGTATGTATATATATAAGAAAAAAGGGAAGAAAAGGCATCCAAAAAATGCGTGGGGGCAGCATCGCTCAGGCGCTAGAGTACCACGTGTCGGCACGTGGGCGCGCTGCGCTTGAGCGCTGGGCACTTGAGCGCAAGCGCGCCACGTGTCGGCACGTGGGCGACTTGCGCTTGAGCGCCGGGCGCTCGAGCGTAAGTGCGCCACGTGTCGGCACGGGGGCGACTTGCGCCTGAGCGCTTGCGCTGGAGCGCAAGCGCGCCACGTGTCGGCACGGGGGCGACTTGCGCTGGAGCGCAAGCGCTGGAGCGCAAGCGCGCCACGTGTCGGTACCAGGGCGACTTGCGCTCGAGCGCATGCGCACCACGTATCGGCACGTGGGCGCTTTGCACTCGAACGTTGAGCGCTTGAGCGCAAGCGCGCCACGTGTCGGCACGCGGGCGCTCTGCGCTTGAGCGCCGGCGAGAAAAAGAGGCTTTTAGCCTAAAAAAATTTCTCGGAAGAGAAATCAGAGAGGAGTTAGACTCCTGAGTGTTTTTTTTTGGGTTTAGTGAAAGGGGTTCTTCTTCTTCCTCCTCTGTCAGCTGGATCTTGAAGATCAAGAGATGTGAGATCTCAAAATCTCTCCTTTTTGGGATCTAAAGACAGATCCAAGTTCCCCTTTGTGGGTTTGGTGGTGAAAAACTATTTTGTTTTTGAAAAGGAAGAGTAAAACTCTTGATTTAATTCAGAAGAAAGAAGAAGGTTTGAGACCTTCAGAAAAGGGAAAGAAATACAAACCCTAGGTTTTTGAGAAAATGAAAGTATTCTTCTTTTATTCATCATCATGTTGCCTTTTATAGGCTTACATATTTACATATAGCCCCTTGGGCTTCCCAAAATGGCATTTTGCCTATCCCATGGCTCATGTGCCATTTCATTTTTGCACATAAGCCATGGGCTTACAAAATATTGGCTTTATGACCATTTTGTATACATTCATGTATAAAAAATTACATAAAAATTATTTATTACATGATTTTGTTGTTGGTATGGGGAGGCTGGCCGCAGGCTCGACTTGGGCATGAGCCCGCTTGACCTGAGCTTGGGCCCACCTAGCTTGGGGGTTGACCTTGACTTTGACTCGGTCAACCGGGGTGCAAATTTTTACCCCAACACTCTCTCTTCTCCGCAGCTCTCTCTCTCTCTTTCTCTCTTCTCTTTCTCTCTCCTCTCGCGTCCTCTTTCTCTCCTCTCGCGAACACTGTACGCTTCTCGATTCCCGTCACCGCTCTCTGGATCCCGTCACCTCCCTCCTTATTTTCTCCCTCTCTTCTCTTTTAAATGCGAGCCCATGAGCACGAGGAACCCATTCTATCTCCGCCGCCTCCATCAACCCTAACTTTTCCCTCTGCCCTCAACCCTCGTCGACACCCTCCTCATCTCCTCGTCACCCTCATCTCCATCATCTCCTTCTTCTTCCTTCTCCCTCGAGTAAACCCATTGCACCCAAAGAAACCTCGAGAACCCTTCTCCACCACCACCACCTTATTACGTCGCCGACCATATCCCATCGCCATCGCCATCTCCTCCCTCTCCTCTGCTCTCCCTCCAGCGCCAGAACCCTGCACCTATACCCCAACCTACATCAAAACTAAACCCTAGTGTAACCCTAACCGAACCCCTAGCAGCCAAACCCCATCGTCGGAGTTCCTCCGATCATCACCATTGACGCCATCATTCTTCTGAATACCCAGTGAGCAAATTTTTCCTGTCTCATTCTTCTTCCTCATTTCCATTCTTTACTTCTTCTTTTATAATGTTTCTTTTTATGTTAATGTTCACTGTTGTTTCTTGGTTTGCCGGAATCCGACCGTTCCAGTGACGATCCAGACGACCCAGCGAGGATATCTGACCCGTGTGATCCCATCGTGCGTTGTTTGGACTCATTCCGTGTACCGTGCGCGCGTCGCGACTTTTCTCGCCGACGTGTGACGTTCCGTATACCGTATTGCGATCCGTCGAGGCAAGTAAAACTTGCTACATGCTATTATATTATTTTATACATATTTATTTCATGATTAAACCTGTAAATTAAACCTAAGGCTATTAGTTTCCATTTTGTATTTCGATGTCCGGTTATATCATTTTAGATTCGGATCTTGAATTATACCTTGTTGCATGTTATAGTACAATATCGTGTACCCACATCCGTGTTTAAATCACTTAATAATTATTTACATAGCCCATAGTATCCTTTTAAATAGTTTATAATGTTTCAAACACCCGTTTGCATCCATCTCGTCTAATATACATACTATTGCATCAATAGATCACTTGAATGTATAACATTGAAATATTCACAATCCATATTTGATAAAGTGTAGATTAATTAGTATTGGAACTTAAACTTTAACCTTAATCATGACTGTGCATCTATATACCTTAATCTATATCTGATTGCATTTCACATTACAATGTTCCAGTTTATGGTTCTATTAGTACCCATGCTTGTTTTTTATACCCATGTTTATGTTAGTTTGATTATGAGCACCCACATGACATCTTATGCACCCTAACACGACTTGTTACACCTACTACTTGACACGACATGATACCATATAACTCTTGACATGACATGACACCTATATACATTACTTGACTTGACCTGATGTACCATGGCTTAACCTGTTACCTGACCTGGTTACTAATGGCAACAAACTTTACCTGTTGTCCCTACAGACATTTCCTATTGTTTATCCAGACAAACCTGTACCTGCCTGATCTTGTGTTGGCATTAACTCCAGATTATTTAATACCTGACTTGAACACATATAACTTGGGGGTATGGGGAAATCAATGATGAAACCTGACTTGTAACTCGACAGTTTGCTACCTTTACTGATCAGTTTTAGAAGCTAGGCCAGCCTTGGGATGATGCTGCTGACATCATCCATCGTTACCCACTACCTTCTAGAGGCTAGGCCAGCCTTGGGATGATACTGTTGGCATCATTTATCGTTACCCTTTTCCTTTTAGTGCCTAGCGGCATGTCTCGGTTTCAGCCCAAGAATCTTCACCGTGATCCCAGGCACGCACGGGATGCTATTGAGTTACATCGATAATTCATCAAATTGATTTCAGAGACTTGAGAGTAGCTGACCCAATAGACCAGTTTAGATTACTCACTGCACACTACCTTTCACTACCCTGATTTTATATTGCTGTTACACCTGCTTTGCCATTTATGATCATACTTGTATGTATTGCCACCATGTTTATATATTATTGCTTGATATTATGACACGCTGACGTCTGGGTTTTGCATTGCCCAGATTCCATACCTTTGCTGCAGTCCGAGCAGGAGTACTTCAATCAGCAGGCTGAGCAGTGAGAACTCATTAGTAGTTAGTTCTTTATATTTTCAGTATTTTCTTTCCTGATGTGAGCCCGCATTATGGGACATACATTCCAGTTATTCTTGTATTGGATCTTTTGCTTCCGCATTATTTTTATTCTTGATTCATTTTATTTTGGCTTATGGACATGTGTTAGATAGTTTATTATTGTTCTTGATATCTCTACAGCCGTAATGTAACTGTGGAAGGATAATTCCTATCCACAGGTAGCATGATTGGCTATGTCACGTGCCTACCTTAGCGTACTCTGGGAAGCGGGGCGTGACACCGCTTGTTCAGTCGCTCCCTTTCTTTTAGACGACTTCGGAGATATTTCTGCTGGCGTGAGAATCCGGCGGCTTTGCACAATGATCCTTACGTCATCGAGGTTTTTGTCGGCCAGTTTTTTAGCGAGCTTGGCCAACACATCCGCCTTGCTATTTTCTACCCGCGTATGCTTTTCAGGATGTAGGAAGGAATTTGAGTCAGCAGTTGCTGCACTCTTTCGCCATATTTTACCAACTCCGGTTTACACGTTTGATAGTTGTCATTTACTTGGCTAACAACTAGCTGGGAGTCTCCATATATGAGGAGATCTTCGATCCCATGTCGACAGCAATCTCAAGACCTGCTATCAAAGCTTCATATTCCATTTTGTTGTTTGTTCTTGGCTCTATTAAGGAAAGGGCAAAACGCATTATCCTTCCTTGTGGAGTCATGAAGATAAGGCCTACCCCATATTTGATTATGGGGGTGTTATGGTTTCGCTTCTTCATGGAAGATGCCCAATCGAAGTAAAGTTCCTATCGAGAGTCATTTTTCTCATCTTTTGTGTCGAACACATGTTCTTCCGGCAGCTCGCGATTTAGGGGCAAGTCGGAAGGTATCGGATGCTCAGCGAGAAAGTCGGCGATGGCTTGGCCTTTCACTGCCCTGGTGTTAGTTGTATGTATGCCCTAGAGGCCATTACTGTACATGAGATGTATATTGTAGTGGATGCTGGGACATATATAGGGAGGACTTTCTTGCTCGACATGATAGTACGCTATCTGGTTGCTCTTTATCTTAACATGTATACTTATTGTCTCTATGTTACATGTTAATAAAGCCCTTAGGATGTGTACTCGACTTCCAGGATTATGATGCAGATCATACTAGTGGGGCCTGGGTAGTCCATGGGTACATCCTTCAATGTTCCTAATCGTGGGAATATCGAGACGGGGCATCGATATTCCAGAGTAGACTAGTGTATATCTTCTCGACCCATGTGATGGGCGATGGATGATCCCATATCCATTGGTGTTTGACATCAAAGATGGTATACGGGTGCTCAGTGGAGACTGGGTACACTGAACGGACTCGCCGAGAACTGCCAGATGGTAGATGGAAGTTCTCTGGTGACACTGGTACAGCTTAGTCTGTCGACCCGAGATCGTCATAGAGTCTTGTGTGTCTCCCACTGTGCTTTGATTTCCACCCTACCATGGCTCTACTGAGTCATGCAAACAAGTAGTTTTTGGGTACAGTCCCAAGTCACATGGAGTCAATGAGCGATAGGAGGGGATTCGTCTCTCCCGGTATTGGGAGTTGATGTTGCGCTATGCTCGACTGGCCATAATTGGAAATCCCTGGCCAGGGTTGATGTGATTTACTGGTAAGTGTTATCAGTAGTTTCACGCTCGTTATGGACCTTACATCGGCATGACTTATCAAGCTACTGGGGTCTGACGTTTACCACCCCAGGCGATATATGCGACATATTAGACGAACAGACCGGACTGTGCGGTAAGTGTTACTGATTGGATTCGCAGGAGTGTGAGCAGGCTTGCTCATTGATCTTCTGATCGCTTAATACCCGGGTGGCCGTTACGTTTAGCAGACCGCTTGCGGCTTGTGGGTGACTGATATGATCACTACCTACTGCCGGCGTATTGACGGGTCTTTAGAGTCCTACACAGAGGTTTTCTGGCTCAAGAGAAACGAAATAGGAGCACATATGAGATATGTGCGGGACCGAGAATAATATGAGTATGTGATACCGTATTCTATTCTCGCGATTTGTATCATCGGTCGGTTATATGCGATATAGCCGGGTTATCGAATCAAGTGTTGATTCGATATATTGATACACATGATATTAGTCGGTTATATGTGATATGACTGGATCATTAAATCAAGTGTTAATTTAATGATTTAATGTATAATTATATATATGATATATTACTTTACATTAATTAGTATTGGTTCACTTAAGATTATTTTCTCACTTGATGTGCACATAATGTATATGTGATATATAATTGTGTACATGTTTGTATCATGATTGATGATACATGCAAACATGGGTGGGTGTGTGACATACACCATGCTAATTATAATTTAGGTTTTTATTTATCTTAATTATTCAAAATGGTGGCATCTTTTGTCATAACTTGAAGTTTCATGAAGCTTGAAGTATCTTTGACAAAGTCCACTTATTTTGTCTCAATTAAGATATTTATTAACCAAACCATTATAATTAACCATGGTTATGTCTCTACAATAGTTAGTAGATGATACTAACTCACACATGGTTGCATAATTATGATAATTTCTTTTCTCATTTTTTCATTCTTACTTCTTCTTCTTCTTCATCCAAAAGGAAAAGCTTTTCTAGGTTTTTTCTAAGTGGTGAAAACAAGTGAGAAATCAAAATCTAAAGTGCACCCACTTCCTATTTCATCATCCTCTACTACTTGCCATTTAGTTTAGGCTGTTCTCTTCACAAAGTTCATGACCTAGTGAATGGTTAGTTTGAGTTTGAGTCACCTCGACGTAGATCATCTTCGGCCTCGAAGTCTACGAGCATGCTTGTTCATTTCTCCGGGGAAATCTATTCTAGAGTTCGGGACAACGATGATCACAGCGAAGGGACATCAACACGGAGCTTTAGAAGTGAAGGACCGGATCTACAAAGGTTGTATTCTTGTTCACTTCTCTTGTAATGTTAGATTGCAAAGTTTTGTTACCCTAGTTTTCTAGTATGATTCGTAGTTGATTGCTTAGCACCCCCTTAAATTTTTGTTGTGGCATGTGTGATGCTTGCAAACCCTAGGCTAGGTGCCGAGGAATCCCAACACCTGGGAGGTCGATATGTTATCGAGAACTCCATTAACAGGAGGGCCCATTTGGCAAGCCTTCCTATTAGTATGGATCTTGACATCAAGTACTTGGAAGGATCCATCTTTGATATGAGATGAACCTCATGTGGCAATGCATAGTTCCTGAGCTTCGTTATCGTGAAGATCAATGCTAGGCGATACTTTTCAATGGGGGAGTAGTTGTTTTCTGCCCCCAGAAGAACTCGACTCAAATAGTAGAGAGCTCTCTCTTTCCCTTGGTCGTTCTCTTGTGCCCATAGCGCGCCTAAAGAACCCTCAAGGGTTGTTGTGTACAGGATGAAGGGTTTTCCCTTAACCGGGGCGGTCAGTACCAGCGGATTCTGCAGGTATTGCTTGATTTTGTCCCGTGCACTTTGGCATTTCTGATCCCAGACGAACGGGGTCCCCTTCTTCATTAGATGGTTGTAGGGACGGCATTTACCAGAAAGGTTGACTTTGGAGTTTGACACCTATTTAGGCATCTGTATCGCTACAACTGGGATATTTCCAGGAGCGACTCATCATTTGCCTTGAAAGGACTCGGAATTTGATACCGATTTAGGCATCAGCATCGCTATAACTGGAATAGTGTCAAGAGAGAATCATCATTTGCCCCAGTCGATTTGGACAAAGGTGGCTTAGTAGATAGGGTTAAGATCCTGTCGACTAAGACTTTTGACTTTATGAGCCGTAAGGGTCTCATAAAGGGTTTTCTCCCTATAAGTCGTGAGGATCTCGTAGGCGTATTTTCTCCTTAAGAATCGTGGGGATTCCTAAGTGATGTCTTCTCTTGTAAGTCGTAAGGATTTTCCAAGAGTGTTTTCTCTTTATAAGTCGAGAGGACCTACAAGTGTTATTCACCATATGGGGACATTTCTTGCCATTTGCAGAACTTGGCAAAGAAATATTTATTTGTGCCCATAGATTGTATACAAGGGACAATATGGACCGCCTGTAGGGCAATTTGAGAGACATGACAGCTTAAGACAGGTCTAGATCCCTATAACTTAAGGCTTTTGAATCCTATGAGCCGTGAGGGTCTCATGGGGGAAATTCTCCTTACAAGTCATGAGGATCTCGTAAGTGTATTTATTTTAACGAGGTTGCGCCCTTCCGGGTTTTCATAAGTTTGCCGGCAGTCCTGCTGTTTTTACTCACGGCGCCCTTTCGGGTTTCCATCCATGCCCATCTTGCTTGTGGACGTGCCGTTTTTTTTGTTAACGAGGTTGCGCCCTTCCGGGTTTTCACAAGCTCGCAGGAAGTCCTGCTGTTTTTACTCATGGCGCCCTTTCGGGTTTTCATCTGTACCCATTTTGCTTGTGGACGTACCGTTTTTTAGCGGGGTATTCCACTAGATTGTAGGACCTTTTTGTAGGCCCCTTAATATCCTTCCTGTCTTTTGAGAAGAAAGGACCATTCTACCTAGAGATTCTTCCGCCAGTGAGAAATATGCCCCTGTGTATATCTCGGGGGGAACGAGTACCCACGACGTCGCTATTTTGGCGACAGGTTGCTTCAGAGCCGCTTATTTTTGTTGAGCGTAAGTGACAAATGCCATCTTGCCTCCGCTTTTCACTCGTCATCATCGGATGAGAAAGAGTCTTGATCCATTTGATTTAATCAAGCCATTTTATCCATGAGTTCTTGGAAGGTCGGGAACGCCTTTGAATTTGGGTCAAGTGTGGCTATGAGCATTCCAATGGCTACAACTTCATCGATGCGTTGCTCGCATTTGACCAGAGATTTCGCCATCGGGTAACATATTGAACCCAAATCTCATTCGGTTTAACCCTTTCGTTGACCAGCGCCGTCACGGTAGTATGTTCGTTCTCATTAGCGAATCCCTGACAGAAGAGCATATCCATTTCGTTGAAGCTCTTCACGAAATTATTTGGGAGTTCCACATACCATTCGAAGGTGATGCCCACCAGACCGCCGACGAATTGTTAGAGGAGTAGTATGTCATTTCCTCCAGTATTTCCGCACATGGATTTAAATCGCGCAATGTGCTGGCGAGGATTCCCAGTTCCTTTGTACATATGGAACGTTGGAAGTGTGTACTCTGGCGGTACTGTATTTGATCGTACCACGTCGGATACGGTCGACCAGTCTTGATTGATCTATTTGCGGCTTCACTGGCGTAGTGAGCTTTGATTCGCTGAGCGATATATGTGTCCAGCTTTTCTTTTAGGAATCATTTCCTCCTCAGCCGTTGATGAGATTTGCAGAGGATTTTAAATGTCATCCTTATCTTTAAGACCGACTATCGGCGGTTCATTTGTCAGTGATTCCATCATTCCAGCCATATTCTGAATAAGAAGGGCCATCTGGTTCATTTTAGTGGACATTTCTGCCATTTCTTCATCTCTCTTTTTCAGAACGCGCTTTAGAAAATCAATATCCGACTCTTTCTATATTCTTTCTGCGTGTGCGTCCTCAGGATTTTCTTTAGGTGACGGATTAGCGTTTGCTGCCGCCTGAGCGAGAATCTCCTGCAGCTTTTCACGTTGCAGTTGAACCTTTGTCAGGGATCGAGTTTGAGGTCGGTAACTAGTAGAAGCTCGAACTTCGTCTTTGGATTTCACCATATAGATTGTATAAACTGCCATGCCCCCAGGCTTGGGGTGTTTGGAGTTTTGGCCCTTGAAGTTTACCTTAGACATTTGTTATTAAGCCTCTCTTTTTGTGAAAAGCCGCTTTGGTTTTGGGAGGAACCATTGTAGGAGGAACCGCCTAGGGATAAGTCCCCTTGTATTTGAAAGGGGATTTGTCAGAATTTGACTGAAGTTAAAGGAAGAGCCGCAGACGACGACTGAGTCCTTCACCTGCTTACACACCTTATATATAGATGAGGAAAGTTGTTATAGGGAGCGAACTGGTTTCTGCTCTCGTGGGATCTCTATGGGCTGTGGAGATTTCATCAACATTGCGGTGGGAGAATTTTGTCTGAACCTTCGCAACAGTTTGAAGCTGTTCCCGGTTAGAACAATAACATTCACCACTGGGGTTGAAACAGGACCATACGGAGAACTGCCTCCAGCTCGTTTTGTATGATGCCGATATCGACGTCGACCGTTTCTTGCGGCCGTGATTTGATCAGCCTCAGGATTTTCTGACCCTGCCCCCCATTTCCTTTGAGAGCTTAATATTCTGCCCCCTGCGTCGACCTTGGTCCTTAGCAGGTGTTAGTTGTTTGAGGACTGATTCCGTCGGCAAAACTGCAACTTGGGGAACCAGCCTGTGGAAGACAGACTTCCTCTGGGCTTCCCTCATCGGCGTTGAGGCACAGAGGGTGGGAGGTGGGAGTATCAACCCAAAGAGAAGCCCATTGATTTCTTGAAGAGCTGGATTGCAGAGATTTGGGGCTGCAAGTGGCCCATAATTGACTCCACCGGATATGACAGAGCCTGAGTTGCAAGGGTGGGAGCAAACGCCATTCTTCATAGAGACAAAACGCCGGCACCAGTATCCCATCACCCAAGGGCAACCACAAACATATACACCGTAATTATTTGATCGCGGAAAACACGACACACGAAGTGTGGCGTGAAAAGAGGAACATGTCCCACCGGGCATGCCAGAATCTGTTTACCGCCGAAAGCCGGGAAAGACAGACGTCTTGCCTGAATTTGGGGACAGATGCTATTTGGTTTTATCCGTCCACCTCTCCGAAGATGCCAAGTTAATTTAGGGCACGGTGTATCGGAGGTTTGGACGGATGCGGCCGTTGTAGCAGACTTCGTCAGATTCCCCCTCGTTGTGAGGGGTTTTTGATTGTGGGGATGCTCTTCCCTGCAGGCGCAAGCCCCTGTAGTTAATTACGTTATCGCATCGCGATAACCACTTTCTCCTGCTCTAGATGTTCACTTCGTGTAATGTGTGTTTGTTTTATTTTTGATTGCTCGTGGATTGTATACGGAGACTAATTTATGTTGTCGTCCGTACGGCGTGGATTAGTCCAAATTCGTATATTCTTATATTTGGGTTTGGGTTGATTTAAGGATCGTTAATCTTGTTTGAGATTAAGATCAACTTAAATGTTTGTTGGGGATACGTTAGTCTAATTTTAGACTAAGATCTACTCAACAGGATTTTGGGATCATTCAGACCCAACAAAAGAGCATTTGGGCTCTATTGCTTTAGTTTAAGGATGTTTCGGTCTATAGCTAGTTTAAGGATGTTGCGGTCTGTTGTAGTTTAAGGACGTTACGGTCTATAGATCATCATTTGGCGGCGAGGTCATAGTTTAAGGACATTGCGGTCCACAGCCAGTTTAAGGACATTGCGGTCCGTAGCGATGTGCTCATGGGTTTGAGAGTGCGCCAAAGAGCTGTTGGTTGTCGGGACCCTCCATCTCTTTGACGACGTTCAAAAATTACAACGACATATATTAAAGGTGTGGAGAGATGTACCCTTGAACCAATTTCCAGATCGAGGGGAGATGTGGGATGAACGTCATTTTAGATGCCATCTGTTAGGAGATCATTAGGTATCTTTGGGACTAGGATTGGTTTGGGGAGACCTGAGCATAGGAAGGCTCGGCTGATTGGTGGTCAAAAGGGTTTTGGTCTCGAGAGACTTGGCAAATCTGGGCTAAGGTTGGCCTCTCATAGTGTTAAACACTAACATTTGCTCGGCGCTCACGTGCTCCCACGTGAGGCTCTAAAGCAGTGTTAAACACTGAAATTTGGAGCGCTCACGTGTGGCACGTGAGATGCCTGAGAATTGGGCACTGCTTATTTGGGTTTATTCTCCTGTTCCTTTTATAAATGCTAAGCCCTATTGGGGGTCACGTGGGATCACGTGAGGCGCCCCAAAATGGGAACTGTCTTTGATTTATTCCCCTTTTTATTTCGTAAGTGCTAAGCACTATTGGGGGTCACGTGGGATCACGTGAGGCAATCTCAAAATGGGAACTGTCTTTGGTTTATTCCCCTTTTCTTTTTGAAAGCTTTAAGAACTATTAGGGGGTCACATGGGATCACGTGACTCGATATCAGTTGTTCCTTTTTGTTCCTCAGAGGTGCTCACGTGGGAACACGTGATCTGTTATATAGCGTTGAACGCTAATAAACCATCAGGCTGTTCTTCTATAGTTTTGAGGAATCAAGTTCTCCTTTTGTTCTTTGCAGGGATTAAATTCTTTTTAAAGGGTTAAACCCTAGTTTCAGAGAAATTAAATTCCCATATGTTTTGTAAGAGTTAAACTCTTTTGAACTCTGTTCTTTCCCCTAGATTTTGAATCTGCATGACAGAATCTCCCCGATGAAAATTAAATTCTCAACTTGTGGGAAGATCTACTTCTACAGATCTTAACCAGAGGAAGAACTAAGTTCTTTGAGAAGAGTTAAACTCTTGATTTGAGAATTGATTTTTTTTTTATTTTGTAGGAGCTTTTGGGAGGGGTTCCTCTTCTTTCTAGAGAATTAAATTCTCTCTATTTTTCTCCCCCTCTCCCCCTGTCTGTCTATATGTGTATCTCTCCTTCTCTTTTTTCCTCCCCTTGCTCCTATTTATATAAGAAGTTTAAGAAAATCCCTCATTGAGAGATCATGATTGATTCCATGATCTTTAAGATCAATCGGTGAATTTTATTCACCGTTGGATTTTTAATCCAAAGGCTCCCTGTTTAACAGAGAAGATTTCTTATTTGTTTAGCAAGATTATGAATATCTTGTTAGTTTTAACAAGATCAGAATTTTATTCTATCATATCTTTTAATTTAATAAGATCAGAAATATATTTTCTTAATATAGAATTTAATTCTATCATATGGATATCTCGTTAGTTTAACATAAAATTTTATTCTTATCATATGAATATCTTGTTAGTTTAATAAGATTAGGAAAATATTTTCCTATGATAGAACTTTATTCTACCAGATGATCACCGTTGGATCTTTGATCCAAAGCTCATCTGTTTAACAGAGAAGATCTTTCTAGCTTGAGGAATATCAAGAAAATATTTCCCAAATAGAATTTAATTCTAGCATTTTAAATTGGGGCGCTCACTTGCTTTGCATGTGAGTAGCAAGAGAACTCACGTGTTTAACACGTGACCCCTAGTGTGGGTTTTAGCCTATTCATTTTCAGCGCTCATATGCTTTACATATGAGCGCTCACGTATTTTGCACGTGAGGCCTATTTGGCCATTGGTGATTTATGTTCAGCGCTTATATGCTTTGCATATGAGCGCTGTTCATATCAGAATTTTGTATTATTATATTCCCCATTCTTAATAATATTGCAAATAAATAGGTGCTTTTGATCCATGTCTGCTAAATAGTTGCAGGTTATAGGTTCTCAGAACAATACAGTGAAAATGGTGAAAAGACGCTACAAATATAAGACTACGACCAACAAAAAGATGAATCTGCAAGATGCCGCCTACCAGTTTAAGGAACAAACGAAGATCAATAAACAGTCGATTGCACAAAGTACGAAGGCAGCACAAGATTCAAGACTTCAACACGAAGCTTGCGGTAAAAGTCCACAAACTTTGCACTATTGAAAATCTGGAAGAAAGTAGAAAAGATTCTGAGGAACAAAGTGAAGAAACCAGAAGTAAAATGCAACATGAAGAATACATGAGAAAACGAGCCAGTGATCCTTCAAGATGGCCATGGAACCACGGCCAAACAAGGCTTATGGCCGCGGTTCCGCGGCCGTGCGGAGCACGTGTCGGTGCAAAGTATCTGTGGTGTCGGTGCTTTGACCCAGCTTTCTTAGGGTAGTCTTGTAATTTCAGATATGGATCAGATGTAAACCCTAGGGTTTCTCCTATCTATAAATAGGAAAGCCTACAGCCTCTTTTGGGGCATGCCTCTTTTTAATTCTAGATTAAATTTTAATTCCCTTGTAATCGTCAAGAGTGCATCAATAAAAGTAAGTTTTTTATTTTGAATTTTTCTTATTTGCAATTTAATTTCTGCAATTTTCGTATCTGTCTTTTATTATCTGCACGTTAATTAAGTAATTAAAAAGAAAATTAAAAAAATGAACTCCATTGTTAATACCCTAATGAGTGAGTAGTTCCTCACTTGTTAGGATTAGGATTGGTTAGGTTTGAGAGATGGAAATCTCTCACTCCTTTCTTGTCCGTTAAATATTTTAAATTAGGACTCTATATAAATCAAACACACACCGCTCACTACGGCACTCTATCCCACGAGATAACGGTGATTCCCTAGTTAGACCGGTTGTGGTTGATTTACATAGAGATTAGGGATAAGAGTTAAGAAAGTACGGACAAGGACCAAAAAGAAGAAACTATGTTTCTTCCTAGTCGTGCTAATCCCCTTTGTTAATTATTACCTTAACAGCTATGTTCTTAATTAGGGCAAAGGAAGCAGTGAGTAGAATTAACTTTCCAAACTAACCTAATCCTAACCCTAGCAAGGTTTTAATCCAAATTAGATTCAATCTTAGTTGTTATAAAATTCAAAACCTACCAAAAATAGGAATTGACTCGTTAGAACAATTAGAAACGAACACGTTTTCCCTGTGGACCGACCCGTACTCAATCGGCTAGCTACTAAGCGATACCGTTATTGATTGCGGTATTCTTAACTTTTGATCTATCTTTTAAAACGCTCGCATACACAAAATAGCTCTCAATCAAATGGCGCCGTTGCTTAGGATAACGGTAGTTATTTTCTTTTTGTAATTTCGGGTTAATTAAAAATTAAAAAAAATCATAAAAACTGAAAAATATAAAAACAAAAAAATTATTATCTTGTTATTTTTTGAAGGGTTTTTGTGTAAATTGTGCAGGAACGGAAAGACGGACAGATTCAGATCTGGAGCAAGCTCGGTGAACAAATCCAGAAACAGAAGATCTGAACAAGACAGAGGAGAACCACAACAGAAAACAGAAAGATTTTGGAGACCTGAACCTATTCATCCACCGCGGAACCGCGGCACAAACATACAATTGGCGGCGGAACCACGGCGGTTTGCTGACGTCAGCAATCTAAATTCTCTGTAAGTATTCCTTACTTTCTCTGTAACCCCCCGTGCTCCTCTGGAAAATTTTCCTGCAGAATTCTTTGCGCAAAGCTTCTTCCCCCTCTCCAATAAATCAATCTTGTGCAGGATTCTTTGCGCCGCAAATAAAAGAAAAAAAATTTGGCAAGTGTTTTGGATTTTTGTGTGTTACTGCTTTGCATTTTTAAAACGGACTTTTAACGGGCTATTACACCAATCCAGATTAGGTGGGGATTTCATTACCCTTCCTAGGACCCCAAAAATCACAAAAAGCATTTGTATCAACCCTTAAGTTAATTAAAAAATATTTAGACTCAGCCAATAAGGACTGTCGCGCTCATTAAGACAAAGGAAGGTTGTGGGCAATCGGTCGTTTATCTAAACCTGACTTTATGGTGCCTAGGCTAGACAAGTGGGAAAGGTAATTTTAAAAGGCCCGTCTCATGGTGATTCGTGAGCGGATCCTTCCTTTCTTTACTTGTGCTTACCTGGCCACAATTGGCGGTGAAGAGGCGATTTGAGGGATATCTCATAACTTGTCATTTGGATCAGTTAGGAGCGGTCTAGCTGACTTAGGAGACTCTACCTCTAGGCTTGATTGTGATTGTTCAAATTGTGATTGCTTGAAAGTGTGTCGTAGTTCCTTATAAAATATTTTGCAAAAATCTTTATAAAAAAAAAACAAAAAACAAAAAAAAATTTTACAAAAAAAAATTGTCATTTTGTCGCTAGAAATCCATTGCACCCAACTTTCACCCTCATTTTCTCATTGATGTTTTCTTACCCCCACCTTCTGCTTTTTGACTACACTATACCTTATTTAGTGTATGTCCGGTTGGATTAGGGACACTAGCGCCCGTTTAGTCCGTGTCTCGTTGGTGCCTACTGACGACGCGTTCGACTTCGAAGTCGAAATTCCCTCCACTTCGTCACCTTCATCATCTTCTGAGGAGATGTCAGGATTCAATCCTAACAACCCCTTACCTACTTCGGGACTGATTCCACCTCAACTGGGTGCGAATAACCCACAACGCCCGCCTGTTGAAGCGCACCAACGAATCGCGCTCAAGGATCTTCTCTATCCAACCCGCACCGCACTTCCTACTTGTCTTTCACTTCCACCGGCTAATGGGGATAACTTCGAAATTACACCCCACTTCATCAATATGTTGCCCAAATTTCACGGGCTGGAATCCGAAGATGCCTACATCTTCATTAACAAATTCCAGAATGTTTGCGCAATGATGAAGACCACCCAACTTTCCGATGATGCAATAAGGCTACGTGTCATTCCATTCATTTTATGTGACCTAGCTGAAAAGTGGCTATATAGTACAACATCGCATTCCATAAAAAGTTGGGAAGAGTTTGTTAAGGCTTTTCTAAAAATGTTTTACCCACACCATAAGACCGCGAGAATTCGCAATGAAATTAATCAATTTTCCCAGCTTCCTTCCGAACCTTTTTGAAAGTGTTTCGAAAGATTTAAGGACCTTCTTGTTCAGTGCCCTCACCACGGTATTGAGAGATGGCAACTTTGCCAAACTTTATACGAAGGACTGAACCCAGCAACTAAGCAGTTGCTGGAAATCATTTGTCAATGTCACTTTCTTACAAAATCGAGCGAGGAAGCTTGGCAATTTCTCGACGATCTTGCTGAACAAACACTTCAGTGGGAAAGCACTAAACATACCACTTCATCTACTTCATCAGGTCAGTCTAGGGCAGGCATACATCAACTTGGTATGTCGATTGCAATGAAGGCCGAAATGGCCGCACTCGCGAAAAAACTAGAAGCAATTGAGAGCAAGTTCTCATCGCCTTCTCCTGCCCCTGCTTTACCCCCACGCACTATTTGCGCTTGTTGTTCGGATCCGTCCCATTTAACCGAAGAGTGTCCTTACAATCCACCTGCTCAAGGACATGACCAAGTCAATGCTGCCTTTCAGCAAAGACAAAGAAATGACCCATACTCTTCAACTTATAATCCTGGTTGGAGGAGCCAACCAAATTTTGCTTGGAATCAAAATCAACAACAATTCCAAGGCAATAACAATTTCCAGAGGCTTCCTCCACAACAACAATCCCCTCAACAAACTCAATATTAGCTACCTTTCCAACCCCAACCTTACCAAAACCAAATGAACAATTTTGTACCAAACAACTCTTATCCTCAAAACAATTTTGTTAAACCAAATAACGATAAGGTTTCCTCGCTAGAACGAAGTCTGGATGAGTTTTTAAAACAATCTACGCAATCCTCAGCCAGCATCCAATCTTCTATTCAGTCTTTGGTGCAACACACTGCTTCACATGATCAGAGCATCAAAACAATTGAAGCTCAAATTGCATAACTGAATGCTGCGTTAAGCGAGCAAGAAAAGAGAAAGCTTACATCTCAACCTTTGCCAAATCCTGGTCACACACAAAATACATATGTTGCTCATGAACAACAAAATCATAATGTGAGTGCCGTGACTATATTGAGATCTGGAAAGGTATTGCACAACAACGTTGGTAATAATAATGATGACACCCCGGCCACCGCTTCTTCTTCTTCTTCTTCAGAGCCTGTTCTTCATTCTTCACAAGGCTCTACTTCTTCTACTAACGGACCCATATCTCACTCCACGAAAACACCAACACTGGGATCCGTTCCAACTCCGCAATCTACTCCACAAACATTGGACTCAATAAATTTTCAAAATATTCTATTTCCAAACAGGTTGAGATCCAATAAACAAACTCCATAAATGGAGAAGATTGTGGAGTTATTTAAATAGGTTAGTATTAACATACCTCTTTTTGATGCAGTCCAACAAGTCTCTTCTTACGCTAAAATCTTGAAAGACTTATGCACTAAAAAGAGGAAATCGCGGGTACCTAAGAAAGTTTTCTTGGTTAGTGCAGTAAGTGATGCTCTTACCCAACTTTTACCCCAAAAACGCAAGGACCTTGGCTGTCCTACAATTTCAATAACTATTGGGGATAAGAACATCAATCGCGCACTTTTAGATCTTGGTACCAGTGTTAATTTGCTTCCCTATTCAGTATATGAACAATTAAGCGTTGGAGAGCTGAAACCCACACATTGTGCTCTCCAAATGGCCGACCGATCCATCACCCATCCTAGGGGTGAGTTAGAGGATGTGTTAATTAAAGTAGGAGACTTCATTTTCCCCGTTGATTTCATTGTTATGGACACACAGCCTGTAGCTAACCCCCGGAGTCAAATTCCGGTGATACTCGGTCAACCATTCCTTGCAACTTCTAATGTAGTGATCAATTGTCGAAATGGTTTGATGAACCTATCTTTTGGAAACATGACAATTGAGCTCAAAATTTTTAAGTTGGAGAATCTGCCCTCGAGCCTAATGCTAATATACTTGATGTTTGCTCGATCCAAGAGATCACTCAGGAGGACTGTGAGCTCGAAAAATTTCTGTTCGATCACAGCAGTTTTGACGTCACTAGTGCGTTCCTCCTTGAATCTGACACAGTTTTCACACCCGATAACGATTACAAGTGTTTCACCTTTCCGAACGATTTTGAAGAATCACCACCCTAGTTTGAGTCCTTTGAATTTTTGGATGAGTTAGCTAAACCATCCGACTCAGTTGCTTACACTCACTTTGAACCTCTATTGGAATCCTTCGAGTTTGAGACGGTTTCACCAATTTTACCTTCAATTGTTTTGCCTCCAAAGCTCGAACTAAAGCTATTGCTGTCTCACCTTAAATATGCTCACTTAGGTAAGAATGAGACCCTTCCTGTTATCATATCGGCATCTCTAGCCCCCGAGTAAGAGAAAGCCCTTTTAACGGTCTTACAAAACAATCGACAGACTTTTGGCTGGACTATGGCGGACATCAAGGGGATTAGTCCCCTCATAGTTGAACATCATATTCATATGATGGATGATGCCAAGCCAGCAAGGGATCCACAAAGACGCCTCAACCCTGTAATGAAGGAGGCTGTTAAAAAGGAGATTGTAAAATGTCTTGATAGTGGTATCATTTACCCTAACTCTGATAGCCAGTGGGTTAGCCCCATTCACGTTGTCCCAAAGAAATCGGGCATAACGGTCATAACTAATGAGGCGAATGAGTTAATACCTACTCGTACCCAAACTGGATGGCGAGTATGCATCGATTATAGAAAACTCAACGCCGCGACACGGAAAGACCACTTTCCATTACCTTTCATTGACCAAATGCTAGAACGATTGGCTGGGCATGAATTTTACTGCTTTTTGGATGGCTACTCCGGCTATAATCAAGTTCCCATCGCTGAAAAGGACCAAGACAAGACCACATTTACTTGTCCTTTCGGTACATTCGCTTACCGTCGCATGCCCTTTGGGTTATGCAATGCAACCGCTACTTTCCAGCGGTGTATGATGGGCATTTTTTCAGACATGGTGGAAAAATTCTTGGAAATTTTTATGGATGACTTCTCCATTTTCGGCGACTCCTTTGATGAGTGTTTGCTACATTTAGACGTAGTTCTTACCCGGTGTAGGGATAAGAACCTCACTTTAAATTGGGAGAAATGCCACTTTATGGTACGAGAAGGTATTGTCTTAGGACATATCATCTCGCAAAATGGCATTGAGCTAGATAAAGTTAAGATTGAAGTCATTTCCAATCCTCCTCCTCCCAAATGCGTCAAAGATATCCGAGCCTTCCTTGGCCATGCCGGTTTCTATAGACGGTTCATCAAGGATTTTAGCAAGATAGCTAGACGCTTGACTCTTTTGTTGGCCAAGGAAACCATTTTTTATTTTGACTCAAGCTGTATGAAGGCGTTCGAGTCGTTGAAAAACTCACTTATTTCTGCTCCCATTCTTTCATCTCCCGACTGGACGCATCCATTTGAAATTATGTGCGATGCATTTGATTTCGCCATTGGTGCTATCCTTGGACAGCACATAAATAAGACGCAGCATGTAATTTATTACGCTAGCCGAACCTTAAACGAGACCCAATTAAATTACACAACAACTGAAAAAGAATTCTTAGCTGTTGTGTTTGCACTAGAAAAGTTCATGCCCTATTTAATCAGCTCTCCAGTCATCGTTTACGCTGACCACTCAGCTCTTCGCCATCTTTTCGCGAAAAAGGATGCTAAGTCTCGGCTGATACGTTGGATTCTCTTACTACAAGAGTTTGACCTTGTCATCAGAGCCAAGAGAGGATGCGAAAACGTAGTCGCCGACCATCTTTCACACCTTCCTTCTTCGCCTACACTTCAAATTCCTATTAAAGACGTTTTTCCAGATGAGCAGTTCTTAACTGTGTCATGTGAACCTTGGTTCGCTGATATCGTAAATTATTTGGCCACCGGACTGATACTAAACGAATGGTCAAATCTTGACAGACTCAGATTTCTATCTCAGGTAAAACATTTTTACTGGGACGAACCGTATCTATTCAAATACTGTCCCGACCAAATTATTCGTCGGCGTGTCCCCGACAATGAGTTTAAGAGTGTACTGTCATTCTGCCACGATCAAGCGTGTGGCGGGCATTTTGGCCCCAAAAAGACAGCAGAAAAGATCTTGCAGTGTGGCTTCTACTGGCCACAAATTTTTAAAGACGCATATGAGTACTGCAAGACATGCTCCCGGTGCCAACACTTGGGCCGAATATCTCGGAGAAATGAAATGTCGCTCCAACCAATATTGGTTGTTGAAATTTTTGATGTTTAGGGGATAGACTTTATGGGACCATTTCCCAACTCTTTTGAGAACATGTATATTCTACTCGCTGTTGACTATGTTTCAAAATGGGTCGAGGCTGTGCCCAGCCGAACTATTGACAACAAGGTTGTCGTTAGATTTCTCAAAGAAAACATTTTTTCTCGGTTCGGGCATCCTCGCGCGATTATCAGTGATAATGGATCTCACTTTTGTAATAGGACTTTCGAGTCCTTAATGCGGAAATACTCCATTACTCACAAGCTGTCAACGCCCTATCATCCCTAAACTTGTGGGCAAGCTGAGATTTCGAATCGGCAGATTAAACAGATATTGGAGAAAACGGTTTCCAAAAATCTTAAAGATTGGTCATCAAAACTTATTGATGCCCTTTGGACATTCCGTACCGCCTATAAGACCGATCTTGGAATGTCTCCATATAGGCTTGTTTATGGAAAGGCTTGCCACCTTCCAGTTGAAATAGAGCATAAGGCATTTTGGGCAATAAAAGAGTTGAATCTATCTTTGGGAGATGCGGGCAGCAATAGAAAGCTGCAGTTGAACGAATTGAACGAGCTTCGGGATGAAGCTTACGAGAATGTAGTAGTTGTTAAAAACCGAATGAAAGTGTTCCACGATAAACACCTTATTCGAAAAACTTTTAAACCTAGTCAACAGGTTTTACTTTATGACACTCGGTTATATTTCCATCCCGGCAAGCTCAAATCTCGATGGAAATGGCCATTTTTGGTACGCACCGTATATCCGCACAGTGCGGTCGATCTAGAAAACCCGGAGGACGGTTCACTATTTAAAATGAACGGACATAGACTTAAACCGTTCCTCACTGCGGACCTATCGGAGGAGCTCATGTTTTTGCAGGAACCGATCTACATTGACTGATCTTCCTCCATTTACCCATAAATCTTCGATTATCTAGCCAAAACACTGTTTCAAACAACTTTGGGGGTATGCATCATTTGTAATTATATAAAAACATAATTTAAAAAAATTTAAAGAAAAAAAATAAAAAAATTTTTGGGTATTTTTGTAAATTTTCAGTAAAAAAATAAAAATATATATAAATAATAAAAAATAAAAATTTGTATTTACAAATAATTTCCTCTTTTTAAGAGGGGCTTTTTGCAAATAACCAACACATTCCCCATATAAATAAAACCCGACCCCTCTCTGTTTTTACCAAACCCTAAATTTTCATTTCATCAAACCCTAGCTGCCGCTCCAACTTCTGCAGAGAGATCCCTCCTAGCTGCCGCCCTTCCGCCGCACGAAGCAGGTTCTGGCCGCGCATCCGCTGCGTGTTGGTGACGCTGCCCTATGAAATCTTCAGGGGAGGTTTGCTTTCTTTAATCCTCTCTGTTAAATTTTTTTTAGATCTGTGAACTTTCTGAATGGAACCAACAATGCAGATAGAACGCAAATCTTTTCACACACAATTTACGGAAGTTATTTTGGTGAGGAAATCACATGGCGAGGGTGGAATTTTTTAATTTACAATCATCTCAATGCTTATGCTCTTCCAGATCTAGTCACTCGTTTTTACGAGTGCATGGAGATAGGTTGCCTAGCACAATACGGTTTTATTATATTACTTTGGGGCGATAGGGAAATAATCATTGACAGGGACTTCATCCATGAAGTCACTTTAATTCCTAGATTATCTGTTCACGACCAACCCTTTCAATTTGAAGACTACATGCCCTTAATGGGTAATGACTGTTCGAGGGAACCTAGAAAGGGCATACAGGCTAGAACCCTTTTCGCCAATGTATTAACCGTGTGCCGTTGGGCACAAAACAACATTTTTGGCAGTTCATACAACACAACATTTTTCACCCCATCTCTTCATATCGTGCACACTTTAATGACTAGGAACTCTAGATTTGACATGTGCACGATTTTACTTAATTCAATTGGTGCTGGCAAAAGGGCCGCAAATTACCCATGCCCTATGTTAGTGACACAACTGTGTCGCTATTTCCTTCCTGTGGAGGAATTTGAGTTTTACATGCATGGAGGTATATCCATTAGGCCTCTTATTGAGGGCGTATCCACGTCCTATACCCGCTTGACTGATGTGTGGTCGCAAACAGAACCAGCCGAACATGTACCCGCCAGGACACTCACAGCTCGACCGCAAGCGATGAAGAGCTAACCCCTGCTGCGCAAGCGCGCTTACTTTGAAGAAATAATAGGGGGATAAAAAGATTGATTGGAATGATGACGCAGCATGATCAGCGTCTAACACAAGTAGAGCAGGGGATAAGAACCCTGCTAGATAGAGAGGAGCGTTCCCGTTCACGTTCAAGAGGATGCCGAGGGCCTGAGCAGTGAGGGCACTGCTTTTGGTGAGTTTGGAGGAGGAGGTGGTTTGTAAATAGTTATCATTGCATTTCATATTTTAATTTTTGTACATATTTTTTCTTTCTTTAATTCTGCATTGCATCTTTATAAAAAATTATAAAAATGAAAAATGAAAAAAAATATATAAAAGAAAAAATCAAATAAAGATTGAAAAACTAAAAAGAAAAAAAGATATTTTTTCAACTTGGCCGTATTTGAGTTAAGTTTGACAAAATGGTTAACTAACTAGGAAAAACTAGATCCCAAAACTTAGTAAATTAAAAATCCTAAAAATAACCTTTCTTAAAATTTAACGGTAGAAAATATATGTCCTTATAGTTTACTTACAAATAGGCAAATTTCGAGTTCAGTTCTTGGGCTAAGTCAAAATAAAGGAAGGGTATTGAAATTTTTATTGAAGTGTAAGTCTGAAAAATAATTCCGAACCTTGAGGCTAAATTCTGAAAATATATACCCTACAACTCGCACATACACGGACCTTGAAACTTGGGATATTAGAGGATACCTTGAATTGCTCTTGTCTAAAATCCTTAGTATGAAGGAAAATTAAATAAAAGTATAAGTGTGAATAAAGAGATATAAAAAAAAATGAACACTGGTTTTGTAATTACTTAAGGCTGCGTAAAATAAAAAATATATAGCGAGAGTGCTTTATCACCTAGTGCCTTAGACCAACTGGTTTGGGAGTCACTGCTAAAGCCTTAGGTATTACAAGACGAGAAATTACGCCTTAATACGCAAACACATTTTGTAATCGGTCATTAGTACCTCAAGAAGTATTAACGGTCGCATGAAAGATGTGTGAGCAATTTCATCTAAAATTCACCAACTAAAAGTATTTTGGACGATAGACAAGAGTATGATAGATTGAATTGAATTTCTAAGTGTAGGGGTGATAATCACACACATGTAGGGGTATATGATTGGGGTTTGGATGAGAGATAGGAATGAAAGATATGACTTATATCTTCAGTAGAGATGATAAAAATTCCTAAGTTGAGATGAAACCTTAGAAGAAAAATTCAAAAGATGCTGAAAGCTAAATAAATTTACAGAACATATACAATCTTAAGTTAAATGATAAGTGAGTGAAAAATACGTGTTGATGATTTCTAAGTTGAAGATAATAGAATTTCTTGCTAGAACACTGAATTGAAGAATGAAAATCAATAGGCCAAATTGATCGGATTTTGTGGGTAGTATCCGTTGAAAACCCTCAGGAGACAACACTCCTCCTACTAGGGACACCTAGAGGTTTAACGACTTGTTGCACGAGCTCAGTGCAATCGCGATTCCCTGCGAAAGTGAGGTTAGGTTTCTTTTCGAGAATAAAATTGGTTTTGCTCGGGACGAGCAAAAGATAAGTTTGGGGGTATTTGTTCATATCAGAATTTTGCATTATTGTATTCCCCATTCTTAATCATATTGCAAATAAATAGGTGCTTTTGATCCATATCTGCTAAATAGTTGCAGGTTACAGGTTCTCAGAACAATACAGTGAAAATGGTGAAAAGACTCTACAAATGTGAGACTACGACCAACAAAAAGATGAATCTGCAAGATGCTGCCTACCAGTTTGAGGAACAAACGAAGATCGAGGAACAAACGAAGATCAATGAACAGTTCGATTGCACAAAGTACAAAGGCAGCACAAGATTCAAGACTTCAACACAAAACTTACGGTAAAAGTCCACAAACTTTGCACTGTTGGAAATCTGGAAGAAAGTAGAAAAGATTCTGAGGAACCAAGTGAAGAAACCAGAAGTAAAATGCAACATGAAGAATACCTGAGAAAACGAGCTAGAGATCCTTCAAGATGGCCGCGGAACCGCGGCCGAACAAGGCTTATGGCCGCGATTCCGTGGCCGTGCAGAGCACGTGTCGGTGCAAAGTATCGGTGGTTTGACCCAGCTTTTTTAGGATAGTCTTGTAATTTCAGATATGGATCAGATGTAAACCCTAAGGTTTCTCCTATCTATAAATAGGAAAGCCTGCAACCTCTTTTGGGGCATGGCTCTTTTTAATTCTAGATTAAATTTTAATTCCCTTGTAATCGTCAAGAATGCATCAATAAAAGTAAGTTTTTTATTTTGAATTTTTCTTATTTGCAATTTAATTTCTGCAATTTTCGTATCTGTCTTTTATTATCTACACGTTAATTAGGTAATTAAAAAGAAAATTAAAAAAATGAACTCCATTGTTAATACCCTAATGAGTAAGTAGTTCCTCACTTTTTAGGGTTAGGATTGGGTAGGTTTGAGAGATGGAAATCTCTCACCCCTTTCTTGCCCGTTAAATATTTTAAATTAGGATTCTATGTAAATCAAACACACACCGCTCACTACGGTACCCTATCCCACGAGATAGCGGTGATTCCCTAGTTAGACCGGTTGTGGTTGATTTACATAGAGATTAGGGATAAGAGTTAAGAAAGGACGGACAAGAACCAAAAGAAAGAAACTATGTTTCTTCCTAGTCGTGCTAATCCCCTTTATTAATTATTACCCTAACACCTATGTTCTTAATTAGGGCAAAGGAAGCAGTGAGTAGAATTAACTTTCCAAACTAATCTAATCCTAACCTTAGCAAGGTTTTAATCCAAATTAGATTCAATTTTAGTTGTTATAAAATTCAAAACCTACCAAAAATAGGAATTGACTCGTTAGAACAATTAGAAAAGAAGTTTTCCCTATGGACCGACCCGTACTCAATCGGCTAACTACCAAGCGACACCGTTATTGATTGCGGTATTCTTAACTTTTGATCTATCTTTCAAAATGCTCGCATACACAAAATAGCTCTCAATCAAGCGCTCACGTGTTTTACACGTGAGGCCTGTTTGGACCTTAGTTATTTTCTTTTAGCGTTCATATGCCTTGTATATGAGCGCCCACGTGTTTAACACGTAAGGCCAAATTTTGAGGACTCTCCCCCCTTTTTTATAAAGGAACAAGTAGTTCTTGGCAGAAATATTTGGTGCGAACAGTAAGATTCCGAGCTTGGTCATAACTGAGCATGACTTGCAATTTGCATGGTTATCACGATATGCTCATTAATTGATTGATATTGGAGAGTAATAGAACAGAAGATTGGTGCGATGTTTCAGTGGAAAGTTGTTCTTCACCGCCGATATTAAAGATTTGATGCATATGCAAAGTCGCGTACGACCAAACATTCAAAGGAAAATTTTAAGGAAATGGCAGTTGATACAAAAAAGAGAGTGGATTCAGAAATGAGTGCTAGTTCCGGGCAGGCTGGATAGCTGAGATCAACAAGAGACTTGATGGGTTCTTTCCAGAAATTGATGATAAGTAAGAATTGACCGAGGATCAATTGTTGGCGCACACACAGAGGTTAGAGATTTCCGCCATCAACATGTTGAGTTGTGAGAGACTGGACTACTGGCCAAGGAGATGTGATGAGAGGTATCAGCAGAAGAACTGATTGTGTCGTTGTTCCTCACCAGACGATTGTATAAAGATGCCATTTCATTAGAGATCCGCAAGAAGAACCAGGATTTAGAGACAGAGAACGCTAGACCGTGGCAGACGGCAAGAGGAGATCATTGCTATGCCAGTTCCAGGTGTATAAGCGCCTTTTGACATTGAGGAAGACACACTTCAATGTCATTGTTTTCGATTTACGTTTTTATGATATGAAGATGTCGTTTTTAAACGTTAAAAAGGGGACAACTCAACATCCGTTATTTTGATTTATGTATTTTGAGGATTTGAAGGTCACATAAACGTTTTATGCACACCAGGTGCACTTGTTGAGATTTTAGTGCATGATAATTGCACTTTGATTGTGTTTTGTGCGCACCAGGTTCCCTAGAATGATATTTTGTGCGTATCAGTTGCACAGGACTAAGAGATTTTATATGTGTGTGCGCGCGCGCGCGCGCGTGTGTATATATACACACACTCTAGGTATACTCGGTAAGGTTTCGTGCACACCAGTTGCACGTTTTGATATTTTGTGCACCCCGATACACTTGATTGTGATTTTGTGCACCCTGATGCACTTGATTTTTATTTTATGCACCCCAATGCACTTGAGGTTTATTTTGTGCATCCGGATGCACTTGAATTTGATTTTGTGCACCCCGATGCACTTGATACTATTTTGTACACTTTTGTTCCATGCACAGTTGATGCAGTGGATATCATTTCGTGCACGCTTGTTGCACTTAGCGCTGTTTTGTTTTCTTGCACACCGTGACGTGTGGTTTGAGATTTTCATGCAAACCGTTAGGGTTGATTTCGTTTTCGTACTTTGCACTTGATAGGATATGTTATAGATTTGATTTTTATATTTTCGCTTGGTCGTGTGCACCGATATTGCACTACGACTATGGCATTGATTGTGTACTTGGTATACACAACGGTTTTCATATTTGGTATTCTGTATCATAACTGATGTAATTCTCATACCAACCGCTAGAATTACAGTTATGTGAATTTATATTCTTTGAGTTTTCACGCACACTGTTGCGTTATGATGCGTTTTAGCTCATGTGGGATTTTGGAGTTCCATTATATCGAGCGGACGATGTATTTTAAAATTTTGGACCCCGACAAAATGTTTTGAAAAGAGTTGGTTTATTGAAAAAAATGTTTTAAGAAGGGGGTTTAATTTATATTCGGGGACCGAATTTCTTTAAGGGGGAGAGATTGTAATATTTTGGAAAATTATAAATATTAATTTATAATTTTAAATATGAATTTAATAAGTTTACAAAAAAATGATATCGCTTATGAAATTGGGTATCGGAATTATATCCGAAAAATGTAGTTATTTCGATAAATATGAATAAAAGTGTGTGATATCATACAAATGATATTTTTAATTATTTTAACATGACATTGTATTTTACATTAAACTAATGATATTTAGAGATAGACTAAATATCTCATATCTTTTATTTTTCATGGATTTAAATTGTAACATGAAAGGTTTTGATATTTTGATAATTCTTTTAATGATTGATATATCTTAACTTAGGCTAGACCCTCACCCTCAACACACCCTCACCATGCTCACATCTCTCCACCTCATGTTTAAACACTCACACAACCACTTCATAAATCCTCCACCTCCTCCTTCCACCATGACACCTCCACCTCTTAACCCTCCATCTCATACTCTCTCTACACAACACACCATAACATATAGGAATCCCTTTAGCATTCTCAAACTGAACACCATTAGTTCTTCAGCTCCAAAACAAGAAAAATTCCTAAGTGTTCATCAATCCTAATGAAGAAAATCTTAACCACTTCATCAACTTGTGCACCTCATTAAGCTTGATCCACTACAAACCCTAAATGCTTCCATAAGCAATTCTTGAGCTGGGGTTCTCTTGTGAATCATCTCCATGGGTATAATTCTTTCCTTCTTTTCAAATATCAATTCTGGTTATAATCTGTTTTGATGTGCAGTATTACAAAAACTGCCGTTTTGTGATATTTAGTATACTGAATTTGAATCTGGAACCACTAAGTGTAATCACTAGGAAAACTAACAATACCATCAGTATCATAAGACCACTAGGAGACTTCAACTAAAACCCGAGCCCCTATCTTCTAGATAAGTCCGGCGACATTCATAAATTTTCCGGCGCCGCCGGCCCCCCTAGGCTGTTTGGTGATGGTTTTTCTTTTGTAGCTTTAGTTTGGTATTTTATGAGTTACTGTACTATTTGATTTGTCCCAGTAATCATACAGAGAAATCTGGGAATGTTTTAGTAAGGGTTTATCAAGTTTTCGACATTTCGATATAAGTTTTTCGTATTTCTGTACCGCGATTGAACCGTTAAGTTTGTACGTTAACAACTGGGATATATTGTCGTTTTTGGGTTAAGTATGCTGTAGGTTCTAACCTATGGGTGCCTATCTCATTGTTTTGAGATTTGATATGATATTTACGTCGATATGATATAACTACGATTATAGGTACGATCGCGAAGGTTTCCGAGATGGAGTTGACAGACATAGCAATCGTGGAATCTACGACCTCGACAAGTTGGTGAGTAGATTTACATCTACGGGGGAAGTCGGGTGGATAGCGTATAGCACTCCCGCAACCTTATAAATAGTAGTATGATATATAGTTAGTTTTAGTACTTATTCAAGATATTTATATTGGAGTTAATTTGCATCTAGCATGATATTCATTTGCATGAAGTTTATTTATGGTTTGGTAAATTGGTACGAAGGATCATGCCGTACTAAAGATGATTTAGATATAGTGATAATGTGAGGTATTGTATGAGGAATTATACCGTATTGGTGATGATGAGATTCGTATGCCGAATAACGACAAGTTTTCTTTAGACTCGTAAAATAATGTTTTATTTCATTTTAGAACGTAATACTTGAGTGAGCTATACTCTTTTAAAAACTAACGATTCGTTTCCCTTTTTGATGATAAAAGACAAGGATGCGATGCCAATTTCCAAAACAAATATCCATTTTCAACCCAAGGCAGCTTCCTAATTTCAAAACCAACGTTTCGTTTCCTTTTCGAAGATAATGGTATAGCTCATAGCAAGTAGTTACATTTATTAGTTACGCTTAGATTTACTTTACAAGTCCGTGTTATAATTATCGATGTTATACGTTTCCGTAATACGAACACTCTGATAGAACACTGCACAACTATCAATGAGTACTATGCTACACAAGCACGTACACATATGTTACACTACACCTCATTGGTACTGCCATATCACTGTAGGACCGTTATGTTATGTAATGTGTATGTAGATGTTGATATGAGTAGGCTATTACACTTTTAGAACACTTGCACAAATACTAATGATTGCCATGCTGCACGAGTACAGATGCGTATGTTACACTACACATCATTAGTAGTGCCATGACATAGTAGAATTGATATCTTTGTGCCTGTATGATTTATTTACGCAGTCTTCCTTTATTACCTGTTGCGTATTGCGAATACCAGTACTATGGATGCTCATATTAGATTCTTATGGGTTTTCTGGATGTTCTACTCTTGATGATATATATCAGTGGTATCTGTAGGGTTCCTAAGCACACTCAAGAGGTTCCATAAGGCATCAACCATGCCAAATTCAAAAATTCATGTGCCGAGAAACCCTATGCAAGATCGTTAACTAGAGGATAGGCGAAACTACATGCAAGTAAACAACTTTATTGCTAAGCGAAAGGGACTACAACCTTTGTAAATCCGCTCCACCACTTCTTTAGCTCCGTGTTGACGTCCCTCCGCTGCGATCATCGGAATCCCGGACTCTAGCGATGGTTTCGTCGGAGAAATAATCGGGCTAGGTCGTTGACTTCGATGCCGAAGATGATCTACGTCGAGGCGACTCTAACTCAAGCTCCATCTTCACTTGGTCATGAACATTGTGAAGAAAACACCCTATACAACATGGCAAGTGGTAGAGGATGAAAAAATAGGAAGTGGGTTCACTTTGGATTTGGATTTCTCACTTGGATTCATCACTTGGAATTTTCTAGCAATGGTTTTCTTTCTTCATGAAGAAGAAGAAGAAGGAAAAGAATGAATGAATTATCAAAAATAGAAAATCAAGTGATGCTTATCATTTAGCAACCATGGGTAAGTGTAACCAATGTAGAGAATAAACTAGGGTTTAGGTAAATGGTTAGGGTTAAGGATAAAACAAAAATGATAGGCTTTTTCAAAGATGCTAGAAAAGCTTCATGAAGCTTCAAGCATAACAACAAAAAGCCACCATTTAGTTTTGTCAAAAATAAATAAATAAAATAAAATAAATAAGCTAAAACCCTAACCATTAACCTAAACATGGTTTAAGTGATACACACACCCAAGTTTGCATGTATCATCAAACATGATACAAACAAGTGCACAAAAATATATCACATATACAACTTGTGCAAATCAAGTGAGAAAATCCATCTTAAGTGAACAATACTAGTCAATGTAAAGTAATATATCTAATATATAATTATACATTAAATCATTAAATCAACACTTGATTTAATGATCCGGTCATAATGCATATGACCGACTAGTATCAAGTGTATCAATATATCGAATCAACATTTGATTCGGTAACCCGGCTATATCTTATATAACCGTCCGATGATACAAATCGCGAGAATAGAATTCAGTATCACATACTGGTATTATTCTCGGTCCCTTCATATGCGCCCTTATTTCGTTTCGCTTGAGCCAGGAAACCTCTGTGTAGGACTCTAAAGACTCGTCAATACGCCGGCAGCAGGTGATGATCATATCAAACACCCACAAGCCGCAAGCGGTCTGCTAAACGTAACGGCCACTCGGGTATTGAGCGATCAGAAGATCAATGAGCAAGCCCGCTCACACTTCTGTGAATCCAACCAGTAACACTTACCGTACAGTCCGGTCTCGTCGTCTGATATGTCGCATATCTCGCCTAGGGGTGGTAAACGTCAGACCCCAGTAGCTCGATAAGTTGTGTCGATATGAGGTCTATAACAGTTCGAGAAACTACTGGTAACACTTACCAGTAAATCTCAACAAGCCTGGCCAGGGATTTCCGGTTATAGCCAATCGAACACAGCACAACATCAACTCCCTATACCGGGAGAGACGAATCCCCTCCTATCGCTCATTGCCTCCATGTGATTCGGGACTGTACCCAAAAACCACCGTTTTGCACGCCCTCTTGGACGTGGTAAGGTGGAAATCAAAGCACGGTGGGAATCACACAAGACTCTATGACGATCTCGGGTCTACAGACTAACCTGTACCAGTGTCATCAGAGAACTGCCATCTGACGTAAGGTATAATACTATCTGGGAGTTCTCGGCGAGTCCGTCCAGTGTACCCAGTCTCCACTGAGCACCCGTATATCATCTCTGATGTCAAACACCAATGGATATGAGATCATCCATCGCCCATCTGTATAGGTCGAGAAGGTATACGCTAGTCTACTCTAGTATATCGATGCCCCGTCTCGATACACCCACGACTAGGGACCTTGAAAGATGTACTTATGGACTACCATGTCCCCACTAGTATGATCCGCATCATAGTCCAGGGAGTCAAGTACACATCCTAAGGGCTTTACCAACATGTAACAGAGAGACAATCAGTGTACACGTTCAGGTAAAGAGCAACCAGATAGCATACTATCATGTCGAGCAAGAAAGTCCTTCCTATATATGTCCAAGCATCCACTACAATATACATCCTATGTATAGTAATGGCCTCTAGGGCATACATATAACTAACAGTATGGAACGTTGTTATATATGTATATATATAATATATAGTCAGAATGATCTATGCAAATATTCTCATTCTTTACTTGATGTTTCTGGATATGATGAGTTGACGTCCACCATGAGTTTGATGTTTTCTGTTTGTTTTATTTGTTGGGATCGAAATTTATACCCCGGTTGACCAAGTCAAAATCAAAGTCAACCCCAAGCAAAGTGGGCCCAAGCCCAGGTCAAGTGGGCCAATGCCCGGGTCGAGCCCGAACACGAAGCGTTCGGCCTTCCACCATGCCAAAATAAAATTTTTGTAATAAATAATTTTGGTGTATTTCCTTGTTTTATTTTTTGAATAAATGTAAGAAAAATGGGCATAAAACCAAATTTTTGTAAACCCCATGGCTTATGTGCAAAAAGAAATAACACATGAGGCATGGAATGGGCAAAATGCCATTTTTGTTAAGCCCAAGGGGCTAAATATAAAGTGTATAGCCTATAAAGGCAAAGATAATGAAAATATCTCAACAACTTTTTTTTCTCTCCCAAAAAAAATCAAGATCTTCTCTTTCTCCTTCCTTAAGGTTCTAAAACCTTCTTCTTTCTTTTGAATTAAATCAAGAGTTTTACTCTTCCTTTTCCAAAACTAAATAGTTTTTCACTACAAAACCCACAAAGGGGAGCTTGGATCTTCCATCAAATCTGAAAAAGGAGAGATTTTTAAAATCTCACCCCTCTTGTTATCCAAGAGCCGGCCAATAAAGGAGGAAGAAGTAGACCCATCTCCAAAGACCCCACTTTGGGGAAGATCCAGGACACAAGGGGAGAAGCGCCTTCATGAGCCTCAAAAATATCTTAGGAGTTTAACTCCTCATACATATATATATATATATATAAAATAATAAGTATTTCTTTCTGGGAGTACAACTCCCAGTGTAGGGACCAAGTCCCTTTTGCTGTCCAGCGCCCGAGCGCCCAAAGCGCGAGCGCCCGAGTGCTCACGTGCCTGGCACGTGTGGCGCTAGCGCCCAAAGCGCTAGCGCTCGAGCACCCACGTGCCTGGCACGTGTGGTGCTAGCGCCCGAGCGCCCAAAGCGCGAGTGCCCTAGCGCCCACGTGCTTGGCACGTGAGGCGCTAGCGCCCAAAAGCGCTAGCGCCCGAGCGCCCACGTGCCTGGCACGTGAGGCGCTAGTGCCCGATCGCCCACGTTCCTGGCACGTGAGGCGCTGGCGCCCAAAGCACGAGCGCCCAGGGTGATAGCGCCAGTGCCCAAGCGCCCGCGTGCCGCACACGTGAGGCGCTGGCGCTTTCTCCCACGCATTCTTTGGATGCCCTTTCCCTTTGTGTGTGTGTGTTTGTATATATATATATATATACATATATACATATACATATATATATATATACATATATACATATACATATATATATATATACATACACACACACATACTCTACAACACCGTCCTCAGTTAGAAAAAATTTCTAACAGGGCGTTGCCCCGCACCCTGTAAGGGGGCTGCTAGCCCTCTTGACCCCCAGCCTGCTATCCGGATAGCGGGATCCCCGTAAAAAACTCTGCGGGGCCCCCGATATATCCAAAATCCCTTTCAAAACACAACACACGTACACTGCACATCGAGTTCGCATGACATGTTTGACCCGTTAATCGAAGGTTCTCTCGCTCCAAAGACGAGGGGTAATTAACGGCAGCTTAGTCCGCGGCTGTCGGAGATTCGGATCCCTACAATCAATAAATCCCAGCCTACCCTAGACAGGGGGAATCTGTAATGCGCCTGACAAGCGCGCGCGTGTTCCCATCTCAATGGGGTGATGAAAAACACCCTCCAGATTCTGGCACGCCCGGTAGGACCTTTCTCTCCTCCCATATCTCGGGTCAAGTGTTCATGCGAACTCATTTAACATATATGCCGATGTTTGTACTGAAATAATGTTTTTTTTCTGTGCAGCAATCAACTTTCAACGATAATGTCTCCCAAGACGAATTCAGCTTCCAACGCGACCCCGATCTCGTACATGGTCAAGATCAATACTCGTGTGGTTCTCCTCGCAAGCCTCAATCGACAGTGGGAGGAACTGCCCCGCCAGTTTGGTTGCATCGTCATCTACTTTGCCGGAAGCGCCTGGATATGTTATCCATATGGTCTATATGGCGGGTGGGCATCCCAGCGACAACCTTCGCAGCAAAAGTAAGGACGGGGCCACCACATCCCAAGCCCAATCTGGCTTGAATGTGGTTGCTGCTTCCCAAGAATAGCCGCCTCCGCTGGATGATGAAAACCCTCTCGATGAGGATGACAGGTAGAAAGACCCCTCATTCCATGCAGAGTCAAGCTCGGACAGCGAGGAAGAGCCGACTTTCCGCCCCAGGACCGCGGAGCAAGAGCTTCGAAAACAGCTCAGGAGCAAAGATAAAGAGATGGCCAAGCTCTATTCGAAGATTGACGACCTAACAAACGTTGTGATGCAGCTTACGGCTCAAATTGCTCGGGCACTTCTCAATCAATCAATCAATCCGAAGCGGCCGATGCTTGTCCCTTTGGGTCCAAGATTGGTTGAGCCGCACGAAAGCCGGCCACGTTCCGCTTCTGGGGACGCCTTGGCCCCAGATAACATTATCCTACTAACACAAGACCGAATAATGGATTTGGTCACCAGCAAGGTTAAAACATTGGTGGCTGAAGCTAAAGCTCAAAAAGAAATTGGCAGTAGTGGGCGGCCATACCCCGCACAGTACGATCTGATCGAGTTCCCGAGTGGCTACGTCATTCCTAAGTTCGGAAGATTTGACGGGACGGAAAATGCAAATCAGCATGTCGCCCACTTTAAAGCATCGTGCGAAAATACAAGGGGGCAATGATGCGCTCCTTCTTCGTCAGTTTGTCAACATCCTGACCGGTGTCGCTTTCGACTGGTACGCGAGTATACCAGACGGGTCCGTTATTACCTTTGCCCAAATGGAGTCTCTGTTTCGGCAAAGGTTCATGAGTGTCAGCGATAAAATCTCCATTGCTGACCTTGTGAGGACCAAGCCAGGGAAGAATGAAAGCAACACCGACTTTATCGCCCGATGGCGTAATCTCACAGTCAAGTGCGAACCGCCGCTGGAGCAGGACCAGTCCGTCAGCCTTCTCATTGGGAACCTCTGCAATTGGATGGTCCCATTCTTGTGTACAGCAGGCCTCAAGACGTTTCAAGAGCTAACCAAGAAAGTCCAAATGCTGGAACGCTCGAAGCAAGAGTCTACCCCAGACTCTCAGAGAGATAAGACTTGGAAAAGCAAGTAGGACGACAACCTTAGAAGCGGGAGTTCCAGCAGTACCAATGTCTTCAATGCGTCCGACAATGAAAACAAGCGAAGGGCAGGCGATTCCAAAACCAACCGGTCTCGAAAGCCATTGCTGGGAGGAGATGGGCCTTCCCTAGAGGAGAAAAAGAACAAGGTTTACTCTTTCAGAAGGGACAAGGTCCGCAAGATATTTAAAGATGCCTTGAACAACGGTCTACAATTGCCGGAGTCGAAAAGACCTCAAGAAGCAAAAATGACCGACAATCCCTGTATTGCCCGTACCACCGAGTAGTGAGCCATGCGATCGAGGATTGGTATATCTTCAAGGACTGGGTCGAGAAGCAGTACACGGTTGGAGAGATCAAGCTGTCCAAAAGTGCGTTGGTGAACAATCAAGTTGCAACCACCAACTTTATACAGACAGAAGCTGAAGCCTTCTGGGAGAAGACAGCTGAACCCGCTGCCCTGAGAAATGAAACCGACTCACCGCAGCCTCCTTCGAATAAGCACATATCTAATAAGACGAAGAAGTTGCTAAAGCTACTTTAGAAAAAGCCCAGGACGGAATGGGAAGGGCTGAAGAAGCCCACTATTCCAGCTGCAAATTCGGCTCGATCAGGCTCAAAATCCAAAAAGCTCAAGAAGAAGAAAAGTGAAGCTCCGCGCGAAAAAAAGTCTGCAGGGAGATCGACTATTAAAAAATATATCGATTCTCTCGAAGACTATGAACAGAAGGAAAGAACTCTGATTCAATTGAAGAAGTTCCTCTCTATAGAAGCATCTGAAATTCTGGAGGAGTTAGAGGAAGACTCCAATGAAGAGATTCCTATATTGACCTGCTACGCCATCCATCTTGGCAGTGACTCTGAGGAGGAGCTCTGTTTTCCCGAAGAGGACGAGGAGCTCGCCACAAGGGCCAACCAAATCCAGCTCAGAAGCAGCAGGGCTCTGCCGCCAAATCAGGGCAACGCCCCAAAGGGAAAGGAAAAGCAGGTGGCTAACGAGGAAGATGGCAGAGAACCGGCTAATGAAAATTCAAGTCCTTCCTCGGTGGACTATAATGTCTTGGCTCATCTCCGGAAGCTTCCGTCTCTCCTGAGCATCTACGATGCCTTGGTCCTATCTATGGAGCTTAGAGATGTTCTCATCCACGCTCTACAAACCTTGAGCGGTATCAGGCTCGCTTTGCGGAAATTAATATGAAAGATGCCCAGTACGCTCTGCATGCTGCCACAGTCACGTTTAAGGACGAAGACTTGCTACTGGTAACAGCTGAGCATAATCGGCCGCTTTACGTGACAGGGTACAGCGACGGAGACCAGATTAATCGCATATTGATTGATCCAGGGTCCTCAGTGAATATCATGAACTTGCGAACTCTGAAGAGTTTGTCAATAGGCATCCGACACCTGTCAAGGGAAAGGATTGTCATTCAAGGCTTCAATCAAAACTGCCAGCAAGTTCTGGGGTCTATAGCTTTGCCAATCAGATTTGGGGATCTACAAACTGAAGCTAAGATATACGTGATCGACGCTGACACGTCTTATAAAATTCTCTTGGGGCGGCCGTGGCTCCACGATTACGGCATCGTTTCGTCAACTCTCCATCAACGCATGAAGTCTACTAAAAATGGCGAAGAAAGACGCATTGACGGAGACATCCAGCCGTTCAGTGTGCATGAAATCCAATATGAAGATTCTCGGTACTTTGTGAACCTCCAAAGTGCTGAGCCACAGCTGACCAAAGACGGAACAGCCCCGAAACTCAAAAGCAAGTGTGAGCCGGTTGTCACTTTTAAAAGCAGAAATCCCCATGTGCGTCCTCATTTCGGCAGTGACACTGATGAGTCCGACGCTGGAAGTTCGTCCTTCCGTAAAACCCTCCCTCATTTCGGTAGCGATACGCACGAATCCGATACTGAAAGCCCATATAGCAGCAAAGTCCGCCCTCATCTTGGCGGCGACACTGAAGAGTCAGAGGAAGGGGACCTGTTGTGCAACAGCTATGCAGATTGGACCCCCATGCAGCAAGCGAAATTACGAGAGACATTCGAAATTGCAGAAGGGTCCCTGGCCATCACAAGGGTGCTGGAGCAGATGTGCAAAGAGCTCGATGCATTTTCGGTCTCCACCGTGGACCAGCTAAAAACTTTCTATGTTCCTGGAAGGAAAAATGGACAGAAGGGCATCATGTTTTATGGATCAAATCCTGTTGAGCACCCAGACGATTTTTCTGTCGCGTGCCTTCCCTATGAGAGAGACATAAGAGCCGTCCTCAATCCCAGATACTATGCGCCCGAGATGCAGGAATATTTCAAAAGGTGTGGATGCCAGCTATATCAAACGGAGTCCGAAGCAAAGTTTTATGAAAAGCTATGGCATCCGCCTCAGGTCCGAGCACTCATCGATGGACGAATTCCAGATAGACGGGGCATAGGTTTCATCCAGCCTGATTCTAAGGCATGCTACATGATCATGTCGGGGAAGCCAGTGAAGAGTTAAATGATGATGACGAGCTAGCCGAGCCAGAAGAAGCTCCTCAAGAGCTCGAAGATGGCGGACAAGCAACCTTTGACGAGCTAACCGAGATTGACATAGAAACGCCCGATAATCCAAGGCCGACCTACATTAGCTCACTCTTGTCAGAGGAAACAAAAGAGCAGATAGTAGCCCTGCTGAATAAATTCGCTGACTGCTTCGCATGGACGTACAAAGAAATACCTGGCCTCTCCCTTGAAGTGGCCGTGCATAAGCTAGCTATATCTCCTAATGTTAAGCCAGGCAAACAAGCTCCTCGAAGAATGAGAAGGGAACTGGAAGAAAAGGTCATCGAGGAAACCAAGAAACTCATCGATGCCGGCTTCATCAGGGAAGAGAAATATGCGGACTGGATCGCATGCATAGTCCCAGTAAAGAAGAAAAATGGGCAGATACGAGTTTGCGTCGATTTCAGGGATCTCAATAAGGCATGCCCTACAGACGATTTCCCGCTTCCGGTGATGGAAATGATGGTCGATGACACCTCAAATTACGAGTTGTTCACCTTCATGGATGGCTTGTCTAGATATAATCAGATCAAGATATCACCTGAGGATGAGAAACACACAGCATTTCGAACCCCGATCGGAATATACTGCTACAAAGTGATGCCGTTCGGACTGAAGAACGCAGGTACTACATATCAAAGGGCAATGACCAATATCTTTGATGTCCTAATTCAAAAGGTCGTCGAATGTTATGTTGATGATCTGGTCGTCAAGACTAAAGCCAAGGCCGATCACATCCAAGATCTTAGGACCGTTCTCACCAGACTGAGGGAGTACGATCTGAAAATGAATCCTCTGAAGTGCGCTTTTGGCGTGTCATCGGGAAAATTCCTGGGCTTCATAGTCCAACATCGAGGGATTAAAGTTGACCCATCCAAGATAAAGGCCATCATGGAGATGCCCCCTCCAAAGAATCTGACACAGCTAAGATCTTTTCAAGGCAAGCTTGCTTATATACGAAGGTTTATCTCAAATTTATCGGGGAGATGTAGGCCCTTCTCAAAACTCATGAAGAAAGGAGATCCTTTTGTCTGGGATGCCGAATGTCAAGAAGCGTTCGAAAGCATCAAACACTACTTGTTGCACCCTCCTGTGCTGTCCGCTCCCATTCCAAATAAACCACTGATTCTCTACACTTCCGCGCTAGATGAGTCACTCGGTGCGCTCCTTGCCCAGAACAACAAGGAGGGAAAAGAGAATGCCCTCTACTACCTCAGTCGAACTTTAGTCGGGGCGGAACACAACTATTCCCTAATCGAAAAGCAATGCCTGGCTCTGATGTTCACTGTGAAGAAGCTGAGGTAATATCTGCTCGCTCATCGGGTTATGCTGATCTCTAAGGTCAACCCGCTCAAACACTTAATGACCAAAACAAGCCTAACCGGTAGAATGTCAAGATAGGTTGTCATGCTGCTTGAGTTTGACATAGTGTATACTCCTCAGAAAGCAGTAAAAGGGCAAGCTCTCACAGACTTCCTTGATGCTCATCCCGTATCAGAGGGGTCACCGCTTAATTGCGAGCTACCCGACGAACAAGTGCTGCACCTCAAGGAAGATGAGCCATGTTAGGAGCTCTACTTCGATGGGGCCTCATCAATGAGGACCTCCAGCAAATCAAGCGTTCCGAAAATAAAAGCAGGGATAGGATTGGTGTTCATCATGCCATCAATGGGAACCCTACGACGTTCTTTTGCTCTCACCGAGCCTTGCACAAATAATGAAGCCGAGTATGAAGCTCTGATAGCTGGTTTGGAGCTCGCCATAGAAATGAAAATCCTTCGGCTATGAGTCTACGGTGATTCCTAGCTTGTCGTCAACCAAGTAAGCGGCGACTATAAGATATACAAACCCGAGTTAGCTCGGTACAGAAGCCGAGTGGTGGAACTCATGAAATGGTTCACTCATATTGAACTAATGAGAGTCCCTGGAGCATTGAACGGAAAAGACGACATACTCGCTCGCCTAGCTAAAGAGCTTGCTGATCCTGACATGGACGAAATTCTAATCACAGACAGAAGCCGGCAAATTCTGCCTCCAGCCACTTTGCGTGAAGAAGAAAGCGTAGAACAAGAGTGTAACAACCCTAAATTTCCTATACAAGTTTTTACAAAAAAAAATTCAAAAATCCATAAAGGGGTATTTATTGCCTGAGCACAAGGTAAGTAATTATTTAGCTCCATAATTACAAGAAGGAGCTTGTAGCTCATTGGTAATACCTTGCACTGCTGAACCAAGCCACCAGAGTTCAAATCCCATACCCCACATTATTTTTAATATTATTTTGTTTTGAAATTTTTAGAATACCAACAGTTACACGTGCATTTCTCACAAAAACCCCACTACACCCAACTTCCTAAATATACCAGTGAGCACCCCAATCGACCAGCCACCCCCCGACCCCTCGACTCGGCCGGACCGCCGAGTCCCCTTCATCAATGTTGTGTCTCTTCCTCTTCTATACCCCCTGCATAGTTTAAATGTTCAGACCACTTCCAGAGACACAATTAAACCCCATTTACTTTATTTTTAATGAATTTTTAATATATTTTTACATTTTTTTAAATTTAAACTCTTCATCTACCCTAACCCTAGCCTAACCCTATAAATATCACCCCTACACTCTACCCCCTCACCGCAAAACTCTGAGCCAACTCTCAAGAATTCTCTAGAAAACCTTAGTGTGCAATCGAAGTGAGCAAGAGGCGAAGCGCCGACGAAATTCCGACGACGACTCTAGGAGCTCCCGGCGACGAAACGACGAACCGGAAGCTACGTTCATTCCATCTCCCTCTTGTCTAGTTCGCAACCCGTAAGTACCAATTCTATCTTCGCTATTCTTATTCTAAAATACGGAATTACAAAACCCGACGGAATCGGAACAAATCCAATTTCCGATTCGGTTTCTTTATAAAACTTCACTTTTCCTTAATACAATCATGCTTAAACTAATTCATGTTGACTATTAAATACTAATCAATCATATTGATCAAGTTTCATATCATAAAGTAATTGCTATTTCATTTTACCATATTTTTCATTTAAATACCACATAGTTTCAATTCTACATTTAACCTCGCAAAACTTACTATACCTTTAAGTAGATCACGAGGTAATGACCTACCTCCTCATACACTCATATGTAACATAGCACAATACCCTCGGGAACATAGAATACAGGAAATCGACATCTTTACAAATAAATACCATAATTAATAAAACCGTTTTTCCTTAATGATTAGTATTTATACAAATCTTTGCAAAGCGCCGCTACAACCCATTTGGGGAAGCCGTTCAGGATGGTGCGGATTATCGTACATTGATTGATGTCAAAAACTGTATTTTACCGCAATCAAGAAACGGCGTCGCTTCGCAGCTAGCCGGTGAGTGCGGGTCGATCCACAGAGACGGGTAAATTCCTTTTATGTGTTTTAACGAGTTGATTCTATTTGTCGTTTTGATTGGTTTATGAAAATCTATAAAAATTAGATCTAATTAATCTAATTGAAAGTCTTGCTAGGGTTAGGCTTAGGGGAAGTTTTGGAGATTAACGTTTCCTTCACCGCTTTCAATGCCTTCTTTTTATGGGTTTTTTAGGTGTTAAGTTAATTATCAATAAAGTGGATACGAATCTTTTGGGAAGATGTTTCTTCCTCTAGATTCGTATTCTTCCTTTGTTGATAATTACCTAACCCCCACGGAAAACGCGCGCAACCGGCCCTTTATACTACGGTTCATCGTTACCTCGATGGGTAGGATGCCGCAGGGAGCGGTTGTGCTCGTATGCGTGGAGTTCTAATTCGTTAGGTTAAAGTGGCATTGAAAGGGGTGAGAGATCCTGTTCCCCTCCGAAAGACGGCCTAGACTTTGCGTCCGTGCCTGAGGTTCGGGGCAGATGCTATTTGGTTTTATCCGTCCACCTCTCCGAAGATGCCAAGTTGATTTATGGCACCGTGTATCGGAGGTTTAGACGGATGCGGCCGATGTAGCAGACTTCGTCAGATTCCCCCTCGCTTGAGGGGTTTTTGATTGTGGGGACGCTCTTCCCTGCAGGCGCAAGCCCCTGCAGTTAATTACGCTACCGCATCGCGGTAACAACTTTCTCCTTCTCCAGAATTTCACTTCGTGTCGTGGGTGTTTGTTTTGTTTGTGGTTGCCCGTGGATTGTATACGGAGACTGAGTAATGCCGTCGCCCGTAGGACGTGGATTAGTCCAAATCCGTATTTACTTAGATTTGGGTTTGGTGTTTTTAGTTTAAGGATACGTTAGTCGCGTTGCGGCTAAGATCAACTTAAACGCTCGTCAAGGATACGTTAGTCCTGTTTGAGACTAAGATCAACTTAACGTGATCGTTTAGATCCGACAAAAGAGCGTTTGGGCCCTATTGTTCCAGTTTGGGAGATTCATAGTCCAATTTGGGACTAAAGTCTGTTTGGAGGATACGTTAGCCATTTTTGAGGCTAAGATCGACTCAAACGTTTGTTAAGGATACGTTAGTCCAGTTTGAGACTAAGATCAACTTAACGGGACCGCTTAGGTCCGACAAAAGAGCATTTGGGCTCTATTGTGCCAGTTTAGGGACGTGGTGGTCCATATTCCAGTTTAGGGACGTGGTGGTCCAATGTTAGTTTAGGGACGTTTCGGTCCGATGTTAGTTTAGGGACGTTTCGGTCCGCGAGTTTAAGGACCCCGCAGTCCGTATCGATGTGTGGTCGTTGGGACCCGTCACCTCTTTGACGTCGTTGAGGAATTACAACGACGGATGTCAAAGGAGTTCGGAGATGTACCCTCGAACCGGATGTAAATTGATTTAGAAGAGCAATTTTGCTCAGTCAATTTAATTTAAGGACTTATGGCCAAAATTGGGCTAAGTCCAGTTGAAATGTTCAACATTTTATTTGGTTTTGCATTGCATTTCTTTTTTTTTATTTTTATTTGGGCCTTGCCCAGAAATGATGCAGAGCATCAATTTGTTTTGGGCTCTGCCCTTTTAGGAATGATGCAAGGCATCAATTTTATTTGGGCTCTGCCCTTATATAAAGGATGCAAAGCATCAATTTATTTGGGCTCTGCCCATTTATTGCCTTGCAATTTAATTAGGCCTACTAGGTCTTTTTGGTTTGGGCCTGGCCCTTTAGAAAATGCATTGCATTTATCAAGCGCTTTGCGCCAATCAAAAAGCACAACAATGCAAATTCATAAGTGCAAAGCACTATTAATTTGAGAATCTTTTAGATTCAAGAACCAATGGTTCATAAAAGAAGTGCAAAGCACTATTTGATTTCTTGATCTAATTTAGATTAAAGAAAAACAAGTTTTTCTTTTTATTTCAAGAACCAAAGGTTCATAAAAGTGCAAAGCACTATATTTTTTTATTTCTGTTTTTTTTTTATTTTAGAGAACCAGTGGTTCATATGAAGTGCAAAGCACTATTAATTTAAGAACCTTTTAGGTTCAAGAACCGATGGTTCATAAAACAAGTGCAAAGCACTATTAAATTCTTTGATCTAATTTAGATCAAAGAAGAAGATAAGTTTTTTTTTTATCTTAAAGAACCAAAGGTTCATGAACAAGTGCAAAGCACTATTAATTTCAGAAACCTTTTAGGTTCAAGAACCGATGGTTCATAAAACAAGTGCAAGGCACTATTTTATTTATTTATTTAACGTTAAAGATCTATGATCTTGTTCATAAGAGAATTTTCTCTTCTTTAAAAGGTTTTTACCTTTTTTTTTATTCTTCAAGAGTTCTCTTCTTTTTTTCTTTTTAGCAAGATGTTCATGCCTTTGAATTGAGGTCTAGGGTCCTTTTTATAGTGCCCATAAATTAGTTAAAATTTGTTAAAGAGATCATTCTCTAAGTGATTTGGGGAATTTTCCCCACCGTCGGATCTTTAATCCAAAGGTCTCTGTTTTACAGAAGAAATCTTATTGTTTTAACAAAAACAGAAAAGATTTCCTCAAATCTTTATTCTGTTTTTCAATAAAAAAATTTTATTTTATTTTTTTTTTTTTTTACTGCGCAGCGCGCAGTGCTCACTGCGCAGCGCGCAGTGCGCGCACTGCGCAGTGGCGCGCAGTGGCGCGCTGCGCAGCGCGCAGCTGCGCGCGCAGAACAGTGTTTTTTTTTTTATTTTTTTGTTTTTTTTTTAGAGCTTTGCTCTTATAGAGTTATTTCATTTATTTTAACTTTAATTTTCTTTTTTAATTTTTTATTTTAACTTTAATTTTCTTTTTAATTTTCAAGACAGAGTTTTGCTCTGATTGGAGAAAAACAGAAGCATTGCTTCTTTTTCCACCTTGGAATTTAAACAGAGCTTTGCTCTGATTGAGATAAACAGATCTCATCTCTCAACCCTTTCCCTAAGGCTAACCCTAACAAGCGAGGAGACTACTCGCTCATTAGGGGATTAGAAAACATTATAATTAAAAGAATAAAATACTTACTACTAGATTGACGGCTCCCTCCAAACAAGAAGAACAGATCTGAATTTTTATCTCAGAAATTCTGAATTTTATTGATTGAAAAGAGGCATACATTTTACAGATCTAAAATCACAATTTATAGGAAAATAGGAAACCTAAGGCTACAGACTCTCGCACATGCAAAATTACAGATTTGCCCACGTAAAATCCTAACATCTGCACCGACGCGCCGCCTCAGAAAATATGCACCGACACGGGTACTTGATGGCCGCGGAACCGCGGCGCCAGGCTAGGTTTGGCCGCGGTTCCGCGGCCAAACTGAGGAGTTAGGCTCTGTGATTTTGGGGCTTTTTCTTTGGCTTCTTGGGCTTTCTCTTTTTACTCTTCTTTTCTCTGTTGGACTTCTGGATCTTCTCCAGATCTTTAGTGAAGATTGTTATTGGTCTTTTAACCGTTTCACCTTGACTTGCGTTGTCTTGCACCCATATGAACTGGGCTTGACTGAGATCCGTCTAATTGTTGGTCAAAAGTCCCTTTTTCTGTTGTTTTTCACTGTATTTGCTCCAGAAACCTGTATCCTGTAATATGCAACAAACGTGCGTCAAGAGTACCTGTTTATTTATAAAAAGGATAAGAATAGGGGAATGATAAATGCAATATTATGGTCTGAACAAATACCCCCAAACTTACCTTTTGCTCGTCCTCGAGCAAACTTATTATTTTATTCACTAAAATCCTAACCGCACTTTCGCAGGGAAACGCGATTGCACTGAGCACGTGCAACAAGCCGTTAAACCTCTAGGTGTCCCTAGTAGGAGGAGTGTTGTCTCCTGAGGGTTTTCAGCGGATTACACCCACAAAATCCTATCAACTTAGCCCATTGACTTTTGTTCTCCAATTAGGTTTTCTAACAAGGAATTCTATTATCTTATACTTGTAAATTATCCACCCATATTCTTCACGCTTCCTCATTATTTAACTTAAGATTATATATGTTATGTAGACCTACTTAGCTTTCGGCATCTCTTAAGTTTTCCTTCTAGGGTTTCATCTCCACTTAGGAATTTCTATCAACTCTACTAAAGATACAAGTTCTATTCTTCATTCCTCTCTCTTATCTAAATTCCAATCACATACCCCCACGTGTGTGTATAAATCACCCCTACACTTGGAAATTCAAATCAAGCAATCATGCTCTCGTCCGTTGTCCAAAGTACTAATTAGTTGGTGAATGAAATTTGCTTACACATCCTTCATGCGACCGTTAATACTTCTTGAGGTACCAACGACCGATTACAAAATGCGCTTGCACTTTAAAGCGTACTTCCTAGTATGTTGGAGATAGTGCCCTCAGAGTCAATTATTGGATCACAGGCACGTGATTGCAATGATTGAGGGAGGACCTATCCCGGTACGACAGTCTTACTCGAGATGATAGTATGCTATCCGGTTTATCTTTATCATCGTGTACTGCTTTAGGTGACCTGACAGGTCATTATTGCACGTTGATAGAGCCCCTAGGATTCTTGCTTGACCACCAGCAGTATGAGGGCGATCATATAAGTGAGAGCTGGAGTCTATAAGCACATCCTTAAAAGGTCCCTAGTCGTGGGAGATTCGAGACAGGGCATCGATTCTCCAGAGTAGACTAGTGTATACAGTCGAGACCCCGACGAGGGGCGGTGGCCGGTCTCACAGGCCACTGGTGTCAGTTGGTTCACCTAAGATGTATACAGGTGCTCATTGGGTTATGAGTACACCGGACAGGACTCGCCGGGAACCTGCTAGTTGGTCTTATACCTGACGTCAGATAGCAGTTCCCTGGTGACATGTGTACAGGTTAGTTCATCGACCTGGGGATCGTCATTTGTCTCGTGTGAGTTCCCACTGTGCTTTGATTACTACCCTACCACGGCTCAAAGGAGTCGTGCAAACAGGTTTTAGTTGGGTACAGTCCCGAGCCACATGGAGGCAGTGAGCGGATCTTCAGGGGTTCGTCTCTCCCGGTATTGGGGGTGAGGTCGCGCTGTGTCTAGGAGAGCCATTACACGAAGTCCTTGGCCAAGGCAGGAGATTTACTGGTAGGTATTCCAGTAGTATCTCAGGGTGTTCTGGGCTACACTCCGACACGACTTGTACCGCTTTTGGGGGTCTGACTTTTACCCACCCCCTAGGCCCGCCATGCGATGCTCATAGACGAACGGACCGGACTGTACGGATATTGTCACTGACAGGCTCAGTAGGGTGTCAGGATGAGCTCGCTCATCGACGTCCCTTTTTGGTCAATAGCTGGTGGCCCGTTACGTATTGGCTTATACCTCTGACGTGCTAGTGGTTAAATCCACAGCCATAGTATTGACGAGTCTTTAGAGTCCACCACACATTCAGTTACTCAAGCTTTCGGGCGAAACGCTGTAGAGGCCGTATGGAGATATGGCAGGGTCCGATCAGATACGTGCGGTATTGCACGGATCAGGATCGGACGGTTTGTACTAGAGGCCGTATAGTTATATGGCAGGGTTCGATCAGATTCGTGCGGTATTGCACGGATCAGGATCGGACGAACATTACTAGCCGGCTTTGGTTTAAGCCGGATCCTAGTTTAGTACAGTGTAGATTTTGTCTCTTTGCATTTGTATCCGGACGGAATACAGATGCGGGTGTGTATGCACAGTTTCGGGGTTTTCCTGTAATTTATTACGGGACCAGTTTTCTGGAGTTGCCAGTTTGCATTCCGTTCCGGCCGGTTTTCGTTTGTTCTTTCCCGGCCGGACTTTTCCGATGGAGGGGGTTATTTGCAAGTTTGCAAATAACACTTTGTGGAGGGGTTTCTTGCAAATGCTTTGATTATGATGGCATCATTACTTTTGCACCATCACTTGCATTAATTGAGTTAAGGGAGGGTATGGGTTTGATGTAAGTTTGTTATGGTTGATGTTTTTGGATATGGTCACCATTTCTATCTCCTACACTCACCTCCCTCTTGTCATATACTTTGTCACCACCACCATTTCCAAAAGAGAAGGGGCCGGCCATAATTTTGGAGAGGAAGGAAAAATGAGAGAGTTTCATTTGGTGTGGGAAATTTATCATTCATATCATTTTTCATTGCTACCAAACTTCCCAAGTTCATTTCTCAACCTCATTCCTCCATCATGGCAACATAACCCCAAAGAGACATAGCACTACACATCCTACAGCAAGTCTTGGGCATGTCGACTTGCCAGCTTCATGCCCGAGTTGCCTCGGTATTGAGGCGGGAGCCCGTAAAAGATGCAGGCGATGTGGTGCCCTTCCGGCGAAGAGGCGACGACCGGAGTTTCCGCGAGAGATCGGGACGACGACGAGAAGACCGGAGGACTCGGATCACTCGGTATATCTCTAACCCGTCTTGTTGTTAGCTAGATCTAGTTTAATGGCCCGATCCGGGGTTTAGTGCGCGGTGGTGCCGGTTTGCTAAGTCCGCAAAATTTAAAGTTTATCACCGCTTCCGCATTTGGCCGTCGGTTTGACGGCCGGGGCGCCGCCGTGCACTTACAGTGGTATCAGAGCCTCGCCATTAACTTCGTCTAGTTTCGTTTGATGTGTTTTTCATTTCCGATCGACCAAAATTCCAAAACTTGCATTTTTGTTCACATCAGTTTTCTGTTGAAATTTTTTGGTCTCTAAAAATTTTTCAGGTTGTAGAAAATTGATGTACTAGAAGTTCTAAGACTACTGGAAAAATTCGACACAGTCAGTCGATCACTCAAGCGCGGAACCGCGGCCAAACCCACCCTTGGGCCGCGGTTCCGCCGCACATTGGTGTCCTCACTGTGTCCAATTTCTCCAGTGGGCTTCTGGGCTGATTTTAGGGGTTTTAGAATATTAAAATTGGGCCCAGATTTTCTGTGAGTGCTACAGTATTGCTTGGGGGCCCACTTGTTAATTTTTGATCGATCGGATATTTTAAACACATTATTTCACAGTATTTACATTATATCTGCGACCGTGAATGTCACTCGATCGGTAAATCCGGTCTAACTGCTATAGGCCGGTTAGACGGATTTGCGAACGTGACTTTCACGTTGATGTTCTGTGTTTTTGCTGTGATATTGCGGATCGGTCGTGAGGGATAGCCTGGATGCAATGCTAGTACAGTTTCTGTTGTATTATGTACATTTGATATTGCGGGGCGAGCGTCCGACATGTGGACTGCCGTCACTGCCTGTTTGTATTATTCTTTTGGGGCACGACCTAGTTGCGGTCGATGTACCCGTTGTATGTATTTTTTACTTTCTGTACTAGGATTGCCCCGCGGTGGGGTGCACGGATAGCCGGGTTCTGGAGGGCAACAAGCCCGCATCTCATGGCATTGGGACGGAGGGGGCTTCACTCCAGGATTGGCGGGCTATTCGCCGCACTCGTAGGGGGTACAGGTTGACCCAGGAGGGGTGCCCAAGTTACCGGATTCCGTGAAGTGCTGGACGGTCCATTCACGGTGCTGAAGGGGGCTGCCTCGCTTCAGGTTTTGGCGGGTGACTTGCCGCGCCCATAGAGGTCTAGGATTTCATTGCACAGGCTATCCACACGACCAGGGGAACGTCGGGTTTCAGTAGTGGCTCTGTGAAACCCGGGGATCCCAGATATCTGTATTGTTCTGTGATGCTGTACATTTCTGTGATGTTGCATTTTATTCACGCCTTGAGCGAATATAATATATTGGTATATATATTAGTAGATGTTGTATATGTTTTTCATCCGCGCTAGTCCAGTCCCCGCTCTGCCGTTAGTTAGCTAACCTAACGGGTGATGACGGAACCCAGTGGCGAATGCGGATGGCATATACGTACTTCAGTATATTTTCGTTCTTTGTGGTGTGATCAATTGATGGGACTGCATTGATTCTGATCAATACAAGATAAACAAACCTATTCTGATGTTGTTGGAACACTTTTCAAAAAGCTGTTATTGCAAGGACGTTCACTTTTGTTTTGCATCGTGGTATTCATTTGGAATATCCTGCTCCTCAGTCGACGAGGCAAGGGCCGAGATCCCTTCACCGGGAGTGACCCCTTGGACAGAAGTTTGCGTCAGGGCATTAACTTCACTATAGCCGATTACTTTTGCTTTGCACCGCGGTATTCATTTGGAATATCCTGCACCCCATTCTACGGGGAAAGAGCCGAGATCCCTTCACCGGGAGTGACCTCTTTAGTAAAGATTTTCGTCACTATATTTTCTAAAAAGCTATCCGTTCCTTCAACGATATCAAGTTCATTACATTAAAGGTTTTCGCCAGAAACCATTCGTAGCCCTCCGTCGTTTCAGACGGGTAGCACGTAGTATTCATGCTATGTTTGTTAGCCTTCGTCAAGGCATAGTGTTTGGTAGCTGCTTGTTGCCTTTCTGCAGCATAGATAGATGCGTTGGTTTGGGACAGTCGTATAGCCTTGTTGGCCTTTGTCAAGGGCTTGTGCGGGTGGGTTCAAATCAACCTGGAGAATGACGGGTAGAACTTGACATGTGACTTATGATTTGTTGGCCTTCGTCAAGGTCATAAGAGCATGGGGTAAAAATCACATCGGGAGTTTCAAAAGAACTGAAACTTGCCAGATATGCGCATACCTTCTGGAGTGTGATACCGTGAGCGGATTCCGTCACGTTATCATGCGATGATAGTTGGATCCCGATTCCCACTGATGAGTTGGTTTACTCCTCGGGTGACCCCGACTAATTCTTCTTTCAGGTTTGGCGGAGAATTTGAGGTACAGTGGGAGGTTTCCAGATTAGATAAATTGGTAACCATTCTGATCTTGGTTAGAGTGCACGCTGAGTGTTTCTTTTCTCTCTCTCTTTGGCAGCGTCCATTGACCCGACCCTAGACTTTGACTCAGTGACCAAGTTGACCGAACCTTCTTAACACAGGCTTTTGGATTGTCAGAGTTGCAGACCTCATTGCCACTCCTACTTTTACCCTTTTCTCCGGGACACCCCGTATTACTACGAACGTCCATTTTCATTGGACAAAACCATCGTATGGTTAGATACGAACTCGAAGGAATTCGAGGATGGTTTCCGGTTCTGGAGAAAACGGATAGGATTATTCAGTTGTCTTTTCCCTTTTACCTTCTCTCAAGTTGTGAGTACTCCTTGGTTTAGGAGATAGTACACCTATTATGCAAATTGGATAGTCTTCTTCCAAACCTTAGGCTGGTACCGACCGGTAGGGAATGAAGAAAACCAATTAGCCTAAACGGTGTGCAGAAGGTATTAAGATTAAGACAAAACTAAAGGGATTAGTAAGAGGGCAAAGTAAATTGCGACTGATATTCACGACCAAACCAAGTATTTCTTCGCCAATCCTAAATCACCTTTGTATTTCTCCAGGACACACCGTATCACTACGAAGATCCACAGTTTATTGGATACTCCATCGTATGGTTATATACGAACTCGAAAGGAACTTGTCCCAGTTCGGGGATGGATTCTGGTCCAGGAGAAATAGGAATAAGGTTTATTCGGGTGTCTTTTATCTTCACCTTCTCTCGCATTGCGAGTGTTCCTAGGACTAGGACAGTACACCCATTATGCTTATTGGATAGTCTTCTTCCAAACCATAGGCTGGTGCCGAACGGTAGGGAAGGAAGAAAACCAATTGGCCTAAAGGGGTGTGCAGAAGGTAATGACTAAAGACATATAAAGGGATTTGGAGAGCTGGCAAAGAATTATACGGTTATAGTTGTGAATCTGGATAATGGTAGAGGCATTACTAGGAATACCAGGATACCCCATCGAAACATTTCAATGTTTCAGTTCAACTGTGTACTGTTAAAAGAAAACTAATTTCCCGATTAGACACTTGCTCCAGGGTATGTATTTACCAGGATGATTCTCACATCTGTATGGTTTTACAGATGATGAGTGTGAGTAAGTTATTGGGAATTGGGTGATCATCCTCATTATATCGGGATTCGTTGTAATCGGTGATATTTGAGGAGATCACCTGGGCTGTTTGCCGGTCGGCAAATATTTGGTTTTGAATATCCGCTGTTGTGCACCAATTTCAAATTGATATATCTGTACGTCTATTTTCATAGAGTGAGATATACCTTTTGATATTATGTCGATGACATTTACCTATATCAGTGGATGGTTAGGTAAGGAGCATTAAACAGCGGTGTAATTCTTCTTAACCATAAGTACAGTTTTCAACCTACGACACACAGTGAAAGAGTTCTTAGACTCGGCGGACTTATACAGAGTATTGTATGTTGTCCAGTGTCCATTAGGACAGAGGGGTTGGTCCTCATACTATATTCTGTTTACTTTTAACTTCTCTAGTTCTTAGACGTGTGTTTCGTAGAAACACAGGGTCTAAATTTTGAGGAGTTATAGGTATTTGAATAGAGTAGAGAGCCAGGTGTAGCAAGTATCGGGATTCTTCAAGGTGATCGAAGATGTAGATACTTGTGTATGGTATTCAGTTAATAGTAATGATAAAGAGAAATTGCTTCTCTTTCAGGTTACTCATAATTGGAAGCATTCCTAAATTGAGTAACGCTGATCGGCCTCTCTCATTTAGTTGACATGCACTGGAGACAGCTGCATGATTTGAATCTGGTTCAATTAAATCAGTGCCTCTGGTTCTATATTGGATATAGTACAGTTCATATCTTAACATTGTTAAGGTACGGGAAGTTGTCCGGCTTATGATTAAAACCAGACTCTGGATAACTCAAGGCACGTTTCTGTAATGGCTGTTTGTGGGTTGACCCAGGCTATGACGAGGGTTGATTTTCTACCATAAGAAAGATCAATAGTGATATTGTTCTTGACTCGCCACAGTTTTAATAAAAATGGATTTTTTCAAAAACAGTAGTGGGAGTATGGTAGAACTGGAAGTGATTCCAGAACCGCAAACGATTACTGAAAATTTGATAAGGAACCTAAAGATTCAATCTGATTTGACATTCCATTGGCCACTCCGCAGATAAGGTGGGTAACTTCAGGCACCCGAGAGGTACTCCGGTAGCCTCAAGGACGGTGACAGGGAAGTTCTTGTTTACCCACACTTGCCATTGCTGTTGTTCCAGGCTGCGAGACCCGGTGGGAGGATGAGTATAGCGTCATTCTAAACTAGCTTTAGAAGTGCACATCTATATGACTCTTCCAGAGGGTTGTCGTAGTCAGTGGGAGCAGCGGAAGCATTGGTGGACATCAGGCTTATGTCTGTTTATAGACTAAAGCAGATATAGCGGAGTTAGATCATCTGTTTCTGATGTGACAGTCATAGGTTTGACGTCATCAGAATAGGGGATGGATCTGTTGAGAAGGTAGTAGGAAGTGATATTCCTATACTACGATCGGTTATACTTTGGTCGTCACACAGTGTTTTCTCCACATGGGACTTGGACATTATATCAGACATACTGGTTACTAGATCTATGGTTTTAGATCTAGATTTGGGTGGTTTCCCAATCAGGGTACTTTGACAGCATTCTAAGAGTATTTAGAATGGACGACTCCTGGCATGGTGGTGTACCTGCAGGTAATGGAGTCACCCTCTCTAAAGGTGTCTTACAGACTAAAGGGGAGAGGGATGTGCATGATTGGCCGATCACTTGCTCAGGCAATTGAGTCAATCATGAGATGTCAAGTACCACACCAGATGTTGTTCTTGCACTAGATGCAATAAGTTGACATTGATCCAATCCTGGAGAAACAATCGGAAGCAGTTTTAGAACATAAGTAAATGTTCTAAGGGATATGATAACGACAGCCTCATTAAGGAGACAGTTATCATTCCAGGCTTCCAAGGTGACATGGACGGCAGGGTGATCGTCAGAGTTATAGTTTTCCCTCTGACGAGGGGCAGTATTTTGGACAGGTGATCCAGGCAGATACTGAAGGAGGCATGGCGCAGGATACCGATTAAGTTCAGTTGACGATACAGTCTAAGAAGTTTGGATTTGGAGTTCATTTATGAGCTAGGTCCCATCAGGCATCCAGACATTCTAAGACAGGTATTGCTCATTTCGGGAGATGGTTTTCTCCGCGAACTTGAGATATAGAGAGACATAGAAAGAAACATCTAGGCGGATCCACTCACTGAGGCTATTCCTCGAACGCAAGAGTTTCGCAAACAGGCTTTATGAGACTGACTAGTAGAGGAGTTGGGTGTTCGGTATCACACGGGCTGTGAGTATGCGACATCGCAATAATTAGCCTTGAGTGCAAGTGGGAGATTGTTGGAGATAGTGCCCTCAGAGTCAATTATTGGATCACAAGCACGTGATTGCACATGATTGAGGGAGGACCTATCCCGGTACGACAGTCTTACTCGAGATGATAGTATGCTATCCGGTTTATCTTTATCATCGTGTACTGTTTTAGGTGACCTGACAGGTCACTATTGCACGTTGATAGAGCCCCTAGGATTCTTGCTTAACCACCAGCAGTATGAGGGCGATCATATAAGTGAGAGCTGGAGTCTATAAGCACATCCTTAAAAGGTCCCTAGTCGTGGGAGATTCGAGACAGGGCATCGATTCTCCAGAGTAGACTAGTGTATACAGTCGAGACCCCGACGAGGGGCGGTGGCCGGTCTCACAGGCCACTGGTGTCAGTTGGTTCACCTAAGATGTATACAGGTGCTCATTGGGTTATGAGTACACCGGACAGGACTCGCCGGGAACCTGCTAGTTGGTCTTATACCTGACGTCAGATAGCAGTTCCCTGGTGACATGTGTACAGGTTAGTTCATCGACCTGGGGATCGTCATTTGTCTCGTGTGAGTTCCCACTGTGCTTTGATTACTACCCTACCACGGCTCAAAGGAGTCGTGCAAACAGGTTTTAGTTGGGTACAGTCCCGAGCCACATGGAGGCAGTGAGCGGATCTTCAGGGGTTCGTCTCTCCCGGTATTGGGGGTGAGGTCGCGCTGTGTCTAGGAGAGCCATTACACGAAGTCCTTGGCCAAGGCAGGAGATTTACTGGTAGGTATTCCAGTAGTATCTCAGGGTGTTCTGGGCTACACTCCGACACGACTTGTACCGCTTTTGGGGGTCTGACTTTTACCCACCCCCTAGGCCCGCCATGCGATGCTCATAGACGAACGGACCGGACTGTACGGATATTGTCACTGACAGGCTCAGTAGGGTGTCAGGATGAGCTCGCTCATCGACGTCCCTTTTTGGTCAATAGCTGGTGGCCCGTTACGTATTGGCTTATACCTCTGACGTGCTAGTGGTTAAATCCACAGCCATAGTATTGACGAGTCTTTAGAGTCCACCACACATTCAGTTACTCAAGCTTTCGGGCGAAACGCTGTAGAGGCCGTATGGAGATATGGCAGGGTCCGATCAGATACGTGCGGTATTGCACGGATCAGGATCGGACGGTTTGTACTAGAGGCCGTATAGTTATATGGCAGGGTTCGATCAGATTCGTGCGGTATTGCACGGATCAGGATCGGACGAACATTACTAGCCGGCTTTGGTTTAAGCCGGATCCTAGTTTAGTACAGTGTAGATTTTGTCTCTTTGCATTTGTATCCGGACGGAATACAGATGCGGGTGTGTATGCACAGTTTCGGGGTTTTCCTGTAATTTATTACGGGACCAGTTTTCTGGAGTTGCCAGTTTGCATTCCGTTCCGGCCGGTTTTCGTTTGTTCTTTCCCGGCCGGACTTTTCCGATGGAGGGGGTTATTTGCAAGTTTGCAAATAACACTTTGTGGAGGGGTTTCTTGCAAATGCTTTGATTATGATGGCATCATTACTTTTGCACCATCACTTGCATTAATTGAGTTAAGGGAGGGTATGGGTTTGATGTAAGTTTGTTATGGTTGATGTTTTTGGATATGGTCACCATTTCTATCTCCTACACTCACCTCCCTCTTGTCATATACTTTGTCACCACCACCATTTCCAAAAGAGAAGGGGCCGGCCATAATTTTGGAGAGGAAGGAAAAATGAGAGAGTTTCATTTGGTGTGGGAAATTTATCATTCATATCATTTTTCATTGCTACCAAACTTCCCAAGTTCATTTCTCAACCTCATTCCTCCATCATGGCAACATAACCCCAAAGAGACATAGCACTACACATCCTACAGCAAGTCTTGGGCATGTCGACTTGCCAGCTTCATGCCCGAGTTGCCTCGGTATTGAGGCGGGAGCCCGTAAAAGATGCAGGCGATGTGGTGCCCTTCCGGCGAAGAGGCGACGACCGGAGTTTCCGCGAGAGATCGGGACGACGACGAGAAGACCGGAGGACTCGGATCACTCGGTATATCTCTAACCCGTCTTGTTGTTAGCTAGATCTAGTTTAATGGCCCGATCCGGGGTTTAGTGCGCGGTGGTGCCGGTTTGCTAAGTCCGCAAAATTTAAAGTTTATCACCGCTTCCGCATTTGGCCGTCGGTTTGACGGCCGGGGCGCCGCCGTGCACTTACAATATATAGATACAAATGGTAACTCATGCAGTAATAATGAATATGTAACAATAAATCAAACGAGTAAAGACGTGAGCACGAAGTAGCCAAAATGGATGTCTAATAGAGCAGGTAAACAGTAAAGTAGTAGATAGTATGTCAAGTGTGGTGAATCAATAAATAATGCATGTCAATGTCACTAACCTTATCAGTCTCTAAGTCTCACTGTCCAGGCCACTAAGCCTATCGTCAGTCCAAGTGTGAGAGTCAACCACTCGTGAGTATCCCCCACCCAAGGGTAGGACCCAAGGACAAGGGAACACGGGCCCGAGTCACTCACTAATAATCAGTGATATCCCTATGTATCTCCATATATCTCCATATGTGCCAGTATGGGACTCCCGAGATTCTGTTGAGCTCACACTCAAACTACCCCACACCCCGTGGTCTACATCAAACGTCAACCATAAACTCAAATACCGGTCGGTCCATGACAAGTCTGCGCGAGAACTGGAGACAGGATCTCCATCAAGCATGTCCCGACTGATACCCAAGATAAATGGACAGTGTTTGGTGCCTTACCTGTGACACCCATACAAGTGCTTTCATAATTGTCCCATACCAATTATAGTCACACTTATACACGTCCCACAGACGTCGACAATGCAATAAATCAATAAGATCCACTGGTTGTGTGCAAGTACGTGTCACTTTCACTTATCCATTCATGCTTAAACACTAATGTATTTGCCACAATCAAATGCTAAAACCTAACACTGGGTAATGCACATGATCACTAGGTTACCAATGCAATAACATATATGTAACGTGATGAGAATACGATAATTCAGGCATGATTAAGATGTCATAAGTCGGTGTCCTACCACTTGAATAATTTATCATAAATCCTACATGCAAAATTTAGCGAAACAATAAAAAGGGGGTAAGCAGTATGTCTAATTATCTATCCATCAAAATTTGTTTCACATTAATCGGGTTTCAGGATCACTAGATATGGCCATTTCATTTTAAGCGTTCACTGCTGGAAATCCGGTTTCAAAATCGGAAGTCCGTTTCGTAACGCATTTTAATCCCAGTTGGGATCAGAATTTAGCAGCACTACAGTTTAACGAAATTTAAGGTTTTCAATAAGGTTTCCAACGCATCAGACGGAATCTCAATCGTATCACTACGTCAGAAGATATACACTGTTCAACACTAGGGTATCAGTTCTGGTTCTGTTTGGGACTGCTATACGTCCCGTTCTTTTAAATTGCAGTTTAAATAGTAAACGATGATAAAAAGGGATGAAATCAGTTGCGTTATTTAGCTAACAGCTTCACCTTCAAAAAGGTATAGGGTTCCACAATATACAAGTTCAGACAACAATGATGTAAGCATTACGAGATAGAAATCAACAGCCAGAGCTGCCCTGGACTGCAGTCCAGAGCCGCTCTCCGAGCAAGTTCTCGCCATATTTTCAATACAGAAACAATTAAAAAATTTCATAGGGTTCCAGGTCGTCGAGTCGGCTTTGATTTTAGCCCTCGAACGCATCATTTCAATATGTACACAATTAATTATGATTTTAACAAGTTTCAGACGCGGGAAATATTCAGTTTTGGCGGGTGTAATAGGGGGTGATCGTTCAAGTCAGTATCGATTATATTTTCCAGTAAAATTTCACCACAATGCTTATTGCCACACGAGCCAGCATATATAATCAAGTTCCGTCAGTTTAATGTAAGGTGTTCGTTCGGGTTTTGCATCAAGCACCTATGTCATATAAGATTTCACGAGTTTTAAACACGGAATTAATAGGTTTTAGAAATGTAACAGTAATAACTAGCATGTGGCAAGTAAGGTACTTACCTCGGTCGCTTGATATGGAAGCGACGCCACTGCAGGGTTTGTCCCGATACACGGGACAGCGCGACGCTGGATACGGCGCGAGCGCGGTGCGCGGTGACCCGGTACTGGACGCGGTGGCGACACAGGCATGATACGGCAGTGGGCGTGGTCCTGGCTCGGTGCGTGGCACGGCGCGACACGAAACTGGGCCTGGTGATGATGCGGGCACGACGCAGTGCTGGGCCTGGTGATGACACGGAGGCAGGCATGGTGCAGCACGGGACCTGGTCCGGAGGTGGGCACGACACGACACAGGCGCGGCACAGCAACAGAGCACGGGGCGCGACACGTGAGTGGGTCTGCAGTGACACGGAGACTGGGCATGGGCGCGACATAGGAGTGGGTCCGTCACACGCACGGTACGGCACGGCAGCGACGGATGTGTGCGGCGTTGCGACGAAAGGCGTGTTGATGACGATGACGGCTTAAGGGATCGAGGCCACATATTTGTTGGCGACGTCGGTGACCCGAAAAACAGCAACAGCGATCAATGTAGGTGCTCGACGAAATGCCGAAGGGTGCAAAGGACGTGAGTTTAGCTTGTAGGCTCGGTTAAGGCTCCGGTGGCTTGGCTGCAGCGATGATGACGGTGATGGCATGCACGGGCACGACACACACGGAAGCAATAATAGCGGCAGCAATGGTGAGCCAGAGCACAGCACAACGACCGCAACAAGGTGACCTCAGTTCTGGGTCGTGGCGTCGGGTTTATGTGCTTGGAGTGAGAAGGGAGGCGGTGCTGGTGATGTCGAGGGGCTCGCTGGTGGTGGTTTGCGACGACGGTGGTGGAGCCGTTGCGATGACGGAGGGTGTGAACTTGAGAGAGAGGGGCTTGGTTGTTGGAGAAGGTGATGGCCGTGGTGCTCGGGTCGACGAGGAAGAGGGAGGTGAGAAGAGTGGCGATGAGAAGGTGGCGGATGGTCGGCGGTGAGGTGGCGACAGCAAGGAAGGAGTTCGAGGCATGCGGGGTGCAGGGGATGCTCGGTGGCGGAGGGTGTGCAGGGGGCTCGAGCTCGGCAGTGGGTTGGGTGTGCAGGCGAGGGGGTGGAGTAGTGGGTGAAGAGGAGGGAGAACGACGAGGAGATTCGGGTGGTCGTCGTCGTCGTCGGGGTGCAGTGGGTTGTAGGGAGTGCGGCTTGGAGTTTTGGAGAGAGGAGAGGTTTGAGAGAGATCGAGAGTGATGAGTGGGAGCGGGTTAGAGGGACAAGGGTAAGAGTGAAGCGTGCGCGGTCGTGGCCTCGAGCGTGGAAACGTGGTCGCGAGCGGGGCCGGGAATGTTGGCGACGTGGGGGGCTCGGGGGAAATGGTCGGGAAATGAACTACGAGTGGGGAAGAAAGGAAACAACGGGTCGGGTCGGGTTTACTGGCGCTGAGGGTTTGGGCAATGGGCTATGGAACGGGCTTGGGCTGGGATTTAGTTTGGAATATTTATTAAATTGGGATTTTGTTTGGGCTGGGCAAGGAAGGTGTTGGGCTTGGTGTTTCATTATTTTGCAAGGAAAAAGTGTGGGTTGAGCTCAGAATTAAAATTAAAGAGTAGGGGAAAAATGGGAAAAGGGAGTGGTGAGGGGACAGGCCGGGCTCGGAGTTAAATAAGAATGGGGAAAGAATCTTGGGGAAAATAAATAGGAAGTTTGGGCCGAGTTTTAGGGTAAAATAAAAGGGAGAAATAAAAAGGGTTTAGATAAATTAGGGCTAGGTTAAAACAAAATAATTCTAAATATAAATAATTAAATTTTGTAAATAGCGTTTTATAAAAAAATACGGATATTGGTGCGTAAAAGAACTGGGTATTATATCATACCACCCTTACAAAAATTTCGTCCTGGAAATTTAAAACAAGCGATAAGCTATATAAAATAACACGCGAAAAGCTACGACCTCGAACACTCACAAAAAGTGGTTTACTTAAAGCAGTTAAACAGGAAAGAAAAATCGAATGTCTAAGCAAGTATAAGGCCGAATCAACTGTAGGGGCAAACTATATGTACAAGAGAGAATAGCAATAACGAACAATAACATTCGAAGCATGCTAGATAAAATCGAAATCCTAAATATACGCATACGTACGTATATCAAAATAGCGTAGATAAAGGAATGGTATCAGGCATAACCATTTATAATAGCAAACTATAAGTATAATACCCGGGAAAACTAAAATAACAATAATAAAATAGTGAAGGATTTGTTGATAGGTTAAAACATTCTAGTATAATGTATCGATCAAAAAGAAAAATAAATTTTAAAATAACTTAGAAAATTCACATGGTAAAAATAAGAAACATAGCATAAAATAATATGTGCAACCTATGGTTGTGCTATCGAAAAAAAGGGAAAGATTAGTAGTGTACTCAACATGCATAAAACGGAAGTACATAATAACACGCACTTTTCGATACATACAAAATAATGAAAGATAAACTTTCGAATGACGATGTCCCCAAATATAGTTAGGGTAAAAGGAGATAGCACAAAGCGTATAGGGGCTAGCCAGTGTAGGGATTTCAATGGAGTAAGGCTCATTCAAAAGATCGGGGTGCGTCACTTTTTAATCTAAGCGAGGGTCAAAACAACACAGGGTGCAGGAGTGAGGGACAGTAATGAATCTCATGGGAAAAAGAAATGTATATGGGAAACAATCAAAGCATCAGGTGAACTAACAATCAAAAGATTAGCGAACTCAAAAATTTTATTTCATTCCATAAAATTCTAAACATGGCATTCTCGAAAAGTAAAAGATGGCCCTAAACTATTCATAGATTTTATTTGGCCAGAGGAGACAAAAGATAAATCACGTCAGTCGCGGTTGTGGAAATTCAGCAGGTTGCGGTAGGCTCGCGCGCTCAGATAGGGGCGTCCACTCCCATATCGCCTCGCAGGGATCGCCACAGGAAGTTCTTCTGCCATGGGGTCTTCTTCTTCTGGCCCTTCTTCCTCGGCTGGAGCTTCTTCATCGAGATCTGATTCTACGTGATCCTCTTCTGCTGGATCTTCCTCCATGGGATTTTCCTCCACTGGATTTCTTTCTATCGGGTCCTCCTCGGGATCTTCCTTTATCGGGTTCTCTTTGGGGTCCTCTTCATCGTCATCAGAGCCGCTGATTATGTTGACTTCTGGGGTCGCGAATCCCTCACCCTCGGAATCGCTGTTTCCGAAAATAACCTGTGGGCCGTTGATCTCGTCATCTGATCTTACCAGTATGTAGTCCGAGGAAACGCACGACCGTGTGTCCTCATCTAGAGGCGGCGCTTCTCTAAGGTGGGCCATGACCTGAAAAGAGAGAGTCATGATTAGACAGTGGGACACATTAAGAAGATAACCAAGGATACGGTAGCACAGGGATGGTATGTCGTAGGCAAGGACTGAAAAATTAAAATTTAAAAATGCTGATGCAATGAATGGTATAAATAAAGTGAGAAGCAAGAGAATGATACATACATCATAACTCAAACTTTTATTGCGTTCAACTAAAAGTTCAGCGGATAAGATCTCAAACAAAAAGAAAATATTTACGAAGGAGTGTCAATATTTTTTTTTAAAGCAGAAAACGCGATAACTCTTCTTGGATTTCTAGACCGCTGCAATCTCGTCACGCGAGTTGAATCCTGCGCTGGGTCCGTACTATTTCTTGAAGCCCGAACTATGAAATAACCATCACTTAGCAGAAGTGGAGAATGTGGACGAATCTCCTCCTTGTAGCTCCTTCCTTTTAGGGCAACCATTGATAAGATGTTCGCTGGATCCGCAAATCAGGCATTGCCCTTTGGCGCGGCGACAATCTCTTTGAAGGTGTCCTGGCTTCTTGTAGTATCCACAACGTTGAGTCTTCTGCTGCTTCCGTTGCTGGGGAACAAGTGGGCGCTTCATCTTCACCTCTTTTCCTTGTCTAACAGGGATCCCTTTACGATTGGAGGCTTCCGCTGGTGCCGGAGTCATCTGCCTTCTTAATCCTTCAGCTAACAGGCCGTTTGTTCGCTCCTGGGCCTCCTTCAGACTTTGCAGTGCATTCAGAATCTCTACGGTCTGATTCTGGGGAGTGAAGATAGAGGAAGAGTCGTTGGAAGACATGATCCTAAAACAACATTTTTAGGCCGGCATAAGATACAGGGGAAAAATCAGAACAAGATATAAAATTGACAATGAAACAAGAATATCGGGTGAGGTGAAACTCAATCGAGCGGAAAACAAATGTAGAACTCCAAGTCACCCAATAGAGTATAGTATTGTAACTACGCTGCAATTCATAATTACAACCACGCAACTCTACTAAGTCACCCAAAACCCTAGCGAAGGGATCAAAATGTATAGAAGAACACACTATGTGAATCAAGATCGAGAATAACAAATTTACAATCTAGACCAAAGGATGTCTTAGATTGCCAAGCACTACACGGAAACTGCAATCCCAAATGAAGCAAAACCTGGCTCTGATACCAACAAAACCATGTCACGCCCCGCTTCCCAAAATACGGAATACGGGGGGTTGATAAGACCAGCCATGCTCCTACGGTCAAGGAAATGCCCTTCCATAGTCACACTTCGGCTTCTAGCTTTACGTGGTAATCAGTAAACAATGCACGGGAAATGAGAAATGCAATAACTAAATCAAAAGAACTAACCAAGTGGAGATCAATGAAGTATAGCTCTAAGTCGCTGATCTAGATGTCCGCGATATCCTCGAGGTACGTCAGGTCCTGGTCCAGGCTAGATCCACTCTCACTCTGAGCATGCATACTCAGGTCGTCAGAGCGACACGATAGCAATATATATATAGATACAAATGGTAACTCGTGCAGTAATAATGAATATGTAACAGTAAATCAAACGAGTAAAGACGTGAGCACGAAGTAGCCAAAATGGGTATCTAATAGAGCAGATAAACAGTAAAGCAGTAGATAGTATGTCAGGTGTGTTGAATCAATAAATAATGCATGTCAATGTCACTAACCCTATCAATCTCTAAGTCTCACTGTCCAGGTCACTAAATCTATCGTCAGTCCAAGTGTGAGAGTCAACCACTCATGAGTATCCCCCACCCAAAGGTAGAACCCAAGGACAAGGGAACACGGGCCCAAATCGCTCGCTAATAATCAGTGAAATCCCTATGTATCTCCATATATCTCAATATGTGCCGGCGTGGGACTCCTGAAATTCTGTTGAACTCACACTCAAACTATCCCACACCCCGTGATCTACATCAAACGCCAACCATAAATTCAAATACCGGTCGGTCCATGACAAGTCTGCGCGAGAACTGGAGACAGGATCTCCATCAAGCATGTCCTGACTGATACCCAAGATAAATGGACAGTGTTTGGTGCCTTACCTGTGACACCCATACAAGTGCTTCCATAATTGTCTCATACCAATTATAGTCACACTTATACACGTCCCACAGACGTCGACAATGCAATAAATCAATAGGGTCCACTGGTTGTGTACAAGTACGTGTCACTTTCACTTATCCATTCATGCTTAAACACTAACGTACTTGCCACAATCAAATGCTAAAACCTAACACTGGGTAATGCACATGATTACTAGGTTACCAATGCAATAACATATATGTAACGTGATGAGAATACGATAATTCAGGCATGATTAAGATGTCATAAGTCGGTGTCCTACCACTTGCATAATTTATCATAAATCATACATGCATAATTTAGCAAAACAATAAAAAGGGGGTAAGCAGTATGTCTAATTATCTATCCATCAAAATTTGTTTCACATTAATTGGGTTTCAAGATCACTAGATATGGCCATTTCATTTTAAGCGTTCACTGCTGGAAATCCGGTTTCAGAATCGGAAGTCCGTCTCGTAATGCATTTTAATCCTAGTTAGGATCAGAATTTAGCGACACTGAAGTTGAATGAAATTTAGGTTTTTCAATAAGGTTTCCAACGCACCATACATAATATCAATTGCATCTCTACGTCAGAAGTTATGCACTGTTCAACACTAGGGTATCAGTTCTGGTTCTGTTTGGGACTGCTATACGTCCCGTTCTTTTAAATTGCAGTTTAAATAGTAAACGACGATGAAAAGGGGTGAAATCACTTGATTTATTTATCTAACAGTTTCACCTTCAAAAAGGTATAGGGTTCCGCAATATACAAGTTCAGACAACAAAGTTGTAAGCATTACGAAATAGAAATCAACAGCCAGAGCTGCCCTGGACTGCAGTCCAGAGCCGCTCTCCGAGCCAGTTGTTGCCATATTTTCAGTACAGAAACAATTAAAAACTTTTATAAGGTTCTAGGTTGTTGAGTCGGTTTCGATTTGAGCCTTCGAACGCATCATTTCAATATGTACACAATTAATTATGATTTTAACAAGTTTCAGACGCGGGAAATATTCAGTTTTGGCGGGTGAATAGGGGGTGATCGTTCAAGTCAGTATCGATTATATTTTCCAGTCAAGTTTCACCACAATGCTTATTGCCACACAGGCCAGTATATATAATCAAGTTCCGTCAGTTTAATGTAAGGTTTTCGTTCGGATTTTGCATCAAGCACTTATGTCATATAAGATTTCATGAGTTTTAAACACGGAATTAATAGGTTTTAGAAATGTAACAGTAATAATTAGTATGTAGCAAGTAGGGTACTTGCCTCAGTCGCTTGATATGGAAGCGACGCCGCTGCAGGGTTTATCCCGACACACGGGACAGCGCGATTCGAGCGCGGTGCGCGGTGACCCGGTACTGGACGCGGTGGCGACGCGAGCGTGATACGGCAGTGGGCATGATCCTGGCTCGGTGCGTGGCACGGCGCGACACGGAACTGGGCCTGTGATGATGCTAGCGCGACGCGGTGCTGGGCCTGGTGATGACGCGGAGACAGGTACGGTACGGCACGGGACCTGGTCCGGAAGTGGGCACGACACGACACAGACGCGGCACAGCAACTAAGCACGGGGCATGACACGTGTGTGGGTCTGCGGTGACACGGAGACTGGGCACGGGCGCGACACGGGAGTGGGTCCGTCACACGCACGGTATGGCACGGCAGCGATGGATGTGTACGGCGTTGCGACGAAAGTGTTAGGCTTACCTAGCACCCTATGTAGAGTTTGGAAGCATCACATGTCACAAAGTTCAAGTTTTGATGGTGCTAAGCAAGCATACAAAGGATCTTATCCTAGAAAAATTAGGGTTTATGATTTTACAAGCGACAAAGGCTAGGGTTTCGAGAGTACAACCTTTGTAGCTCCCTTCGCTAGACATTTTGGCCTCTTGAGTGTTGGAAGAAGGTCCTCTTATAGTCTTCTCGCGTTCACGACGATCCACCCGAAGCTCCTAGTCCAAGCTTGCGACTTCACTTTTCAAGATGAGAAATGAAGAGAACACTCTAAACAAGTTGGCTAAACTTGTGTAGAATGATGTTGTGGTTATGATTCTCACTTCAAAAACCTTTCTTGATGTGTGTTTTACTCACTAGAAGAAACTAGAGAGCAAAGGAAGAAGGAGGAAGAAGATGATGGCTTTCTTTTTTTTTCTTTTTAACAAGAGAAAAAAATGATAACTCATATGAAGTAAAAACAAAATATATGTATATATTTTTTCCAATCCTCATCTCAAACCATGGTTAGATGATGGAGACATTATTTAACATGATTTTAAAACACAAAGAGAAGGATAACTCATGGTTAGAAGTAGGTGAGCATGGTTAGGTTTAAAGAAGAGTGTAGAAGCTAAGCAAGAATTATCCTTTTCTTTATTCCTTTTGTTTTAAGCAAAAATCAAATAATAATCCATTCATTTAACCATGGTGTGAGTCTTATATTGCCACCATTTTCCATGTGTAATCAACCATGATAGATGCTGTATGTATGTATGTATGTATGTATGCACATCCATATGTGCATGAAACTAAAAGAAAGATAGAAAAACATACATGCATGCATACATCCATCATATACAAGAAAAGGTTTTAAGTGAGAAAACTAATGGTTAAATGATAAATCAACACTTGATTTATCAATCCGGCCATATCACATATGACCCCACCAAAAGCAAGCCGCCCGATCAATGTTCGGTATCCTATACGCGCATTTTAATCGGGTCCATGCGCATATCGCATACGCGCACCACAACGTTTCGCCTGGACTAGGTAACTCCTTTGTGGGACTCTAAGACTCGTCAATACGCCGGCAGTGGGTGATGATCATATCAAGCACCCCCAAGCCGCAAGCGGTCAGCTAAACGTAACGGCCACCTGGGTATTGAGCGATCAAAAAAAAAACAAGCTAACCTGCTACAACTCCCGTCGAGCCAACCGGCAACACTACCGTACAGTCCGGTCTCTTCGTTAGATATGCTGCATATCGAGCCTAGGGATGGTCACGTCGACCCCAATAACTCAATAAATCATGCCTGTGAATGGTCTATAACAGATCGAGAAACTACTGATAACACTTATCAGCAAATCTCAGCAGCCCTGGCCAGGGACTTACTGATATAACCAGTCGGGCACAGCACAGCATCAACTCCCAATACCGGGAGAGACGAAACCCCTCCTATCGCTCATTGCCTTCGTGTGTCTCGGGACTGTACCCAACGGCCACCTGTTTGCACGACTCAGTAGAGCCGTGGTAGGATGGTAATCAAAGTACAGTGGGAGAACACACAAGACTCTATGACGATCTCGGGTCTACAGACTAACCTGTACCAGTGTCACCTGAGAACTGCTATCCGACGATAGATATAATTCCATATAGGAGTTCTCGGTGAGTCCGTCCAGTGTACCCAGTCACCACTGAGCGCCCGTATATGATCTTGATGTCAAACATCGATGAATATGGGAACATTCATCGCCCATCGTATGGGTCCAGTATCATATACGCTAGTCTACTCTGGTATATCAATGCCCCATCTCGATATACCTACGACTAGGGACTTTCCAGGATATGCTTATAGACTACAGATGTCCCACTAGTATGATCTCCATCATAATCACAGCAGTCAAGCCGATATCCTCAGGGCTTTATCAGCATGTATGAATGAATAAAAGCATGATCAAATCAACATGTCAGATAAAGAAGAACCAGATAGCATACTATCATGTCGAGCAAGAATGTATACTGAATATATATATACATGTACAAATACATCCACTATCATATAATGGCCTCTAGGGCATACATATATCCAACAGAAAGGCGTGTTGATGACGATGACGGCTTAAGGGATCGAGGCCACAGATTTGTTGGTGACGTCGGTGACTCGAAAAGCGGCAACAGCGATCAATGTAGGTGCTCAACGAAATGCCGAAGGGTGCAAGGGACGTGAGTTTAGCTTGTAGGCTCGGTTAAAGCTCCAGTGGATTGGCTGTAGCGATGATGACGGTGATGGCATGCACGGGCATGATACACACGGAAGCAATAATGGCGGCAACAATGGTGAGCCAGAGCACAGCACAACGACCGCAACAAGGTGACCTCAGTTCTGGGTCGTGGCATCTGGTTTATGTGCTCGGAGTGAGAAGGGAGGCGGTGCAGGTGACGTCGAGGGGCTCGCTGGTGGTGGTTTGCGATGACGGTGGTGGAGCGGTTAGGGTGACGGAGGGTTTGAACTTGAGAGAGAGGGGCTTAGTTGTTGGAGAAGGTGATGGCCGTGGTGCTCGGGTCGACGAGGAAGAAGGAGGTGAGAAGAGTGTCGACGAGAAGGTGACGGATGGTCGGCGGTGAGGTGGCGACAGCGAGGAAAGAGTTCGAGGTGTGAAGGGTGCAGGGGATGGTCGGTGGCAGAGGGCGTGCAGGGGGCTCGAGCTCGGTGGTGGGTTGGGTATGCAGGCGAGGGGGTGGAGTAGTGGGTGGAGAGGAGAGAGATGTGAGGGAGAACGACGAGGATATTCGGGTGGTCATCGTCGTCGTCGAGGTGCAGTGGGTTATGGGGAGTGCGGCTTGGAGTTTTGGAGAGAGGAGAGGTTTGAGAGAGATTGAGAGTGATGAGGGGGAGCGGGTTAGAGGGACGAGGGTGAGAGTGAAGCGCGCGCGGTCGTGACCTCGAGCGTGGAAACGTGGTCGCAAGCGGGGCCGGGAATGTTGGCGACGTGGGGGGCTCGGGGGAAATGGGTGGGAAATGAACTACGAGTGGGGAAGAAAGGAAACAACGGGTCGGGTCGGGTTTGCTAGCGCTGAGGGTTTGGGCAATGGGCTGTGGAACGGGCTTGGGCCGGGATTTAGTTTGGAATATTTATTAAATTGGGATTTTTTTTGGGCTGGGCAAGGAAGGTGTTGGGCTTGGGGTTTCATTATTTTGCAAGGAAAAAGTGTGGGCTAAGCTCAGAATTAAAATTAAAGAGTAGGGGGAAAATGGGGAAAGGGAGTGGTGAGGGGACGGGCCGGGCTCGGACTTAAATAAGAATGGGGAAAGAATCTTTGGGAAAATAAATAGGAAGTTTGGGCCGAGTTTTAGGGTAAAATAAAAGGGAGAAATAAAAAGGGTTTAGATAAATTAGGACTAGGTTAAAATAAAATAATTCTAAATATAAATAATTAAATTTTGTAAATAGACTTTTATAAAAAAAAAATACGGATATTGGTGCGCAAGAGAACTGGGTATTACAGTGTCAAACGTGTGCTCGTCTGGCAATTCGCAATTTAAGGGTGAATCGGCAGCTATCGGATGCTCAACAAGGAAGTCAGCGATGGTCTGGCCTTTCACTGCCATGAGAGGTCGGTATGTTATCGAGAATTCCATTAAGAGTAGGGCCCATTTATCGAGCCGTCCCGTTAGTATGGTTTTTGACATCAAATATTTGAGGGGATCCACTTTTGATATGAGATGGACCTCATGCGCCGAAGCATAATCCCGAAGCTTCGTTATAGTGAAGATTAACGCCAGTCAGTGTTTTTCGATAGGGGAGTAGTTGTTTTCTGCCCCTAGGAGAACTCGACTCAAATAGTAGAGGGCTATCTCCTTCTCTTAGTCGTTTTCCTGTGCCCATAGTGCGCCTAAGGAACCTTTAAAGGCGGTTGTGTACAGGATGAGGGGCTTTCCCTTTACCGGAGCGGACAGTACTGGCGGATTCTGCAGGTATTGCTTGATTTCGTCCAGTGCATTTTGGCATTTACGATCCCAAACGAACGGGGTTCCCTTTTTCATCAGGTGACTGTAGGGACGGTATTTTCCGGAGAGATTGGCTATGAACCGTCAGATATACGCGAGCTTCCCTTATAGAGACCGCAATTGTTTTAAAGTTCTTGGAGTGGGCATTTCCATAATCGCCTTGATCTTCGATGGATCTATTTCAATACCCCGGTGTCGTATGATGAACCATAGAAATTTGCCTGAGAATACTCCGAATGCGCATTTCAGAGGGTTAATCTTTAGGTTCTAGTTACAAAGTCGTTGGAACACTATTTTCAAATGCTCTCGGTGTTCCTCGTACGATTTGCTTTTCACTACGAGGTCATCGATATAGCATTCGACCATTTCATGTATGAGATCATCGAAAATCTTTGTCATGGCCCTCTGATAGGTAGCGTCGGCGTTCTTCAGACCGAAAGACATCACTTTGTAGCAGAATATGCCCAGAGGAGTCCTGAAAGCGGTATACTTCTGGTCTTCAGGATGCATCTTTATTTGATTGTACCCCAATGATCCGTCCATGAAGGAGAAGACTTCGTGAATGGACGTGTTATCTATCATCAGCTCGGTAACCGGTACGGGAAAGTCATCCTTCGGACAGGCTTTGTTGAGGTCCCGAAATTCCACATAGATGCGCATCGTCCCATTTTTCTTCATCACTGGGACAATGTTGGCGATCCAGTCAGGGTATTGAACTTCTTGGATGAAGCCGGAGTCAATTAGCTTCTTGACCTCGGCGTTGATACTCATTTCAAGTTTGAGCTGCATTCTTCTTGGTGCTTGTTTGACTAGCTTGACGTCCGGAGATATCGCCAATTTATGCACAGCTATTTCTGGATCTAGCCCTGGCATCTCGGAATAGTTCCATGCGAAGTAGTCTTTATACTGCATGAGCATATCTTTTGGCATATCCACCTGCTTATTAGACAACAGCTCACTGACGAACGTTGGCCGTGGGTCGTTTGCCGTCCCCATGTTGATTTTGTTCAGGTTGTCGTGTAGGGTGTTTTTCGTCACCCCATTGAGATGGGAATACGCGCGCGCTTGTCAGGCGTACTACAGATTCCCCCTGCCTAGGGTAGGCCGGGGTTTAATGATTATGGGGATCCGAATCTCCAGCAGCCGCGGACTAAGCTGCCGTTAATTACCCCCCCGCCTTTGGGGCGAGGGAACCTCCGATTGACGGGTCAAACTGGTCATGCGAACTCAATGTGCAGTGTACGTGTGTTGTGTTTTGGAGGGGGGTTTAAATATATCGGGAGCCACGCAGAGTTTTTACGGGGACAGTGTCGTGGAGTATGTGTATGTATACATTTTTATACATATGTATATATATAAAAAAGGGGGAAAAGACATCCAAAGGATGCGTGGGGCCAACGCCTGGGAGCTTGAGCGCAAGCGCGCCACGTGTCGGCACGCGGGCGCTTTGCGCTCGAGCGCAGAGCGCTGGAGCGCAAGCGCGCCACGTGTCGGCACGCGGGCGCTTTCCACTCGAGCGCTAGCGCACCAGCGAGGAAAAGGGGGTTTTAACTCCCGGAAATTCTCTGAAGAGAAAATAGGGTGGAGTTAAACTCCTAAGATGCTTTGGGTTAAGGAAATGGGTCCTTCTTCCTTTACTGGCCGGATCTTGGAGATAAAGAGATGTGAGATTTAAAATCTTTTCTTTTTGAGATCTGATGGCAGATCTGAGTTCCCCTTAATGGGTTTTGTGGTGGAAAACTATTTAGTTTTGAAAAAGGAAGAGTAAAACTCTTGATTTAATTCAAAAGAAAGAAGAAGGTTTTGGAACCTTGAAGAAGAAGAAAAGATCTCAGATCTGAAACTTTTTTTGGAGAGATAAAAAGTTGTTGAGATATTTCATTATCTTTGCCTTTATAGGCTATACACTTTACACATAGCCCCTTGGGCTTCACAAAATGGCATTTTGCCTATCCCATGGCTCATGTGCCATTTCTTTTTGCACATAAGCCATGGGCTTTACAAAAATTTGGCTTTATGCCTATTTTTCTTACATTTATCCATAAAATAAAATAAAAGAAATGCAACAAAATTATTTATTACAAAATTTTTATCTTGGCATGGGGGGAGGCCGGCCGCTTCATGTTCGGGCTCGACCCGGGCATGGGCCCACTGGATCTGGGCTTGGGCCCACTTGACTTGGGGTTGACTTTGATTTTGACTTGGTCAACCGGGGTGTAAATTTTTACCCCAACATGTCCGCCATGGTGTGTATCCCATCTTCCAATTCTTTTGGCGCCGGTAGAAATTCTGAGATCAACTCATCTTCATCCTCATTTTCGAAGCACCAGGAGAGGTCATCCATATTCTTGTGCACTCATTCTTCCGACAGCGTTATCACGTGACAGGTACAAGATCGTTTCCAAGACTGATATTGATCTAGTTCTACTCTCGCTATATACGTTGCTTTTGGCATATGCTTTTGTGGTGGGGCTACCCTCCAACTGTTGGATAGAGCAAATCTGCCGAGTTGATATTAGTCTTCGACCCAGTTTTTGAAGGTGAAGCAGTCTTCAAGAGGATGTCATATCGCTCGGTGATAGGAGCAATAATCCGGGTGATGAACCTCATTTGCTTGATCGGGGTGCCGAGACTCAGGGAGTGTCATCATTTGATATTTCATGACAAGATCAAAGATTCTCCTTGTCTTGTCTAGAGGGAAAGAATATGCTCGACCCATCTTTTTCATAAGAGACGGATTCCGGCTGACCTTTTCTCGATCGCATGAGCTTTTGGATCCGTTTTGCCGCTGTCGAACGTTTTTTCCGTTCTTTAACTTGTTTTTGCCTCCGCGTTGGACCTTTTTCTTGTCTTGGGAATGCATGGCGGGCTGACGGTGGAGGGCATTGTCATCCTCCGTAGCCTTCTGAAGGAAGCGTTGCGTCTTGGCTTTCTCGTAAATGGCCATTTCGCGGCTGTGGTCGTTCTGAACCTTTTGACTCGCTTCCCTTATTAGCTTGTCCATCTGTTCTTCAAACGACGGACTCAGCATTTTTATGGCAGGAACTCGTTCTGGTTCAGCGTCAGCGTCTTTTAAAAGAGCACCCCCTTCTTCATCGAGGTCATTTATGCCATGGCAGCCATGGAATTGCTCCCGTTTCTTAGACTGGACATATCCAAGCCCAATCGTTTCCATTTTTCCGTTGGGCAATTTTCGCTGAGTTACGGGGACATTCCAAATCCTGTTGTAGAACTGATCTTGTCGAGGAGTCTGTTTGAAAGGTACGCCTTGGCATCTTAATAACATTCTCAATCCCTCCGTGTAGTATCTGGGCAGACGGATGGGTTGGAGCCTGTCAAGCGCTGGTTCGGCACTGCGCCAGACTTCTCTGTCGACTTTGGCTTCCCCGGATCGATAGAATAGGATCGCATTTTCACCTCTTCGCCTGGGAGGGACGTAGAATGTCTGTAGCTCTTGCACGCTATATGTCTCAAGCGCATCAAGTTCTCTGTAATGTTGCTACGGAACCATGGCGATTTTCAAACTCTGATCATCTCTAGTGAGGGCCTGCATTGATGGATGGACTGAGAACACTGCATTGATTTCGTCTTCAGAGTCACTACCAAAGACCAAAATAGGGGTAGATAGTCCCGGCCTATTGCATTGGGGCGGCCCCAAATAGACCATCTCTTCTTCCTCCTCGGTATTGCTCCCGAAGACCGGAATAGTGGTTATAGCTTTTTGTTTATTCTCCGGTTTGCGACATCTTTCCATGTCTTCGAAGTCTGGTAAGAAGTATTTGGTATCTTCATATTTGCGGACTTCATTTACGGAGAATGGGTTCAGCTCCCCTGTAACTGTGTACGCGAACCCGTCTTTGAAGTACTTCATACACTGATGTTGTGTAGAAGGGATGATGTTGTACTCGTGTAACCAAGGTCGGCCGAGCAAAGCGTTATAACAAGTCTTGGCGTCAATAACATGGAACTTGATGTCAGTGACGAGCAGCCCGAAGCGTAATGTCGGTATTACAAACCCGAGCGTTTGTGATGATTGGGAGTCAAAACCCGAGATGGTAATTTTATCCCGAGCCAAGTGTTGTACATTCATGCAAATCTCCTTCAACACTCTTATATTGAGAAGGTTGACGGAGGACCCGTTGTCGACTAGGATCTTACCTATCTTGATGTCGTAGCAATACCCAGTGACATATAGAGGACGGTTGTGCTCGCACATTCCGGGGAAGAGATCTTCATCGCCGAATGTGATGTCAGCTGTATGAACTTCTGCCAGCTCGTCCTTCATCTTTTCTTCCGTAAGGAAAGATTGGGACTGATCGGGCTCTTGTAATGCTTTGATCACGGAATCTCGTGCCTCTTTAGACAGGAGAAGGGCATCCAAAATGCTTAATTGTGAGGGTATCTTTCTCAGATGTGTCAGGACGTTGTAATCCACCTTATTCTTTCTGAGTGGGTCCTTGGCTATGAGCTCTTCGATGACTCTATCATCGAGGGCAATCTCCTCAGCGACTTTTTCTTTCCCTTTGTCTCTTTTGCCCAAACCTGTGTTTGAAGGTCCGGGATTCTTTTCAGGCAACGTACGATTATGCAGCTGAATGTTATCATAGTTCTTCATCTCTTCTTCTTTTTCAGTGGTGGATTCCTTGAAGAGAGGGCCGAGGGATATTTCTTCGTCAGAGTCGCTCCCGAAGGTAAGAACTTGAGATTTTACGCTTTTCGAACTGGTATCAACCATATGATAGGTGTTAGTTGTTTCTTCTCGCTTGTCTGTCGCGCTTCTTTGTTCCTGACGGGCTTTACGCTTCATTCGCTTGAAGTGTTGTTGATGGGCAACATGTCCCTGCCACCACTTCTTGAAGGCAATACACTCTTCGGTGGGGTGCGTGACCTTCCGATGGTACAAGCAGTAGTTCGGATGTACATTCGCTTCGTCGCGACACGTACTCCCGGGAGTATTTCCTTCGAAAGGAGGCAGCTTCATTCCCATTGACAGAGGTTTGGCTAACTGCTTCCCTATCTTGATTCTACTCTTGCTGGTGGCAGGGGCACTTCGATCTGGCTGAGGTACTTTATGGCTTCTCATTACTGGAGCTTCTTCAGCCTGACGCCGACGCTTAGCCTTCTCGTATATGGCTGTTTCACGTCCTCGGTCAGCTTTGCTCTTTCGGAGGGCTTCGTTCAGCAGCCTGTAGATCAGGTCGTCTGACGGTTCCAGGGATTTTGGTTCCGGATTTGCCCCCAGCTTCTCTGTGTTGCTTTCTAACGCTGAGGGAGTTTCTTTGTTATTCACTGACGAATGAGATATCACATGGCAGCTTGCCACGTAATCCTTGGGTTCTTCTGACGAATCATCTCCTTCATCAATGTCCCTGTTTCCGTTTTCAAGAACACGCTTGAGGAATTCTTCCAGTGTGACCAGGGTCCACGCTTTTTGGTTGTATTCCTCCAATGCGTCAATATATCTTTGCAGATCCGTACGATTATCGTCGGGCTGCGCAGGCTTCTTGACCTTATTCTTTTTCTTTGAAGACTTCGGAGGCTTGGCTTAGAGGTTTTGCCTATCGTTACCAACTTTCGGCGTTGGGCACGATTTCAGCATTCCGTCCATAATCTCAGGCTCCAGCGGGCTTTTCCACCTAATCGCTGGACATGCTTGAAGGTCCTTCAGCAATCTTTTAGCTTTAGCCGAAAGGACAACTTCCCACTGAGCTCCCTTTACAAATGAGCATGATGCCCCCGGCGTATCTACCTTTTTAGGAGCGTGCTGCTGTGGCGGGTTTACCTTCCAGTTTTCAGACAGCGCGAATTTTCCCTGTTGGTGCTGGTCTTCAACCCAGTTTTTGAAGACGAAGCAATCTTCGATTGGGTGGCCCACTATTCGGTGGTAGGGACAGTAATTGGGATTGTTGATGTCGCCCGGTTGCAGTGGGCGTCTCGGATCCGGCAGAGTGATGATCTGTTACGCACCGCTAGTTCGAACAGCCTTCTCGTTTTATCCCGAGGGAATGAGTAAAGACGTCTCAACTTTTCTCCGAGTGATCGCGGTTTATCATTTTGGCGAGCAGCTGGTTTCGAATCACTCAGCTGCTGCTGAGCGTTGGCAACGAAGGTAGCTTTCCCTTTACCCTTTTCATTTCAAAGCTCAGTATTTTAGGAGGACGGTTTATGGCCCATCTGGTCCATTTGGGCCAGCTTGTCGATCAAGGCTTGGAAAGTGGTCGGCTTGAAGAACATCATAAATTGGGATATAGTTGCCTGCGGATCAAGGGTCCCCACGAACATGCCCACGACAGGAGCCTCTTCTATGCATTGTTCGTATCTCGACCTTAGGTTCCACCACCGAATTGCATACTGAACCCAGGTCTCTCCTGGCTTCACCCTGGCATTGATCAATGCCGTGATAGGGGTGCGTTTGCTGGCGCTTGCGAAACGCTGGGTGAATAGCAACTCCATTTCTGTGAATGTTTTGATGGAGTTATTCAGAAACTCTGAGTACCATTCAAATGTCGTCTCCGCTAAGCTGCCGACGAACTGGCGAAGTAGCAATTTATCGTCGCCTCCTGTATTGCCGCATAGAGCCCTGAACTGAGCGACGTGCTGATGGGGATTGCTTGTCCCCTTATATACGTGGAATTTAGGGATCGTATATCCCGGTGGGTACTTAATTTGATCATACCAGCCTAGATATGGTCACCCAGTTCTAACGACTTGGCATGCCACTTCGTTCGCTTGATGGGCTCGTATTTGTTGAGCTATGTAGTCATCAAAGCTAGCTTTGGAGATCGTCTCCTCTCTAGCTGTTAATAAAACCGAAGGAGGGTTTGATGTCTTTCCTCTGTCATCTTCAATGATTATTGGAGGGTCTTCGGCCGGAGGATTCGGTTGGATCATCATCCCAACCATGTCTTGGAACAGCAGCGCCATCTGTTTTATATTAGCCGCTTGTTCCGCGGCCTCTATATCCTTCTTTTCAAGAATTTTCCGTAGGAAGTCTGTGTCGGTCTCCTGCTCTTGGCTTTGTTCCGACGATACTTCTGGGCTTTCTTTCTGCCCAGTGAGTGCGGCCATTCTTGTCAACATTTCTTGGAGCTTTTGTTGTTGCTCCTGAGCTTTCGTCACAGACCGTGTGAGTGGTCGATGACTCATGGAAGCATGACTATCCTCTTTTCCGGATGCCATGTAAACGGTATGCACTACCATGCCCCCAGACTTGGGGCGTTTGGATCCATCATGCTCAGAATTTGTCGTCGGTGGTGGTTAATTCTCTGGCCTTCTCTTTTTGTGGGAGGCCGAAGTTGAGAGAGCCGTTGCAGCGAGCACCCGTGCAGACGATACTTTCCATGGCATGACGGCAGGATAGTCCTCCCCTTGCCGAGCCTTTGTTTTCTTCAGTCGGCGGGAGTAATCTTTGTCGATTACAGATTCTTGGACTCTCCATCAGACTCTATGGATTTTGGAGGACAGCTGCTGAGGGGGCTGCTCCGGCTTCGCTTTAGTAACATTTTCAGCGGGTAAAGGAGACCTTTTTAGTACGGCAATTGGAGAGTTCTTGCGCACCCTCCTGAGCAGCTCAAAGCTGTTCCTAGTTGGAACAGCAGCATCAACTTCTACCATTGAAGTTGGTGGGGTAAGTCCAGAAGGGGAACTGCCCCCAGCTTTCCTTACTCGGTGCCAGTGACGATGTCAGGCATGTCGTGTATCCCGGATCACCTCTATCGTTGGAGTAGCTTCGTCATGCCCCCTGCTTTGAGGAGAGGCTGTTATTGGCACCAGCCTATCAAAGACTGACATCAGCTGGGAAGGAATGGTCAACCTGTCGAAGGACGACTTTCGAATAGGGGAAATAGTTTGGACGACTTCACCTGCAGCAGGAGTTGGATAGCCTTCTCCGGTATTGCGAGCTTCTTCGCGGGCCCATTTGAGCTTAGGCTCATCCTGTCGATGACTGAGGCAGTAGACTTGGACGACCCATTAAGAGGGGCCGCGATAGTTGCAAGCCGATCGAAGACCAACTTCTTCGGAGCTTCCTCTGATAGAATCGGGACGCTGAAACTTGTTGGCGGGATCATGGTCCCAAAGAACAACCCAGTGGTGGCCTGTGTCACCTGCTCCACCAATATTGCGAAGATGGAGGCCGCTTGAGGCCCGTAAGTTACTCCTCCAGATGGGACGGAGCAAGAGTTGTTGTTGCAGGTACATTTGGAAGCCATTGATCTTCTTTTCTCTGCACAGGAGCAAAACACCAAATCTCGGTACCTCGACTCCAGGGGCAACCATATTAAACCGCGATTTGTTCACGAAACACGACACACGAAGTGTGGAGTGGAAAGAGGAAGAGGTCTCACCGAGCGTGCCAGAATCTGTTTACCGCCGAAAACAGAGATGAAACCGGGTAGGTCATCTTGCCTGAATTTTAGGGCAGATGCTATTTGGATTTATCCGTCCATCTCCCCGAAGATGCCAAATTGATTTATGGCACCATGTATCAAAGGTTTGGACAGATGCAGCCGTTGTAGCAGACTTTGTCAGATTCCCCCTCGTTGTGAGGGGTTTTTGATTGTGGGGACGCTCTTCTCTGTAAACGCAAGCCCCTGCAGTTAATTACGTTACCACATTGCGGTAATCACTTTCTCCTGCTCCAGAAGGTCACTTCGTGTCATGTGTTTGTTTTATTTTTGGTTGCCCGTAGATTGTATACGGAGACTAATTTGTGTTGTCGTCTGTAGGGCGTGGATTAGTCCAAATCCGTATTTTCTTAGATTTGGATTTGGGTTTGATTTAAGGATCGTTAACCCTTTTTAAGATTAAGATCGACCTAAATCTTGGTTAAGGATACGTTAATCCGATATTGGACTAAGATCTACTTAACGAGGGTTCAGGCTCATTTTTGATCCAAGGAAAGAGCATTTGGGCTCCATGGTTCTAGTTTAGGGACGTTGCGGTCCACAGCTAGTTTAAGGACATTACGGTCCACAGCTAGTTTAAGGACATTACAGTCCAAGGAATTGTTGATTGTCGGGACCCGCCACCTCTCCGAAGACGTTAAAGAATTACAACGACATATATCAGAGATGTGGAGAGATGTACCCTTGAACCAATATCGGTTGAGAGATCTGTAGTTGGGTTTAGGACTACGATCAAATTTAGAAAAATTGTGAGCCCAAGGACTCGGTTGATCTGAATTAGGGACTTTTGGTCAGCTTGGACTAAGCCCACTCAATTTTTGAATAAAGTGTTAAACACTTGTTTGGGTTCAGTCCCTTTTTGTGCAACAATGCTGAGCATTGATGTGGGCTCTGATGCTCACCCTATTTTTTTGTTTTTTATTGAGTGTTAATGTAATATTTCAGAAAATATAAAATATTATTTTTGGAATTTAATATTAAAATAATATATTTCGCGAAAACTACCTGATTTGCGAAATTGGGTTTTCGTAAAACGGTATAAATATATACCAATATTTGTGAAATAATTGGAAATTAAAAATGATTTATTCATTTAAAAATATATTTATCGGATTTGGCATTATTATAATTTATTATATGCAGTTTGGATAAAAATTGATTAGTGCACTGCTAATCGCGATTAAGCCAAATCTGTGTTTCTACAGTGTTCCACGGCTAGTGCACCATGACATGTTGCATTTTGTTACATATTATTTTCCTTTGTGTTTGTTCATTACTTTTGGTTCTATTTTTGTGAGAAAAGAAAGAAATGAGAGTGTATTATTGAGGAGAGAGGGGGGGGACCACATCATGACTTGAGGCATGGTTTATGAGAGAGAGAGATGAGAATAAGAGAGAGGGAGAGAGAGGGGAGCCACCATATCATCACCACCATTTGTTTCTTCATTTCCTTCTTCTTCCTCATCTCCCTCCACCTTCACCCCCAAGATCCATCTCCAAACATTCATCAAAACCCTAAACCCCTTTGATTAAAGATGATCCCCTCCTCATCCTCAACAGTTTGGACCAAGCAAAGTTGGATTTTGAAGACTTTGGAAAGCTAGAGTTTTTCTTGAGTGGCCCAAATGAGGTATAATTCCCTTCATTTAGTTTAGTTTCTAGTTTCTTGCATTCTAGTTTAAGTTAGAAGTTACTTAAGTGTGGAATTGTGAAGTTAGAAAATTCAAGAGAAGGGTTTGGGTGTTTGTGTGGAATCACGAGGTGTAGTGAGTGTTTTAAGACCTGGAATTGAGTATAGAACCCAAAATATGAACTTAAGATTTGTCCCATGTCGGTTTTGCGTACAAATTAGGGACTACAGGGAATCTGGGATGACCTGGAACGTTAACTAGAAAAACAAACAATACCAAAGACCCATTTAAGACACTAGGAGACCACCCTGCAAATTCGAACCCATTCCAAGAACCCTGGGCCGAGCTCGCCGGATTTCAGAGGATTGTGGCCGGCCCCTTGGTAGTGTTTGGTGCTGGAATTGGTCCAGTAGCTCACACACTCCATATACGATCCCATAGTACTGTTTGTGTATCTCCATTTTACCTGAGAGAGAATCTGGGAGGAAATTCCTATGTTGCTGAAATTAGTTTTAGTATGTTTTCCGATATTAGGATTATTGGTTTTGATATTTGGATTTGTATTTGGTTGTTGGGCGTTTGTACGTCAACAACAAAGGTTGTTTGATTGTTTTTGCATGCGTAGGCTATAAGTTCTAACCTATGAGTGCACCATGTGCCGTATTGGTTTTCCGGACTTGATGTTAATGGTATTGCGATATGTGTTGATATTGTAGGTACCTTCACGTAAATTCCGAGACGACAGAGCATGGCGTCATCGACTTCGGCAAGCAAGAATTAAGGTGAGTAGATCTATATCTATGGGGGAAGTCGGGTGGATGGCGTATAGCACCCCCATAAATTATAAATGGAAACCGATTTATAGGATACAGTCGTAGAAACCTAGATTAGGAAACTAGGGATATGGTTAATAAGATAGTTAGAGATGGTATGAAGAATTTTGTATATATATTGAGATATGAGATGAAAGCTTTAGGGATATGAAAAATGAATGTGAATCACGACTTATAGATATGTAGTTCCACTAGAATAAGTATGAGATTTATTAGATAGGATATACATATGTAAATGACTTGATGTGGGATTTAAAAGTGATGAAATTAATATACGATGTGATGTGATGACTTGATTGATATATCGGTATACGGATGCGAGTCGATATGAGAGGATCGATACCTTTGCCGGTCTCCTGATATGAGATTGTTATGGATGTGACCTGGGATATAGGTATAAAGATATATAATGTTGTGAATCATGAGTGATATGCCGTACGAGACGTTAGGTCCGTACCCTCATTGTCATATAGATTGATAGGATCCCTGATGGTTTAATGCTGCCGTACGATAATTTACCGTACGTGATGAGTTTTATAATGATTGATCCGTACCCTTGACTAGAGGATGCCGTACGATGGATCATACCGTACGTGATGTTGAGAGGCTGGATGCCGATTGATTGATTCACCGACTCGGTCATGTTAGATACGTATACCTTATAGCTTTTAGCTGACGATATAGTTTATGCTATGTTCATGTCATTCTCATTGCATTACATATATTTATGCTAGTACACCTACACCATTATCGATGATGCACATGTTACACTTATACAGATTGGCCGGCTCACACACTTCATCATCGATAATTGCTATGTCACTACACAGTAGAATTACTGCATCATGATATGACTCCTTGCATGATTTACTTGCTATATTCACATCACTGTTCCATGTTGCATGAGATACGGATATGCTTACATTTCTGTTATATGTTGCATACATCATGCTTTATGATTATACTCATTGAGATATGTTATTTTCATGAGATTTCTGGATTTGAGAACCGTGGTTATTTCAAAAGAAAGTATGTATTGTTTTAAAAACCCGGTTTCTCTTTATATGATATTTCAGTGCGTCCACCATGCATTTTTCTCGGGTCTGAGACGTGTGATATGTGAAACCCGATTCGAGAAGTTGGATGATCCGTTTGCGGGTTCATGGTGGACCCGGTATGGTACCCCAGGGCAAGAAAGGTATGTCGATGGATTAGCCGATGAGCCTAGCAGAGGGACTACTACCTACCGGTGATTGGTTAGACCTAGCGGTTATCCGGAGGATACCGACCGGAGTTGAGAGATGGATATGGGCCGACCCGTTCTACCGGAGCCCGAGGGCCGATCCCGCAGACGGAGCCCGTGGGCCGATCCGGACTGACGGAGCCCAAGAGATATGAGGATTTACGTGTCGATATTGGACACGGGTTTCATGATGTTTTGAGTGTCGATGTTGGACACTCAGATTCCATGATTTTGATGTGTCGTTGATGGACACACGTTGATTGATATCCTCATATTCACATGCATATGATTTTATGATATTTCCATGCATGATATTGTTGTGTCATTGGTTGACACGTGGATGAGATCCACATGGATACAGGCATTGATTATATGGTTGGATGATATCCGCATGCATATAGACATTGATTATTGTTGGTACATATGCAGATACGGTCACTCTAGATATCATAGTATTACCTTTATGATATATTTGACCTTGGAAATCGTTGTTTTATTCGATTTCTACCTGTTGATGTTTTCTACTCACGAGTTGGCAACTCATCCCCGTTATGCCACAGTTCTTGCAGGTTGACCGCATAGATCAGTAGCGGCATCGCTGGCACACAGCTGCATTTGGGTGTTTTGCTTTGGTAGGTGATACATGTTGGATCGTACCCCTCTTGTATTTATTATTCATATTGTATCTAGTTAACTTCATCAAATCAGAAACTAGTAATTGTATATGTAGTAAGACTTAGTGAGACTTGTAGTTGCGAGACTTAGAGCGAGGGTATATGTTCACTTGGTGAGTTTTGATGTCTTGCTTTACATTATCTTTTTGGTGTTGATCTTCACCGTTGGGCATCGTATACTTATTTTATGACTTGCGTGGTTGTGAATCCACCGATTGGCGAAGAGCTAGCTCCCGCTTGGGGATGCCTTTTATATTATCATGTATATGTGGTTTTTGATCAAAATATACAAAGGAGGTGCTGCCCAAATTTTTAAAAGATAAAACATGTTTTTCAACTACTAAAATATACTTGCATTTTTCATGTTCCACTATCTATGCATTTTAGAAAATAATGTTTTCATCATACCTTTATTTTCAAACTTCACCTCTTTATTTTCTTTAAAAAGGTTTAGATTTCTGGGCTTCGGTTTACTTAATTTACGTTACGCTTTTAGATGTGGCATGATTTAAGTGCCGGTCACGAGCTAATATTTCGGGTCGTGACAAAGTTGGTATCAGAGCGCTAAGTTTAACCTTGATTCGAGTCTAGGTTTGACTGTGGAGTTTGGGGCGTAATATATTTCGGAACCTAGGCTTGACCTTACAGAACTTAGACTTGAACAGGGAGGGTATTAGACCCGAACTTTTGTTATATAGGCTGACCCTGATTGATGGAGTAGGTAACTTGAGTAAAGTGACGTACCGTACGTATGTTCCGCGGCATATTTACGATACGATACTCCACTTAAGAAATCTTAGGATGTGCATATTTTGAGATCTGTGGTTCTCTTCGTACCCATGATTATACATCTATTTGAGATCCTTGATTCTATTCGTTTCCATGATCATACTCTCACTGATTCCATTCCTCCTTATGATCATGTATCCATTTTAGGATCTGTTGATTCTTTTCATCCCGTAGAGCTATTTTCGTCGATACTTGATTGAGGTTCCTATCACCATGGTTTGAGCACAGATTGAGCTGCTGCTAGTGTTGCGGTCAGGGCAAGCTCATCGTGGACGAGGACTGACCATCGTGTTTTCTGGTGACATGGGAACGTCTCGACGTATTTGTGTTGTGACCTCTCGTTTGAGGCGAGTGTTTGGTTTTTCACCGGATGATCAGGCCACTGATAGAGACTGCCTGTTGTGAGAGGATTGTTGACGTATAGCCTACCTCAGAGTTGTGATGTCGTCTACCGTGCAGACAGATGACCCAGTTGTTGCTGAGATTGATGGGATGTCACTTCCAGAGCTTATGAGCTGAGACCGCTGGAGCTTCCAGGCAGAAATAGGACAGAAGATAGCTAGTCTATCTTGAGTTAAGAGACGAAGGTGATTCGTTAGAATTGTTGCGCTGACGCAGGCCCAGTTGAGTTGAAAATTTCCAGTGTAGAGAATCTTACTCAGATCTAGATTAGATCGATCCAGAGATGACGTTGTTCGTTGGATGATCCGACAGGAGATCAATAAGTGGACCGGCTTCAGATAGAGGACCTCACCCAGATGCGTTGTGAGTTGATCGAGGATGGACGAGTATTAAGTGTTCCTCCGATGGTTGGGACGAGTTCCCGAGGACGTGTTCGGCTAGATACCTTCTACAGAGTGATGAAGATACTAAGTTCGTAATTTCGAGTCTGTGTGAGAGACTCCGGATTGACTGTAGCCGAGGACCATTGCAATACGCAGATAGCCTGACGTGACGTCGAAGTGGATGATAATAAAGACGAGTGGAACCAGAGATTCGTGCGAGATGTTAACGAGCTGCTGTTACTCCCCATTAAGATTAGAGATCTGATATGTATACAGAGGCGTTGGGATACGGCCAGTTCCCGAGAAAATGTTGTGCTGAGAACGCAGATGTCTAGAAAGCGAGAATTATGTAAGAGTACCAGCCTCCGTATAGCACGGCATAGGCGAGATCGGAAGAGACCTTGAGCAGGTTCCTTCCAGGACACTGCTGCCATAAGATTTGCACCGAAGATCAGTTGTGTCACATGTATTCAGAGGGCCAGAGGCCGATGCTAGTGACGTGCTGCTTTATGAGTGGTCATGCTAATTGGCCGAAAAATGACCAGAGGAGTGCCAGAGCGGAATCGTTTCCGTTTGTACACCTGACCGAGCCAATGAGCCGACGGATTGCGAGATTGGTAATCCGCAGAGAAACGAGGACCCAGAGACAGAAGACGTCAGACCGTGTATAAGAGGCAGGTGGATGTTCTTGCTCTTCCAGTTTTGGCCGCACCGACATTTTTCGACATTGTAGGTGGTGTACCTCAATGTCATTTGTTGCGATTTGCGTTTGTGATCCGAGTATCACGCTTATATCACTTGGATTTGAGTTTTGATGATTGAGTTTCATGATATTGTTTTTATGCACCATGGCTGCACCTATCGGGTATTTACATTTTTGTGCATAGTTATTGCACTTGATATATATTTTATACACCGTTGTATTGGTTTATGATTTGTGCATATCTATTGCACTTGAGATCGGTTTTGTGCCTTGATTGCACGTGTTTATGATTTCGTGGATTTCATACGGATGATTTGATTTTTGTGCATATGGTACGCACTCGATTTGATTTTTGCACTCGGTATAGCTCACATGTGCTTGCAGTGCATTGATATGTGTTTTGTGCACGTAGTTGCACGCAATTATGATTTTATACACCTTGGTACACTCGGTGTTGCATTTTATTTGCATTTGAGTTATGATGAGTTTCTGTGCATTGTTGCACCAGATTTGATATTTCGTGCGCTGGATGCACTGGATTCGTATTTCGTGCACTGGATACACCAAATTTGTATTTTGTGCATTTGTTGCACCAGATTTATACGTCATGCATTGGTTGCACCGTATTTTTATTTTGTGCATTTGTTGCACCAGATTCGTATTTTGTGCATTTGTTGCATTAGATTTGCATTTCATGCGTTTGTTGCACCAGATAGGTATTTCGTGCATTAGTTGCACTAGATTTATACTTCGTACATTGGTTGCACCCGATTTATGTCTTTGAGAATTCGTTTTACCAGATTTGTGTTTTTGTGCGTGTTTGCCCCTGACGTCCGTTTTCGAGCATGCTACTGCACTAGACGCTTTTTACGGACCTGACACGTTTGGGTTGGATTTTTGCGCATATGAGGCGCTTGGTATTGGATTTCGTGCGTATCGGATGCACTTGAGTGAGATCTTATTCGCGCATGTCGAATGACCTTGATTGAAATTTTGTTCGTGCATGACGGATGCACTTGATTTGGATTTCACGCATGATGGGTGCATGATATGAGATCTGATTTTATGCATACCGGATGCACTCGGTTAGGATTTTCATTATGCAGGTTAGTTGCACTGGGTTGAGACTTTCGTGCACTCTAGATGCACTTGATATTGTTGTCGTGCATATCCGTTGCACTGGACAGATGTTTTCGTGCACACCCGTTGCACTTAGTTTTTGCTTTTGTGCATATTGTGGCACCTGTATTTGGATTTGATTTCCGTTCGCACCAGACGTACGTGATTGTTGGATACGCCTTTTGAGGCTGATTTTGCTCTTATTTTCATGATGGGCACTATATTATATAGTAGCCGAACAGGACTGATCTGAGGACAGTACCTGAGTACTTTGCATGCATTAAAAGTTTAACCAAAGGTTTTCGAAAAGGAGCTATAATCTCTCTATTTTCTACGTGTCCGTGAGCGACACGAACGTTAAAAAGGGAAAACCTTTTGGGATATTTTAAAAGGGCGGAACGTATATTTTAGCAAAACATATATGAGCGTATACTTATTACTTACAAATGAGCGTCCGTAACTTGTGCCGTGAGTTACGCATCACGCGGCGATCCAGAAAAGATTTTGCATGTGTTTTATTCAGTGTTTAGAAGATTTTTCAAGGATGCGTACTATACACGTATTATAGTGTTAGACTAGTGCATATTGGATTTCAGTAGTGGATTTCGAGACCTGTGTCTCCATTGTAACTCCGATGATATGCGTGCAAATCCGATGAATTGCGTGACGCTTGATGGAGTTCGATTTTGAGTTTTATACTCGTTTTCATGCGCACTTGATACGCTATGGTATTTCTATAGCTTCCGTGATTTCGGAGCCCCGATGATTGAGTTGAATTTTTAAATGTTTTAATATTTGGGGGTTTAAATTTAAATTCGGGGACCGAATCTATTTAAGGGGGAAGATTGTAACATTATAGAAAATAGAAAATATTATTTTTGGAATTTAATATTAAAATAATATATTTCGCGAAAACTATCCGATTTGCGAAATTGGGGTTTTCGTAAAACGGTATAAATATATACCAATATTTATGAAATAATTGGAAATTAAAAATGATTTATTCATTTAAAATACATTTATCGGATTTGCCATTTTTATAATTTATTATATGCAGTTTGGATAAAAATTGATTAATGCACTGCTAATCGCGATTAAGCCAAATCCGTGTTTCTACAGTATTCCATGGCTAGTGCACCATGACATGTTGCATTTTGTTACATATTGTTTTCCTTTGTGTTTGTTCATTGCTTTTGGTTCTATTTTTGTGAGAAAAGAAAGAAATGAGAGTGTATTATTGAGAGGAGAGAGAGGGGACCATATCATGACTTGAGGCATGCTTTATGAGAGAGAGAGAGGTGAGAATAAGAGAGAGGGAGAGAGAGGGCAGCCACCATATCATCACCCCCATTTGTTTCTTCATTTCCTTCTTTTTCCTCATCTCCCTCCACCTTCACCCCCAAAATCCATCTCCAAATATTCATCAAAACCCTAAACCCCTTTCATTAAAGATGATCCCCTCCTCATCCTCAACACTTTGAACCAAGCAAAGTTTGATTTTGAAGACTTTGGGAAGCTAGGGTTTTTCTTGAGTGGCCCAAATGAGGTATAATTCCCTTCATTTAGTTTAGTTTCTAGTTTCTTGCATTCTAGTTTAAGTTAGAAGTTGCTTAAGTGTGGAATTGTGAAGTTAAAAAATTCAAGAGAAGGGTTTGGGTGTTTGTATGGAATCACGAGGTGTAGTGAGTTTTTTAAGACCTGGAATTGAGTATGGAACCCGAAATACGAACTTAAGATTTGTCCCATGTCGGTTTTGTGTACAAATTGGGTACTACATGGAATCTGGGATGACCTGGAACGTTAACTAGAAAAACAAACAATACCAGAGACCCATTTAAGACACTAGGAGACCACCCTGCAAGTTCGAACCCATTCCAAGAACCCTGGGCCGAGCTCGCCGGATTTCAGAGGATTGTGGCCGGCCCCTTGGTAGTGTTTAGTGCTGGAATTGGTCCAGTAGCTCACACACTCCATATACGACCCCATAGTACTGTTTGTGTATCCCCATTTTACCTGAGAGAGAATTTGGGAGGAAATTCCTATGTTGCTAAAATTGGTTTTAGTATGTTTTCCGATATTGGGATTATTGGTTTTAATGTTTGGATTTGTATTTGGTTTTTGGGCTTTTGTACGTCAACAACAAGGGTTGTTTAATTGTTTTTGCATGCGTGGACTATAGGTTCTAACCTATGAGCGCACCATGTGCCGTATTGGTTTTCCGGACTTGATATTAATGGTATTGCGATATGTGTCGATATTGTAGGTACCTTCGTGTAGATTCCAAGACGGCGGAGAATGGCGTCATCGACTTCGACAAGCAAGGATTAAGGTGAGTAGATCTATATCTACGGGGGAAGTCGGGTGGATGACGTATAGCACCCCCGCAAATTATAAATGGAAACCGATTTATAGGATACAGTCGTAGAAACCTAGATTAGGAAACTAGGGATATGGTTAATAAGATAGTTAGAGATGGTATGAAGAATTTTGTATATATATTGAGATATGAGATGAAAGCTTTAGGGATATGAAAAATGAATGTGAATCACGACTTATAGATATGTAGTTCCACTAGAATAAGTATGAGATTTAGAGTAGCATAACATGAGATTTATAAGATAGGATATACATATGTAAATGACTTGATGTGGGATTTAAAAGTGATGAAATTAATATACGATGTGATGTGATGACTTGATTGATATGTCGGTATACGGATGCGAGTCGATATGAGAGGATTGATACCTTTGTCGGTCCCCTGATATGAGATTGTTATGGATGTGACCTGAGATATAGGTATAAAGATATATAATGTTGTGAATCGTGAGTGATATGCCGTACGAGACGTTAGGTCCGTACCCTCATTGTCATATAGATTGATAGGATCCCTGATGGTTTAATGCCGTCATACGATGATTTACCGTACGTGATGAGTTTTATGATGATTGACCTGTACCCTTGAATAGAGGATGTCGTACGATGGATCATACCGTACGTGATGTTGAGAGGCTGGATACCGATTGATTGATTCACCGACTTGGTCATGTTAGATACGTATACCTTATAGCTTTTAGCTGACGATGTACTTTATCCTACGTTCATATCATTCTCATCGCATTGCATATATTTATGCTAGTATACCTACACCATTATCGATGATGCGCATGTTATACTTACACAGATTGGCCGGCTCACGCACTTCATCATCGATAATTGCTATGTCACTACACAGTAGAATTGCCGCATCATGATATGACTCCTTGCATGATTTACTTGCTATACTCACATCATTGTTCCATGTTGCATGAGATACGAATATGCTTACATTTCTGTTATATGTTGCATACATCATGCTTTATGATTATACGCATTGAGATATGCTGTTTTCATGAGATTTCTGGATTTGAGAACCGTGGTTATTTCAAAAGAAAGTATGTATTGTTTTAAAAACCCGGTTTCTCTTGATATGAGATTTCAGTGCGTCCACCATGAATTTTTCTCGGTTCTAAGACGTGTGATATGTGAAACCCGATTCAAGGAGTTGGATGATCCGTTTGCGGGTGTTTCGCCCAATCAGAGCAAAGCTCTGTTGAAATTCAAAATTCAAAATTTTGAAGCAACGCTTCAAGTCTCGGGCGCAACGCGCCACGTGTCAGGCGCTAATACGTCAGCGCAGCGCCCAAGAAGGCCCGCCCAATCAGAGCAAAGCTCTATTTTTATGAAACAACGCTTCAGTTGCGCTGCGCTCTGCGCTGCGCGATACGTGTCAGCGCAGTTGCGCTGCGCTCTGCGCTGCACGACACGTGTCAGCGCAGTTGCGCTAGCGCAGTTGCGCTGCGCTCTGCGCTGCGCGACACGTGTCACGCGCTGGGGCATCTGCGCCAAACAGAATTAAATTTCCAAGAAATCTTTTCTGTTCTTGTTAAAACAAGAAGATTTTCTTCTGCAAAGCAGAAGCCCTTGGATCAAAGATCCAACGGTGGGGAAAATTCCCCAAATCACTCAGAGAAAGATCTCTTTAACGAATTTAACTAATTTATGGGCACTATAAAAAGGACCCTAGGCCTCAATTAAAAGGGAAGAAGATCTTTAAAAAAAAAAGAGAGAAGAGAACTCTTGAGAATTCCTCAAGAACAACAAAAGGTAAAAAAGCTTTAGGAAAAAGAGAAAATTCTCTTATGGACAGATTATGGATCTAAGAACAAGATCAATAATTTTTAAATAAAAAGAAAAATAAGTAATAATAGTGCTTTGCACTTTTTTATGAACCTCTGGTTCCTGAAACAAAAAAGAAAAATTTATTTTCTTTGATCTAAATTAGATCAAGAAATTAAATAGTGCTCTGCACTCCTGTTCTTGAATCTAAAAGATTCTTAGTGCTTTGCACTTCCAAACTGCGCTGTTGCGCTCTTGAGAGAGCGCCATGTGTCAGCTATAAAACAACTTGCGCTCTTGAAATAGAGCTTTGCTCTCTGGAATTGGCGCACCTCACCAGAGCGCGCCACGTGTCAGCAGCGCAACAGCGCAGCGCACTAGCGCAGCGCACTGCGCTGTTGCGCTTGCGCTCACCAGAGCATGACACGTGTCATCATCATATGAGCTTGCGCTCATTACTTAGCGCAAAGCGCCAGACAAATGCACTGTATTGCTTACAAAAGGGCCAAGCCCAATTAAAGAAGGCCTAACGGACCTAATAAAATGCAACGTATTACTTAAAAAAAAAGGGGCAGAGCCCAAATTAAAACAGATGCGCTGCATCATAAGGAAGGGGACAGAGCCCAAACCAAAAAGGCCTAGCAGCCCAGAATAAAATGCAGTGCATTATTAAATATGGGCAAAGCCCTAGCACAGGCCTAATAGGCCAAAGATCAAGAAAAATCTTGAATATTCTCAATGGGACTTAGCTCGATCATGGCCGTAAGTCCCCAAACTAAATTGACTGAGCAAAAATGCTCTCCTAAATCAATTTACGACCGGTTCAAGGGTACATCTCTGAACTCCTTTGACACATGTCGTTGTAATCCTTCAACGACATCAGAGAGGTGACGGGTCCCGATAACCACATATCAATATCGGACCGAGACGTCCTTAAACTAATATCGGACCGAAACGTCCTTAAACTAATATCGGACCGAAACGTCCCTAAACTAATGATGGACCGCAACGTCCCTAAACTACCTATGGACCATTACGTCCCTAAACTGGAACAATAGAGCCTCCAAATGCTCTTTTGCCGGATCTAAACGGTCCCGTTTAAGTTGATCTTAGCCGCAACGCGACTAATGCATCCTTAAACTAAAAACACCAAACCCAAATCTAAAAAAATACGGATTTGGACTAATCCACGTCCTACGGGCGACGGCATTACTCAGTCTCCGTATACAATCCACGGGCAACCACAAACAAAACAAACACACACGACACGAAGTGAAATTCTGGAGAAGGAGAAAGTTGTTACCGCGATGCGGTAGCGTAATTAACTGCAGGGGCTTGCGCCTGCAGGGAAGAGCGTCCCCACAATCAAAAACCCCTCAAGCGAGGGGGAATCTGACGAAGTCTGCTGCATCGGCCACATCCGTCTAAACCTCCGATACACTGTGCCATAAATCAACTTGGCATCTTCGGAGAGGTGGACGGATAAAACCAAATAGCATCTGCCCCGAATCTCAGCGTCAGGACATCGCGGTCCTGTGCGCCGTCCATTCGGAGGGGAACAGATTCTGGCACGCCCGGTGGGACCTCTTCCTCTTTCCACTCCACACTTCGTGTGTCGTCTTCGCGAACCAATCGCGGTTTGTTAAATGGTTGTCTTCGGATTTCAAGCTACTAAGATTTGGTCTTTTACCTGGCGCAGAATTCAAGATTCAATGGCCTCTAACTGCACCAACTGCTCGAAATGCCACTGCAACGGACGCTCTACCTCACCAGGAGGTGTAGCATATGGGCCCCAAGCGGCTTCCTTCCTCGCTCTGCCGGTAGACCAGGTGACCCAAGCCACCACCGGCTTGTTCTTCGGGACCATGATACCACCTACAAGCTTCTCTGCGCCAATACCTGCACCGGAAGTAAGCAAAAAGTCGGTCTTCGACCGGCTCACTGCTACGACGGCCCCTGTCAACGGGTCGCCCGTTACCAAACCGACAGCCTCCGTTTTCGCCAGGCTAGAGCAGAACCATAGAGTGGACATCCCAAAGAGGGCAACGGCCGCTGCTCCGGAAGACGTTAAAGCGGTTTCTCCCATCAAAGAATCGGTCTTCGCGAGATTGACGATTCCCACTCCTGCCCCTATTGGTCAAAGGACATCAGTCTTCAATAGGCTGACATTGGCAGTCACCCCACATTCAAACAGGGGGCAAAAAGAAGCTATCTCAATCTCTGAGCCAATCCCAATGGCTCGCCGTGCTCGACGTCGCCATTGGCAACGAGTGAGGAAGGCCGGGGGCAACTCTCCCTCAGGGCTACCTCCATCGGCTCCAGTGGTGGAAGTCAACGCTGCTGTCCCAACTGGGAACAGCTTTGAACTGCTGAGAAGGGTACAGAAGAACTCTCCAACCGCTACATTGAAGAGATCTCCTCCAGCTGCGGAGAGAGCTCCAGAAACGAAGCAAGAACATCCCCCTCAACGACTGTCCTCAAAAATATACAAGGTTTGGCGTAGAGTTCAAGACTCCGTGATTGACCCGGACCACTTTCATCGCCAGAAAAAGGCAAAGGTGGAAAAAGACAAAAACCGCCCCATTAAACAACAGGGGGCAACAATTGCTAGGATGCCCACTTCAACGGTCCACAAAAGAAGGAGGCCAGAGAAAGCTCCCGTGACAATGGCAAAGTCTAAAAGCGGTGAACCTAAACGCCCCAAGTCAGGGGCCATAACAGTTCATACGGTTTATATGGCTTCTGGAAAGGAGGAAAGCCGCACTTCTACGGGTCACCGACCGCTCACCCGATCAGTGACCAAGGCTCAGGAGCAGCAACAAAAGCTCCAGGAGATGATGAATGCTATGGCCGTGCTTACAGAGCCAAAAGAAAACCCTGAAGCGTCCTTAGATGAGCGCCGAGACGAAGAGACCGACGTCGAGTTCCTTCGCCGAATATTGGAAAAGAAGGACAAAGAGGCTGCTGAACAGGCGGCCAACATACAGCGTATGGGCCTCCTCTTCCAGGACATGATAGGGATGATGATACAACAAGATCCCCCGAATGAAGAACCTCCGATCGTCCTTGGAGACGATAGGGGAGAGACATCGAATCCTCATCCCATTCTATCAACGGCTAAAGAGGATACAATCTCTAAAACTGATCTGGACGAATACATAGCCCAGCAAATAAGGGTTCATCATGCGGCCGAAGCAGCCGGCCACGTCGTACAAACGGGGCGGCCATATCCAGGCTGGTATGACCAAATCAGGTACCCGCCGGGTTACACAATTCCCAAGTTCCATGTCTGCAAGGGGACCGGCAATCCCCATCAGCATGTTGCCGACTTCAGGGCGCTTTGCGGTAACACCGGTGGCGATGACAAGCTTTTGCTCCGCCAGTTTGTTGGAAGTCTATCAGATACGGCGTTCGAGTGGTACTCTGAACTCCCTAATGATTCTATTAAAACCTTCGCGGAAATGGAGCTGCTGTTTACCCAACGCTTTGCAAGTGCCAGTGAACGTACCCCGATGACGGCACTGATTAACGCTAGGGTAAAACCCGGCGAGACATGGGTTCAGTACGCTATACGATGGCGTAATCTATGGTCGAAGTGTGAGCAGCGCATAGAAGAAGCCCCTGCGGTGGGAATGTTTGTTGGAACCCTTGATCCACAAGCAACCATCTCACAGTTTATGATGTTCTTTAAACCGACTACCTTCCAGGCTTTGATTGACAAACTAGCGCAGATGGACCAGATGGGCCATAAACCCCCTCTCCCAAAGCCGGACTCCCGAAATGACAAAGGAAAGGGAAAAGCGATCGTTGTCGCTAATGCTCAACAACAACCGAACGACTCGAAGCCGGTTGCTCGTCCAAACAATACGCGCCCATACGTACCCCTTAAGGATAGGATGGGACGTCCTTATTCCTTCCCCCGCGATAAAACGAGGAGGTTATTCGAGCTGGCGTTGCGCAACAGACTCATAAATCTGCCGGATCCAAAACGTCCGTTGCAACCAAGTGACATCAACGAGCCCAACTACTGTCCATATCATCGAGTACTAGGCCACCCGATCGAAGATTGCTACGTTTTCAAGAATTGGCTTGAAAACCAATACCAACAGGGCAAGTTCGCGTTATCTGACAAATGGAAGGTGAATCCCCCGCAGCCCCACACCTCTAAGGGGACGAATACGTCGGGGTCAACATGCTCTGTCATTGAAGAAGCTCCTTGGGAGGTCGTATTATCAGCCAAGACAAAGAGGATGCTAAACGATCTTCAGACATGTCCAGCAGTCAAGTGGAAGAACCCATTGGAGCCGCAAATTATGGAGGGAATGCTAAAACCTCGTCCGATTCAAAAGATTGGTGGAAGTGGCCCAAACACTCATAACCAGCCGTCAAAATCTTCGAAAAAGAAGAAGAAGAAATCTAAGAAGCCCGTGAAGCCTGGCGACAAGCGCATGGACTTACAAAAGCAAATTGACGCGCTGGAGGAATACAATCAAAGGGCACGAACCCCCATTACATTCCAAGAGTTCCTCAGCCATGTCTTTCAAGAAGAGGATGAGGGAGAAAGTTCATCAGATGAATCCGAGGAATATGTGGCGAGCTGTCATATGATTTCCCATTCGATCACGAATGATGAGGGGATTCCTTGCACCGAAAAGCTGGGGGCAGATCCTGAACCAAAAGTTCTGGGGCCATCAGATGAAGTAATTGACACACTCCTTAATGAAACTCGGTTGAAAAGTAAAGCTGATCGGGAGCACGAGGCGGCTATATTTGAAAGGGCCAAGCGCCAGCGACTTGATGAAGGAGCTGAGACGATCCCGCTGGAGCAAAACACCTCCGCTACCGACAAAAGCCAACTCAGGATGAGGAAAAAGTTCGCTAAAGCCATATCAATGGGCATGAAGCTACCATCCTCTGAAGGAAACATCGCCGGTGAAGTGGAAACACACCCCTCGTATTGCTTATATCATCAGAGGATTTCGCACCCCACTCAAGAGTGCAAAGCTTTCGATAGATGGTGGCAAGGATACGTTGCTCATCGACAACGCTTTAAGGGGAAAAACGTAAAACTCGTCGGGAGCAGAGAAATACGACCGAAGGGCTTAAAAGAACTGCTGGCGATTGTTACATGGTTAACACCGGTGGATCACAAGTGCCTACATTCGGGATTGATTCTGATGAAGAGCTAGAACTTGCCCCTCTCTTTAAAGAGTCCGCTTCAGGAAAAGAAGAAGAACCGAAGGTCTGCGAAAATATCCGGCTGCGGAATCGGACGCTGCCTGAAAAGAACCTCGGACCCTTGAACAGAAAAGATAAAGGGAAAGAAAAGGTCTCTGAAGATATCATCTTAGATGACCAAGCGGCGGAAGAGTTAAACGCCAAGAACCCACCGAAGAGAAATAAGGTAGACTACAACGTTTTGGCGCATCTGAGGAAGCTGCCCTCACAGCTCAGCATTCTTGACGCCGTTTTGCTATCAAAAGAGGCGAGAGATTCGTTGATTAAGGCGCTCCAAGACCCGGAACAATTCCAAGCATGCCTGGCCGAGGAAAAGATGAAGGATGAATTAGAGGAAGTGCACACGGCTGATGTTACTTTTGGTGATGAAGACCTTCTACTTGGGACGTGCGAACACAATCGCCCTCTCTATGTCTCGGGATACTGCCATGATATAAGGATAGGCAAAATCCTGGTCGATAACGGGTCGTCTGTTAACCTACTCAACGTGCGGGTGTTGAAGGAAATCTGCATGAGCGTCCAGCACATTGCTCGGGACAAGATCACCATCTCCGGGTTCGACTCCCAATCGTCAAAGACTCTTGGATCTGTGATACTGACGCTACGCTTCGGGCTACTCGTCACGGACATTAAGTTCCACGTCATAGACGCCAAGACATGCTACAACGCTTTGCTCGGCCGACCATGGTTACACGAATACAACATCATCCCTTCTACACAACATCAGTGTATGAAGTATTTTAAGGATGGTTTCGAGTATACCGTGACGGGAGAACTGAACCCGTTCTCTGTGAACGAGGTCCGCAAATACGAAGATGCCAAATACTTCTTGCCGAATTTCGAAGACACGGAGAAGTGTCACAAGCCGAAAAATAAAACTAACGCCACCATCCCTGTCTTCGGCAGTGATACCGAGGAGGAAGAGGAGATCGTTTATTCGGGTCCGCCCCAACATAACAAGCCAGGACCGTTTACTCCTACATTGGTCTTTGGTAGTGATTCGGAGGATGAGGTCCATGTCGTATTCTCTGCTCGACCTTCAATACAAGCTTCCGCTGACGAAGAGCAAAATCTGCAAGTCGCCATGGTGCCGCCTAAACATCATAAAGAACTGGACGCACTTAATATCTACAGTGTAGAAGAGCTGCAGACATTCTATATCCCTCCCAGGCGAGAAAACGAGAAGGCAATCCTATTCTACCGTTCTGAAGAAAACAAGGTGGAAAAAGAAGTTTGGCATGGCGCAGATCCCACGCTCGACAGGCTTCAGCCTATCCGTCTTCCCAGATATTATACAGAAGGTTTGAAGAAGCTGCTGAAACGCCAGGGGATATCCTTCAAACAGACCGTTAGAGAGGCCAAATTCTATGACAGGGTCTGGAACATTCCCGGGATCCAACGCAAACTGCCTAACGGGAGAATGGAAACAAGAGGGCTTGGATACATCCGTTCAAAGAAACGAGAGTTACTACCCGGCTGCTACGTCGTATATGACCTTGATGAAGAAGCGGATGCTCAATGGGAGGACGCTAATCCTAAGCCAGTGAAAGTTCCAGATGCAAAAGAGCCCAGTCCGTCGTTCGAGGAACAAATGGACAGACTTGTAAAGAAAGCTGGTCAAAAGGTCCGAGATGATCACAACCGTGAGACGGCCATCTACGAGAAAGCCAAGACGCAACGCCTTCTCCAACAGGCCGTAAAGGATGAAAATGTCGCTCCTTGTCAACCCGTTATAAAGAAGGCTCAGCTCAAAAGCAGAAATAAGTCGAAAGGCCAAAAAGGCACTCAACAACAACAAAGCAGGGCTGAGAAGCCACGCAAACGGGAGTCGAGCGTTATTGATCTATCCCTTATGAAGAAAATGGGGCGAGCATACTCGTTTCCTCGGGACAAGACGAAGAAAATACTTGATCTCGCCCTGCAACATCAAATGCTTACATTGCCGGAGTCTAAACACCCTGAACAAGCAGGCGAAGCCTCACACCCGGACTATTGCTCTTACCATCGAGTAGTAGGTCATCCTCTTGAAGATTGCTTCACCTTCAAGAATTGGGTCGAAGATCAATATCAGCTTGGTAAATTCGCTCTGTCCAACAACTGGAGGGTAGCACCACTACAAAAGCACGAGCCTAAGGCCACGAAAGAAAAACCAGTTCCACATTGGGATTGGAAGCGAATTCGTACCTGTCACATGATAACAATACTACAAGAAGAATCCGAGAACATGGACAGCCTTCCCTGGTGCCTCGAAAACAGCAATGATGAGGTGATCTCAGAATTTCCACCAGCTCCGAAAGAACTGGAGGATGGAATACATACCACTGCAGATAACCTCAAGAAAATTGAGTTGGAGACGATAAACAATCCGCGACCGACATTCGTCAGCGAGCTGCTGTCTGAAGAGAGGGTGGCTGCGTTAAAAGACGTCCTTGTACAGCATAAAGATTGCTTCGCATGGAACTATTCCGAGATGCCGGGACTAGATCCAGAAGTTGCTGTACATAGACTGGCGATATCCTCGGGTGTCAAGCCAGTCAAACAAGCGCCGAGAAGAATGCGGCTCGAGCTCGAGATGAGCATCAACGCTGAAGTCAAAAAGCTGATAGACTCCGGCTTTATCCAGGAGGTTCAATACCCTGAATGGATTGCTAATATCGTCCCAGTGATGAAGAAAAATGGGACGGTGCGCATATGCGTGGACTTTCGGGATCTCAACAAAGCCTGCCCGAAGGATGATTTCCCAGTACCAGTCACCGAACTGATGATAGACAATACGTCCACGCATGAGATTTTCTCATTCATGGACGGCTCATCAGGATATAATCAAATAAAAATGCATCCTGAAGACCAGAAACATACGGCTTTCCGGACTCCTTTGGGAATATTCTGTTACAAGGTGATGCCCTTCGGTTTAAAGAACGCCGGTGCCACCTACCAAAGGGCCATGATGAAGATCTTCGATGACCTTATACACGAAATCGTCGAATGCTATATCGACGACCTTTGTTAAAAGCAAATCATATGAGGAACATCTCGAGCATCTGAAGACCGTATTTCAACGTCTTCGGCAATACAACTTGAAGATGAATCCGCTCAAGTGTGCATTCGGAGTTTCCTCAGGAAAATTCCTGGGATTCATTGTTCGACACCGGGGTATCGAAATAGATCCGTCCAAGATCAAGGCAATCATGGAAATGCCTCCGCCGAGAACTCTCAAACAGCTGCGGTCTCTCCAAGGGAAGCTCGCGTACATACGGCGATTTATAGCCAACCTCTCAGGAAAGTGCCGTCCTTACAGCCACCTGATGAAGGGAACCCCGTTCGTCTGGGATCAAAAGTGCCAAAGCGCACTAGACGAGATCAAACAGTACCTGCAAAACCCTCCAGTGTTGGCCGCTCCGGTTAAGGGAAAGCCTCTCATTCTTTATACAGCCGCCCTCGAAGGTTCTTTAGGCGCGTTATGGGAACAGGAGAATGACCAGGGAAAAGAAAGAACACTCTACTACTTAAGTCGAGTTCTGCTGGGGGCAGAAAGCAACTACTCCCCCATTGAAAAACACTGCTTAGCGTTGATCTTCGCAATAACAAAGCTTAGACATTACGCATTAGCACATGAAGTCCATCTCATTTCAAAGGTGGACCCTCTCAAATACCTAATGTCAAAGGCCATATTGACGGGACGACTCGCTAAATGGGCCATGCTCTTAATGGAGTTCTCGATAACGTACCGACCTCTCAAGGTAGTGAAAGGCCAGGCCATCGCCGACTTCCTTGCGGAGCACCCGATACCTGCCGATTCTCCCCTAAAGTGCGATTTGCCAGACAAACATGCGTTCGACGCAATCGACAGTGGTGATACCCGTTGGGAGCTTTATTTCGATGGAGCATCTTCCATGAAAAAGCACAAACAAAGTACGCCAATGATCAAATCGGGAGTAGGCCTTATCTTCGTGACCCCACAAGGAGGAATAATGCGCTTCGCTTTCTCCTTGACAGAGCCGAGAACGAATAATGAAGCTGAATATGAAGCTTTGATAGCAGGTCTCGAGATCGCCATTGACATGGGAATTGAAAGCCTCCTCATATATGGGGACTCTCAGCTAGTCGTTAGTCAAGTGAACGGCGATTACCAAACGTGCAAACCGGAATTGGTAAAATACGGGGAAAAGGTGCAACAACTGCTGACCCAAATTCCCTCCTATACTTTGGAAAGTATACCACGCGCAGAAAATAGCAAAGCGGACGCGTTAGCTAAGCTTGCTAAAGAACTGACTGACGAGAACCTCGATGAGGTTAGAATCATGGTACAAAGTCGTCGAGTGCTCGCCCCCGCAGAAATACCTCCGGGATCACCCGAAGAGAAGGGAGTGACTGAGCAAGCGACCTTACAAATAAAAGACCATGAGAAGGTTGAGGATTGGAGAGAGGTCTTCATAGACTACTTCAAGTCCCACCGAATGCCTGAAGAAGCGTCTATAAGACATCATCTCATGAAACGAGCTCTATATTTCGCCTTCGTCAACAATACTCTGTACAAGAGGTCATTTAATTCTCTGTGGCTGAGATGCTTAGGACCTGACGAAGCGAAAAGGATCGTCCAGGAAGTTCACGACGGACTCTGCGGTTCTCATCAAGCAGGCCCTAAGATGAAGTTGAAGATAAAACGGATGGGCTACTACAGGCCTACGATGATTCAGGACTGCATCGAATATGCGAAGCACTGCCACTCATGCCAAATTCATGGGGACTTCATCCACCAGCACCCAAATCCACTACATCCAACGGTGGCTAGCTGGCCATTCGAGATGTGGGGGACTGATATATTTGGCCCCATCGAACCAGTATCGTCTAGGGGACACCGTTTCATCCTGGCAACGACTGACTACTTCTCTAAATGGACGGAAGCAGTACCGTTAAGAGAGGTGAAGACGGAAAATATCCTCCACTTCTTCAAGACGCATGTCATATATCGATTTGGAACTCCGCGACGGATCATCTCCGATAACGGGCCAGCTTACAGAAGCCACAAGATCAGTCGCTTCGCGCAACAGCATAATATAGACTGGAGATATTCCTCGGTTTATAATCCGCGAGCCAATGGACTAGCTGAAGCCTTCAACAAGACATTAACAAAAATCATAAAGAAAACAGTGTCCCGTAATAAGAAAGATTGGCACGAAAGACTGCAAGAAGCTCTTTGGGCATATCGAACTACATTCAAGACGGCCACGAACACAACGCCGTACGCGTTGGTGTTCGGTACGGAAGCAGTACTCCCCCTCGAGATAGAGTTACCCTCTCTACGAGTGGCAGTCCACTACGAGCTGACGGACGAAGAAAATGCCCACCTTCGGCTTGAGGAGCTTGACGCCCTTGATGAAACTAGGCTCATAGCGCAGCAAAATCTGGAAGCTTATAAAGCAAAGATGATGCGCTCATACGAAAGATTGACCCGACCGAGGACATTCCACCAAGGCGAACTCGTGCTAATGGTCAAAATGCCTATGATCCCCAATGCGCCAAGCGGGGAAAATTCGAGCCAAACTATGAAGGCCCGTACATCATAGATAAAGTTTACCAGGGTGGGGCCTATCTACTCATGGACATGCACGGTGAAAGGCCTTTCAGGCCGATAAACGGTCGCTTCCTGAAGAAATACTATGCTTAATGAGCCACAGCCTAGGTCAATGATAGATGACGACGACCATGTCCGCTCGCTATCTTCCTAAGCTCAAGTTTTATAAGCAGTAGCCAACCTCTCAATGTTGGACCGAAATGTCCTTAAACTAATAGCGGACCGAAATGTCCTTAAACTAATAGCAGATCGAAACGTCTTTAAACTACTACCGCAGCATCTTTTAGGCTGACGAGATATTAAAAAAACATATAAAAATAAAATAAAAAAAAACGGTATGTCCATAAGCAAAAGGGCACGGATGAAAACCCGAAAGGGCTCCGTGAGTAAAAAACAGCAGGGCTACCGGCGAGTGTTCGTGAAAACCCGAAAGGACGCGACCTCGTAAAAAATAAATAAATAAAAAGAATATAAAAAAAATGGCATGTCCATAAGCAAAACGGGCACGGATGAAAACCCGAGAGGGCTCCGTGAGTAAAAACAGCAGGACTACCGGCGAGTGTTTATGAAAACCCGAAAGGGCGCAACCTCGTTAAGAAACACTTGTAGGGTCCTCTCGACCCTATAAGGAGAAACCACCCGCGTGAGATCCTTACGATTCACAAGGGAACAACACACTTAGGAATCCCCACGATTCCTAAGGAGAAAATACACTTGCGAGATCCTCACGACTCGTAAGGAGAACGCTCTTATGGGACCCTCACGGCTCGTAAGATTTGAAAGTCTTAAGTTACAGAGATCTAAACCTGTGCTTAAGCAACCCCCACAACTTTCGATATTGCCCTACAAGTGGCTCAGCACTGACCCTTGTATACAATCCACGGGCGCGAATAAACATTTCCCTAACTAAGTCCCATCTGAGACTAGGGATATGTCCACACGGTAAACAACCCTTGTAAATCCTCTCGACTTACAAGGAGAAAACCCTCCTGTAGGATCCTTACGACTTACAGAGGAACAAAACACTTAGGAACCCTCATGATTCCTAAGGAGAAAATACACCTACAAGATCCTCACAACTTATACGGAGAAATACCTTTGTGAGACCCTTACGGCTCATGAAGTCAAAAGCCTTAGTCGACAGGACCTTAACCCTGGTCGCTAAACCTCCTTTGTTCGACAACAACAGAAGCAAATGATGATTCGCTCCTGGCAATATCCCAGTTGTAGCGGTGCTGATGCCAAAATCGGTGTCCAAGTTCAGGTTTACGGCGAAAAGCCAGTAGGCCGCACATGCATACGAAATAGCCGAAATGATAGGGCAACTTGCAATAAAAAGCAGCAAGTAAAATGTATGCGTGCGAAATAGCCGAAATGATTGGGTAACTCGCAATAAAAAACAGCGAGTAAAAATAAAATAAACAGCCGAAATGATTGGGCACCGCGAAAAATAGCCGAAATGGTTGGGCAATCGCGACCTTCGCGATATAAAAGCTGAAATGATAGAGCATCGCGGAAAGAATAAAAAAAATGAAAGAATGAAACTTTTTGCCCTACAGTTAAGATCACATCGATCCCTGTATACAATCCAAGGGCATAAACAAAGAAGGAACCATACCCTTCCAACAAATTCCTCGACTCACGGATACAAACACTCCTTGACGAGAGCCTCCTGATCCGCGTCGATCCGCAGAGCCACCAGCGCCTCCGTGGAAATCCTCGACTCGTTTCAAACCCCAAGGAAAAAAATAATCCTTGGCGCTTGGGAAACAAATAATCCCTAGCAAACTCCTCGACTCACGGATACAAACACTCCTTGACGAGAGCCTCCTGATCCGCGTCGATCCACAGAGCCACCAGCGCCTCCGTGGAAATCCTCGACTCGTTTCAAACCCCAAGGAAACAAATAATCCTTGGCGCTTGGGAAACAAATAATCCTTGGCGCTTGGGAAACAAATAATCCCTAGCAAACTCCTCGACTCACGGATACAAACACTCCTTGACGAGAGCCTCCTGATCCGCGTCGACCCGCAGAGCCACCAGTGCCCCCGTGGGAATTCTCGACTCGTTTCAAACCCCAAGGAAACAAATAATCCTCGGCGCTTGGGAAACAAATAATCCCTAGCAAACTCCTCGACTCACGGATACAAACACTCCTTGACGAGAGCCTCCTGATCCGCGTCGACCCGCAGAGCCGCCAGTGCCCCCGTGGGAATTCTCGACTCGTTTCAAACCCCAAGGAAACAAATAATCCTTGGCGCTTGGGAAACAAATAATCCCTAGCAAACTCCTCGACTCACGGATACAAACACTCCGTGACGAGAGCTTCTTAACTCATGTGAACTCGCAGAGCCACCACCCTCTCCGCAAGCAAATCCCCGATTCGTCTCAATTTGTAAAAAGAAGTCTCAGACAGCAAGGATTGAAAAGCTTGCTTCTTGAGCAATGGGGCCCTGCAAGTCAATCCAAACTGGTCTCTTGCATACTATTCACGGGTCTCACTCTCCGAAGTCGAATTTTGACGAGAAGGGAAACAACCGCTTACGAATCCTCTCGACTCGTAAGAGGGAAAATTCTCTTATAGGATCCTTACGACTTATAAGAGAAAACCACACTTAGGAATCCTCACGATTCCTAAGGAGAAAATCCGCCTATGAGATCCTCTCGATCCGTAGGGAGAAAAGCCTCTATGAGACCCTCACGGCTCATAGAGTTAAAAAATCTTAGGCAGCAGACCAGAACCTGCGGCCTAAACCATCGCTATTTCCTAAGGAAGTCGGAATACTCGTTTTAGACATCCATCAACCATGGTTATTAAGACAGCCTGCTGACAATAAAAAAAAAGAAGATGACAGAAAGAATATCCGGTCTACATTTGATCTGGCGTGCGTGACGCATTCATTTATGCATGGGCAGAAGACTCAGGACGAGAAATAAGACAAGCTGAAATAGAAAAGGGAAGGGTTTCCATTCATACTGCTAAAAAAATTTCTTTTACAAGCATAAGAATATTGAATAAGAAACATTATTCAAATTATTACAACGGTATAACCTCAGATCCGGGGCACGGATTGAGGAAATCAAAAGTAAGGCCATCCAGAGTTCTTCCGGCCTTTCTAATTATTCTTATGCGCAGTCTTTCTCGCTCCTCTGTATCGAGATCATCGGCGAGCCCTCCTGGCCTTTGATAAGCAGCAACTATCGTCGTCTGCTGGAAGACTTGGTGTAGGATGTCAATAAGGCTGTTCCGTCGTTTCTTTGAAATCAGCCATGTCAGGTACATTGAATGCACCTTGTCTTCGGCATCATCCAGCGCGTTGAGCGATAAGGCCTCATGAAGACCCAGAAGTGCTCTCCATATGGCTCCCAACACGACTTTCAAAAGGGCCGAACGACGAGGCAACAGCCAACCACCGCTTGTGTTCAGACGACCCATGACTTCTGCACATGCAGCGTCTGTAAACTCCTGGTTTTGTTGACGACCCTGAGCGCGGATATCGTCGTAGGTAATAAACTCGTGCAAACTGTATAGATGCACCGCCGCCATTATGCCTGGAGGAAATATTACAGGAAGATCAGCAATAGAAAAGCAATAATATACGTAGAGGACTAAACTCCTAAAGAGCAAAACTATGTTCAAGGATAAAGTCCCCTGGATGAAAGCTCTGCTGGTTAAGATTAATCTAAGAATCGATTTTACCTAAACTTTTCCTAAAAACTTTGAGAAAAAAAAGGAGGAGCAAGGCACCGGAGTTCTTGAAGGCAAGAACAAAGCTCTGAGGTCTTCGAAAATAGAAATCTGAAAGATGATAAATATCTAGGGGGGATGAAAGGTCCTATTTATAGGCATCAAGTGCCTCTTCGACTTCCAAGAGTTGTCACGGCAGTTTACCCTAATCGGAGCGAACTTCTGTTCAAATTCCGAGGCGGGAGATGAAGCAACGCTTCGTCTTCCCCGTGCTCTGACTTGAAAATTAATTTAATAAAGCGACGCTTCAGATTATTTGCGCTGCGCAATACGCCACGTGTCTGACGCAGACGCATCAGCGCAACGCCCAAAGCAGCGCACACAATCAGAGCAAAGCTCTATTTCAAGCAAAATTAAAGGAAGCAACGCTTCAGCGGCGTATGCGCCGTGCGCTGCGTGACACGTGTCGGCGCAGATGCGCTAGCGCAGTTGCGCTGCACTGTGCGCTGTGCGACACGTGTTATATCCTGGAGCATTTGCGCTAAACAAAATTAAGGTTCTGAAGAAATCTTTTCTGTTCTTATTAAAACAAGAAGATTTTCTTCTGTAAAACAGAACCCCTTGGATCAAAGATCCGACGGTGGGGGAAATTCCGCCAAATCATTCAGAAAAGGGGATTTCTTCAACAAATTGGACTTGCTTCTTAATTTGCAAGAAGAAGCCTCAGGCAGCAGAGGTGGGAAAACTTGCTTCCTGAACGATGGGACCCTACAAGTCGATCTAAAATGGTCTCTTGCATACTATACACGGGTCTCACTCTCCAAAGTCGAGTTTCGATAAGGAGGGAAACAACCGCTTACGGGTCCTCTCGACTCGTAAGAGGGAAAAATTCTCTTGTAGGATCCCTACGACTTATAAGAGAAAACCACACTTAGGAATCCCCACGATTCCTAGGGAGAAAAACCCACCTACGAGATCCTCTCGATCCGTAGGGAGAAAAGTCTCTATGAGACCCTCACGGCTTATAGAGTTGAAAAGTCTTAGGCAGCAGATCTGAACCTGCGACCTAAGCCATCACTATTTCCTAAGAGGGTCAGGATACTCGTTCTGAGCATCCGTCAACCATGATTACTAAGGTGACATGCTGGTAATGAAAGAAAGAGAAGACGGAGAAAATGACACATTACAAAAAAAAGGGGTGTATCTTTTATTCATAAACTTGATTGGGTACAGGATACATTATGTCAAAGAATGAAAAAGTATATATATACATTCTTTTATCTACAATTACAAACGATACAAAGGGGGATATCTACTGAGGAGGAAGTGTCTTTAGTAAATTCACAAGTTGCTCTCGCACTTCCTTCAGCGCCTCCTCCTGAGCGGCTGCCGCGGCCACCTCCGCTTCCACCTGGGCTCGCTGCTGCAAGAAAGATGAAAGTTGCTCCTCCGCCGCCTTCTGGGCTGCTTCCTGGCTGGGTGCAGCTCGCTCGACAACATCAAGGTGTTGCCTCAATGATAACCCTTCAGAAAGACATTGCAGAAGGCCCTCAAAGACAACCTTCAGCCGTGCGGCGTTGGCCTCCACCCGAGCATGCAGTTGGGCAGACCTGCTCGAAGTCTCACCTCGCTCCTTACGTCTTGAAATGACTTCTTGTTCGAGGTGATGGAAGTAAGGAGCACTCTGCTCAATCCACGCTGTTCTTTGATTACTGGCAGCCAAGGCCTCGGGAGCGGGACGCAGCGACTCCAACCGATGCAGGCGGGCCTCGATCTCCCTGCAATGGTTAACCCAAGATGCGATGATACCCTCGTCGTGAAAGTTCACGAGTATCACCAGCATCGGGTTAACCGCTATAGCAAAATCCGCAGCAGGGGTAGGGGTCTCGACGTCAAGCTCCTCAATGTAATCGCTCAGCATACGTAAGCTGTTTGCGGCGTCTTTCAAAGATGGACGTCTCAGGTAAGGACCTGCTGGCATTATGATGCGAGATTCAAAGGGCGCCGAGACCGGAACGACAGCTGAAGAGAAACAGGATGTGATCAGATAACAATTCTGAAAATAAAAAAGGAAGACTTTATCAATGTGATAGTCGCTGTACCAGCTGAGGCAGGTGGCAGAGCCGGAAGAGTCGGCAACGCAGCTGATCTCTTATCCCCTCCTTCAATCTGTAGCACTGCAGTTGAGATGAGAAAAAAAGGTTAGAGGTAATTCCATCAATAAAAAAAAAGGAGGAAGGATGTCAACGGAAATCATACTCACCAACGCCACCAGACGAAGAAGCAAGCTCGGATGGGAAAGAAAAGTGTGGGAGCAACATCTGATATACATGATCAAAAAGTACTCCTGAAAAGACACAACAGCACGACTTTAGTACATGCACTATACATCTGAAAGATAAGACTAATAAGTTGCAAACCCATACCTTCCAACATCTTATACGGTATGAGAGAGGGTTGGGAGGTAACCACCGCCAAGGCAGTCGTTGAAGGCGCTCCTTCAAGCAGTGGGGCATCGGCGCTGGCTGCACCTGCGTTACAAGAAAAGAGAACTTGTCAGAAAGGATTGTAAAATAAGAAAGACAGTAACCTAAGGTTTACCTGAGGAGCTCCCGGCCGAAACAGAAGCGACTCCCTCCTCTATCGACATAAGGCCACCGCCCGTAGCCTCATCACCCGACTCGATGGGGACCGTCGTCGTGCTAGCGCGACCAGGAGATGGCAGGAGATCGTAAGCAGGGAGGGCAATAATTGGAGCGTTGCCGGATTCTTGGAAGGAAGCGGCTGACTCTTCCCCAAGAGTCGTACCCATCTCGCCCACAACTTCTTCGAGCTCCGCCGTCTCTATCGGCTCATCCACTGTCACCACGAGGTCGCCGGCCTCAAGCGCCTCGTCCACCACCAGCCTCGGTTCAGTTATAATGATCATATCATCTGCCACCACTTCAGGTTCGGCATCAATGACCTTCTCGGCGGTAGGCCCCTCGACCTCCACTTCAGGCTCCAAAGCCACAGCGACATTGCCCACCGTCGGCTCGAGTTCGGAAGGTACCGCCTCCTCTGCTTCTTTGGGATCAACGGTTTCCGCCTCCCCCTCGATCGGACTCGGCCCTGCAAGATAAGGGATATAAGGAGCAATGACATTAAAACCCCTTGTAACAAAAACCCTGAGAGCAACATTACCTGAGGCGGATTTACCGTTCGCGCTCCGAACTGCACGTGCCACCTCTCTGTGGGCAGCAGATAAGGCGACAGGGGCCTCTTCGGATGGAGTATCGGCGCAAGGGACGGTGCTAGGGCCCGCTCCCACAGCCAAGGCAGCCCTGCGCGCCTTCGCCTCACGCCTTAGCCGCTTCCTCTCCTCCCGAGCGGTCATAAGGGACCTCTGTGACGCCTCCTTCAAGGCATCGTCATCCTTGTTCAGGGATGCCTCCAGATCATTTAAGGCATCCTTCATCGGCTCTTCAAGACGAACCTCCTGCGGTGGCCCAGAGGAAGCGGGAACATCGGCAGCTGGTAAAACATCTGCGTCGCTTGGTGGGAACGGCATTGAGGTTTCTGCAATAAAAAGAGAAAGGTTAGATCGACCATAACACGAGGGAGATGGAGACTTAATGGATTAAAACTTACTAAGGCCCATAGACGCTCTAAGACGTTCCTCCTCCTGGAAAGTCTTCAAAGAAGCGGCGATAGCTTCTTCATCAGTGATGCCTGTTGAAAGAAAGGAAAGAAAAGCGTTAATCAAGGGCGATAAGGAAGATATGTTGTTGTAATAAGGAAAATGTGACTAGTAACTACCTGATTGCGCAAGCTTAGCTAGCCATGCATCACGCCTCGCCAGCCATGCCGAAGCTTTGAGAGCAGCCTCCAAGTCTGTATCGTCCGGCGGCGGCATCACTAACCCTGCGTTAGTCCCATATTCGAGCAGACCTTCAGCATAGGGAGCATGGGGTTCCTGGCCGAACACGACATCCGCAGCGAAGAGCGACTTCTTTTTCTTTTGCCCTCCGACCCTAGGCTCACGGGGGATCGACTTCCGCTTGGCAGCCACTTTGGGACGACGGGTCCCGATGTCCGCACCAACGCCAGACTCCGGCGAGGGTACAACCACTGTCTCCACTGGAGCACAGGGTGCGGGAGGTGCATCTGCGATATCAAGGAGCGGCAACTCACGTGGAAGACTTTGCGCACGCAATGGTCTGCCCCCGGCATCTTTGAAAGGAGGAACCACCGGGGTCCTTGGCACTAAAGGAGCGTTACGATTGGTGCCGGGAGGTGCTTCTTTACGGTCGATCAGCACTCGCCTCTCCTCCTTTATAACGGCCCCCGTCGCATGATTGTACCACTCTTTATATACGTTAAGGAGTCGTGGAGTGCAGGCTGGCGCACTAATAAAGAAACGAGAACCTGTGTTCAAGCGCATGAAGTGATGTAACGCGTTCTCCATCCCTTCTTCATTAGCAGCAGGTTCCAGTAAGAAAGCTTCCAAGGGTACCCCTTGATCATAACCCAGTTGTTGCGCAAAACGATGTGGGTTATATCTCATAAAGATCGCTGCACCGCCCTGCCTAAAGACTAGGAAGCTCGGTCTGATAGAATACAAGTGGAGGGTCTCCCGGGCCGTCAATACTGAAGCTCCATCCATAAAGGAGTCCTGTAATGGTTGCGCCGCAGTGGCGGACGCTTTTCCAATGGTTAATACCTTATCAATGAAGGACATCCCGACTCCAACGGTGTGAGGGCGGAGCAATAAGCCTCTAGCATTCCGTGGTGAAGGGGTCACGATTGATGCGCCAATCAATTGAATAATACGAGGGAAACCACACCTGTCAAAGAACGAAGGCTTTTTATGCATTCCAAATACACCCGCCGTATGTAGCTCGAGCCATGACATAAAGTAGTGCATCGGGAAGACCACGTGCAATGCCCCGGGCTCGTTGGCATCCGCGGCTCGGCTGAGACCATGATACAAGTGCGCTAAGCTGGCAATCCCCACGGCCACCTTTACCCCGATGACCATGCGGTGGGCTGGATAAAAGACAGAGGGACGCATGCGATGAGAGTGCATTGGGATCGCGAACCAACTCAGCCACAGCCCGAGAAATCCTAAGAAAAATGCCTCCTCGTCCATCCCAGGGGCTGCAATTTCCGCGAAAGATATGGTAGGGAAGTCTGGGAGGAAGAAAGCCTTTTGGTCTATCTCCTTCGTCGGCAGGTTATCCAAACCTAGACCAAAAGGATCATCCAGGATAGCAGATTTGGCGGCTCCTGGCGAAATGACGCTCGGACGGAGGAAGCGAGCAATGAAGTCCTCAAAATTAACTCCTCGGCTCCCGTGTTCGATGAAGAGGGACTCGTAGATGTTCAACACCTTGATCAGGCTTGGGAATTGGTGTTGAACGGCATTTTCCAGCGTAATCCCCCTTACCATCGGCTTAGCACCGAAGACGTACTCATCTGTCCGGAGCAGCTCTTCATAGTGTTCCCCCATGACCGGTAGGCCGGATACCTCCGTGAATTCCTCCAAAGAAATGGACACTTCCCGATTCATGGCAAGGAAAGTGTGGGTGGGAATATTCCATTGCTCCAAGAAAGCCTTGAACCACCAGGTGGGGAGCGAGGGATACTGGAAAAGAGAGACGTAGACCGCGGTGTACAGTCCAAGTCTTATCAATTGCGACTTCTTCGTCGACAAGATGTATCGGGCCCACGGCAGATAGCCAATCGGGTGACGGGGAATCAAACCAAGGTTATATGATTGCCCCCAAGGCCGCGCTTCTCCCTGACAAATACGGCGTCCTAGGATATCCAAAACCATGGGACGCTGAACCGGAACCGCATCCATAGCGGGATGAAGAAAGCTGTTCGCGGTCCAGTCTATCATCTCCACGGCATACTGCACTGAAGGTGAGGTAGCGTAGTGAATTGCCGTGATGGGTTCTGACGGCACCGCGCAGGTGAAGCTCCGCCGGCCCATGATGATCTGATTGTACCACGACCCCCAAAGATGGAAACTCTTGTATTCAGGGTCGTACTCCTTGATCATAGCCAGGACTTCACGGTCCAGGGGCGCCTCGGGAAATCCCTCCTCCGAGCGGACGAACGGAAATGAAGTGTCTTCAGACATGATCGCTGCAAAAGAACAAATTCAGCCGTTAGTGTTGCAATTCCAACGTTTGGCGTCTAAAAAAAAGGTGCATTAATTAAATTAGATTAAATGTAACTTAATTAATTACACCACACAGCAGTGCAGTGAGTAGGGGACCAAAGGAGGACCCACAAAATCTGGATGACAATACGTCAGTTAACAAGACAACCTCATCATTAAATGAGATTGTCAGTTGGTCCCCAGGAAAACATTCCCATTTATAAAAAAAGGGGGGAAGAATCCCTAGAGACAAGGAGAAAATCTCCTCTTTCAGAGCAAAGCTCTGTCACAGAGTGACACTTGTCAAACTCTGGTCTCAGGGAAATAAGATTCCTTAAAGGAGCATGGCTCTGTGGTAATAATGGAAAAGTTCCATCAGAAATTTTTTTTTTTTTACACTTAAAAGAATCAACAATTTTGGAATCTTGAAAGATTCATGAAAAACTTATATAAAAAAAAATTCCTCATTTTTCAAATCTAAAAGAGCTATTTTTGGATCCATGAGCAAAGCTCTGATCATGGGTTAGAACTCATGAACAAGATCTCTATAGATCTATGGATTCATAAGAGCAAAGCTCTGGTGATGAAACCCCAAAGGGGATTTCTTTAGATCAGAAGATCTGTGAGAGCAAAGCTCTGTTGGTTAATTAAAATTAATTTTACTTAAGATTAATTTTACCTAAAATTTTCTAACTTGGAAAATGAGAGCAAAGCTCTAAAGTTCTGGAAACGAGAGCAAAGCTCTGGAGTTCTAAGCAAGAGCAAAACTCTGGAAATCAAAATCTTGAAATGATAAGATTTTTCTAAGGGCCAGAGGTCCTATTTATAAGGCGCTTGCGCCCCTTGAGCTCACCCCTTGATCCAACGGTCAGGGGGTTGCCACCGCTGCACTCACGTGCGCGCCACGTGAGCGCAATGGTGGGGGGGCATTTGTTTCGCCCAATCAGAGCAAAGCTCTGTTGAAATTCAAAATTCAAAATTTTGAAGCAACGCTTCAAGTCTCGGGCGCAACGCGCCACGTGTCAGGCGCTAATACGTCAGCGCAGCGCCCAAGAAGGCGCGCCCAATCAGAGCAAAACTCTATTTTTATGAAGCAACGCTTCAGTTGCGCTGCGCGACACGTGTCAGCGCAGATGCGCTAGCGCAGTTGCGCTGCGCTCTGCGCTAGCGCAGTTGCGCTGCGCGACACGTGTCACGCACTGGGGCATCTGCGCCAAACAGAATTAAATTTTCAAGAAATCTTTTCTGTTCTTGTTAAAACAAGAAGATTTTCTTCTGCAAAGCAGAAGCCCTTGGATCAAAGATCCAACGGTGGGGAAAATTCCCCAAATCACTCAGAGAAAGATCTTTTTAATGAATTTAACTAATTTATGGGCACTATAAAAAGGACCCTAGGCCTCAATTAAAAGGGAAGAAGATCTTTAAAAAAAAGAGAAGAGAACTCTTGAGAATTCCTCAAGAACAACAAAAGGTAAAAAACCTTTAGGAAAAAGAGAAAATTCTCTTATGGACAGATTATGGATCTAAGAACAAGATCAATAATTTTTAAATAAAAAGAAAAATAAGTAATAATAGTGCTTTGCACTTTTTTATGAACCTCTGGTTCCTGAAACAAAAAAGAAAAATTTATTTTCTTTGATCTAAATTAGATCAAGAAATTAAATAGTGCTCTGCACTCCTGTTCTTGAATCTAAAAGATTCTTAGTGCTTTGCACTTCCAAACTGCGCTGTTGCGCTCTTGAGAGAGCACCATGTGTCAGCTATAAAACAACTTGCGCTCTTGAAATAGAGTTTTGCTCTCTGGAATTGGCGCAACTCACCAGAGCGCACCACGTGTCAGCAGCGCAACAGCGCAGCGCACTAGCGCAACGCACTGCGCTGTTGCGCTTGCGCTCACCAGAGCATGACACGTGTCATCATCATATGAGCTTGCACTCATTACTTAGCGCAAAGCACCAGACAAATGCACTGTATTGCTTACAAAAGGGCCAAGCCCAATTAAAGAAGGCCTAACGGGCCTAATAAAATGCAACATATTACTTAAAAAAAAGGGCAGAGCCCAAATTAAAACAGATGCGCTGCATCATAAGGAAGGGGACAAAGCCCAAACCAAAAAGGCCTAGCTGGCCAGAATAAAATGCAGTGCATTATTAAATATGGGCAAAGCCCTAGCACAGTCCTAATAGGCCAAAGATCAAGAAAAATCTTGAATATTGTCAATGGGACTTAGCTCGATCATGGCCGTAAGTCCCCAAACTAAATTGACTGAGCAAAAATGCTCTCCTAAATCAATTTACGACCGGTTCAAGGGTACATCTCTGAACTCCTTTGACACATGTCGTTGTAATCCTTCAACGACGTCAGAGAGGTGATGGGTCCCGATAACCACATATCAATATCGGACCGAGACGTCCTTAAACTAATATCGGACCGAAACGTCCTTAAACTAATATCGGACCGAAACGTCCTTAAACTAATATCGGACCGAAACGTCCCTAAACTAATGATGGACCGCAACGTCCCTAAACTACCTATGGACCATTACGTCCCTAAACTGGAACAATAGAGCCTCCAAATGCTCTTTTGCCGGATCTAAACGGTCCCGTTTAAGTTGATCTTAGCCGCAACGCGACTAATGCATCCTTAAACTAAAAACACCAAACCCAAATCTAAATAAATACGGATTTGGACTAATCCACGTCCTACGGGCGACGGCATTACTCAGTCTCCGTATACAATCCACGGGCAACCACAAACAAAACAAACACACACGACACGAAGTGAAATTCTGGAGAAGGAGAAAGTTGTTACCGCGATGCGGTAGCGTAATTAACTGCAGGGGCTTGCGCCTGCAGGGAAGAGCGTCCCTACAATCAAAAACCCCTCAAGCGAGGGGGAATCTGACAAAGTCTGCTACATCGGCCGCATCCGTCTAAACCTCCGATACACGGTGCCATAAATCAACTTGGCATCTTTGGAGAGGTGGACGGATAAAACCAAATAGCATCTGCCCCGAATCTCAGTGTCAGGACATCGCGGTCCTATGCGCCGTCCATTCGGAGGGGAACAGCGGGTTCATGGTGAACCCGGTATGGTACCCCACGGCAAGAAAGGTATGTCGATGGATTAGCCGATGAGCCTAGCAGAGGGACTACTACCTACCGATGATTGGTTGGACCTGGCGGTTATCCCGAAGATACTGACCGGATTCGAGAGATGGATATGGGCCGACCCGTTCTGCCGAAGCCCGAGGGCCGATCCCGCAGACGGAGCCCGAGGGCCGATTTGGACTGACGGAGCCCGAGAGATATGAGGATTTACGTGTCGATGTTGGACACGGGTTTCATGATGTTTCGAGTGTCGATGTTGGACACTCAGATTCCATGATTTTGATGTGTCGTTGATAGACACACGTTGATTGATATCCTCATATTCACATACATATGCTTTTATGATATTTCCATGCATGATATTGTTGTGTCATTGGTTGATACGTGGATGAGATCCACATGGATACAGGCATTGATTATATGGTTGGATGATATCCGCATACATATAGACATTGATTATTGTTGGCACATATGCAGATACGGTCACCCTAGATATCATAGTATTACCTTTATGATATAGTTGACCTAGGAAATCATTGTTTTATTCGATTTCTACATGTTGATGTTTTCTACTCACGAGTTGAAAACTCACCCCCGTTGTGCCACAGTTCTTGCAGGTTGACTGCATGGATCAGTAGCAATATCGCTGGCACACAGCTGCATTCGGATGTTTTGCTTTGGTAGGTGGTACATGTTAGATCGTACCCCTCTTGTATTTATTATTCATATTGTATCTAGTTAACTCCATCAAATCAGAAACTAGTAATTGTATATGTAGTAAGACTTAGTGAGACTTGTAGTTGCGAGACTTAGAGCGAGGGTATATGTTCGCTTGGTGGGTTTTGATGTCTTGCTTTACATTATCTTTTTGGTGTTGATCTTCGTCGTTGGGCGTCGTATACTTATTTTGTGACTTGCGTGGTTGTGAATCCGCCGATTGGCGAAGAGCTAGCCCCGCTTGAGAAGACCTTTTATATTATCATGTATATGTGGTTTTTGATCAAAATATACAAAGGAGGTGCTGCCTAAATTTTTAAAAGACGAAACATGTATTTTAACTACTAAAATCTACTTGCATTTTTCATGTTCCACTATCTATGCATTTTAGAAAATGTTGTTTTCATCATACCTTTATTTTCAAACTTCACCTCTTTATTTTCTTTAAAAAGGTTTAGATTTCTGAACTTCGGCTTACTTAATTTACGTTACGCCTTTAGATGTGGCGTGATTTAAGTGCCGGTCACGAGCTAATATTTCGGGTCGTGACAGTTAAACACTCTTTATGACGCTGTGCTCTATTCTCATAGCGCTTTATGTTAAACAGCGCCCACGTGAGGAGCACGTGGGGCTCTCGGCGCGGGCGCCAACCATTGAGTGCAGAGCACTCTTTATTTTATCAGCGCCCACGTGAGGGGAACGTGGGGCGCTTGGCGCTGGGCGCCAACCACTGAGTGCAGAGCACTCTTTATTTTATTAGCGCCCACGTGAGGGGCACATGGGGCGCTTGGCGCTGGGCGCCAACCACTGAGTGCTAGGCACTCTTTATTTTAGCAGCGCCCACGTGAGGGGAACGTGGGGCGCTTGGCGCTGGGCGCCAACCACTAAGTGCTAGGTACTCTTTATTTTAGCAGCGCCCACGTGAGGAGCACGTGGGGCGCTCGGCGCTGTTTCCTTCTTTGTGCATTTTTCTGAAGAGTCCAATTCTTTGTTCTCCTCTGGATCTTCAATCCTCAAGAACAAATTCATCCCTATGAGAATTAAATTCTCATTTGTGGGAAACTTGTTTCATGGATCTCAGATCCAGGGAAAGAACTATATTCTTTTATGAGGGTTAAAACTCTTGGGTATGCAGATGAGATACTATGATCTCTATTTACGTTGAAGAGGGTTCTTCTTCTTTCCTCTTTGTTTTAAAGCTCTTTTTGCTTGCTCCTCTTTTTGAACTTGAAGTTTATAGGGGGTTCCTCTGTACAAGACTTCATGTCTTGGGTTCTTTATACAGGGGATGCTGATTTGTTGATTTAGTTAAGGAGATCTCTCATTGAGAGATCTCTAATTGATTTGAAGATTTTATCCACCGTTGGATCTTTGATCCTCGGCCTTCTGTTTTATAGAAGATATTTTTCTTGTTCTCAACAAGATTGGGAAAATATTTTCCTATATAAAGTTTATTCTGTATCTTGATGATTTTTTAATCATCATTGGATCTTTAATCCAACGGCGCGCTGTTTTGCAGAGCGTAACCTTTCTTGTTTTAGAAAGATTCGAGAAATATTTCCTCAACAGAATTTAATTCTGTAATTTGATGATTTATCATCTTCGTTGGATTTTTGATCCAATGGTGGAGAACTTTTAGTTCTAGCGCCGGCGCTCTCGTGCTTTGCACGTGAGGCGCTGTCTCAAAATTTTTAACTCTTGGCGCTGGCGCTCTCGTGCTTTGCACGTGAGGCGCTGCCTCAGTTAAAATTTTGAACAGAGCCTTGCTCTCTTATTGGGGGGAAACAAATCCCATCTTCCAGACGATTCAGGTAAGCCAAAATCAATTCCAATACGCCACTACCCTGCCTTTATACCTCGGTATTTACTTGATCGTTGGAGGGTCCTACGGTGGTTGCCCACCCCCGGACTTCCCTTGCAGGTAGCTCGGCATCAACACTAACCCATTGAGATCCACACGTCCAATTTCCACTCTCAATCTCAACCGTTCATAAACACTTGCTGCAAGGTCAACGGAGGACAGCATCTGAGAGAGATTCCAACCTTCATCAAAAACCAATTAGCTTCTTATTTATACGATTATCGGGCCTAAGTTTCAACATATATTAAGATATGTCATGTGTACATGATTAGCCATAGTGCATTTCTTATTTCGGTGAACATATAAAAAAAGTTAAATGTATTATATAGGATATACGGATCAATAACATAAAGAAACATTACAAATGAATGCATCCACTCATTATCTACTCCATGATATATACGGATCAATAACATAAAGAAACATTACAAATGAATGCAGCCACTCATTATCTACTCCATGATATATACGGATCAATAACATAAAGAAACATTACAAATGAATGCATCCACTCATTATCTACTCCATGATATATTTGTATGCTAAAACAAAACAAAATTACCTACTTTCTACTTCTATTTTACAGCTTTGCATTAAAAAAAGATAACTTGGGTCTTTTATTGAAAAATGATATTGTATAAATAGATGATTGGAAAATGATACTGTTAAAAATAAATGATGCCCAAGAGGAAAGGGTCGGAACACACAGACCTTAGGCGCTAAGGCTTCATGCACAAACCAGCAAGTTGTTTATTCTTTTTGTAATAAATTATAAAATATACTTTATATATAAACAACTTATTAACTATACATATCCATATCGATAACGTGGATCCAGATGGGACGGTTGTCTCGTCTCGGCCCTATATAGATCCGTCCATGGCAACACATAAGAGTTGTATTGTATTGATGCATCTGCTGTGGTATATAAATAGAGATGCACTAATGCATTCTACCTATTTAGGTCCGGTATTTGGTTTGCATGCGATGTAAGCTAAGAAAGTTATTTTTTTTTCTGGTGGGGTAGGAAGAAATATCGGAGTGGTTGGAGAATAAAATGGGTGAAATTAATAGAGCCGGTTTTAAATTTCAAATAATGAGATCGATGATGTGGATTTTGTAGTGAAAAGGAGCAAGGGAGATTTATAGTAGCTAAAAACTGTTGACGTTGAAATGAGAGAATTCGTTTCGGAATATTTCTCGATCTTTTTATCAACTTATTGAAATAGGTAGTACATCAGTTGATGACATGGTCTGATGAAAGCTGGAATACCTTTTGTAAATAATCCAAGAAACATAAACATATCTAGGAATAGGAAATATCGAAGGAACTAAAGAACCAAGAACACTAACTATCAATTCATCAGCAAATATATTCTTTAAAAATAAGTAACAGAAAGATAAAGGTTCTATGGAATCCTCTAGAATTTTAATGGGCAAAGATTTGAAGTTGGTTAAAAAATAACCTAATCTTTTTTGGTAAGACCTGCATAAAAATTATGTCGTTGTAAGCAAAGCAAAAATTGTGGTGGTATTTATTGTTGGCTATAGTGCCCTCAAATCAATTATTCAATCGCAGGCACGCGATTGTGATGATTGAGGGAGAACCTATACCGGGAGAACAGTCTTACTCGAGATTATAGTATGCTATCTGATTTGTCTTTATCATCATGTACAGGCTTTATGTGGTATTACAGATCACTATTACATGTTGATAGAGCACATATGATTCTTGCTTGACTCCCAGCATTATGATGGCGATCATATACGTGGGAGCTGGGTGGTCTATAAGCATATCCTAAAATGTCCCTAGCCGTGGGAGTTTCGAAACTGGGCATCGATATTCCAGAGTAGACTAGTGTATACTTATCCAGACCCTGACGAGGGGCGGTGGCCGGTCTCACAAGCCATTGGTGTTAGTTTGTTCACCTAAGATAGTATACAGGTGCTCATTGAGTTATGAGTACACTGGACGGACTCGCCGGGAATCTGCTAGTTAGTATTATACCTATTGTCAGATAGCAGTTCCCAAGTGACATGTGTACAGGTTAGTCTGTCGACCTGAGATCGTCATTTGTCTCATGTGAGTTCCCACTGTACTTTGATTACTACCCTACCACAACTCAAAGGAGTCGTGCAAACAGGTTTTAGTTGGGTACAGTCCCGAGCCACATGGAGGCAGTGAACGGATCGTCGGGGATTCGTCTCTCCCGGTATTGGGGTTGATGTCGCGTTGTGCACGGGTGGACATCACCAGAAATTCTCGGCCGGGGTGAACGAGAATTACCGATCTAGAATCGATAATTTCTTATGTGGTGATGGGTTACATACCGATACGAATTATCGCCTTATTAGGGGTCTGATTTTATCCACCCCCCTGGACTCGATATACGATACTCTTAGATGAACAGACCGGACTATACGGGTATTGTCACTGTCAGGCTCAGTAGGGGTTTGGATGAATTTGCTCATCGGCATTCTATTCGCTCAATATCTGGATAGTCGTTACGTATAGTTAGTGCCGCTGACGTGCTTGTGGTTAAACCCACTGCCAACGTATTGACGAGTCTTTAGAGTCCCACACAGAGGGTTTTCACGGTTCAGGCGATATGGTGTAGAAGACGTATTGTAATATTTTGGAAAATTATAAATATTAATTTATAATTTAAAAATAACGAGTTATAAAAGTGATATCACATACAACTTTTGGGTATCGGAATAATATCCGTAAAAATGTAGGTATTTTAGTAAATACAAAGAGAGGTGTGCGATATCATAAAAATGATATATTTAATCATTTTAACATGATATTGGATTTTACAATAAGCTAATGACATTTAAGTGATAGCTTAAATCATTTCATATCTTTTATTTCATATGGATTTAAATAGTAGCATTTTGAAATATTGCAGATAATTAATTATGTTATTTATTTAATTAAAACAATTATTTTTATTGTGTTTGTAATAAGAGAGTCTTTTAATATGTAGTAGAATAAATTAGTAAAGAAAATAGTTTATTTATATAATAATATGTGTAATGAGGGGTTTTGTGAAAATGTTAGTTCTTTATGCTAATTAGGATTTTGTGAGGGTTATTATGTAAAGAGGGTTAGGTAATGGTTATGATTAAAATGAACCTAACACACACCACACCTTAGCTTGCACCTTAAGTTTACACATCATGCTTGCATGAAAGCACCACCATTTCTTATGGTGACACCACCTACTAGCATTATCATCCTATATTCTTATCTTGGTTAATTAGGTCAGTTGATATATTAGGATAGGGACATATAAACTGAGTTAGAATGAAAAAGAAAACTTAGAACAACAAAGAAATAAAAGAAAAGGAAGTAATGAGAAGGGATAAGTACTAAGATCACTACCACCACTCTCTAGTTAGGAACTAGGAGCTTGTACATCTTGAAGGATGATCTTCCAGCAAACCTTTGTAGGTATACTCTTTAAACACAATACGATTTCAGTTCTGTAAACTTTAAATTTGAAATCGGATATCGGAAAATTGGTATCTTAAGGAAATATAGGCTTTGTAATGATCTGCTATAATTTAGATAAAAACTAACTTAACCAAACAATACCTTCATGTTATATAGTGAACATAGAATACACCCTAGGGAGACGAACCATTGTGCTCGGAGGTTGGCCGGCGACACGAAGGAAATTTCCGATCTCGCCCGATTTCTGGTGGATTTGGACATTGTGGTTTTTAGGGTAGTTCTATATAGATATATAAGTGTGTTTGGTATTGTTTAATTGTTCTAGTTTAGTGGAATAAGAAATCTGGAATCAAATATCAGTCTTGGGGTTAAGATTCTTAGATACGACACGTATATATCGTACCATGGGTTCTGTCATGACCAGGAAAGGGTTAGCTCGGATTAACTAAAAATTCAGTAACTCATGATATCATCACATCGTATGTTTAGTGGTACAGTATCATAAACTAGGTTTTGTGTTATCTAGTTCACTGTAAATGAATCTAGAACTAATAAGTATAATCACTAGAAAAACTAGCAAGACCAAAGGTATAATGAGCCAAATAAGAGACAACACTTGAAACCAGAGCCCAAAACTCCTTATTTGATCCGGCGAGACCAACCCCAAATCCGGCGACGCCGGCCCCATGATGTCCTATTATGTTGGTTTTTCTTTTGTGATCTAATTTGAGTAAATTGTGGTCTCTTGTATTGTTTGGGTTATCTAAATACTTACACAGTAAAATCTGAGAACGTTTTAGAAATGGTTTATCAAAATTCAGATATTTACGATACGAATTTTTCGTATTTTGATGTTGCAGCTGAACCGTTGACGTATATACGTTAACGACAGAGTTTTGTTGTCGTTTTTGGGTTAAGTGTGCTGTAGGTTCTAACCTACGGGCGTTTAGCTTGTTGTTTTGTTTGTTGCTTTGGTTTTCTATATGATATTTACTTCTATGCGATTTAAATACAAATATAGGTACGATTCGAGGATTCCGAGACGGAGTGGACGATTTAGCAGCGTGGATTCAGCGAGCTTCTAAGTTGGTGAGTAGATTTACATCTACGAGGAAGTCGGGTGGATGGCGTATAGCACCCCCGCAACCTTATAACTATTATTATGATATCTAGTTAAGTTTAGCTTTTCTTCAAAGTATTGCATCTTGTATGCCCTTCATTTGCATAAAGTTTCGCATGTAGTTTTAAATGAGATATACGTGATAATTGGTCCGTACGATATGGATATAGTTTGATAGATTTGTACGAGGGATCATGCCGTAATTGAGATGATATGAATATAGCTATATGATGAGATATAATACAAGGGTTGATACGTATTGGAAATGGTGAATTTGTATGCTGAAGGATGGCCAAGTTATTCTTTGACTCGTAGAGTTAGGTTATATTCCGTTTTAGGATGTAATACTTGAGTGAGCTGTATTCTTTTAAAAAAAACTACGATTCGTTGCTTTTTTATAAAATACTAGGATGCGGTGCCGATTTCCAAAACGAATATCTATTTTGAATCTAGGGCGGCTTCTTTATTTCAATCTTAACGTTTTGTTTCGTTTCTAAAGATAATGGTATAGCTCATAGCAAGTGATTACAATAGTTATGCTTAAATTAAGTTATAGGTTTGCATTATATTATCAATATTATACGTTTCTGCATTACGCACACTCTGATAGAACACTGCACAAATACCAATGAGTACTATGCTGTACAAGCACGTGAATGTATGTTACACTACACCTCATTGGTACTGCCATGTCACTGTAGAACCGTGTTGTTATATATGTATTAAAATAAATAGATTGTTACACCGTAGAACACTTGCACAAATACTAATGATTACCATGTTACACGAGCACAGACGCGTATGCTATACTACACATCATTAGTAGTGCCATGACACATTAGAATTGAAATCATTATGTTTATGTGATATGATTACGTAGTCTTTTCCTATTCCGGTGGTAGTACTATAGATGCTGTATTTGATTTCTTTGGATTTCTGGGTATTTTACTCCTGATGATATATATCGGTGGTATGGAACACTGTTATATATGTGTGTGTGTGTGTGTGTATGTGTGTGTGTGTGTATATATATATATAATATATATCATCAATAACATCTATGCAAGTATTCTTATTCCTTATCTGATATTTTGATATGATGAGTTAAACGTCCACCATGAGTTTTGTGTTTTCTGATTTCATTCCGAACCGAGTTGGGGGTCATACGGTTACGGATTTACAAGTTATCCAGACTGAGTTGGTGGGCATACAGTTGGATACATGGTGGACCCAGTTCGGGGCCGAGGGGCAGGATAGCCGCAGTTTAGGAGGGAGCCTAACAAGGTTAACCATACCGGAAATGGAGATGAGCACGGCAGATATCCAGGAGATACTGACCGGAGATTGAGATAAGCACGACAGATATCCAGGGGATACTGACCGGGGTTCGATTGGGCACGGAGGATATCCAGGGGATACTGATCGTAGCCAGGATATCGGGTGGCGATCATCTGTTGAGATGGTGTCGACGGTATCTGCATTTACGTGTCGATGATGGACACGAGAGATTTCGGATTTCGATGTCGATGCTGGACATCTATATATATATATATATATATATATATATATATATATATATATATATATATTGATATGATCATTATCATGAGGTACACAGTTGGATATTATTTAGTAGATTCAACCAGGACTGATCCGGGGGACAGTACCTGCATATATTTGTACAGACATTCATATATAAAAAGGAATTCCAACACGAAATATAGATTCATGATTTTGAATCATATGACATGGAGATATTATACTTGGGATTGCATGAGAGATAGTCTTGCACATATGCATATCATATAGTATATTGATACAGAGTATAATAGGACTATATTTATGACCTAGGTATCGTCATGCATTTCGAATTCTACCTTTAGATGTACTTTTATTCACTGAGTTGGCAACTCATTCCCGTTGTGCCACAGTTTCTTGCAGGTTTTACCGCTTGGATTTTCAGTGGCTTGGACATACATTCTTTTCAGGGATTGATTGGTAAGTGGGTTATTATTGTATCATACTCACTCTTGATTATTCATATATTCTTGTATCTAGTGGAAACTCCATCAACTTAGAAGTGGTATATTGTGGACTTAGAAGCGAGGGTTAGAGTTGTGTCTTGTGTTGTCGTACTCTTTGGAGTCGACTTCTGATTTAGATTGATTGGTTGTTCCATCGTTTGGACGTCGAGACTAGCTTCCGTTGGGATACTATTTTATTATATTGTATCGGGTTTTTTATAAAAATGTAATAGAGGTGATGTCAAGTTTCAAAACGTCATAAATGCTTTTCTACATACTTAGTTCAATCTAGATGTTATTTTAAATTGATTTTATCGGATGATTATTTAAAGCTCACCTCCAATATTTTGAAAAAGGGTTTAGATTCCGAGTTTCGGCTTATTTGAACAGCGTTGACGTCTTCCGATGTCACGTGTTTTAAGTACTGGTCATGGGCCATAGTTGGGTCGTGACACGTATGTTAGTACATATAGGTGTCCGATTAAATATGTGTACAGGCTGCACAGATTTTAATCAGACGGTTGATAATATTAGCGGCTTAGGATTAACCCGGATTATTAAAGCAGGTTTTGATTTAATAATATATATTTATATTTATATTTATGTATTCTAGTATTATTGTTCACTATTCATTTTCTCTCTTGGCTATTCGTATTTTTGTACGAATACGCGTATATGTATTTCGATACGTGTACTGGGTTATATTCCTTATTTATACGGAATAGCTTCTAGAAGATTTGAAACCTCATTATTTGATTTTTCTTTTTGGAAAATGAGGTGGAAGAGGTGAGGTGGTATGAACACTGTTTAGCATGTAGAGAGGTATGGCATGGACTTGTTTATTGGAAAAATGAAAAGAGATATTTTGTTGCATGATTGCAAAAAGGGGGGCTACCATCATTCTTGACATGGCTTTCTCATTTCATTTTTTCTCACTTGCTTCATTACTCTTTCTCATTCTCATTCTCACTTGGAAAAGGTTTAGCCAATTCTTGAGTTGCTCATACCATTGGTTTTCTCACCACCTCTTGATCTTCTTGAGTTGCTCTTGGAGCATTTTTGATGAGAGAAAATTATAGTGAGATAATTCTACACCTCCACTCTCCATTACTAGCAATCTTGGAGTGTCGGTTGCCTCGCTAGACGAGACTGGAGCTTGTGCCGTTTCCCTCAGATGGATCATCGTAGATGGAGAATGGAGGAAGACCGGCAACCAAACTCGATCCGCAACCACTAGGAGCTTAGGATGAAGGTTGAAAACCGAAGAACACGGATCAACTCAGTATAACCATTCCTAACTCTTTATATTGCTTGTGAGTATAGGGTTTAGGATAGATCCGGGCATCAGCTTGTGGTAGCACCAGTTTAGAAAATTTTTGTTCCACATTTGACCACGGTTTGATGACCGGGACGCTGCCGTAACCCAACATTTATATGATCAGTGAGTGCGACCAATACCCTGGAAGGCCCTTAGAGTATGCATTATAAAAGCAGAGACATAGATTAAGCGACGGCTTCATCCGTATCTAATCCAACATTTATCATCAATTCATCATCTCGATTAGTTTCTTGACATTTGATTTCTCTGCACATACTATGCACATGAAATGAGAAAAATATAGATAGGGTCTATGAACATTATTGGCCCCATTGACCGAGAACGTAGACATAGCTCCACGGTGCAACTCAACCTATGAGGGACCATCCATCATTTAACTTATTTGGTGTGGTTGTTCAACGGTCTGATCATGACTCTCTCAATGTTATGTATTTATATATTCCCTTCCTTTAATCTTCCTAGGTAGGCATACCTCCTTAAAATCTTTAAAACCAATATGAAATACACATCTGACATTTTCATTGATGTTTTCTTAAATCTTCACCCTTTCAGGTTGCAACGATACGATTTACTTAATATATATTGTGCAGAAAACTAAAATCTAATATTATTTCCACTTTCTATTTTTTATTATTTCATAAGTATTATATATCATAGATATATTTCTTAACCTTTCATTAAATCATCTCAGCCTATACAAATTTATCATGATCGATTTCGCTGTATCATGTTCTCATTTTGGTTATACGACCACAAATTTTAAGGTTTGAAAAGTAAATTTGAAGATTAAGTTTGAGGGGGCATATATAATCATAAAAGATTGAGAGGGGTATATGCATCAATTTGGTTGGTGCGCTGCAGAAGCAAACAACACACAAGTTTGATAAGCTTTCTCCCTTTGATTTCCGTCACACAATCACCTCGCAAAGCTGCAATTTTTATGGGAAAACCCTAATTAGTTCAAAAAGGTTCGTCTCTTTAACAACCACGTCTACAGCTCGAGCCCAATTCCATGGCTGCTGCTGCTGCTGCTTCACTTCTCCCACCTTCATCTCTGGCCTCTACCTCTTGCTCCCATGGCCCATTCCTCTCTCCCATCAACACAACTCTCAGATTTCCAAGGAGAAATCAGCTGCTGCGAAAGGCTGACAGGGGTTTGATTGTGGGAGCATCGACGGTCGATGAGTCGCCGGCTGTCGACCCCCCGGCGAGCTCCGAAGAGCCTGAGCCCAAGCTCGTCGCCTCGCTGAAGCTTAAATTGATTGTGAGTTTCCTTTTATAGATTCTTTTCTGTTTTAAATAGAAGTTTAGGTGTTTGAGTAAATACCTGTGTGATTTGTGAGTCTGGGCTGCTGCAAGATGCAAACTTTTGCTTTAAAAATTGCTTTTGCAGCAAAAAAAAAGGTGGAAATTTGTTTTTAAAAACCTTGCAGCAAAATCAACATACAACATGCTAAACAAAAAATCTTGCAACTAAATAAACAACCCCTTGATTACCCCTTAATCTCCGAATTAGTTATATATAATGACAATTGATGAGAAAATCAATGTAAGAGTGGCTGACAGTTTTAAGGTAGTTTTTGGCGAATGATATTAATTATTAATGTTAGGGTTATCAAGGTTAGGCTGGTTTGTTTGGTTTAATCTGGAAAGTGGTTATGTTTAAAATTTAAAAAAGAAATTGAAATGATTGCCTATTGTTCAAATAAGGCCCGGTCATTTCGGTCTCATTGTACGATATGATTGCTATTAGGATTGAAATTTTGATAATTGTGTGGTAATGCCACTTGTAGAGAAATGAACGAGATAATGTACCAGATAGACAAAATCTTACGGTGCTTTCGCTTATATGCTAGTTCTCTTATTTTCATATGAAGATTTGTAACACTCCCTCGCCTCACTCAAGACTTGATGCGTGCTTTCAACCAGAGGGATTGATATTTATTAGCTTCCGTGTAATATTCTGGACTCGGGCTTCTGAAAACTTATAGAAATTATAGGTTAGGACATAATATTGACCTTGGATTCTGAATATTACCAATATTTTTTGAAACCATTTTCAGATATATCTAGATCATCCATATATTCCACAAGAGCAGATATCCTAGGGAATGCTGTGTTTTAAAGGAAACTTGAGAAGATTCAAGTCAGTGTTGACCCAAATATATGTAGTTAATGCCAACCTCAGCTCAGTAAACCAAAGGATTATGACAGAATTTTGTTGTTGAGGATTCTTGCATGTGTCGTAAATACGGAAAGGAGTTAAAAAAATTATGATCAAATAAATCCTTCTGGTGATGGGATTATTACCGTGCAGACCTTTTCGATGTCCTTAGAAATTTCTTGCATTGCTTTTTTGAATTGATCCCATGATTTAATATGCTTATATTCGGTATCAATGTAGACTACTAGACTTGCTAGAACCAACCGGGCGTAGCTCATGTGGTAAGAATTTCCTCTCTAAAGTGAGAGGTCACTGGTTCGGTCCCGAAGGGGTCGCATCCAAAAAATACCAGACATGCTAGCTAAAGCTGTTCAGTGCATACTAAGAAGGATAAACTGCACTAAAATGCCCTTAGCTATCATTATTTTTTAGCAAAATACCATAAAGCTTTTTTTGGCGGTAAACTCTCTTAAATTTTGGGTTTTAAAGGAGTTTTTCCAGTAATACATCCTTATGTGTAGCACTTTAAGGGTTCTTATCGTAATAAAAATATATTGGTAGTTCAGTGAAAACAAACAATAGTTAAGGGGATTTAGTGTAATTTAGTCTTATAAGAAACATGCAGCATATATTATCGAATTAAAACTCTATACCACCCATGTATCATTTTGTGAATGATTTGAATCAATTACCATAATTATATCTCTGCCCCTACGTTTATCATAGAAAAAGATTTTCCTTGCTGAACAAGTATGCAGAGTGCTGTTTCTGGACTGAACAGAGGCCTTGCAGCCGATGAAGATGACCTGAAGAGTGCAGATGATGCGGCCAAAGAGCTGGAGGCTGTTGGTGGGGCCGTAGATCTTACGAAAGACGTCGATAAATTGCAAGGAAGATGGAAGCTGATTTATAGCAGCGCCTTCTCATCACGGACTCTAGGTGGGAGCCGCCCTGGGCCCCCCACAGGAAGACTTCTTCCGATTACTCTAGGACAGGTGAGGGAACCTCATAGTTTTCATATGTATTTGGTGGAGTTTGTCTGTGGCACATGCATACCTCTATTTTGATAACTTGCACTATTGCCCTATACGTTAACTGTCTTTTATTTTGTTTCTGTTTCTCTATCTTTTGTTTATGCCCAAAATACCCATGAGTTCATATCATTTTACAGAACTTTTTGTAAAGCAATAATCCAGAAATTAAAGTAAGAAGAGTAAGAGTCAGTTTTCGAAAAAAAGAGAGCGGTTTTCTGCTATATGGGGAAAACCTCATATCTTCCATATGTGTTAGGAGAATAAATTTTTTTTACGAGGATACCATCCTCTCATTTGAGAAGTTGCGGCCTGTCCTGTACTTCAACAGCCACCTGTTTTCTGCGTTTTCGTAACTTTTTTATTCTCAAAATTCCCCTGAGTTTCTCATTTTAACTGATCATTTTTTACTAACAATTGCATATTTAATATTTTACTTGGGGGTATTTAGGGAACATAAAAGTTGTAGAAATGGAAAGTAGAAACTTTGCCCCGTGCCGGGCAAGAACCTCAGTTTTTCACATGCATTTTGAGGATTTTGCCCGAAGCATGATACCGTCATCTCTTTAAAAAGCTGCACTTTAATAGTGGTATATTTTTGGTGTCGTGTAATTTTTAATTTCGAAAGTACCCTTGATTTTCTTTCTTCTTTTTTTACTGAATTTTTTAGAACTTACCGTGGGGTATTTTGGGAACAAAAAAGTTGCAAAAATGGAAAGTAGAAGCTAGGGAGTAGGGGGCACATAGAATCTTTTGAAAAAAGAGGATACTATCGTACTATACAGGAAAAAATGAGTGAAGTTCCGTGTACTTTGACATATTGGGTCCATATATTACTGTGTGTGGATATAGCTAAATTTCTCTCGGATTATGGTTTGTCTTAATACCAAATTACTAACTAGTGTTTTATATATAATTCCACTTAATGATTTGTAATTTGTTTCAATGAAAAGGTCTTTCAACGAATCGATGTCGTCAGCAAAGATTTTGATAACATAGCGGAACTCCAGTTTGGCACTCCATGGCCTCTCCCTGCAATTGAAGCAACAGCCATATTGGCACATAAATTTGAACTTACAGGTTAGAAGTTTACCTTTCTTATTTTACTAGTTCCATACATACATTTGTTATTTTTGTTTTCTTGGGTAAGTTATGAGTACTGAAAGGGATATTTTAAGATGATTTCAGCACACTATTCAAATCCACTAAGACAAAATTAAAGTAAATATTTATTCCGATAAAAACTGCACAAAATGTTCGAATTTCAATCCCCAAAAAGGATGATCTGGCCACATGAAGTGTTAGTATAAAACTATTTTTCTCATCCCTAATCATATAGTGAGTTTTATATAGTCTGCTACTACACCGAAGCCTTGAAAGCCTAACACTTCCCTGCTGGTCGATCGTCCTCTAATGCGGGCTTGAATCCTAGGCTTTTGCACACTTTATATCTTAATCCGCCTTAAATAAGATCACTGCCGAATATGATGCTCCGATGTCATCTTAATGTTAATGTCCAACTGCATCAAATAATTTTTTGTTTCTTCAGTTTTTGCATAGAAATAAAGGGTAAATTATATAAAACGCCATCACACTTTCTCAAATTCCAGAGAACCACCATTAAACACTAAAACTTACATCAAACCCAATTGAACCACCAAATTGATCATCTGCAAATGTAAAATGTTAGTCATCATATATAGAAATTTGGAGGAGATTCCGTATGGATTTAAGGAGAGGATTTTAGGGGGTTTGAGGGATGAGTTTTGGTCTTGAAGGAAGCTTTCGGGAGAGGTTTTAAGTTGTTGCTTATCATAGAGTTTGTGGAGGTTCAGGAGCGGACAATCGAGGATTTCGGGGTTTATGAAGACCATTTAGGGATATTTTGTGTTTATAAAGTTGCATTTGAGGCACATCCAATTTGGCTGACATGTGCAGAAAGATATGGTAGTTAAAAGGGGTTTAACATGAGATTTAAGGTTTAATGGTTGTTTTCTAAAATCCAGAAAGGTTTGATGCTATTTACCCCACGAATAAATCTTATTTTACACGTTTATAAGAACTTCTACATAGCCTTCTACATAAAGAGACCAACTTCATATTATATTATTTTGCAGGAACCTCGAGCATAAAAATAAACTTTGAGAAAACAACAGTAAAGCCAAAAGGAAGCTTGTCACAATTGCCACCCTTGGAGGTTCCTCGCCTTCCGGATGGTTTGAGGCCTCCTTCTAACACCGGGAGTGGCAAGTTCGAAGTCACGTACCTCGATGCCGATATACGCATCACTCGAGGCGATAGAGGAGAGCTCCGGGTGTTTGTGATCTCCTGAGCCAAAACAACCTATTACATCGTTCCAGTACACATAAATACAACAAGTTTCTTGTGATTTGAAGTAATCTCTATTCATTTTGTAATGATACATGAATACAACACATCCCTGTTGTTCCAAGGAGTCTTTATTCATTTTGTAAGAAGTAACAAACTCGCTTTTAGCGGGGAATGCTAATATATATGAAATGCTGAAAGCTCATGGTATTTATCTGTAAATTACTGAGTAATTACTTGCCATTTCACTCGACCGGCATCCATATTCTCCTTTCGACTGAGCTTACCGTCCCCCAATCTGTCTAAACCGGTCGTTTTCGGAACACTAAGTCAATCTCAACTTATGAAGTAATTACTTACCATTTCGGCGGCATTAGACGAAGGATGGCATAAGAAAGTGGGATTGTTTTTGCCAGTAAATTTCTAGAAGTTGGTTTTATGTTGATAACGTGTGTCATCAAAAGGAGCTAATTCCATGGGATAGAATTGCAAGTGTCACAACTTAACCATAGTCTAACGGTAAAGTTTCTTACATTCGAGCAAGAGGTCCAAGGTTTAATCTCCTGCATCCGATTATGGCTTATTATTAAAAAATAATAAAAGATGGGGAAAGAAAAGAAAGAAAATAAAAGAAAAGAGAAAAAATCAAAACAAAAATAAAAAATAATAAAACATCAAAACATGGGTTTTGTTGATATGTGTTACCGAAAGATTAGCTATTATGTATAAAGAGCAGAAAAGGATCTCTTAACGAAAAAGAACTCTTATGTTAGTGTTAACTATGGTTAAATGGATAATTTATTGACTAAACTGCCGCTATCGTCCTCATCTTTCCCTACCCAGCTACCCTCGATCTCTCATGCAAAACCCTCCACCCCGAACTTAATCATGATCTTGTTGTCTCAGCACATCCACTACTAGGGGACCAGCCCTCTAAAACTTCTCGCCCCTCACGTTCCATATAGGATAAAATCGTCTTTTTACAGCTCCAACTACTAATTCTAACTTTGTTCGACATTGGTTTTAACAATTTAGGCCCTGTATGAGAATGGAGTTAACTTTTTTCTAAATCGTGATTTCATAAAGTTAGCAAAACCAAACTCCAAAACTATCATTTTGAAGTTGAGATAACCACAGTTGTCTCGGCCCAAATGTTGAGATAACTGCGGTTATCTCAACTCCAGTCTGATCAAAGTTTTATAAACTCCATTTTTTAAGTTTAGGGCTTGCAACTCATAATTTGCATAAATCTACATCCAATTAAAAAAAATTACAATTATCCAAACTTCATATCCAAAAACAGGAAGACCTGAGGGTGGTTTTCCGTAATTTGTCCAAGACTAGTCATTATTATCAGCAACATAATTCGCCACCAACCGCTTGCTCGAGCTTGTGGCGGGAGCGCGTCTACGTATTGATCTCGCACCGCCCTCGTTTAAGCAACGCTTTCTTCGTTGTCGAATCCCAAATCTCTCTCTCTCTCTCTCTCTATATATATATATACATTGAGATAGAGTAACGGAGGAAAGAGGCCATAAAAGGGAATTTCCTCCTATATCATCAGAAAAAGTACGTCCTATATCGTATCTTCCGACGATCGGAATTCATCATCTTCATCATTATCACCTAAGATGTGGGTATGCCAAATTTCGTATGATACTACAACTTTTTCACCGTTGGTTTAGCAATGTAAAAAGTTCTATTGTCCGTTAATTTTGAACCCACTAATTCAACGGTGAAAAAGTTGTAGAATCACATGAAATTTGGTCTGCTCATATCTTAGATGATAACGATAAAGATGATAGATACCGATCGTCGGAAAACAAGATGGAGGGCGTATTTTTTCGATGCCCTAGGAGGAAATGGATCCGGTAATTCTCTTAAGTTTCTCTTCTTTCTTCTCTCGAAACCCTAATTTCTTTTGGTGACGACGGGCATCGAAACCCTAGGCTCTGATTGAATTGGGAATTTTGTTGATTAAATGTAGGCTAGATCCCTAGCTTTCTGATGGAATTGGGAGTTATTTGATAAAAGTTAGGGCATCTTAACCATAAATTTTTTTTTCTTGAAATGGATTTGGATTTGTCTTCGCATATATTGGATCATACCGTGGTATTACTGTACTTAATTAGAAAAGGCTATTGTTATATACTCCCTCCGTTTCACAACACAAGTTTTTTTTTGCTCCTTCGTTTTTCATCAAATGATAAGTCCCTTTGCAAAACCAAGAAGAAACTTTGATTCCCAATGCAGTTTTAATACTACATTTACTAAACTATCATGATTTCACTTCATGCTTGTTCAAGTATCAATAATGATAGGATTAAAACGGGAACTTTACTTTTATCAAGTCGTAGATTTTTGAAAATTCAATCTTCTCTTAATAGGTGTGAAAAAACAAAAAAAGACTTACACTGCGAAACAGAGGGAGTACTACTTTTCAAAACATTTGATATATTTGACTTTGCAAAAGAAAAAGGAATATCATATCCGAACCTGTGAATTGTACACCAAAGAAATATCCAAGAAGATGCGGCTTAGAAGCGTCAAAGAAGTACTTAACATTACCATAACATCATTTTAAAGATTATTGAAGATGCTTCATGTCAAGTATATGGATACCGACTTAAGTTATGGTGCTAGTAACTGTATTAATGTATCTGTTGGGTGTCTTGTTAAAATAAATATTAGTATTCTTGGTAGTTCTCAAGCGATGGGAAGAGACCCATCCTAGATCAAACCATGGAAGTTGCTATACACTACCCAAAAGATAATCACAAATGGGAGAGAAAATTGTTACGTTTCCGGGCTTGTAGAGTATTTGATCGAGCAGTCCAAACTATTTAACTATAAAATACAGATTTTCTTACCGAGCACATGTAATGATAACTGCTATTGCAAATCTCAGCTAGAAATTTATCTACTACCTAGCAACTGGTTATGAAGACCATTATCCCTTGTAAACTGTCCCTTATTCTATACTATAGTCGACTGAAGTACATTATCATAACATGCTGCTTGTGCTTTAATGTTTCTTTTGTATTTATGCAGGTAAGACCACTTTGTTGAAGATTTTAGCTGGAAAGCACATGGTTGGAGGAAGGGATGTTGTGCGAGTTCTTAGTTGTTCTGCATTTCACGATACACAACTGGTTTGCAGCGGCGACCTTGCCTATTTAGGAGAATCTTGGAGTAAAACTATTGGTTCTGCGGTGAGTTTTTACATCTGTAATTGATTGTCATTTTAATATTTTTAAAATATATATTAATACATAGCTTGAAAATAAACTGCCAAGAAAATTCCTCGTCAGCGGAAGTGAACTATGTATTTGTTTAATAAGAGATACATACATGACAAGATTTGGTGGTGTTGTCCTTAACATGCAAATGTGATTCTGACTTAGCTTCCAAATACTTTGAGGCTTACATATGACTAGCTTGCAAATATGTATGCTGATGCTATTGGTTTACATTTACTACAAAAATCTTTCTTCTTATGACCATAAGGGAAAATTTCAAGCATGCGCTAACTCAGAAATTTGAACTTCAGACAAACTAGAAACTAAAGGACATGCCACTTTTGGTGGTAACATTTCCTAATGCAGTCCATGTAGCCTGAATATATATATATATATATATATATATATATATATATATATATATATATATATATATATATATATATAGCTAGATTTAGAAAAATGCTATATATGTGCATCCTAAATGCTATATATGTGCATCCTATTTTAGGGTGGGGGCTAAGGGGATAAGAGAATCAATTCATCACTCACCTCATGATTTATCTAAGTTAATTGCTGTCTGTGGAAAATGCTCCTTCATTTTGCTGTCACTTTCTCCCTCGTCTAACTTTTCTTCACTCATTGAACAATTTTGTTTTTATTTACTCAAGAAGAACCTGATGGCTATACCTAAGTTTGTAGAGGGGGTAGGGAGATCATAAAACATTGTCGTAAAATGCTTTCCAAGTGCTTTAAAGGTGTTCTGTGGGTATACAAATGAGTAGATGGATAAAGAGTTACAGGAAACTTACCTTTTAATTCATTCTATTATTGTATAGGTTATATCACGCAAACAGTTACAAACTTGAAAGTAGCTATGCTTATAGCTCCTTGAAGTATTAAATTAAGAAAGCATGTTTCACATATTCTCCTTCCAAATTGAAAATAGTTATCAGAAGCAAATATCTCCCCTATCACTGTACACGTTATATCTCTCATGCACCTTCTGAAAAAATTTCTGCCCCGTCCTCTAGGTTTCTCCGGTAATTTGCATTTCGGGTTTTGAGAAAAGATTTGGGTTTCGTTTCAGGCATGAAAAGCGAATAGCCCTCTTTCTAGAGATATTAGGATGCTTTGATATCATAATTTACCAACTCCTAGAGTAGAGGTAAATGGCCCATTGCAAATAAACGATTCCATAGCTTTTTGCCATTGCTGTTTTTACTTCAAGCCATGGTTTGAAATCTCTGCCAATCCTGAACCGAGAGAGCCGCTCCTGAAATTTTAAGCCCGAGTTCTAATACGGAGATTTTAAACCTTGGTATTGGGCTCACCAATTGGTTGTTGCGGTTTAGTGCTAGGTTTATTAATGGATTATTGATTTATTTTTAAAAACCATTCTAGAAATCATTAATTACTAAGAAATGTGTCAAATTGTGTATAGTTATTTTTATTATTTATTAAAAAAAATTACTATATTTTAGAAATCGTTTACTGAAACGATTAAAATCGGATATGGCCGATATTTACCGAGATAGCCGATTCTGAATCCAAAAATGAGCGTCTAATACCAATACAGATACCAAAACTTTAAACCTTGCTTATACCTATTTCTAGTTCGGATTATCTGATAGACCGTTATCATCTGCCCTATAAAGCACATTGCTTCTGTAAAGTTCCACCAAGAACTTATATATACAATGGTGGAAATGTGCCATAGGAGAGATTTTCCTCCTATGGCGTCAAAAAAATACATCCTCGATTTTTTTCAACGATCGACATCCATCATCTTCATCTTTATCATCTAAGATATGGATAAATCAAATTTCATATTATTCTATCACTTTTCACCGTGGAATTAGTGGGTGCAAAATTAACGGTTTACCGACAATAGAACTTTTTATATTGCTAATTCAACCATGAAAAAGTGGTAGAATCACATGAAATTTGGTGTATCCACATCTTAGATGATGAAGATGAAGATGATGAATGCCAACCGTCAGAAAAAATCGTGGAGGGTGTATTTTTTCGACGTCGTAAAGGAAATTCCCTCATATGGCACCTTTCCTCTCTCTCTCTCCCACACACACACACACACACACACACACATATATATATATATATGGAGAGAGAGAGTGAGTGAGTTTGGAGCAATTGTACACTAACTTAATCAGGGATGAGTAGGTTATAAAGGTATTTGTCTCCGGGTGGGCAAATTTGCAAAAAATGCTTTATTAAATGAAGAGAGAACTAATGAGAAGTGTGAAGCATGATATAATTCTGCACAGGAAAACTTCTTCGTGATCAGAAAAATCTTTTTGTTATATAACCTCTTGATTATTTTCTAGCGCACATTATATTGTCTACCATTTTCATGGCTAACAAAAAATGCCTGCTAATTCTTCTTGATAATGTAATTATGAAAAGTTACTCAAAGCGTTAGTATGATTTTTTCAGGGGGATGTCCCACTCCAGGGTGATTTCTCTGCTGAGCACATGATTTTTGGAGGTATGTTCTTCCCCATGCGCTATAAATTAAATTCACGTGTGTTCTTGACATATACACTCTACCTGGTCATACTAGACCAATAACAAAATAAGCTTTCCCCCAACTTAGGAATCAGCAACATGAATCCTTTACTTTTTTCAGTCAAGGGACTTGGCCATACTTTTTTGCAACTTTGAATATTTTGTTTTTCTATGGGCTCTAAATTAATTAATCGCAAAAATACTTTTGGCGACATCAAGAGAGAACCATAAATAACTTCTATACTCGAGAATTAACGATACAATGGCCAATTTGCCTACTGTTTAGTGGTACCTATATTAAACACTTTCAGTGATACCCGACACGGTAGTTTGGAGTTCAATTTTTAAGTGTGATTTTATTAAATGTATTTACATCTCTTATATAAATTGCAGTTCGATTGGATAATTTCCAATTTATCTTCCTTAATATGATTTCTTTAAGAACAAAGAACGAAGTAAAGCTTCAAAGAATGTAAAATGTAGATATACTTGGTTTGAATCTGTTACAGTTGAAGGAATTGATCCTATTAGAAGAGAGAAGTTGATCGATCTGCAGTGGCGTATGCATAAAGTCTCTGATGGGCAACGGCGCCGTGTTCAAATCTGCATGGGACTTCTCCATCCGTACAAGGTATAGCATTTCCTACTGCTTATACATTAGTTCCTTCTTCGGTGTCAATAACCTATGAGTGTAGGTTCAAGCTTGTTGAATAAGTTGATTGTTTTAATTTAGCATCATAAAAACTAAATGCCTGATGGGATACCTATATATAAAATGTTATAAATGATAGCAAGACCGAATGACAATTTCATTCGGTCTGCCATTTAATGATAGTGAAATTCTCCATGCATCAACCGACAAAAAGTTAATATAATTCTAGATACTGTATATAACACCCCTCGTCTGTATTCTGTCTAGCACTTATCGCCCTTGAGCTGCTCTCCTGAGCAAGGCAATAAGCACATCAAATTTTTTCTGCTTTATTAGCATATGGCACTCCTGAGCAAGTCAATAAGTATAGACTAATCTAGCGATGCTGATGAACCGGTCGAAGGGCGGTAAGTGATAGACAAGACATACATGAACAGTGTTATGTACAATTAACCCTAAATTATAACGAAATATTAAAATGTTGATTTTGCCACTTTGTTCTTGGGTGGAATATGTTGGAAACGTTTGAATTTTTGTAGGACATCACAGATAATTGTGTCGATTTTTTATTTGGAAGGCTGATCATTAAATTTGGGGTGTTAGTATTTGCATTCTGAATACTCTTGTGGATTTTTTTATTTTTTTTTAAATTCAGTTTGCTTTCCTTCTGAAGTTGGAGCAGTTGGTTTGATGTGTAATTCGTTTAAGTATTGCATGGGAAAGATGATTAAGGAGAAAAAATCGTATTGCATAGTTCTTCTATGAGAGGAGCTTTCATAACTTTTGGTGCATCATTCACCAAAGCCCTTGTGCTAACATGCTAACTAGATCAAACATGGTTTCCTGTTTGTTCTTCATGTTTGTGCATCTTCTTATTGCCTTCACCACAGGCATTGTTGCTCGATGAAGTTACAGTCGACCTCGATGTTGTCACGAGAATGGATCTCCACAAGTTCTTCAAAGAAGAGTAGGAGCAGGCAACGGTTGCTTTCGTGTTTATACATTGACTAGATTACTCTAAAAAAATATTTATTTTTACCAGAATCAAAGAATGCAAAATCTTCTTGCAGAGAGGAGCAACTGTTGTATACACTACTCATATATTTGACGGGCTAGAGACATGGGCAAATCACTTAGCTTATGTTCAAGAAGGTTGTTGAAGTCGAAAATTGCATCTCGGTTGGCCAAATCAAAGTCAAAGTCAAAGTCAACCCAAGCCAAGTGGGCTCATGTCCAGGTCGAGCCCACTGTGCGTTTGGACGCCGTCGAAACTTCCCAATATTGTTATAATCTTTTTATTGGCCTTTATTTATTTTTTTATTTTTCTTTATTTACTAACAATATTGGGAATTTCCGCACCCCCCCCCCTCGTTTATATATATTCTTTTGTCAAATGCCATATTTCCCATTCTTTCATGCTTATTCGCAGTAAAAGAAAATAAGAATGAAGGATAAATTTGATTTTTTTTTTTTAATTTTTTGTTGGCCACAGTCCTAAGCATTGTAGGGTTCGATTAGAAATTGTTCCACATAGTTAATTGAATTTTTTTTCTTGTCATTGCAAATGGGTTATTCAAACGTAGGTCTCCTATCTAGCTGGGAAATGTCTTTGTCGCTCGAGCTAAGGCAATTTAGTAATGCATTTGATATTTGATTTTAGTAATTTGGTTAGTATACCTAGCTTCTATTCAAAATTTTCTCGTATCGTGAAAGATTTGTTAAAATTTATGATTTTTGTGCACTATAGTTCGGAATTCTCATGCTTGGCATTAGAACTTTTGAACAAAGAATCTACGTCTCCGTAGGCAATGGATGGATTTGCATGAATCTTATTTCTTAGAAGATCAAGTTGATGTCTTCCAAAGTCTTTGCGGTTAAAATCAAGGAATAACAACAATTTTTATCATAAATCCGTGAGGTCTGCTATATGAATTATTCTCTTACGTTTTGTTCTGTTGGGTACATATTCTTGATTAAATTGGGGACGTCCCAACAGTTCATTTCATAAATATCGGACTATGTTTGACATTGGATGCTGTTTGTTACCTAAAGCAACCTTAGGCAACCGGCAACACACCAAACAATCTAGCAAAAAAAAAAAATTAGACACAAAAATCCTTGATAATTTAATTAATTTACTCACCCAAAAAATCCTGACCGTCCAATTATCCGTACGGCACAATCTAGACCGTTGGTTTTCTCTCTACCGTTCACCCGGCAAATCAAATACCCCCTAGTTATCGGCCAAAAAAGATTAAAATTCCGTTGATAAAATTTCCCAAAATTAGAAATATCTCTAGTTCCCATTGCTGCTGGCACTCGCCTGCTAATTTACAGAACCCCCAAACTGAATCTCGTTAGGGTTTCGTTTCTCTTCAATAAAAGTTTGGGGCTTTTTCTTCGAATCTCGATCGAAATCCTTTGAACTTTGATCCATTATCTTCCAAACTGAGCTTGTTTAGGACGAGAGAGACGCCTAGGATCTCGAAGAACGAGAAGGATCTCTCCAATGAGACGAAAGAGAAAGTCTCTGCAGCTAAAAAGTATATCGAGAATCATTACAAGGAGCGCACCGAGAGTTTGAAACTGCGCAATGAAAGGTATAATTTTTTTTTTTGGGGGGTTTATTTTGAGGATGAAAGAAGAAAAAAGTAATCTTTTTGGTGGGGATTTGATGCAGGAGATGGATTCTTGAGAGAGAATTGGCGGATTCCAATGTTTCTGAGGAGGAGCAGACGAATCTGATGAGACAATTGGAGCAGAAAGAGACAGAGTATATGCGGCTCCGGAGGCAGAAAATGGGCGTGGATGATTTCGAGGTTCTGAATATGATTGGGAAAGGCGCATTTGGCGAGGTACCTTTCTTGTAGAAATTTATCGATATTGGCAAGCTTAGTTGTTTTGGATTTATGGTGGGCGTCTCATGTCGAGATTTTGTGTCAAAAGGCACACATCACATATAACATAAAATAAATTATTAAAGATTTTATTAGCATCATTCAAGATAGGCATGAAATTACCGGAATTGGGGTGGAGAGTTGAGAGGGCATGAAAATATTGACAATGAGGTTGCAGGTTTGAAAAATGCAAATTTTCGCATTGGTCTAGTCATGAGAGAGGAAGAAATATGATAACATGTCCCATGAAGCTACTGAAAGGTGCCTGAAACTTTTCATCCATTTCTCTCTCCTGCCGGGTGCAATGCACCCGGAATACCTAATAATTTTTCCAACGTAAGAGGGAGATAAGACCAACCTAATTTACTCAATAGAAGGGATGGATCCCACTTGTCCCCACCTTTATAACTCAAAAAAACGGCAGGCATGAAATTTGATGTTATAGACAACACATTTGCGCAGTTTTATTTGTTCATCTAACGAACATGTACATCTTATAGGTACAAACTCTTAGTTTACTAACATCCTTTATGTGCATGAACACTACGGGTCCACAACATGTAAATGAGATGAGAATTCCATCTGTTACGGAGAGTTTTGAGGAATCCGAGTTTAAGAAATATTGAAAGATTGGATTTCTCTCTCTCTCATCTCCTTTTCTCCAGTGGCAGCCCATGGACTAAGTAGCTAGTATTCAAATACGAATATTTGACACAATTCGAATCGGATTCTCCAACTCACCATTTTTGGAAAGTCAGGGATACTGCACTTTAAGTTTTTGTTATCTGTTCATAAAATGGTTTTAGCAAATCTAAATTAAGAATACAAATAACTTGTGGGTCTGATGTATAAATTGTTGGTATCATAGTCATTGATACATGTTCATAGAATAAAGAATGCAAATATAAATTTTAGGTGTGCAAGTATCCTTGATGAATTTGATAGAATATGGTATAGATACAAATCGTATAAGGATACGTCTCCTTGACGACGCAATCGTGCAGCATAGCCCGTGGATTGTCTGAGTAACAAAGATAGCTGTTACATTTGACACGCCTCTTTGAAAAAGAATTAAAGAAACTAAAAAAGGGGGAGAAATGATATGAAAGGTAATTGGCTTAGACATATATTTATATTAAGTATATAAGTCCATTTTAAGTTTATTTTTTTGGAGTTTTATTAAATTTATATTGCAGGTTAGGGTCTGTAGACAAAAGGCAACTGGGCAAGTATATGCAATGAAGAAATTAATTAGCAAATCGGAAATGATACGCCATGGTCAAGTATGTCAATTACTTATGCAAGTATTTTTTTGTTACTTTTTTCTTTCTTGGTACTCAAGTTAATAAACACCTGCACAAATTTGCTTAGGTTGAGCATGTTAAAGCTGAAAGGGATGTTCTAGCCCAAATCGATAGCGATTGCATCGTCAAACTTTACTGTTCGTTCCAAGACAAGGAGTTCCTATCCCTTATTATGAAGTATTTACCAGGTGGAGATTTGATGACAATGTTAACGAAAAAGGATATTTTGAGCGAGAATGAGGCTCGATTTTATGTTGCCGAGGCAGTTCTTGCAATTGAATCTATCCACAAACACAACTATGCTCACAGGTTTGTTGCTAAAGAATTGGTTGCTAGAACAAATTCTCTGTTGGGTACTAAATTACCTTTATTAATCACTGTTTTCACTAAACTGCGTACCTTAATGTTTTTTCCCCCTTCAAAAACGTGGTAAAATCCTTTAAACCTCGGCTTCTAAAAGGAGTTTTTCCACCAACATACCATTAAATGAAGTTCTTTAAGGTAGCTTTCTATAATTTAAAAAAATGTGATAGTACTTAGCTTAGCTGAATTAGGCTCATAGTGAAGGGAAGCACACTAAATTTAGCCTTCCCTCATTCCCTGTTTTCTGCTAACTTGGACTTATGTAATATTCTCAGAGATATCAAGCCCGACAATACGTTACTAGATAGATATGGTCATGTGAAGCTTACATATTTGATTATGCAAATATTTGGATTGCGTTAACGCCTCCCATGACAAGGGTACTACACAAGTTCAAGCTGATGGGAAGCCAATTACACCAAAACACACACAACCTGAACACTTGCTGACTTGCAATATTGGAGAAAGAATGGGCGTGCTTTGGTAAGCTACTTAATGACTTGGTTCCTAACAAAATTTTGCCATTTCTACAACGTTTAACTCCCACATCACCCCTTGGTGGAAGGATTAAACATACACAACCGAAAAGTGATATAAAAACACGGTAATTTTTTTTTTTGGGGGGGGGGGGGGTTAAGTTGCAGAGAAAGGGGGAAATAGTAATCGTTAAAGTTAGAGGTTAAGTTCCGCCTTTTAGAAGTAAGGAGTTTAATGCAATTTAGCCTCATGTTCATCCATCCCGGAATATTATTTGGAGATTTATGCTTCTGTTATATTGTTTAATTGAATTAGTTACTACTGAACATGCAGGCTTACTCAACAGTTGGTACTCCTGGTTACATTGCTCCTGAAGTTTTATTGAAAAAGGGCTATGGAATGGAATGTGATTGGTAAGTCAACTTATAGTGAATTTCTCAGCATCATATTTTTTCTTTAAAAAAATCTTATATTTTTTGTTTCTAATTATTTGCAGGTGGTCACTAGGAGCTATTATGTACGAAATGCTAATGGGTTATCCTCCATTTCAATCTATTGATGCTTTGACTACATGCAGGAAGGTAAATACACACACCAAATCCTAAATTATATATATTTTTTGACTGAACGAGCTCGGCAAATGTCTGGTCATGCAATTTCATAGTGTTAAATATTTGTGATTTTCCAACTTTGAATTGATACAGATAGTAAATTGGAGATTACATCTGAAATTCCCAGAAGAAGCAATGCTATCTGCAAAAGCTAAAGATCTTATCAGAAAACTGTTATGTGATGTAGACTGAAGACTGGGCATAAGAGGTGCGTATGACATAAAGGTTAATTTATGTGGATTCTTTATGCTTCAAACTTGTTTGGAAATTGGTTTAGTTGAGAAATATATGTCTGATTGTTTTATGATTTTATAATTTAGGCTCACCTTTGGTTTGAAGGCATCAAGTGTGGATAAATTGTATCAACAAGAGGCTGCTTATGTACCGAGGTCAATGATGATTCAGTTACCTGCAACTTCGATAAGTTTGAAGAGGTGAACAAATCTCTCAAAATAAATAAATTAATGTTAAAAAAACGTATATCTATTAACAGTCTCAAAAGTTTACATGTTTTTTCATTGCATGATCACCGCAGAAAAACAGAAAGAAACTCGACTCAAGTATATCCCGAGCGACAAGGTAAATGAATACTTGATGCAATACTGAATTTAAATTTCTCTATGTTGATATTAGCAATCCCCTTAATCTTAAAATGGGACTTCAATTTTTTTCTCACTTGAATTATGTTCTTTCAACAATCTGAAAAAGATCGCATTTTTCAAATGAGGAAATAACAAATTTCATAAGAGGCACACCTGTCGTATCGTTCCTTTGTACAAACCGAACGCAACTAATAACTATAGTGCATATGGAAGTGTAAAATGTCTATTTAAAAGCTTTTATGGTCCCATGCAATCCATTTCAACAAGCTCGTTTGCTGATTATCTGATCGTTAAATGAATGAATTGTTTCTCTTCTTTCTTGCAGACGATTTCTCCAATGACTTGAAATTTGTGGGCTACACATACAAAAATTTTGAAATTGTCAACAAGCATGGACTGCATGAGATTGGTACTTATTCATTCATATGACTTTCACAAATGTACATTATGTCTGAAAATAATTTGTTAAAACGACTTAACCATATCCTATGAATTTCAAATCTTTTTGCAGCTAAATTGACAAAGAAGGAGACGACGAAGATGTGTTCTATTAAATGTCTATTTGGTAAGTAGGCTTTTTATTTAAAGAATCAACCTTGAAAGTTCCAGCTTAGTCATCCATTTTTGTGGCGATTTTGACCTTGTTTTTTGAGTTAATGATAAATGGAACCAGATGAAGTTTACTATTCAAGTTTAAAAATCAGTAGGTACAATTATACACTGCGATATGCCAATGTTCTTGTTGGTTCTTCATGAAGTTATCAACTAAATGCTAGCTTCGATATGTTTTTACAGAATTGCACTTGTTTTTTCCCATAATGTGGATCCCTTATTTGCAGCCTAATTGGCATAATTATGAGCAAACTGCTTACTCAAAAAAAAACAAAAAAAACAAAAAAAAAAATTATCATATATTTTCCATTAACTCAAGTGATTTGTTTGCTTGAGGTAGCAAAGTTCTTGCTCTCATTTAGTTATTTCTGCAATTTTTTTTGTTCTAACGACTAAAATCTATATTATGTAAATCCGCCATGTTTCCCAAAAAAAATGGAAATATGCTAGTGAATTATGCACTCTTTCAGAAAACATTAATGAAATTGGAGAGTATGAGCAGGATTCTTCAATTACTGAAAATAAGTAGATCTGAATTTTGAAATTCTAGAACTTAGAAGCCCCTTTTCTCTCATTTCTCATATATTCCTATTGTTTATTGATCTTCAGACGCACGCCTGAAAAGGCGAACTTAGCCAAGCTCTTCACTTCTCGGCTAAAGGTTTCAAAGGAACCCAACTCATTCATCAACTGATGTTCATATCCATAGCACAATACGAGGAATTTCTAAAAGGATATGATGTTAAGAGCCTTGCAGCATATGTTGGGAGGGAGAGTCGATCCACGGAACAGTGCTCGCGGCAAAACCCAAATCACGTAAAAATACAATCACGCAATTAAACGACGAAAAATATATAAATTAAAGTACAGGAATAAGAAAACAATCAATCACAAATAAAATAGATTTGTTAACGAGGTTCACCCACCGTATGGCTAGTTCCCGGCAGAGCGGAATCTGCAAACGTCTACTATAGTTGAATCAAGTTTACACACAAGAACAATCTTAGGAGATTTCTCTCAAATCTCTCTATACAAATCTCTCTTAGCCTTTGCCTCTTGTGATAATACTTATGATTGATACAAAATGCCTCATTCATAAGATGTGTTTTTATAGCACCTAGGACAATGTCACTATCTAACAAAGTCACCACCTTTCATTGTCATCACCTAACAATGTCATGGATGTCAAAAGTAGCACCCAACAAAGTCACCATCTATCATTGTCATCACCTAACAATGTCATGGATGTCAAAAGTAGCACCTAACAAAGTCACCACCTAACAATGTCATGGATGTCAAAAAGTAGCACCTAACAAAGTCACCACCTATCATTGTCATCACCTAACAATGTCATGGATGTCAATGTTATGGATGTCAAAAGTAGCACCTAACAAAGTCACCACCTATCATTGTCATCACCTAACAATGTCATGGATGTCAAAAAGTGGCACCTAACAAAGTCACCACCTATCATTGTCATCGCCTAACAATGTCATGGATGTCAAAAAGTAGCACCCAACAAAATCACCACTTATCATTGTCATCGCCTAACAATGTCATGGATGTCAAAGGTGGCACCCAACAAAGTCACCACCTATCATTGTCATCACCTAACAATGTCATGCATGTCAAAAGGTGGCACCTAACCATAGACTTTAATTTGCATCAATTTTCAACAAACTCCACCTTGATGCAAATTCATCACAATCTCGACATTGTCCCACTTGGAGTAATTTTTTTTTTGGCTTGATTCTCAGCACTAGTAAACTTCACACGATTCCGCTGCTGCTCTCTCCTCATTAAATTTTCATGGAGAGATTCACCAATCTGCAACAGAGATCCAGCTTATCTCTGTCTACTATTTTGGTGAACATATCCGCCGGATTCTTTTCTCCCGCGATCTTCTGCAGTGTCAACTCGCCATCTTCTAACGCCATGCGTATGAAGTGGTACCGTACCTTGATATGCTTCGTCCGAGAATGATATGCTGCATTCTTTGCCAAATGTATTGCACTTTGGCTGTCGCTCCACAAGGTATTGAAGTCTTGCTTCTTACTCAACTCTTCGAGTGACCCTTGTAGCCATATCATCTTTTTGCTGGCTTCCGTGATCGCCACGTACTCAGCCTCCGTAGTTGACAATGCTACCACTTTTTGCAGTTGAGATATCCAACTCACCGATGTTCCCCCAACTGTAAATACGTATCCCGTTGTGCTCTTCCCACTATCTCGATCACCCGAGTAGTCCGCATCAACGTAACCTTGCACCATTAGAGAGTCGCCCCCGAAACATAAGCAGTGACTAGACGTACCCCTAAGATACCTCAAAATCCACTTCACCGCATTCCAATGCTCCTTCCCCGGGTTTTGCATATACCGGCTCACAACTCCCACTGCATATGCAATATCTGGTCTCGTACTCACCATTGCATACATTAAACTCCCCACCGCAGAAGCATAAGGCACTCTTGCCATCTCGTCTTTCTGCTCTTTAGTTGTCGGGCAAAACTCCTTCATGAGTTTGAAATGTTTTGCTAAAGGCGTACTCACCGGTTTTGACTTGTCCATGTTAAACCGTTTCAAAACCTTCTCGATATAGTCGCTATGCGATAACCACAGCTTCCGCTGCTTCCTATCTCGAACGATCTTCATGCCCAAAATTTGTTTGGCCGCTCCCAAATCTTTCATGGAAAACTTTTCAGCCATCATCTTCTTCAGACTTTGAATTTTCTCGAAGTTCGGACCCGCTACCAACATATCATCTACATAGAGTGATAGAATGATATAGTCTCCATCCTCAAAAGTCTGAATATAGACACAGTGATCTGACTCACCACGCACAAATCCCGTCTCTAGCATGAACTGATCGGATTTGAGATACCACTGTCTTGGAGCTTGCTTAAGGCCGTACAAACTCTTTCGCAGTCTACACACCATAGTTTCTTTTCCCTTCACCTCGTATCCCGGTGGCTGTATCATATAGATCTCTTCCACCAAATCTCCATGAAGGAACGCGGTCTTCACATCAAGCTGCTCCAAGTGCAGATCCTCCACCGTCACAATACTAAGGATCACTCGAATTGATGTCATTTTCACCACGGGGGAAAATATCTCTTGATAGTCAATTCCTTGCTTTTGTGCATATCCCTTGACTACCAAGCGAGCATTATACCGCTTCACACCATCGGCCTCATCTTTTATCCTGTACACCCATCTATTCAGCAACACTTTTCGACCCTTGGGTAGCTTCACTAGGTCCCACGTGCGGTTCTTCTTCAAAGAATCCATCTCCTCGTCCATAGCTCGCTCCCACTGCTTACTAGCACCGTCTTACGTCGCCTCTTCAAGGGATTCAGGCTCTCACGAATCCGTGTACAAAATAAAGTCGGTCACAAGTCTTTCAGGTAGCCTCATTTCTCTCGTAGATCTCCTCAGAACTGGCACATCTGGTTGCTGAACATGGTCACCATCATGTTCTTGAGTCTGATCCTGCACTGCAGCTTCCTCCATGTTTTGATCCCCACTTGTGGACACCTGATTGTTATTTTGAGTTCCGTCTAATTCCACGAACTCAGATACAACACTATCTTTGGCTTGCTTTTCTTCTCTATATAAGTGCTGCTCATCAAAGGCAACGTTCCGGTTTCGTATTACTTTCTTACTTGTGTAATCCCACAGCCGATATCCGAACTCGTCTTCACCATACCCGATGAAAGCACACTTCTTAGATTTGGAGTCAAGCTTACTCCTTTTTGTCTTATCAATCAAAGAATACGCGATACAGCCAAATACTTTAAGGTGCGAATAGTTGACCGGTTTACCCGACCAAATTTCTTCTGGAATGCCTCCATCAAGCGCACTTGTCGGGTTTCTGTTGATCAGATACACAGCAGCATCGACCGCTGCTGCCCATAAGAATTTTGGCAGATTCGCATCTAAGGTCATTCTTCGCACTCGCTTTAGAATCGTTCTGTTCATCCTTTCAGCGACACCATTTTGCTGTGGCGTCCTAAGTACCGTTTTCAACCAACGAATACCCTTTTGCGAGCAAAACTCCTCGAACTCTTGGGTGCAGTATTCCCCGCCATTATCGGACTTTAGGCGTTTAACCTTCATCCCCGTTTGGTTCTCCACCTGCGCAATCCAGTGTTTGAAGATGCCAAACACATCAGACTTTTTCTTCATTGCGTATACCCATGTCTTTCGACTTGTATCATCGATGAACGTCACGAAATACCGATTTCCTCCATAAGACTCCATCGAGGCTGGACCCCACACGTCCGTATGCACCATCTCCAGTTTCTTGGTCTTTTTTGCTACGCCTCCAATTTGAAATCTGAGCGCGTTTTGCTTCCCACAAACGCAGCTTTCGCAAAACCCCAACTCCACCTTTTTCAGCTCCGAAAGAACTCCCTTAGCTTGAAGAATTTTCATGTTCTTCTCGCCGAGGTGTCCCAATCTTTTATGCCACAACGAAGTCTCGGAATCTTTCTCCGAACTTGCCGTCAATGCAACCGAGCCTTCGCTACTCCCATTGAATGAGTACAACGAACCGCTCAGCTTGTCCCTTGCGACCACCAACGACCCTTTTGAAATCTTCCATTGAGAATTCCCAAACGTTGTAGTAAACCCTTCGTTGTCTAGCTAACTTGTGAAAATCAAGCTTTTCTTCAAATCCGAAATATGACGAGCATTCTTCAATTTGATTTGACCACCTCCTGACGGTTGCAAGATGATCGTCCCCTTTCCAACGATCTTACACGATTGACCGTTTTCCACCGTCACATGTCCAAGATCGTCCTGAACATACTCGCTAAAGTGATGTCTGCCTGAAGTGCAATGAAAAGAAGCCCCTGAATCTAGGAACCAAGTATCCGTTTTTGTGTTCTCGCTCGCCGATAGACAAAGACCTTGTTCCGTTTGTTCATGTATAGACACTACATTCGCTTCCTTTTCATCCGTCCTCTCATCTGAGCCTTTCTTCGGAAGCCTGCATTCACTTCTTCTATGGCCTTTCTTTCCGCAATTCCAACAGGCGCCTTGGATTTTTCCTTGAGATTTACCTCGGCTTTTAGACTTGCCCTTTTTCCACTTTCCCCTTTCCATTGTTCTGCCACGATTCTCCACCGAAAGTGCAGAAGTTCCAGAACTCCCACTCACGGACTTTCTTCGCATCTCATCGTTTAATATGCAGCTTATCGCATCATTAAACGTGAGAATTCCCGAGATAGAGTTGCTAACCGCCATCACTAGGTTCTCCCAACTCTCTGGCAACGAACATAGGAACAGTAGGGCTCGAATCTCGTCTTCAAAAATGATTGAAACGGATTTAAGTTGGCTTGTCACGCTGTTGAACTCGTTCAGGTGCTCTATCACCGAACCATTCTCTACCATCTTCATGTTGAAAAGCTTCTTCATCAAAAATATTTTATTTGATGTCGATGGTTTCTCATACAACTTTGCTAACGTCGTCATTAGCGCCTTAGTTGTTTTCTCCTTTGAGATATTAAAGGCCACCTGCGGAGTCAACGACAATCTGATCGTCGCCAAGGCTTTCCTATCCAAAAGATTCCACTCCTCATCGGTCATCTTCTCGGGCTTTTCTTCTTGCAACGGAAGATATAGATCCTTTTGGTATAGACAGTCTTCTAACTGCATGCGCCACCAACCAAAATTGTGACCATTGAATTTCTCGATTCTTATCTTATCCTCTGCCATCTTTCGTCTGTATCGCAGCAAACCCGACTTCCTCATAGATCTGAACTAACGCCTTCAAAACTACAATCTAAGAAAGTGGGGAAGAGGACACAAGCGTCGTTACCCACCGTTACCTAGATTATAGAATTGAAGAACCCTAGGTTCTCTCAACCTTGTTTTGATACCAGTTGTTGGGAGGGAGAGTCGATCCACGGAACAGTGCTCGCGACAAAATCCAAATCACGTAAAAATACAATCACGCAATTAAACGACGAAAGATAATATAAATTAAAGTGCAGGAATAAGAAAACAATCAATCACAAATAAGATAGATTTGTTAACGAGGTTCACCCACCGTATGGCTAGTCCCCGGCAGAGCGGAATCTGCAAACGTCTACTATAGTTGAATCAAGTTTACACACAAGAACAACCCTAGGAGGTTTCTTTCAAATCTCTCTATACAGATCTCTTAGCCTTTGCCTCTTGTGATAATACTTGTGATTGATACAAAATGCCTCACTCATAAGATGTGCTTTTATAGCATCTAGGACAATGTCACTATCTAACAAATTCACCATCTTTCATTGTCATCACCTAACAATGTCATGGATGTCAAAAAGTAGCACCTAACAAAGTCACCACCTATCATTGTCATCACCTAACAATATCATGGATATCAAAAAATAGCATCCAACAAAGTCACCACCTATCATTATCATCACCTAACAATGTCATGGATGTCAAAAAGTAGCACCCAACAAAGTCACCATCTATCATTGTCATCACCTAACAATGTCATGGATGTCAAAGGTTGCACCCAACAAAGTCACCACCTATCATTGTCATCACCTAACAATGTCATGCATGTCAAAAGGTGGCACCTAACCATAGACTTTAATTTGCATCAATTTTCAACAGCATAAACTGAAAACGCCGAAGAAAACAAAAGGAAACATGAGGTTGGGATATTCACAACATTACATCTGTTCCTGCCCCTACAATTTGGAGAGGAAATTTTTGTTAATTCTGATCATGGGGTTTTTATGACGTTCTTTTGTAAGGTGAATGTAAATTGATTGTATAGAACCTGTTGCTCATCAATTTGTCATCCTTTTGTAAAGCTTGTATGACATCTCGTTCTTTGGACTCTTATCGCATGGATCTCATTGTCTTTTGTGTAGAGAGACGGATGTATGAAGCAGCAATGAATAGTTTTCTAGATATTTCTATTATGTCTTTCTTTTTTCTTGCCTTTCAAATATATTTTATGTAGTATGATGTTCGTCATACATATGGACGATGACAAGTATACAATCTCTGTGTCCACATGCCATGCATGTCCAAACTTGGTCATAAGATTATATGAGGGAAATATAACAATTGATGCCTACCAATTATTGTATGGTGAATCAGCCCATCTCTTATCATTAGGGGTGTAAACGAGCCGAGTTTGAACGAGCCGACCACTGTCCAAGCTTGGTTCCGTTTATTTTAGGCCAGTTTAAGATCGGCTCAAGTTCGTCTTGATCTGAGCAGGTCTGGCTTATGTTCGACTCGTGATCTTATAGAGCTTTAAACGGGCCCAAATCGAGCTTGGTTGCATATTTATTTAGACGACTTCTGAAAGGAAAAGGATAAAGAAGCGTTGGCCATTATAGGGGCTTGACAAGAAAACTTGAAGACATTTTGTGAGAAAGTTGACGACTAAGATTCTTGGTTTGAAAGATAAGCTAGTATGTGAATAGCGATCATGTGCTTAAGCCTATGACCCAGCTCTTTGGGAAGTTGACAGTTAGAATATGGAATGGGTCTATTCAGCTCTGTTTAACTTGATATACATCCTTTTTTTTTGAACAAGTGTCTTGGGAGTTGCATATAATCTGCTATATACTACATATTATTTTATTTCATTTTCAAACTGTGTAACCGAGCCGAAATCGAGCTAATATCAAACGGGCCTGGCTGAGCTCAAGTTCGGCTCATTTAAATAACGAGCCAAACTTTCTGGTTCATGTTCGGCTCATTAATAAATGAATCGAGCCTAAACGAGCTGATGCCGAGCCGAACCCTAATTGAACCCGAGCTGGCTCGTTCAATTATTAGCCCTAATTATCATTAATGTCTATTTTCTTTAATTTGGATCTACTTAACTATAAAATATTGTGGATTTGTTGCATTAATACTAAAAAAAATTAATGTTAATGAATACTTTCTACAAGTCTAGTGTCTTATTCTATAGTTTCTATTAATTTATTTCAACAATCGATCTGCATGTCTTTATCAAGAATACAAAAGAAAATGGTATGGTTACAGCTTCTTAATCTGATTTGGCACCTAACCAACATCACTAAGAAATTATTATTATTATTATTATTATTATTATTATTATTATTATTATTATTATTAATTTTTTTTTCCTTTCATCATTGTTGGTATAATCAAGGATATAGTTAGTTCAAGGGCCATAACCATCAACATATTAGCAAATTTTTTTTAAAAAATATATAAGAATGAGGTATGCAATAATTTACGTAGGGATATTATCGATCAGAAGATTTGTATGATAATAGCTTTTCTAATGACATGTAACTTTAAATTCAACTTTTAGTAGGACAACCAAGTGGCATATATAGCTCATCAGGCAAATTATTTTGTTTTAAAATATAAAATATGACGTCGCTGGTCGCTGGTATGGTTTTCGTCACGATAGTAGGATACCGTCCAAAGGGGGGGAAACCTTTAGAAAACAAGTATGGTTGCCTGTGATACAAATATTGTGGGTTTGTACTTTTACTGTAAAATGGGATAGGCTAAATTGCACAAATGCATCCATGTCATGGTTTTTGTGATTAATACCATGAACTTTAATAATTGCAAATGAGTACCATGAACCTTGGTTTGCATCCGAATGCTTTGTTTCTTTTTATTTCTATTTCTTTCTCTATTTTTTCTTTTCTGAAATTGAAGGTTATGAGGTTGACTGAGAATCATCAGGATAAAAATGGGGAAAACAACTCAAAATATTGCTGACGTGGCAATAAAATGGTATTGGTTGCAATCAGGGGTGATAGTTCATGGATTTTTTTTGTAATTAAATTAGTTCGTGGTATCAATCGCAAAAAACATGAAAGTTCACGGATACATTTATGCGGATAAATATTGTTTTTAAGATGCTCGAGTGAGCATTTCTAATAGTATAATCATCAACGGATAGGCAAGTAATTTTGGATAAATTATAACACGATAAAAAGCTTTAGATGTTATATTCAAATAGAGAAGATGAAATCTTAGCACCAATGAGTTGATCTTCATTGATGACGAAACAGTAGACTATCTTTTCATTAAGTGTCTGAATGCTGTCTTGGTTTGGGATAGCTCCCGTGGAGTTTTTGGCCGGCAGACATTGCCTGATACTTTCCATAGCCTTTGGTGTCTTGGAGAGTTCAGTCCTCAGAGGCCATAGATTTAGTGTTGCAGGATATTTAGGTTTCAGCTACTTGTTGGTTAATCTGAAAAGAAAGGAATTATAGAATTTTTAATAACAAATGTACAACTGTCTCCGGAATTGGCAGTTGGATTGACTCGGTAACCATATTTGGGACAAGAGCAGCTTCTGAAGGCATACGGAAGTGGGCGAGGATACATCTATCAGAGGTTGTGGACACAAGAGGCTCCACACGGCTGGACGAGAGAGAGGATGGACAGCGCAAGGATGAGACATAGATGGGTATGAGGTGCTGGGACTTGATTTTGGCGGACTCGTTATTACAGGCATTCTTGTCTTACCACTTGCATGTAGTCTTGAGCATGTTTGGTGGCTTCATACATGTCTTATATTTTGGATATTGGGGCAGTTTGTTTCTCGGTTTTCTTTTTGGACTATATGGTGCTTTTCGATTGTACGTTTTTTTACTATTTATCTTAAAGTAACTGTGTCAGGGTGTTAGTCTCAGCTCATTTCGAAATATATATAGAGTCAGCCAAACCTCAAAACTAGCATTTTACAATGCTAGAATTAGATTACCTCGTTCAAGCTACTGTACAAAAACGAAAAATCAATCGCTGCTTTCAGAATCATCACATCCCCCTAAAACTTCTACAATTGCAAAGTATACATAATCGATTACAGAAATCAACCGTCTCATCATCAGCTTGGCTTGTCTCTATCAAGTGCCAACTAACTGTCGCTTGCTAACTGCCCACCGTCGCCAACCTGCTGCAGTTGGCCCCTGCCTTCTTGTCACCCACCACCGTCAACCGATTGCCATCGCCGCCGTCTACCGATTATCATTGCCGCCTTCGTCCCCCGCTGACTGTGGCCGTCGTTGCCTGTCGACTAGTCGGAATTGCCACATCTGCTGGCTAACCGACGAGCTGCTGTCATCGATCGGTCACCATCCGGTCCTCAACTGTAAAAATTACTTAGGGTCCACACCCCCTAGTATTTTAGTATAGTTTACGATATCCTTTCTGATGATGCTCAATATTGGCGACGCCTGGGATCAGGACACATGGCGGATGACATGTCCCATGACCCGGAAGAAAGGGCCCACCGAGGCCGACCAGGCCTCCCCTGTACCTGACCTGCAATCGCAAGCTAGCCCCCCTCGGGGCTCCCCGCAGATGGGCCTCCTCGGCCTCTCTGCTCGCCCCGAGCTGCCACAAGACCAAGACTCCTCGGCCTTCTCGCTCGTCCCCAACCCCCCGGCCGAGGCCGTCTTCTTCGGTCCTCTGACCAGCTCCACCGCTCACAGGCATAACCGCCGCTCCGGGAATCTCGCCATGCGCGGATTCTCCGCCAGCAACATCCCACGTTCCTCGTCTCCGCGATCTCCATTAATGGGCGATCCGCTCTCTACGCGGGCGTGACGTCAGGAGCATAACTGCCGGCGAGATTCTCGCACCTGCTGTTGCGTGCCGCCACCACTATATAAACCCCCATCACAGAGGGGTCAAGTAAGCCATTTTTGACTCACTTAGCCATTACGCTGCTCGGATCTAGTACTAACTTGATCGTCGGAGAGTCCTCGGTGGCATCAAACCATCCCGGGACTTCTTTGCAGGTACTTGGCGTCCAACTCCTCCAATCACCAAACCTCCTCAAAACCCATTGAGACCCACACACAACAGGGGATCCTTTCCAGAATCCACTGGGAGATCGACGGGAGACAACATCTGAAGGAGATCTGAAAAGGACCTCCATCAGTTGGTGCTGTCTGTGGGAAACGCAAACTCCACGAAAAAAACAAAGTTGGCCTTCCGATCTCCATCCACATGGCAAGCGACCATCCTGAAGATTCGGGTACCAGCCGCCGCCTCCCCCTCACCGGAGGCGCAGATGAACCCCCTCCGGCGACCATCATCCGCGCCCTCACCAGCCGAATAGATCGGCTACAGTTCCTCGTGGAGGCGCTCGTCCGTGCCCAAACTGCCGGGCCTGGGCCCCACCTCGCCGCTCCTCCGCATCCTGAATGCTCTGCCCTCGTCGGCACGGCCGACCACCGGCTGGCTGCGACTCCCGACCACGGATCTCACGGACCGATACTCCCTGAGGCCCGTTGGGCACCTCGCGGTTCCACCCCAAGGTTCGCCGCCGGAGCACCACGCCTCGAATCTCCTCGAGACCCTTGCCCCCCAAGGAGATGTCGGTCACCTCGCCTGCCCACAGGCACGTCCGGCACCCGCTCCCCCGACGGGGTCGCACGGAAGGGGCTCGCCACGACGGCTCGAGAGCCACCGTGCCCGGGGATCTGAGGAACCTCATCGAGAGGAACCGGAGCCGTGCCCAGACGCAGGTCTCCCACGGCGGGGCCAGGAATCATGAGGCGCCGAGTCCTCGGGGTATCACGGCCGACTCGACGCCTTTGAGTAGAAGATCGAGGGCATGCGCCGGGAAGGTCACCTCTCGGCCGACGGGGCCGAGTACGCCGCCGACTTGTTGCGCCACGGCAGCGCCCCGGCCGTCTATCCGAGGCCAAAATGCGGAATCAAAATTTTCTTAACTTTTAAACTGGCGCTACCGCAGACAATAAACCCGGATCGAAACCATTAACCTATACTAGCTAACTAGAGATGGGGTGAGAGATATACCGAGTGATCCGAGTCCTCCGGTCTTCTCGTCGTCGTCCCGATCTCCTGCGGAAACTCCGGTCCTCGCCTCCTCGCCGGAAGGGCACCACATCGCTGTATCTTTTACGGGCTCCCACCTCAATACCGAGGCAACTCGGGCACGAAGCTGGCTAGTCGACGTGCCCAAGATTTTGCTGTAGAAAGTGTATAGGCTATGTCTCACTTGGGTTTTGTTGCCTTGATGGAGGGATCGAAGGAATAAACTTTTGAGTGATGTGAGAAATTTAGTAGCAAGAAGAATGAGATGAAAATGAATTCCTCACACCAAAATGAAACCTCTCATTTTTTTCTCCCCTTGCCAAAAGTGGCCGGCCCCCTCAAAAAGAGAATGGTGGAGGGAATGAAAACATAATCAAGAGGGAGGTAAGTGTAGGAGAAAGAGAATGGTGACCATATCAAAAGCAAAACTCACATCAACCATTCTCATCACTTCTAATCACATAAAGCAAATGAGGTGATGGAAAAAGAATATAATCATGAAAAGCTATCATGATGCCACCAATATGCAAGATACCCCCTCCCCAAATGTAATTTGCAAAACTGCAAATTACCCCCTCCATCGGAAAAGTCCGGCCGGGAAAGAACAAAGGAAAACCGGCCGGAACGGAATGCAAACTGGCAACTCCAGAAAACTGGTCCCGTAATAAATTACAGGAAAACCCCGATACTGTGCATACACACCCGCATCTGTATTCCGACCGGATACAAATGCAATGAGACAAAATCTACACAGTACTATACTAGGATCCGGCTTAAACCAAAGCCGGCTAGTAATATCCGTTCGATCCTGATCCGTGCAATACCGCACGTATCTGATCGAACCCTGCCATATAACCATATGGCCACTAGTACTAACCGTCCGATCCTGATCTGTGCAGTACCGCACGTATCTGATCGGACCCTGCCATATCTCCATACGGCCTCTACAGCGTTTCGCCCGAAAGCCTGAGTAACTGAAAGTGTGGTGGACTCTAAAGACTCGTCAATACTATGGCTGTGGATTTAACCACTAGCACGTCAGAGGTATTAGCCAATACGTGACGGGCCACCAGCTATTGACCAAAAGGGACGTCGATGAGCGAACTCATCCTGACACCCTACTGAGCCTGTCAGTGACAATATCCGTACAGTCCGGTCCGTTCGTCTATGAGTATCGCATGGCGGGCCTAGGGGGTTGGTAAAAGTCAGACCCCCAAAAGCGGTACAAGTCGTGTCGGAGTGTAGCCCAGAACGCCCTGAGATACTACTGGAATACCTACCAGTAAATCTCCTGCCTCGGCCAAGGGCTTTGCGTAATGGCTCTCCTAGACACAGCGCGACCTCACCCCCAATACCGGGAGAGACGAACCCCTGAAGATCCGCTCACTGCCTCCATGTGGCTCGGGACTGTACCCAACTAAAACCTGTTTGCACGACTCCTTTGAGCCGTGGTAGGGTAGTAATCAAAGCACAGTGGGAACTCACACGAGACAAATGACGATCTCAGGTCGATGAACTAACCTGTACACATGTCACCAGGGAACTGCTATCTGACGTCTGGTATAATCCCAACTAGCAGGTTCCCGGCGAGTCCTATCCGGTGTACTCATAACCCAATGAGCCCCTGTATACATCTTAGGTGAACCAACTGACACCAGTGGCTTGTGAGACCGGCCACCGCCCCTCGTCGGGGTCTCGACTGTATACACTAGTCTACTCTGGAGAATCGATGCCCTGTCTCGAAACTCCCACGACTAGGGACCTTTTAAGGATGTGCTTATAGACCCCAGCTCCCACGTATATGATCGCCATCATACTGCTGGTCGTTAAGCAAGAATCCTAGGGGCTCTATCAATGTGTAATAGCGACCTGTCAGGTCACCTAAAGCAGTACACGATGATAAAGATAAACCAGATAGCATACTATCATCTCGAGTAAGACTGTCCTACCGGGATAGGTCCTCCCTCAATCATTGCAATCACGTGCCTGTGATCCAATAATTGACTCTGAAGGCACTATCTCCAACAATCTCCCACTTGCACTCAAGGCTAATTATTGCGATATCGCATACTCACAGCCCGTGTGATACCGAACACCCAACTCCTCTACTAGTCAGTCTCACAAAGCTCGTTTGCGAAACTATTGCGTTCGAGGAATAGCCTCAGTGAGTGGATCCGCTGTGATGTTTCTTTCTATGTCTCTCTATATCTCAAGTTTGCGGAGAAAACCATCTCCCGAAATAAGCAATACCTGTCTTAGAGTATGTCTGGATATCTGACGGGACCTAGCTCATAAATGAACTCCAAATCCATACTTCTTAGACTGTATCGATAACTGAACTTAATCAGTACCCAGCGCCATGCCTCCCTCAGTATTGCCTTGGACCACCTGTCCAAAATACTGCCCCTCTTCAGAAGGAGAAACTATAACTCTGACAGCCACTCTGCCATCCATGTCACCTTGGAAGCCTGGAATGATAACCGTCTCGTAAAAGAGGCTGTCGTTATCACATCCCTAGAACATCAACTTATGTTCTAAAACTGCTTCCGACTGTTTCTCCAGGATTGGATTAATATCAGCTTATTGCAGCTACTGCAAGAACAACATCTGGTGTGGTACTTGACATCTCATGATTGACTCAATTGCCTAAGCAAGTGATCTGTCAATCATGCGTATCCCTCTCCACTTTAGTCTGTAAGACACCTTTAGAGAGGGTGACTCCATTACCTGCAGGTGTACTACCGTGCCAGGAGTCGTCCATTCTAAATACTCATAGAATGCTGTCAAGGTATCCAGATTAGGAAACCACCCAAATCTAGATCTAAAACCATAGATCTAGTAACCAGAATGTCTGATATAATATCCAAGTCCTATGTGGAGAAACCACTGTGTGACAACCAAAGTATAACCGATCGTATTATAGGAGTTTCCTTTCCTACTTTGTGTATGTCATCCAAAACCAGGACATCACACCCTACTACCTTCTTAACAGATCCATCCCTTATTCTGATGACGTCAAACCTATGACTGTCACATCAGAAATAGATGATCTATCTCCGCTATATCTGCTTTAGTCTATAGACATAAGCCTGATGTCCACCAATGCTTCCGCTGCTCCCACTGACTACGACAACCCTCTGGCAGAGTCATATAGACGTGCACTTCCAAAGCTAGTTTAGAACGACGCTATACTCATCCTCTTGCCGGGTCTCGCGGCCTGGAACAACAACAATGGCAAATGTGGGTAAACAAGAACTTCCCTGTCACCGTCCTTGAGGCTACCGGAGTACCTCTCGGGTGCCTGAAGTTACCCACCGTATCTGCGGAGTGGCCAATGGAATGTCAAACCAGATTGAATCTTTAGGTTCCTTATCAAATCTTCAGTAATCGTTTGCGGTTCTGGAATCGCTTCCAGTTCTACCATACTCCCACTGCTGTTTTCTGAAAAATAACCATTTCCTTTTAAAATGTGGCGAGTTAAGAACAATATCACTATTGATCTTCCAGATGGTAGAAAGTCAACCCTCGTCATAGCCTGGGTCAACCCACAAACAGCCATTACAGAAACGTGCCTTGAGTTGTCCAGTGTCTGGTTTTAATCATAAGCCGGACAACTCCCCGTACCTTAACATCGTTAAGATATGAACTGTTCTATATCCAATATAGAACCAGAGGCACTGATTTAAATGAACCAGATTCAAATCATGCAGCTATCTCCTGTGCATGTCAAATAAATGGAAGGAGGCCGATCAGCGTTACTCAACTTAGGAATGCTTCCAATTATGAGTAACCTGAAAGAGAAGCAATTTCTCTTTATCATTACTATCAACTGAATACCATACACAAGTATCTACATCTTCGATCACTTTGAAGAATCCCGATACTTGCTACACCTGGTACTCTACTCTATTCAAATACCTATAACTCCTCAAAACTTAGACCCTGTGTTTCTACGAAACACATGTCTAAGAACTAGAGAAGTTAAAAGTAAACAGAATATAGTATGAGGACCAACCCCTCTGTCCTAATGGACACTGGACAACATACAATACTTTGTATAAGTCCGCTGAGTCTAACAACTCTTTCACTGTGTGTCGTAGGTTGAAAACTGTACTTATGGTTAAGAAGAATTACACCGCTGTTGAATGCTCCTTACCTAACCATCCACTGATATAGGTAAATGTCATAGACATAATTTCAAAAAGGTACATCTCACTCTATAAAAATAGACGTACAGATATATCAATTTGAAATTGGTGCATAGCAACGGATATTCAAAACCAAATATTTGCCGACCGGCAAACAACCCAGGTGGTTTCCTCAAATATCACCAATTACAACGAATCCCGATATAATGAGGATGGTCACCTAATTCCCAATAACTTACTCCCACTCATCATCTATAAAACCATACAGATGTGAGAATCCAACCTGGTAAATACATACCCTGGAGCAAGTGTCTAATCGGGAAATCAGTTTTCTTTTAACAGTATACAGTTGAACCGAAACATTGAAATGTTTCGATGGGGTATCCTGGTATTCCTAGTAATGCCTCTACCATTATCCAGATTCACAACTGTAACCGTATATCTCTTTGCCATCTGTCCAAATCCCTTTATATGTCTTTAGTCATTACCGTCTGCACACCCCTTTAGGCCAAATGGTTTTCTTCCTTCCCTACCGTTCGGCACCAGCCTATGGTTTGGAAGAAGACTATCCAATAAGCATAAAAGGTGTACTGTCCTAATCCTAGGAGCACTCGCAAAGCGAGAGAAGGTGAAGATAAAAGACAACCGAATAAACCTTATTCCTATTTCTCCTGAACAAGAATCCATCCCCGAACTGGAACAAGTTCCTTTCGAGTTCGTATATAACCATACGATAGATTATCCAATAAACTTGGGATCTTCGTAGTGATACGGAGTGTCCTGGAGAAATACAAAGGTGATTTAGGATTGGCGAAGAAATACTTGGTTCGGTCGTGAATAGCAGTCGCAATTTACTCTGCCTTCTTACTAATCCCTTGCTTTGTCTTAACTTAATACCTTCTGTACACCATCGTTATGCTAATTGGTTTTCTTCATTCCCCACCGTTCGGCACCTGCCTAAGGTTTGGAAGAAGACTATCCAATTTGCGTAATAGGTGTACTATCTCCTAAACCAAGGAGTACTCGCAATGAGAGAAGGTGAAAAGAAAAGACAACTGAATAATCCTATTCGTTTTCTCCAGAACCAGAAACCATCCTCGAAGTCCTTCGAGTTCGTATATAACCATATGATGGTTTTGTCCAATGGAAGTGGACGTTCGTAGTAATACGGGGTGTCCTGGAGAAAAGGGTAAAAATAGGAGTGGCAATGAGGTTTGCAACTCTGACAATCCAAAAGCCAGTGTTAAGAAGGTTCGGTCAACTTGGTCACTGAGTCATAGTCCAGGGTCGGGTCAATGGTCGCTGCCAAAGAGAGAGAGAAAAGAAACACTCAGCGTGCACTCTAACCTAGATCAGAATGGTTACCAATTTATCTAATCTGGAAACCCCCCACTGTTATCTCAAATTCTTCCCCAAACCTGAAAGAAGAATTAGTCGGGATCACCCGAGGAGTAAACCAACTCATCAGTGGGAATCGGGATCCAACTATCATCGCATGATAACTTGACGGAATCCACTCAAGTCACCACACTCCAGAAGGTATGCGCATGCCTGGCAAGTTTCAGTTTCTTTAGAAACTCCCGATGTGATGTTTTTACCCCTAGGACTCAAGTGACCTTGACGGAGTCAACAAATCAAAGAGTCCTAGTCAAGTTCAACCTGTCATTATCTGGACTGCATTAAACCCACCCGTACGTGCCCTTGACGGAGTCAACAAGGCCGCACGACTGTCCTAATCAATCCCATTTATGCAACAAACAAGCACCACTTAGCTACCGTACACTACGCCTTGACGGAGTCAACAAACGCAGCACGAATACTAAATAATACCCATAAGAAATGACGGAGGGCTACGAATGGTTTTTGGCGAAAAACCTTTAACGTAATGAACTTGATATCGTTGAAGGAACTGCATAGCCTTTTTATAAAAATATAGTGACGAAAACCTTTACTAAAGAGGTCTCTCCCGGTGAAGGGATCTCGGCTCTTTCCCCGTAGAATGAGGTGCAGGATATTCCAACTGAATACCACGATGCAAAGCAAAAGTAATCGGCTACAGTGAAGTTAATGCCCTGACGCAAACTTCTGTCCAAGGGGTCACTCCCGGTGAAGGGATCTCGGCCCTTGTCTCGTCGACTGAGGAGCAGGATATTCCAAATAAATACCATGATGCAAAACAAAAGTGAACGTCCTTGCAATAACAGCTTTTTTGAAAAATGTTCCAACAACATCAGAATAGGTTTGTTTATCTTGCATTGATCCGAATCAATGCAGTCCCATCAATTGATCACACCACAAAGAACGAAAATATATTGACGTACGTATATACCATCCGCATTCGCCACTGGGTCCCGTCATCACCCGTTAGGTTAGCTAACTAACGGCAGAGCGGGGACTGGACTAGCGCGGATGAAAAACATATACAACATCTACTAATATATATACCAATATATTATATTTCGCTCAAGGCGTGATAAAATGCAACATCACAGAAATATACAGCATCACAGAACAATACAGATATCTGGAAGCCCCGGGTTTCACAGAGCCGCTGCTGAAACCCGACGTTCCCCTGGTCATGTGGATAGCCTGTGCAATGAAAACCTAGACCCCTACGGGCGCGGCAAGTCACCTGCCAAAACCTGAAGCGAGGCAGCCCCCTTCAGCACCGTGAATGGACCACCCAGCACTTCATGGAATCCGGTAACTTGGGCACCCCTCCTGGGTCAACCTGTACCCCCTACGAGTGCGGCGAATAGCCCGCCAATCCTAGAGTGAAGCCCCCTCCGTCTCAATGCCATGAGATGCGGGCCCGTTGCCCTCTAGAACCCGGCTATCCGTGCACCCCTCCGCGGGGTAATCCTAGTACAGAAAGTAAAATATACATACAACGGGTACATCGACCGCAACCTGGCCGTGCCCCAAAAGAATAATACAAACAGGCAGTGACGGCAGTCCACATGTCGGACGCTCGCCCCGCAATATCAAATGTACATAATACAACAAAACTGTACTACCACTGCAACCAGGCTATCCCCCACGACCGATCCGCAACAACACAGCATAAACACAGAACATCAACGTGAAAATCACGTTCGCAAATCCGTCTAACCGGGCTATAGCAGTTAGACAGGATTTACCGATCAAGTGATATTCACGGTCGCAGATATAATGTAAATACTGTGAAATAATGTGTTTAAAATATCCAATCGATCAAAAAATAACAAGTGGGCCCCCAAGCAATACTGTAGCAGATCAAGAAATTCTGGGCCCAATGTTATTATTCCAAAACCCCTAAAAACAGCCCAGAAGCCCACTGGAAAATTTCGACCCATTGATCCCTCAAACCTGCGGCGGAACCGCGGCAACAAGGGGGGTTTTGCCGCGGTTCCGCGCTCTACCTGAGAGATCAATGTCTCGAATTTTTCCAGAACTCTTAGACCTTCCTATACATCAGTTTTCTACAACCTGAAAAATTTTTAGAGCCCGGGAAAAATCGACAGAAAACTGATGCATGCAAAACGTGGATTTTGGAATTTTGGTCGATCGGATAAGTAAAACGCATTAGAACAAGCTAGACAAGGTTAATGGCGTGGGTCTGATACCATGTTGCGCCACGGCAGCGCCCCGGCCGTCTATCCGAGGCCAAAATGCGGAATCAAAATTTTCTTAACTTTTAAACTGGCGCTACCGCGGACAATAAACCCGGATCGAAACCATTAACCTATACTAGCTAACTAGAGATGGGGTGAGAGATATACCGAGTGATCCGAGTCCTCCGGTGTTCTCGTCGTCGTCCCGATCTCCTGCGGAAACTCCGGTCCTCGCCTCCTCGCCGGAAGGGCACCACATCGCCTGTATCTTTTACGGGCTCCCATCTCAATACCGAGGCAACTCGGGCATGAAGCTGGCTAGTCGACGTGCCCAAGGTTTTGCTGTAGAAAGTGTATAGGCTATGTCTCACTTGGGTTTTGTTGCCTTGATGGAGGGATCGAAGGAATAAACTTTTGAGTGATGTGAGAAATTTAGTAGCAAGAAGAATGAGATGAAAATGAATTCCTCACACCAAAATGAAACCTCTCATTTTTCTCTCCCCTTGCCAAAAGTGGCCGGCCCCCTCAAAAAGAGAATGGTGGAGGGAATGAAAACATAATCAAGAGGGAGGTAAGTGTAGGAGAAAGAGAATGGTGACCATATCAAAAGCAAAACTCACATCAACCATTCTCATCACTTCTAATCACATAAAGCAAATGAGGTGATGGAAAAAGAATATAATCATGAAAAGCTATCATGATGCCCCCAATATGCAAGATACCCCCTCCCCAAATGTAATTTGCAAAACTGCAAATTACCCCCTCCATCGGAAAAGTCCGGCCGGGAAAGAACAAAGGAAAACCGGCCGGAACGGAATGCAAACTGGCAACTCCAGAAAACTGGTCCCGTAATAAATTACAGGAAAACCCCGATACTGTGCATACACACCCGCATCTGTATTCCGACCGGATACAAATGCAATGAGACAAAATCTACACAGTACTATACTAGGATCCGGCTTAAACCAAAGCCGGCTAGTAATATCCGTTCGATCCTGATCCGTGCAATACCGCACGTATCTGATCGAACCCTGCCATATAACCATACGGCCACTAGTACTAACCGTCCGATCCTGATCCGTGCAATACCGCACGTATCTGATCGGACCCTGCCATATCTCCATACGGCCTCTACAGCGTTTCGCCCGAAAGCCTGAGTAACTGAAAGTGTGGTGGACTCTAAAGACTCGTCAATACTATGGCTGTGGATTTAACCACTAGCACGTCAGAGGTATTAGCCAATACGTGACGGGCCACCAGCTATTGACCAAAAGGGACGTCGATGAGCGAACTCATCCTGACACCCTACTGAGCCTGTCAGTGACAATATCCGTACAGTCCGGTCCGTTCGTCTATGAGTATCGCATGGCGGGCCTAGGGGGTTGGTAAAAGTCAGACCCCCAAAAGCGGTACAAGTCGTGTCGGAGTGTAGCCCAGAACGCCCTGAGATACTACTGGAATACCTACCAGTAAATCTCCTGCCTCGGCCGAGGGCTTTGCGTAATGGCTCTCCTAGACACAGCGCGACCTCACCCCCAATACCGGGAGAGACGAACCCCTGAAGATCCGCTCACTGCCTCCATGTGGCTCGGGACTGTACCCAACTAAAACCTGTTTGCACGACTCCTTTGAGCCGTGGTAGGGTAGTAATCAAAGCACAGTGGGAACTCACACGAGACAAATGACGATCTCAGGTCGATGAACTAATCTGTACACATGTCACCAGGGAACTGCTATCTGACGTCTGGTATAATCCCAACTAGCAGGTTCCCGGCGAGTCCTGTCCGGTGTACTCATAACCCAATGAGCCCCTGTATACATCTTAGGTGAACCAACTGACACCAGTGGCTTGTGAGACCGGCCACCGCCCCTCGTCGGGGTCTCGACTGTATACACTAGTCTACTCTGGAGAATCGATGCCTTGTCTCGAAACTCCCACGACTAGGGACCTTTTAAGGATGTACTTATAGACCCCAGCTCCCACGTATATGATCGCCATCATACTGCTGGTCGTTAAGCAAGAATCCTAGGGGCTCTATCAACGTATAATAGCGACCTGTCAGGTCACCTAAAGCAGTACACGATGATAAAGATAAACCAGATAGCATACTATCATCTCGAGTAAGACTGTCCTACCGGGATAGGTCCTCCCTCAATCATTGCAATCACGTGCCTGTGATCCAATAATTGACTCTGAGGGCACTATCTCCAACACGACTCGCTCACCAAACCGTTCTCCGAGGAACTGCTCGCCGTCCACGTCTCCTCGCGCAACAAACCCCCGAAGGTCTCCCTGTTCGACGGGAAAACCGACCCCAAATACCATTTGGATGCCTTCACCGCGGGAATAAGCTTCCAGGACCATTCCGATGCCACCCAGTGCAGGGCTTTCCCAGCCACCCTCATCCGTTCTGGTCGGGACTGGTTCCGAGGACTCGAGCCTCGCTCAATCTCGACCTTCGACGAGCGGCTACTCAGTTCCTCGGCCACTTCGTCGGGAACCGTCGGCAGAAGCGCACGGTCGACCACCTCTTCACAATTAAGAGTGGAGACAAGGAGACGTTTAAAGCTTACATAACCCGCTTTTACAACGCCCTCCTCGAGGTTCCCGAGCACCGGGATGAGACCGTCATCACGGCGCTTAGATCTGGTCTAAGGCACAAGAAGTGGCTGCGCTCCTTTGCGTTGGCACAGCCTAAGACTATGGCCGAGGTCAAGGCGTGGGCCGAGCGCGAGGTTCAGCTAGAGTCCGAGGTGAACGCGAACCTCCCCCGAGCAGATCGGTCCGACCAGAAGAAGAGGGCTCGGGAGGAGAGGCCGAAACGTCAGCAGCCCTATCACCCGAAGTTTCAGGAGTACACCCCACTCAACGTCTCCCTCGTAGTGTTACTGGAGGAGGCCCAAGGCGAAGGGTTCTTCAAGTTCCCTCCAATCCAGCGTCAGGCCTCAAAGCGGACTCGGGGCCCTTACTGCGCCTTCCACTGGACGCTAGGCCACACCACCGAGGACTGCAAACAACTCCGGGATTACATCGAGGAGCTCATCCAATTGGGGCACCTCGCCTCTTACTTAAGGGATAAACGGCAAGCCGACCGCGAACAGGAGCAGTGTCCACCTCCCGCCGAGCTGACCATCGACCAGATCATGCTTGCCTCCTCAGACGACCAGTCCGGCGCCCGGGTAGCCCCATACCCGGTGCCAAGCTCGGAGACCAGCAAGCTGCCAGGAAGCTCGGGCCACGCTGATAGGGTCATCTATTAGCATGTAATTTTCTTTTGAGGCAATATAAACTTTCTCTAGGGCCTATTGTAAATATAATAAAGATCAACAGAACATTGCGAAGAAAGTAGAAAAGATCTTATTTATTCAAAAAAAAAGGAGGTATTATGGGCTCCTCAGCCGTACATGCAAAAAGAAAAAAAATATATTACAACAACGGGGAAGGGGGTGCAGGGAGCACTGCTCATGATACTCGGTGAAGATCTCCGCCAGTCGTGGCCTCGCAAGGTCTAACCTCTCCCCTCGGTTCCCCCCACGCGCGTTGATCCCGAGCCTCAGCTCATAGCACTCGCGGACGAGCGCCTCCGAGCGAGCCAGCCGGTTCGCGGAGATAAAGCCGAAGCGCCTCAAAGACCGCAGCTTGCCCACAGCTTCGTCGTAGAGCTGTTCGGACAGGGGGTTGTAGAGCCCCAGCGACGCCCTCCAGATGGAGTACATCAGCAGCTGCAGCAGGGAAGAACGCCGGGGGAGCAACCGTCCGAAGTGGTCCTTGATGTCATGTACACCAGCTGCACCGTGTCCTCGGTACAGTCCTGGTCGTACATGCATACATCTTCGAAATTGATGATGTCGGGGATGGTGAATGGGAAGTCCTGCATTCTCAACGCTCTGTTTGCAAGGAAAGGAAGATCTAGTGCTCCTTCAGCCTTATATAGCCCGCTGCGCCCTAGAGGAACTCGACGGTTACCCGCTCTCGTCCAAGGAGTTGCTGCCACGTGGCGGTCACTAAACCTCTTCCGACGGAGCCGAAGCGACGCTGCCCTGGCGCTTCACCTCCACCCGCATTCAATACGCATGCTAACCGTTCCAGTTCCCCACGCGTATGGTCGGGCGAAACCTCTTGGAGATTCGACCGAGCAGCTGCCCTGCTCGGTCACCCCTGGCGGGTAGCTCCTCTACCGCAACGCCAAGGATCAGAAAGCCTCACCGAGAGGCGACCCGTAGCTGCCAGCAGCCACCCTGCTCGGTTATCCCTGGCGGGTAGCTCCCCTACCGCAACGCCAGGGATCGGAAAGTCCTCCCAGAGGCAACTTAGCAGCTGCCCTGGTCAGTCATCCTCGGCGGGTAGCTCCCATACCGCAACGCCGGGGATCAGAACCCTCGCCAAGAGGTAAGCCAGCAGCTGCCCTGCTCGTTCACCCCTGGCGGGTAGCTTCCCTGCTGCAACGCCAGGTACCAAAGCCCTCACCAAGAGGCGACCTAGCAGCTGCCCTGCTCGGTCACCCCTGGCGGGTAGCTCCCCTACCGCAACGCCGGGAATTAGAAAGTCCTCCCAGAGGTAGTCGAGCATAACCATCGCTCAGCTATCCCTGGCGGGTAGCCTCCCTACCTCAACGCCAAGGATCAGAATGCTCTCTCAGAGGCAGTCGAGCCCAAGGATCCCTCGCTCGGCTATCCTTCAGGACAAAAGCCCTCGCCAAGAAGCACCGGGCAGTAACCTCGCCTGGCCAAGGGTCCTTGGTAGGCTTCTACAGCCCCCACGCCAAGGACCAAAGTCCTCCCAGAGGCAGTCGAGTCCTTACTCGGCTATCCCCGGCTGGTAGCTTCCTACTACAACCGACAGGGATCAAAGTCCTCGCCAAGAGGCACTGGGCAGTACCCTGCTCGGTCCCCGTCCTGAAGGATCAAAAGCCCTCGCAAGAGGCAACCGGGCAGCTACCCTACTCGGTCCAAATAAGACGGGCAGCCCTCCGCCCACCACGCACAGACGGCCCGAGCTGCCAACCAAGGGCATCAAGTCTATCCAAGCCTCGAGCGATCTCCCCTTGAATTCGGGGCCATGGAGACGTATGGAGACGCCTTCTCCTCGGCAGCGCATAAATCAACTCGACAGACGATCGCTAGGAAGGTAGCCGACCTGACACGGAGGCCCAACAGCGCAAGAAGAAAAATTTGCAAGCGTTCTTCATGAACAAAAGGCAAAAGCGCAAATCAAGGGAACCAAAGAAAGAAAAAGTTTTATTACTAAAAGGCGGTCCTTACAGAGGGTATTCTTGGCTCCCCAGCCTAACAAAATGCCCGGAGGCTTACAAAGATCTAGGCGGAGCAAAATAAAAAAGAGGAGGAAGAGGGGCTTTAGGCCTCGGGGCCAGGAGCGACCTCAGGGCTCTCGACATCCACAACGAGGCAAGCTGAGCCTCGGCGACTTCCTCGTCATTAACCTCCTGCCCTTGCCCACTGGTGTCCACGAGGGGGTACAAGGCCCGGAGCTCTTCATCGGCGAAGCCCGGCACTCAGGCCTTAACAGCGTCGAGGGCCTCGTGCCAGATGAGGATCATGGCGACGGCCAAGTCATCATAGAAGTCTTTCGACTTCTTGTAGCCCTCTACCGCCTTCGCTGCCGAGAGGTCGGCCGACTTCGCCCATTCAGCCGCCGCCGCCAGCTCCTTCCGAAGGGATTTTACTGTCTTCTTCAGATTGTCGGTCAGCACCTGAGCGTCCTCACGCTTGGCCTCAGTGATCGTGGCGGCCTCGTGGTGCCGGGCAACCTCCCGCTTCCCGGCCTCCACCTCACCCTCCAGGGCGACGACCCTCGCCTTCATCGCTTCCAGCTCCCGCTTGGAGCTCTCTTCCAGCGAGGCGAGCTGGCCCGCAGCTTTCATCGCCGGGACAACCACCTCGGCCTCCATACGCAGGGCGAGGACGACGTGCTGAAGGACCCGAAAGGCAGAAGAAAGATCAGGAAAATGAGAGAGGCACCGAACCTCAAATAGTAGTGAAAGACAGACGCTTACCTGCACGGACTCCTGGGCGATAGACGCCAGCTGAGCCCTGAAGGTCCCCCCGGGAACTCTACCCCCGGCCTACGCCTCTATCTCATGTAGCAGGCTATCCACGACAGATAGCCCCGAAGGCACGGCGAACTGGAGACCGCTTTCTTCCACCGTGATCGGCGAAGACGGTCCCCGTGCGGACCTCTTGAGCGGCCTTGTGGGAGAGCCAGACTCCTCCTTTGAGGCCGGGTCCTCCAGAATCCGGGCCCGCCTCCGACCTGACGCTTTGCTAGGCCCCAAGGCGGGATCCGCCTCTGAGCTCTCGCGGGGCGCTACCACCGGGGGAGAGGGAGCCGGGGCGGGCTGCGAATGGGAAGAGCCGGCGCCCCCGACCTTCGCGACCGGCCTCGGCTGGCGCATGGACTTTCTGAGCGAGTCCAAATCCATGGGTCCTGCACAAAACCGAGTACAAAGGAGTCAGCGACACATGCAATATACGAGCAAAAAAGAAAACCTAAACTTATTGACGAACTCAACGGGGCTGAGTCCGGTCCAACTCAGAACCCTCTCAGACAACAACACGTCGTAGTGGGGGATGGGCTCCCATGACGCCACTCTCACCGCGGCGGGGTCGTTGGACTGGTTCCCCGGCAAGTGCTTCTCCCTCGACCACTCTGTAGGCACGGGCCAGTCCTCGCTCTCGGGAGGGGAAACGAAGAAGAACTTCTTCTTCCAGTCGTGAATGGAAGAAGGCAGGGCCACAATCCCCATCCCGACGGGGCCCCCTGGTCGCTTTCTGAAAGAGAGATAGACCCGCCTCGGGTCGCCCGCTCGATCACCGGGGTGATTTTTGAAGACGAGGGAAGAATCAAGGAGGGAGAGGTTGAAGGGGATCGCCTGTAACTTCAGGCGGACCAGGAACCCGAGGAGAATCCTCCACGAGTTTGGCATCAACTGACCAGGGGCTAACCCAAAGAAGTTCAACGCTTCAACGACCTCAGGAGAGAAGGGCAAACGCATTCCACCCCAAAATGCTTCCAAATACAAGGCGATCTCCCTGCCCCGTACTTGGTCCGCCCTCTCTCCCTCCTTGGCCAGGCGGAGTGTATAGCGCGAGGGGATGTGGAAGCGAGTCCGCGCGTTGGCAAGCTCGTCCTCGTGCCTTATCCAACACAAGGCATTGGAGGCAGCATCTACCGCCTCCTCCCTGGAGGCTGCCCCCGCCACATGATCCTGGGAAGAGGGGCCAACCCCCGCCCCCCGGGAGGACTCAGACTCACTTAAAGGGTTCCTACAACCTACCTCAACGACATCTACTGACTCGAAAAGAGAAAACATCTAACCTTGGGAAGAATGATCCTCAGGAAATGAAAGTGGAAGGAGGAAGATGAGCGCCGAGCAATTGAGGCCTAGAAAAGAGAAATATGAAGGAGTAGGGGACCCGGAATGGGCCCCACCCCTATTTACCGCCACAACCGACCTTATCCAACGGTGCCCTTCATCTCCCGCCAAGACGCCTCCTCGCGTCCAACGGCTCCGATTGCTCCACTTGTCGTCCCCGCACTGGACCGCGCCCTTTCAGACGTCGCAGGTCTGCACACGTTGCGTCAGTCAACCGACGCTTGACACGTGGGCCATCACTTCAAAGCGACACGAACCGGCGCACCCTCCTTAAATGCGGAGGTCTTGCCCTGATCCGCTGGCAGAAAAGACAGCTCATGGTCCGGGAACGCGTCCTGACGAAACCATCAGGAGGGAGCTCACCCCGGGCGACCCCGCGGTCCACTCCTGACCCGACCCACTGGCTGATCGGGACAAGAGTGGGGGGCTGATGATGATACTCAATATTGGCGACGCCTGGGATCAGGACACGTGGCGGATGACATGTCCCATGACCCGGAAGAAAGGGCCCACCGAGGCCGACCAGGCCTCCCCTGTACCCGACCTGCAATCACAAGCTAGCCCCCCTCGGGGATCCCCGCAGATTGGCCTCCTCGGTCCCTCAGCTCGCCCCGAGCTGCCACAAGACCAAGACTTCTCGGCCTTCTCGCTCGTCCCCGAGGCCGTCTTTCTCGGTCCTCCGACCAGCTCCACCGCTCGCAGGCATAACCGCCGCTTCGCAAATCTCGCCATGCGCGGATTCTCCGCTAGCAACATCCCACGTTCCACGCCTCCGCGATCTCTATTAATGGGCGATCCGCTCTCTGCGCGGGCGTGACATCGGAAGCATAACTGCCGGCGAGATTCTCGCGCCTGCTGCTGCGTGCCACCACCGCTATATAAACCCCCATCACAGAGGGGTCAAATAAGCCATTTTTGACTCACTTAGCCATTACGCTGCTCGGATTTAGTACTAACTTGATCGCCGGAGGGTCCTCGGTGGCGTCAAACCATCCCAGGACTTCTTTGCAGGTGCTTGGCGTACAACTCCACCAATCACCAAACCTCCTCAAAACCCATTGAGACCCACACACAACAGGGGATCCCCTTCAGAATCCACTGGGAGATCGACGGGAGACAACATCTGAAGGAGATCTGAAAAGGATCTCCATCACTTTCACATCTTAAAAATTTCATGATGCAGGGTTAACAGCACAAAAAACACTTATAGTTTATAATGTGTGCCACATACATACCCTAATTTATTGGTACAAACAACGGCTGTGCTCATAAATTGGTTCCATAATCTGAGGCAATTGATTATCTAATTTTGCTTTAGGGTTCTGATCGATAACGAGAGAGCATGTCGGTGCCAATAAATTTCTTGTGGGTATATAATTACCACATTAGGTAAACCTCATGGGTGTTTTGTGCTGTTACCCCTTTAAAATGTAAGTCCCTCTTCCATCATAGATTCAAATACAAAACCATCAATCAAATCGATCCATAAAATCAACGGCTGAGATCCTCGCAGTAAAATCCGACGTGTCGGCCGTCAACTTCACCGCGAAGCCACCGGTCACCCTTCCTTATCTCCTTTTCAAATTCAACCCCCATCACCAAATTATTTATTAATACCCGCCTTATTACACCCAAATTCATAAATCCACTTTATTACATACACCCAAATGGAAACCCTCCCTCATTGTTACGAGGGCCCCAACGAGGTCTAAAAATGGGTGAAATTCTACTATACAAAACTGCAAATTTAAAAAAAAATTACTAAAAAAATCTGTCACCAGCTTTGGGCCACTATCAACTCTCTCCCCAATTTCTTCCGCCGTCTCTCCTTTCAAATTTTCCTTCAATTTTTTTTTTGTGTAATTTTGTGCCTCGAAATCTCAAATTGTTTCCGTTTTTGTTCGATTTAAGCAGAAATCGGCGGCGTTCGATTCGTTTTTCTTCGATTTATCGCTTTGGTTTCGTAGAATTTTTTATCGAGATTTCGATCGAGCTTAGCTTAATGCGAGGGATTGCGATCCAATTTGGGGATAATGCGAAATATCTGATCTTTTTTGAGATGATGAGGTTTTGAGTATATGGGATTGAGGTAATGTAGGTTAGTTTGAGGGTGGATGCAGATTTCGAGGGCTTTTTATTGAAGGAGTTGAGTTGAGAGAGTAATCGGATCTTGGATTGTTGAATCGGGATTGATTCGTCATGGAGCAAGTTATTGGTGGGAAATTTAAGCTAGGGAGAAAGATTGGTAGTGGATCTTTCGGCGAGATCTATTTAGGTTTGTTAAAGATTATAAATTTGTTGTTTTGGGTAATTTAGAGTAAATTAGTTTGTAATTTGCTTGGATGATTGATTTGTTTCAGGTGTTAATATACAGAGCGGAGAGGAAGTTGGTATCAAGCTGGTTTGTTCTAACGCTTTCTGAAAAAAAATTTGAAATTGTTTAATTCATGTTGGAACATGTATGTGAAATGATTATGTTAGAATTGCTTATGGTGCATGCAGTGGAAATGGATACAAGTTTGAAATTGATATTTTGCCAATGACTGAAATAAGTGGAATGAAATTAGGTTAATGAAATTCAAAATTGGGGTCATAGCCGTAAGGATAGTACTCAACATCAATATGTGGTCAACTGTGAAGCACGCTGCTTTACAAAAGAATTGACAAAGTTTTACTATTAGTTGTTGACATGAGCTCAAACCTCGGACAATTTTTGGGAATTAGCAATTTTTTCAAAATATGTAGCAAAATGGTGTTCCCCCGAAAATATTTGGAAGAATGATGTTGGGCTGGTGAGTAGCACAGTTTAGTTGTTAACTAAAACCGCACTTTTAAAGTGCAGTATTAAGCTAAAATCTTCACAAAAATCTTGTAAGTTAAAGAACCACACTTTGAAACTGTGGGTTTAAGTTCCCCTCCACAACCAACAATGATCCCTTCCAACCAACAAAGATTGTGAGTTTTATAAGTTGTTTCTCTTAAAACCACACTTTTAAAGTGCGGTTTTAGTTAAGAATACTGATGTAGTTCTAGAGAGTTTCAGAAAATTTTAGAAACTTCCGGAATATTCTAGAAACTTGTAGAAGACTTTGGAAGAGTTTAGACTCTTTCGGAATATTCTAGTAATTTTTAGAAGACTTTGGAAGATCTTAGAAACTTATAGAACCATGAGAGATGATGAAGGCTCCAAGAAGCTTTCATGAGTAGGGGTGTAAACGAGCCGAACTCGAGCCAGCCAAGATCGGCTCGAGTTCGGCTCGTGGTTCTTTTTGTCGGCCCAAGTCCGGCTCGTTTAGTTAATCGAGCTAGAGATGCTCGGCTCGAGTCCGGCTCGATTAAACATGCCCAGCTCGTGTTCGGTTCATTTGTAGCCCATTAACTAAACGAGCCGAGTTCACGAACCGAACTCAACTGAGCTCGTTTAGAGCTCATTTGTTAGCTCGGCTCGTTTTCAGCTCATTTACTCATATGAATAGTATCTTCCAAGAAAAACACATAATTAACAATAATGCTTAAAACTCAGGGTTTTGAGATATGGAAAAATTAAAAAACATTAACATTTAGGGCATTGAATGGGTCTAAGTGCTGGGTTTTATATTTATCTCAGTACACTTTATATACTGTCATTTAATTGAATTAAGTGTTCTGAGAGTTGTATAGAATCCGCTATATATTACATATTACTGTTTTTTTTCAAACTGTGTAACCCAGCCGAACCCGAGTCAATACCGAACGAGCCTGGCTGAGCTCGAGTCCGGCTCGTTTAATAAACGAGCCAGGCTTTCTGGCTCATGTCCGGCTCGTTAATAAATGAACCGAATTTGAACGAGCTGATACCGAGCCGAATCTTAATCGAACCCGAGCTGGCTCGTTCAATTACCACCCCTATTCATGAGGACTTCTAAAGTAAAACAAGAATTTGTGCACGTGCATTGCACGTGTTTAAAAAAATTGAGAAAGGAAAGGAGAAACATGAAGGGTTCTAGAATCTTATTTATTTATTTATTTTAAGAAGAGGGGAGGGATGATGTGGATGGTTTGAGAGTTGAGAGAGATGATGTGATTTTTCTTGTTTTTTCTTTTTTCTAGAAAAATGAAGAAGGGTGGACCTCTAACAAAGAATATTTAAAAGAATATATATATATATATATATATATATATGAGAATAATGGAGGAAAGAGGCCAAAGGAGGAAATTTCCTCCTATGGCGTCGAAAAAATACAAGCTCCATCATTTATTCCGACGATCAGCATCCATCATCATCATCGTTATCGTCAAAGATGCGCATACACCAAATTTCATGCGATTCCACCACTTTTCACCGTTGAATTAGCAATGCAAAAAGTTCTATTGTTGGTAAACCATTAATTTTGCATTACCTAAATCAACGGTAAAAAAAATAGTATAATCACATGAAATTTGGTGTATCTACATTTTAGATGATAAAGATGGAGGTGGTGTATACCGATCGTCGAAAAAAATTATGGAGGGTGTATTTCTCCGACGCCATAGGAGGAAATTCCCTCCTATGCCATCTTTACTCCATTAACCTCTCTCTCTCTCTATATATATATATATATTGGGAGAGATGAAATGGAAGGTTCTAGATAAACAATTAATTGTTTTTTAGGAGAGAGAGTGATGACGTGGAGGGTATGAGAGGCGAGAGAGATGATATGGAGGGCTTGAGAGGTGAGGATTTTTCTCATTTTTTCAATTTTTCAAGAAAAAAGAAGAAGGGTGGATCTCTAACCAAAGGTATTTGCATTATATATATATATATATATATATATATATATATATATATATATATGGAGAAATGATATGGAAGGTTCTAGATGTATATAGAAAAGATAAATATATATATTTGGAGAGATGATATGGAAGGTTCTAGATAAATAATTAATTGTTTTTTAGAAGAGAGTGATAATGTGGAGGGTTTGAAAGATGAGAGAGATGATGTGGAGGGCTTGAGAAGTGAGAATTTTTCTCATTTTTTCTAATTTCTAGAAAAAAGGAGAAGGGTGGACCTCTAATTAAGGGTATTTGCATTATATATATATATATATATATATATATATATATATATATATATATATATTGAAAGAGATGATGATATGGAAGGTTTTAGATAAATAATTAATTATTTTTTAGGAGAGAGAGATGATGTGGAGGGCTTGAAAGGTGAGAAAGGTGATGTGGAGGGCTTGAGAGGTGAGTTTTTTCTCATTTTTTTTTCTATTTTTCTAGAAAAAATGAGAAGTGTTGATCTCTAACCAATGCTATTTGCATTATATATATATATATATATATATATATATATATATATATATATATATATATTGGGAGAGATGATATAGAAGGTTCTAGATATATAAATAATTAATTGTTTTTTGGAAGGAGAGAGAGATGATGTGGAGGTGAGAGAGATGATGTAGATGTCTTGAGAGGGGAGGATTTTTCTTTTTCTTTTTTTCTAGAAAAAAGAAGAGGGGTGGACCTCTAACCAAAGGGTATTTGCATTATATATAGAAGATATTATATATATATATATATTTATATATATATATATATATATTGGGAGAGATGATTTGGAAGGTTCTAGATAAACAATTAATTGTTTTTTTAGGAGAGAGATGATGTGGAGAGCTTGAGAGGTGAGAGAGATGATGTAGAGGGCTTGAGAGGTGAGATTTTTTTTTCTTTTTTTCTTTTTTTTTCTAGTAAAAAGGAGATGCGTGAATCTCTAACCAAAGGTATTTGCATTATATATATATATATATATATATATTATATTTATATATTGGAAGAGATGATATACACACACATGTGTGTGTGTATTGGGAGGGATGATATGGAAGGTTCTAGATAAATAATTAATTGTCTTTTTAATTGTTTTTTTAGGAGAGATAGATGATGTGGAGGGCTTGAGAGGTGAGAATTTTTCTCCTTTTTTCTTTTTTTCTAGAAAAAAGGAGAAGTGTGGACCTCTAACCAAGGGTATTTGTATTATATATAAAGATATCTTGTGTGTGGATGTTTCTTAGGAAAATATCTAATGTAAGTAGAAATATTTAGTGTGTGGAAGTTTCCATGAAATGCCTATAAAAAGGCACACAACTCTCATTTGTAACCATGAAGTGGTATTGGAAGTTTATAATAAAATTGACGTCTTTATGTTTTACTCTCGTTCTACTTTCTTTAGCTCTCATACTTCATTTGTTGGTCATTTTATGCATCTAATTCATACTTCTTTTGTTGGTTAGTTTTTGCATCTAATTCATAATAGTTGCATCAAATACTAATCTCCAGCCCAACATCATTCGCTCAACACCATTATGCTAAATATTTTTTGGGGAACACCATTTTGCTAAATATTTCGAAAAAATTGATAATTCCCAAAAATTGGCCCTCAACCCTCCCATAGTTATTGCCAAGTTTGATGGTTCATGGCCAATGAAACTATGGATGCAGAATGGGCTTGCCATATTCATGAATGTGTACACCCCCCAAACCCCCTAACCATAAAATAAAAACTATACCTATACCCAGAAAGAGGCCTAGAAGGTAATGTGATAGATTTGCTATATGAATTTAGGTTCAGTTTAGTGGCACAAATTGGTTCTGATCTGTACTTATTCCTCAACCTTATGTTCGTAAGGATTGTTTTCCATCCCAGTGACTGCGGAGAAAGTTCATACACGACATATCTTTATCTTGTTGGTTTCACTAAACTTCTCATCCAATGCCCCTGCCATCGACTTTTAACAATGCCATGCAAATCAACAAGTGTAGTAGTGCTACTTATGCAAATGTTAGCAAATTTTAGCATGCAGCACGGGTGGCATTCAAATGTACAATGTACAAAGTGTGTGTCTGGCCTATGTTAGTTCTCAATAACAACAATAGAGAAAGGCATGGAATTATGTCATTTTGATATGGGATAGAACCTGGCTGTCTGGTTATTAAATCCTTGATATATCCTAGAGCGATTTTTGAAAATAAAATGGAAGAGCATGACATTCTGATTTTGATTATTCCTTGCTTATTCTGTTTCTTTTGTTTCGTTTTTGGGTTTGCTGCTTTTCAGTTTTCAAATAGATATAATTCTCATCTTATGAGTAAAGCAACTGCTTTCTAATATGCACTAATTTGGTAAATCATAGGAATCGGTGAAGACAAAGCATCCTCAACTTCACTACGAGTCAAAATTATATATGCTCCTTCAAGGAGGAAGTGAGTTTTCCTCCCTTTTCCCCCTTCTCTCTTCATTCCATACATATGATTGCTTCTCTAAGTATAAAACTTTATAACTCTTTGTCATGTGGTTCCAAACTACAGCTGGAATTCCTCATTTAAAGTGGTTTGGAGTGGAGGGTGAGTACAATGTCATGGTAATTGATCTTCTTGGTCCGAGCCTGGAAGACTTATTCAGCTACTGCAATAGAAAATTCACGGTGAAAACGGTCCTCATGCTTGCTGATCAGTTAGTAAGTGCATCCCTTTGAGGTTAAATTTTTCCCTTTACCCTTCCTAGCCGTTGGACATAGTTTAGTACATAGGTGCTTGAGCTAGTTTACTAATGTATTTCATCTTCACAGATCAACAGAGTCGAATATATGCATTCAAGGGGGTTTCTTCATCGTGATATTAAACCCGATAACTTCCTTATGGGTTTAGGTCGTAGAGCAAATCAGGCATGCTAATCTTTACGCCCAATTATTACTATTCAGCAATCAATGCATGCATATTGGATAATAAGACAGTATCGAGAAAACTTGTTAGGGTGATGCATTTGGTTTTGGGGTTGTCTGTTTCTAGGTCACACACTTTTGGAGCATATAGTCAACTTCTTGATTACTTTCAGGCAAGACACATGTCACCAGTGTTGAAGGGTCCAAGTGTCCATCACTATCATCATCGATGTTTACAGTATTTTCTACATGCATGATCAAGATTTTTTTTTGTGATCCTACTAGTTGACGAATCTTCGAGCGATCCATCACATATCTTTGTTCACTAATCTCTAGCGCAACACTATTGATTGACAGAACCATGCCCTTGCACATTGCTTAACACGTTTAGATATACCTTAACCTGACTTTAATATAATGTAAAATGTAAACTGTTACGAGTCAAAATCAATTTAAAAGTGGAGAAGTAGACTTCTATCTTCATTGCATGGATTCATCGTCGAAAAGATGCATCTGTACTGCAGTCCGTACCGGATTCATTTTGGATTCTTCTAAAATTCTTGCAGTACTCTTTCGACACATCCTATTGTTTTTTAAAAAATATTCTAGATGTATCGAGCATGTATGAAGGATTTAAACACTAAAAGTTTACACATGATACATCAACACTAACAAATTATTTTGTATTTTTAGTTTAGATTGCTAAAACCATATCTTTTTTGTTATTATATGCATATGTATATACGTGTATATGTATACATGTAGATACATGTGTATATGTATTAATGTATGCATGCATGTGTGTGTGTGTAGCAAAAAAAAAGCATATTAACAAATCGTATCTGTGACTTCTGTAAAAATATGAATACGATTCGTATTGTGCCCATATTCGTATCCAAATCCATTCAATTTAGCTCCCTGTTTATATACTCAACTACTGTTTTTTTGCATTTCTATTTGTTATTTGTTAAACGAAATACCGACAACTTGTTCAAAAAATGAATGTAGTTGAAATGAGAATATTGAGAAGGGTTATTGGAAATACTCGGAGAGGATAATAAATAGATACATCAGAGGTAGTTGCAAGCTACATTCGGATGATAAATGGAGAATATGCATGCATGCATGTATGGCTTATATGTGTTCAGTTGGGATAACAAGTGTGCTAGTTAGGAGTAACAAAATTGTAGCTATGGTTAGTGACGATTAGAGGTAGGCTTAAACAAACATGGACATGGATATATGCAATTTAAGCGATAACTTAGTTCTGAGATTAATTGAGATGGCCATTAATAAGGCTGAATGGAACTTGGAAGGAATGGGTTCTTGCGGTCAACCCAAAAAGTTTGGGATAAATTTTGACGTTGGTTTATAGTTGCAGGCCTACATGTTTGTGTATTGTAGGCAATTTAAAATGATGTATTAGTTGTGAGCCTAGTTGAGATGGCCATTTATAGAGCTGAATGGAAAGAAAAGGTTCATGTAGGCGTCCCCAAATGTATGTGATTAATGCTTGTTGCTGTTGTTAAGGTTACGGCTAGGGTTCTTTTCGAAATTTATCATTGCACACGTCATTGCTGTCCTTTCTTACTACAAGCTCTTGATACTATGAGGGGGTGTGAGCAGTACTGACCAAATTTGTCAAAAAGCAATATCTGAAGCAACATTTTAGTTCACTCACATCGTGTGGATGAGGATTTCGATTATCATTTACTTTTTGGTTAAAATCCCATTATATATATTTAACATAAACACTCTATTGGCAGGTTTATATAATCGACTATGGACTTGGAAAGAAATATAGAGACCTTCAAACTCGTAAGCATATACCATACAGGTGAATCCTACTGTATTTTCTAACATATAAAATGAAAATATTGTAAATTATCTTTTTCCAACAGTTTCAAAGACCCCCCCCCCCCACCAGGTTATACTGCAAAATTTTACTTGTACATTGAAGGCAATTAGAGGGCTAATTTCTTCTCTATTTTCTTTAATATGTACGTTCATAGTACTTTATAAACACCCACATTATGCCTAGGAATACCCAAATTACATTCAATAAATTAGGGGATTAAAGCTAATTGTGAGAAATTGGAACCCTACTCAAAGATGTTAGAACGCAAACCATGTCATTGCATGAAACTGCTATTTCATGTATGCTTAAAATTCATGAATTTGAGAAACATTGAATTTTAGATCCAATCCTTGCTGTTTGAGTTGAAATTATTGGATTCAAACTTTTGCTGTTTGGTGGAATAATATGGAATTAATGAACTGCATTTGATACTCGGTTTGTATAGCAAGAAATGAGTTTCTGGATCCCATTACATGCCCCAGGTACAATTATGATCCCTTTTGCAAGTGATCTCCATGGGAAATTGGAACCCCTCAATTCCATACCAACTAAACAGCGGATTTAAAGCCCAGGAGTTGAAATCCATAAAATAAATATTATGATAAGAATTTAGGGCTACTAAGACCCACTACTACAAATAGGGTTTGCCCCTACGGATAAAGCCGTAGGAGCAAACCACTGTCCCTACGGATATATTCGTAGGGGCACAAAAAGTCATCGTAGGTGCAAACGCCGCATGTGCAAGTTTTTACCTTAAACACGCCCCTACGGTTACATAATTGCTCCTACGGTTTATTGAGTAGGTACGTATGTCCCTACGGTGAAAGCCGTAGGGACAAAATACTTATTCAATTTATTGGTTTATAAAATAAAATAGTTGCCCCTACGTATTACTCTGCAGGGCTAAATACATGTCCCTACGGAGTAATGCGTATGGCCAGATTTATAACTCCGTAGGTCCATCCTGATGTCCCTACGCATTAAGCCGTAGGGTAAGTCTAACACCTGTTACTGAGTCCATAGGGGCAAAATATCAGGTATCCTTATATTTTGTCCCTACGGATAAATATGTAGGGGCAAAGTTTGTCCTTACGGATTAATCTGTAGGTGCAACTGTTGTCCCTACGGATTAATCCGTAGGGACAAATTATTAGTTTTTTTAAAAAAATGGTTGTATGTTTTTTCTCGTCCCGTGCACAATAATATATACATCATATAACCAAATACCGTAGTACGATAATCAACATGAACACGCATAATATATAAAAGAAATTAACAAACAGAATACTATATAAATCTAAATCATCGTGAACGCGCAAACACCACTAATATCGTCCAAAATATATACAATATGCATCATATAAGTATATACATGCTTAAAATATAAAAATCAAAAATCTATCCTAGCTCGGTCCAGCTCCACCTCTGATAATCGCCGTAATCTGGCGCATCTGCTCCTCGCATAAACCCTGAGTCAACAACTCGACCAATGCGGACTGTGTGGGAGTCTGAGCGGGCTGTGGAGCTGTAGGAGTGGTCTGCGCAACCGCAGCCGAGGTAGTGGCTCACGAAGCCGCAGCCGAAGGAGATGCATGTGGAGCTTCAGCCGAAGTACCCTGTCGCGTCTGTTCAGTTTTGTGTGTAATAAACGAGTAAGAACTGTGTATTAGTCGAATTCGTATCATTATCAGGTTATTGCGAAACCCCAATCTATGAATAGTTAGGGACTTGGGCCTCGTTTGGACATCTAGTTTGGAAAACTTTAGTTTATTTTAATTAGACAGTTCTATGCATGTATGATTAATTAAAGCTAAGTCTACAACCAAATAAGCTCAGGCTACGTACTAATATTGGATATGTTGCTATCTATAATATGATATAATATTTTACTATTAAGTAGTATACATAGCATCATCTCCTTCAACTCTTAGACGGTGGCCTTCAAGGTGGCAACATCTTGCTCTAGACGTCGCTCACGGGAGATAGAGGAAGTAACCGCTGGAGTTGAGTCCAACCTCATATGGGCCCTGCTAGGACCCAGTCCCCGGCCTCTCTCCCAACCTCCGTGGTGCCCTCCGTGTGCGGCGTCTAGGACCAGGGTCAGCAGCATCAGATCGTTCTGTCCAGTAAAATCGATCCCCGATGCCTCCGCCTGCTCAACGATCCGCTCTTACACTCACATTAACCAGTAAAATATAAGTATATCATTTAAATTTGAACTTTTCAAAACAAAAATTTCAAATAGGGGTTGAATAAATATTAACACTTACGCAATACTCCTGGGTAGCGGTGTCGGGGTACCGAAGCTTGTCCGTGGCGGGATCTGTCGAGATGCCGTGGACGGCAAGATATGCGGTCAGCACGCTCGGTGTACCACCCTGCGTCAGGGTCTGAGATCTCTGCAATTCGCAAAAATTTACATATATTATAAAATAACTCTTAATATTACATTATATCACAGTAGATCTATTATAATTTACCGATGCCTCCATGGCATAATATTCCTCGAGCCACCTGTATAAGTGGGGCGACCCCTCTTCGCCCACTTTCTATTCTCTTTATTTTGATCCGTCTGTTTTTGCACAACACATTCAGATTTAGTTTTCTAATTAAGCAACACAAAAAAATAAATTATATACTAAACAATGAATTACATTTAAAATACAAACCTGTTTGCGCTGAGAGTCGAAATATTGGCACATGAGATGCCATGTATCTACGTCGACTCTCGCAAAGGTCGGGGTATGTAGGAGAGCCGCTCTCTCTGTCTCGGGGGTCGCCATCCACAGGGAATAGCAGTCGATCTTCAGCTCATTCCTATTGTATCGGTCCTTTGATTGCATGTTCTTCATCAGGCCATGATACAGAGCGTGAAAATCGAGCACCTTCTCAGGGTGATCAGGGTTGGGTACATGCTGAAAATCGTAATCCAACTGCAAATACAAAAAACAATGTTATTAAATTGCAAGTGTTAATAAATATATTGGATAAATCAAATGAAAATATATATTAATACCTTAGCCTGATCCCAGAAGAGAGCGAATGAGCGCCGGTGCTGGTCGCCCCACTCAACGTGAAATGGATACTTCTTCACGAGGCGACTTTCATCCCCCATATACCGGCCGAACCTCTCGGCATAATCGCCGGTATAGCGATAATCATGGGTAAAGAAGAGAGGGAATGCTGCCTCCCCCTAGCTCTGTCGGGTCTCAGCCTGTGGGACTGATTCGGGCCTCGAGTCCCTCGATCGGGATAGGGATGCCCTGCGTCTACAAGAAATATCAAGACAATCAATATTAAGACAAAGTGGTATTAAAAAATCAAGGTTTAACAAAAATTGAAGTGTGATATATACCTCCGGCGATAGAAGCACGAGCCTGAGCCCGGACAGCAGCACGAGAGAGATGATAGTTCCTCCGGCGAGGAACAGCCGGTGACACGGATGTTGACGCATCCCCTCCAACTAGAAAATAAATATCGATAAAATTACATGTACATGTTTATTCTTAAAAGATATGTAAAATGAATACATATTTTATATTTATTCATACTAACCTGCAAACTGAGCGGAGGATATGGAAGTGGGAGTGGCCCCTGCACCAGATGTGAACGCACCACCTATAATTAGACAATTAAACACTGACTATATAAGTAATTGCATTCTAAATCAACATGTATATATTATAGGATATATATAAACATACCCGCAGGTGCGATGGTGGCCTCTGCCCGAGATGTGGAAGCACCACCTATAGCTAGACAATTAAAAAAGGATTATCTAAGTACGTAAGAGCAAAAAGAATGTATGTATATTTATGATATAGCATTCTGAATCAATATGCATGCACTATAGGACATATAAACATACCTGGAGTTACGGGAGTAGCCTCTGTCCCTGATGTGGATGCACCACCAACAGCTAAACAATCAAACATTGACTATATAAGTAATTTTGACATAAATATGCATGTATATTTATAATATTACATTCAAAATGAATATACGTGCAATATATATGGAGGTGTGGCAAAATCCACACGGAAGGAGCCATCCGAAGGGGTCTCCGATCGGGGTGCAAGACCGGCCCTCTGAACCTCCTTACACAGCTCTCCTGGCGGTAGAACCGCTCTGCCTTTGCCTTTGCCTCTGCCTGTGCTGCGGCTGGAGCTCCTGCCGCCTCTCGCTGCTCCCGTCATCGTCATCAAATCTAGATAAAACGGTTCGTGGACGCATTAGACAATCATTACAAACATTGACTATATATGTATAGATCGTAAAATGTGAAGTAATAATATAACATTACTGATAACCTTTTTCGTTTCGTGGACGCATTAGACATATCTACTTGGATTTCATCATCGATATTATTTCTAACCCACGTAACTTCATGATCAGCCGAAGACAACCCGTCTTTTGAAACAGACGGTCGGAGCACTCTAAGTCTTCTCTCTTCTTCATCCTCATCGTTATCCTTGAATTCTGGGACATCGTAAACATCCCTGGGTTTCCAACGGCATATGACACTCCATCCCGGATGCTTCAAACGCTGTGAGTAGTATACTTGGAACGCTTGGTTCGGAAAGATAAACGGATCGTCCTGACCGTAAAATCGAAGTGTGTTCACACTGGTCAATCCATATTCATCTTTCCAAGTTCCGAGATTGTTTCTTCACTTATCCGTATTGGTTCGTGTATCGTACCAAGTACACTGAAATATATAAAACGGTTCTGATCATCCGGGATATTGGATGCCAAGTATACAATTTAAGTATGCATAATAAATCACACCATCCGATCCTACCGTCGCAATCCTACTATTATGAGTGGTTCTAGATGTTTCTATGTCTTTAACTTCGAATTTGTATCCACGGACACCGAATCCTTTATAATATGCAACATCCATGCTAGGAAACTAAGCTAAACATCTTGAATCACTCTCTAATGATGCAGTTAAGTTCGGATCCTGGATTTAACAAAACAAATTTTACGATAAATACATAACGATATAAGTTTCGATTAAAACTGGTAGCAACAACATATTATTCGAATAACTTACATGATCTGCAAACCAATCGCAAAAATTATCCTGATGATATTTTTCCAATCGTTCATTGTTCCAATCAGGATGCCCCTCACGTACCTCGTTAAAATGAATTTTGTTCTCAACAACGGCATATGACATTAATATTATATCATTTCATACACACACAAACATAAATATAACAATTAATCCAAAAAAAACTCTCTAATTTTTTCAGAACATGCGCCGTTGAGGAGGATAAAGCGGTATATCTTGTTGATAAACACAGTGTCTACCCTCTTATAATCAGTTTTACCATATGGCCGGTCCTGAAATCTTCGAGGGCGGTTAAGTCCCGTCTCAATGTTCTCGTCCAGATAGCGGTAACAAAATGTGGTTGCTTCATCTAGAAGATAATCTTGCATGATAGAACCCTCTGGTCGATTTCTATTGCGTATATACTTTTTTAGAGTGTAGAGATACCTAAAGAAAAATATGTTAAATAAATAAATACGGGCATACAGGACAACAATAATTTTACAAATTTCGCGAAACAAAAAATTCCACGTACCTCTCGATGGGATACATCTATCGATATTGTACCGGTCCGGCTAATTTAGCCTCAGTTGCAAGATGAACCGTCGGGTGTATTATGATATCGAAGAATGACGATGGAAAAATACGCTCAAACTTGTAAATTATCAACGCAATAGAATTTTCTAGTTTCTCCAGCGTCACAACATCCAGTGTTTTAGCGCATAATTCTCTGAAAAAACAACATAGTCCATTGATTACTAGACCAACCGATTCGGGAAGGGAAGTCCTGAGGGCTAATGGGAGAAGGTGCTCCATAATAACATAGTGATGACTTTTCAGCCCATCGATCTTGCCTTTCACAATTTTTATCTTCTTGCTGAATGATCCTGAGAAACCTGTGGGAACTTTGAAATCATGCAACACCTACAGGAATCTTTTCTTCTCCGGTTGTGACATATGATACGCGGTATTGGGAAGTACAAATTTGCCTGGTTTACCAGCTACCGGTTTAGGATGCAATTCACTTCTAATTTCCCAGTCCTGTAGATCCATCCGAGTATTAAGGTTGTCTTTCGATTTCTCGTCTTTACAAAGAAGCAAGTTGAGTACGTGCTCGGATACTCCCATCTCTATGTGCATGACGCCTAGACAATGACGCACTAAATTTGTTGACCAGTACGGAAGCTCGAAGAAAATGCTTAACTTGTTCCAGAATAGAGGTTTGACCTGTTTTGTCGGATCCATCCCGAAGGTCATATTATTGTAACCATCCAGCTGAGCAGTCACGTTCTCTCTGGATAATGGGGCTGGAGGTCCAAGAAGCTTCCGATGACCATCAAAATGAACAACGTCTAACCTGTAGGAGTGGTCTAGAGGCAGGAAATGTCGATGGCCGCAATAACAAACCTTCCTGCTAAAATTCAAAAATTTCGATGTTGTATGTTGATGGCAATAAGGACATGCTTTGTGGCCATGTACGGACCAACCTGATAGCATTCCATATGCAGGAAAGTCATTAATTGTCCACATTAAAACCGCACGCAGTATGAAGGTTGTATTTGTGTTTGCATCGTAAGTCTCTACACCATCAATGAATAAAGATTTTAACTCCTCGATCAGAGGTCGGAAATAGACGTCGATATTGTTTCCCGGTGAGTTTGGTCCGTTGATAAGAAGAGACATCATAAAATATGATTGGTCTATAGCCAACCAAGACGACAGATTATAAACTATCATTACAACGGGCTATGTGCTCTGGCTTCCAGCCATATAGTTGAATGGGCAGAAGCCATCACTAGCGAGTCCGAGCCAGACATTGCGAGGATCGCTACTGAATATTTCGTGCTTCCTATCGAAATCCTTTCATACCGGTGAATCTCTTGGATGATTCATTTTTCCATCCTCACTTGGAGGAGTGGTGATGCCAAATCATTGTCTCGGCTGTTTTCTTGCACCTGAATAGTCTATGCAGCCTCTGTGTTATGGGAAAGTATCGTGTTATCTTGACAGGTTATCGGGCTTCTTATCAGAATCTTTCGGCTTATACTTGGCCTTTCCGCATGTTGGACACTCTTTCAAATCTGAATTCTCTTTCCGGTACAACACGCAATTTTTAGGACATGCTTGAATCTTCTCATAGTTCAGACCCAAATCAGACATCATCTTCTGGGCTCCATACCAGCTGTCGGACACGTTATTTCCCGGGGGCATAGAATCTTTCAAGAACGAAAGAAGCATTGTGAATGACTTGTTACTCCATCCATTTAAGCACTTAATCTGAAAAAGTTGGACGAACCATGAGAGGGTGAAATACTTTTCATTCTCATAAATTGGTTTTCTAGCTCCATTCATGAAATTTTCATATTTATCCGCACGCGGTCATTGACCAGAAGGAATGTCATCTTCGGTACGAATAGATTCACTTAGGGCAGGCTCTACCATATCATTCATTTCTTCACCTGGAAAGAAATTACTGTCTTCTTCTTCTGCCGCATTACCGTCTTCTCCTTCTTCTGCCGCATTACCGTCTTCTCCTTCTTTTTCTGCCGCATTACTGCCTTCTTCTTCTTCCCCGTGATATAACCAAGTTGTATAAAGTCTAGTAAAACCATGTTTAACAATATGAAGCTGTGCAAATTCTACCTTCTGCCAGTACTTATTCCCATATCTATCGCACGGGCACATAATCTTCTCTAACACGATCTTATTATGTGCGCGTGCAAATTCAATAAAAGCAGCAACTCCTGCGACAAATTTATGTTGCATACGTTGTTGCCAATCCACATATATCCAGTCCTTAACTCTGATGTACTCATGGGCCATGTTAGACTGTATAACATATAAATTATAGGTTATGATGATTATATTGAGAAATCTAAGAACGAGATGGTTACTAACAAAGAAGAATATCCGTGTATATGCTTTGTGTGTGCGTTTGTCGTTGAAAAGAATAAATTATCGATAATCAAAGTTAGATTTGAGAATATCCATGTATGAGTTATATTCTATATATGTGTGTTTCAATTTATGATTTCGCTTAAGTGTAGGATTGTTAGCGTGTATGTGCTGTGTGTGCGTTTGTTGTGTATTCGTGTTGTATGTGTGTGTTTCGGCTGTCGGGGGTAGGACTTCTATCCCATTAAGAATGTATAGAGCAGACACCCATTCGCTTGTGCTTTCAATCGTTTTGAGTAAATTTCGGCAGCACCTTCCCGCTGTTCTCTGAGTACAGTGTAATAGAATAGATAATCATTTCAAAGTTGTGAAACAACGTTGAAATGAACATCTAATCTATCTTTGTACACGGAGAACCAGCGGAAAAGTACCGACGAAATAACTCGAAACAGATGAAAACACAAGTGAATGCAGGTGTTTGCTTTATACATTCCTAACTTGTCCACACTGGACAAATCTATCGGTTATCATACGATTGAATCTTCTCGTCATATTGACTATATGACGGTTGTTAGTACCGAATTATACCGTCTGATATTTAACAACCTTCATATAGTTCTATGTCACGACGAATATCGAACGTATGTTAACTGATAGACGGAGACTAAGTAGCGTTTTGATTTTCATATATCAGTATCGATGAGAATATGAAAGTTTCATATTATCATCGAGTATCATATATCGGTTTTAACTTGAACATTTAACTTGAATAGGTTTTACGTTTACGTTTCGTTATTAAGGATTCGAAGTTTTTAGTTTAGGGTAAATTTTTCTTGCGTTTATGGTAAAGTTGTACGTATACGTTATCATCGAGTATCCTACTGAATGAATTAGTGCGCTCTAAACCCTAACCCTAAATAACCCAAATTAACTTAATTAACCACAATTAACCATAATCATTACCCTAACACAAATTATCCCTAATTAACCCAAACTTAACTGAATTTACCCAAATTAATCAAATTAACCCTAATCAACATCCTAACCCTTTCAAATTATCACTAATTAACCCAAATTAACCCTAGCTTCAAATTAACCCAAATTAACCCTAGCCATCCTAAACCTGAACCAAACCCTAACCCTAACCATATAATGAAGGCCTAACCCTAACCCTAGCCCAAGTCTTATCCTAACCCTAACCGCAACTAACCCTAACACTACCCGAACCCTAATCCTAACCCTAACTGACCCGAATCCTAATTAACCCTAACACTAACACTAACTGATCCGAACTTTAAACACTAAACTGAACCCTAACACTAACCCTAACTCTCACCCTAATCAACAAAAACAGAAACAAACGAATAATTAGAAGTAAAAATAAGAAATTTACTAACCTGTAGCGAAGACGAGGCGATGGCGACGAGACGCAATCTGCGACGAGGCGTGGGCGGTGGCGAAGAGGAAGTCGACGGTGATGTCGGGGACGAAGAGGAGCGTGCGGGAAGGCGGGGACGAAGAGGCGCATGGGAGGGCGGTGGCGACGAGAGGCGCGCGCGGGAGAGAGATGATGAATTATTTTGGGAACGACGACTTTTCTGTGCTTTATTTTTTATTAATAACCTTTTTATCTGTCCATACGGATTAAACCGTAGGTCCTTCTTTTGAGGCTCCGTAGGGCCAAATAACAAATTACGTTTTCTGTGCTTTATTTTTTTATTAATAATCCATATATATGCTCCTACGGATTAAACCGTAGGTCCTTCTTTTGCGGCTCCGTAGGGCTAAATAACAAATTACGTTTTAATATTTTTAAATTAATTCGTATAGTATCGTAGGGACAACTAAAGGGGCCTACGGAGTAATCCGTAGGGGCAACATTTTATTGTCCCTACGGATAACGTTATCCGCAGGGGCAATCCCTTATTGTAGTAATTGTAGTAGTGACCGTACTTGAACTTACATGTAGCACATGATATGCAAATTTGTACTGATATGCAGAGTGTGATTCAGGGCTATTAGTAATGCTTTAACCACTTCTAACTTGACCATCCTTCAATAATCATCCATTGAAAATAATTGCTAGTAGCATGCCTGAATATAAGAGCTTAAAACACTGGCTTAATTGTACATGTACCATGAATACCTCAGGAAGATGTAAGAAAATACTTGTAAATAGTATAGTTAGTGGTATGCTAACCATGATGACTCACGTGCCTTGCCAAAAGTGTAACTCATACTGGTCAGCATGATTGATATGCATGAGATGAGACCTGTGTTTTGTTTCATCTTTAATCATTTACATTCTCATGTTGGTACATAAACCCACCGTTGCCGGTCCCAAGTCCGGATGAGAAAGAGTGAGGGTTGTGGGAGGCTTGTGACAACCAACGTAAAACTTTGTCACATTCTATGACATGAACCATAATAAGAATATCGTTGGGGCGTCCCCTATTCAGCGACGCGCTACATCGGATCCCGGGTGTAGTGTTAAGTATGCAAGGGCTTCTAGGCCGTCGTCAAAAACGGCGCGCTACATCGGACCCCGGATGTAGTGACAAATAAGCAAGGGTTTCATAGGATCTGTCTAGCTTCCTGAAACATAAGTTCCTTTACGGGTAGACTAATAGAATTAGTGGAGGCGATGAGTAGGAAGAGAGTTGGTAGTATGTGTTTGCAAGAAACCAAGTGGGTAGGTGAAAAGAGTAGAGTCATAGAGCCTTGGGGTTATAAGCTTTGGTATACGGGTAGAGATAAAAATCATAATGGGTTAGACATAATCATAGATAGACGATTGCTTGAGAATGTAGTTGAGATTAGGAGAAAATGTGATAGAATTTTACTGGTTAAGCTTATTCTAGGTGTAGAGATCCTTAATGTTATTAGTGCTTATGCACCACAGATAGGTCTTGATGACGCTAGTAAGCGTTTATTCTGGGAGGATTTAGACGAGATGGTGCAAAGTATACCTAGTGGAGAAAAGTTATTTATTGGTGGTGATCTCAATGGACATATAGGTACTGGTCATAGTGGGTTTGATACTATCCATGGAGGTTTTGGTTTTGGATAAAGGAATGAAGTAGGTGGCTCGATTCTAGATTTTGCTTTATCTTATGACTTGATCTTAGCGAACACCTGGTTTAGGAAAAGAGAGTCCCACCTTATCACTTTTAGGAGCTGATCAAGTGTTAGTCAAATAGACTTTTTTCTGACAAGAAGAATAGATAGAGGTTGTATCGACTGTAAGGTAGTGCCAGGTGAGAGTAACCATTCAACATAGACTTTTAGTTCTAGATTTTCGATTTAGAAGAGGGCCTAGAAAGATTAGACGTAAGGTAGAGCCTAGAATTAAATGGTGGCGATTGAAAGAAGGTAACCAAAAGGCTTTTATAGATCGTGTAGTCCAAGAAGCGGATTGGCAGTCGGAAGATAATTCAGACAGAACATGGAACAAAATGGCTAGTTGTATCAAGAGGGTAGTTAGAAATCTACTTGGTAAGTCGAGAGGTGGTGCTCCACCATCTAAGCACAAATCATGGTGGAATGAAGAAGTAAAGACCGCTATTAAAATTAAAAGGGATTTTTATAAAGATTTGATGAAAAGTAGAGATGCGGAGAGATTTGAGAAGTATAAAATGGCTAAAAAGGAAGTTAAGAAAGCTGTTCGGGAAGCTAAATCTAAGGTCTACAAGGAGGTGTACGAGAAATTAGACACTAAAGAGGCTGAAAATGATATTTACCGGATTGCTCGGATGCGGGAAAGGAAGACCAGAGACTTATGTGCGGTGAAGTGTGTCAAAAATAAAAATCAGAAGGTTTTAGTTCGAGATGAGGATATCAAGAAAAAGTCGAGAGATTATTTTGACAAATTGTTCAATGAGAGCTTTACTAAGAATTTAGATGGATTTGTCATTCAATTTCAAGATATAAACTGTGATTTCATGCGTAAAATAAGACTACCTGAGGTTAAAGAATCTTTGAATAGAATGAGTTTAAGAAAAGCGGTTGATCCTGATAAGATTCCTATCGAGGTCTGGAGATACTTAGGAGAAATAGGCGTTAAATGGCTAACAGATCTGTTTAATAAGATTTGGCAGATAAAAAAGATGCCAAATGAATGGAGGAAAAGTATTCTTGTACATATCTACAAGAACAAGGGTGACATTCAAAGTTGCTCAAACCACCGTGGAATAAAACTTATGTGTTACACCAAGACTTTAGGAGAGAGTGATTGAACACAGGCTAAGGAAGGATATTAAGATAACAGAGAACCAGTTTGGGTTCATGCCTGAACGATCGACGACAGAGGCTATTCATTTGTTTCGTCAATTTGTCGAGCGTTTTTGAGAGAGAAGAAGAGATTTGCTTATGATACTTATTGATTTAGAGAAAGCGTACGACACGGTATCTGGAGAGGTATTATGGGGGACAATGATGAAGAAGGGGGTCCCGTCAAATATATTGACATAATCAAGGATATGTACGATGGAGTAGTGGCAAATGTCAGAACTTGCGGCGGCCTAACGAGTAATTTTCCGATTACAATTGGTTTTCATCAAGGATCGGTATTAAGTTTATTCCTATTTACCATCGTGATGGATAGCTTACTAGAACTATCCAAGATGAGGTACCTTAGTGTATGCTATTCGCCGATGATATTGTTCTAGTAAATGAGACGAAAGCAGGGGTTAATACCAAATTGGAATTATGGAGGCAAACATTGGAATCCGGGGGTTCAGATTGAGCAGGTCCAAGACAACATATATGCATTGCAAATTTAGTAAACAGAGAAGTCAAAACCATATTGGTATAACATTGGAAAGGCAAGAGATATCACCGAGCGATCCGTTTAGATATCTAGGTTCCATCATCCAAAAGGATGGGGAGATCGATTGTGATAATCAAAGGATCCAAGCTGGTTGGTTGAAATGGAGGAGTGCAGCAGGGATTTTGTGTGATCGTAAATTTCCGTTAAAATTGAAAGTGAAGTTTTATCGGAGCGCTATTCGGCCTGCCTTATTATATGGTACAGAATGCTGTGCTCCTAAGAAGCATTATACACAGAAGATGCACGTAGCGGAGATGTGCATACTTCGTTGGATGCGCGGTAACACTAGAAAAGTTAAGGTGCGAAATAAGGATATTCGTGCAAAAGTTGGTGTAGCAACTGTGGAGGAGAAGATACGGGAAAACCGGCTAAGATGGTTTGGCCATACGCGACACAGACCTATGGAAGCACCGGTTCGACGAATAGATACCCTCGATATGGGCAATGGCAAAAGGGCAAAAGGGAGACCGAAGAAAATATGGATGAAGGTGATACGAAACGATATGGTTGCCAAAGGCCTCAATGAAAGTATATTGTTCGATAGGAGTGAGTGAAGGCGAAGGATTCATGTGCTGGACCCGGCGTGATTCTCACATTGGTTCATGTAGCCTACCTCATATGCTTGGGATAAAAGGCTCAGTTGTTGTATTCTCATGTTGGTACATGATATGTAAATATCTCCTATTGGGCATTTAACCTTTAGGAACTATTGTATCTCTTTTCTATTTTGGACTTTACTTTCGAGTATAGAAAATATATGTTTTGTGAAGCAACAAGACAGTAAGGAAGTGTTGACTTGCAACAATACCGAAGTGCAACTTTTGTTGCATGCAACAAATGATGTATGCAACATTTGTTGCAAGTAAAATTACTCAAATCCTTGTTTGGATGTTTTCAACTTTTGCTGTTGGATTTTCAAATCCAAACTACTTTTTGTTTGGTCGGCTAAAAACAAAAGAAGATGCAACATATGTTGCAAAACTGCCTATGTGGCATCTCATGGGAATATTCTCCACAGTTGCAACATTTGTTGCAACCGTTTTGGCCGCAACAAATCTTACAAGAATTTAGGCTATTTTTGCAATCCAACTCAAGTTGTTGCTAATCAAACATTGGAAATGGAGTTTCTTTTGAAACAAATGTTGCATGAAAGTATGCAACTCAATTTACAAGCAATCAAACAACCCCTAATAAACTATAGAGGAGGAAACCATAACCCCTTTGAAGGCTTTGGCCTATTGCAAATGGTTGCTAAGATTAGGTAATTTACCATCTATTTTGTTTTCTACAAGACGGCTCCTTTTTTGATACTTGATATGCACAAGGTTGCACGGACACGATGACACGACAAAATCTCAAAATAGAGGATATAGGGACGACATTACATTGTTGTATATGTATATGTGTGTGTATGTGTATGTGTATATGTGTGTGTGTGTGTGTGTGTGGAGCCGATCCATTGAGGCCCGGGCTTATTTTTTAAAATGAGGCCAACTCCTCAAAATCCCAAACTGCTATGTTTTCCACCGATCCGACCCGTCATTGTGATCTATATGTCTTAGATAGCTTACATATAAAAAAATCATGAGATTTGGAGACCTCTAAGCGTATGCGTCCACATTTTTCATGTATGGAAAAGTCATTAAGTTTTTACTCCACCTACTTGATGTGCTATATATAGGTCTTTTAATATCATGATTTTTGATACACAAGCTATCTAGGACATGTAGATCACAATGACAGGTCGGATTGGTGAAAAACACGGCGGTTTGGGAGTTTGAAGAGTTGGCCTCATTTTAAAAAAAAATCCCCCGCCTCAATGGATCGGCTCCTTGTATATATGTGTGTGTATATATATGTATGTGTATATATATGTTATATTACTTTCCAAGTGAAATAAAACATCAAACCACAACATAAAATATATAAGTTAAAAAGTCTAATATCCAAATAGATATATCATAACGTTAACATATGACCATCAAGTCATTCTTCAACCTAGGATATCCATGGAGCCATTATTTTAGGTGATGGGTGCTTTACTTTTTTTCATAGGGAAGCAATGACAAGTGCGATTGCCAATATATTTAATTCTATTAATTGTCTAGAGGTGCCTGTTGAGCTTTCCCAAGTTTCCATTTATGCTACCCCCCTTTCTCTCCCTCTCCTCCTGGATGCTTTTACAAGTTGGAGTTCTGTCTACAGGGAGAACAAGAACCTCACTGGAACAGCACGATATGCAAGTGTCAATACTCACCTTGGAGTAGGTGAGTTTTTTGTGCTAAAAATTCTAACAATTAGTGATTAGCAAAGATGTTCTTTGATGAGTCTATAACTGTATATAATACATGGCTTGCAGAGCAAAGCAGGAGGGACGATTTAGAATCTCTTGGTTTTGTGCTCATGTATTTCCTAAGGGGAAGGTCAGATAATTTACATCAAAGCTCTTTCTACACCAAAACTTTCACGTACAAGGGTTCTGTTTGATGTCGCACTTTCTAATTGTCCTGTGTTATTTTGTGTTGCATCAGCCTCCCCTGGCAAGGGTTGAAAGCTGGGACAAAAAAGCAGAAGTATGATAAAATCAGCGAAAAGAAAATGCTTACCCCTGTAGAGGTAATTCAAATTTCATTTATGGCGTGCTCTCTTGAGAATGAAAGACACTAATAGAAAGTTAAGACCACTAATTTCTAGAACAATATTTTGGGTTGAATCCTTACATTGTCACCTCTGTTAGGTACTATGCAAATCTTATCCATCTGAGTTTGTATCCTACTTTCACTATTGCCGGTCCTTGCGGTTTGAAGACAAACCAGATTACACATATTTGAAGAGACTTTTCCATGACCTCTTCATTAGAGAAGGTACATTCAACATGTTTAACTATTCTATTTTCTTCTCATATATATTTGCAGTTTAGATTGCAGTTCTTGAGGTGAATTCTTGTTATCTTGAACTCTCCACATCTGCATTTGACATCAGTATTCTTGTAGGCTATCAGTTTGATTATGTATTTGACTGGACGGTTTTGAAGTATCCTCAGATTGGTTCTAGTGGTAGACCAAGGGTAAGCCTTTCGAGTTGTTAATTGTATGTGTGTCTATTAGCTTCTATCCGCTAGCGTTTATTGTTTTTTATTATGTTTTTCCAGCAGCCTAGAGGAAGACCTAGTGGAGCTGCAGGATCGTCTATGGAAAGAGCGGAAAGAACTACAGGTTTGCTCCTCTCTCTCTCTCTCTAGGAAGTATTTTAGTACTATCAGTGAGAGTTTGACTATGATACTGACGATAGGACTTGTGTTTGAGATATTACATTTTAGAGCATTAAACATCTAAAATTTCAGAAATTGATAAATAAAAGTCATATAATATGAAACCCAGGGGTGGAAAAAGAAATCCGTACTTTGATCTATTAATGCGATAACATATATATGAGAGTATATTATATATATTGTGTTCATAAATACAACAAAATGAAACTATTGCTCAAGTGGTTTTATGGGATTTTTAAAAGCAAGAGGTCATAGGTTCAATTCCCACCATTGACATGATTTAATTTTTGTTTTACTTGAGTATTAAACCTATCATGTACCTTTTGTGAATAAAAAAGTTGGGCCTCAATTGAAAAATGAGAAGATAATAGAATATTTTAAATAAAATCTTGTTTCATAGATCATCACTACTATTTTAACCAAAACCTGATAAATTAATGCGTTCTCTTCTCTCTTTTCTAAGGAAAACAAATTAAAAAAATGAGAATAATTATATAGCTTCAAGTGTTTCACATCAGCAACATTGCTATTCTAATACCGTAATATAATTTTGCACCTTGCAATTATTCTTCATGTACAACTTTGAATATATGTATATACACATGCACCACATTTGCAGAAAAATTAGTTTATCTTGGTTTCACCAAAAGTGTGATTTGTATGTTATAGTTTAAGATATAAAGTCTTCCAAAAATGTTATTGCAAACAATATTTTTTCCCATTTATTATCAAATCAATTTAAAATTATACTATATATTTTCAATTAAAATAACCTTTTATATTATGCACCTGAAATTTTCAATGGAACCTTGCTACAATACGGTGCCCCCTCTGACCCTGACCTAGATTCCTGGACCCGCCGCTGATCAAACCATTCTTTCATGATCAACACCTTACTAAGTTAGCGATTAAGTAATTACATTTTAATGTTCATCCTGTAAGGTTTGTTAACCAATGCACCCAAAAAATTTGAATTAAATAATTTTTTTGTTTAGACTATTTGGATATTATAGGTCTCATCTGAATTTTGAGCTTTTAAATTTTGATGCTCTTCCATCTAATTTTCATCAGATATGACACGAGGATCCTATAGATTAGTCAGTTGTATTAACTTATTCTTTATAGTGGGACAAGAAATTCGGGATAGATTTTCGGGCGCGGTTGAAGCATTTGCGAGAAGGAATGCTTCTGATCATTCAAAGCACAAGATTCTGGATGATGGAGGGTCTTCCAAGGACGCTGTAAGTAATTTTGAGCGTCTTTTATACGCATCATTTGCTTAATACCTTCCTTCTAAAGTTCTCAAAAGTTTTCTGGATAACCAATTTTGTAGATCATTCTAATCATCATATTAAAGTGACGGACCAACTTTAGTACATAATCAAGTATATAGACCAAACCGCTTATTTAGTGGAAATATATTTCCAATGATTTTGCGGTAGATTATTTAATGCAGTTGTGATATTTAAATTGGAAATGTTATGCATCCTTAACCAAGAACTTTTACCCTGATTGGTAACAAACTAGAACATGTTGATTTGTGTATATTGGTGTAAGCGGCACACATGCACACACATACGCATTATGCACCTTCCCGACATAAATTGAGCTGTATGACCCATTCCGTGGACGAAGCTCATTTTTGAAGCTAAATATGCAGGCATTGTTTTATGGAAATTTAGATTGAAATGTTATGTGAGTTGGTCAAGCATTGTACTAAACCTACAATGCAACCAATTGATGGACACTTTTTTTGATAACTACTACTCTTTCCTTCTACTTTGCTTTCTAAGGTTTACTTTTCTTCTAAACAACGTATTCATCTTTCAATGTATCTCGCTTTTTATTTGTCTAGACTACATATTGTTAGCTTTTTTTTTTCCAATTTTTTTTTCTTGATTTCTTACCATCGTCCTTTTCTATTCCTTTTACTTTCTTTCTTCCCTCTCCTTTTCTTCTCATAAAACCATGCCACTTATGTCAACGCATTTTCGTGCATGTGCAATATATGCAATATGCATCACTCAACTGCATAGCGGCGGCGCTTATCACAGTCCATAACCTTTATTGGCATATTCCATTCAGATAGCTGAAATGAGTGATCAGATTAGCTTGTTAACCTTAGTCCATTATTCCAGTTATTCCGATCAGACCTCAGTTTGCCAGTTGTTTTTTTTTGGTTTGGATTTAGGTTAATGCCGTAAATGCAAGATGTTGCAACTACCCCTTATTCCATTTTTTGCAATTAGCACAATATTGCACTTTATCCCCCTTGTTTCATTTTGGTTGCCAGACAACACGGGCGGTAGATGAATTAATTCATCTAAACTTCATCTTTACATCAAAACAGAAAAATGTAATAAAATGTATTTTTGCTGGGTCAAACCAAATGGAAACTAAAAGCCTCTTTTAACCAGTTAATCCAGATATTTCTTAACCTGTTGCCAACTGATCCCAAGAAAACAACGGTATCTTTCATTGTTTTCACAATGTTATTATCAATTTGAACTCCTTTCCGATCCTCCAGGTTTAAGAACTTTTAATCTGAGAACCACAAACCAATCCAACTTATATTTGGTTTATCAGATAGGATTTGGCATGTTATGAAATGCCAAAAATGGTTGCTATCCGATATGACATTTGTTAGGCAGTGCTATAAACCTAGCAATTTGGGTTTAATTGTTACCAACATGACAACAGTCCACTGATATCATCTTCCAAACTATTCTTTTCTACAACTTACTAGTGAGCGTTGGGACCGATATTTTATGTAACATTGAACACGATCTCTTGCATGAAAAACAATACACGCTATGTTGCACTTGGAAGACTACAAGGAGTGGAAATATTTGTGATGGAATTTGAAATTTTGAACACGGTTGTTTTACTAGTGCTACATCGTGTTGGTAACCATGTTATTCAAAAGGTTAACGTTAACACTGCAAGCCGAGGACTTTCTTACACACTTGACTACGGGGTATTTCCTCAGGATCTACTTGTGACTAATTTTGACTAGAGCAGCATAGCTCAGTGATTGTGACTCCATATTCCTGCGACACTTTTCTCAATGTAACATTTAGTTCCCCACATACAATTTGCAACTTCCCTCCCACTCCACCCTGCTAACCATATAGTTCTTTTCACCGGTACTTTTCCAAAAATGCTATCATTGATTGAATTTTGAGTCCATTAGAATTATTATATGCTTAACATCCCATGTACTTCTCCATTCTGTGTTAATGACAATTAACAAGTGGAAGTCCAACAGTTATTTTATTTATACCATCCAGACACTAAAGATCTTCGTTTCTCAACCAGTTCAACCTCGAAAAATCCCGCGCGTCATCCTCAAGAAACGGAAGTGCATCAAAGAGAGCCGTCACAGGAACTGGCAGAATAAGCTCATCCGGTGAGAACAGCGGCAGTCAGCAGCCGAGCCGAGCAAGCCGCCTGCTTTCAACCAGAGGCGGCAGCAGCAGCAGCCGAGGAGCCTCCGTCCCCCAAAGGCTCCACCACTCCGGTGGGATGGAAAACACGAGGTTGTCCTCCCTCTCTCGAAACCCTATCAGAAGAAACCCCTGTGAGGACCCCCCTTACCGAAGCCTCGAGCTCCTCTCCCTCGGCGGTGACAAAAGAAAATAAAAGTAATGTATTAAAAAAGATAAAACCTGCCCATTAATTCTTCTTAGTTTTTATTTTTCTAGCGCATTTTTGGGGCTAGTTAGAATTACTTAAATCTGTGAGGCTCAAAAGAAGGCGTCATCAAATCTTTTGTTGAGGTTTGGAAGGAGGTGAGTAAAAACTAAAGGGGATTGAGCTGGAGAATTGTTAATATGAGATGTGAATTTCTTAATAAAGAAATTTTGTATTCCTCTATGTCATTTTTCTGATACAGAAACCTTTTTTGGGTTATAGATTGTTAAAGGAAAAACATTTGGGATCGAACTGTGATGTTGTTTCTGGCAGTGCAATCTTTTCTTACTATACCGCTCAGCATTTCACCAAATTCCAAGAAGGCAACTGGAATGTTTGCATGAAGTCATAACTCATGCATCTTCAAGCATCAAATACAGTTTAGAGATTTTCTATTGTTTGTTTTTGTGAGAGAGAGAAAGTGAGAGATGTTGGCACGGCATTGAGCAGTAAAAGATATCGTTTCCCATTTTTAATTTTTTTACTTAGAAAAAGTAGAAGGTTATCACTAATCCTCTTGAGGTTGGGCTATAATATTAGAGATGCTTGCAGGTTTGAACGGATATGGGTACAGATTGTATAGGTGGGTATAAGTATAGGGTTGTCACAATTACTCGACTCTTTTTTATTTACGCTAGACTTTTGCGTGGGCTAAGCACAAGGAATCATGTAATCTATATATCTATATTAAACTTACTTGGTTAGAGATTATATAAAAATGTGAATTTTGGCTTAATTTCAAGTATATCCAAACCTTAATTTTTTGAAATTATAGCCTGCCATTTCAAGCGGTGGGAATTAATTAACTGTAATCAATTTTGAGATATCGGGTACCGCCATTAATGGGATATTTAATTATTGCCATCCCAGTTTTATTTCTGAATAATTGTATTTCTCGAATCTCTAAAATCTCAATTAAAATTTCATCTTTGAAGGATATTGTTGATAAGGACTAAATTGCAAATAATAATCAACATTTAATTAACCTGTTGTTGTTGAATTGATCATCGAATCTTCTTATATAAAGATGATGAATAAAATATTTATATTTATCTGAAAAAAATAATAAATTTAATTTTTTTGGGTATAATTATATGTAATTGTTGGCTGTGTAGATAAGTTTAATAAATCACTATGAGTTTTGATTATCTTTAGCATGAATCATTACTAAAAATGTATCAAAAGAAAATGACAGAAAAGATGAGGTTCTTTTAGATATTTTAACATGCAGATTAGCTCTGTGTGGACATGCAGGTCAGTTCTGCATGGACATACAGGTCAGTTTTGCGTGGACAACCTAAGCAATATAACACAAGAACGAGCAAATAAAAACATTCTTTACAATTAATGTTTCTTGAATCTTCCAATTTCATATATTTTGAATCTGTCTTAACCCAAATTTTTTTCTTTCAAGGTTGTGAATTCCCAAAACAACACCAGCACGAATGTCAACAACACTCCCCCACCTCTACCACTTACACCTGCCGTCGCTGTTCTGATCAACGAGCGGGCGGGTTCTGCTTGAGGCAGTCCGCAGCCTCTTGAAAGGACAGCAGCAGCAGACTGCTATTCTGATGAATTGACCAGAAGCGGAAGCCCCAAGGGTAAAGCAATTCCGAGCTTTACATCCCAAGCAATTCTCAGAAAAAGAGAGCCCTCTAGAAGTAGAGGAATGGGCTCAGAGCGTCGAAGATGACTTGGCAGCAGCACAAGTGCCAGAGATAGCTTGGGTTCGAATTGCAAAGCTGCAGCTCACGGACAATACACGGGTCTGGTGGAAGGCGGAAGAAATCCGTCTTGACCAACCTATCGAATAGAGGACCTTTCGCGATATATTTGACGCGAAGTACTTCCCTGAGACTGCCAGATTCGACATGAAACAGCAGTTCATTCATCTACAACAGGGTTCGATGCGGACCAAGTCCGTGGATGAGTATGACGCTGAGTTCACCATGCTTAGTCGGTAAGATATGTCTTGATAATTCGATTTTTTAAATATCACATTCTACACAGCTAACACAAGTCTTTAACATATTCGCGGGACATTTGATACCGACCGCTGAGATCAGATCCCGACGATTTCAGCAAGGGTTAGATCCGGAGATCCAAGCTGCTTTAACTACAGGGGATTTCCCGACCCATGAATCGGCTCTGAAGGCTGCCCGTCGTTATGAGGCAGTAGTGAAGATGAAAGGCAGACCCCAATCTGCCGGAATGAAGCACCCTGCCACTCAGATGGCAGGAGGAGCCTCTTCAAGGCCACCATTTATGCCCAGGAGACCGGGAGTACCAATCAACCGGTCCAACCCAGCCTTTTGTATCTACTCCAAGAGAGATGGACATCTTGCGAAAGACTGTCGGCGAGCCAACCGTTTTTGCTTAGTCTGCGGTTCAGCTACTCATGATTTACTCATGATATTGGGTCTTGTCCCCGAAAACACAACCCAATTGCTGCACCTAGATCAGCAATCACTTATCAGCAGCGACCAGCCTTTCATACACCTGCTCCAAGACTCGCTCTCCCTGCTCCACCACCTAAAGGACCGCAAACTGCACCTCCTCTTCGTCAGTTACAACAAGCTCAACGGAATATTCCGAGGAATGCTCCTCCGGCCAGAAGGAATGTACCACGGCGACAGGCTTTCACGATGACCGTGGAAGAAGCTGAGGCCACTGGCCAAGTCATCACTGGTAACCCTTTCTTCTCAAACTTTTCTTTCAGTCTAAATACCTACCCACATATTTTTTCCCTATACCTAAAACCTATCCCACATAATTTAGGTACAATCTTAGTAGCCTCACTTCCTGCACTAGCACTTTTCGATACTGGAGCATCTTATTACTTTATGTCGCAACGGTTTGTCCGAACGCACGCGATTCCAGTTAAACCGCTCGTATCCAGCTGGAATGTCAGTTCAGGGAACGGCATTCTAAAGGCAACAACGGGATACGACTTGTGTCCAGTAGTCGTCTGCAGCAGAGAATTCTATGCTGACTTTAAGGTGCTGGACATACCGAACTTCGATGTGGTTCTGGGTATGGATTGGCTAGGAACCTTCTACGCTACCATCGACTGTCATCAAAGGAGGGTAGTATTCGAGATTCCAGATCATCCGGTTTTCTATTTCAAAAGTGGAGATCGTACCCTCGAGCCAAGTACATACAAGGCAAAGCCGAAGGAAGCAGTGATTGCAGCAATTCAAGCGGAGGAAGGATCAAAGGCAGAAGTAGTTCGAGAGTTCGATGACGTATTTCCTGAAGACATATCAGGTTTGCCTCCCGATCGAGCTCTTGAATTCAGCATTGATTTAGTACCAGGAGCACAACCGGTGATCAAAGCGCCATATCGCCTAAGTCTAGAAGGTTTGAAGGAAATTAGGACTCAGTTGGACGAATTATTGACGAAAGGATGGATTCGTCCCAGCACTTCGAGTTGGGGATTACCCGTGCTAGTCGTGAAGAAGAAGGAAGGATCATACAGAACGTGCATCGATTATAGAGTCTTGAATGAAGTAACAATAAAGAACAAGTATCCTCTACCGCGTATTGACGATCTGTTCGATCAGTTAAGTGGATCTTGTGTTTTCTCCAAATTAGATCTTCGTTCAGGTTATCATCAGGTGAAGGTCAAGGAATATGATATCCACAAAACGGCTTTCAGAACTCGTTATGGATATTACGAATTTCTTGTGATGCCATTTTGAGTGACCAACGCACCGGCGATATTCATGAACCTAATGAATCAGGTTTTCCGGGAGTACTTAGACAGGTTTGTTGTCATCTTCATCGACGACATCCTGGTGTATTCTAAGAGTCGGAAAGAGCATGCCGAGCACTTGCGAATTGTCCTAGAAACTTTACGACAACATCAATTATATGCTAAGTACAACAAGTGCGAGTTTTGGCTAGATCAAGTTGGTTTTCTTAGACATAGCGTATCAGGCGATGGAATCTCTGTAGATCCAGCGAAAGTTTCAGCAATAAGCGAATGGCCGACACTAGAGTCAGTGAAGGACATTCGAAGTTTCTTGGGTCTAGCTGGATATTACAGAAGGTTTATTGAAGGATTTTCGAAGATAGTAACACCCTTGACCAAGCCCACACGTAAAGATGAAGAATTTGTGTGGTCAGAAACATGCGAACAAGGTTTCGTAGAACTCAAGTCAAGGTTGACATCAGCGCCTATTTTCGTAATACCGGACCAAACTGGAGGTTTTGAAGTGCATTGCGATGCATCCGGTAAGAGATTAGGATGTGTTCTACATCAGCACGGTAAGGTTGCGGCTTATGCTTCAAGACAGCTGAAGATTCATGAGCGCAATTATCCGACGCATGATTTGGAGTTGGCGGCCGTAATCTTTGCTCTTAAGATTTGGCGCCATTATCTTCTTGGTGAACGAGTTGACATATACACAGATCACAAGAGCCTGAAATATGTGTTTACTCAGAAGGAGCTTAATATGCGGCAAAGAAGATTGTTAGAATTGATGTCGGACTTCGACATCAACCTGCAATATCACCCAGGGAAGGTGAATGTAGTACCCGATGCATTTATTCGCCAACCATTATCGATGAATCTCACCGCCCAGTGGAAGCTTCAACAGGACTTCCATCAGATGGAGATTGAAGTAGTTATGTTAGGTAACACTTCAAGTTTGATGAATATACAAGTTCAATCTACCATTGTCAATCAGATCAAAACAGCTCAAGCAAGTGATGCTAAGTTGCAAAAGATCAGAAAACAAGTGGAGAATGGACTCAGAACAGACTTCATCATCCATGAAGACGGATCTTTAAGATACGGCAGTAGGTTGTGTGTACCAAAAGGTTCTGTGCGAGAAGAGTTAATGAAGGAAGCTCACAACTCTCCCTATTCAGTACACCATGGAGGTACAAAGATGTACAAGGATCTACGTCAAAATTACTGGTGGCATGGAATGAAGCGTGAAGTAGCCAGAAGCGTCGCTAAATGCTTGGTGTGTTAGCAAGTAAAGGCTGAACATCACAGGACAGCTGGATTGCTTCAACCGTTACCTATCCCAGAATGGAAGTGGCAACACATCACGATGGATTTTGTGACTGCTCTTCCTCGCAGCACAAAGGGTAACGATGCATTATAGGTTATTGTGGATCGACTCACGAAGTCGGCTCACTTCATCTCATTTCGAGTTAGCCAATCAACGGAGACATTAGCAAAGAAGTACATGGAGGTAAGAATCTAAGTAAGATTTTAAACTCTTCAAATATGTACTATCTCTGATACCCATGAACTCATACAGAAGATTGTAAGACTTTATGGAGTATCGGTCTGCATTGTCTCCGATTGTGACACCAGGTTTAGATCATAATTTTGGCAAAGTCTGCAAGCGAACTTGGGAACAAGTCTGAATTTCAGCACAGATTATCATCCACAAACAGATGGCCAGTCTGAGCAAACTATTCAGATCTTGGAAGATATGCTCAGAGCGTGTATGCTGGACTTCGGAGGATCGTGGGAAGATCATCTACATCTTGTGGAGTTTTCATACAACAACAGCTACCAAGCAAGTATCGGAATGACACCTTTTGCAGCGCTTTATGGAAGGAAGTGTCGATCGCCATTAAGTTGGGACGACATCGGAGATAGAGAACTCCTTGGACCTGAGATGATAGTAGCAACTGTTGACATAGTTCGTACTATCAGGGAAAGAATGCGCATAACCCAAGACCGACAAAAGCACTGGGCTGATGCAAAGCGCCGTCATTTAGAGTTCCAGCCGGGAGATCATATATTTCTGAAGATATTTCCAAACCGCGGAGCGATTCGTTTTGGAATACGGGGCAAGCTAAGTCCAAGGTACATTGGACCGTTCGACATACTCGAATGAGTCGGTGAAGTGGCATACGCTTGGCACTTCCACCCTCATTGGAAGGAGTGCACAACATGTTCCACATATCCCAACTCAGAAGGTATGTGACTGACCCCAGCCATATTCTTGATCATTCCGAGCTCATTGTACAGCCAGATTTATCCTGTGAGCATCAACCTGTTGAGATCCTGGATAGAAAAGTGAAGTCATTTCGGAACAAAGAAGTTAACTCGGTTCGAGTGATGTGGAGAAAGGACACGCCAGGAGAATCAACATGAGAAAGGGAAGACGAGATGCGTGCAAGATACCCCCACCTATTTGTAAACTAGTCCTTAAAATAAATTGTAAATTTCGAGGACGAAATTTTTGTAAGGAGGGTAGACTGTAACAACTCCAATTCTTGTGTACATAAAATTGTTTAAAAGTTAATGTACAATTGGAGTATTTACATTTTCTGTGAGTATTATAAGAATTTGTTTTGCTTTATTATAGCAAGAAAGAGATTGTAGCTTACTGGTAAGACCTTGCACCGCTGAACCATAGCACCCGGGTTCAAATCCCATCAGTCACATATTCTTTTTAATTAAATTTCTTTTAATCTTTTTAGATACCCAAGAGTCTACACGTGCACAACACGTAAAACCAAAAGTCACAAATAAAACAAACATATACACTGAAGAAGCCAAGCGACAGGACACGTGGCCCAAACCCTAGCCCCAACCGCCGGAAATAACCTGGTGACTAGTTCAAAAAATCCGGCGCCGCCGGGTCAGACCGTCCCAAATGCTTCCAAACTTCAGCCCCTGCATCTCTTCAGCTACCTCACTGACCCCACATTGCTTGTTTACTCTGAATATTTCCAGAGAGCAATAAAATACCATTTAATCCCAATTTTAATGCATATTTCAATGCATTCTTTAAACACCCTAAACCTTAATTTTCCCTATAAATACCACCCTCATTTCACACCTTCTCACTCACAATTCTCTGCCAAAACTCTCAAGAAATTTCCAAGTTCCCATATTGTGCAAGTGGAGTTAACAAAGGGTGAAACTCTGACGAAGTTCCGGCGACGATACAAGGAGTTTCCGGCAACGAAACGAAGCACCGACAAATTTTAGACCTCCTCCTACCTCTCCCCTCTCATCAAAGCCAGTAAGTCCCCCTCCCCCTCTCATTCTATAATCTAAAAACTTTAAATTCTAAAACCCGACGGAAGCGGAGTTAATCCGACTTCCGATACGGTTTTTCTTTAAAAACTACAATTTTTCTTAATCAAGATACCTTCAAATCATCACATATTATTCATTAAACATTAATAAATATCTTTAACAAGTTTTATCATAAAATAATGTTATATGCATCTTTTATCGCAATTTTACATTAAAATACCACAAACTTTAGTTTCCGACATAAACTCTATAATACCTTTATACTTTTAGATAACTCACGAGGTAATGACCTACCTCCTCACAATACACGTATCTAATATAGCACAATGGAATTTGGGAACATAGATTCGGGAAAATACGACATTTACAAATAACCACCTTCAACTTATAAAACCTTTTTCTATAAGAAGTGTATTTAACAATTCTTTGCAATTGCGCCTCTACAACCCACTATTGGGGACCCCGTTCGGTATGGTGCAGATTATCGCACATCCTCGGGCCTAGTACAGCGAGATGCAGACCTCCTCACGGAGCATACGATCTCGAAAGATTTTTAATACATTTTTCTTTAGAAAATGTGATTTCTATTATAAATAAAACTTATATTTTTAATAAATAAATAAATATATATGTAATTAATATCAAAATATCTATTTTTTAATATTTATAATATTCCACAATTTCAAAATTCAAGAAAAACATACCATTTATAAGAAAATACCATACAATACCAATATTTCAAATAAATACCTTATACTTTACCATCTAGGTCATACTCACTAGAAATTTCATATTGAATAAAAGAAATATCTATGAAAACTCTAAAGACGATAATTAAATACTTGAGGTGTATTTTGAAAATATAACAAAACTATTTTACATAAAACCCCCTCAAGTTATACTAAATTACAATAAGGACCCTAGTAAACATAGGTTTAAGTGGAACCAGTCTTTTGAGCCTCAGGGAGCCGAAGATATGGGTGCTTTCCTATTTAAGGTAGACAATCTAACAAGCGGTGTTATCAACACGGTAATTGTCTTAGAAAAAGACACAAATCCTGCCGTCCATGTGCAGAAGTTACCGATAACATCAAAACTAATTCAGGACTTCAAGTTCTTTTCTAAATGTCTGACTCAGACTGAGTCTCGATATAATTAAACCGACTTGAATATGATTCAAGTATATATTCAATATGAATCCATGAATTTATATATTCAATCTATTCAATCTATACAACTTGACCGAACCGAACCATGGATATACTCCATTTACATATTCATCCATTATATCCGTTCCATTATTGATATCATGGTTTCGGCAAGTCATCCATCTATATTCAATATACAATACAAACAATACAACAATACAATCAAGACATCGGGGGGTTTTAAGGGGTATATTGGTACGGAAGGCGTTAGAAGTGCCACGAGACTGTAACCATAACACACCTAACCTGAATATCCATTGCCGTTGTACCGTGGCTGAATGGTTCCTTGTGCTCCGTATACCTTAGTCTCCGGAATAGTGGGATTCCATTCGTATACACTGGCATTTTCTGTACCAAGCTACAAACAACAGCGTTAACACTAAATAACAACATTATACAGATATACTCTATATTCTGTCTATTCCATTCTTGTCTATTTATGGGACTTATCGAGCGATTTGTTCGCTGACGACATTCTCTTTTTTCTTCTTTAGAATGTCATCAAGTGATTTAGACTCACTGGAGATCGAGCCCAGCAGCAAGGTCTTGGACCAGTTTGCTGAAGATCCAGAGCTTTAGTTTCACTTGTACATTTCCTTTACATTTCTGTTATGCCACTGTTTAGGCATTGCTTTCATTCCATGTATTTACCTTTCCACATGTATTGTAAAAAGAATGTTAATAAATAAAATTGCTGTTCAATTATATATATTTTCATTGTCTCTTGTATATTTTACTTATATTGCTTAGATACGCTTAGCGTGTTTACTTCAGAGTAAATACGTAGCGGTCTTGTCGCGTCCTCTGCCCATACATTGGGAAGCGGGGCGTGACAATTAACATAAACATTTCTCTCCTAGATGCTATCCAACAAGTTCCATCCTATGCGAAAATTCTAAAAGACTTGTACACTAGGAAAAGGAAAATTCAAGTGCCTAAAAAAGTTTTCTTAGCGAGTAATGTGAGCACTGCTTTTACCCAACAAATACCCAAGAAACGAAAGGACCTCAGAAGTCCTACAGTATCTATTGCTATTGGGGGTAAAAATATCAATCGTGCTCTACTCGATTTAGGCGTTAGTTTTAACTTGCTTCCGTATTCTATCTATGAGCAATTAGGCATCGGAGAGTTAAAACCGGTGCACTGCACTCTTCGAATGGCCGATCGATCTATCACCGAACCTAGGGGTGAGCTAGAGGACGTGTTAATCAAAGTCGGGGAATTTATATTCCCTGTGGACTTCATAGTTATTGATACACAGCCTGTAGCAAACCCCTGGAACCAAATCCCGGTGATTCTAGGTCGGCCTTTCCTAGCGACTTCCAACGCAATAATCAATTGTTGAAACGGCTCTATGACTCTATCTTTCGGAAAGATGTCAATTGAGCTTAACATTTACAAGTTGGGAAGTGAATCCTCCGGACACTATGCTCATGTATTTTCTGTCGAAACGATAGATTCCGACATCAGCGAACTTGAAAAGTTTCACGATACTTATCTCGACCCCACTAGTGCGTTGTTATTTGATCTTGCTATTTATTATACACTTGAGGATCCTTCTATCGACAAATCCACACCCAAGTACGAATCCTTTGACTTGTCGAATAAGTTAGTCGAGCTGTCCGGGTCAATATCTAACGCTAAATATGAATCTTGAGGATCATACCTTTCTTTCCGATAAGATTATCATTCGGAATATCGATGAAAGCTTTGAAGACATTTTCGCCGAAGAACTCGCATTCTTAGAAGACATGGGAGTTGTGATGAATCAAGCCCAACCTAAAGAAATTGAACTGCCACCCCTTCTTCTTATTAAGAATGAGAATGCGAGTAATCCATCATCATTGTTTCGTCTCTACAAACCGAGATGTAAACCCGTCCTATTGCACTTCTTATCTCATCCCCACTTCTTCACATCTATAGGTGACATGATCTTCTACCAACCAGTGCGTTATATCGATAAAATATTTGAATGGTTGGTGTTGACTTTTGGTCTTTGTAAAACTTCGCATAGACCAATAACTTTAACCCCCCTCATAATTTTAAATGCTTAATACTATTTTACTCAAGTCGCGGGGGGGGGGGGAGAAAAATATTTTGGCTCTTGAAAATAAATTTTTACATAATTGCGAGCCAAATATAAGTTTGGGGTAGGATTTCACTGTCATTGATTCATGTCCCCGTTACTAACTTTTCCTCCCAAGTCTACAGTTTTTTTAGGGGAGGATTTCACTGTCATTGATTCATGTCCCATTACTAACTTTTCCTTCCAAGTCTATATGTTTTTTTAAGCTTAACAGATGACATCAGTGAGGACACTGCTGCAAACAGGTTTGGGGGAGGTTTGTGCTTATTCACGCATTATTTTGCATTATCATAAATATAAACACAAAATTTTTATTGATAATGAAAGTTTGAAAGTGAAAAATTACATATGAAAGATATGAATAATTTGAGAGAAACAAAAAAGTTAGATGTTTTCTTAAACGAAGCTAGTAATAAGTATTTATGAGCCGTTGTCCCAAGGGTTAGTAAGATGAAGGAAATTACTAATCTGAGGATAAAAATAACTCTGAAAATAGTCCCTATTCTTGAGGCCAAACATTTGAACGTTGATACCCTATTATACACACTTGCACACATCTTGAAACTTGGGATGGTAGAGAATACCTTAAAATGCTCATGTCTAAAAGCATTGGTATGAAGAAAAATATAAAAAAACGGTGAAGAAAAATGAACACTGGTTTTGTAATTACTGAAAGCAGTATAAAAAAAATATAGCGAGGGTGCTTTATAACCTAGTGCCTTAGATCAACTAGTTTGGGAGCCACTGTTAAACCTTAGGTGTTGCAAGACGAGGATAATTACGCCTTAATGAGCGAGCACATTTAGTAATCGGTCGGTTAGTATCTCAAGAAGTATTAACGGTCGAATGAAGAATGTGTGAGCAATTCCATCTAAAACATTCACTGACTAAAAAGTACTAAGGCAGATGGACAAAAATATGATAGCTTGAATTGAATTCTCCAAGTGTATGGATGTCTTTTACACATACGTAGGGCTATATAATCGATGTTTGGATGAAAGGTAGGGAGGAGACTAAAGGCGATGTTTTATTGAGGGATGATGTGATTTCTAATATCTTTTCACGACCATTAAGATAGGGCTCATAGCAACTGAAAAGCTGGTGTTGTTGAAAACTCTTATTTTCAAGTTCTTTATTTTATAAATACTTATCTTTGTATGTAGCTTTCACCATCTTTCTTTTATTATGAGATTTTGTAGGTGTAATCCGCTGAAAACTTTCAGGAGACAACACTCTTCTTACTAGGGACACTTAGGGGTTTAACGGCTTGTTGCACGTGCTAAGTGCAATCGTGTTGGCTACGAAAGTGTGCTACTTAGGTTTTTCTTTTCCTTTTTCTTTTTTCTCCCTCTCTTGAATAACTAGTTTTCTCGGGACGATCAAAGTTAAGTTTGGGGGTATTTGTTCAGTCGAAAATATTGCACTTTTGATATAACATTTTCCTAACTTTTCTTAAATATTTAAAGGTGTTTATTATAAATATAGAACATATGTGGGTTTATCTGCAAAATACTCTTTACCGTATGTTTATATATTATAATTAATATTATGAAGGAAAATATATGCATATAATATTTATATAATATTTTTATTATGCATATCATATCAAATAATCCTAATCAAATTTCTTAAAGATTTATTATCATATAAAATGATTAAGATTATCTCTAATATAACAAAAATTACTAATATTATTCATGAAGATATTGTGCAGATTTTGCTCAGGTCGGGAAATCGAGATATTCAAGATGTTGGGTTCAAAAATCTGGCAATAAAATCGTAGAATCAATATTGGCAGAGACTCAGAGAAATATTTGTAGAATCCAGACATGGAAAAAATCTCCACGTGTCAACATGTAGAAGCCCCAGAAATTTGGAATCCTAACTCTCCCAAACAGCCGCGGTTGCGCGGCCAATAGCAACAAATAGCGGTGGATCCGTGGCCAATTAATGGCCATAGGATATGTGATTTTGGAAATTGGATCTTTATGGCACATCTAAACCTATGAGATTTAGGGTTTCTGATAAGAGGGCTATATAAAGGACCGATGGTTAAAGTTAAAATCATTACCTTTAACACGAAGCAAATCAGCGTAAAAAAATAAGAGATCCACGACAGGTCCGCGATTCGACGTGATAGAGCAATGTGAATATTGACGGAATATCTACTTCCTATGAGGCAGAGATCGAGAGCAACTTCTTCTTGTAATCTAAATTCAAAGGATTTGTACTTGTAACGTTGATTAATAAAGGTAAATCATTTGCTTAATTATTTCGCATTTACTTTCTGCATTTACAATATGATCTCGTTCTTCATCTTCTCTTCTATCTTAACCATGCGTGAGTAATTCCTAATTTGCTAGGGTTCGTAGGATTATGGTAGATCAATGGATGATAAAATCTCTAAATTTCTTTTCTATCTTATAAAGTTTATAAATTTTAGCAAAATAAATCAGTCATTATAGATAGTACTAAAAAAATGTTAACATCCTTATCGGGCGCGCTACCAATTTATTGATAGTCTCGACCGCGATTTGAGATTAGATTAACAATTGTTTTGGTAAAGGCTGGACATGAGTGCAAAGATAAGGGTTAAGAGTGGGGAAACCCTAGTTTCTTCCAAAGGAACCCCAATCCACATTCATCACAACCGATCTAGTTTTAAATCTATTAAAAAATAAAAGGAGTCATCTTTAATTAATCATCTATTACTACTAAATTCTATGAACCTTACAAGCCTCTTCTTTATAGATTCTGTATCCGTGTATCGTAGATCTACAACCAATTACCTCTTCTTTCAATCAACTCGTCTAAAATAAAATTAAAAATTCCACGCATCCCTGAGGACTACCCGTACTTATCGCGGCAAGCTACTCGCGACACCGTTATTGATTACGGTAACTACAAACATTTTTTCAAATCAATCATTGTCCATTTGTTTAGGGCCTGCTTTCTTTGGATTTATGCAATAAACTCTTTGTATTTCGTGCCCAATAATGTAATAAATTTTACGTTAATGAGATAAATGTCTTTGTCTTTATTTATTATTTTGGTACATTGTCTGCATGTTTATTTTACGTTTAACGTAACTATATCGAGCTCAGTCCACCTTTGGGTATAGTTAGGTTGCGGACCTAACCACGGCTCCGCTTCAGTAGTTTGAGAAGTGGGGTGTGACACCGATCCTCACTTTTTTTCATCAACATAGGCGCCGGTTCTGAAACATGACACTATCCTCAGCTGGAAAAGTTGGGCCGCGAAGAATGATATCGTGGAGATAAAAGTCCCTAGGGATGCAATTGCGCATAGCCCTTTATACTCATGCGTGGTTCCCTGCCACGCAGTCGAAGGACATCTCTAGGTAAGTTTGTGGGAGGGCAATGATGCTGATCCCACCCAGCAATACACCAATCATCCCGAAATTAATTCGAGAATGATCTTCAGCACAAAAAACCTTAGTGAAAGAAGAATTGTTGAAAGAAAAGAGTAGCTAGCTGATTTTCTTCTTGCTGCAGTGCCGAGGAGGTACTGAGTGAGGGCTAGAGTTGGTCACAAAACCGATCGCTCTAATAAGATTGCTTAGGTGATGATGGAGGTCTGGATCTCCTTCAGATGTTATCTTCTGTTGATCTGCTACGAGCGCTGATGGACGGCTGAGATTGAGTTTAGAGGGTTGACTCCTGGAGCATGTGGATCTCAATGGGCTTTGTGTGGTTGAGGCCGAGCTACCTGCAAAGATATTCCAGGGTGGTTGTGCCATCGAGGACCTTCCGACGATCAAGTTAGAAGGAGTATTTTGGCAGAGTAACGGCTTAGTGGAAAGATATTGCGTACCTCGATCGTCTGAGGGAGAGGTTTATATAGTGGCAGCAATGGGCAGGCAGGCGCGAGAATCACGCCGGCCGTTATGCCCCTGACGTCACGCCCGCGTGATAGGTGGGATCCCGCATTAATGACGAGACATGCTCGTTAATGGGGATTGTGGTGGCGTGTAACGTGGGGTCATGGGCAGCGGATATCTCACACGTGGCGAGATTCGCGGAGCCATGGCGAAAGCGCCTGTGATCAAAGCTGCGGGTCGGTCGGTGAGACCGAGGAAGACGAGCTCGGCGGGAGGATCGGGTACGAGCGGGAGGCCGATGCATCTTGGTTCTGTGATTGCTCGGTGGAGAGCCAGTGGGTGGTCTGGAAGGTCACCGAAGGTCGAGAGACTCCTCGGACCGGAGGCCCATGGTGTGATTCCAACCGAGGTTACTGATCCTCCCTTGTGGGTTCTGGGACACGTCATCTGCAACATGTCAGCATCTGGAAAGTTACCGATATCGAGCCTCATCATTAGCCCTCCACTCTCGTCCCGACCCGTTCCTGGGTCGGGTCGAGAGTGGTCTGACCGATCACTCGGGGTGAGCTCTTATTCGAAGATATCGTCGGCGCGCATTCCCGGGCAAAGAGTAGTATTTTCTTGACGGAGTCAGCGGATCAGGGGAGAGATCTCGCATTAAAGGGAAGCGCCGGATCATGTGTACGTTCGTCGAAGCGATAGCCCACGTGTCTGGCGTTGGTTAGATGGCGTGACATGCTGCAAGAGTTCCCGCGCCCGAAGGGGTGCACCCAACGTGAGTGAGATAGGTAGAACGTTGTCGGCCGTTGGTTGCGAAACGTCGTTTTGGCGGGAGGCGATCGGAGCCGTAGAATGTGTACGCCGGCGGCTATAAATAGAGGTGGGATCCCCATCAAGGCCCATACCTCTTCATAATTTCCTCGTCCCTAGTCGTGTAAGCTCGGCGCTCTTCTCCTCAGGTCAGATTCCTTGCGTTTGATTTCCCGAGGACACCCCCCTTTTGATCAGGTTAGATGTCTTCTTCTGAGGAGTCTGTAGATGTAGTCTGGGTAGAGTCTAGGGAGTCTTCGGCAGCTTCCTCCTTTGCTTCCTCTGCTTCTTCCTCGTCTGAGTCGGAGTCCCCTAGGGAGTTAGGGTTAGTCATGCTCTCCGGGGTCGCGCGATGGGGGCGGTCCCCACAGCGCAGGTCACGGATGCTCTTGGTGCGTCATCCACGCTGTGGCACGCGGATGAGCTCGCTACCATTCGGACTCGTTTCCACATTCCTCTCGGCTATTCGCTTTGTCTGGCCGAGGAGGGGGAGAGGGCAGATCAGGTAAGGGGCAAGGAGATTGCCTTGTACCTGGAAGCCTTTTGGGCCGGGATGCGCCAGCCTTTCTCCCCCGAGGTGAGTGCGGCATTGAACTATTTCGAGTTACCCCGGGCCAGCTAGTGCCGAACTCTTGGAGGATTCTTTTTGGGTTCCTGGTCCGGTTGAAGATGTATCTGATCCCTTTCCACCGGAGCCTTCTCGTGTCTTGCCTTTGCTACAAAAACCACCCCGGTGCTCGTAGGGACGAGCCGAGCTGGGTATACCTCTCCTTTAAGAAGCACAGAGGGAGTGCTGCCGGGTCAGGGATTGTTGTAGTGCCTCTTCCATTCATGACTGGAAGAAGAAGTTTTTGTTTGTTGAGCCGCACGAGGGTGAGGATTGGCCGGTGTCCACCCAGTGGCAAGAGGACAGCTGCCCATGGGTGAGTCGGTCGATGAATCCCGACACGTTGGCGGTGTTGGAGTAGGAGCCCCTCCCCCGGGTCGATGTGTTGCTGTCTGAGCGGGCCCTCAGTTGGGCCGGGTTCAGCCCCGTCCAGTTCGCGGGTAAGTTAGGAATTTTCGGTCGACCTGTTTTAGACTTGAGCACTTTTTTCTTTTCTGACGTTGCTGAATCCTCTGTATTTTGTATTTCGCAGAACCCATTGACCTAAACAAGTTCTGGGCGGTAGTGGTTGATGTGAAGAAGGGGAAGAAGGCCGGAGGCACCGGCCCTTCTCGCCCATCATCGGCTCCGGCCCCGCCGGTTTCGTCCCCGCCGGCGGCAGCTCCATCTAGGCGCCCAAACGCTCCTCAGGCCCCCGAGTCCAGTCGTGGGCCGGTCTATAAGCATGCTCGGGAGCAGGAGCCCCAGGCTCCCAAGGTGGGAGCAGAGACCGGTTCTCCCGAGTCGCTCCTCAAGAGGTTTCACAGGACGGAGCCCCGCTCTACGGCTTCCCCAATCCTCGTGGACGATGGGAGCTCCGCTTATAGGTTCCCTTGGGGCTTTCCGTCGCTGACAGCTTGCTTTCTGAGATGGAGAGATCGGCCGGGGGCAGAATCCCCCGAGGGACCCTCTAGGCCCAAATGGCGGCCATAGCTCAGGAGGCCGTACAGGTTAGTGTTCGCATCCCACTTGGTTTTTTATTCAGCGTTTTTGTTCGCGTGATCGGGTGCCTTCATTTTCTTTTTAACCCCCTTTCTTTCCTTAAGGTTCTCCAGCACGTCGCCCTCGTCTTCAACATAGAGGACAAGGAGATAGCCCCGGCGATGCAGGCCGCAGGCCGTGAGGAGAGCTCAAGGCAGGAGTTGGGGGCGGCGATGGAGTGGATCGCTGCCCTTGAAGACCGGGTGGCGGCCGGAAGTCGGGAGGTCGCCCGATGCCGAGAGTCTGCCCGAGCTGCCGAGGCCAAGTGGGAGGACTCCCAGGTGCTCGTCGTCACCTTGAAGAAGACGGCGAACACCCTCCGAAAGGAGAATGAGGCGGTGAAGGACAGGGCGAGGCGTGCCGAGCTTCAGGCGTCGGAGGCCGAGCTTCGGGCGTCGAAGGCGGTGGAGAGCTATAAGCAGTCGGACCGGTTCTACACCGACCTTGCTGAAGCTGCCGACGTTATTTGGCACGACGCCCTCGACGCTGTCAAGGCCCAGATACTGGAGTTTCCTGACGGCAATCTCCGGGTCGAGTACCCCCATAGGGAAGAGGTGCAGGGGAAGTCTTCCGGTGCTGCTGCTAGGGAAGAGTCCCCTGGCGGGCCCGTTGGGGACAAGTCGGAAGTCCCGGCCACTGGCGCCGAGGTTCCCACCGCTGGCGCCGACCCTGAAGATGCCGCCCCGGTGGTCGTAGTGGACGCGATGCTCATCGATGTTCACCCCGGCCCTGAGGTCTGAACTTCCTCGCCTCCTCATGTTGCACCAGAATTTTTTAAGCCTCCGGGCATTTTGTAAGGCTGGGGAGCCCATAATACCCTTGTAAATACTTCTGATTTTTATGAATAGAAAATCCATTTTGCAGTTTCTTTGCGTGCGTGTTTTCATTTTGTTTGTGGTAAACATTTGTACTTGCATGGTACTACTTTCATCTTTAGGTCGGTATTTCGTCTAGCGATTGCACGTTGAGTTGGATTCAACCATTTGCCAAGTGTGCAAAGACCGGTGAAAGGACGATATCTCCATGGCCCCGAAGTCGAGGTGGTGATCGCTTAGACGTGGATGGACCGAGCAGGGCAGCTGCTCGGTGGCCTCTTGGTGAGGGCTTAGATCCTTGGCGTCGTGGGTATTTGACTACCAGCCAAGGATAACCGAGCAGGGTAGTTGCTCGATTGCCTCTTGAAGAGGGCTTCGAACCTTAGCGTGGGAGGGGCCGTAAGAGGCCTGCTAAGGACGGGCCGAGCAGGGTTGCTGCTCGTTGCCTCTTGGCGAGGGCTTTGATCCCTGGCGTCGTAGGGTAAGAAATTACCAGCCAGGGATAACCGAGCGGGGTAGCCGCTCGGTTGCCTCTTGGCGAGGGCTTTGATCTTTAGCGCGGGAGGGGCCGTAAGAGGCCTGCTAAGGATGGGCCGAGCAGGGTTGCTTCCCGATGCCTCTTAGCGAGGGCTTTGATCCCTGGCGTCGTGGGATAAGGAATTACCAGCCAGAGATAACCGAGCGGGGTAGCCTCTCGGTTGCCTCTTGGCGAGGGCTTCGATCCTTAGCGCGGGAGGGGCCGTAAGAGGCCTGCTAAGGACGGGCCGAGCAGGGTTGCGGCCCGGTGCCTCTTGGTAAGCGCTTTGATCCCTGGCGTCGTGGGGTAAGAAATTACCAGCCAGGGATAACCGAGCGGGGTAGCCGCTCGGTTGCCTCTTGGCGAGGGCTTTGATCCTTAGCGCGGGAGGGGCCGTAAAAGCCCTGCTAAGGACGGGCCGAGCAGGGTTGCTGCCCGGTGTCTCTTGGCGAGGGCTTTGATCTCTGGCGTTGTGGGATAAGAAATTACCAGCCAGGAATAACCGAGCGGGGTAGCCGCTCGGTTGGCTTTGATCCTTAGCGTAGGAGGGGCCGTAAGAGGCCTGCTAAGGACGGGTCGAGGAGGGTTGCTGCCCAGTGCCTCTTGCGAGGGCTTTGATCCCTGGAGTCGTGGGGATAAGAAATTACCAGCCAGGGATAACCGAGCGGGGTAGCCGCTCGGTTGCCTCTTGGCGAGGGCTTTGATCCTTGGCATCGTGGGTAAGGAATTACTAGCCAAGGAGGGATCGAGCAGGGTAGCTGCTCGGCTTCGTGAGTTTATTGCTTTGTTGAAGAATCCGAGTAGTGGTCGGCGAAGGATGGACCGAGCGGGGTGGCAGGTTGGTGGATCCGAAGGGGTGACCGTCGCAGGCTGCACGTGTCAGGAAATCTTGTGGGAGGCGTAACGTTTCAGGAAGTTGCGTCAGCTATGCCATATGGGGGCGTGGCATTGGAGTAACCTTGATGGATCCCGGGATTCGCGGCCATGCGCGCACGAATCTGGGCCCCCAAGGATTTTGTTTGGGCTATAAATGGAGAAGGAGATGGAGACCCCTTCGGCACCGTCTTCTTTTGAGATGACTGGGCGCATGTACTCGGTCGAAGAGATCATCACCTTTGATGACGTTTCCTTGTACTACCAATCCTTAACCGAGGATGGGTATCGGGGAGTGGTCCAGCGTCTCGAGGGTCACTTCGGTCGGCTTCTCCCTCGGCGGTCGTCCCTTCTACACCTGCTGATGTACGCTATTTGGAGGAGGTCCCCGGGGTTGGACAACCCCTTCACCGAGGAGATTCTGGACGAGGCGCTCGACAAGGTGCGTTCGATCTTCCTGCTCGGCCTTATCTCGAAGGCCAGGCACGACCAATCCCTGGCGCTCATTTTAGAGTGCTTTAAAAAGAGGTACATCGTGAGCCAAGAAGCAGAGTGCGGAGTGTCGGGTGCTTAAGTGGCGTCCCGGGTTCGCGTGCAGCACCGACGGGAGTAGGCTGCAGAGGCTAGGGCTCGGCTGGTGGAGATCTACTCCGAGTACAACCAGGAGTACTTCCTCGATCCCGTTCCCCCTTTGTTGTAACTTTTTCCCCCTTTTTGTAAGGCCGAGGAGTCCGTAGGTACCTTTTGAATGAATAAAATTTTTCTCCTTGCAATGTTCTAGTGTTTCCCTTTTATTGTTGAAAAAGAAAGAACTCAAGAGATATTTACATCGTTTTGGTTAAGTAAGAAACATATATGCGCAAATATTCTTTTCATAGGTACAGTTTGAGCTTCTCAGCATTGTAAGGTCGTGGAAATTGGCGATCGTCCGTGTCTTGTAGTCAGTAGCTCCGCCGGGCAGGACCTCGGAGACGAGGAAAGGACCGTCCTACTTCGGGGAAAACTTATGCAGCTTTCCCTGATCGACGAAATCGTTCCGCTTTAGGACTAGGTCTCCGGTCTTGAAGAAGCGATGATTGACTCGCGCATTGTAGTAGCGGGCGGTTTGCTGCTGATAGGCGACAACTCTTATCTGAGCCCGGTCTCGTTTCTCTAACAAGATGTCCAAGTTGGTTCGTAGCGCCGAGGTGTTTGCTTCATCATCGAAGTGTTCGACCCGGTGACTGGGTAGCCTGATCTCCGCTAGGACCATTGCCTCGGTTCCGTAGCAGAGGCTAAAAGAGGTTTCCATGGTGGGGGTCTTATTTGACGTGCGCAGGGCCCATAGGACCCGGGGCAATTCCTCGACCCAACTGCCTTGGCGTCCTTCTAGGCATGCCCGGAGACCTCGGAGGACGTCCCGATTAGCAACTTCGGCTTGCCCGTTGGATTGGGGATGTGCGACAGTGGCAAACTTCATGAGGATATGATATTCATTGCAGAATTCCTTCACTTTTTTGTTTTTGAAGTTCGTCCCGTGGTCGGTGATGATACACCTCGGGATGCCGAACCGGAGTATCATGTTGTTCTGCAGGAACTTGATAGTTGTGGTGGCATCCAGTTTTCTGATGGGGATGGCCTCGATCCACTTCGTGAAGTAATCCACTGCGATGAGGACGTACTTGCACCCGCCTGTACCGGTAGGGAACTGGCCTATCATGTCCATCCCCCACTGGGTAAACAGCTACGGGAAGGTTAGGGCGGTTAGCTCGGTAGCTGGAAGGCGAGGTACGCTTCCGTGGAGTTGGAAATTTTTGCATCTCCTGACGAGCTTCTGGGCATCTTGGTGATTAGTTGGCCAGTAGTATCCCTGGAGCAATGCCTTCTGGATTAAGGTGCGGGCCCCTTGGTGTGCGCCGCCGATCCCTTCGTGGATCTCACGAAGGACGTAGTCGACTTCGTGGGGGTTGACCCACTGGAGCAGGGGCTGAGTGAAGGACTTTTTGTAGAGGTTCCCATTGCTCCAGACGAAGTGACAGGCTTTGGCTCGGAGACGGCGGGCTTCTCCCCGATCTTCTGGGAGCGTACCTTCCCTCAGGAATTCCACGAGGGGCTTCCTCCAATCCCGGTCTTCTTCCTGGGCTGTGTACACATGAAGTACTGTTGCCTCGTCTTCCACGCTGATCTCGAAGAGGATAGATCGCTTGTTGTTAGCCGAGTAGGATGAAGCCAGCTTACTCAAGGCCTCGGCTTGGGTGTTGAGCTGTCTGGGGATTTGCTCTACCTGGACTTCGTCGAAGTTCTTTCGAAGTCTTCTTACCTCGGCCAGATACTTCACCAGTAGAGGTTCCTGAGCTTCGAAATGGCCGGTCACTTGGCCAACGACTAGGGCTGAGTCGCTGCGGATCCGAATTGTTTTCAGCCCCAGCCCGGAGGCTATGCGCAGTCCGGCCAGCAGGGCCTCGTATTCCGCCGCTTTATTTGAGGCCTTGAATCCGAGTTTCAGAGAATACTCTATTTATGCCTCATTCGAGCCCCGAATGACGAGGTCTGCACCACAGCCTTCCTCGGTCGAGGACCCGTCAACGTAAAGGATCCAATTAGGGACTGAGTCGGGCTTCCTCTCGATCGAGGGTTGAGCTGCAGGGGTCGGCGTGGGCTCCGGATCCTTGCTAGGGATGGTGCACTCGACGATAAAATCGACCAGGGCCTGTGCTTTGATGGCCTGTCTCGGGCGGTATTTTATGTCGAACTGGGACAACTCCCACCTCCACTTCTCTAAGCGGCCATAGGACTTGGGTGAGGTGAGGATAGACCCCAAAGGGCACTCGGTAAGAACGAGGATGGTGTGCTCCTGGAAGTAGTGCCGTAACTTCCTTGAGGCCACAATGAGTGCTAAGACGATCTTCTCTATGGCTGGATATCTCGTTTCTGCGTCCTTGAAGACGTGGCTCACATAGTATACCGGCTTCTGGACTCCGTCGACCTTTCGAACGAGCACTGAGCCCGCTGCTTGGTCGGATACCGCCAGATACAACGATAGCTCGTCTCCTTCAACTGGTCGGGTGAGCAGCAGCGGCGTCGCAAGGTGCCTCTTTAATTGATCAAAGGCGATCTGGCATTCCTCCGACCACTCGAACCTCGGGATCTTCCTTAGAGCCTTGAAGAACGGGAGGCACTTCTCCCCAGACCTCGACATGAAACGGCTCAGAGCGGCTACCCGCCCCGTCAGTCGCATGATTTCGACGTTAGTCTTGGGCGTGGCCATGTTGAGGATAGCGTCGATTTTCTCTGGGTTAGCTTCGATTCCACGGTGGGTGACCATGAAACCGAGGAACTTTCTCCCGGTGACCCCGAATGCGCACTTGGCGGGGTTCAGTTTCATCTTGAACTTGCAAAGTACTTCGAAGGCCTCGCCCAGATCCTTGGCGTGGTCGACTGACGAGACCGATTTGACGAGCATATCGTCGACGCAAACTTCCATGTTCCTGCCGATCTGCGTCTTGAACATGCAATTGACCAATCATTGGTATGTAGCTCCGGCGTTTTTGAGGCCGAAGGGCATCACCTTGTAGCAGTATACCCCCCGGTCCCTTGTGTATGCGGTGGGATCCTCGTTTGCTGGATTCATATGGATCTGATTGAAGCTGGAAAAAGTATCCATGAAGCTAAGTAGCTCGTGGCCTGCCGAGCTGTCGACGAGCTGATCTATCCGAGGGAGGGGATAGTTGTCTTTCGGGCAGGCCTTTTTGAGGCCGATGAAGTCGACACACATGTGCCACTTCCCGCTCGACTTTTTGACCAGGACTACGTTCGCCAGCCATTCCGAGTAGGGCACGTTGCGAATGAAGTTGGCGGCGAGGAGCCGATCTACTTCGTCCTCGATAGCCTTCTGTTTGACCGGGGCGAAACTTCGCTTTTTCTGCCTGACGGGTCGGGCCGTAGGATCTACCCCGAGCTTGTGAGATATGATTTTGGGCTCGATTCCAGGCATGTCAGCAGGCGCCCAGGCGAACACGTCAGAGTTGTTTCTGAGGAAATGAACGAGGTCGTCTCGCTGAGTTCCTGTCAGAAGCAACTCGATCTGAAAGATTCATTCGTCGTCCCCTTCTATGAGGGGGACCTCTGTCAGTGGCTCCACCGGGGTCCCTCGGACCTCTTTTTGCTCGTCTCGAGTGTCCAGAGAACCTCTGATGTCTCCCTTGCCCTCAACATCGTTGATTGGCCGCTCAGACGAAGATGTTGCGGTGAAGCAAACCTTTGCAGTCCGCTGGTCTCCGTAGGCCCGACCTATCCCACCTTGGTCGAGCGGGAATTTCATAGCCAAGTGGAAGGTCGATTGTCACGTCCTGCTTCCTAGAGTGCGCTAAGATCGGCACGTGACAGAGCCAACCATGCTACTTGTGGCTAGGAAACACCCCTCCACAGTCACATTACGGCTGTCTAGAGATATCAAGAACAGTAAAGTAAAATAAACTATCTAGTACATGTCCATATGTCAGAACAAACGAGTCAAGAAATAATATGCGGAAGCAATAAATCCAAGTAACAATAACAATCTGGAAGGTACGTCCCAAATACGGGATCACATCAGGAATGAAAATGCTGAAAGAAAACTAAACTAAAATACTAACAGGTCCTCACAGCTCGACCTGTTGACTGAAGTACTCCTGAACGGCTTGTGACAGAGATAGAGGATCTGGGCCATGCAAAACCCAGACGTCAGTGCGTCATAATATCAACAATAATATAATCAGGAGGTAACAAGGTATGCAGGCATGAGTATAAACAGTAACATGAATATAACCAGTCAACATGGAGATAGAACAGTGAAGTGTAAAAGTATATGTGAAGTGCAGCGATAAAACTAAACTGTGCTACTGGGTTATCTATTCTAAAGTTATTCGAAATAAATTAATGTAATTCTCATCGTAACCCATCGGTTTATACCCCGTTCATTCCCCACGGGACCACGGTAACAAGATATGATAGACTGTGAGTCTGTGTCCCGTTCATTCCCCACGGGACCACGGTAACATGATATAATAGCCCTTTGAGTTACGTTCAGTTACATTCTTGATTTACCCATACCCCCAAGTTATGTGTTCAAGTCAGGCATTGATAAATCTGAGACTAATGCCAACACAGGATCAAGCAGGAACATGTTTGTCTATACAGACAACAGGATATGTCCATCGGGACAACTTGTCAGGATTATCGGCATTAGAAACATGATCATGTATCAAGTCAAGCAGTGGTATATCAGGTCATGTCAGGTAGTGTACATGTATCAAGTGGATGCTCATAATAAAACTGTAACAGGTACGGGTGCACCAATAAAAGTATGGATGCACAAATATTTATCAGGGGTTACATCATGACTATGTAGGATGCACAAGATTAAGTATGGAGTACTAATGTAACAGTAAAATGAAATAATGTGACATGGTATGCGAATAGATATAGAATTAATGGTATGAATGCACAAATATCGATTAGGGTTACATTTACAGTTCCAATACTATGTAGGATGCACATTATCAAATATAGGGTGTCAATATAACAATAATATGTAATAATGGGATCTGTAGATGCAGCTATATGTATATTAAATGATATGGATGCAAACGGGTATCCGAAAACGGTAAAACTTTAGTATGGATGTATAATGTGATAAACAGGTAACATTTTACTCATATGGATGCATAATATTATAACTAGCATGTAGCAAGATGAATTAGCATGCGACTAGATATGTAAATAATAATATGGATGCACACGGACGTCGTATAATAGTAAAATGGTAATGTGGGATGTACAACTAAACAATATGAAATGTTATTATTCACATGGATGTAAAATATAGTAGTATAGCATATAGCAAGATAAACTTGCCTCGATAGATCACAATACAGATACGTACGGCAAGTCTAACGTCGGTAAATCATCTCAACGCATACATGGCAAGCGGGACGGGTCCAGGCAAGGCAAGAGGGTAATCACGCAAGCAAGGTACGTTCACTGGATCGTCTGGATCGGTAGCGGCGATGCGACTCCGGCGATCGCTGGAAAAACAAGATTTCAAGAAAAAGAGAAAGAAAAAGAAAAAGAAGAAGAGGAAGAAGAAGAAAGAGAAGAGGGGTTGGCTCACTGGGATTTCTGTGCAGGGAACAAAAGAGAGGTGAGGGCGACGATGGGATCAACGGAGCTCCGGCGAGGGTGCAGGGTGCTCAGGGGAGGGGTTGCGGGTGTGAAAGAGTGTGCAGGGTTTTAATAGAGAAGAGAAGAAACGAAAGAGGAGAAGAGGTGGTGAACGTGATGATGAGATGAGGGTCGTCGACGGTGGAGATCGGCGATGTGAGGAGCTAGGGTTTGGGTGTGCAGGGTTTCTTGAGTGAGGGCTCTAGGAAAGAAGGTGGTCGAGGAGTGCAGGGAGGAGGAGAGGGGAGAGGAGAGAGGTGATGGAGATGAGAAGGAGATGATGACGAGGTTGGGAGTTTGAGGAGGCGGCTAGGGTTAGGGTTAAGTTTTGGCAGTGGGTTCACGTGGAGGCTCGGGGATGTTAAATAGAGAAGAGAGAAAGGAGGGAAGGGAGGCGAGCGTAAGGAGAGGGGCGGTGACCAGAGTCGAGAAGCGAGCAGTGTTCGCAAGAGGGGAAAGAGAGAGGCGTTCGAGAGGAGAGAGAAAGGGAGAGAGAGAGAGAGTGAGTGGGGAAAGAGAGAGAGAGTGCTGCGGGGGAGAGAAAGATAGAGAGGCAAAGAGAAAAGAGAGAGAGAGAGAGAGAGAGGGAGCGATAGGAGAGAGGAGAGAGAGTGTCAGTGAGATAGAGAGTTTGTTAGTGCTGTTAAAAGTTAAGATTAAAATTGAAAAAGATATATTTAGTTAATTAAATTTAAACTGTGATAATTTTAATAAAAATATTATATTAATAAAATTTGATTTTCTGGTAAATACAAACTTAGTCCAAAACACGCCCGGGTCGGGTCTAAAAATTCAGTTTCAAAATATGAAAAATATACATGTCGACCAAAATTAAAATTGGATATCCGGGTAACGAAAATACATACCCCCAAGAACGGATGCACGTACGTGCGCGTAGCCATCCAAACAAGTCTGTTTCACTGAACGGGACGAGAACAAAATGCGCGGATGCTACCACATGGTCAGGGGTATCATGCAGGCCATGCAATGTATTTTTGAAATATTTTATGTGACTTTAAATGTTATATAAAAATGCAGATGCCTGATATAATGCGAGTATGCATGTATAAATTAAAATGAAAGTGCACGAGTCTACGTAACAAGTCAGGATAGATCATAAACATGAATCAAGATAAGTTTCAAGCAAGCGAGTCGGTTCGGATGCAAATACAGATGTCAAATATACTATTCGCACCCAAAACACAGTAAATCAGGAAAAATACCATAAATAAAGAAATATGTGAACTAGAACTGGTATAAATGAACTAGGGTGTTACATTATACCCAACTACAAAAAGAATTTCGTCCTCGAAATTCCCAAAACAAGAAAAGATAAACAATCATGAAACCACAGAAATAGGTGTTGAAACTTCTGTCGAATATCGTCTTCTCGTTCCCAACTCGATTCTCCGTGCGAGTGATTCCCCCATGAAACAAGTATGAGAGGGATAATTTTGTTCTTGAGAACCTTTTCTCTTCGATCGATGATTTATATGGGATTTTACGATCAAAAATATATGTTACCACAATCAAGAACGGCGTCGCTTGGTAGCTAACCGGTGAATACGGGTTGGTCCACAGGGATGGTGTTAATTTCCTAAATGTTCTTACGAGCTAATTCCAAACGGTGTTGGATCTTTTATCACAAAAACTAATTTGAGTTATACTAGGATTAGGAAACTTGCTAGGATTAGGTTTAGGTAAAGTTTGGTAAAATAAAGATTTCTACCTCTTTCAATACCCTAAATTAGATATATTTTTAGGAGTCATGGTAATTATTAATAAAGGGGATTAGGATGATCGGGAAGAAACTATGTTTCTTCCTCTAGATCCTTGTCCGTCCTTTCTTAATCCTTACCCTAACCTCCATGGAAAACATTCATATCCGGTCTATTATACTACGGTATCACTGTTACCTCGTGGGTAGGATGCCGTAGGGAGCGGAATATGAAATTATGCATGGAGTCCTAATTATTCATAAGTGATTGGGCAAAGAAAGGGGTGAGAGATCTTCATCTCTCAAACCCTTCACTATTCCTAACCCTAACAAGCGAGGAAACTACTCGCTCTTGAGAGATCTACGAAAGACATAATTTTTATGAGTTTTGATTTAAGAGATTAATGATCTACTGCAGATTAATAAAAATTCTATTCTAGATTAAACTAAGGCAAATAAGAATTTATCTATCTAGGGCAGAAAATAAATCTAAGAACTAGGGCAGAAAATAAACCTACTTATAAATTGATGCTCTCCAAACTTCAAAAAAATTCTGAATTTTTATTGATGAAAAGAGGGATGTCCCAATACAAGAATTTGGGTCTCTATTTATAGGACATAGAAAACTCTAGGTTTACAATTACCGCATGTCTGCATTTATAAAAATACCCCTAGAAAGACTAGTCAGCGCCGCCTCAGAATATGGTAAAAAAATTCTCCTCTACGTGCTCAACACGGCCGCGGAACCGCGGCCGCAGCCATGGTTTGGCCGCGGTTCCACGTCCAAAAGAGAAGCTTGTGCTTTGCAATTTCTTCTGCTGGCTTTGGTTGACTTGTACTTCCTGTTTCTGCAGTTGGTTCTTCAGAATATTCTCTCGTTCTCTTCCAGATCTTCACAGTGAACAATTGCAGTGAACTTTTACCGTTGCTTCGTGACGAAATCTTGGACCTTGCGCTGCCTTGTACTTTGTGAACCGATCTTCGTGTAGGCTTGATCAAGATTCCTTCTATTTTTTGGTTGTAGTCTCACTTTTGCATCATCTTTTATCTTTTTCACTGTTTTTGCTCCGAGAACCTGTAACCTGTACTATGTAGCAGACATGGGTCAAAAGCACCTGTTTATTTGTAAAATGCATAAGAATGTGGAATATAATAATGCAATATTATGATATGAACAAATATCCCCAAACTTATCTTTTGCTCGTCCTCGAGCAAACCTAGTTTTATTCTCAACAAAAACCTAACCTCACTTTCGCAGGGAAACGCGATTGCACTGAGCTCGTGCAACAAGCCGTTAAACCTCTAGGTGTCCCTAGTAGGAGGAGTGTTGTCTTCTGAGGGTTTTCAGCGGATACTACCCACAAAATCCTATCAATTAGGCCCATTGACTTTTATTCTCCAATTAGGTTTTCTAACAAGAAATTCTATTATCGTCGACTCGTAAATTATCCACCCATATTCTTCACGCTTCCTTATCATTTAACTTAAGATTATATATGTTCTGCAGACCTATTTAGCTTTTGGCATCTCTTAAGTTTTCCTTCTAGGGTTCTATCTCAATTTAGGAATTTTTATCATCTTTATTAAAGATATAAATCCTATTCTTCATTCCTATCTCTTATCTAAATCCCAATCACATACCCCTACGTGTGTGTAAATATCACCCATACACTTGGAAATTTAAATCAAACAATCATACTCTTGTTCGTTGTCCAAAGCACTTCTTAATTGGTGAATTTTTAAATGAATTTTGCTTACACATCCTTCATGCGACCGTTAATACTTCTTGAGGTACCAACAACCGATTACAAGATGTGTTTGCACATTAAAACGTAATTCCTAATCTTGCAACACCTAAGGCTTTAGCAGTGACTCCCAAACCAGTTGGTCTAAGGCACTAGGTGATGAAGCACCCTCGCTAAATATTTTTCTATTTTTGCAGCCTTAAGTAATCACAAAAATCAGTGTTCATTTTTTTATTATCTCTTTATTCACACTTGAATTTTTTTATTTTATTTTGTACTAAGGACTTTAGACAAGAGCATTTCAAGGTCTCTTCTACTATTCCAAGTTTCAAGGTTCGTGTTCGTGCTCGTGCAAGTTGTAGGGTATACATTTTCAGAATTTAGACTTAAGATATGAATTATTTTTTAAACTTATACTTTAATAAAGATATCAATACTTTTCCCTTGTTTTAACTTAGCCCAAGAAGTGAACTCAAAATTTGCCTATTTCTAAGTAAACTACAAAGACATATACTTTCTACCGTTAAATTTTAAGAAAGGTTATTTTTAGGGTTTTTAATTCACTAAGTCTAAGATCTAGTTGTTCCTAACTAGTCAACCTTTTTGTCAAACTCAAGTCAATTATGGCCAAAATTGAATACATTTATTTTTATAATTTTTAAAATTTTCAAATTTTTATGGGTTTTAAAATAAGTATGCAAATGCAAGAATATACATATGAATGCAAAGGAAGAAGGCTTACCGAGTATACCCCCAAACTTAAACTTGACAGTGTCCTCACTGTCATGTTACACCAAGAGGGTTGAAATGTCAGCACTCCCCTGTTTATTTATTTATAATTTTTTTTATGATTAAAAGAAAAACAAAATATATATACAACAAGGTCCCCCCAAACTTAAGTGAAACAGTGTTTCCACTGTTTAAGCGTTAAAGTTCAGAGTTAGGGAGGAGAAAAATATATAAGGCCTTACACAGACCAAAAGTTAACACCAACCATTCAAAAATTCTATCGTGATAATGGTGGGGTTAGTGAAAGAGTGGAGTGTAAAGAAAAGAAATGAGAAGCACACGAGACTGTGTGGAGATAGAAAATGTATACAGTCTCGGTGGAGGAGAATGGTGGAGGGAAAAATGAAATGGTAGTGGTTCTACTTCTTCGAGTGGAGGTTGATTAATCACAAAATTCGTATCGTTTAAGAATGCGAGTTCGTCGGCGAAAATATCTTCGAAACTTTTATCGAAGGTCCAATTGAAAATTATCGAACTCAAAATATCGGATTGTGATTCATCAACACTCGGTATCATTAAATGAAGATTAGAAGAACCAAAGAAAGTGGGAATACGAACTTGGGGGTGGGGATGGAGTGTATAAATTAGCACAATTTGTAATGACGGATGTGTAAAAAGCGATTGTGCTAATCTATCAACCCGCGGAAAAATGAGATTAAATCCCTCAAGATTCATGAGCAAACATGGGTACGTCGAACTTGGTATTGGAGATGAAAGTGTAACGGTCTCTTGCAAGGTCGGAACGAGGACAGAGGGAAGTGAGTGAGGAAGGGTATCAGTTAAAGATTCAGGAGGGTGTACACAATCAGTGGAAGGGACATGATGAATTGGGAAATCCGACTCATCAAATAAAACTGGTTCATCCTCAATATTCTCCTAAAAATTTAGCCTATCCATGCCATTATCATCAAAATCAGGACGCATATGAAGTTCGGGAGAAACATTTAATGACTCGGGATGATGAATTGGACATAAAATTTCAATCAAATCTACGGGTTCATCATCCAAAATATTCCCGGCGTCTATATTCTCAATCAAGTGAAAATCAATTTTTTCTGACACCTCATCAAAAGCATGGATATTTATCAATTTAGGTTCTAGAGTGGAGGTGTAAAGTTCAAAAGGATTAGGTGTGGTTTCACTCGAAAGGGAATCTTCATAATCTGGCAAATCAAGCACTACAAAGTCACACAATTCGTTAAATGTTTTATTTTCAACTTGTGAATCATTTGGGACAATCGATGGAAAACTGGAGTTGTGGGCTTCAATTGGGTATGAGTAGGTGTGATTTGGAAATGTGTAAAACTCACTCGCTCCTCTCAAATTCTCACTCTGTCCAACCGCCTCCTCATACATTGAAAAATTTGGAGCTAGTTCGAAACTAGCTACCGGTTCACTAGGTTGCATAAGGGCGGCCATGGACGCATCCACATTCCTCATCATTTTGTTTGTTGCTAAAATATAAGCTTCCAACGACTGTTCCAAACTAGACATGGGTTGTGAAGGGGTTTCGGTAAAAGATTCGAAATTGTTTGGACACGTGAAACTCCCAAATGGCTGTGTATAAGTAATGTCTAGTGAAGGTGGGAAAGTCGGGTAGGATTGGTAGGAATTAGATGGTTGGACAGGAGTAGGATCAACATTTGTATAAAAAGGTGAATGGACTTGTTGATCCCTAGAACTGGATGTGTGTAGAGGAGTGAAAGATCGGCTACGAGATTGTGCAATATGCTCAGCAATAGACATCGATTTAGGAGTTACAAGAGAACTCGAAAAAGTGGTGTCAACGTACGAAGGTGGTGAATGTTGACATGGTTGATACAAAGTGGATTGCAAAGTCGAACTGTTTCTCCTAGACGCTTCTATTTGATCTTTCAAAGAAATTTTGGGCATGGAGAGATTGTCCTTAAATCGACCGAAACAATTGACGTACGAGGCAAAATTAAGTTCAGGATACCAAATTTCGGCAAGAGATTTATGAGGTGGGGTACCCATGATGTAAGAAGGAGAAGGTTGGGGTGCACGGATTTCTTAGCGACAAAAGTTGCAAGTCTTTTATAAAAATTTCCCTTTTTTTTATTTGTAACTTTTTGCAAAAAATATTTTCGATAAAGGACTTAAACACACTGTCAATCAACTAAAAATGCACAATCAGGCCTAGATCTAGGGTCACCTAGGTCAGCTAGACAGCTCCTAACTGTTCCAAAGGGGCTAGAAATAGGACCTCAAACCACCTCTTCACCGCCAATTGCGGGCAGGTAAGTGCCAGGTGAGTGGGAGGCTCCCCACTACAAGTAGTGGTCCTAATTAAGTAAACACCTGCCTTAGACACACTTGCCTAGACACCGCAAAGTCAGGTTAGGATCAACAGCCGATGCCTACAACTAGTCCTTTGTCCTATTGAGCGCGACGTCCTTAGGGTTGAGTCTAGTAATTTTTAATTAAAATCGGTCAATGCAAGATGCCTTTTGTGATTTCTTGGGTCCTGGGAAGGGGGATGAAATCCCCACCCAATCTGAATTGGTCTCAAGCCCCTTAAAGTTCGATTAAAATATGCAAAGCAGTAAATCACTTGCAATCAATTTTCTTTTAAGCACGGCGCAAAGAATCCTGCAGAAAATCAATTATTGGAAGGGGGAAGATTTTTTAGCGTAAAGAATCCTGCAGAAGATTTGACAAAAGATATATGGGGATTTGCAGAAGAGAGAAAGAGGAAACAAACAGAGTAAATTTCGCGCGCTGACGACACAGGGGAACCGCGGATCCGCGGTCTGAGGCAGGTTGCGGTGGCGGAAGGGCGGCGCGGTGGAGGGTTCAGGTCTCTGGAAAAATTCTGCTGTTCTGGTTTTGAAGTCCCCTTCTGTTCTGATCTCCCGTTTTCTGTTTCGCACTCTGTATTTTTTCAGATCCGTTAATCCTGCAAAGATTCACAAAAATACCCTTCAAAAAAATAAAAGATGATAAATTTTTATATTTTTTTTTGATTTTTCAGTTTTTATGATTTTTTTTTGATTTTAGATTAACCCGAAATTGCAAAAAGAAAATAGCACGCTGATTGATCTCAAAAATATCTAGTAACTGCAATCAAGAACGGCGTCGCTTGGTCGCTAGCCGGTGAGTAAGGGTCGGTCCACAGTGATGTTGTGAATTTCCTAGTCGCTCTTACGAGTTAATTCCAAACGGTGTGAATGGATCAATTAAATCTAAAAACTAAATTAATCTAGATCTAAATCTTGCTAGGGTTAGGTTTAGGTTAAGTTTGGAAAGTCAATAAATCTCACCGCTTTTTATAGCCATATTAAGATCTTATTAGGAGTTATGGTAATTATTAATAAAGGGGATTAGAACCATTTGGAAAGATGTTTCTTCCTCTAGGTTCTTGTCCTTCCTTTATCAATCCTTACCCTAACCTCCATGGAAAACAATCACAACCGGACCTTTATACTACGGTATCACCGCTACCTCGAGGGATAGGGTGCCGTAGGGAGCGGTATGTACATGTATGCATAGAGTCCTATTAATTATATATGATGGGCAAGAAAGGGGTGAGAGATCTTCATCTCTCAAACCTTCCCCAAATCTAACCCTAACAAGCGAGGAGACTATTCGCTCATTAGGGAATTTAAGAACAGATCTAACTATTTATCTAGGGCAAGGAATTAAAGATCTAACTAGGGTAAGGAATAGAAATTACCTAGGGCAGATAAGAAATTTAACCTAGGGCAGAAAAATAAATTAAGAACTTACAAATTGATGCTCTCCAAAAGAATTCTGAATTTTATTAATGAAAGGAGGCATAGGGAGGCATAACCTAATACAAGCAATTGGGCTTCTATTTATAGGATATAGAAACCCTAGGTTACAATTGATTCGCACGTCTGCATTTACCAAAATACCCATAGGAAGACCTAGTCAGAGTAGACTCCAAGCTTTGGTAAAATTTTATGTCTCTGACTGCTTAACCTTGCCGCGGAACCGCGGCCCGAGGCCTGGTTTGGCCGCGGTTCCGCGGCCAAAAGGAAGTATTGGGCCTTGAAATTTCCTGTGTTGGCTCTGCTGTTTTTGGGCTTCCTTATTCTTTGGTTCTTTTATTAAAATAGCTTATATGTTTCTTCCAGATCTCCAATGAACAATTGCGGTGGACTTTTAACCGTTCGCTTTGTAATCTTGGACCCTGCATTGCCTTGTACTTTATGAACTTTATCTTTGATGTAGGCTTGATCAAGATCTTTCTATTTGTTGGTTGTAGTTCCACTTTTGCATTGTCTTTGTACCTTTTTCACTGTTTCAAATCCAAGAATCTGTAACCTGTAATATGTAGCAGACATGCGTCAAAAGCACCTGTTTATTTATAAAACGAATAAGAATGGGGAATATAATAATACAATATTATGGTATGAACAAATACCCCCAAACTTATCTTTTGCTCGTCCTCGAGCAAACTTAGTTTTATTCTCGACAAAAACCTAACCGCACTTTCGCAGGGAAACGCGATTGCACTGAGCTCGTGCAACAAGCCGTTAAATCTCTAGGTGTCCCTAGTAGTAGGAGTGTTGTCTCCTGAGAGTTTTCAGCGGATACTACCCACAAAATCCTATCAATTTGGCTTTTTCGACTTTTGTTTTCCAATTAGGTTTTCTAACAAGGAATTCTATTATCGTCGACTCATAAATTATCCACCCGTATTTTTCACGCTTCCTTATCATTTAACTTAAAATTATATATGTTCTGTAGACTTACTTAGCTTTTGGTATTTCTTAAGTTTTTCCTTCTAGGGTTCCATCTCCACTTAGGAATTTTTATCAACTCTACTAAACTTACAAGTTCTATTCTTCATTCCTCTCTCTCATCTAAACTCCAATCACATATCCCTACGTGTGTGTATAAGTCACCCCTACAATTGGAAATTCAAATCAAGCAATCATACTCTTGTCCGTTGTCCAAATCACTTCTTAATTGGTGAATTTTTAAATGAATTTTGCTTACACATGCTTCATGCGACCGTTAATGCTTCTTGAGGTACCAACAACCGATTACAAGATGTGTTTGCACATTAAAGCGTAATTCCTAGTCTTGCAACACCCAAGGCTTTAGCAGTGACTCCCAAACCAGTTGGTCTAAGGCACTAGGTGATGAAGCACCCTCGCTAAATATTTTTCTATTTTTTTAGCCTTAAGTAATCACAAAATCCAGTGTTCATTTTTTTCTTTATTCACACTTGTATTTTTTTTCCCCATCATACTAAGGACTTTAGACAAGAGCATTTCAAGGTCTCTTCTACTATTCCAAGTTTCAAGGTGTGTGATTGTGCAAATTGTAGGGTATACATTTTCAGAATCTAGACTTAAGCTAGGAACTATTTTTGAAACTTATACTCTAATAAGAACATCAATACTTTTCCTCTGTTTTGACTTAGCCTAAGAAGTGAACTCAAAATTTGCCTATTTCTAAATAAACTACAAAGACACATATTTTCTACCGTTAAACTTTAAGGAAGGTTATTTTTAGGGTTTTTAATTTACTAAGTCTAAGATCTAGTTGTTCCTAGCCAGTTAACCTATTTGTCAAACTCAAGTCAAATACGGCCAAAATTGAATACATTAATTTTTATAATTTTCAATTTTTTTGGGTTTTAAAATAAGTATGCAAATGCAAAATGTACATATGAATGCGAAGGAAGAAAACGTACCGAGCACACCCCCAAACTTAAACTCGACAGTGTCCTCACCGTCATGCTACACCACGAAGGTCAAAATGTCGGCACTCCCCTGTTTATTTATTTATAATAATTTTATTTTTTTTATTGTTAAGAGAAAAACAAAAATATATATACAGAAAGGTTCCCCCAAAACTAAACAAGGCCTTACACAGACCAAGAGTTAGCACCAACCATTCAAAAATTCTATCATGGTAATGGTAGAGTTGGTGAAAGAATGGAGTGGAAAGAAATGAAATGAGAAGCACACGAGACCGTGTGGAGATAGAAACGGTATACGGTCTCGGTGGAGGAGAAGAATGGCGGAAGAGAGAAAGAAGTGTAGTACGAACTTGAGGGTGTAAATCGAGTGAATAAATTAGCACAATTTGGGATGACCGATGTGTTAAAAGTGATTGTGCTAATCTATCAACTCGTCGAGAAATGGGGTCAAATCCCTCAAGATTCGGAAGAAAACATGGGTCCGTCGAACTTGGTATTGGAGATGAAAGCGTAACGGTCTCTTGTAAGGTCGGAACGATAGGAAGGACGAAAGGGAGTGAATTAGGGATAGTCTCATTCTCACCGTAGTAAACTGTCTCGAACTGGAAAGATTCCATCAATGGTTCGAAACGACTGTAAGCAACCGAGTATGATGGATTAACTAACTCATCTGAAAATTCAAATGACTCAAACTCGGGCGGTGAGTCTGTAACATCGTCCGAAAAAGTGAAACACTCGTAAGTGTTATCGGCTGGGAGAACTGTGTCAGATTCAAAGGGAAATTTTTCAAGCTCACAGCCTTCAAGCGTGATCTTTTGCGTGGTCGGAACGATGGAAAGGAGGGAGGGTGATATAACAGTTAAAGGTTCAGGAGGATGAGTTGGAAAATCCGACACATCAAACAAAAATGGTTCAACCTCAATATTATCCTCAATACTCTCCTCAATACTATCCTCATAATTCTCCACAATATTTATCTCATCCATGCCATTATCATCAAAATCAAGACGCATATGAAGTTCGGGAGAAACAATTAATGACTCGGGATTATGAATTGGACATAAAATTTCAATCAAATCGACAGGTTCATCATCTAAAATATTCCCGGCGTCTAGATCCCCAATCAAGTGAAAATCAATTTTTTCTGACACCTCATCAAAAGCATGGATATTTATTGATTTAGGTTCTAGATTGGAGGTGTAAACATCGAAAGGATTAAGTGTGGTTTCACTTGAAAAGGGTTCTTCACAATCTGGCAAATTAAGCACTACAAAATCACACAACTCGTTTTTATTTTCAACTTGTGAATCATTTGGGACAATCGATGGAAAACCGGAGTTGTGGGTTTCAATGGGGTATCGGTAGGTTTGATTTGGAAAGGTGTAAAACTCACTCTCTCTTATCAAATTCTCACTCTGTCCAACCGCCTCCTCATACATTGAAAAATTTGAAACTAGTGGGAAACTAGCTACAGGTTCACTAGGTTGTAGAAGGGCGGAGATGGATGCATCCACATTCCTCGTCATTTTGTTCGTTGCTAAGATATAAACCTCCAACGACTGTTCTAAACTAGACATGGGTTGTGAAGGGGTTTCGGTAAAAGATTCGAAATTGTTTGGATAAGTGAAACTCCCAAATGGCTGTGTAGAAGCAGTGTCTAGTAGGACTGGTAGGAAGTGGATGGTTGGACAGACGTAGGATCAATATGTGGATAAAAAGGTGAATGGACTTGTTGATCCCTAGAACTGGATGTGCGGAGAGGGGTGAAAGATCGGCTACGAGACTGAGCAATGTGCTCAGCAATAGACATCGGCTTAGGAGTTACAACAGGACTCGAAAAAGTGGTGTCAACGTACGAAGGTGGTAAAGGTGGACATGGTTGACACAAAGTGGGTTGCAACGTCAAACTGTTTCTCCTAGATACTTCTATTTGATCTTTTAAAGAAATTTTGGGCACGGAGGGATCTTCCTTAAATCGACCGAAACAATTAACGTACGAGGCAAAGTTAGGTTCGGGATACCAAAGTTCGGCAAGAGATTTATGATGTAGGGTACCCCTGATAGAAAAAAGAGAAGAGTAAGAAGGTAGGTGGTGCAAGGATTTCTTAGCGGCAAAAATTTGCAAGTTGTTAAAAAAAAATTCCTTTTTCTCTATATTTGGAAATTTTGCAAAAAGATTTTTTTGAAAAGAGACTTTGACACAAATGCGATCAACCACAAATGCACAATCAGGCCTAGATCTAGGGTCACCTAGGTCAGCTAGACAGCTCCTAACTGTTCCAAAGGGCTAGAAATAGGACCTCATACCGTCTCTTCACCGCCAATTGCGGCCAGGTAAGTGCCAGGTAATTGGGAGGCTCCCCGCTACAAGTAGCGGTCCTAATTAAGTAACCACTTGCCTTAGACACACTTGCCTAGACACCGCAAAGTCAGGTTATGATAAATGGTCTATGCCTATAACTAGTCCTCTGTCCTATTGAGCTCGAAGTCCTTAGGGCTGAGTCTAGTATTTTTTTAATTAAGAATGGTCAATGCAAATGCCTTATGTGATTTCTGGGGTCCTGCGAAGGGTGATGAAATCCCCACCCAATCTGAATTGGTCAAAAGCCCCTTAAAATCCGATTAAAGATATGCAAAACAGTAAATCACTTACAATCAAATCTTTTTTATTTTATGTGCGGCGCAAAGAATCTTGCACAAGATTTGTTATTTGGAAGGGAAGATTTTTTTTAAGCGCAAGGAATCCTACAGAAAATTTGACAAAAGATATATGGGGATTGGCAGAAGAGAGAAAAGGGGAGCAAACAGTGCAAAACACGCGCGCTGAAGTGGCAAATGGACCGCGGAACCTCGGCGGGAGCGCGCTTGCGCGGCGGAAGGGTGGCGGATTTGAAGCTTTAGGTCTCTGAAAAAATTGTGCTGCTCTTTTGTTCCAATACCTTTCTGTTCTGATCTATCTTTTTCTGTTTCGCACTCTGGATTTTTCCAGATCCGTCGATCCTGCAAACATTCACAAAAAATACCCTTTCCAAAAAATAACAGATGATATATTTTTATATTTTTTTTTGATTTTTCAGTTTTTTTGATTTTTTTAATTGAGATTAACCCGAAATTGCAAAAAGGAAATAACACGCCATCCCCGGCAACGGCGCCATTTGATTAGTGTAGGATTTTACGATCAAAAATAATTTACCGCAATCAAGAACGACGTCGCTTGGTAGCTAGCCGGTGAATACGGGTCGGTCCACAGGGATGTTGTGAATTTCCTAGTTGCTCTTACGAGTTAATTCCAAACGGTGTGAATGGATCAATTAAATCTAAAAACTAAATTAATCTAGATCTAAGTCTTGCTAGGGTTAGGTTTAGGTTAAGTTTGGAAAGTCAATAAATCACACCGCTTTCTATACCCATATTAAGATCTTATTAGGAGTTATGGTAATTATTAATAAAGGGGATTAGAACCATTTGGAAAGATATTTCTTCCTCTAGGTTCTTGTCCTTCCTTTATCAATCCTTACCCTAACCTTCATGGAAAACAATCACAACCGGGCCTTTATACTACGGTATCACCGCTACCTCGAGGGATAGGGTGCCGTAGGGAGCGGTATCATAGAGTCCTATTAATTATATATGATGGGCAAGAAAAGGGGAATTTAAGAACAGATCTAACTATTTATCTAGGGTAAGGAATTAAAGATCTAACTAGGGCAAGGAATAGAAATTACCTAGTGCAGATAAGAAATTTAACCTAGGGCAGAAAAATAAATTAAGAACTTACAAATTGATGCTCTCCAAAAGAATTCTGAATTTTATCAATGAAAGGAGGCATAGGGAGGCATAACCTAATACAAGCAACTGGGCTTCTATTTATAGGATATAGAAACCCTAGGTTACAATTGATTCGCACGTCTGCATTTACCAAAATACCCATAGGAAGACCTAGTCAGAGTAGACTCCAAGCTTTGGTAAAATTTTATGTCTCTGAATGCTTAACCTTGCCGCGGAACCGTGGCCCGAGGCCTGGTTTGGCCGCGGTTCCGCGGCCAAAAGGAAGTATTGGGCCTTGAAATTTCCTGTGTTGGCTCTGCTGTTTTTGGGCTTCCTTATTCTTTGGTTCTTTTATTAAAATAGCTTCTATGTTTCTTCTAGATCTCCAGTGAACAATTGCGGTGGACTTTTAACCGTTCGCTTTGTAATCTTGGACCTTGCATTGCCTTGTACTTTGTGAACTTTATCTTTGATGTAGGCTTGATCAAGATCTTTCTATTTGTTGGTTGTAGTTCCACTTTTGCATTGTCTTTTTACCTTTTTCACTGTTTCAAATCCAAGAACCTGTAACCTGTAATATATAGCAGACATGCGTCAAAAGCACATGTTTATTTATAAAACGAATAAGAATGGGGAATATAATAATACAATATTATGGTATGAACACACGCCATCCCCGGCAACGGCGCCATTTGATTCGTATGTGGGATTTTACGATCAAAAATATATGTTACCGCAATCAAGAACGGCGTCGCTTGGTAGCTAACCGGTGAATACGGGTCGGTCCACATGGATGGTGTTAATTTCCTAAATATTCTTACGAGCTAATTCCAAAGGGTGTTGGATCTTTTATCACAAAAACTAATTTGAGTTATACTAGGATTAGGAAACTTGCTAGGATTAGGTTTAGGTAAAGTTTGGTAAAATAAAGATTTCCACCTCTTTCAATGCCCTAAATTAGATATATTTTTAGGAGTCATGGTAATTATTAATAAAGAGGATTAGGATGATCGGAAAGAAACTATGTTTCTTCCTCTAGATCCTTGTCCGTCCTTTCTTAATCCTTACCCTAACCTCCATGGAAAACATTCATATCCGGTCTTTTATACTACGGTATCACTGTTACCTCATGGGTAGGGTGCCGTAGGGAGCGAAATATGAAAGTATGCATGGAGTCCTAATTATTCATAAGTGATTGGGCAAAGAAAGGGGTGAGAGATCTTCATCTCTCAAACCCTTCTCTATTCCTAACCCTAACAAGCGAGGAAACTACTTGCTCATTGAGAGATCTATGAAAAACATAATTTTTATGAGTTTTGATTTAAGAGATTAATGATCTACTGCATATTAATAAAAATTCTATTCTAGATTAAAGTAAGGCAAATAAGAATTTATCTATCTAGGGTAGAAAATAAATCTAAGAACTAGGGCAGAAAATAAACTTACTTATAAATTGATGCTCTCCAAACTTCAAAAGAATTCTGAATTTTTATTGATGAAAAGAGGCATGACCTAATACAAGAATTTGGGTATCTATTTATAGGACATAGAAAACCCTAGGTTTACAATTGCCGCATGTCTGCATTTACAAAAATACCCCTAGGAAGACTAGTCAGCGCCGTCTCAGAATATGGTAAAAAAATTCTCCTCTACGTGCTCAACACGGCCGCGGAACCGCGGCCGCAACCATAGTTTGGCCACAGTTCCGCGGCCAAAAGAGAAGCTTGTGCTTTGCAATTTCTTCTGCTGGCTTTGGTTGACTTGTACTTCTTGTTTCTGCAGTTGGTTCTTAAGAATATTCTCTCGTTCTCTTCCAGATCTTCACAGTGAACAATTGCAGTGGACTTTTACCGTTGCTTCGTGACGAAATCTTGGACCTTGCGCTGCCTTGTACTTTGTGAGCCGATCTTCATGTAGGCTTGATCAAGATTCCTTTTATTTGTTGGTTGTAGTCTCACTTTTGCATCATCTTTTATCTTTTTCACTGTTTTTGCTCCGAGAACCTGTAACCTGTACTATGTAGCAGACATGGGTCAAAAGCACCTGTTTATTTGTAAAATGCATAAGAATGGGGAATATAATAATGCAATATTATGATATGAACAATCGACAATCGACATCGGTCGTTCCTCAAAGGTCAAATCCTCCCTTACAGTCAGCTCCAAATGATCTATCACGTGTGTTTCATCTCGAATATACTTACGAAGTTGAGATACTTGAAACGCATCATGAACATTCGCCAAAGATGATGGTAACGCCAATCGATTAGCCACTTCTCCAACACGCTCCATAATCTCGAAAGGCCCTACGAATCGAGGACTAAGCTTGCCTCGACTTCCAAAACGAATCACTCCTCTAGTATGTGATATCTTCAAGAATACCAGATCACCAACAGCGAACTCTAGAGGTCTTCTCGTTGTGTCGGCCCAACTCTTTTTCCGATCTTGTGCTGCCTTCATGTGATTCCGATAGTATTAACTTTCTCTACTGTTTGCACGATCAAATCCGGTCCCAACAATCTTCGTTCTCCAACATCGTCCCAACAAACAGGTGAACGACACTTGCGACCATACAATACTTCGAATGGAGCCATCTGAATAGTCGCCTGAAAACTGTTGTTGTAGGAAAACTCCACCAAGTGTAGATGATCTTCCCACGAACCCTTGAAGTCCAACATGCAAGCTCTCAACATATCTTCAAGAGTTTGGATCATTCTCTCTGACTGGCCATCTGTCTGAGAATGATAAGCTGTGCTAAACTTCAATCGCGTCCCCAAACTTTCCTGTAAACTCTTCCAGAAGTGCGATAAGAATCGGGTGTCACGATCGGACACGATGCTCACAGGTACTCCATGCAATCTTACAATCTCCTGCATGTACCGTTCCACTAACGCTTCCGTTGATTGACCAACTCGAAATGGTATGAAATGAGCTGCCTTGGTCAATCGATACAATAATCACCCAAACTGCATTGTTGCCCTTTAGATTCCGCGGTAAAGCTGTTACGAAATCCATGGTTATATGTTCCCACTTCCATTGAGGAATCGGAAGTGGTTGCAATAAACCTGCTACCCTTTGATGTTCAGCCTTGACTTGCTGACACACCAAGCACTTCGCTACGAAGTGAGCAATCTCCCTTTTCATGCCTTCCCACCAGAAATGCTGTCGTAGATCACGGTACATCTTCGTGCCTCCTGGATGTACGGAATACGCGGAACTGTACGCCTCCTTCATAACTTCTTCACGAATGTCTCTTTTCGGCACACACAAACGGATACCATATTGCAACGAACCATCTTTATGAATCAACAAGTCTGTTCAAAGTCCCGCTTCTACCTGTTCTCAAAACTTCTGCAATCTTGGGTCGTGCGACTGCGCTGCTTTAATATTATCGATCAATGACGACTGTACTTGCAGCTGCATCAACTGTCCCGAAGAACGCGGTAGCACAATCTCCAACTCGAGTCTCCTAAAGTATTCGATAAGCTCCTTCTGTGTAGTCAACATCTGAATTACTGGCAACCGGCTAAGCGCATCCGGCACTACATTAACTTTCCCCGGATGGTGCTTAAGATCGAGATCATAGTCAGCCATCAGCTCCAACCATCTACGCTGCCTCATATTAAGTTCTTTCTGCGTGAACACATACTTTAAGCTTTTGTGATCGGTGAATACTTCGACCCTTTCGCCCAATAAGCAGTGTCTCCAAATCTTCAAAGCGAAAATCACAGCTGCTGGCTCCAAATCATGAGTTGGGTAATTCTTCTCATGGATCTTCAACTGTCTCGATGCGTAAACTATACCGTTCCCATGCTGCATCAAAACACATCCCAAACCTTTCCCAGACGCGTCGCTGTGAATCACCAATCCTCCGGAACCGTCTGGTACGGTCAAAATAGGGGCGGTTATCAATTTCTGCTTCAACGCCTCAAAAGCTGATTCACATCTATCCGTCCATACTAACGGTACTTCCTTTCACGTAAGCTTGGTCAAAAGCTCAGCCAATCGAGCAAAATTCTCCACGAATCTTCTATAATACCCGGCAAGTCCAAGAAAACTTCTGATCTTTGCTACGTTCTTCGGAATCGGCCAATCTTGAACTGCTGCAATCTTCTCGGGATCAACGGCGATTCCATCTCCAGATACGACATGCCCTAAAAACTTCACTTCTTCAATACAAAACTCGCACTTGTTTATCTTTGCATACAATCTTTCTTGCCTCAATGTCTGCAGTGCGATCTTCAAGTGTTCTGCATGCTCTTCAATACTCCTCGAGTAGACCAGAATATCATTGATGAACACAACAATAAACTGGTCCAAGAACGGTGAAAAGATTCGGTTCATCAAGTCCATAAATATCGCCGGTGCATTCGTGACTTCGAATGGCATTACTAAATACTCGTAATGTCCATATCGAGTTCGGAACGCAGTCTTGCAGATATCCTCTTATTTAACTTGGACCTGATGATATCCGGATCGCAAATCCAGTTTTGAGAATACCCTCGCGCCACTAAGTTGCTCGAACAATTCGCCAATGCGAAGGATCGGGTACTTGTTCTTAATAGTCACCCGGTTTAATTCTCGATAATCGATGCACATTCTCCTTGTGCTATCTTTCTTCTTGACTAGAAGAACTAAAGCTCCCTAAAGTGAATTGCTGCTGCGAGTCCAACCCTTCTCAAGCAATTCGATAACCTTCTTCTTGACTTTTTCTAACTCCACTGGTGCCATTGGATAGTACGCCTTTGAGATTGGCGCTGCACCAGGAACAAGATCGATCGCGAACTCCACATCTTGTTTTGGCGGTAAAGCCGAGATGTCCTCGAACACATTTATGAACTCTCGAACTACAGCTAACGCTTTCTCCTTATCAAATTCCATCGACGAAAGAACATTGTTTGTCGACTTAGCCCTAAACTCGACTGGCCTGACAGAACTGCTACCTCCAGCAAAAACAAACTCCGGATGTCCGGGAATCTGGAAAATCACTTTCTTTGCCCTACAATCAATGTGAGCGTGGAAAGTGCCGAGAAAGTCCATTCCCAAGACAACATCATAACTGCCGGTATCAATCACCAAGAAATCTGCAAATAACTTCCGTCCACAAATAACAACAAAACAATCCTTGCATTCACTACTAGATATGATCTTCCCATTCCCAGTGTGTATGTCCCAACAACTAGACAGGGTTGTGCAAGAAATCAAGTGTGCAGCAATAAACTTGGACGACATAAAACAATGGGATGCATCAGAATCGAATAATGCTAATGTGGGAAAATCATGAACAAGTAGGATACCTGAAACAACTTTCTCTGAAGCCTTGGCCTCTTCAGCCGTCAGGGTAAAGGCTCGAGCTTGATTGAGTCCTTGAGTTAGCTGCTTCTGCCCCTGAAATTTTCTCTGCAGCGGCTTCTGAATATCATCCTTCAAACGAAGGTTCGACGGACAAGTATCAATGGTATGATCAGCTGATCCATAAATAAGACAAAGTCCAAGTCTCCTTCGACAATCTCTCCAGAAATGACCCGATCGTTGGTAGTAGTCGTAAAATGCTCTTCTTTTCTGCTCGGGTGCGACGGGCCTCTTCATAGGTACAACACCACGTCTATTCACCGGAATACCTCTGCGTATAGGCGCTCGGTTCGGCGTAAATGCCGGCTTCCGCACCACAACTGCCTGCTACTGTGCATTTCCAGTCTTTACTAATAAGCTCCGCTGTTCTCGGGCTGCTTTTAGAACTTGCGAGAAAGTAGTCAAACCCAGAGATATAATGTGCCTTTGGATGTCCACGTCCAAACTGCGCATAAACCTTCGTGCCCTATCAGCTTCTTTGGCCACCAAAGGTCCAGCGAATCGACTGAGCCGTGTCCACTCAGCTGCATGCGCATCCACGGATCCGCCATTCTGTTTCAAGCTGATAAACTTTTCTTCCATTTTCTCCCGTGCAGTCTGTGGGAAGAACTTCTCCAAGAAACACTGCGAAAAAGTTGCACAACTGATCGGCTTGGGCAAACGGGTCTCTTCCACAAGCCACCATTCACGGGCATAGTCCGCCAATTGGATGCGTACAACATCCACTCTCTTGTCTTCTAGAATCTATGCTACAACGAGCAGATTCTCCGTATCGACTAGCCACCGCTCTGCTGGCAACGATTCCTCCAAACTAGTGAAAACGGACGGACCCAGTCTCCTGAAATCCGCCACGGTACCCACACGCTCTATTGGTTTGGCTGCAACATTGTTTACGGACCGCTGGACGGTCCGCAAACCTTCCTGAAAAGCTTTGGCTTGCCGTTGGTTCAGCTCGGTTTGCCGTTTCTGGTTCTCTAGCATCCCACGAATTACTCCAAGCAAAGCGGCGTCATCGACACGCCTCCGGTACGATCACAGATTCCTATCCACCATGTTCCTGAAACCAAAACACCAAAAGGATTAGTATGATAACCAAGATTCAAATTTGTGATGAATAATGACCATAAATTAAGGATATGAATCAAGACTAGAATTCCAAGTTATTTAAATAGAGTACCACATTGTAACCATACCGCGGTACATAGTTACAATCACATAACTCCACTCAAGTCGCCCAAATCCTAGAGATAAACAACAGGGAACCAAAAGTTCAAGTCGAGATGCAAACTTGTTTGCATATCGTCAAGTCAAGAATCAAGAGAAAGCTATGATTCAAGAATCACGATAACAATGTGGCAGGACATGTTCCTAATTACGGGTTTTCCGATTCGTGTATTGGGTCCAATACCCAACTACAAAAGAATCAAACCCGATTAACCTAAATCTTATGTCTCTGATACCAAACAAACCCTGTCACGCCCCGCTTCCCAGAGTGCGCTAAGATCGGCACGTGACAGAGCCAACCATGCTACCTGTGGCTAGAAAACATCCCTCCACAGTCACATTACGGTTGTCTAGAGATATCAAGAACAGTAAAGTAAAATAAACTATCTAGTACATGTCCATATGCCAGAATAAACGAGTCAAGAAATAATACGCAGAAGCAATAAATCCAAGTAACAATAACAATTTGGAATGTACGTCCCAAATACGGGCTCACATCAGGAATGAAAATGCTGAAAGAAAACTAAACTAAAATACTAACAGGTCCTCACTGCTCGGCCTGTTGACTGAAGTACTCCTGAACGGCTTGTGACAGAGATAGAGGATCTGGGCCGTGCAAAACCTAGACGTCAGTGCGTCATAATATCAACAATAATATAATTAGGAGGTAACAAGGCATGCAGGCATGAGTATAAACAGTAACATGAATATAACCAGTCAACATGGAGATAGAACAGTGAAGTGTAACAGTATATGTGAAGTGCAGCGATAAAACTAAACTGTGCTACTGGATTATCTATTCTAAAGTTATTCGAAATAAATTAATGTAATTCTCATCGTAACCCATCGGTCTATACCCCGCTCAATCCTCACGGGACCACGGTAACAAGATATGATAGACTGTGAGTTTATGTCCCGTTCATTCCCTACGGGACCACGGTAACATGATGTAATAGCCCTTTGAGTTACGTTCTGTTACATTCTTGATTTCCCCATACCCTCAAGTTATATGTTCAAGTCAGGCATTGATAAATCTGAGATTAATGCCAACACAGGATCAAGCAGGAACAACTTTGTCTATACAGACAACAAATATGTCCATCGGGACAACATGTCAGGATTATCGGCATTAGAAACAGTATCAGGTATCAAGTTAAGCAGTGGTATATAAGGTCATGTCAGGTAGTGTACATGTAACAAGTGGATACTCATAATAAAACTGTAACAGGTACGGGTGCACCAATAAAAGCATGGATGCATAAATATTTATCAGGGGTTACATCATGACTATATAGGATGCACAAGATTAAGTATGGAGTACTAATGTAACAGTAAAATGAAATAATGTGACATGGTATGCGAATAGATATAGAATTAATGGTATGGATGCACAAATATCGATTAGGGTTACATTTACAGTTCCAATACTATGTAGGATGCACATTATCAAGTATAGGGTGTCAATATAACAATAATATGTAATAATGGGATCTGTAGATGCAACTATATATATATTAAATGATATGGATGCAAACGGGTATACGAAAACGGTAAAACTTCAGTATGGATGTATAATGTGATAAACGGGTAACATTTTACTCATATGGATGCATAATATTATAACCAGCATGTAGCAAGATGAATTAGCATGCGACTAGATATGTAAATAATGATATGGATGCACACGGACGTCGTATAACAGTAAAATGGTAAAATGGTAATGTGGGATGTACAACTAAGCAATATAAAATGTTATTATTCACATGGATGTAAAATATAGTAGTATAGCATATAGCAAGATAAACTTGACTCGATGGATCACAATACGGATACGTACGGCATGTCCGACGTCGTTAAATCGTCGCAACGCACACACGGCACGCGGGACGGGTCCATGCAAGGCAAGAGGGTAATCACGCAGGCAAGGTACGTTCACTGGATCGTCTGGATCGGTAGCGGCGATGCGACTCCGGCGATCGCTGGAAAAACAAGATTTCAAGAAAAAGAGAAAGAAAAAGAAAAAGAAGAAGAGGAAGAAGAAGAAAGAGAAGAGGGGTTGGCTCACTGGGATTTCTGTGCAGGGAACAAAAGAGAGGTGAGGGCGACGATGGGATCAGCGGAGCTCCGGCGAGGGTGCAGGGTGCTCGGGTGAGGGGTTGCGGGTGTTAAAGAGTGTGCAGGGTTTTAACAGAGAAGAGAAGAAACGAAGGAGGAGGAGAGGTGGTGAAGGTGATGATGAGATGAGGGTCGTCGACGGTGGAGATCGGCGAGGTGAGGAGCCAGGGTTTGGGTGTGCAGGGTTTCTTGAATGTGGGCTCGGGGAAGAAGGTGGTCGAGGAGTACAGGGAGGAGGAGAGGGGAGAGGAGAGAGATGATGGAGATGAGAAGGAGAAGGAGATGATGACGAGGTTGGGAGTTTGAGGAGGCGGCAAGGGTTATGGTTAAGTTTTGGCAGTGGGTTCTCGTGGAGGCTCGGGGATGTTAAATAGAGAAGTGAGAAAGGAGAGAAGGGAGGTGAGCGTAAGGAGAGGGGCGGTGACCAGAGTCGAGAAGCGAACAGTGTTCACGAGAGGAGAGAGAGGCGTTCGAGAGGAGAGAGAAAGGGGGGGAGAGAGAGAGAGTGAGTGGGGAAAGAAAGAGAGAGAGAGTGTGTGCTGCGCGCGCACGAGAGAGAGAGAGATAGAGAGGCAGAGAGAAAAGAGAGAAAAAGAAAGAGAGAAAGAGAGTGCGATAGGAGAGAGGAGAGAGAGTGTCAGTGAGATAGAGAGTTTGTTAGTTCTATTAAAAATTAAGATTAAAATTGAAAAAGATATATTTAGTTAATTAAATTTAAACTGTGATAATTTTTAATAAAAATATTATATTAATAAAATTTGATTTTCTGGTAAATACAAATTTAGTCCAAAACACGCCCGGGCCGGGTCTAAAAATTCAGTTTCAAAATATGAAAAATATACATGTCGACCAAAATTAAAATTGGATATCCGGGTAACGAAAATACATACCCCCAAGAACGGATGCACGTACGTGCGCGTAACCATCCAAACAAGTCCGTTTCACTGAACGGGACGAGAACAAGATGCGCGGATGCTACCACAGGGTCAGGGGTATCATGCAGGCCATGCAATGTATTTTTGAAATATTTTATGTGACTTTAAATGTTATATAAAAATGCAGATGCCAGATATAATGCGAGTATGCAATGTATAAATTAAAATGAAAGTACACGAGTCTACGTAACAAGTCAGGATAGATCATAAACATGAATCAAGACAGGTTTCAAGCACGCGGGTCGGGTCGGATGCAAATACAGATGTCAAATATACTATTCGCACCCAAAATACAGTAAATCAGGAAAAATACCATAAATAAAGAAATACGTGAACTAGAACTGGTATAAATGAACCAGGGTGTTACATCGATATCTAGGCCTGGAGGGAGTTCAGCGTTGGGCGACCGAGGAGAATGTTGTAGGCTGATGGGATTCTCGTTACGATGAACTCCACAGGCACGGCGCGCGTACGGCCTGCTTCCCCGATGTTAAATTGCAGGGTGATTACCCTTTCCGCCGGGATGGAGTGGTTGGTGAACCCTGACAGGACGTGAGAGGTCGGCCTTAGGTCCGCCGGGGTGAGCCCTATGCGCAGAAAGCAGTCCTAGAAGAGAATGTCCGTCGAGCTTCCCGAGTCGACCAGTATCCTCTGCACCTCGTATTGGTGGACCCGAGACGTAATCACCAGAGGGTCGTTGTGGGGTATGGATATACCGTAGAGGTCCTCGTTGTTGAAAACGATCGGCTCGGCTGCCCTGGCCTTCTTCCTCGGGTGGCTGTCAGCTCTCTTTGTTGGTGAGGGATGCTGAGCCTCGTAGGTACTCGACGCACCCCCCGCTGACATGACCATGATTTGGCCTATTGTTAACTCACCGGGAGGGGGACACTGCTCCTGCTCATGGTCAGCTTTCCGCTTGTCTCGCAAGTACGCTGCCAGGTGTCCCGAGCAGATTAGCTCCTCGATGTAGTCTCGGAGTTGGTTGCAGTTCTTCGTGGAGTGGCCCTGAGACCGATGGAAGCCGCAGTAGGGGCCCCGGATGCGCTTCGCTGCTCTGTTCGAGACTGGGGGGAGCTTGAAAAACCTCTCGCCCTTAGTCTCCTCCAGCAGAACCGTCTGGGAGACATTGAGCGGGATGTTCTCCTGAAACTTCGGGGTGTAGGGCTTCGGCCGCTCAATCTTCTTTTTCTCATCCCGGCCCCTTTTCTTGTGATTGACTTGTTCTGTCCGGGGTAGGTTAGCGTTCACCTCGGATTCAAACTGGATCTCACGTTCGGTCCAGGTCTTTACCTAGGCCATGGTCTTAGGTTGCGCTAATGCAAAAGAGTGTAACCACTCCTTGTGCCTAAGACCCGACCAAAGTTCTGTAATGACCGTCTCGTCCCGGTGTTCTGGGACTTCGAGGAGGGCGTTGTAGAAGTGGGTTACGTACCCTTTGAAGGTTTTTTTGTCCCCGCTATTTATTGTGAAGATATGGTCGATGGTCCACTTCTGCCGTCTGTTCCGGACGAAGTGGCCGAGGAATTGGATGGCCAACTCTCCGAAGGTTGAGATTGAGCATGGTGCGAGTCCTCGGAACCAGTCTCGTCCGGCACGGATGAGAGTGGCCGGGAAAGCGCGGCATTGGGCGGCGTCAGAACAGTCTTGGAAACTCATCCCAGCCGTGATTGCGTCTAAATGGTCCTTTTGGTCGGACTTACCGTCGAAGAGTGAGACCTTCGGGGGTTTGTTCCGGGATGAGATGTGAACGGCAAGAAGCTCTTCGGTGAAGGGCCTCATGAGCGAGTCGGCGGCGTATTTGGCCTCATCGCTCGAATGACGACCTTCCCGAAGCATGCCTTCGATCTTTTTTTCGAGAGCATCGAATCGGCCGTGGTACCCCGATGATTCGTCACATTCTGATCTTTGGCCTCGGCTGTTGGAGACATGTGTCTGGCCGCGGCCCCGGTTCCTTTCGATGAGGTTCCTTAGGTCCCCTGGAGAAGTAGTCTTTGAGCTGCCGTGACGAGTCCCGTCCGCGCGACCCTGTCGAGGGAGGGGGTGTCGGTCATGCCTGGACACAGGCAAGCTGACCGACACCTCCTCGGGAGGGACAGAGGCGCGATGGGGCTCGGGGCGAGACGCTCCGGCGACGGACCTCGGTGTTGTACTGTGGAGCGCCCAGCGGGTCATAAAATATGTTGGCCCGGGGGATCTACGGCCGCCGGAGGCAGCGAGACGGTGGTCAGTAGTGCCGACGCGAGCAGAGTCTTCTCTCCCTCTGTAGGGGTCCCGGTCACGAGGTAGGGGAGCAACGACCTGGGGAGCTTGCCCTACCGTTTGGACACGGACGAGCGCGTCCAAGACGGACGCGAGTCGATCTATCCGAACGGTTAGGGCGTTGATGGCGTTCGGGGGAGGAGATTCGTCCGCGCCTCCGTTGTGGGGGAAGCGGCGGCTAGTGCTTGGATTGTCGCGGTGATCGCTCGCCATGAAATTAAAATCGGAGGATGAACTTTCGTTGAGTGGAACTAGACGTTTCCTACAGACGGCGCCAGCTAATGGAGGTCTGGATCTCCTTCAGATGTTATCTTTCATTGATCTGCTGCTAGTGCTGATGGACGGCTGGGATTGAGTTTGGAGGGTTGACTCCTGAAGCGTGTGGATCTCAATGGGCTTTGTGTGGTTGAGGCCGAGCTACCTGCAAAGAAGTCTCGGGATGGTTGTGCCACCGAGGACCCTCCGACGATCATGTTAGAAGGAGTATTTTGGCAGAGTAACGGCTTAGTGGAAAGAAATTGCGTACCTCGATCGTCTGAGGGAGGGGTTTATATAGCGGCAACAATGGGCAGGCAGGCACGAGAATCACGCCGGCCGTTACGTCCCTGACGTCACGCCCGCGTGATAGGTGGGATCCCGTATTAATGACGAGACATGCTCGTTAATGGGGATCGTGGTGGCATGGAACGCGGGGTCGTGGACGGCGGATATCTCGCGCGTGGTGAGATTCGCGAAGCTGAGACGAAGGCGTCTGTGATCAGCGCTGCAGGTCGGTCGGTGAGACCGAGGAAGATGAGCTCGGCGGGAGGCTTGGGTATGAGCGGGAGGCAGAGGCATCTTGGTTCTGTGATTGCTCGGAGGCGAGCCAGTTGGTGGTCAGGAAGGCCACCGAAGGTCGGGAGACTGCTCGGACCGGAGGCCCGAGGTGTGATTCCAACCGAGGTTACTGATCCTTCCTTGTGGGTTCTGGGACACTTCATCTGCAACGTGTCAGCATCTGACGCGTCACCGATATCGAGCCTCATCAGGTGATGAACCGACTAGTGAGATATGAAAGAAAAAATGCAAACAACATTATATATTCATAGAGAGACGATTGAGTCTATGGTCAACAAGTTTGGTGACCGCTAGGGGCGGAGACAAAGTGGGGCAGCTATGAATAAGGCCCGTGACCCTGCAGATATTTTGCCATCGCCTACTTAAATCTCAAATTTATATATATTACCAAAATTTGTTTTGTTTTATTTTATTGTATTTTATTTTAAGGCACCGCTCACTTCAATTCCTGCCTCCCTTTCTGCTAACAGCAATTAATTGTATGATTGCTAGTGGAATCAATTTATAGGCTAATAAGGCAAGGTTGATTTATTTCAGTGTTTTTGTATTTTTGGATCTAGGCTAAGTTCATTAATTTAGACAGTAGTTGAGTTGATCAAATTAAGTATTAAGTAAACCTAAAAAGAAAATAGTGTGGTGTGTGTATAAGTGCGGATCCCTTAGGACGGTTAGGTTAGGATGGGGTTCGTGTTTATTAAATTCATGAATTTTTTTATGGGACGTCCGCGTTCGTATCGAGGATTTGTTTCTGATGGAGGTCGGAATCTCGCTTTGTAGTTGTCCTCGTCGATCTTGTTGCAAGCGGTTCTGAACGGTTGAGATTGGGTGTGAGGGTTGAATGTGTGAATCTCAGTGGGCTATCGTTGACGCCGAGCTACCAGCAAGGGAAGTCCCAGGATGGGGTAACCATCGTAGGACCCTTCGACGGTCAAGTAAGTACCGAGAAATAAGAGCAGGGTAGCGGCGTATTAGAATGAGCTCGCGTTATCTGAGTCGTGTGATAGAGGGGTTTATATAGCGGTCGCATGGAGCGAGCCTGCGCGAGATCCTCGCCGTTCGTTACGCCCACGTCAATGGCGGGATCCGTCCATTAATGGCAGGATACGCTAATTAATGGAGGGACGAGTCAGCGTGGGACGCGGAACGTGGGGCCGCGGATACCTCGCTTTGGCGAGATACACGGAGCCGTTGCAGGGACGCTTGGGCTCCGTGCTCTCGGTTAATCGGAAAAGCCGAGGAAGCTCAGCTCGATGGAGGGTTCGGAGACGCACCGGAAGGCCGAGGAAGCTCGGCCCTGCAACAGCTCGGAGACGAGCAAAGGGGTGTGAGTTCGGCTGCTGGATGGTTCGGTGGTGAGCTGTTGGCTGGTTGCTAGGCGAATATGGAAGGTATTCCGGGAAGATCTCCAAAAGGTCAGATGCAATCTCGGAGACGAGGTGCCGAGGAACGTCCCCAATGTATCATACTTATTTTAGCTCCGTAGCCCCTAGAAATCTAGCGGGCTTACGCGGATGACACGTCATCCGCTACGTATCGTGAGCTAAGAAATTCCCACTTATGAGCATCATCAGTTTCTTATATCTTCATTAATTTATATTTACTTTACATAAGGCTTGGCATATGTCCCCATATATATTGGGCACTCTCTCAACTGTTGAGGGACATCGAACATGCAAGAAATAATGTAGGCACCATGATATATAGAGAGAGCCTAGTGATCTATGGTCAACAAGTTTGGTGACTGCACCATTATATTTTCTGAAACTAAGATTAATTTTTCGGACCTACTACACTTACATCGAAGTAGGAACGCCTCAAACTCCATTACAACTTAACGGTTTCCAACCATTTGCCACAATTCCATAATCACCAAATACATATTTTTCCAGATCATGAATAGTTGCAGTGGCGTATCCTGGACCTTTTGTCAAGTGAAGGCTTTCGCCGTTACGTTGTTGAACCAAGACAAAAATATTATCAAATTGGGAAAAAATTGTTAGAAAAACAATTTGTTGGACGTAAACAATTCAACTTAAAACAATTTCAAGGCTATAACTCTTTACTATTAACATATCAACATAATTTCGTTGCAAAATTATAAATCAATTTATTTGACATACATATATACGCTTGCTTTGGGACTTGCATTGTTCATAAAACAATTTTTTATAGTAATATTCTAATTATCTAACTCAAATACTAGAAGTATATGAACCATACAAGAATGTATTCGAATTGAGAATTAATATATAGAACTAATAAAGTAGTGAAAATAGCAAGATACGGCATCTAGTAAAAACTTGAAGATGCTTTCCCATAGAAAAATGTTGATCATGGCATGATACTTGTTGAAACTCCTCATGAATCAATCTTTGAAAAACATCATTATAACAATAACAAGTTGGCTAATTAATCTGCTCATATGCATTTTTAGAGGATATCATAAAGTCATGACAAAGCAGTGAAATGTACTTTCCACTGCGCCAAAATTCCAAAATTATTATGAGAGTTGAGGGAATAAATTTTATTTTCTAACATGCCCAGCAGGTCGAAGGCCTTTTGGGTCGAAACTTGGGCTTTTGCGCAACAGTATTGATGATGCTCAATATTGGCGATCTCAAAGATCAGGACACGTGGCAGATGACGTGTCCCAGGACCCAGAAGAAAGGGCCCACAGAGGCCGGCCAGGTCACCCCTTGTTTACCGCCGGAAACCGCGAAGACAAACGTCTTGCCTGAATCTGGGGGCAGATGCTATTTGGTTTTATCCGTCCACCTCTCCGAAGATGCCAAGTTAATTTATGGCACCGTGTATCGGAGGTTTAGACGGATGCGGCCGATGTAGTAGACTTCGTCAGATTCCCCTCGCTTGAGGGGTTTTTGATTGTGGGGACGCTCTTCCCTGCAGGTGCAAGCCTCTGCAGTTAATTACGCTACCGCATCGCGGTAACAACTTTCTCCTTCTCTAGATGTTCACTTCGTATCGTGGGTGTTTGTTTTGTTTGTGGTTGCCCGTGAATTGTATACGGAGACTAATTTATGTCGTCGCCCGTAGGACGTGGATTAGTCCAAATCCGTATTTTCTTAGATTTGGGTTTGGGGTTTTGGTTTAAGGATACGTTAGCCGTATTGAGGCTAAGATCAACTTAAACGTTTGTTAAGGATACGTTAGTCTAATTTCCAGATTAAAATCAACTTAACGGGATCGTTTAGATCCGACAAAAGAGCAATTGGCTCTATTGTTCCAGTTTAGGGACATAGTGGTCCATGTTCCAGTTTAGGGACATGGGGGTCCATTGTTTCAGTTTAGGGATGTAGTGGTCCATTGGTAGTTTAAGGACATTACGGTCCATTTCATTTGTGGCTATCGGGACCCGTCACCTCTCTGACGTCGTTGAAGGATTACAACGATATGTATCAGAGGAGTTCGGAGATGTACCCTTGAAGCGGATGTAAATTGATTTAAGAGAGCAGTCGTGCTCAGTCAATTTAATTTGAGGACTTACGACCATGATTGGGCTAAGTCCAGTTGAGAATATTCAACGTTTTTCTTGATTTTTGGCCTATTAGGCTTGTGCTAGGGCTTTGCCCATGTTTGATAATGCACTGCATTTTATTTTGGCATGCTAGGCCTTTCTGATTTGGGCTCAGTCCCTCTGTAAATGATGCAGAGCATCTGTTTGGGCTCTGCCCTTCTTTAAAATAATGCATAGCATTTTATTAGGCCTGTTAGGCCTTTTTTTTTAATTGGGCTCGGCCCTTCTTTTCAATAATGCAGTGCATTGGTTATCTGACAATGGCCATGTGGCCTGTCAGGCGTTTTGCGCCAATTATTGAGCGCAAACGCATGTGGAGGTGACACGTGTCACGTTCAGGTGAGCGCAAGCGCAGTTAGCGCAGTACGCTGCGTCAGTGCGCTGCGCTGTTGCGCTGCTGACACGTGGCGCGCTCTGATGAGTTGCGCCAATTTCAGAGAGCAATGCTCTATTTTAAAAGCACACAGCGCAAGTTATTCTGGTGCTGACATGTGGCGCTCTCTGGTGGCTTGCGCCAACTCAGGAGCGCAACAGTGCAGATTCTCAAGTGCAAGACACTGTTTCAATAACTTGATCCAATTTTGGATTCAAGAAAAAGAATTTTTAAGATTCCAGAACCAATGGTTCATAAAAAAGTATAAGGCACTGTTATCATTTAGTTTTTATTGAAGATCATTGATCTTGTTCTTAGATCAATGATCTATTCAGAAGAAGTTCTTCTTGAATAAAGGTTTTTACCTTTTTTGTTCTTGAGTTCTTCTCACAATCCTTCAAAGTTCTCTCTGTTTTGTTTTTGAAGTTCTTGATGTTCTCCCTGTTCATTTTTGAATTGGGGTCTAGGGGCCTTTATATAGTGCCCATAGATTTGTTAAGTTTGTTAAAGAGATCATTCTCTGAGTGATTTGGGGAATTTTCCCCACCGTTGGATCTTTGATCCAAGGGGTTCTGTTTTACAGAAGACAATTTTCTTATTTTAACAAGAACGGAAGGATCTTACTGGAATTTTAATTCTGTTTAGCGTAAACGCCCCAGCGCTTGATACGTGTTACGCAGCGCGCAGCGCAGCGCAACTGCGCAAGCGCAACTGCGCTGCCACGTGGCGCGCAGCGCAGAGCGCAGCGCAACTGCGCTGCCACGTGGTGCGCAGCATAGAGCGCAGATCATCTGAAGCGTTGCTTTTTTTTTATTAAAATTTGAATTTTATTTGAAAACAGAGCCTTGCTCTGATTGGGAAAACAGAAGCGTTGCTTCATCTCCCGCCTTGGAATTTGAACAGAGCTTTGCTCTGATTGGGGTAAACAAATGCCCCCCACCGTTGCGCTTACGTGGCCCTCCAAACGTGAGCGCAGCGGTGGCAGAATTCCAACCGTCGCGACAACTCTTGGAAGTTGAAAGGGCATTTGATGCCTATAAATAGTCCCTTAGATGATTTTCATCTCTTCATAAGAATTTTTATTCAGAGCCTTGCTCTCTTGTTTAAGCATTTTTAAAAGTTCAAACTCTAGAGAATTTTAGGTAAAAATTTGGATTAAATTAAATCAATTTTAAGAGCCTTGCTCTCAATAGATCCCTGATCTAAAGAAGACCTATTTAGGGTTTCACTTAGCATAGCTTTGCTCTAAAAGGGTCTAAAGAGAACTAAGGGGAACTCTATTAGAGTTCCATTAATAAAGTTCTGTTCTTCTGAGAGGATTTTATTTGTAACTTTTTGATTCATTGATGGAGCTTTGCTCCTTTTTAAATCATATAGCAAAACTCTTATGAGTTGCTAATTTTGTCGATCTTCTTTTATAGGAGTGATGGACGCCCACATGTACGATCTCGACGAGATTATCTCCTATGGGGACATCCGTCGACTCGGCCGTTCCCAAAATCGAGAATTTACCAATGCCGAATGTGCAGAGATCATGAGTCGCTTCGACGCGTATAACGGTCAACTGCTTCTTCGGCGCTCCCCTCTGTTGAAGCTTATTGTGGGAGCCATCTGGGTAGCGCTTCCCCTATTCTTTACCGGCGTGCCGCTTAGAGCATTGGACGCCGCCGAGGACAAGGTGCACTCAGTGTACCTGATGAATTTAATCTCGAAGAGACGGCGTGACAATCTTATCGATCTCTTGCACGAAGCCTTTCAACAGTCCGCCATTCTTGCTGCCTATCGGAGGGTGGAGGACATCAGTGGGGATCCCGACGCTCGTGCTCGCGAAAGGAAGCACACCAGGATGGTTCGCCAAGCTTGGAAAGTCTTGGACAAAGTCACTTTCGAGTTCCTCAATCCCTGTCCAGGATCTGAGGTTTTGCCATTGTAATCGTTTGGCCAGTGTCTCTATTTATTTCTTTATGATTGTAAGAACCCTTTGCAATATGAATGGAAAATTTTTGTCTCAGCTTATCTTATTTCTCGCTCTGAGTCTTTTGCACATGCATGAATGAATGTGTCTCAAATGCACATCGGGTGTCTTTTCTGTCGCTTTCTTCTTTCTTTTATTTTCAGTATGCTGCCTTAATAAGCATGGTTGACAGATAATAGAGTAAGCATCTTGGTTTCTTCACGAGATAGTGATGGCTTAGGCCGCAGGTTCAGATTTGCTGCCTAAGATTTTTCAACTCTATGAGCCGTGAGGGTCTCATAGAGATTTTTCTCCCTACGGATCGAGAGGATCTCGTAGGTGGATTTTCTCCTTAGGAATCGTAAGGATTCCTAAGTGCGTTTTCTCCTATAAGTCGTAAGGATCCTATAAGAGAATTTTCCCTCTTACGAGTCGAGAGGACCAGTAAGCGGTTGTTTCCCTCCTTGTCGAGATTCGAGTTTGGAGAGTGAGACCCGTGGATAGTATGCAAGAGACCGTTTTGGGCCAACTCGCAGGGTCCCAGTGCTTAGGGAATAAGTTTTTTAATTCTTACTGCCTAAGGCTTTATCTTACGAGTCGAGCCGCATCGAGAAGTTCTCGCAAAGACATCAATTTCTTCACAAGTCGAGACGAATCGAGCATTTCTCGCAAGAATATCCTAACGTCGCAGTTAACCTCTGCTCTTTACGACAGAAGTCCGTTAGGGTCTGTCGTACTTAGGGTTTTGGCCGTCGTACCGTCGCATCAGCTGATATATTCCTCGATAGGCAATCGTGCTATTCGAGTAGCCCTGCGACTGCCGTGTCTCTGATCCCTTCGGGGGCTGGACAAGACGTCTTCAAGCAATCCTCCTTGGCAGTTTAACCGTCGGAAGAGCAAGCATTAGGAATTTTGCCATGCCGCTTTTTACTTGAGGTTAGGCTCATTTTGGAGAGCCCCGATGAGTCATAATCACTCTGCGCTGGTGTGGAATGATCTCCGATAGTCTTTCAGGTTTTATGTGAGTTGCCGTCAAGACCCTAAAGCTAGGAATTTGGCCTTTGCTTCGTTTGCTGGCATCGTGTCTGCTGTATCGAGACGAATGTTGCGGTTGTCTCTAGGTTGCTGGTGAACCATCGAGGTTTGGAGCTAGAAATTTTGCCGTGGCTCCATTTGTTTGATTGTCGCGTCTGAACCCTGTTGGAGGAAGAACGCTGGGGTGGCATCCCGTCTGCTGCATCGAGACGAACGTCGCGGTTGTCTCTAGGTTGCTGGTGAACCGTCGAGATTTGGAACTAGGGATTTCGCCGTGGCTCCGTTTGTTTGATTGTCGCGTCTGATCCCTGCTGGAGGAAGAACGCTGGGGTGACATCCCGTCTGTTGTATCGAGACGAACGTCGCGGTTGTCTTTAGGTTGCTGGTGAACCGTCGAGGTTTGGAACTAGGGATTTTGCCGTGGCTCCATTTGTTTGATTGTCGTTGCGTCTGCTGTGTCGAGACGAACGTCGAGGTGGTGACTATCCCGCACGGATGTGAGACGATCTCCGATTGTCTTTCAGGCTTTACATGACTCGCCGTTAAGACCTTGAAACTAGGAATTTAGCCTTCGCTTCGTTTGCCTTGTCATGTCCAAAATCCTGTTGGAGGAAGGACGTTATTGTTGACACTGCGTCTGCTGTATCGAGACGAATGTCATGGTTGCCTCTAGGTTGTTGTTGAACCGTCGAGATTTGGCTTCGCTTTCTGGTGGAGCCTATCGGGAAGGTATGGTTCCCTCTTTGTTTGTGCCCCTGGATTGTATACAGGGATCGATGTGATCTCACCTGTAGGGCAAAAGTTTCATCGTATTTTTTTATTGTTTTATTTTCGCGATGCTCTATCATTTCAGCTTTTATATCGTGAAAGTCACGATTACCCAATCATTTCGGCTATTTTTCGCGGTGCCCAATCATTTCGGCTATTTATTTTATATTTACTCGCTGCTTTTTATTGCAAGTTGCCCAATCGTTTCGGCTATTTTGCATGCATACATTTTTACTTGCTGATTTTTGCTGCAAGTTGCTCCATCATTTTGGCTATTTCGTATGCATGCATTTTTACTTGCTGATTTTTGTTGCAAGTTGCCCCATCATTTCGGCTATTTCGTATGCATGTATGGCTCGCTGATTTTTTTTTTTATCGCGAGTGTGGAATTTGGAATCTGACGCTAATCTTAGCATCAACATCGCTACAACTGGAATATTGCCAGGAGCGAATCATCATTTGCCATGAAAGGGCTTGGAATTTGATATCGGTTTCGGCATCAGTATCGCTACAATTGGGACATTACCAGGAGTGAATCATCATTTGCCTCTGTCGATGTCGAACATAGGTGGCTTATCAAACAGGGTTAGGATCCCGTCGACTAAGGCTTTTGACTTCATGAGCCGTAAGGGTCTCATAAAGATATTTCTCCCTACAAGTTGTGAGGATCTCGTAGGTGTATTTTCTCCTTAGGGATCGTGAGTATTCCTAAGTGTATTTTCTCCTGTAAGTCGTAAGGATCTTACAAAAGGGTTTTCTCCTTATAAGTCGAGAGGACTTACAAGGGTTGTTCACCGTATGGACATATCTCCAGTCACGGATGGGACTTGGTTAGGGAAATGTTTATTCGCGCCCGTGGATTGTATACAAGGGTCAGTATGAGCTGCTTGTAGGGCAATATCGAAGGTTGTGGGGGGTTGCTTAAGAACAGGTTCAGGTCTCTATAACTTAAGACTTTTAAATCTTATGAGCCGTGAGGGTCCCATAAGAGAGTTCTCCTTACGAGTCGTGAGGATCTCGCAAGTGCAATTTCTCCTTAGGAATCGTGAGGATCCCTAAGTGTGTTACTTCCCTGTGAGTCGTAAGGATCTCACGCGGGTGGTCTCTCTTTACAAGGTCGAGAGGACCCTGTAAGTGTCTTTTAACGAGGCTGCCCCCTTTCGGGTTTTCACAAACACTCGCCGGTAGCCCTGCTGTTTTTACTCATGGAGCCCTTTCGGGTTTTCATCCGTGCCCATTTCGCTTATGGACATACCGTCTCTTTTCTTTTATTCTTTTTATTCTTTTTTTTTCCTGACGAGGTCGCGCCCTTTCGGGTTTTCACGAACACTCGCCGGTAGCCCTGCTGTTTTTACTCACGGAGCCCTTTCGGGTTTTCTTCCGTGCCCATTTCGCTTATGGATATACCGTCTCTTTTCTTTTATTCTTTTTATTCTTTTTTTTTCTAACGAGGTCGCGCCCTTTCGGGTTTTCACGAACACTCGCCGGTAGCCCTGCTGTTTTTACTCACGGAGCCCTTTCGGGTTTTCATCCGTGCCCATTTCGCTTATGGACATACCATTTTTTTTTATTCTTTTTCTTTTTTCTTTTTTCTTTATTTATCTCGTCAGCCTGAAGATGCTGCGGTAGTAGTTTAAAGACGTTTCGGTCATCAGCTAGTTTTAGGACGTAGTGGTCCGCATTAGTTTAAGGACGTTTCGGTCCGTCATTAGTTTAAGGACGTTTCGGTCTGTCGTCACCGTATTTGAGGCTAATCTCTAGTTTACTGACTTTTCGGTCTATGGGGCTTTCTCTATGACTGAGCATGATGCCCCCGGCGTGTCCATCTTTCTCGGAGCATGTGGTTGCGGCGGGCTTACCTTCCAGTTTTCGAAGATGACGAACTTGCCCTGTTGGTATTGATCTTCAACCCAGTTTATGAAGACGTAACAATCCTCGATCAGGTGGCTTACCGTTTGGTGGTAAGGGCAATAATTGAGATCGTTAATATCGCCTGGCTGCAACGGACGTTTTGGACTCGGCAGATTGATGAGTCTGTCACGCACTGCCAGCTCGAACAGTCCCCTTGTTTTATCTTGCGGAAACGAGTAAGGACGTTTCAACTTTTCCTGGAGGGGTTGCCGCTTGTTGTTTCGGCAAACAACCGGTCTAGGGCCACTCGATTGCTGTTGAGAATTGGCTACGAGGGCTGTTTTTCCCTTCCCTTTATCCTTTTTGCTCGATCCCTTGTTTATGGGGCCGAGATTTTTTCCGAGCAGCGTGCAGTTGCACGGCCGAACGTTCTCGCAACTCCTCAATTCTTTCATTTTTGAAATGGATTCCTTGAGGAGAGGGTTGAGGATAGCTTCTTCGTCAGAGTCGCTTCCCAAGGTGATAATTTGCGATCCCTTGGAGTCGGCTATGTGACAGTCGTCGGTGGCTCTTTTGCGCTCACCTATCGCATTTTTCTGGCGTCTACGAGCTTCATGCTTTGTCCTATTGAAGTGTTGCCTTTGAGCGACATACCCTTGCCACCAACACTTAAAGGAGTCACAGTCTTCGGTAGGATATATGATCTTCTGATGATATAAGCAGAAGTTAGGATGCATATCTACTCCACTGAGAGTATTTTCTTCAGAGGGCGGTAGCTTCATTCCCATTGACAGGGCTTTGGCGAACCTTTTCCTTGTCTTGAATTTGTTTTTATCCGCAGCGAATGACTTTTGATTTAACGGAAGTGCCTCAACTCTTTGGTCTAGTAGTCGGTGTTTGGCTCCTTCCAGTATGGCCATCTCACGCTCTTGATTGGCTTTGACTTTCAGATGAATCTCATTCAGGAAGACATCGATCAACTCGTCTGACGGCCACAGAATTTCTGGTTCAGGGTTCACCCTCGGTTTCTCGGCATAAGGAGCTTCTTTATCATCCGCCAATGAGTGAGAGATCACATGACAAGTTGCCCCCGGTGCGTCCGTCTTCTTTGGAGTGTGCGGCTGTGGTGGGTTTACCTTCCACTTTTCAGACAGCGCGAACTTGCCTTGTAGGTACTGATCCTCGATCCATCCCTTAAAGAAGAAACAGTTCTCGATCGGGTGACTTACCGTGTGGTGGTAAGGGCAATAATCGGGATTATTGAGATCGCCTGGCTGCAACAGACGTTTTGGACTCGGCAGATTGATGAGTCCGTTGCGCGTGGCCAGCTCGAACAGTTTCCTTGTTTTATTATGAGGAAACGAGTAAGGACGTCCTAGTCTCTCCTCGAGGGATGGGCGTGGACGCACGTTGTTTTGGCGAGCAACCGACTTTGATTTGCTCGGCTGTTGTTGAGTATTGGCAACAACGATCGCTTTTCCTTTCTTCCATTTCGAGAGTCCAGTTTTGGAGGAAACGGTCCATGGCCCATCTGGTCCATTTAGGCTAATTTGTCGATCAAGGCCTGGAAAGTGGTCGGCCTGAAGAACATCATGAATTGCGAGATGGCCGCTTGCGGATCATGAGTACCCACGAACATACTTATCGCAGGTGCTTCTTCGATGCGTTGTTCGCATTTCGACCATAGGTTCTGCCATCGTGTTGCATATTGGACCCACGTTTCGCCTGGCCTTATCCTGGCGTTAATCAGCGCTGTTATCGGGGTGCGTTCACTAGCACTCGCGAATCTTTGTGTAAACAGTAGCTCCATCTCCGCAAATGTTTTGACAGAGTCGTTAGGTAGCTCTGAATACCATTCAAAGGCTGTTTTCGCTAAACTGCCGACGAACTGGCGAAGCAACAATTTGTCATCGCCTCCAGTATTGCCACATAAGGCCCTGAATTGAGCGACATGCTGATGCGGATTCCCTGTCCCCTTATATACGTGGAACTTAGGGATCGTATATCCCGGCGGGTAACTGATTTGGTCATACCAGCTTGGATAGGGTCGTCCGGTTCTAACAATTTGCCCAGCCGCTTCATCCGCCTGATGAACCCGTATCTGCTTGGCTATATATTCGTCTAAGTCGGCCTTGGAGACTGTCTCCTCCTTGGCTGTTGAAAGGGCTAGAGGAGGATTAGATGTTTTCCCTCCGTCGTTTCCGACAATGATTGGAGGGTCTTCAGCAGGAGGATCTTGTTGGATCATCATTCCCACCATGTCCTGGAACAGGAGGGCCATTCGCTTTATGTTGGCTTCTTGTTCAGCAGCCTCTTTATCCTTCTTCTCCAATATCCGACGAAGGAATTCAGCGTCAGTTTCTTGCTCCCGGCGTTCATCTGAGGACGCTTCGGGGCTTTTTTTTGGCCCAGTGAGTGCGGCCATCGCGTTCATCATCTCCTGGAGCTTTTGCTGTTGCTCCTGAGCTTTGGTCACTGACCGTGTAAGCGGTCTATGACCTGTAGATGCACGGCTGTCCTCCTTCCCCGACGCCATGTATACAGTATGGACCACGATGCCCCCGGACTTAGGGCGTTTAGGCTCACCTTTTTTGGCATTTGCCGCGGGCATGGGAATTTTCTTCGGCCTCCTTTTCTTGTGGGCCGTTGAAGTTGAAGGGGCCGTTGCAGCGGGCACCCTAGTGATTGTCATCCTTTGCTGTTTGATTAGACGGTCCTTTTCTTCCTGCACTTTCGCCCTTTTCTGCTGACGAGAGTGACCTTGGTCAATTACGGAGTCTTGAACCCTTCGCCAAACTTTATAAATTTTGGAGGATAGCCGCTGAGGGGGCTGCTCCAGCTTCATTTCCGGAACCCTCTCCGCAGGTGGAGGAGATCTTTTTAGCGTAGCTGTTGGAGAGTTCTTACGTACCCTCCTAAGTGGTTCAAAGTTGTTCCCAGTTGGAACAGCAGCATTAACTTCCACCACTGGAGCAGGTGGAGTTAGCCCTGAGGGGGAGTTGCCCTCGGCCTTCCTTACTCGGCGCCAGTGGCGACGTCGAGCATGACGAGCCATTGGGACTGGTTCGGCGACAGAGACAGCTCCTTCTTGCCCCCTGTCTGAATGGGGTGTTGCTGGTGTCAGCCTCTTAAAGACTGACGTTGTCCTTTGAGTAGCGATATTCAATCTGTCAAAGACAGATCCTCAAGTAGGGGAAGGAGCCGGAATAGTCAGCCTTGAAAAGACTGACTCTTTGACAGGAGAAGCCGCCTTGGCGACTTCAGGAGCAACCGTTGCTGCTTTCCTTGGGACAACCACTTTAGGGTTCATGGGCTTCTTGGCGGGCCCATCAAAGTTCTGGCTCAGCTGTCAAAGACAGAGGCTACCGGTTTGATATTGGACGACCCGTTGAAAGGGGCCGCGGCAGTGGTAAGTCGATCAAAGACCGACTTCTTTTGGGCTTCTTGCAACGTCATTGGGGCATTGAAGCTCATCGGTGGGAGCATGGTCCCGAAGAATATTCCAGTGGTGGCTTGAGTTACCTGCTCCACTGGCATTTTGAAAAGGGAGGCCGCTTGGGGCCCATAAGTCACTCCGCCAGCAAGGACGGAGCGAGAGTTGCAGTTGCAGACAGGGCAGTTTGAAGCCATTGATCTTCTACTTTCTGCACGGAGCAAGACACCAAATCTTAGTACCTCGAATCCACAGGAAACCATAGCAAATCGCGATTCGTTCGCGAACACGACACACGAAGTGTGGAGTGGAAAGAGGAAGCCGTCCTACCGGGCGTGCCAGAATCTGTTTATCGCCGGAAACCGCGAAGACAAACGTCTTGCCTGAATCTAGGGGCAGATGCTATTTGGTTTTATCCATCCACCTCTCCGAAGATACTAAGTTGATTTATGGCACCGTGTATCGGAGGTTTAGACGGATGCGGCTGATATAGCAGACTTCGTCAGATTCCCCCTCGCTTGAGGGGTTTTTGATTGTGAGGACGCTCTTCCCTGTAGGCGCAAGCCCCTGCAGTTAATTACGCTACCGCATCGCAGTAACAACTTTCTCCTTCTCTAGATGTTCACTTCGTGTCGTGGGTGTTTGTTTTGTTTGTGGTTGCCCGTGGATTGTATACGGAGACTAATTTATGTCGTCGCCCGTAGGACGTGGATTAGTCCAAATCCGTATTTTCTTAGATTTTGGTTTGGGATTTTGGTTTAAGGATACGTTATCCATATTGAGGCTAAGATCAACTTAAACGTTTGTTAAGGATACGTTAGTCTAATTTCCAGACTAAGATCAACTTAACGGGATCGTTTAGATCCGACAAAAGAGCAATTGGCTCTTTTGTTCCAGTTTAGGGACATAGTGGTCCATGTTCCAGTTTAGGGACATGGGGGTCCATTGTTTCAGTTTAGGGACGTAGTGGTCCATTGGTAGTTTAAGGACATTACGGTCCATTTCATTTGTGGCTATCGGGACCCGTCACCTCTCTGACGTCGTTGAAGGATTACAACGATAGGTGTCAGAGGAGTTCGGAGATGTACCCTTAAACCGGATGTAAATTGATTTAAGAGAGCATTCGTGCTCAGTCAATTTAATTTGAGGACTTACGGCCATGATTGGGCTAAGTCCAGTTGAGAATATTCAACGTTTTTCTTGATTTTTGGCCTATTAGGCTTGTGCTGGGGCTTTGCCCATGTTTGATAATGCACTGCATTTTATTTTGGCCTGCTAAGCCTTTCTGATTTGGGCTCAGTCCCTTTGTAAATGATGCAGAGCATCTGTTTGGGCTCTGCCCTTCTTTAAAATAATGCATAGCATTTTATTAGGCCTGTTAGGCCTTTTTTTAATTGGGCTCGGCCCTACTTTTCAATAATGCAGTGCATTAGTTATCTGACAATGGTCATGTGGCCTGTCAGGCGCTTTGCGCTAATTATTGAGCGCAAGCGCATGTGGAGGTGACACGTGTCACGCTCAGGTGAGCGCAAGCACAGTTAGCGCAGTGCGCTGCTCTAGTGCGCTGCGCTGTTGCGCTGCTGACACGTGGCGCGCTCTGGTGAGTTGCTTCAATTTCAGAGAGCAATGCTCTATTTTAAAAGCACATAGCGCAAGTTATTCTGGTGCTGACACGTGGCGCTCTCTGGTGGCTTGCGCCAACCCAGGAGCGCAACAGTGCAGATTCTCAAGTGCAAGGCACTGTTTCAATAACTTGATCCAATTTTGGATTCAAGAAAAAGAATCCTTAAGATTCCAGAACCAATGGTTCATAAAAAAGTGCAAGGCACTGTTATCATTTAGTTTTTCTTGAAGATCATTGATCTTGTTTTTAGATCAATGATCTATTCAGAAGAAGTTCTTCTTGAATAAAGGTTTTTACCTTTTTTGTTCTTGAGTTCTTCTCACAATCCTTCAAAGTTCTCTCTATTTTGTTTTTGAAGTTCTTGATGTTCTCCCTGTTCATTTTTGAATTGGGGTCTAGGGGCCTTTATATAGTGCCCATAGATTTGTTAAATTTGTTAAAGAGATTATTCTCTGAATGATTTGGGGAATTTTCCCCACCGTTGGATTTTTGATCCAAGGGCTTCTGTTTTACAGAAGACAATCTTCTTGTTTTAACAAGAACAGAAGGATCTTACTGGAATTTTAATTCTATTTAGCGCAAACGCCCCAGCGCTAGACACGTGTCGCGCAGCGCAGAGCGCAGCGCAACTGCGCTGCCACGTGGCGCGCAGCTCAGAGCGCAGATCATCTGAAGCGTTGCTTTTTTATTAAAATTTGAATTTTATTTGAAAACAGAGCCTTACTCTGATTGGGGAAACAGAAGCGTTGTTTCATCTCCCGCCTTGGAATTTGAACAGAGCTTTGCTCTGATTGGGGTAAACACCCCTGTACCCGACCTGCAAGCACAAGCTGGCTCTCCTCAGAGCCCCCTGAAAATTGGCCTCCTCGGCCTCCCAACTCACCCCGAGCTGCTACAGGACAATGACTCCTCTGCCCTCTCGCTCATCCCCGAGCTCCCCAGCCGAAGCCATCTTCCTAGGTCCTCTGACCGACCAACTCCACCACTCACAGGCGTAACCTCCACTCCGCAAATCTCGCCACGCGCGGATTCTCCGCCAGCAACGTCCTACGTTCCACGCCATCACGATCCCCATTAATAGGTGATCTGCTCTTTACGCGGGAGTGACGTCGGGAGCATAACTGCCGGCGAGATTCTCGTGCCTGCTGCCGCGTGCTGCCGCCACTATATAAACCCCCATCACAGAGGGGTCAAGTAAGCCATTTTTTATTCCACTTAGCCGTTACTCTGCTCGGATCTCGTGCTAACTTGATCGCCGGAGGGTCCTCGGTGGTACCAAACCACCCCGGGACTTCTTTGCAGGTACTCGGCGCTAAACTCCTCAAATCACCAGTCTTCTCAAAACCCATTGAGACCCACACGCAACAGGAGATCACCTCCAAAATCCACCGGGAGATCGACGGAAGACAACATTTGAAGGAGACCCGAAAAGGACCTCCATCGGTTGGCGCCATCGGTGGGAAACGAAACTCCACAAAAAACAAAGTTGGCCTTCCGATCTCCATCCACATGGCAAGCGACCACCCTGAAGATCCTGGTACCAGCCGCCGCCTCCCCCTCACCGGAGGTGCGGATGAACCTCCCCCGGCGACCATCATCAACGCCCTCCCCAGCTGAATAGATCGGCTACAGTCCCTCGTGGAGGCGCTCGTCCGCGTTCAAACGGCCGGGCCAGGGCCCCAGATCGCCGCTCCTCCGCCTCCAGAAGGCTCTGCCCTTGTCGGGACGGCTGACCACTGGCAGACTACGACCCTTGGCCACAGATCTCACAGGCCGATACTCCCTGAGGCCCGCTGGGTGCCCCACGGCTCCATACCGGGATCCGCCGCTAGAGCGCCTTGCCTCGAGCCTCCTCGTGACCCTTACCCCCCCTGAGGAGATGTCGGTCACCTCGCCTGTCCACCGGCATGATCGACACCCCCTCCCTCGATGGGGTTACATAGAAGGAGCTCGCCACGATGGCTCGAGGGCCACCTCGCCCGGGGATCTGAGGAACCTTATCGAGAGGAACCGGGGCCGCGCCCAGACGCAGGTCTCCCACAGCAGAGGCCAGGGATCACTAGGCGCCGAATTCTCGGGGTACCACGGCCGACTCGACGCCCTCGAAAAGAAGATCGAGGGCATGCGCCGGGAAGGTCACTTCTCAGGCGACGGAGCTAAGTACGCCGCCGACTTGCTCACCAAACCGTTTACCGAGGGACTGCTCGCCATCCACGTTTCCTCGCGCAATAAGCCCCCGAAGGTCTCTCTGTTCGACGGGAAAACCGACTCGAAATACCATTTAGATGCTTTCACCGCGGGGATGAGCTTCCAGGACCATTCCGACGCCGTCAAGTGCAGGGCCTTCCTAGCTACCCTCATCCGCTCTGGTCGGGACTGGTTCTGAGGACTCGAGCCTCACTCAATCTCGACCTTTGACGAGCTGGCTACTCAGTTCCTCGGCCACTTCGTTGGGAACCGTCGGCAGAAGCGCACGGTCGACTACCTCTTCACAATTAAGAGCGGGGACAAGGAGATGTTCAAGGCTTACATCACCCGCTTCTACAACGCCCTCCTCGAGGTCCCCGAGCACCGGGACGAGACCGTCATCACGGCGCTCAGATCTGGTCTTAGGCACAAGGAGTGGTTGTGCTCCTTTGCGTTGGCACAGCCTAAGACCATGGCCGAGGTCAAGGCGTGGACCGAGCGCGAGGTTCAGCTGGAGTCCGAGGTGAACGCGAACCTCCCCCGAGCAGAACGGTCAGACCAGAAGAAGATGGCTCGGGAAGAGAGGCCGGAGCGTCAGCAGCCCTATCACCCGAAGTTCCAGGAGTACACCCTGCTCAACGTCTCCCTCGCAGTATTGCTAGAGGAGGCCCAGGGCGAGGGGTTCTTCAAGTTCCCTCCAATCCTGCGTCAGGCCTCGAAGCCAACCCGGGGCCCTTACTGCACCTTCCACCGGACGCTGGGACACGCCACGGAGGATTGTAAGCAACTCCGGGACTACATCGAAGAGCTCATCCGATCGGGGCACCTCGCCGCCTACTTGAGGGACAAACGGCAGGCCGACCGCGAACAGGAGCAGCGTCCCCCTCCCGCTGAGCTGACCATCGGCCAGGTCATGCTCGTTTTGGTAGATGACCAGTCCGGCGCTCAGGGAGCCCCGTACCCGGTGCCGAGCACGGAGACCAACAAGCCTCCGGGAAGCTCGGGCCACGCTAATAAGGTCATCTGTTAGCATGTACTTTTCTTTTAGGGCAATACAAACTCTTCCTAGGGTCTGTTGTTAATTTAGAAAAGATCAATGGAACACTGTGAAAAAGAAGGAAAGATCTCATTTATTCCAAAAAGGTATTATGGGCTCCTCAGCCATACATACAAAAAGAAAAAGAAAATTACAACAGCGGGAAAAGGGGGTGCAGACAGCAATGTTCATGGTACTCGGTGAAGATCTCTGCCAGCCGAGGCCTCGCGAGATCCAACCTCAGCCCTCGATTCCTTCCATGCGCGTTGACCCCGAGCCTCAGTTCGTAGCACTCGCGGACGAGCGCCACCGAGCGAGCCAACCGATTCGCGGAGATCAGGCCGAAGCGCCTGAGGGACCGCAGCTTGCCCACGGCCTCGTCGTAGAGCTGCTCGGACAAGGGGTTGTAAAGCCCCGGCGATGCCCTCCAGATGGAGTACATCAGCAGCTACAGCAGGGAGGAGAGCCGGGGGAGCAACCGGCCGAAATGGTCTTCGATGCTCCCATAGACTAACTGCACCGTGTCCTCGGTGCAATTCTGGTCATAGAGGTATACGTCTTCGAAGTGGATGATTTCAGGGATGGTAAAGGGGAAGTCCTGCATTCTCAACGATCTGTTTGCGAGGAAAGGAAGGACCAGTGCTCCTTCAGCCTTATATAGCGCACTGCGCCCCAACGGAACTCAACGATCACCCGCTCTCGCCCAAAAATTTGCTACCACGCGGCGATCATCGAGCCTTCTCTGGCGGAATCGGAACGACGCGACCCTGGCGCTTCGCCTCCTCCCACATTCAATGCGCATGCTACGCGCACGTTCGCCGCGACCGTTCCTGTTCCCCGTACCTGAAACTGGACGGGCGGGCGAAACCTCATGAAGAATCAGCCAAGCAGCTACCCTGCTCGGTTATCTCTGGCCAGTAGCTTCCCTACTCACAACGCCAGGGATCAAAGCCCTTGCCAAGAGGCAACCGCGCAGCTTCACTGTCCGGTTATCCTTAGCAGGCTTCCTAAGGCCCCTCCAACGCTAAGGATCAAAGTCCTCCGTAGAGGCAGCCGAGCGGCTTCCCTGCTCGGCTATCCCTGGCTGGTAGCTTCCCTACTCGCAATGCCAGGGATCAAAGCCCTCACCAAGTGGCAACCGCGCAGCTTCACTTCCCGGATATCCTTAGCAGGCTTCATACGGCCCCTCCAACGCTAAGGGTCCAAGTTCTCCGTAGAGGCAGCCGAGCGGCTTCCCTGCTCAGCTATCCCTGGCCGGTTGCTTCCCTACTCGCAACTCCAGGGATCAAAGCCCTCGCCAAGAGGAAACGGCGCAGATTCACTGCCCGGATATCCTTAGCAGGCCTCATACGGCCCCTCCAACGCTAAGGGTCCAAGTCCTCCTTAGAGGCAGCTCAGCAGCTACCCTGCTTGGCTATCCCGGCTGGTAGCTTCCTACCACGACCGACAGGGATCAAAAGCCCTCCCAGAGGCAGTCGAGCCCGAGAATCCCTCGCTCGGCTATCGTTCGGGACAAAAGCCCTCACCAAGATGCACCGGGCAGTAACCCTGCCCGGCCAAAGGTCCTTGGTAGGCTTCTTACAGCCCCTCCCACGCTAAGGACCTAAGTCCTCCCACAGGCAGTCGAGTCCTTGCTCGGCTATCCCCGGCTGGTAGCTTTCTACCACAACCGACAGGGATCAAAGTCCTCGCCAAGAGGCACTGGGCAGTAACCCTGCTCGGTCCCCGTCCTGAAGGATCAAAGCCCTCGCAAGAGGCAACCGAGCGGCTGCCCTGCTCGGTCATCTCCGGCTGGTAGCTCCCTACCCATGACGCCAGGGATCGAAGCTGTTCAGTTGATAAAACTGCACATTTGTATTACATTTTTCCTACCATTTTCATATTAAAAAAGGACTTTATTATAATATATTATACATATGAGGGTTTATGTGTAAAAACACTATTTTCCATGTGTTAATATATTTTAATTAGCATTTGATAGGAAAATGTATGCAAATAAATCTATTGACCAAATCCTAGTAGAAATAAGCCTACTAAATATTATTTGAGATTATTGTGCAGAATTTTCCAAGTTGTTATGCAGAATTTATCAAACAAATCAATTTGTTGAAGAAAACTTGCCAAATTAAGAAGCAAAACTTGGAGACCAAGTCTGGAAGCAACCGAGAGAAGATTTCTGAATTCTAAAGGTGCCTAGGATTGCCACATGTCACAAGAAGCAAGCCCAAGAATTTTGATGAAGAGATCCTCACCATTGAGCGCGGATCCGCGGCCAAACCCCCCTTGGGCCGCGGATCCGCCGCAATCTTAAGGAGTTGGAAGACAAGATTTTGTGGGGTGAATCAAAGCTATATTTTACCAAGTTTTAAACAAGTAGAGACTGGCTTTGCACTATAAAAGGGCACCGAGAGCCTCTTGGAAAAGTTATCAAGCCGAAGAGATCACGAAGTCCAAGACGGCTCACGCATCCAGGCTGATCATCAACTGTTCGTCTACCTCCTTAGGAAAGATCGAGAAGCAACTAGTTTTGTAATCATTTTCTACGGAATAAAGTGTAGATTGTTCAAGTTGATTAATAAAGGTAGTTATTTTATTTAATTCTCTTGCATTTTACATTATGTTTTCCCTCTCTGTCTTTTCATCTTCTTCTCCCAACATGCGCGAGTAATTCTCCGCTTGTTAGGGTTCGTAGGATTAGGGTAGGCTAATGGATGATGAAAATAACTAAACCCTTTTTAAGTCCTATAAAGTTTAGGAACTTTATCAAAGGAATCATTAACATCCTAATCGGGCGCGCTAACAATTCTTTGCTAGTTCCGACCGCGATTAGAGATTAGATTAATGATTGTTTTGGTAAAGGCTAGATATGAACGGAGTTCCGTGTCGAGATAAGGGTTAAGAGTGGGATTCCTTTTCCCTCCAGAAACCCTAATCTACACGCATCACCGTCGTTCTAGTTTTAAATCTATTAATGGATAAAAAGGGTAACTTTTAATTAATCGTCCATAACTACTAAATCCTAACGAACCATACAAGCCCTCTTATTATATTATCTACATCTCTAAAATAATCTAGATCTATATTTTACATTCTTATTTAACGTAGATCTAGAAACCATTCTATAAAAATTCTTTATCCCTCCTCTCTTTCTTAACACATCTAAAGTAAAAGTAAAAGGTTCCACGTTTCCCAGAGGATGACCCGTACTCATCTCGGTCTAGCTAAACGTGACACCGTTATTGATTGCGGTTAAACTACTAAACACACTCTTTCGAATCAAATCAGAAGCCCTCGCAAGAGGCATCCGAGCGGCTACCCCGGTCGGTCATCCCAGGCTGGTAGTCGCCTACCCACGACGTCAGAGATCAAAGCCCTCGCCAAGAGGCAACCGCGCAGCTTCACTGCCCGGTCATCCTTAGTGGGCTTCTTACAGCCCCTCCAACGCTAAGGATCAAAGTCCTCCTTAGAGGCGGCTCAGCAGCCCCCCTGCTCGGCTATCTCCGGCTGGTAGCTCCCTACCCATGACGCCAGGGATTGAAGCCCCCGCAAGAGGCATTCGAGCGGCTACCCCGCTCGGTCATCCTAGGCTGGTAGTTGCCTTTCCACGACGCCAGAGATCAAAGCCCTCGCCAAGAGGCAACCGCACAGCTTCACTGCTCGGTCATCCTTAGTAGGCTTCTTACAGCCCCTCCAATGCTAAGGACCCAAAGTCCTCCCAGAGGCAGTCGAATTCGACCCTCGCTTGACCATCCCCAGCTAGTGGTCGTTGCTCGCAATACCAGAAATCAGAAGCCCACGCCAAGGGGAAACCGAGCAGCTTCCCATTCATGCTCGGCACAAATACGGCGGGCATCCTCTGCCCATCACATGCAGAGGATCCGAGGCCCCAACAAGGGGCACTAGGTCTATCCAAGTCTGAGCGATCCTCCCTCGACTTTGGGGCCATGTAGACGCCTCCTTCTCAGCAGCGCTTGGCACACTTGGAAAGTGATCGAAATCAACTCGACGAACGATCGCTAGACAGATAGCCGACCTGGCGTGGAAGCCCAACAGTGCAAGCAGAGATATTTTACGAGCATTCTTCACGAACAGAAGATAAAGTGCAAACCGATGAAATCAAAGAAAAAAGTTTTATTACCAAAGGCAAAGTATTTACAAAGGGTATTTTGGGCTCCCCAGCCTTACAAACTGCCCGGAGGCTTACAAAAATTCCAAAAGCAACAAAATAAAAGAAGGAGGAAGATGGGGGCTTTAGGCCTCGGGGCCGGACGCGACCTCGGGGTCTCGACATCCACCTCGGGGTGAGCAGGGTCCTTGGCGACTTCCTCGCCAGGAATCTCTTTCCCCTGCTCTTCGGCGTCCGTAAGGGGGTATTCGTCCTGGAGCTTTTCGTCGGCGAACTCCGGCATCCGGGCCTTAACGGCGTCGAGGGCCTCGTGCCAGATGAGGGTTGTGGCCACGGCCAGGTCATCATAGAACTCCTTCGACTTCTTGTAGCCCTCCACCGCCTTCGCCGCTCTCAGGTCGGCCAACTTCACCGTTCTCAGGTCGGCCGACTTCGCCGACTCGGCCGCCGCCCCCAGCTCCTTCCGGAGGGTCTTCACCGTGTTCTTCAAGTTGCCGGCGAGCACCTGAGCGTCCTCAAGCTTGGCCTCGGCAGCCACGGCGGCCTTGCGGTACCGGGCAACCTCCCGTTTCCCGGCCTCCACCTCGCCCTCCAGGGCGGCAACCCTCGCCATCACCTCCTCCAGCTCCCGCTTGGAGCTCTCTTCCAGCGAGGCGAGCTGACCCGTAGCCTTCATCGCCGGGGCTATCACCTCGGCCTCCATGCGTAAGGCGAGGGCAACGTGCTGGAGAACCTGAAAGATACGAAAGAGATCAGAAAGACGAAGGAGGCACGGAATCTCACAAAAAACCAAACACTTACCTGCTCGGACTCCTGGGCGATGGACGCCATCTGGACCCTGAAGGTCCCCCCGGGGACCCTACCCCCCGCCGATTTCTCTATCTCATGAAGCAGGATATCCACGACGGACAGCCCCGAGGGCACCGCGAACTGTAGGCCTCTTTCCTCCACCATGATCGGCGATGGCAGGCCCTGGGAAGACCTCCGGGAACCCCTCTTGAGCGGCTCCGAGGGAGAGCCGATCTCCTCCTCCGAGGCGGAAAATCAGGCACGATAGGTATCAGTAAAGAATTGAGGGTGTTGACTCAAGTTGTAAATAGAACATGTATGCTTACATAAAATTTAGGCTTGCAAGATTCTTGAAGGTGCTTGGAATTTCACCCGACAAGTTGTTAAAGCTAAGATCTCTACAAGAAGACATATTCTATTAGAAGTAGTAAAAGCTTTATTTTCATAATCATGTCTAGATAAATCACTTCCTAGAGTTAAGATTTTTTTTATTTTAACCATGACACATGGTATATAACTCTGAATGATATCTCAACTACATATAAATTTACAAGGGTAATTGAGCAAAAAATGCATTTGAAAGATATGTATACAGAGTGTTGTACATAAAAATTTCTACAATCCCATAACAACCCTTGCTTCAACCTAGAATCCATCTCAACACCTAATTAACCCTAGTTTAATGTATTGTTCCTCTCTCCCCCGCAGAGTAATTTGTTTTTATGTTATTGTGCCACTCTCTCAATTAAGCCCAATTTGTTCCATATGATTTTCCAACTCATCACCATTGTAGACATCAAAATAAATCTAACATTAAGACCAAGGGGTTTGCTACGTTTTTGCAACAAGAAATTGATGTGAACTTGGTCTTAATGTTAGATTTATTTTGATGTCTACAATGGTGATGAGTTGGAAAATCATATGGAGCAAATTGGGCTTAATTGAGAGAGTGGCACAATAACATAAAAACAAATTACTCTGCGGGGGAGAGAGGAACAATACATTAAACTAGGGTTAATTAGGTGTTGAGATGGATTCTAGGTTGAAGCAAGGGTTGTTATGGGATTGTAGAAATTTTTATGTACAACACTCTGTATACATATCTTTCAAATGCATTTTTTGCTCAATTACCCTTGTAAATTTATATGTAGTTGAAATATCATTCAGAGTTATATACCATGTGTCATGGTTAAAAAAAAAAAATCTTAACTCTAGGAAGTGATTTATCTAGACATGATTATGAAAACAAGCTTTTACTACTTCTAATAGAATATGTCTTCTTGTAGAGATCTTAACTTTAACAACTTGTCGGGTGAAATTCCAAGCACCTTCAAGAATCTTGCAAGCCTAAATTTTATGTAAGCATACATGTTCTATTTACAACTTGAGTCAACACCCTCAATTCTTTACTGATACCTATCGTGCCTGATTTTCCGCCTTCTGTTGAAGTAGCGCACACGTGAGGAGCACGTGGCGCGCTTGGCGCTGAGCTCCAATCAATGAGCGCAGAGCGCTTCTTGTGAAGTAGCGCACACGTGAGGAGCACGTGGCGCTGAGCGCCAGTCAATGAATGTAGAGCGCTTCTTGTGAAGTAGCGCACACGTGAGGAGCACGTGGTGTGCTTGGCGCTGAACACCAGTCAATAAGCGCAGAGCGTTTTTTTAAATTTAGAGCACTAAGGCTCTGCAGCGCTGTGCGCTAAATTTGGAGCGCTGAAGCGCTTTGTTTAATTGGAGCGCTAGGGCTCTGCAGCGCCGTGCGCTAGGTTTTGGAGCATTGAAGTGCTTCTTTTAATCGGAGCGCTAAGACTCTTTTTAGGCAGCTCTGTTATCTGAGAATTAAATTCTCTCTTATAAGAGATTTTGTCTCGTAGATCTAAGAACAAAGTTCTTATTTTATAGGAGATGTTTCAATCTCTTATGTTTTTTATGAAAGGCTTTGCCTTTATGGATCTGTGATCCTAAGATAATTGAATTATTCTTCTCCCTCCCTTTTTTATAATGAGATGTTATGATCTCTTTTGTGAAAGACAATTTGTCTTATAGATCTATGATCTTAGAAAAAGAAATAGATTCTTCTTCTCTTATGAGATGATTTCATCTCTCTGTTTTATTTATCTTGAAGAAATTCTTCTCTTTCTGAGAGCTTGGTCTTCCTTTTGAAATTTCTCAAAGTTTATTGGGGGGTTCCTCTCTATGAGACTTGAAGTCTTGGGGCCTTTATATAGGGTAGGCTGATTTGTTGAATCGGTTGACGAGATCTTTTCTCTAATTGATTTGTTGAATCGGTTTACTCGTATCTCATATATGTATTCAATCGAACCCCCGTATGTATCACCATAGGCAGGCACTTTCATTGTAGGACTAAAGTCCTAACAATACGTTGGCAAGAGGTTAAGCAAGATCATATCTGAGTGAATGTGAAACACTTTTAGATTCAATCCCCTCATGGGTTAACCTACAAGCTCATCAGCGGTACTAGCTATCCTTAACGGTTACCCAGGTATTGAATAGAGATGTAGGTTGACAAGCAAACTCATATAAATCCAACAAAGCCTATAAGCGACGAGTGCCATATAGTCCGGTCTCTTCATCACAGATTATCGCATATAGAGTCCAGGGGTGAAAACTGTCAGACCCCTAATAACACGATAAGTCGTGCTGATATAAAACTCATAACCACCTGAGATACAACTGATAACACTTATCAGTTTATCTCAATCACCTCGGCAGAGGATTTCTGGTTATGGTTAACCATGCACAATGCGATATCAACTCCCTATACCGGGGAGAGACTAATCCCTTCGACCACTCACTGCTTCCATGTGCTTCGGGACTATACCTAACTAAAACCCGTTTGCATGACTCAGCAGAGTCGTGGTAGAGTAGTAATCAAAGTATAGTATGAACACATACAAGACACTATGGCGATTTTAGGTCAAGGGAGTTGTCATACCTCGTTTCCTAAAATACAAAAATTTGGGAACAGAACAAAATAAACCATGCAACCTACAGTAAGAAAATATCATCTCATAGTCACGTTACGGCTATCAATCAGTAATCAAGAACAACAATATAACTATTTATCTCTAAACATGTCCAATAGCTATAATAACGATAACAGGAAACTGTAGTAGAAGTAATAAAGATCTAATGAAAAAGAATACCTAAACCATCAATAAGAGCTGTACCAGTGAAATGGTCCTCATTGATCGGCAATATTGTCGAAGTACTCACGATTCTTATGTGCTAAAATCAAGTATCTGGGCCATGCACAACTCAGACATCAGTGCGTCATAAATATAATAATAATAGTATAAACATTATACGTTATAGTATGTCATATGTAAGAATGAGGTGTCATGAGTATACATAATAAATAGTAATAGTAACATGTAATGTAACATGTAAGATATAGGGAGTCAATCATGTCATGTGTATCCTTTAGGTCCATGTCGCCAGGTTATTTATCTTATAGGTATTTAAAACCAATTAATGTAATCATCCATATAACTCAACAGTATATATCCCATTACCCCCCGGGACCACGGAAAATGTATGAATCAAGAATGATTATTCCATTCCCCCCGGGAATCACGGACGCAAGTAATATTCTCTTGACTTACAATTCAGTTATATTCTTGATTTTCCCGGGTTTTATGTTCATGTCAGGTATAAAAATAATATCTACCTAATGCCAATACAGGAGCAAGCATATATAAGTTTGTCTATCAAGATAACAAATATTCGTCTATCAGGACAACAAGTCAGAGTTGTTGGCATCGGTAAATATTACAGGACAACTAGGTAATGGCATGACAACAGTAACAATATTAGAATGGAAGGATGTCATGAATCAGAGTACAAGCATGTCAGGGATGATCTAATCAATCAGGTAAGGTGTATGTATCACAGCCACATATCATAGATAAGTCTGGATGTAAAGTATATAATATAGTTGTAATAGTATATCGTTAATCGTGAACTGATATAGATTAACAAGCGTTTAATCAGATGGGTAAATAATACTGTTAAACAGATCATGTATATTTATGGTATTGAGATTAATATATTGAATATTTATTTCAATGTAGTTATAACAGTTATTTAGATGCGATGCACGAAGTAGAGAATGTGATCCTATCAACTGCTATAAGTTATTATATCAATTTGTCCGTATTAAAATAGTCTTATGTCGTCATAATTATGAGATACTGTTAATTATATGTATTTACAAAACTTTATAAATTAAATTTTTATTTATTAATTTGAATTAATGGCATGAAATGATAAATATAATAGTGTTACGACAATGTATATATATTGCCGTAACTATAGCTTGTAGCAAGTAAAAGCTTGCCTCGGTAATGATGACGACTGCTCAGTCGAGGTTGAGGGTAATGGGTTCTCGGTTAGTGCTTGGTGCGGCCGAGATCTCGATGGTGGTCGCTTGGGATCAAGTCGCGGTGCCGACAAATAGGTCGATGGCAAGGAGAAGGTGACGATGAGGTCGGGAGTTGTGGTCGAGGGATATAGCAGCGGTGATAGGAGATAGTGGCGATGAAGATGGTTGCTGGAGTTGGGTGAAAGGTTGTGCTCGGTTTAGGGTTTAAGTGATGAGTTCTCTCGTGTTTGGTAAATATGGTGCTTGGTGGTTGAGGCGGCTGCGATGATGGGGACGAAGGTGCTGTTGCGTTAGTTTTCGGTGAGATGGGGATTGGGTTTGGTTTCGGCCGATGAGTTGCAAAGGAGTTGGTGGCCTAGGGAGGTGGTGAAGGTGGTGGTGAGACGGGTTGATCGGCCGAGGGTTTTTGTGTTGAGGTGGTGGTCGAGTTTGAAGAAGAAGAGGGTGAGCTCGGTGAAGGGTGAAGAAGGAGGCTAAGGTTTTTATTTGATCTCGGTTGATGAAGGAAAGAGATGACTATGAGGTTTGATTAAATAGGTTAAGGTCGTGGGTTATGGGTTTGTTACATGAGGAGAGAGAAAATATTAGAAAAAGAGAGATGAAGATTATGATGATGAATGGGATGATGAGAGTGGGGAGAAATACGGTCGACTAGTTTGTTTAGGGGAGAGAGAGATGCTAGTGAAGCGAGAGAAAACTGTTGGAGAGAGTAGGAACCTATGAAGAGAGAGAGAGAGAGAGGGAGATGATAGGAGAGAGAGAGATATGTTTTATGAAAGGGGAAGTGAAAGAATTGTTTATGGATGAGATGGAAGGAATAACATATATGATGTATAAATCTAGGAGTTCAAAACAACGCACCATACCCATAACAAACTGCTAATCAACTCCAAGCAAAAATTGTTTTGGTGATCTAAATGGAAGTTTAAAAAAATATCTTATCCTATTTTTTATTTAAACCAACATACTAATATATCTTGTTACAAATATAATACTTGACAATATCCTATAAGAATTAATATAAGATATTGCTATTAGCATCCAAATATAATAACTAGTTAGCATCTATTAAACAAATCAGATGACCATAACTTATTCTATGTAAATAAATTATTTAACTCCAATCTAAAAATAGTTGTATAGAAAACGGGTGGGGTATAAATACGATACCCATCCAAACACTAAATATAACCCAAACAATAATTTAAATAAAATGCCCAATATACTAATAATTTTAATACCAATAAATATCGTACGATCAAGTTAGGGTGTTACATTATACCTAACTACAAAAGAATTTCATCATCGAAATTCACAAACTAAAAGGACAAGAAAACACGGAATCAAGGGAACAAGTGTGGAAATTTTTGTCAAATCTTCTCTTTACATTCCCATGTAGATTCTCCATGCGAACAACTTCCCTACGAAACGGGCACTAAGGGGATCATTTTATTCTTGAGGACGTTTTCTCATCGATCCACAATTTCCATCGGTTGCTCCTCATAAGTTAAATCATTCCTCACTGTCAATTTCGAGTGGTCTAGAACGCGTGTCTCATCTCGAACATACTTGCGAAATTGAGAGACATGAAACACGTGTGCAAACCTGCCAAGGACGGTGGTAAAGCCAATCGATACGCCACTTCTCCAATAAGCTCAATGATATCGAACGGCCATATGAATCTAGGATTAAGCTTGTCTCGACTACCAAACCGGATTACTCCTCTGCTCGGTGATATCTTCAAGAACGTATGATCACCAACAACAAACTCTAATGTCTTTCTTCTTGTATCAGCCTAACTTTTCTATCGATCTTGTACCACCTTCATATGATCACGAATCAAGTTAACTTTCTCCACAATTTTCACAATCAAATCTGGTCCCAACAGTCTTCTTTGTCCAACGTCGTCCCAACATATAGGCGAATGACACTTGCGACCATATAATGCTTCAAATAGAGCCATCTGTATAGTCGTCTAAAAATTGTTATTGTATGAGAACTCCACTAAATGTAAATGGTTCTCCCATGAACCCTTGAAGTCCAATATACAAGCTCTCAATATATCTTCAAGAGTTTGGATCATCCTCTCGGACTGCCCATCTGTTTGAAGATGATAGGTTGTACTAAATTTCAAGCGAGTTCCCAAACTTTCTTGCAGACTTCTCCAGAAATGTGATAGGAACCGGATGTCACGATCAGAAACAATACTCATTGGTACTCCATGCAATCTCACAATCTCCTACATGTATCTCTCTGCTAAAGCTTCCGTCGACTGACCAACTCGAAATGGTATAAAGTGAGCCGTCTTGGTCAAACGATCTACGATCACCTATACAACATTGTTGCTCTTTTGACTCCACAGTAAAGCTGTCACGAAATCCATAGTTTTATGTTCCCACTTTCATTGAGAAATCGGAAGTGGTTGTAGCAAACCCGCAAGCCTTTAATGCTTAGCCTTCACTTGCCGACACACCAAGTATCTTGACATAAAACGAGCAAGCTCTCTCTTCATGCCTTCCAACCAAAAAGTAGTGTCGCATATCCCTATACATTTTTGTGCCTCCCAGATGTACCGAATATACAGAACTATGAGCCTACTTCATGAATTTTTCGCGAACTTCTCTTTTAGGCACACACAATCGACTTCCATACATCAAAGAACCATCTTTATGAATCAATAAATCCGTTCAAAGACTAGAGGGTCATGGGTTTACCATGCTTTCGTTGGGCTACTTTGATAGGTTAAGGCAAGTCTTCAAAACTCCTTCAATCGTGCAACTTAAGCTTGACCGTCATTGCGATTTAACCAAGATGACTGTTCTTGAATACTAGTTTCTACTCAATCCAATCTTGACTACTGCAATCTTCTCCGGATCCACTTCTATGCCTTTTTATGATTTGTCGTGACCCAAGAACTTCACTTTATCCAGCCAGAACTAAGCTTGATTAAGCGCGAACTTGGCATCCAATCTTTCTTACTCCAATGTTTCTCTTCATGTTCCTTCTTGTCTATTAAGATTTAAGAAGATTTGTCGCTACTGAACGAGAAAGAAAACACGGTCGTCTGTCGCCATCGTACTCTAACGGTCGGGTAAGAAAGGATACAAAGGTTGAAAAGTACATGAACAATAAATAGGCAAGATAGTACAATCAAATCAAGAAAGATGAATCAATAGTAGGATTCCGAGTTACTCAAGCAGAGTACCGTATTGTAACCATGCTGTGGTACATAGTTACAATCACATAACTCCATCTAAGTCGCCCAAATCCTACTAAATAGAAGTAAATGATAAGGAATAAGGAGATTACAAGATAGGATAGAAGAAGATTCACAGTTTGTGTAGAACTATGATCGTTCAAGAAAGTGAAAAGGAATTCAAGAGAATATGATTCAAGAAGAACTCTTGATATAAGTAAACCATACGTACTTAAGGTCTGGCTGGTGCACATACTGTCTTTCGTGTTGAACCATCCCGCCGAGGTGTACCTTTCTCTCACTATGATAACCTCTGTTGTACTATATTCGCCGTGAGAACCTGGGAAAAGCTAACTAATCCCAATGGAGTAAAGTGTCGCTGGATCTCTACAACAAGACTGTAAAATGCGCTTTTCCCTGTTAGCCTCATTGGCTACCAAGGACCCTGCAAATCGACTGAGCCGGGTCCACTTGGTCGCATGAGTATCCACACATCCGTCATTCTACTTTAGGCCAATAAACTTCTCTTCCATTTCCACCTTAACAGAACGCGATAAGAATTTCTCCAAGAAACTCCGTGTAAAAGTCGCCCAGCTGATCGGCTTTGCCAAACGATTCTACTTAACCAGCTACCACACTCTAGCATAGTTACCCATCTAGATGCGCACCACATCCACATACTTTTCATCTGGAATCTGAGCAACAGTCAATAAGTTATCCATATCAATGAGCCACTACTTTTCCTGAAGGGGTCCCTCTAATCATGCAAAAGTTGCTAGACCGAGACTCCTGAAATCATCAATTATAACCCCACGCTGAACCTGCCTGGGAACTGCCACCCTCTCAATAGTGGCAGTAGCATTATGTTGGACCGTCTTTAAACCTTCTTGAAACGCCTTAGTCTGTTGCTGAATCAAGTCAGTCTGGCATCGTTGGTTCTCCATCATACTACGTATAACCCTAATTAGTGCGGCATTGTCCGCCGGTGGAGCGGTTTGATTCCTTCTAAACATAACTCTCGTAGTCAAGCACGAATGACGAGAATTAGCAGCGGAAACAAGATTCAATGAGACAATGATTCAATAAACTTTAGATTCAAGGATAGTAAGGCAGTAGTGTGGCAAGTCATGTTCATATAGTTTAAGGGTTTCAAGGTCAATGTATTGGGTATAATACCCAACTACAAAATTGAACCAAGCCCAGCTAATCTGAACCAATGCTCTGATACCAACAAAACCTTGTCACATCCCGTTTCCCAAAATACACAAATTCGAAAACGTAACAAAGCAAACTTTACTACCTACGGTAAGGAAACATCCTCTAATAGTTGCATTACGGCTGTTAATAAGTAATTAAGAATAATAATATAACTATCTATCTCTAAACATGTCCAATAGCCACAAGAACGATAATAGGAAACAGTAGCGGAAGTAATAAAGATCCAAGAAAAAAGAATACCTAAACCATCAATAAGAGCTATATCAGTGAAATGGTCCTCACCGATCGGCAATCCTGTCGAAGTACTCATAATTCTCATGTGCTAAAGTCAAGTATCTGGGCCATGCACAACCTAGAAGTTTGTGCATCATAGATATAATAATAATAGTATAAACAATATACATTATGGTATGTCATATGCAAGAACGAGGTGCCATGAGTAAAAACAATAAACAGTAACAATAACATATAATGTAACAAATAAAATATAGGGAGTCAATCATGTCACATGTATCCTATGGGTCCATGTCAGTAGGTTATTTATCCTACAGGTATTTGAAACCAATTAACGTAATCATCCATATAATTCAAAAGTATATATCCCGTTACCCCTCGGGACTATGGACGCAAGACATATTCCGTTACACCCCTCCGGACCACGGAAAATGTATGAATCAAGAATGATTACTCCGTTACCTTCGGAACCACGGACGCAAGTAATATCATCTTGAGTTACAATTCAGTTACATTCTTGATTTCCCCATTTCCCCAAGTTTTATTTTCATGTCAGGTATAGAAATAATATCTATCTAATACCAACACAGGAGCAAGCAGGTGTAAGTTTGTCTATCAAGACAACAGATATTCATCCATCAGGACAATAAGTCAGGCTTGTTGGTATCGATAAATATTACAGGGCAACTAAGTAATGGCATGATAACGGTAACAATATTAAGACGGCGGGATGTCATGAATCAGTGTACAAGTATGTCAGGGATGATCTAATCAATCAGGTAAGATCTATGTATCACAATCACATATCATAGACAAGTCTGGCGGTAAAGTAAGTAATATAGTAGCAATAGTATATCGTTAATCGTGAACCAATATAGATTGATAAGAGTTTAATCAAATGGGTAAATAATACTGTTAAACAGATCATATATATTTCTGGTAATGAAATTAACATATTGAATATTTATTTCAAAGTAGTTATAACAATTATTTAGATGTGATGCACGAAGCATGGAATGTGATCCTATCAACTGCTATAAGTCATTATATCAATTTGTCCGTATTAGAATAGTCTTATGTCATAATTAGGAAATATTGTTAATTAGATGTATTTACAAAACATTATAAATTAACTTATATTTATTAAATTTAATTAATGGCATGAAATAATAAATATAATAGTGTTACAAAAATAAATATATATTGTCATACCCTATAGCATGTAGCAAGTAAAAACTTGCCTCGGTAACGATGACAACTGCTCGGTCGAGGGTGAAGGCAATGGGTTCTCGAGTTAGTGCTTGGTGCGGCCAAGGTCTCGATGGTGCTCGCTTGGGATCAAGTCACGGTGATGACGAATAGGTCGATGGTAAGGAGAAGGCAACGATTAGGTCTAGAGTTGTGGTCGAGGTGATTTGGCGGTGGTGATAGGAGGCGGCGGTGATGAAGATGGTTGCTAGAGTTGGGTGAAGGATTGTGCTCAGTTTAGGGTCTAGGTGATGGGTTCTCTCGTGTTTGGTGGAGATGGTTCTCGGTGGTTGAGGCGGTTGCGTGCGATGATGGGGGCGAAGGTGTCGCTGCGTCGGGTTTCGGTGAGATGGGGATTGAGTTTGGGTTCGGCCGATGAGTTGCAAAGGAGATGGTGGCTTAGGGAGGTGGTGAAGGTAGCGGTGAGACGGGTTGCTCGGCCGAGGGTTTTTGTGCTGAGGTGGTGATCAAGTTTGAAGACGAAGAAGGTGAGCTCGGTGAAGGGAGAAGGAAGCTAGGGTTTTATTTGATCTTGGTTGATGAAGGAAAGAGATGATTATGAGGTTTGATTAAATAGGTTAAGGTTGTGGGTTATGGGTTTGTTACATGAGGAGAGAAAATATTAGAAAGAGAGATGAAGATTATGATGATGAAAGAGATGATGAAGGATGGGAGAAATAGGGTCGGCTTGTTAGTCTAGGGGAGAGAAGGATATGTTAGTTGGAGAAACGAGAGAAAATTGTTGGAGAGAGAGAGAGTGCAGGAATCTATGAAGAGAGATAGAGAGATGATAGGAGAGAGAGAGAGAGAGAGAGAGAAATATATTTTATGAAAGGGAGAGAGAAAGAATTGTTTATGGATGACAGGGGAGAAATAACATATATGATGTATAAATCTAGGAGTTAAAAACAATGCACCATACCCATAACAAACTGCTAATCAACCCCAAGCAAAAAAACAAAAAAATTGGTGATCTAAAAGGAAGTTTAAAAAAATTTCTTATCCTATTTTTATTTAAACCAACATACTAATATATCTTGTTACAAATATAATACTTGACAATATACTATAAGATATTACTATTAGCATTTGTTCCCCTCCGAACGGCGGCGCGACGAATGTCTTGCCTGAGATTCGGGGTAGATACAAATTGGTGCTATCCGTTCACCTCTCCGAAGATGCCAAGTTGATTTATGGCACCATATATCGAAGGTTTAAACGGATGCGGCCGATGTAGCAGACTTCGTCAGATTCCCCCTCGTTTGAGGGGTTTTTTGATTGTGGGGACGCTCTTCCCTGCAGGCGCAAGCCCCTGCAGTTAATTACGCTACCGCATCGCGGTAACAACTTTCTCCTTCTCCAGATGGTCACTTCGTGTCGTGGGTGTTTATTATGTTTTGTTGCCTGTGGATTGTTTACGGAGCCGAGTTATGTCGTCGCCCGTAGGGCGTGGACTAGTCCAAATCCGTATTATCTTAGATTTGGGTTTGGGGGTTTGGTTTGAGGATACGTTAGCCATATTTGAGGCTAAGATCAACTCAAACGTTTGTTAAGGATACGTTAGTCTAGTTTGGGACTAAGATCGACTTAACGGGATCGTTTAGACCCGACAAAAGAGCGTTTGGGCTCTATTGTTCCAGTTTAGAGACATAGTGGTCCATTGAATGTATGGCCGTCGGGACCCGTCACCTCTCTGACGACGTTGAAGGATTACAACGACAGGTGTCAGAGGAGTTCAGAGATGTACCCTTGGACCAAAGTTGGTTGGGCGATCCATAGTCCAATTTGGGACTAAAGTCTGCTTGAAGGTTTAAGGATACGTTAGCCATATTTGAAGCTAAGATCAACTTAAACGGTTGTTAAGGATACGTTAGTCCAGTTTGGGACTAAGATCGACTTAACGGGATCGTTTAGATCCGACAAAAGAGCGTTTGGGCTCTATTGTTCCAGTTTAGGGACATAGTGGTCCATTTCCAGTTTAGGGACGTAGTGGTCCATTACCAGTTTAGGGACATGGTGGTCCATGTTCCAATTTAGGGACATGGTGGTCCATGTTCCAGTTTAGGGACATAGTGGTCCGTTGGTAGTTTAAGGACGCATAAGTCCATGGGTTTAAGGACCCCCCAGTCCGTGTTGATGTGTGGTTGTCGGGACCCGTCACCTCTCTGAAGACGATGAAGGATTACAACGACAAATATCAGAGGAGTTCAGAGATATACCCTTGAACCAATGAGTGGGTTGAAAGAGCAGATGTGCTCAATTCAAGATAATTTGAGGACTTATGGCCAGTTTGGGATAAGTCCAAAATATTGGCCCTCTGTTGGTCCATTGAAGGAGAGGCTTTGCCTCTGGCCGTTTAGCCAATTGGGCCAATGCCTAGTGTTAAACACTAAAGACCAATCGGTGTTGAACACTGGGAATGAGAGTGATAAGTTAGTGTTTAACACTAAAAGATAGTTGGTGTTAAACACCAGCATCAAGGCTTTCAAATTAGTGTTAAACACTAAAACAGATCAAAACACTGGCAGTAGAGATCTCAAATTAGTGTTAAATACTAAGGTAATCAGTGTTGAACACTGCAAATAAAGCTCTTTGATTAGTGTTGAACACTAAGGCCAAACAGTGTTTAACACTGGATTCAGGGGTTCCAATTTAGCGTTAGACGCTAAGGCAAGAGGGGTCACGTGGTAGCACGTGAGGGCGCTCTCCCTTCATTTGTTCTGCTGAGAATATCGCATCTTTGGAGCATCACGTGCCATCACGTGACGGGTGTTTAAATAGAGTATGTTAAAGCCTCTGCCAAGGGTCACGTGGGTCACGTGAGGCACTGCCTCAAAGGGGCTTTTCTGTAGATCTTTTTGGGGGTTACGTGGTGACACGTGACCCTGCCTCTATGTATGTTTTTTTTAGAAGATCTGTTAATCCCTTTCAGGAATTAAATTTCTCGTAGGGTTGAACCCTGGCAATAATTTCAGAGGAATTAAATTCCTACTTCCTTTTGAAGGTTTATATTCTGGGATAGAGTTGAACTCTGAATTTTCTGTAGAATTAAATTCCTCATATATGTGAAGAACTGAATAGGGTTAAACCCTAATAAAAGCTTTAAGGAATTAACTCCCACTCTCTGTTAAAGGATTATTCTGTGGAATGAGATTAAGGGAATTAAATTCTTGTTGTTTTAACAGAACTAAGTTCCTAATTAGGGTTAAACCCTGATTCTTTTCATTCTGAAGGAATTAAATTCCCATAACACAGGGTCAACCCTAATTTTATTTTAAAGGAATTAAATTCCTATAGTTCTGTGAGAATTAAATTCTCGTGCTTCTATTCCCTTTTATGCTTTGGGTCTGCATGGCAGGATCTCAACCCATTGAGAATTAAATTCTCAACTCAAGGGGAGATGTGCACTTTACAGATCCTCCACCAAAGAGAGAACTATGTTCTTCTGTTTTATATCAGAGTTAAACTCTGTTGAGAATTAAATTCTCTTTTCTTTCAAAAAGCCTTTCCTTTCTTACCTAGGGTTTTCTTTTGCAGAAGATCCAAATTCCTCCAAAGTATCCAGACTCTTTCTCTTTTCTTCCCTCTGCATATATATTTTTCTGTGTGTCTCTTGGCTCCTATTTATAGGAGAAGCAGCCGAATCAATTAGTTTTGGTGAATCTTTCATTAAGAGATTTAATTTGTATTCACCATTCGTTTTGGACCTTTGGATTATTATGTGAATTTTATTCACCATTGGATTTTAAATCCAGAGATTCTCCTTTGTTATTTCGGTTAGACTTTAAAGGGGGAATCTTTCCAAATTCGAGATTTTCCCATAGATAGATGATATTTAATCACCTCTAAATCTTTAATTCAATCGGTTGCTTTGGAAAGATTTAAGAGGTCTTTTCTCAGAATTTAATTCTGTTAACAGATAGGCTTTGAAAGCTGGTCACGTGTGGCCACGTGACCCTTGGTCACGTGTGGGCACGTGACCCCCTTGGAACGAGCCCTCTTCTTTCTTTCTGCGCTCTGCTTTCTGGTCGCTGCTTAGCTGTCACGTGCCACCACATGACCCCTGGTCACGCGTGAGCACGTGACCCTCGTCTGGAGCCCTTTTTCTTGTTCAATCAGGGAATTGAGTCTGCTGCTTTCGAGTGTCACGTGCCAACACGTGACCCTGGTCACGTGGGAGCACGTGGTCCTTTCTGAAGCCCTTTTCTTTGATGTAGTTCGGAAACTGAATTTACCCTGCCGATGCGTTTAGATGTCACGTGCCAACACGTGACTGCTGGTCACGTGTGAGCACGTGACCCTTTTCTGAAGCCTCTTCCGTGGGCTTTCCTGATTTTAAATCAAGAAACAAATGCCCCCACAGCGTTGTTCTCACGTGTCTGCACGTGAGTGCAACGCTGTCACCTTTTGTGACCGTTGGATTCCTATAGGGATTTGGGGAGATGAAACGTTTCCACTACCTCCTATAAATACCCATGTCTCTTCAGAAGAGCCTTCACTTTGCTCATCTTCTTCCTTTGAGAACTTTTTTCCCTTGAGAATTTAATTCTCGTTTCCAGAGCTTAGTTCTCTGTCTTAGATATTTTCCAGAGTTTAACTCTGTTGATGAATCCCTTTTCCTCAGGTAATAATGTTGAACGGTCGAAGCCCCTTTGTTTTAAAAGAACTCTCTGGATTTAAATCCACATTAAGGGTTTCACAAAGAACCTTTTTTCCCCCTTCAATTTCTTTAACCAAATACGAGACCACTTAACCTCCAACCGTTGATCTCTTAGGGTCGGATGATCCTTGGGGAGATGATGATGACAGTTCGACTCCATGGAATTTAATTCCATCCAAAAATGTCTCTGGGAATTTAATTCCCTTCTCTTAATAAGGAATTTAATTCCTATGAAGATCTCAGTTTCTTCACACGGAGGCTTCTTGGGGTCTCTTGACCCGAGGTTGTCCTTCTGCAATTAATGAAACAGGAGCTTTGTAATGATGTCTTCTGTGGGAATTTAATTCCTTTGATCTTGTTGGATCCATTGTAGAGCCCGAGACAGATCCTGTTGGAGGAATGTGTAGGGTTACCATTCTTTATTTAATGAGGATATTCCCTTTGTTTTATTGTAACTATTTGGTCTCATTATTAATGAGCCGTCATCCTGATTCTGTGTGGCCCATGTGTTTGGTAGCCAATGGTCCCAGAAAAATCTGCTGTTGCTTTCTTTAACTAGTCTTCATGTTCATGCATGGATATATATCGCTGAATTTGCTTTTAATGGTCTTCTTTTATTGGATTTCAGGTGCGATGGCTTCTGTTCCGTGCTTTCCCTTTTCTCGCTCGGAGGCTGCTTTTCCTCAGTCACCATCTGATGAGGAAGCGATGGCGATGATCCGGGCCCATGACCCGAACTGCACCAACTTTCTTCAATGGGGATCTTGGTATAGTCAGATTATTCAGGGTCGCCGGAGTTTTCTTTGCGCGGTACCGACGGAGCCCACTTTCCCATTCTTACCGATGGACCCTCCGAGGACGGTTTTTGCCGTGGAAATGCCCAACTGGACTCCAACGGGGAGGCTCGAGCCTTCGACGATCGGTATTCCGAACCATCCGATCCCGGCCATATACATCTTGGGGCGACGTATCTGCCAGGGTGAGGCCCACCCGTGGGGGTAAATTTATAAGATAGGGCTTACTCCTCGACACCCTACGGGCTACCTTCTCTGGGCTCGCTACATCCTTTCTGCCCATCGTGCGCGGCTGCAGAAAGTCGGGCTTTATCAGGCAATATACGCGTCACTCTTCCATTATAAGTCCCCGCATGCCTGGTGGGTCAAGGCGTTCTTGAATCAATGGAATCTCCCTACTAACACTTTCATTTTAGGAGATCGCGAGGTTTCGATTTCTCTGGCAGAATTTTATGAAATCTCGGGACTGCCAATCTGGGGTGCACTGTATGAGGAGTTGTTGCCTCCTGACGAGTATGTTTTCGAGCCCAAGCCTGCACCGGTTGACGGTTTGTCTGTTGAGAACGCCGTTCGCTACAAGCGTCCCAGTTTGATCAAGGCGCTAGGTATCTTCAACCGATTGTTCACCGAATCCGAAGAGCAGGGTGTTACTTTCAAGAGTTTCATTGCCTGCTTCCTTCGCGAAGATGTCGTGTCGAAGACAGCTCCGAAGTTCGCCAACATTAAAGACCCCTTTGGGTTTGGTCCGAAGAAGCTGCCGACTACTGAATCGGATCTACCTCAATACTATATCCCCATCATGTCGCCGATGTCTTTTGAGTCCATTGCAGCATCCGGTATGGATGAGGAGATGTTCTTCGTGGGGTTTGTCAGTGTCTGGCTCAGTTGGTTCGTTATCCCCATGCATCGCCGCTTCATGAGAACCTCGGTTATCTACCCGGCTCATCGTATTGCTGAGGGGACGCGATTGGCTATCGGCATCCCGGCGTTGGCACATCTTTATCATGGGTTGGGCACCGCAGCTAATACCTCTACTCCTGGCATGGATGTGGTAAACTTTTCGCTTCATTATTTCACGTCCTGGATCGAAATGCACATGTTGGGGGCTTTTGCCATGCATCAGAGGCCCTCATTTTACAATGCCTACCCCTTCCCATGACTTATGCGATTAGTGGATGCTTCTGCCGCCGACCCGACTCAGTTCGGGGCTATTCGGGTGCTGATTTCTCCTTACGCTGCCGCTGGCGGGATGGTTTTTAATGATCGGGTCTTGTCTACTCCCTCAGGTCCAGTTCAACAACTCTGGGACCTGTCAAAAGACAACGCACCTTCTTTGAAGCCCCGGGAGGCCTCGCACTTGTATACAATTAGACCGGGCTACTTGGTGTTTCGCCAGGACAGTGCAGCTCTTTTCATGCGGTACAATCCGCATCGATTCGCCCGACAACTTGGATACGACCAGGGTGTTCCTTTCGAGGCTTTTATAGTCGCCCCAATCCCTTCGCTCGATGTCGTTCGCGATGCCGCTCATCATTTCATGAGGCTAAACACCGGCTCCCACTTCATGGTCCCTGAAGCTGAATACCTGCCCCGGTGCGTGGGCGCGTTTACGGGTTGGTATCTTCATCGGGTCAACCCAATCATTCTTGAGGAAAGGAGGGTGCTTCTTGGCCACGATGCCCCTCCTCTGGTTCCAGGAGCTAAGCTGCGACCGAGGGCTCTGGTCTGCTTCCCTCTAAGGGATACCGGCACTGCGCTCGTCCCAGGAGAATCGGAGGTAAACCTTACTCCAACGGCTGGTATGCCCCTGGGTTCCCGCTCGCGAGGTGGAAGGGCCCCAGTAGTAGCACCACCGCCTGTGGCAGCACTGCCCCCCGTGGCATTGACAATGACAGTGTCATCCTCGGTCGTGGCACCAGGCGAGGGTAATAGAGATGAGGGCGTCGTAGGCAATGTGGGTCAGCACCGCCCTAAGGCTTCGCGGGGGAGGAAACGGTCATCCTCGGCGACCGGCTCTGGGTCTAAGCGGCGGAGGAAAGCGGCCACCAATTTGCTCGATTCTTTGGCGGAGTCTGAGCCTACTCTTGAAGACGAACCGTTGGCCCTGCAAGAGTCAGACGCTGGACTTCCTTTCCCGAGTTCGGCCGATGAGGAGGCCGCACAGTTGGCTGAGGCCATACGGCGTTCCAAAGACGTGTCTCATAACGCCAGGGTTCCGAAGAAGTCCTATCCCGCTGTAATCTTTTACAAAGACCCTTCGTGGATTCGGCGTCGATTTATCGGTCCTTTGGAGGAATGGGGGAAAGGGCTCTGAAGCAGGCTGCTTCAGAGGACGCGGCGGACGCGCTTTCTTTATAGACCGGCGGCCATGAGTCCACTCTCGAACCCCGGCGAGCCCACCTCCTTGAGAAGGAGCAGCGGCTTGAAGAAGCCATATTGAGGGCTTCTTTGCGCATCGGTACGTTGTGGTTCTTTTCGTAGTTCTTCAGATTATTTATGCCCGTGCATATGTATCCTTATTCTTATTTGAATCGTGCAGAATCTTCGACGCTGGGGGAGCTCCCTACGGGCTCATTAAAGCTAAAGCCCGCCGAAATTCTCGATGAAGCCTCGCTTGATGTGGAGGGGACTGATGAGACTGCTCCTCTCATGGTAGAGCCTCCAGCGGTGGTTCTTGATCAGGGAGTGCTTGCCCCTTTGGGGAGGCTCCTTTGCAGGTTGCTGCTCCAACGGCTCTTCCCGAAGGCAGCCCAGAGGCTGAGATGGAGGTAGTAGAGACTACCCTCCCTCTGTTGGAGCCCGAGGAGGTTCCGGCAGAGGCTGTCGAAGCTGCTATCCCCCTGACTCAGAACGGGAGAAGTGTTGAAGGTAACCCTCTGCATTTTAAATTAGTAACCCTTCCATGGTCTAAGCTCTTCTATCTTTCCCAGAATTGTGCGGTTTGGCGGCCACTATCGCTGATCTGTCGCCTCGACAGTCATTTCAATGTTTATTGGAGATGGCAGCTCCGCAGGCGATCTCCCCTCAGCGCATAGTCCTTTCCTCTGGGCAGGGTTAGCGTCATTCGCCATTTTTTTTATTATAGCATTGTCGCCATTTTTTTTATTTTGCGAAATGACGTTGATGTCTCTTATATAGTTTTGGAAGCTGACGACGAGGTCGAGGTCGTTGAAGGGCCAGGGGAACCTTCAGCTCCTACTTGCATGACTGTCGGTAAGCGACATTTCATCATAATCCTGTTTGTTCTGTGCTTAAGAATTTTATTTACATCTTTCAAATTTGAACAGCCCTGCCAGTCTCCATGGTGTTGGAATCGCGTATCATGATGCCGCCCGGCCCTTATGCTTTGCGGGCTTCAGAACGCTTGGCCCAATTAAGCCTTGTCTCCCTGTCGTCTTTGATCGAGGAGCTTCGTGCTGGCAGTGCAACCACAGCTGAAGCATTTGTTGCCGAGGCTAACGGTTCTCTTCCTTTTCTTGCCACCTACCATAGCGAAGAGGTGGTGCGAGTCTGGGTGGAGTTTTGTCGGCAGGTGGAGGCTTGCTTGCACGCACTTGAATGTTCCCGTCTTTCCTCGGAGGTCGTGGCTGCAAAGGCGGACTTGCGGGGGCTGATAGCACGGTGCGCGGCAAACATGACATCGTGCGAGAGGAAGCTTAGCCGCAAATTCTCGGAGAGGGAGCTGGCTTCTAAAGCACTGAGCGAGCTTCAAGCCAATCTTACCGCCAAGGCCAACAAAGCGTATGAACTCTGGCGGGTGCTTCAAGAGTCTATCAGGGAGGTGGTGACTCTTGATAAAGCTGCTACGTTCACTCGTGAGAGGGTCGAGGCTCATAAGGCCACCGAGAAAGAGCTCGAAGGCCGGCTCGCTTCGTATCAAGCCCAGCAGGCTGAGGCGGAGGCCTATCTTCTGGCGATCTTAAATCATGAGTCCGTGGCCCAACAAAAGCAGGATGAGCTGACCAAGCTGCTAGATCGCCCGCCGGCTTGAAACATTTGTATCTTTCTCTGCCTTCCTGTATATACTCATAGATGAGAGTATTTTCTTTTGTTTTTTCATGAATTGTACTTTGTATCCATTTTGGTTTATGAATAAAAGATACATTTTTCTTCTCAATGGTGTGTCCCCTTTTTATTGAATGTATTCTGCGGATATTCTACCTTGATCTCCTTGCAGGACAGTGATGGCTTAGGATTCAGGGTTAAGATCTGCTTCCTAAGACTTTTGCATTTTATGAGCCATGAGGGTCTCATAAAGAGTTTTTCTCCCCATGGGTCGAGAGGATCCCATAAGTGTAAGTTCTTCTTAAGAATCATAAGGATTCTTAAGCGGGTTTTCCCTTGAGAGTCGTAAGGATCTCACAAGAGAGTTTTCATCCTTACAGGTCGTGAGGGCCTACAGGTGCTGGATATGGTCGCCCTTGTATGTGTTTCACGGGGCCAGGGGGCCGCTCCAGGTATCGTAGTTTAAAGACGTCACGGTCAAGGTTAAGGACCTCATAGTCCGTGGATTTAGGGACTCCACAGTCCTGTTAGGTTGCAGGGACCCATCACCTCTTTGAAGACGTTGAGGAATTACAGCGTCAAGCATCAAAGGAGTGAAGAGATGTACCCTTAAACCAAGGCAGAATCCGTAGGGAATCGGGGTGGTTGATCGTTAGTTTTAAGAGACATCACGATCGAGGTTAAGGACATCATAGTCCGTGGATTTTAAGGACTCCACAGTCCGGTATTTGCTCTGGATGCTTCACACGGGTTCACTGCCGTGCTCGGCGAGGACCAGGCTCCGCTCTGGGCGTTTTCCGCGGGGTCAAAGAGTGACGTTATCTGCGTTCCACGTAACCAGGAATTTTGCACTAGATGCTTCACACGGGTTCACTGCCGTGCTCGGCGAGGACTAGGCTCCGCTCTGGATGCTTCACACGGGTTCACTGCCATGCTCTGCGAGGACCAGGATCCGCTCTGGACGTTTTCCACGGGGTCAAAGAGTGACGTTATCCGCGTTCCACGTAACCAGGAATTTTGCACTAGATGCTTCATACAGGTTCACTGCCGTGCTCGGCGAGGACTAGGCTCCGCTCTGGATGCTTCACACGGGTTCACTGCCGTGCTCTGCGAGGACCAGGATCCGCTCTGGACGTTTTCCACGGGGTCAAAGAGTGACGTTATCCGCGTTCCACGTAACCAGGAATTTTGCACTAGATGCTTCACACGGGTTCACTGCCGTGCTCGGTGAGGACTAGGCTCCGCTCTGGATGCTTTACACGGGTTCACTGCCGTGCTCTGCGAGGACCAGGATCCGCTCTGGACGTTTTCCACGGGGTCAAAGAGTGACGTTATCCGCGTTCCACGTAACCAGGAATTTTGCACTAGATGCTTCACACGGGTTCACTGCCATGCTCGGCGAGGACTAGGTTCCACTCTGGATGCTTCACACGGGTTCACTGCCGTGCTCTGCGAGGACCAGGATCCGCTCTGGACATTTTCCATGGGGTCAAAGAGTGACGTTATCCGCGTTCCATATAACCAGGAATTTTGCACTAGATGCTTCACACGGGTTCACTGCCGTGCTCGGCGAGAACTAGGCTCCGCTCTGGATGCTTCACACGGGTTCACTGCCGTGCTCTGCGAGGACCAGGATCCGCTCTGGACGTTTTCCATGGGGTCAAAGAGTGACGTTATCCGCGTTACACGTAACCAGGAATTTTGCTGATTGTATCCGCATTTCACGGGATGGAGGTTTGACTGTTGGCGATATGTATACCACCGAGCCATGGAACTGGGAGTTGCTGCTGTTCCGCTTAGCTTGAAGTTGTGTCCGAGACGAGTGTTGAAACGATCTCCAGGTCTCCTTTGGCCCGTCGAGACTTGGCTTCCTCTTCTGATGAAACCTGGGGGAGAGGTATGTTCCCTTTTGTTTACGCCCTTGGATTGTGTACGGGGTGTGACGGAACATCACCTGTAGGGCATAAATTTTATTTTTTATTTTTTTTTCTTTTTCCGCGATGCTCTATCGTTTCAGCTTTTATATCGCGAAGGTCGCGATTGCCCTATCATTTCGGCTATTTTTCGCGGTGCCCAATCATTTCGGCTATTTATTTATTTTCTACTCGCTGCTTTTTATTGCGAGTCGCCCCATCATTTCGGCTATTTTTTATGCATACATTTTTACTTGCTGCTTTTTATTACAAGTTGCCCCATCATTTCGGCTATTTCGTATGCATGTGTGGCTTGCTAGCTTTTTCGCCGCAAGCTTGGATTTTAGACACCGATTTCGGCATCAGCACCGCTGCAACTGGGATGTTGCCAGGAGCGAATCATCATTTGCCTCTGTCGATGTCGAACAAAGGTGGCTTAGCAAACAGGGTTAAGGGTCCTGTCGACCAAGACTTTTGACTTCATGAGCCGTAAGGGTCTCACAAAGGTATTTCTCCCTACGAGTCGTGAGGATCTTGCAGGTGTATTTTCTCCTTAGGGATCATGAGTATTCCTACGTGTATGTTCCTCTGTAAGTCGTAAGGATCCTACAAGAGGGTTTTCTCCCTATAAGTCGAGAGGAATTATAAGGGTTGTTCACCATATGGACATATCCCTAGTCACGGGTGTGACTTTGCTGGGGAAATGTTTATTCACGCCCGTGGATTGTATACAAGGGTCAGTATTGAGCCGCTTGTAGGGCAATATCGAAGGTTGTGGGGGATCTGCTTAAGAACAGGTTAGGTTTCTGTAACTTAAGACTTTCAAATCTCATGAGCCGTGAGGGTCCCATAAGAGAATTCTCCTTACGAGTCGTGAGGATCTCGCAAGTGTATTTTCTCCTTAGGAATCGTGAGGATTTCTAAGTGTGTTGCTCCTTTGTGAGTCGTAGGGATCTCACGCGGGTGGTTTCTCCTTACAAGGTCGAGAGGACCCTATAAGTGTCTTTTAACGAGATTGCGCCCTTTCGGGTTTTCACAAACGCTCGCCGGTAGCCCTGCTGTTTTTACTCACGGAGCCCTCTCGGGTTTTCATCCGTGCCCTTTTTGCTTATGGACATACCATTTTTTTTTATTCTTTTCATTTTCTTTTTCTCCTTTTTTTTTACGAGGCTGCGCCCTTTCGGGTTTTCACGAACACTCGCCGGTAGCCCTGCTGTTTTTACTCACGGAGCCCTTTCGGGTTTTCATCCGTGCCCTTTTTGCATATGGACATACCGTTTTTATTTATTTTTTTTTTAATATTTTTCTTTTTCTCCCTTTTCTTTATTCATCTCGTCAGCCTAAGGATGCTGCGGTAGTAGTTTAGGGACGTTTCGGTCCGTCGTTAGTTTAAGGACGTTTCGGTCCGTCGTTAGTTTAAGAACGTTTCGGTCCGTTATTAGTTTAAGGACATTTCGGTCCATCGTTAGTTTAAGAACGTTTCGGTCCGTCGTTAAGGGGAAGGTCGGCTACTGCTTATAAGGTCTGAGCTTAGGAAGATAGTGAGTGGACATAGTCGTCGTCATCTATCATTGACCCAGGCTATGGCTCATTAAGCATAGTATTTCTTTAAGAAGCGGCCGTTTATTGGCCTGAAAGGCCTTCCACCGTGCATGTCCATGAGTAGATAGGCTCTACCCTGGTAGACCTTGTCTACAATGTATGGGCCTTCATTGTTCGGCTCAAATTTTTCCCGCTTGGCACGATTGGGGATCATAGGTCTTTTGACCACTAGTACGAGTTCGCCCTGGCGGAATGTCCTCGGCCTGGTCAATCTTTCGTACGAGCGCGTCATCTTTGCTTTGTAGGCCTCTAGATTTTGTTGCGCTATGAGCCGGGTTTCATCGAGGGCATCAAGCTCCTCAAGCAGAAGGTGACCATTTTCTTCATCCGTCAGTTCGTAGTGGACTGCCACTCGTAGAGAGGGTAACTCTATCTCGAGGGGGAGCACTGCTTCCGTCCCAAATACCAACGCGTACGGCGTTGTGTTCGTGGCCGTCTTGAATGTAGTTCGATAGGCTCAAAGGGCCTCTTGCAGCCTCTCGTGCCAGTCTTTCTTATTTCGGGACACCGTCTTCTTTATGATCTTTGTCAAGGTCTTATTGAAGGCCTCGGCCAGACCGTTAGCTCGTGGATTGTAAACTGAAGAATATCTCCAGTCTATATTGTTCTGCTGCGCGAAGCGGCTAATCTTATGGCTTCTGTAGGCTGGCCCGTTATCGGAGATAATCCGCCGTGGGGTTCCAAACCGATAGATGACGTGCGTCTTGAAGAAATGGAGGATATTCTCCATCTTCACTTCCCTCAGCGGTACTGCTTCTGCCCATTTGGAGAAGTAGTCAGTTGTCGCCAGGATGAAACGATGTCCCCGGGACGATGCTGGCTCGATAGGGCCGACTATGTCGGTCCCCCACATTTCGAATGGCCAGCTAGCCACCGTTGGATGTAGTGGATTCGGATGCTGGTGGATAAAGTCTCCATGAATCTGGCACGAGTGGCATTGCTTCGCATACTCGAGGCAGTCTTGGACCATCGTGGGCCAATAATAACCCATTCGTTTGATCTTCAATTTCATCTTCGGGCCTGCTTGGTGAGAACCGCAGAGTCCGTCGTGAACTTCCTGAACGACTCTTTCTGCTTCGTCAGGTCCTAAGCATCTCAGCCACAGAGAATCAAACGATCTCTTGTATAGAGTGTCGTTGACAAAAGCGAAAAATAGAGCTCGTTTCGTGAGCTGATGTCATGAGGACGCTTCTTCAGGCATTCGGTAGGACTTAAAGTAGTCTATGAAGACTTCCCTCCAGTCCTCGGCCTTCTCACGGTCTTTTATTTGTAGGGTCGTCTGCTCAGTCGCCCCCTTATCTTCGTATAATTCCGGAGATATTTCTGCCGGGGTGAGCACTCGATGGCTTTGTACCACGATTCTGACGTCATCGAGGTTCTCGTCAGCCAGTTCTTTAGCGAGCTTAGCTAACGCGTCTGCTTTGCTATTTTCCGCACGTGGTATACTTTCCAAAGTGCAGGAGGGAATTTGGGTCAATAGTTGTTGCACCTTTTCGCCGTATTTCACCAACTCCGGTTTGCACGTTTGGTAGTCACCATTTACTTGACTAACGACCAGTTGAGAATCCCCGTATATAGAGAGGTCTTCAATTCCCATGTCAATGGCGATCTCGAGGCCTGCTATCAAAGCTTCGTATTCGGCTTCATTGTTCGTCCTCGATTCCGTTAAGGAGAAAGTAAAGCGCATTATTCCTCCTTGTGGGGTTACGAAGATGAGGCCTACTCCCGATTTGATTATGGGGGTACATTGTTTGTGCTTCTTCATGGAAGATGCCCCGTCAAAATAGAGTTCCCATCGGGTATCACCGCCGCCGATCGCATCGAATGCATGTTCATCTGGCAAATCGCAGTTCAGAGGAGAGCCGGCAGGTACTGGATGCTCAGCAAGGAAATCGGCAATGGCTTGGTCTTTCACTGCCTTGAGAGGTCGATACATTATCGAGAACTCCATCAGGAGTAGAGCCCATTTAGCGAGTCGACCCGTCAATATAGCCTTTGACATCAAATATTTAAGGGGGTCCACCTTCGAGATGAGACGGACTTCGTGCGCCAACGCATAGTGCCTGAGTTTTGTTATTGCGAAGATTAACGCCAAGCAGTGTTTTTCAATGGGAGAGTAGTTGTTTTCTGCCCCCAGCAGAACTCGACTTAAGTAGTAGAGTGCTCTCTCTTTCCCTTGATCGTTCTCTTGTGCCCATAATGCGCCTAAGGAACCTTCGAGGGCGGTTGTATAAAGAATGAGGGGTTTTCCCTTGACCGGCGCAGCCAACACCGGAGGGTTCTGTAGGTACTGCTTGATCTCGTCTAGTGCACCTTGGCATTTGTGATCCCAAACGAATGGAGTTCCCTTCTTCATCAGGTGGCTGTAAGGACGACATTTGCCTGAAAGATTGGCGATAAACCGCCGGATGTATGCGAGCTTCCCTTGGAGAGACCGCAACTGTTTGAGGGTTCTTGGCGGAGGCATTTCCATGATCGCCTTAATCTTAGATGGATCTATTTCGATACCTCGGTGTCGGATGATGAATCCCAGGAATTTACCCGAGGAGACTCCAAACGCGCATTTGAGGGGATTCATCTTCAAATTATATTGCCGAAGGCGTTGAAATACAGTCTCCAGATGCTTTAAATGCTCTTCGTATGACATGCTCTTTACTACAAGGTCATCGATATAGCACTCGACGATGTCATGTATGAGGTCGTCGAAGATCTTTGTCATGGCCCTTTGATAGGTAGCGCCAGCGTTCTTTAGACCAAAGGGCATAACCATGTAGCAGAATATACCCAAAGGGGTCCGGAAAGCGGTGTGCTTCTGGTCTTCGGGATGCATCTTTATCTGATTGTACCCTGATGAACCGTCCATAAAGGAGAAAACCTCGTGAGTGGACGTGTTATCTATCATTAGCTCGGTTACCGGTACTGGGAAATCGTCCTTCGGGCAAGCTTTATTGAGATCCCTGAAATCCATGCATATGCGTACTGTCCCATTTTTCTTCATTACCGGGACGATGTTGGCGATCCAATCGGGATATTGGACTTCCTGGATAAATCCAGAATCGATCAGCTTCTTGACTTCAGCGTTGATGCTCATCTCAAGCTCGAGTCGCATCCTTCTCGGCGCCTGCTTGACTGGCTTGATATTTGGGGATATTGCTAATTTATGCACAGCAATCTCCGGATCCAATCTTGGCATTTCGGAATAGTTCCACGCGAAGCAGTCTTTATGTTGTAGAAGCACGTTCTTCAACGCAGCCACCCTTTCTTCAGATAGCAGCTCGCTGACAAATGTCGGTCGCGGGTCATCTGCCGATCCCAACTAAATCTTCTTGAGGTTATCTGCAGTAGTATGTATGCCGTCTTCCAGTTCTTTCGGAGCTGGCGGAAATTCTGAGATCACCTCATCATCGCTGTTCTCAAAGCACCAGGGAAGGTCATTCATGTTCTCGGGCTCTTCTTTTAATATCGTAACCGTGTAACAGGTGCGAATCCGCTTCCAGGGCTGAAGTGGATCTGGTTCTGCTTTTGCGGTTTTGAGTTCGTGCTTTTGTGGTGGCGTTACCCTCCAGCCGTCGGATAAAGCGAATCTGCCCTGTTGGTACTGGTCCTCGACCCAGTTCTTGAAGGTGAAGCAGTCTTCGGTAAGATGTCCTATGGCTCGGTGATAAGAGCAATAGCTCAGATAAGAAGCCTTGTTAGCTTGCTCAGGGTGCTTAGACTCTGGAAGCGCGATCATTTGATGTTTTATAGCGAGCTCGAGTAACCTCTCCGTCTTGTCTCGGGGGAAGGAGTACGCTCGACTCATCTTCTTCATGAGGGACAAATCCGAGCCGCGCAATACCCGATCACGTAACTCTCTAATCCTGCGTCGTTGTTGTCGGCTCCTCTTTCCGCTTCTTGATTTATTTCTGCCTTTGCGTCGGGCCTTTCGTACAATGGGTTGACAAGGATGAGCATCTTTGTCTTTTGCAGCCTGTTGAAACAGACGTTGCGTCCTGGCCTTCTCGTAGATGGCCATCTCGCGGTTGTGGTCTTCCCGAGCTTTTTGACCCACTTTCCTGATAAGCTTGTCCATTCGTTCTTCAAACGACGGACTCGGCACTTCAATCGCGGGATCTAGTTTTGATGAGGGGTTGGCATTTCCTGACAGGGCGTCCTCTTCTTCATCAAAGGTATATATAGCGTAGCTACTATGGGCCCGTTCCCATTTTCCGGCTCTCACGTATCCAAGCCCAAGTGTTTCCATTTTCCTGTTGGGCAATTTGCGTTGGGTCCCAGGGACATCCCAAATCCTGTTGTAGAACCGAGCTTGTCGAACAGTCTGTTTTAAGAGTACTCTTTGGCGCTTCAATAGCCTCTTTAATCCATTTGTATAGTATCTGGGCAGACGGATGGGTTGGAGCCTGTCGAGTGTAGCATCCGCGCCATGCCAAATCTCTTTCTCTACTTTCGACTCTAAGGATCGGTAGAATAGGATCACCTTCTCACCCTTTTGCTTGGAAGGGACGTAAAACGTTTGCAGGTCCTGCACATTGTAAGCTTGAAGTGTGTCGAGATTCTTATAGTGTTCTCGTGGCACCATGGTGATTTGCAAACTCTGATCATCGCTAGGGGTGCTTGTATTGACAGCCGATTGGAGAATACGGCATTAACTTCATCTTCCGAGTCACTTCCGAAGACCAACATGGGGGCGGACGTCCCCGGGTTGTTGCGCTGAGATGGCCCAGCATAAACTATCTCTTCTTCTTCCTCGGTATCGCTCCCGAAAACAGGGATGGTGGCGGCGGCTTTGTTCTCCGGCTTGCGACACCTTTCTGTATCCTCGAAATCTGGCAAAAAGTATTTCGCATCTTCGTATTTGCAGACTTCGTTCACGGAAAATGGGTTCAGCTCACCTGTTACGGTATACTCGAAACTATCCTTAAAGTACTTCATACACTGATGTTGTGTAGAAGGGATGATGTTGTACTCGTGTAGCCAAGGACGACCGAGCAAGGCGTTGTAGCAGGTCTTGGCGTCAATGACATGGAATTTGATGTCTGTGACGAGTAGTCCAAAGCGTAATGTTAGTATCATGGATCCGAGAGTCCGTGACGATTGTGAATCGAAACCGGAGATGGTAATTTTATCACGAGCGAGGTGTTGCACACTCATGCAGATTTCCTTTAACACCCGAACGTTAAGGAGATTGACGGAGGATCCATTATCCACTAGGATCTTGCCTATCTTGATATCATGGCAGTATCCAGAGACATATAGGGGACGGTTGTGGTCGCACGTCCCGAGAAGGAGGTCTTCGTCACCGAAAGTGATGTCGGCCGTATGCACTTCCTCCAGTTCATCCTTCATCCTTTCAGTGGCGAGGAAAGCTTGGAATTGCTCAGGTTCTTGTAACGCCTTAATTAGTGAATCTCGCGCTTCTTTTAATAATAGGAGGGCATCGAGAATGCTAAGTTGAGAAGGTAGCATCCTTAGGTGCGCCAGGATATTGTAGTCCACCTTACCCTTCCTGGGAGGGTCCTTGGTAGTCAGCTCTTTCATGACTTGGTCATCTAAAGTGATATCCTCAGTGACCTTTTCCTTTCCCTTATCCTTTCTATTTGCGGGCCTGAGATTCTTTTCTGGGAGCGTGCGATTGCGCAGCTGAATGTTCTCGCAGGCCTCCGATTCCTCCTCTTTCCCTAAAACGGATTCTTTAAAGAGAGGGCCCAGTGCCATTTCTTCCTCAGAGTCGCTCCCAAAGGTGAGAACTTGTGACCCTCCGGCATTAACCATGTAACAGTTGCCAGTGGTTCTGTTGTGCCCGTCGGCAGTACTTCTTCGTTCCCGACGAGTCTTGCGTTTCATGCGCTTAAAATGTTGCCGATGAGCAACATATCCTTGCCACCATATCCTAAAGGCGTTGCATTCCTCCGTGGGGTGTGAAATTTTCCGATGATATGCGCAATAATTAGGGTGCCTCTCCACCCCATTGAGCGTGTTTTCTTCCGAGGGTGGTAGCTTCATTCCCATTGACATGGCTTTGGCAAACCTTTTCCTCATCTTTAATATCTTCTTGTCTGCCCCGGATGTCTTTCGATCTGGCGGGAGTACTTTAACTCTTTCGTTCAGTCGCCTGCATTTGGCTCCTTCCGAAGCGGCCATCTCACGCTCCTGATCCGCTTTACTCTTTAGATGAATCTCGTCTAGAAAAGCGTCGATCATTTCATCTGTTGGCCACACACGCTCTGGTTCAGGCTCTACCCCCAGTTTCTCAGTGCCAGGAGTTTTCTCATCGTCGGTAAACGAGTGGGAGATTGCGTTACAACTCGCCACATATCCTTCAGATTCATCCGACGAACTCTCTCCATCATCTTCCTTTTGTAAGATGTGGTTGAGGAACTCTTGCAGCGTGACGGGAGTCCGCGCCTTTTGATTGTATTCTTCCATCACGTCGATCTGCTCCTGCAAGTTCGTGCGCTTGTCTCCAGGCTTCACGGGCTTCTTGGATTTCTTCTTCTTTTTCTTCAAAGATTTTGACGGTTGGGCATGAGTATTTAGGCCATCACCACGAGTCTTCGTAGTCGGGCACGACTTCAACATCCCTTCGATAATTTGAGGTTCAAGCGAGTCCTTCCATTCGATTGCAGGGCATGCATGAAGGTCCCTCAGCATTCTTTTGGTTTTAGTTGACAGCATGACCTCCTATGGAGCTTCTTCAATAAAGGAACAGGTTGCCCCCGGTGTATCTGCTTTCTTAGGAGTATGCGACTGTGGTGGGTTCACCTTCCACTTTTCGGACAGTGCAAACTTCCCGTGGAGGTATTGATCTTCAATCCATCCTTTGAAGACGAAGCAATCCTCAATCGGATGACTTACCGTTTGATGATAAGGGCAATAGTTAGGGTTATTCACCTCAGCGGGTTATGGCGGTCGCCTTGGATTTGGTAGGTTTATAAGTTTGTTGCGTACTGCCAGCTCGAATAACCGTTTCGTCTTGTCTCGTGGGAACGAGTAGGGACGCTTCATCTTCTCATTATAATACTGGCGTCTTTCTTCTAATTGATCCGCCAGCTTCGGGGCATTGGGTTGCTGCTGAGCATTCGCGACGAAGGTTGCCCTTCCTTTACCCTTGTCATTCCGAGGTCCCGACTTCGGGGGAGGTGGTCTATGACCCATCTGGTCCATCTGAGCCAACTTGTCGATTAAAGCCTGGAATATGGTTGGCTTAAAGAACATCATAAACTGGGAGATAGTTGCGTAAGGGTCTAGGGTTCCCACGAACATGCCCACTGCGGGTGCTTTCTCAATGCGTTGCTCGCATTTCGACCATAAATTCCGCCAGCGTATAGCATACTGGACCCAAGTTTCGCCTGGTTTTACCCTGGCGTTAATCAATGCCGTTATTGGAGTGCGTTCGCTGGCGCTTGCGAATCGCTGAGTGAATAGCAACTCCATTTCAGCGAACGTCTTGATAGAATCGTTCAGGAGTTCCGAATACCATTCGAATGCTGTTTCTGATAAGCTGCCCACGAACTGGCGAAGCAACAGTTTATCATCACCGCCGGTGTTACCGCAAAGGGCCCTGAACTGGGCGACATGTTGGTGGGGATTGCCGGTCCCCTTGTAAACATGGAACTTGGGAATTGTGTAACCCGGCGGGTACTTGATTTGGTCGTACCAGCTTGGATATGGCCGCCCCGTTTTTACGACTTGACCAGCTGCCTCAGTCGCATGATGAACCCGGATTTGCTGGGCTATATAGTCGACCAAATCAGCCTTAGAGATTGTCTCCTCCTTGGCCGTTGGGAGGGCCGGTGGTGGATTTGACATTTCTCCTCGGTCGTCTTCAAGAACGATTGGGGGATCCTTGGTGGGTGGGTCCTGTTGGATCATCATTCCTATCATATCTTGGAAGAGAAGGCCCATACGCTGTATGTTGGTTGCTTGTTCAGCAGCCTCTTTATCCTTCTTCTCCAGTATTCGGCGAAGGAATTCAGCATCGGTTTCTTCCTCCTGGCGTTCGTCTGAGGACGTTTCTGGGTTTTCTTTCGGCCCGGTAAGTGCGGCCATAGCGTTCATCATTTCCTGGAGCTTTTGCTGTTGCTCCTGAGCTTTGGTCACCGACCGTGTAAGCGGTCTATGACCCGTAGACGCACGGCTGTCTTCCTTTCCGGACGCCATGTATACGGTATGGACCATCATGCCCCCAAACTTAGGGCGTCTGGGCTTAGTGCTTTTAGCTGTCGGTGCAAGCTGGGGGATCTTCTCTGGCTTCCTCCTTTTATGAGCAGTAGAAGTTGAGAGGGCCATTGAGGCGGGCACCCAGACAGCCTCTCGTGGTTTAGCCTGGTGACTGGCTTCCGGTTGGATTTTCAGCTTCTTGTGCTGGCGGGAGAAGTTTGGATCAATCATCGAGTCTCGGGCCTGCTGCCAAACCTTGTAGATTTTGGAAGACAGCCGTTGAGGAGATCGGGGCTGTTCTCGCTTTGTTTCCGCAACCTTTTTTAGTGGAGGAGGAGATCTCTTTAGCATCGCGGTAGGAGAATTCCTACGCACTTTATTTAGCATCTCAAAGCTGTTCCCAGTTGGAACAGCAGCATTAACTTCTGCCATCGGGGCTGGTGGAGTTAGCCCAGAGGGGGAGTTTCCCCCAGCCTTCCTTACTCGGCGCCAGTGGCGACGTCGAGCGTGTCGAGCGGACGGCGTTGGTTTGGTGGTGAGAATAGCTTCGTCTTGCCCTCTGTGTAGGTGGGGGGTCGTTGCTAGTGTTAACCTGTCAAAGACCGACGTCCTTTGGATAGTAGGAACGGGAGCTGGAGCCGTCAATCTTGTAAAGACCGACTTTGTGGCAGGGGAAGCCGCTTTGACGACATCAGGAGCAGGACTGGTCACTTTCTTAGAAGCAGCCTTCTCTGGGATTGTAGGCCTCATTATGGGTCCACAGGAGTCTTGGCCCAATCTAGAGAAGACCGAGGCGCTGGTGTTGGGCGACCCATTGAGAGGGGCCGCGGCAGGGGTAAGACGATCAAAGACCGACTTGTTGGGAGCTTCCTCTGTTAGCACCGGCGCGGTGAAGCTTGTCGGTGGGAGCATAGTCCCAAAGAACAATCCTGTGGTGGCTCGAGTGACCTGTTCCACGGGCATTGTGAATAGCGAAGCAGCTTGGGGTCCGTAGGCTATACCTCCTGGCGAGGCAGAGCGTCGGTTGCAATTGCAGTCCGAGCAGTTGGAGCATTTCGCGCAAGTAGAAGCCATCGATTCTTTGCTTTCTGCAATAAGCAAGACGCCGAGTCTTAGTATCTTGAAACCCAAGGGCAACCATTAGCGAACCGCGATTGGTTCGCGAATCACGACACACGAAGTGTGGAGTGGAAAGAGGAAAAGGTCCCACCGGGCGTGCCAGAATCTGTTCCCCTCCGAACGGCGGCGCGACGAATGTCTTTCCTGAGATTCGGGGTAGATGCTAATTGGTGCTATCCGTTCACCTCTCCGAAGATGCCAAGTTGATTTATGGCACCATATATCGAAGGTTTAAACGGATACGGCCGATGTAGCAGACTTCGTCAGATTCCCCCTTGTTTGAGGGGTTTTTTGATTGTGGGGACGCTCTTCCCTGCAGGCGCAAGCCCCTGCAGTTAATTACGCTACCGCATCGCGGTAACAACTTTCTCCTTCTCCAGATGGTCACTTCGTGTCATGGGTGTTTATTATGTTTTGTTGCCCGTGGATTGTTTACGGAGACCGAGTTATGTCGTCGCCCATAGGGCGTGGACTAGTCCAAATCCGTATTATCTTAGATTTGGGTTTGAGGGTTTGGTTTGAGGATACGTTAGCCATATTTGAGGCTAAGATCAACTCAAACGTTTGTTAAGGATACATTAGTCTAGTTTGGGACTAAGATCGACTTAACGGGATCGTTTAGACCCGATAAAAGAGCGTTTGGGCTCTATTGTTCCAGTTTAGGGACATAATGGTCCATTGAATGTATGGCCGTCGGGACCCGTCACCTTTCTGACGACGTTGAATGATTACAACGACAGGTGTCAGAGGAGTTCAGAGATGTACCCTTGGACCAAAGTTGGTTGGACGATCCATAGTCCAATTTGGGACTAAAGTCTGCTTGAAGGTTTAAGGATACGTTAGCCATATTTGAAGCTAAGATCAACTTAAACGGTTGTTAAGGATACGTTAGTCCAGTTTGGGACTAAGATCGACTTAATGGGATCGTTTAGATCCGACAAATGAGCGTTTGGGCTCTATTGTTCCAGTTTAGGGACATAGTGGTCCATTTCCAGTTTAGGGACGTGGTCCATTACCAGTTTAGGGACATGGTGGTCCATGTTCCAGTTTAGGGATATGGTGGTCCATGTTCCAGTTTAGGGACATAGTGGTCCGTTGGTAGTTTAAGGACGCATAAGTCCATGGGTTTAAGGACCCCACAGTCCGTGTTGATGTGTGGTTGTCGGGACCCGTCACCTCTCTGAAGACGTTGAAGGATTACAACGACAAATATCAGAGGAGTTCAGAGATGTACCCTTGAACCAATGAGTGGGTTGAAAGAGCAGATGTGCTCAATTCAAGATGATTTGAGGACTTATGGCCAGTTTGGGCTAAGTCCAAAATATTGGCCCTCTGTTGGTCCATTGAAGGAGAGGCTTTGCCTCTGGCCGTTTAGCCAATTGGGCCAATGCCTAGTGTTAAACACTAAAGACCAATCAGTGTTGAACACTGGGAATGAGATTGATAAGTTAGTGTTTAACACTAAAAGATAGTTGGTGTTAAACACCAGCAGCAAGGCTTTCAAATTAGTGTTAAACACTAAAACAGATCAAAACACTGGCAGCAGAGATCTCAAATTAGTGTTAAACACTAAGGTAATCAGTGTTGAACACTGCAAATAAAGCTCTTTGATTAGTGTTGAACACTAAGGCCAAACAGTGTTTAACACTGGATTCAGGGGTTCCAATTTAGCGTTAGACGCTAAGGCAAGAGGGGTCACGTGGTAGCACGTGAGGGCGCTCTCCCTTCATTTGTTCTGCTGAGAATATCGCATCTTTGGAGCATCACGTGCCATCACGTGACGGGTGTTTAAATAGAGTATGTTAAAGCCTCTGCCAAGGGTCACGTGGGTCACGTGAGGCACTGCCTCAAAGGGGCTTTTCTGTAGATCTTTTTGGGGGTCACGTGGTGACACGTGACCCTGCCTCTATGTATGTTTTTTTTAGAAGATCTGTTAATCCCTTTCAGGAATTAAATTCCTCATAGGGTTGAACCCTGGCAATAATTTCAGAGGAATTAAATTCCTACTTCCTTTTGAAGGTTTATATTTTGGGATAGAGTTGAACTCTGAATTTTCTGTAGAATTAAATTCCTCATATATGTGAAGAACTGAATAAGGTTAAACCCTAATAAAAGCTTTAAGGAATTAAACTCCCACTCTCTGTTAAAGGATTATTCTGTGGAATGAGATTAAGGGAATTAAATTCCTGTTGTTTTAACAGAACTAAGTTCCTAATTAGGGTTAAACCCTGATTCTTTTCATTCTGAAGGAATTAAATTCCCATAACACAGGGTCAACCCTAATTTTATTTTAAAGGAATTAAATTCCTATAGTTCTGTGAGAATTAAATTCTCGTACTTCCATTCCCTCTCTATGCTTTGGGTCTGCATGGCAGGATCTCAACCCATTGAGAATTAAATTCTCAACTCAAGGGGAGATGTGCACTTTACAGATCCTCCACCAAAAAGAGAACTATGTTCTTCTGTTTTATATCAGAGTTAAACTCTGTTGAGAATTAAATTCTCTTTTCTTTCAAAAAGCCTTCCCTTTCTTACCTAGGGTTTTCTTTTGCAGAAGATCCAAATTCCTCCAAAGTATCCAGACTCTCTCTCTTTTCTTCCCTCTGCATATATATTTTTCTGTGTGTCTCTTGGCTCCTATTTATAGGAGAAGCAGCCGAATCAATTAGTTTTGGTGAATCTTTCATTAAGAGATTTAATTTGTATTCACCATTCGTTTTGGACCTTTGGATTATTATGTGAATTTTATTCACCATTGGATTTTAAATCCAGAGATTCTCCTTTGTTATTTCGGTTAGACTTTAAAGGGGGAATCTTTCCAAATTCGAGATTTTCCCATAGATAGATGATATTTAATCCCCTCTAAATCTTTAATTCAATCGGTTGCTTTGGAAAGATTTAAGAGGTCTTTTCTCAGAATTTAATTCTGTTAACAGATAGGCTTTGAAAGCTGGTCACGTGTGGCCACGTGACCCTTGGTCACGTGTGGGCACGTGACCCCCTTGGAACAAGCCCTCTTCTTTCTTTCTGCGCTCTGCTTTCTGGTCGCTGCTTAGCTGTCACGTGCCACCACATGACCCCTGGTCACGCGTGAGCACGTGACCCTCGTCTGGAGCCCTTTTTCTTGATTCAATCAGGGAATTGAGTCTGCTGCTTTCGAGTGTCACGTGCCAACACGTGACCCTGGTCACGTGGGAGCACGTGGCCCTTTCTGAAGCCCTTTTCTTTTATGTAGTTGGGAAACTGAATTTACCCTGCCGATGCGTTTAGATGGCACGTGCCAACACGTGACTGCTGGTCACGTGTGAGCACGTGACCCTTTTCTGAAGCCTCTTCCGTGGGCTTTCCTGATTTTAAATCAAGAAACAAATGCCCCCACAGCGTTGTTCTCACGTGTCTGCACGTGAGTGCAACGCTGTCACCTTTTGTGACCGTTGGATTCCTATAGGGATTTGGGGAGATGAAACGTTTCCATTACCTCCTATAAATACCCATGTCTCTTCAGAAGAGCCTTCACTTTGCTCATCTTCTTCCTTTGAGAACTTTTTCCCTCGAGAATTTAATTCTCGTTTCCAGAGCTTAGTTCTCTGTCTTAGATATTTTCCAGAGTTTAACTCTGTTGATGAATCCCTTTTCCTCAGGTAATAATGTTGAACGGTCGAAGCCCCTTTGTTTTAAAAGAACTCTCTGGATTTAAATCCACATTAAGGGTTTCACAAAGAACCTTTTTTTCCCCTTCAATTTCTTTAACCAAATACGAGACCACTTAACCTCCAACCGTTGATCTCTTAGGGTCGGATGATCCTTGGGGAGATGATGATGACAGTTCGACTCCATGGAATTTAATTCCATCCAAAAATGTCTCTGGGAATTTAATTCCCTTATCTTAATAAGGAATTTAATTCCTATGAAGATCTCAGTTTCTTCACACAGAGGCTTCTTGGGGTCTCTTGACCCGAGGTTGTCCTTCTGCAATTAATGAAACAGGAGCTTTGTAATGATGTCTTCTGTGGGAATTTAATTCCTTTGATCTTGTTGGATCCATTATAGAGCCCGAGACAGATCCTGTTGGAGGAATGTGTAGGGTTACCATTCTTTATTTAATGAGGATATTCCCTTTGTTTTATTGTAACTATTTGGTCTCATTATTAATGAGCCATCATCCTGATTCTGTGTGGCCCATGTGTTTGGTAGCCAATGGTCCCAGAAAAATCTGTTGTTGCTTTCTTTAACTAGTCTTCATGTTCATGCATGGATATATATCGCTGACTTTGCTTTTAATGGTCTACTTTTATTGGATTTCAGGTGCGATGGCTTCTGTTCCGTGCTTTCCCTTTTCTCGCTCGGAGGCTGCTTTTCCTCAGTCACCATCTGATGAGGAAGCGATGGCGATGATCCGGGCCCATAACCCGAACTTCACCAACTTTCTTCAATGGGGATCTTGGTATAGTCAGATTATTCAGGGTCGCCGGAGTTTTCTTTGCGCGGTACCGACGGAGCCCACTTTCCCATTCTTACCGATGGACCCTCCGAGGACGGTTTTTGCTGTGGAAATGCCCAACTGGACTCCAACGGGGAGGCTCGAGCCTTCGATGATCGGTATTCCGAACCATCCGATCCCGGCCATAGACATCTTGGGGCGACGTATCTGCCAGGGTGAGGCCCACCCGTGGGGGTAAATTTATAAGATAGGGCTTACTCCTCGACACCCTACGGGCTACCTTCTCTGGGCTCGCTACATCCTTTCTGCCCATCGTGCGCGGCTGCAGAAAGTCGGGCTTTATCAGGCAATATACGCGTCACTCTTCCATTATAAGTCCCTGCATGCCTGGTGGGTCAAGGCGTTCTTGAATCAATGGAATCTCCCTACTAACACTTTCATTTTAAGAGATCGCGAGGTTTCGATTTCTCTGGCAGAATTTTATGAAATCTCAGGACTGCCAATCATGGGTGCACTGTATGAGGAGTTGTTGCCTCCTGACGAGTATGTTTTCGAGCCCAAGCCTGCACCGGTTGAGCACGTGACCCTTTTAGATGTCACGTGCCAACACGTGACTGCTGGTCACGTGTGAGCACGTGACCCTTTTCTGAAGCCTCTTCCGTGGGCTTTCCTGATTTTAAATCAGGAAACAGCATCCAAATATAACAACTAGTTATCATCTATTAAACAAACCAGAAGACCATAACTTATTCTATGTAAATAAAATATTAAACTCTAATCTAAAAATAGTTGTATAGCAAGCGGGTCGGGTACAAATACGATACCCATCCAAACACCAAATATAACCCAAAAAATAATTTAAATAAAATGCTCAATAACACTAATAATTTTTTTACCAATAAATATCGTACGATCGAGGTAGGGTGTTACAGGACTACTCTGTACTATCGTCACCAGAGAACTGCTATATGATATGGGTATAAAACCATCTAGGAGTTCGCGGCGTTTCCGTTCAGTGTACTCATTCTTCAATAAGCACATGCATACAATCTCGGTTTCAAATATCAATAGCTCTGGGACCAGCCATCGCCCCGGTCGGGGTCAAGAAACGTGTACACTGGTCTACTCTGGAATACCGATGCCCTATCTCGATACTCTCATGACTAAGAGCATTTAAGGATATGCTTATGAACTACCAGACCCCACTAGTATTATCCCTATCATAATCCTGATAGTTAAGAAAATATCCTGTGAGCTTTATCATCATGTATTAACGATACGTGATGACTAATAAAATGTATACCTATGAAAGTTAAATACAAATCAGATAGCATACTGTCATCTCGAGTAAGATTGTTCTCTGTATAGGTCATTCTTCAATTACAATAATTTTCTTGAGGGCACCTATATCCGACAATCTTCCACTTGCACTTAAAGCCAATTATTGTAGTATTGCATATCCAACTTCTTAACTAACAGTTTCACAAACTGTGTTTGAGAAACAATCTCAGTGAGTGGATCCACTGCATTGTTTTTATCTATGTCTCTCCATATTTCAACTTCGCAGAGATCAATTATCTCCCGAACTGAGCGATAACTGCTTTAGAGTTTGCCTGAATTGACGATGGGACGTAGTTGAACTGTTTTATCCAGCAACTTCTTAGGCTGTATCCTTTTGCCGACTCATAGTCAGTATCAGAACCTAGCGTCATGACTACCCCAGTATCTCGCTTTTCCAATATACTGCTCCCACAAAAGAGATCAAACCAATAACCCTTGACAGATACTCTGTCTTTTATGTCCAGTAGTAATGGGCAATTGGTCACGGTTTGACCCGTGACCAATTTAGGGTCACGATTGAAAAATATTTGGTCACGACCGCTTTGAATAAAAAATATGATGGGCCTCACACCCCACTCGTGATTAAAACCCAATCCCCTTTCTTTTTTCCCCGATCGAGCTATCATTTCCCCCCCCAATACTTTTTTCCCTAAAAATTCTCCCGCTCGCCTCCACGTCGCCGCCTTCTCGCCGCCGCCTCCAGCCCATCGCCGTGGCCTCTCTTGGTTTGTCCAGCTCGCGGCCACCGCCTCTCCTCCACAGTAGCCGCCACCTCTCCTATCGAAGCACAAGTTGAAGCTCGCACCAGCCATCGATCGAGCTCGACAAGCTCGCCACCGCCGTCAGCCATAGCTTCATAGTGGTCAAGAGGTAAGTTTGTTTTTATCATTTAATTTATGATTTTTTGCTCATTCTAGTAAAATTTTTAAATTTTTTCCCTAGCTCCTATCATCGCCGGCCTCCTCGAGCTGCCTCGCCTTCGCTCTTGTCTCGTCGTCTAGCATCCTCTCTTCCAAGCTAGGTCAGTGTTTTAATTTTTAAATTTTGTTGATTTTTTATAATTCGAATTTCTTTAGTTGTTGTTGATTAATTTCATATTTAAATTTAGGAATTAATTTTTTAAATTTGTTGTTGCTGTTATTATTGCTAGGGATAGGTTAATTAGTGTTTTAATTTTTTAATTTTTTGGACAAGGGTTAGGAGAGTTAGGGGTTAGGGTTAGGGTTTTGGGTTAGGTATAGTGTTAGGGTTAGGGTTAGGGTTAGGGATTGAATTAGGGTTAGGGTTGGGGTTGGGGTTAGGGTTAGGTAGTTTAGTGAAATGATGCAGTAGTTAAGGGTATTTTAGTGAAATAATTACAAAAGTTAATGGTATTTTAGTGTAAAAAAATAAAGTTGAAAAGAGATGTTGTACTAAAAAACTTAATCATAGTTTAGTGAAAAACAACAATAATTAAGGGTATTTTAGTGAATTGTATATAGACTTAGTTAATTTAAGAAGTTGAGTTGTTTATTTAAATTTGTTAAAATAGTTTAGCGAAAAACCATCAATAGTTTAGGGAATTATAGTGTAATTTAGTGAAATTGAATAAATAAATTGCTTAGGTAAAATTTTAAGGTAGTTTAGTGAAAACCAACAATATCAAAGGGTAGTTTAGGAAGAATTTGTTTAGATACTTTGTAGTACACACAAGCATACACACACACACATGCATACATACACACAGATGCACATTGTTCACTGCCGAAAGATGCGACCAGAACGTTAGGACGTCTAGCCTGAATTTTAGGGGCAGATGCTATTTGGATTTATCCGTCCACTTCTCCGAAAATGCCCAGTTGATTTATGACACCGTATATCGGAGGTTTGGACGGATGCGGCCATTGTAGCAGACTTCCTTAGATTCTCCCTCGTTTGTGTGGGGTTTTTGATTATGAGGACGCTCTTCCCCGCAGGCACAAGCCCCTGCAGTTAATTACGTTACCGCATCACGATAACTACATTCTCCTGCTCCGGAAGTTCATTTCGTGTCTTGTGTGTTTGTTTTATTTTTGGTTGCCCGTGAATTGTATATCGAGACTAATTTATGTCGTCGCCCGTAGGGCATGGATTAGTCCAAATCCGTATATTTTTAGATTTGGAATTGGATTGATTTAAGGATCGTTGATCCGTTTTGAGATCAAGATCGACTTAAATGTATACGAGCAATTGGGGGCTCGGTTGGTTTTTTGTTAAGGATACGTTAGTCCAATTTGAGACTAAGATCCACTTAACAAGACTTTAGGATCATTTTTATTTCAGATCCAACAAAAAAACATTTGGGCTCTGTTGTTTTAGTTTAAGGACATTTCGGTCCCTTATCGCCATTTTGGATGCAAAGTTGTAGTTTGAGGACATTTCGGTCTGTTGATAACCATTTTTGAGGTAAGGTTTTAGTTTAAGGACGTTACGGTCCGTTGTCGCTATTTTAGAGGCAACATTTAGCTTAAGGATATTTCGGTTCGTTGTAGTTTATATCTTGCGCACACGTGTATTTGTTTCGTGACGGGATGAGCAACGATGATATGGGATGCACCCAGTTTAGGGCGTAGTTTGATTTGGGGTGTGCATGTCAGTTTCGGTAGTGCACCAAAAAGCTGTTGTTTGTCGGGACCCGCCACCTCTCTGAAGACGTTGAGGAAATACAACGACATGTATCAGAGGTGTGGAGAGATGTACCCTTAAACCAAATCCCGTATTTGAGGGAAAAGATTATTGTGGATCATCTAAGAATCATTTGTTATTTTTGGAGACTA